>OV656847.1:2802422-4203633 GCA_927399475.2 Acleris emargana
CTAAGGGACTGTTGCTCTTTCAGCCATCTAAGGACGGGCATTTTTTTGCGAAACTCAGAGCTTTGTTTTTATTTTATTTTTTATTTTTCTTCTCGTTTTGTGTTCATTTAATTATGTGTGTGTAACCTTCCGTGGTTTCACCTGATGGTTCCAACGGAAGACCAGCGCTGACTTTAATGCCAGCATTACGCTGAGTTGGGACCATTTCGTGGCTACTTTCTTCTTGTATTTGTTAATCTGTTCTTTGTTATGCATGTCACGAATAAATGATTTTCTTTCTTTTTCTTTTAATGAAATGTAACTGTCGTTCGTGGCTTAACTTTTAATTTCCTTTCGTTTGTGCTTTCCGCGATCCTTCGTAACAACTTTGTAGTTTGCAGCTGAGCAGGTAACAAAGTCGTTTGGACGAGCGTCGCAATAAAACGAAGCGCAGCATTTAACTTGCTACCAGTTCCTTTACTACCAATTATGTATACCAGCTTTTTATCGGGCTTTTGTTGAGAATTTAGGAAAAAACGTTTACAGTCAATGTCATATTATATACTTATCAAAACAAAATATGCCACGCTATGTTCTGCACACAAAATAACTGGTTTCGGAGAAGGGTTATAATAAGAAATCTTATCCTGTAATTTTTGAATTTAGTACCATTTGAAAGCTGGAATGTTCAACTTACAAGCTGTTTACCGTTTTTGAAAAAATGCATTTTTTTGCTGTTTGTTTTTTTTTTTAAACCACACGCTCGGTAAAAACAATACAAGGGACAAAAAATGAAAAAAACACAGCTTGTAAGTTTAACTTTGCTCGGGAAGTAGCTAGAAGTAGTAATAGATATAAAGAAAGAAAAGAGAGAAATGCATTTATTTACTACACACATAAGACACAAATTGACAAATAAAAGAAAACGAACAATGTGACCGGAACAGCTCCGAGTCCGTGGGTCCTCGCGGTAGTCAATGCTTCACTATTCACTAAGGTATGAAATAATTCTTTAATATAGTAGATGTTGTCTATGCCATTATAACATTGTTATATCAGTTTACCTGTGAGTTGAGCTGACCGAGCAAATCTAGCTATTGTTGAAATAATAAATTTCATAACATGTCTTTGGTATTGCTAGTGTCATACATTTAATATCACATTTTACCTACAAGTTGTATTTATTTAAATCAGCAATGCTTACGTTTGATTTGAGTATCTGTTTGCTCCAGTATTGCGTAAATAGGTCGCAACTGTGTCAGCTCCTTGTCGTTTTCACTGATGTGATTGTCATTTACTGCGTCTAGTTTCCAACTGTCCCGATGATTAAAGGATATTAAGTTTACATTGTTGTAGAAAAGAGCCAGGGAGTATGGGCTTTGAACTCTTTAAACTGTAAATAGCGCGAACGTAGGCGTCTTTCCCAGTCAAACACCTTACATTAAATTAAAAAGAATACAGCTACCGCGTTTGCGGTTTTTATGTCATTCTCGTTAAGAAAGTTTTGCAAATGGTGGTGCATTGGCATTCTGTACCAGGCGACCAAAAACCAAACTAAAAATCACGCTGATTCGTCTTCTGGTCCATGGGTCACGCTAGGCTGGTATGTGGTATAGTTTGTCAACGAACTTGTCAGAGAATAAAACCATGGTATTATTTAGTAAACTTAACTTCAACCTTCAATCATGTTGATCAAGGCAAAAATGCCGTATGCGCTATGGACTTTATACTCTTTATACTGTCTTTTTCTTCAGGGACGCAGAATTGTCGGTTAGGCATAATGTTTGTCACGTAGTGTCTCGCTAGACTATATGGAAATGCGATACTGCGTTCCATAATTTATTAAGATGATGTAGGCAGTTCTGGAAATACGTAGAGCAATGTGAGGTTTATTCTCAAGTCTTTGGGACAAAATAACTTTTCTGTATAATTTGGCAGCGAATAACTTTGCAGTATGCGTGATAATTTTATTACAACTGTGTCATTTGTATAGACTGGAGCGCCACTGTGAAAATCTCCGACCCATAGAAAAACGCTATCTGTTTTGTGTTTCTATTACCCTTTCCTAATATTCAATGTGGCTTAGCTAAGTTTCGTGGAATTTGGTGAAGTCAATCAAAAATTACCAGCTCTGAAACGAAGAAGAATAACTATAAATGTATAATTTTAGTAATTCAACTCCTTAGGTACTTTTCTGAAGTGTGTCTTTCAGAAAACGTACTGATTGATACCTACTGTCTTTAAAATGTACCTCTTACAATGGGTGTCCAAAAGAACCGTATTATAATTAGATGTCCCATGCACGTACTGCTTTTTGGTTTTGGAGGGCGGTATATGCGTACAATGTAAAACGTCTGAGAATGTACAGTCAAGGAAATTGATTCCTAGACCATTTTGGTCTATGTCAAAGTGTCACTGTAAATAAAATCATAAGAAGTCTTTTGATTGATTACATCACTATGACATAGCCCAAATATTACTATACCATCGACATTTTTCTTTTGTTAATGGCTCTTCCGCTCTAGTTTCTTGCTGAAATTTAAAGCAGATCCCTCTCAGATAAAAACAAAATATTTCATCCACCGTGAATGTTTTTAATGACGACGGTATTTGAGAGCTGGCGCCGTACTGTTTTTAATAGACATCCACTTCATTGTCGACGAGTAATTGACTGGAGATAATGTATCTCGAGTTACAACAGCCTGGCATTGACGAGAGACGTGCTCTGAAATACTAGGATACGTTATTGTTAAAGCTAGAAATACGGAAAATTGTTAGGTTGTTCAGTAAAACGATACTTATTTTTTTAGTCATAAGAACTAATTTTGGTTATACCAAAAGTCGAACTATTAGGTGTGGTTTACCCTTGTTTTGCCACAATCCCATTGCTTTATAACCAGGGATCGGAAATTCGGATCGAAATTGACCTATACTGTCGCACCGGCTTTGTTGTTCAGTTGTATGGAGGCAGACTCAATCATAGAATTCATTACTAAAATTTCTGGGGTTTCAAAATAAATAAATTGCACCGGCATTAATTCATAATCAATTATTTATAGTAACTGTTTGAAGTTATTTTTCATGTATAGATTTACCAAATGTTATTTAACTAACGAATTAATAGGAGCAAAAATGAAATTTTTACCCTACATGTAAAGTAATTATTATATTAACATTTTGTAGAATCCCAGAATCCCGGAACTTATATTATTAAAATAATATTTTTAAGGAGCCGACGCCATGTTTGCCTATCTTTTTCCGGGTTTTTCCCACTTTAGGTAAATATCGATCCGAATTTCCGATCCCTCTGTTTATAACGTATCATTTCACAGAATTTTCAATTCTTCGACAGTGTTTTCTAGGCGCAGGGCAGGAATTTTCATTTCGTGATAGTTACAGTCATCTAATCTAACTTACGTTGTTGAAAATGGCTTTGTATCTATATACGTGCAATACGGTGAAATTATTTATTCAATAAGTTACCTTTACAACAACACCTAATAGTCAACTTCGAAATTTTCTACCATTTACGCGGTACATCTTAAGTTTTACATTCGAGACACGTACACATTTTATATTTAGGTAAACCTATCTTAAAATGTGCCGAATACTAACGATGAAACGGCAATATTCTTCAAAATTCAGACTTTACAGTAACAGGTAAAGGTATAAGATCAAAGGGAGAGGAGATAATGTGAGCTGATTGAACAGATGAATGGATTAAAATCATATTTGAAAGGACCAATGACGGATGTAGGACATGTGTCTTAGTTTCATCAGTACACCATATACACACAAAGAGGTTTTGAAGACAGAATCTGAATAAGCAGAAATGGAACCATGGTTCCTGATTTTATAGTGAATGTAACTTAATGATATAGGTACACACTAGACCAAATGGACAGTGGAATGAATTAATGACGCTACATTTTTTTTAAGGAATACACACAAACTCTCGCCTTCATTCCCAGAGTGGGGTAGGCAGAGCAGAGCTAAAGAATTACCAGTCTTAAAACTTCTTGATAATTCCGTAACCACATTTTGCACAAGTAGGCTAAGATGTTTCAAAGTGTATTAGTGACAGATGGCAAGCCCATCGCCTAACAGTACTGCAAGCCTTTATTCCCTTAATCGCCTCTTACGATATCCACGGGAAGACATGGATTGGTACTATTCTAACCCGGCAACCACATGGGCATAAACAGTTTTTTACAAAAGTTTTCCATAAAAAGGGACGCATCAAATAGACTTGCAGTTTCCTTAATTAAATTAGGTATATGCTAAAAGAGTTAATAAAGTTTCAGCTGATGCTGCCAGCGAAACTGATTTTGAATAAATCTTCCTTGGCTTGAAAAATAGCTTGCATCCGAGAATATTTTCTTTTCGAGCAACGTAAACAGAACCATTCTGCAGGGCCCTCCAGATGAAAATATTCCGGCGTGCATCCCATCCACAATGGCTCCGGACAATATGACGCCAGGAATTTTGCCATTCACTAAAACTTCCATTGTTTTGCCTTTTGATTTCAAAGACTAGCGCATAGAATATGCATGACTTAATGGCTTTACGTTAGTCACATTCTGAATGTATTTAAACTGGAAATTTTGAATAATCCGTTCATGCAAATCGCCAAAAATAACATCACCCGAAAGGTGTTAAAATTCACATAGTTACTTTGTATAATGTGGCCATGATGAAACTGAGTACGTACGATTTAAATATTATAAAAGTGTGTTTTTTAACCTCCAAAAAGTGGGGTGTTATTATGTTTAAAGTGTGGATCTGTGGCATCGTAGTTTCCATACGGATGAACCAATTTGGACGTGTTTTTTTAGGAAACTAGTTAAATCGGAATGGTTCCAAGCCTGGTTTCATGAAATTCGGCCGAAGTATATTACATAAAATTTCGTCGCTCCAATAGCTCATAACATGTTTGTCATCGCGTTAAGATGCTAAGTATGTATCAAAACAACCAAGGAAAGACAGCTACAAACAAATCACAGGAAACATCTTGTTAATCCTGAAAATATTTGTTTGCCAAAACAATGCCATTGTTTATTTACAGAGTCGAAGTGGATTTAATAGTACATTATTGCCTAGGCAGTGAAGCAGGCAATTGCGGGCCGAGAATTGGTTTAAACGGACGAGCTTGCGAGTCCGTTTAAAAATACGAGGCCCGCAATTGCGATTCCTGCCGAGGCATATATAGTGCTTTTCTCAAAAATCGCAAGAAAAAAATCGCTTTTAAACACAAACTTCACGTGAAATAACCTCACTCTTTACCGCCATTATTTTTATGACAAGGAGAAACGCAAGCTTTTTTTAGAAAAAAAAAACTCAAGCTATTCCAGACACAGATAAAAAAGTTACGTTTCGAATAAAATATGGATGAATAACACTTGCGCCCTCATTTTATTATGGCCGTTTTCACTTTTTTAAAAGTTACAAACTAGATAACAATGAAATTTGTATGCAACATTGCGGGCTTGTGTAGCGAGCACGCAATGTAATTTTTTTTTAATTTGTGAACTGTCTGTAAACTATGTACTTCGCGTCTCAGTATGGAGTTAGTAATGTCAACTTTTCCTGTCATTTTTGAGAAAAATTATTTCCGTCCCTTACCGTAAAAGCTAGCAGTTCCGGGAAACATCACAAAAACAGATTCAAAGAAATACTCGGAATATTGAATAATAGATTAGTTTCTTGGTAGCTATAAATAGATTTCGGCGAAGAATACTCCGCATCCTTATAACCGTCAGAGCTTTGAAGTTCACATTTTCACATACTCGTATATTACCTAGTGAATTACTTCATTCAGGGTTCAGTCCACGTAATGATGCAAAGTAGAGGCGGTGATTCGAGGAACTCTGTTATTCTGTCTGAAAGCAAAAGGGAGCTCGTTCGAGCAGTATTACTTGATGAATGCGTGCAAGGGTGTTATTCTCTTAAATAGCTCACTTCTTTATCCGACAAAGAAGTAATTAATTTGGCAAACTTAATTTTCGACGCGCACACGTGATCTGCTTCATGCCGTTAAAAACTACGGCCAAAATAAAACGATCTAACTTGTTACTTATGCTCTAGCCGCTTGTCTAGCGGGAGAACATAGGGTTGAACTCTTAACAAATTTCGCCGATCAACTATCCCTGATTCCAACCGACAGTCATTATTTGACCCTGAAATGTACCTGGCAATTTAGGTACATTTCAGGGACCCTACACTAGGTTCCCTAGGTTCAGCGTAATATATCTCTATCTAGTCTTGCAAACTGATTGGCTGGACCGTAGAACGCAGAACGTTGCAGTTGCAGATCGCATCCAGTGTGTTGGCTTGGCTCCCTGAAATGTAAAATGTTTTAGAGAATCACCTACGAGCGCAGGGTCAAGTAATGACAGTCGGTTGGAAATTTGTTAAGAGTTTAAGCCGCAAATACAATAAGAGCGGAGGCGGCGCGTTACGGCACGTTCCTATTCTAAAAAGCATGCCCAAAGCGTGTTGGAGGCGCTTTTAGTATGAGAAAGCGCCGCATCGTACCGCCTCCGTTCGCCGACAGAACGTTTGCGTCTTTGATATCGCCTAGAGACGGTAACTAAGCATCGCTGCTAATTCCCTTGAGGATAAATATTCCTGATTTGATCTTAACAAAGAAAAACTCCGATAAATTTATTTCAGCTGCTCCGATAACTTTTTCTCGATAAATGCCTGGAAATTACCCGCGTTTGTATCTGTTTTATGATCTTGTTTTATGTCTTGGAACTTATAATGTGATCGAGTTTAGTTGGATTCGACGAATGGAATGAAATCTTGGACGTTTTCTATGTATTTCTCTAAATAAGTAGGTATTTTTATCGTTGTCTTGTAGTTCTATTACCCACAGTGCAAGCCTAGTGCTTGGTTTGGGACTAGGTAAATTTGTATGAAAAATTAAGACGCCTAAGTTCATTTATTATTTATTTATCCTTGGGGATTTGTACGCAAAGTGATTAAGTATTATTTATTTCAAATAATCAAATCTTTTTAAGGTTGATTAGATTAGCCTATTACATGAATTATCCATTTTTTAATGTCAACTCTCGACCTTTCCAAAATTTGCACCAGTAATTTGGTTAGATCATATCCATTTCTTCCGCGAATTCTATGATTCAACCTGAACCTACCCGAGGTTAATAACAGGAAAACTCGAAGTTTAATCCATCCCGCAGGGTATTGCGTTGGTGTTTTAAAAATATCAAACCTAAAAATATTTATTTTAGGAGATTGAGAGAGTCTGACTGTTATTTTAAGTATAAAGTTTATTCGTTAAATTATTGAAGTTGAAAAACAGTATTGCTGTTTTGAACAGGGTTAAATTGTAACTCGTATTTATAGCTAAATAGAAATGGTTTTAATCCTAATAATTCCTACTCGGTCTTGAAGGTTGGTATAACTAACTAAATTACTTCAGTGTCGATTTAGTTCTTAATAATATATAGAAAAAAAGCAAAAGCAACAGCAATTAAGGAAGAGGATTTAGCAATCAATCTATTGGTTTTACTTTACCTAAGCTAACTACCGCTCCGCAACCCTCGAGTGAAGTATCCACAAGCAATTGTCTCCTTGTTCCAGGTATACGTGGCCCTCTTCAAGCCCCTGCGGGTCTCGAGGCGGCAGTTCCGGCGCGTCCTCATGTGCATGCGCAACGTGCGCCACCTCAAGTGCCACGAGCTATACGCGCACGAGAAAGTCACCAAAGTTGACAGCCTCTCGCTTGTGCTGTCTGGCAAGTAAGTGATCAATGATGGGACAGCTATCAAATGAAAGGGTATGTTAGTGTTATGCGAACTTTTGCTCACTCTTTCCGAGCTCTGGTGATCATTGTTGGGACTCACATACGAGCTGTCCGACAAGTATTTTGTAAGTTACTATAAATTTGAATCTTCCTCCGTGAAGATAACCTAAGCCTTTAAAATAATTATATTTCATGCTATGACTTTATACGCTCAAGGTCATAGCACATAGCGGAGTAACGTAAGGTCTGGCCACGACTTTAATCGGCGGTGGCAGCGGTGCTCATGAGAGACAACAAATCCATGTAGATCGTATGTCATGCATGCCATAGCCACCGCCATGCTAATGAGTCGATTTCTTCTCTACATGTTAGTTTCCGCCGCCTGCAATGCAACTCCACGCTACCTCAGTCGCCACCGCGCCAAGTTGTGACCGGACCGCGCCGTAAATAAAGACGGTTGTAGTATTTGGCTTTAATCCTATTGAAACGGACTCACTGGTGGCTAAAAGTGATGCGTAGTGTTTTTTTTGCCTTAACGTAGTAGTCGAACAAAGTGAGGCCAACTAAGCATTTGCTTCGGGGATATAGCACCACGGGGATTTGTGGGTGGCATTAATCGTTGAAGGTCAGCCCGTTAGAGGGCTCGTTAGTCTCTTATTCTGCGAAATAACCTTTCTTTACAACATCGATGCTAAGGCCATTTGTAAAACTACTCAGGGCACCCTAATATTGATTCGATTTGGCGCATTTAAACATCAAAAGTAACAAAAGGTTCTTTAGATTTGGAGTTGTTTGTTTCAAACCGAGAATAAATTTTATTTTTCCTAAAGTCTCTCTCCCGGAAGAGACAGCGTACCATATTATTAAAGTAACTTGGATCCACTTTGGTCCAGACAAACACGCCTTGTGCTCCATTTCTGAAACTCAGTACCCATCCTAATTTAATCTAGGTCGCAACTCGGAACGTCTGGATGTCTTCATGTGTTTGCGCGAATAGCTTTCTTAGTAATGGTGACTTCACTCTTTACTCGAAGATAAAGTTAATCCAAGATGATAAAACAGTTAATGTCTACGATCATTTCAAGCTATCAGTTAGGTATTCAGAGTTACGGCTTCGCTAACTGGGATTTGTTTTCTCGAACGATATACGACCTGCCTGAGTGAGATAGACTAAGGTGTTTGTAGATAGTCACGCAAATTTATGAATTCCCGGTAGAATGTATGGGTGTATCTTACTAAAGTAATTTTGAAGTGGTAGCGAATACATTATAGTGATTGCCTCCAAGATCTACTTAGTCCATTGTGTAGTGAATGTGGTGATTGCCACCGACACAATAACAGGTAACGACCGTTCCTTTTGGACTAGTCACGTCATAAGTAACTAATGTTTCTTAAATAGCATTCAGTTTAAAAGCCGCCTGATTTTACCAAAGCTATGTCTAGTAAGAGTGGTAAGTCCATTAGAAATGCCACCGCAAAGTAGAGCGACCCGAATGGCCACAGAAACGTTTAAAGGAAATTTAAAGCGGTGCTTTTTTACTCCCGCTTTATTTGTGATTCAAATCAATTTCGTTTAATGTTTAATGTATGACCAAAGTTTTTGGTATTTATTACGGAAAAAAATTACTTTCAATATTTTGTGAACGCTCTCGCTAAAGTTATATAACAAATGTGCTCCGGAGTACTTGGATATCGTTGCTGTTTTACGGATGATACCTTCCTGTTTAAGAGTTCTTTTTAGTTTGCCCTCGGAATGTTAGTACATATCCCAAGACCTTTTATTCATATACATCTTTTTGCATAATTTATCTTCTCCTTCGGTACCAATTTATTTGATAACCGTAGGTATACTTCTTCCAAATTTTATTGCAGAGTCGGTCAGATCATTCTCGTCCAAAAAGGATAGTCCATGTCATAAGATTATATAAACTTATCTTTTAAACATTAAACAGCTGCTAAATTACACAATGAAGTTTACTTGCATAATGTTAATTTTATGAATGAGCGTTCATTGAAAGCGAACGAGTGGGCAGCCTGCATACATTGTGAAATGGATGCAGTATGAATCAAGATGGTACTGGCTGCAAAAACTTGTTTTGTTTTAGGTGAGAACTCTTTGATGTGTTGCATGATAATTCGGTAACCAAGACTTATTGATTAAAAATACTTCAGTTTGATTGTCACAATGATTATGTAGCAAGCAGCATCTGCGGTATTTTACGGGATGTTTTTTTTTGTTATTTCATTCCCTTTAGATTAGGTAGTATGTATGTAAACTCTTTATTGCACAAAAAATAAAAAAACAATTACAAGTAAATTCGTACATAAACTTAAGACTAACATGTACAATGGCGAATGTAGTATTGTATAGGAATTCACTTCAATTTATTCCCTTTGAATTTCAGTATATTTTAGAGCTCTTACAAAAGATGTCTTCCTACCCTACCATTACTTGCCTCAAGGATAACATATCCTTACCGTATTTTAGCAATTTTAATCCATAATTAATTGTGATTACAGAGTTATCAACAAGTTTTTAGAGTTGTTGGTAATTCTGTAGCTCTGCCTACCCCACTCTGGGAATGAAGGCGTGAAGGTATGTATGTATGTAATTAATAAAAACATCGACATTATGCCTGAGTCGATGCCGAATATACATCAATATTAATAATTGTTCGTGAGCCGTTTTATGCATGACAGGGTCCACACTGCATTACGTAATGCACTGGCCCGGTTGCCCCGAGGGTTACAGCTGTAAAGTGAATTATGGTTCAGCTGGTTTAGTGCTCTAGTGACGTGAAATTCGTATAGTAAATTGAGCTAAGAGCACGGGTAGTGCTGTAGTAAATCTACTAAGCGTGTAGTAGTAGTTTGAAGTTAAAATGTGTCGGTGCTTTGGCGTTTAAATGTTGGGGTTTTTTTCAAGATTTTGACGTAATTCTGTCATAGATATGCTAGATAAAGTTAAGTAGTACTTTTTTCTATTTTTTACCCGACTGCGGCAAAGCCCAAAAGGAGGGTTATGTTTGACCTGAATATATGTCCGACTCTATGTCCCCTTGTAACTACAATACTAGCAGGGAGGTTTAAAATTTGACATTTAGAGAATCTGACACTTTGAGAATCTGTTATTTTGAGAATCTGACATTTTGAGAATCTGGCATTTTGAGAATCTGACATTTTGAAAATCTGGCAATTTGAAAATCTGGCATTTTGAGAATTTGGAAACTTGAGAATCTGCCAATTTGAGAATCTGGCTTTCTGCAAATCTGACATAAAGCGTCGAAAGGCAGTCGGGTTGTTTTAAAGCTTGCTTTTCGTTAGACTTGTTATCACATCAATTTGAAGAATTCTCTTAATTAAAGCAGAACAAAAATTCGGCTACAACGTTGCAGGAAGGTGCCAGTATTCCACCATTCAAATAATTTATCGAATGACATTAAACTTTGCCCGCACTTTTTATTGCATCGAGCGCATTGTGCGCAACTTTTGTTATTTTAATTGCAAAATTTACATCGTCAAGCATGTCTGCAACTTCCTTCTAGTTATACCTAGTTGCAGTATCGTTTCAACACTCGACCTATTTATAGATCTCGTCGACTGCACAATCAGACATTAAATATCTAAATGAAGTAGGTATTTATATCTACTTAAAATGCCTTACGAAAGCGAATTTCTACTACCGTGTTCTCTAACTCGCTTCCAGTAATAAATAATATTGCATATTTATGAGATAACTTTACCAAATTTTTCGCATTATTATATCTGTATTTATAATATATTATTTGGAAAACACCTGTTAATCTGATGCTCTGTTTCCTGTGAAATGACGGACAGTAACGAACTGTCTCGTTTAATATGACTGATTAAGGTTTAAATGTGTGATCATAGCCTAAACTTGACTTTATTGGAAACAGAAATCTTTTTAAGTGTTACTCATGCATGTCTGACACCGAAACTGTCGAGAAGAAGCGCCACAAAAAAGTCGTCGGATTTTTCAATGAAAACAAACAACAATACAATAAAAATTCAACAATATGACAATGAAAATTTCACAACATTACAGCATTTGTATATGAAGTTCTAGCTAAAACTAACTATCTTCCGAACTATACGTTTAAGGGAATATTGCATGTAGAATAGCAGGGTCGGTCGGTCGGTAGACACAATTGGGGCTGCATATGTAGAGCATTCGAGCCCAGTGCTTGTATGGTTTAGATACTACGTATATCTACGGATAGCTTGGAATGCAAAGTTCATTAAGCACCCTACGGCGCCATTTTGATTTCGTTACCATTTATTCAATTAAAATGCTAAAAGCGTGTCCAGAATCGATTTCGCGTCCAATACCTCCCATTATAACGCAATTTGCATTTATGAAACGCATTACCAATTTTATTTTAATCGAAAGTGTTAAGGTCATGTGCTGATTAAATAGGTTTGTCATTATCATTATCGTTAAGTCAAGGTTGCGCTGCATTTGTTTTTGTGGTTAAGAAAAGAGGTTAGATTAACTTGTCTGTGATCTAAGTCTCAATTAAACACTCGTGACGCGATTAGTCTGCACTCTGATTTTTCATTAGATAAAGTAAACTAACAGTTCTCGAGTCATTGTTTTGTGAAAAATTAACAGAAAATTTAACAAAAACTTGTTTTAATAACCTTGTTTCATTATTTTTATCATAATTACACACGTTAACATATTTGTTTTTACAAATATAACGGATTTTATTCAAATAAATCATACATGAACTGTCACTTTACTTTATCTAATAAAAAATCTGACTTTATTTGGTAGAGAAGAGACCTTGTCTAGGAAGCT
Source organism: Acleris emargana (assembly GCA_927399475.2). Lineage (NCBI taxonomy): Eukaryota > Metazoa > Arthropoda > Insecta > Lepidoptera > Tortricidae > Acleris > Acleris emargana. Next base: position 2,814,992 of record OV656847.1, read on the forward strand.
ATTGGCCCCGAGTTAGTATTATTTAAATGCCAGTATTTATTTGTGTGATAATGATAAGCACCAGTTTCTTCCTGAGCCTTGAATGTTTTATAAATATGTATTTCTCTTTATACCTATGCTTATCTTTGTCTTATACAGAACAAGCCTGGAGCTGAGTTTAGAACTAGGTAATTTTGTGGGTATTTCTCTATACAAGTATGTTTACCGTTGGCTACTTCCCAGAGCTGAATTGACGTTAAGTCAATTTCTGTGATATTATTTTTGTTATTGATTGTTTAAATACTTTTATGGCAGTTTACTTTGCCATGTTTACCAAATATTGATCTGACTTAGCTTACATTTGACATACCAAATGATAATATATGATAAAACGACCAAATGAATGAATGAATTGTGCAAATTGTGGTTACAGAGTTATCAACAAGTTTTTGGAGTTGTTGGTAATTCTGTAGCTCTGCCTACCCCACTCTGGGAATGAATGCGTGAAGGTATGTATGTATGTACGACCAAATGAAGTCCCACTTAAAAATCTCGATAGCTAACAATGTATTGCGTCAAACAAATCCATATAGGTTCACCACATGTCACCCGGTTCGCCTTGGATCTGGATTTATACCTGTTTTGGTAAACGGCAGGCAAATGTTCACGCCCATGCCTTTTTTAATTTAAGGCCGAGCGACGAAAGGCTAACGTGGTGACGTCACACGTAATTATAATCTGTGGAGCGTTGCATATGAGCTGGATATTTTTGACGTACGAAGATGTCTCGATGCTAAGGGATTCTATGGGAATAAAAAATGGGATAACCCTAAAACAAACCTCTGTTTTTGGTCAGGGTAAACGAAATCAGTAATGTGAATTAATGTGTACTTTACAATAACAGCCTTAGATTCTATCTAATAACCATTACATCGTTATCGCGGGAGCAAAAACGATTTGACAGTAGTCAAAGATTATGAAAAATAGGCAATAACAGAAGTGACACTCGTATCGAAAAATGTTTATACCTACGAGTTTAAAATGTATCATATTATTTCAAATGTCTTACCTCCGTATTTGACTTGATTAGTAGTACATATTTAAAGAGATTAGATACGCAATCCTAACCTCAACCTCTTCAGTCACTTTTCCTGCTACTTTAGACATTTGTCATTCTTGATTGATTTGATATGTACAAAAATATATCTAAATTAAATATGAAATATATTTAAAGAAATTAAACCAGTTCTGGACAAAAATATTTGACTTTTATATTATTTTATTAAAGCTGACACGTTGACTTATAAAAGCGTTTACAGATTGTAAGACAAGTGTAATTGACTGTTTCCAGCGAAAATTTCGTGCAAGATATGAAGAACTTCTTAGAGGCTTAGAGTGTATCTATAGGCAGAATATAGACATAGACTCCTCCGATCTGTTAAGTTACTTCTCTATACGAGCAACAAATAGACCCAGTCGCACACAAAAGTTATTCTCTGTTCCCTTAGCCACTAATAATGTATTTTATAATAGCCCTATTACGCGTATGTCGCGTACTTACAACGACCTATTGGTAAATAATCCACAAGTCGATATTTTTATTGCTAATCTCCTTGGAACTATTTCTAAAAAGCCAAATTAAATCATTACAGTGGCGTTTCAGTCAGGTTCTTTATAATTCTTGTTCCATGTATATGTTTTTCTTTTCTTGGTGATGGTCTTTACTTTAATTGTATAAACATAATTAAAATGTCGTGCATAGTTGTAATCGAGTTACGAACTAGTAAATTAATTCTACGAAAGATTTATGTATATTAACAATTAAGTTTGTAATTGGTAATTGTGCCTAATAAATAAATAAATAAATATTCCGTATATACTGAACCGACCATCTGTTATATCTGTTCTTTAATAGATTTGTTTTTGCTCCCGCGATAACGATGTATGCTAATAACAGTATTCTCCTCGGGAAATCCATTTTGCGATTGACATGTCATCGTATCGTCAACGATACCATAGCTCTTATTTACTTGACAGTAATGGCGGCGTTAAAAACTATACGATATCATGTAAAAAGCGATATGGTTTTACCGAGTAGAATAGAGGCCCTGGTTAGGGTTATAAATAATATACCCGTTTTATATTTTCAATCAAAATAATATTTATTACTTTTATGAGTTATTCATGAGTCGTGTGTTAGCAACAAAGTAACCGTAATAGGACAAAATATCAGTAGGAATTCTACTAGTTTTAAATAATTCATTAAATAATAGAAAACATTTTAAAATGGGTTGGATATATTTATTTACTTGAGCAAAAGAAGAAGGTACACGGTTGGCGTTATGCGCTATCTATTTACATCTGTGAAGGTATACTTTTTTTATGGCATAGGAATGCAAACGAGCACACATGCCACCTTATGGTAAGTGGAAACTGCGACCCATTCGCATTCAAAAGACTGCAAATGCACTGCCGACCCTGAGGACTAAGATGGGATGCCTCTATGCTAGTCATTTCACCGGCTGTCTTATCCCCAAAACGGAACACAACAATGCGAACACTGCTGCTTGGCGGTAGGTTAATGAATAAGATGGTGGTACCAACCCGGTCGGACCCTGCACAAGGTCCTCCCACAAGTAAACCCCCCTAAGTATACGCCCCTTTTTCTGCGTAAATAAACGTTTTTTTGCATGGTAGGTATTAAATATAACTTACTAAATATAATACTATATCATAATAGGTCCGATCATAAATTACAGAACAAGGTCCGGTCTCGCATTGTGAAGTGTTGTTTGAATAAACTTCACCGGCGAAGCGAACTTTCGCGAATTTGCATCTCTGCAAGAGTCGGAGCCAAATTTTAATTGTTCAAACAGATGCATTTTTATCGCAGCAGGAAAAGCAATTCGTTTTTAGGGTTCCGTACAAAAAGATAAAAGATAAAAGATGTTTATTCAGTAAGTAGGCCGCACGGGCACTTTTACACGTCAAAAATCTACCAGCGCTTCGCAAGAGACCACTGCTGAGAAGAAACGCCGCAAGAAACTCAACAGTAAGTAGTTTTTTATATATTGCTAATGATATTATACAAAAAAAAAACACCCCTCTGTTTCCTTCGGGGGTTAAATAAAAATAAGTTGCTGTAATTTCTACTTAATACCGATAAAACCGTATTTAATCTGGTTATTGATGATGCGTGAAATTTATGCGCACGAGTGGATGTTACCATTGTTACGTTTAGGCATAGTCACAGATCGTAAATAATCCTAGTACCTAATACGATAAAGCCTTGTACTCACTAGCGAGCCGTTCAATAACTGATACACGTAAAATCGTGGTGCAACACCCCAGACTCGCGTGCAGCGTACCTACACGCTGCACGCGAGTCTGGGGTGTTATTCTCTTAAAAGCGTCGCAGCTTATATAAACCGGTGAGTTTAAGTAGTCCCGTCAGAGCGTACAGAACACATTTTAGATCGTGCATTTTCAATTAGGCATCAGGGCTTCTGTCGATTTCTTCTCAATTAGGCAGCCTTTTTACTTTTGAACGCCGTTTTTAAGAGAATGACACCTCTATTCAACCCGGTAAAAAACATAGGGTAAAGTCACCAGTGCTCAGCCAGAGACCTGTAGTCGGCCTATGCCTATACTTTATATGAGTCGGAAGAGTACGAAAGATATATTGCCCACTTTGCACTCATATAAGGTCGACTACTGGTCTCTGGCTGACCACTGGTGTCTTTACCCTATCGTGTTTCAGCTGCTATCGTATTGTCACCGTTTTGACAGCTCTTATTTACTTGACAGTAATGGCGGCTGACGTCATAACAATATCATAACAGGTTAACTACGATATTGTTTTACCGCCTAGAGTACCGGCCCAGTTCTCCACTACATGCTCGTTACTGTAACTGCTACGGTTATAGTCACAGCTCGCTAGTGAGACTAACTGCCGCACTCAGAGACGTCAATTAAATTTAATGGTTGATTAAAGTTGCTGCTGTCACTTTCTTTGCTACGGAAATAAAATAAGACAACACGTCACTAAACAAGCATTAAACTTAATTGACGTCTCTGAGTGCGGTAGTTAGGGTAACTGGGGCCATTAAATAATTATTTCATGCTCGTCTCCAATATTCAAACGGTGGATTAAATTGGGTAATTCCAGGTGAAATTTGAAGGGCGTCATTACCTAACTCTCCTTTTATTTTGGTAAAGATTTGATCAGGTTAATAACCTGAATTGAAAGAAGAGGCTTTCCCTGTTCACTAATATATTTTTTTATTTTTTTTATTGCATGGGAAGGCAAACGAGCACACAGGCCACCTGATGGTAAGTGGAAACTGTGACCCATAGACATTCGCATTCACAAGACTGCAAATGCGTTGCCAACCCTGAGGACTAAGATGGAATGCCTCTATGCTAGTCATTTCACCGGCTGTCTTATCCCCAAACCGGAACACAACAATGCGAACACTGCTGCTTGGCGGTAGGTTAATGGATAAGATGGTGGTACCAACCCGGACGGACCCTCCACAAGGTCCTCCCACAAGTTTCTTCTGGAAAATGTCAATCATTTTACGAAGCAAATAACGATAGGTAGGGTAAAGTCACCAGTTAGTCAGCCAGAGACCAGTAGTCGACCTTATATGAGTTCGAAGAGTTGGAAATATATCTTTCGTACTCTTCCCACTCATACAAAGTATAGGCATAGGCCGACTACAGGTGTCTGGCTGACCACTGGTGACTTTACCCTATCTAAATTAGCGATGGTCTTTATGCTAATCATAACACTCGATTGCCTTTGAAAGCCTTTTGAAGTGGAGGATTTCCGATAAGCTCGTTATATTATTCTAGTCCCTAATGCCATATATATATATATAATTTACATTATATACGTAGTATTTATAATTACTACTCGTATTATCTACCGTAAAACGGGGCTATTTGGGAACCACGAGGCTATTTGGAGCCCAAGTAATTATAAGCTTTTAGTTGATATATTTTTGTCATGGCAATAATACACTAAAAACTTAGCCTGACAACAAATTTTACAGTTCTAGCATAGCCATGACAAAAAATATATGAACTAAAAGCTTATGATTACTTAGTTCCAAATAGCCCCGTGATTACCAAATAGCCCCATTTTACGGTACTAGTTTTCCTGCCACGAAGCAAAAAAACTTATTGTTACAAAAGTGCACCACAAGGTTCGTAAGGTCCGTTAGGTAGTGGTTTAAATAAATATAACTTCTTAAATTAAGAGATAAAGAAAAAAAATAGATCTAAAGGAGGCTTTCCTATACCCGTACTTAATTTACACTAATTTTAAGTAGTATTGCATAATGTAATAAGTAAAGTCATTATCGTCCTAAGTCACCGCGTACAAAAAAATGTAAATACTATCAATTGTAAAGAAGATAAAGTAGAATTTTTCTTGTTTTTATGACTGGCAATTAAATTAGAAAATAGACTTTATTGCAATCACAATAAGTTTATTTTCCACTGGCAAATTTCGTTGTATGGTGGGACCTAGGAGGTAATACCTGATGATTATTGATTGATTACCAATTAATGAATTGTTTATTCTTGTAGTCACAATGAATTGATTTGTAATCAAAAAAATATATGATTCAATTCTTTAACAAATCGAACAAAACAAATTATTACAACGAACAGTGACGACTAATGTTTCTTACCAAAAAGAAACATTAAATTTTATTAGCCCACTAATACCTAAATATTTTTATTTGATTTTTGCAAAGTTAATTAGGTCAAATCACAGTAAGTTTTTACGTAAATAATTGACTGAATTCTTATTTGACTACGCTCAATGCTGACTCTGTGATACACTGTGCATGGGCCTATTCATTGACCCTTCGCGGCGCAACTTAACATAGAAATTGACGGGTGAATTCATCACGAGTCACGACCGATTCTATTAAGACATGGCATCTGTACCCTTGCCATGAGTTACAATTAACGTACTCGCGAGCGAGTCGAATGCTATGTCCCTGGCACTGCCAGCGACAGAACATTCGACTCGCTAGCGAGTACGGTAATTGTAACCCATGGTAGGGGTACTGCATTCATCTCGACCGATTCTATTAAGACATGGCATCTGTACCCTTCCCATGAGTTACAATTACAGTACTCGCTAGCGAGTCGAATGCTATGTCCCTGGCAGTGCCAGCGACAGAACATTCGACTCGCGAGCGAGTACGGTAATTGTAACTCATGGTAGGGGTACTGCATTCATCTCGACCGACTCTATTAAGACATGGCATCTGTACCCTTCCCATGAGTTACAATTACCATACTCGCTAGCGAGTCGAATGCTATGTCCCTGGCAGTGCCAGCGACAGAACATTCGACTCGCGAGCGAGTACGGTAATTGTAACTCATGGTAGGGGTATTGCATTCATCTCGACCGACTCTATTAAGACATGGCATCTGAGTAAAAATGAGAAAGAATGCCTGAAATAATGTGTTGACGTTCTGCCTTAGATGTTTTGGATTTAAGACATTCTTAAATTGGGTTGTATAGGTAATTCGGTATTTGGAGGAAACGTAATTTTCAATATTTAGGCATTTGGGACAAGATTCATTTCGCATAATAGTCAATCTGGATATTTCATTGCAAGAATGAGATAATTTAAAATTTAGTTGCTATGAGACCAAGTCAATTTGAGATTGAATAAAACCTACTCAAAATTTTCGAAAGCGTAATTTGCTTATGATTATTTTCTTACGTTAAAGAATAACAGTAGTTAAACGTAATTCCATTGTAGCGTCGAGGATGATTCAAATTAGTTGGCTGTATATGTTCGCTGCAGTCTTAATTGCCTTGAGCTCCAAAATGGTGGATATCAATTTAGAAACGTCAACAGTTTCAAAGTTAGTCTTCCTATTGTATTCCAATTCGAAGGTTTAGGTATCGTGTGAATAGTATCGCGCTTTCGTCCTTGGTCTCTACGTATACAATTTCTTAGATAGAAGCTCTCAACTTAATTCGGTCAAGAACTTCAATTTATCAGTTACCATAGAACTTTAATGATAGCGTCAAGTCGTGACAAATAAATTACGTCAAAATTAACTGGTAGCGGCTGAACAATGGGCATAGGCCGACAAAAATACCTCCTGTTTTTATTGAAAAATATTAACGAGATAATCGCGGACAAAAATACATACATACATACAGGTCAAACTGAGTACCTTTATTTTGAATTTGGTTAAAAATAGGACATTTTAAAATATAATTACATTATATTTTTTACGACCTAGTTGTTAAGACCCATTGATAGGAAATTTGACTAAACGCAATATGTGATACTACCCACCCACCCACAATATAAGGTGAAAGTTTAGTTTGGGACTAGGTCGATTTGTGTAATTGTCCTCTGATACTTATTTATCTAATAAGAACGTTTTGTCATGAGCATCGTTGAATACACAGAACCCGATCTCAAAAAAAAACTTATTTTCGATGGTTCGCTCGAGCTAATTTAATTGAGAATGCACGCCCTAAAATTTAATTTTTACTCTCTATCGGGACAGCTTAACTTATTAGATTTGAAAAGTGAGTACCATAACAGAACAATATGGCTGATTCCCCGTAAAACGCCAAGTGCGATCAAACACATGTGCGTCGTAAACGAAGCATCCCCTAAACACAGCTGTCAAATAAAACGCAAGTGCGTCAACACGAAGATAAAAAGGTTCCGCAGTTAAAGAGAGCCTTGTTTCAAGAGAGCGTAAAAAAGAAATAAAGCCTGATGATGGTTTTGGCCGAAAGTCTAACGTTTAACATTTACAAGTGTAATATCCTCTTAACAATGTATGTGGTCGAGGCAGTCTTACCACCTGAGTCATGTATTCTTGGAGCTTGGAGTCTTACAAAAGTGACTATACGCATCGGTAAACTACAAATTGCACGTTTAGTCACATTTCCCAATTTTCTATTTAAAGTTTTGTCGGCCTTGTAGACGCTGTAGGCAATACAATAGAACCCTCTTGAAAAATCGATTTGTCTCCTTTAAAATCTACCGAGCGCGGTGTGGACATAGTTTTAACCCCCCCGATGAAAACAGGGGGTGTTTTAAACGTGTCTATAAATGGATGTGATTCGGAGCTTTTTTTTCAGATAGTTTATTTAATCGGTTGAGCCGTTGAGATATCAGGTCTTGAAGAAGGGTGTCGGATTGTTACTTCTTTCACTGCAACGGATTTTGATGAATTTCGAATGGGGATACAGTCGTCACGAGATTAAATTTGGTACCCACCTTAGGTCCAAAGTCAATCTGACATTCTACAGCAATAAGGTTGAGTTCCCTTAAAGTTACAAATGACTTGACATCTCTAATGACATTGACGACTTCAAGCATGTTTTTCTTGAAATGGGTCCCAAATTAACGCTCGTGACCGTACCTTATACCCTGGATTAACACATTGGCTACTCGTCATCCGGAAATTTTAAGTTTCCGAAAGAATAACGATAATCGAAATCTACGCGGACCAAGACGCGGGCAGACGCTTGTTATTATTTCAACCGGCTATTTGTCTGAGGTTAATGAAATCAGTAAAGTGCAGACGGTATCTCAACGTACAAGTTTGCTCAACTGAGCATGCTAGCTCTCCTGAAAGCGCACTCAGCTGTGCTTCACGCACGAAGTGCATCTCAACTTCACGCGACTCCACTGCCGTTTCATTGCCGTCAGTTGAGTGAACAGAAGTCTCAACGTAACTTCCTTCTCTTTGAATATCTATTTCTATTGCTCTGCTCGATTTATTGGATAGCTTCTGTATCGATGTATTTTTACTTATTCTCTTAAGTTTCTATTTTATAGTTGGCTTTTTAAAAATAAAACTTTTTTGTTAAAGAAACGTTGTTGATCAAAGTATATAATTTTCGTAAACAGTGGCAAATAAAATCTGTAACAGTTTCAATTCTCAGAAATAATGAAGCATCCACAAAAACACGGAAAAATAAGAAACCTGAGAGCCGAATTTTAATATTTATCAATCCCAAAGTAGTAATTTCATTAGATAGAAGGTGGATAAGTCGCAAAGCTTCTTTATAATCTCCTTTTGGATGTCAAGAATATTTGCAGAGTTTGAGGCAAAATCTCGGCATTATGCTTTCGTGTTGACTTCGAAAGATCGTATGTGTATTTGAAATTTGACTGCTTATTAGCCATTTTCGTTGAATTCGGTGTTATACTGTCGCAAAACTCCATTAAGGATGGCCTTTGCGCGTTGCCGCGTCGGGAATGACATTTGGCTAATGCCAAGGATCCCGATTTGCTTGCACGATTATATTGTAAAGGCTTTTGGATTGCGGATCGTGACCCAATTTGGCTAGCGTTCCGCGTGAACGTTACAGCTAAACACTCACACACTCTTTGTTGAGCTTCTGTTTAATTTCCTGTATTTGTACGCAAACGTGTACATGAAAGTATGTAACAAGGGTGTGATGTGAATTTTGCGAATGATGTTGGAAATACTTACCTTCACTTAACCTACGAAACGAATATGGCCCCTATAACAATCTTGAAATAATATTACGCGTCGTATTTATGCCCAAAACATCTGGTTGCTTTTAGAGTCTATAAACTGTATATAAATACAAGTTAGTCGAATTCAGAATTGCTGGCTTAATATTTGTAACAGACACGACCTAATTTTACTTTTCACCACGGAATAATTCATCATTATAACACTTCTGGCTCATTCGATTAAATTACTCTGCGTAAATCTAAAGTTCTAAGCTGCCAAGTACACTTTTGTATACGTATTTTATTACTATCCCCAGACACTAGAGACTAGTGAGTATTCCTGTAATTACATCTTAAACGCGGAGTATTTTTCAGTCCACCTAAACTTCTTTAATTCGCTAATGCATGAAATTGCACTATTTTTCCACGCGGCGTGGCGTTCTCTGAAACAGTTGCAGCAATTAGCCGGATTAAAAAGTTTTTCACGTTCTTTGAATATGTTATGCTTCTTATATTGTTTTTATTGTTGGTGTTTTGTTTTAGTTGCGTATAATATTTTCCCCATTTTATTTGTCTCAAAATACATACTCGTACATACATAAACCCACGCCCTCACTCCCAGAGTAGGGTAGGCAGAGCCAGAATTACCAACAACTCTAAAAAACTTGTTGATAATTCTGTAATCACGTTTTGCACAATTACGCTAAGATGTTTACCAGTGTAGTAGTGACAGATTGCAAGCCCATCGCGTAACAGTACTACTTACAAGCCTTGATTCCCTTACGGCCAAACCCTATATTCAATCCGCGGACAGATAGGCTTACTTCGGATTAAAATGACACATTTAGTATGGGCAAATGTCAAATTTTAACCCGAGGTAAGCCTTATCTATCCTCGGTTTGAAATAGGGTTCGGCCGTTAGTCGCCTCTTACGACATCCACGGGATGACATGGAGTGGCACTATTCTACCCTGGCAACCACAGTCTCAAAACAGTCCCAAAAACTCTTTTCCTCTTTATTTCCACTAGCTTATCGTGAAACCCGTGACAAACGTTGCACAGGTTACATTTGTTATGAATGAACTGCATGTATTTTTGATGACTTTGTCGGATGTGAATTTTAATAACGCAGGAACTGAGGATTGCGATTTAGTTTTTGGCATGGTGTTGTGTTTTTGAACGTTCTGTACTTTATTGAAGCCGGATGCAGTTTATCGCTGTGTTATTATTATTGGGGGTTGACTATTGCTGATCTTTTCTGGCAGCCCTTTGTTTAGAGCTCAGCGCTAAGGCCTGTTGCGTCCAGGAATTTCCAGATGCTTGATGCAGGAGTTGTATCTCTTGTGGGTCCATGATATGTCGCCCTAGGTATACTGATGTTGCGCATTAGTGGTCCGCATGAACAGAGGATGTGCGTGGCTGTCTCCTCTGTCTCCTGACAGAACCTGCCTGTCGCGTCTTGTTTCATACCCATTAAAAAAAGATTTCTGTTCAGTTAGCAGTGGCCAGTTAGGATCGTAGTCACTGCGCAAGTTTTTCTTTTTTGAGTTGTAGAATCTTTTTGGAGAGCTTGCTTTTGAACTCTTTAATTAGTGATTTTGTTCTTTTATGGACTTCCACAGCTCGATCACCCTAGTTTTATATAGGTTAGCAGGGCATAATAATAAAATAATAATAAATAACACAGGTGACAGAACAGCGTGGTTCTGATTTGCCAAACTTGTTGTGATGGTCGTTGCCGGTAGGTTGCCCCAAAACCACTGGAACACGAGACCTTTCGGCCAGAAGTCAGGAGACTCGACAGTTCCCAGCATAAACCGAGGAACGCGCACTACGAACGAACTGAAGTGCACGTAGCGAAGCGACCGCGCAGCTGGAACACCGTCAGACTGCATCCAACCTTCTGACGGACGTACTCCACGTCGTCTCCCGTGGTAGAGTGGTGCAGGCGAGACACGTATAGCGCCGTGTTCGGTATAGCTGCCGCAGTTCGGAACTCGGGTCCGTTACTGCAGTACCACACCGAGTCTTATGTTATGAGGTTTCCCACGTGGTTTGCTGTGTGTGCTGCATGCACCAAACTGGGTTTTTCGTTTTGTGGTGTATCGGTGTACGAGCAGAGGTCGGAATATTATTGAATGCGAGATTTCCGGGTGTTTAAGAATACATAAATGTGGAAATTCATACTAAAACTCAATAGCACATGTTAAAATTTTACATTATCAAATTACATATTCTGATTTATTTTTAATGTAAATAAACTAACAAAGTATTTCGTATTAAATAATATTAATAGTAGTAATAATGATTGTAATTATCATATTGATGATTCAGATTGAAAGTTGTTTTTGTTATTGATGATCATGCAAAATTGTATATAGTAAATGTTATTAACATGTGATATTGAGTTTTAGTATAAATTTCCACATTTATGTATTATTAAAAAATACCTGGAAATCCCGCATTCAATTAAAATAAAACATTATTTTTGGTGGTTGTAACCACTCTTAGTTACGTCCTCCTGCGAAGTTTAGGCAAATAGGCACTGCCTATTCCGACCTCTGATTACGAGTATCTTATGCTACTATTTTTTGCTGTTTTTTTAGAACGTTAGGCTACGATGTTAGGCTGTTCATCCCTCAATGAAATCTGAATCGGTTTAAATAATTTAGCACATAGTATTGTAGAATCTTCTTATTATTATTAGGTTATTTATTCAACAAAACACTTGTATCTAACAATTGGTATTTAATTATCTCTTTTACATTTGCTTTTACATACGTTTTTCCCACCGTTACATATAAAAGTCTGACAGCCTCTAACAGTGTTTACAGACATTAAAAATATAATCCATCTCAATAACAGTGTTACCAGTTATCAATATATTCGAGTACTTATATAAAGGAGTATTTACGTCATGTCATTGCTAAGACCATGATATCTATAGTGATGAGGCTAACAGCTCGGCCATCCTTAGCAAAATGGGTCCTCCCATTACAACAAAAACACATAATTATTATAATAACGAAAGTGATAACATACGATTGATTATCTTGTTACAAATCAACACATTGCATTAAAAGAAAAAGAAAAACAATAATTCTAGAATCTTGCACATTCTGATACAATCTACGACCATCTGTGCGATAATGATTGGTCAACATCTCTCCTTTCTACACTGATCACTCGCCCCTGCTCAGAATTCTTATTCTACAAAGTAATTAACTTTGATAATCTACAACTAATTCTTAATAAAACAATAACTCTAGGATTTTGCACAGTCTGCTACAATCTACGACCATCTGTGCGATAATTATTGCTCAATATCTTTCGTTTCTGCACTGATCGCTCATAGCCTGTACTCACCATTCTCATTGTACAAAGTTAAACATAATCTAAGACTAATCATCAATAAAACAGTAACTCTAGGATCTTGCACAGTCTGCTACAATCTACGACCATCTGTGCGATAATAATTGCTCAATATCTTTCGTTTCTGCACTGATCGCTCATAGCCTGTACTCACCATTCTCATTGTACAAAGTTAAACATAATCTAAGACTAATCATCAATAAAACAGTAACTCTAGGATCTTGCACAGTCTGCTACAATCTACGACCATCTGTGCGATAATAATTGCTCAATATCTTTCGTTTCTGCACTGATCGCTCATAGCCTGTACTCACCATTCTCATTGTACAAAGTTAAACATAATCTAAGACTAATCATCAATAAAACAATAACTCTAGGATCTTGCACAGTCTGCTACAATCTACGACCATCTGTGCGATAATAATTGCTCAATATCTTTCGTTTCTGCACTGATCGCTCATAGCCTGTACTCACCATTCTCATTGTACAAAGTTAAACATAATCTAAGACTAATCATCAATAAAACAGTAACTCTAGGATCTTGCACAGTCTGCTACAATCTACGACCATCTGTGCGATAATAATTGCTCAATATCTTTCGTTTCTGCACTGATCGCTCATAGCCTGTACTCACCATTCTCATTGTACAAAGTTAAACATAATCTAAGACTAATCATCAATAAAACAGTAACTCTAGGATCTTGCACAGTCTGCTACAATCTACGACCATCTGTGCGATAATAATTGCTCAATATCTTTCGTTTCTGCACTGATCGCTCATAGCCTGTACTCACCATTCTCATTGTACAAAGTTAAACATAATCTAAGACTAATCATCAATAAAACAGTAACTCTAGGATCTTGCACAGTCTGCTACAATCTACGACCATCTGTGCGATAATAATTGCTCAATATCTTTCGTTTCTGCACTGATCGCTCATAGCCTGTACTCACCATTCTCATTGTACAAAGTTAAACATAATCTAAGACTAATCATCAATAAAACAGTAACTCTAGGATCTTGCACAGTCTGCTACAATCTACGACCATCTGTGCGATAATAATTGCTCAATATCTTTCGTTTCTGCACTGATCGCTCATAGCCTGTACTCACCATTCTCATTGTACAAAGTTAAACATAATCTAAGACTAATCATCAATAAAACAGTAACTCTAGGATCTTGCACAGTCTGCTACAATCTACGACCATCTGTGCGATAATAATTGCTCAATATCTTTCGTTTCTGCACTGATCGCTCATAGCCTGTACTCACCATTCTCATTGTACAAAGTTAAACATAATCTAAGACTAATCATCAATAAAACAGTAACTCTAGGATCTTGCACAGTCTGCTACAATCTACGACCATCTGTGCGATAATAATTGCTCAATATCTTTCGTTTCTGCACTGATCGCTCATAGCCTGTACTCACCATTCTCATTGTACAAAGTTAAACATAATCTAAGACTAATCATCAATAAAACAGTAACTCTAGGATCTTGCACAGTCTGCTACAATCTACGACCATCTGTGCGATAATAATTGCTCAATATCTTTCGTTTCTGCACTGATCGCTCATAGCCTGTACTCACCATTCTCATTGTACAAAGTTAAACATAATCTAAGACTAATCATCAATAAAACAGTAACTCTAGGATCTTGCACAGTCTGCTACAATCTACGACCATCTGTGCGATAATAATTGCTCAATATCTTTCGTTTCTGCACTGATCGCTCATAGCCTGTACTCACCATTCTCATTGTACAAAGTTAAACATAATCTAAGACTAATCATCAATAAAACAGTAACTCTAGGATCTTGCACAGTCTGCTACAATCTACGACCATCTGTGCGATAATAATTGCTCAATATCTTTCGTTTCTGCACTGATCGCTCATAGCCTGTACTCACCATTCTCATTGTACAAAGTTAAACATAATCTAAGACTAATCATCAATAAAACAGTAACTCTAGGATCTTGCACAGTCTGCTACAATCTACGACCATCTGTGCGATAATTATTGCTCAATATCTTTCGTTTCTGCACTGATCGCTCATAGCCTGTACTCACCATTCTCATTGTACAAAGTTAAACATAATCTAAGACTAATCATCAATAAAACAGTAACTCTAGGATCTTGCACAGTCTGCTACAATCTACGACCATCTGTGCGATAATAATTGCTCAATATCTTTCGTTTCTGCACTGATCGCTCATAGCCTGTACTCACCATTCTTATTCTACAAAGTTAATCATAATCTAAGATTAATCATTAATAAAACAATAACTCTAGGATCTTGCACAGTCTGCTACAATCTACGACCATCTGTGCGATAATTATTGCTCAATATCTTTCGTTTCTGCACTGATCGCTCATAGCCTGTACTCACCATTCTTATTCTACAAAGTTAATCATAATCTAAGATTAATCATTAATAAAACAATAACTCTAGGATCTTGCACAGTCTGCTACAATCTACGACCATCTGTGCGATAATTATTGCTCAATATCTTTCGTTTCTGCACTGATCGCTCATAGCCTGTACTCACCATTCTTATTCTACGAAGTTAATCATAATCTAAGATTAATCATTAATAAAACAATAACTCTAGGATCTTGCACAGTCTGCTACAATCTACGACCATCTGTGCGATAATTATTGCTCAATATCTTTCTTTTCTGCACCGATCGCTCATAGCCTGTGCTAACAATTCTTTTTCTACAAATAAATATAATCTTTGATCATCTGTGCGATGTTTAGTACGACATCATTCAAAGCTGCACTGATCATTCCGATCAACTATGCGATATCGTTACAACAACATTAAAATCTGCACTGACCATTCATAACCAACTTATAATGATACATAAAATTCATCTAGACGTATTTAGCTACAATATATTCAAATACAACTCCTCACATCTGCATCACACACATCTGCACAAATTTTACTTCTAGGTATATTATCTTTATGCGGAACAAATCTAACTTACTCATTTTCATAACAATAACTACTGTCGTCTCCATTTTCGCTTTTCGATATTATCACTGGAGTAACTCCTAAAACTAAGCCATAGATGTGTTTTGTCTAGTGCTACAACATTTTCATACCTTTTGCTTCCTTTCTTAGATAAGGCAGTGACTTCAATTAAAAATCTATCGTATGGCCATATTTTTAAACTTCTGTACTGCCCATAAAGTTTGGGAAGCAACTTTTAGATTTAGCAGAATGCTCTTGGTCGTAAACTTTCTTTCTACCCGAACAAGATTTCCGACACTGTATGAGTTTCCTATCTGCCTGTGCTTATCGAAATTCTTCTTAGAACCATCTTTTCTTTATCATCAAATCATCAATCATCATCAAAATCATCTCCACTTACGCGTTCAGCCATAAAAAAATATCTTGATCATGTAGAATTTGACTAATAACCTTAAATATTCGTCATTACCTAAAATAAGGAATTTATTACCTTGAGATCTATTGCAATGCAAAGTTTTGATCAGTTTCACCAGATAATCTTTTACCCTGGTAAACATTTCCATTCACTGACTCATTTCGCATCATCTGCTTACAATCTCTGCTCTGCAACGGGCCGCCACAGCTGCGTGCGCTGCGACGCTAATGCTGCAGCGCTCACAGCAGCGGCTGCAGGGCTGACTCCTGCTGCAGTGTTAACTCCTGCTGCAGCGCTGACTCCTACCGCTGCCACTACTCCCCGCTGCGAGCGCCATGCTCACGGAGATGGCTGCGGCGTCCTCGATCTCTCTTGCTGTCTCTGCGCTCCGTACTCCGACTCATCGGATGCGCTCGTTGACAACGACAACTCCAGCTCAGATTTCATTTATGAAAAGAAAGAAAATACATTTATTCACTGTAATGTACTACCTGCAATACTTGGTGCCTATGGGTTGATGTAATATCGTACCCGCAATACTTGGTCTCGTATCCCGTGTTCCGTCCCTCGATTTGTACATGTATTTGCTCTTATTTGATATCCTTGCGGCCGTGGTTCACATGTATTCATAATTATGCTCGTGTCTTGTATGCCACCGGCTTCTTCGGCCATCGTCACTTCGCTCCCGTGCATCGTTCTCGTTACGTTCACACTTGCACTAACGTTCCCTTATTTATTGTTTTGAACGGGATGTTCTGTTCTGGTCTGGGCTCACTTCAGCTCCTGCGATGCTCCCTCCGGTCATAATTTATTGTTATCTCATAAAGAACCAAAATAATTAACACTTTTCACCGCCGTAATGCCAGGTATTTCTGTGGGCTTGTTTACTCATCCCAATTCTGATATGTAGAATCTTCTTATTATTATTAGGTTATTTATTCAACAAAACACTTGTATCTAACAATTGGTATTTAATTATCTCTTTTACATTTGCTTTTACATACGTTTTTCCCACCGTTACATATAAAAGTCTGACAGCCTCTAACAGTGTTTACAGACATTAAAAATATAATCCATCTCAATAACAGTGTTACCAGTTATCAATATATTCGAGTACTTATATAAAGGAGTATTTACGTCATGTCATTGCTAAGACCATGATATCTATAGTGATGAGGCTAACAGTATGTACCGGTTTAAAGTATAGAATACCTACTTTTATCCCAGGAGATTAAAACACTTCTGAGGGGAACACGATAACCGAGTTCTATGTAGACGGAGTTGCGGTGGGGTCGCAGGCAGGGCTGCCGGATTAGTGCCATAATTATGTAGAAATGAAAAGACTTGACATTTCTCGCAATAACAGAGGTTTATTCACAATTTTCATTTTGTACACATTTGTGCAATTTTATAATTTTACTAGCTGACCCGGCAAACGTTGTTTTGCCATGTATGTTAAATTTAGGGGTGGCCCACCCTTAACATTTAGGGGGATGAAAAATAGATGTTGTCCGATTCGCAGACCTAACCGATATGTACACAAAATTTTACGAAAATCGGTAGAGCCATTTCGGAGGAGTTTAATTACAAACACCGTGACACAAGAATTTTTTATATTAGGAAAGATGGAAAATACTTACATGTTTCCTTTTCATTGTTTTTTTTTTCAGTGTTCGCGTGTAGGTATGCCTATATGCAGTTGATAAGTGGATACATTTATTATTTCAATTAACTGTAAAAAATAAAATTTAGTTTTTGATACAATTCTTTTCGAAAAATCATATTTTTTCATATGCCAAATCTGGTCGCACACCTGACAAAGGCCTTCAAATCCTAACATATGGCAACCCTAGTTGCAGGTATGTTATACGAGTACCTCTTTTGTGTTACAGAGAGTTTGTGAAATAAATGTGGTATGTTTCAGTTTATTTTGCTCGTTACATTTTCCTAAGACAAATAAGCAAGAACGTCTGTAGATTGACAAACATTTGTCTGAGTTGGAATAGCAATAGACATGATTGTATAAATTAATTAGTTAGATTCTGGTGAAGTCTATGAGCTCATAGAGGCAAAGGTTATCGTTCTAACATATGCATGTGCACTGCAACAGCGACTAGAATTTATCTACTAGTAAACCCTAATGAATATTAGACGCAAATTATCTTAATATCAAATAATCTATTGGGTGAACTGAAGGTTAACTTAATAACATAATAAAAAGAAAGTTTTAAAATCTTTATAAATCCTAAATGATCATTAAAAACGAAAAATGATGAAAGAAACCTAAAGATGATTTTTAAATACCTATTCAACAATACCCCACTTGCCATAATTAGTAGACTTTTTTTTTCTCTTTTACAATATGGCGCCTAGCGCCTATGAAAGTAATTAATATTCAATATGGCGGCATATTGAATATTAATTACTTTCATACAATTGTTGACACACAAGATTTATAAGAATCATCAAATCGACGCGTTTTGTTTCTAGTGCGCCACAAAGGAACAAACATAAATATATAGGCTGATAAACACATTACCTTCCTCCTTAGGCAGTCGGGTAAAAATAAGATACCGTAAAACGGGGCTATTTGGGAATCACGAGGCTATTTGGAACTAAGTAATTATAAGCTTTTAGTTGATATATTTTTTGTCATGGCTATGATAAAACTGTAAAGTTTGTTGTTAGGCTAAGTTTTTAGGTTCTACCATAGCCATGACAAAAAATATATCAACTAAAAGCTTATTATTACTGAGTTCCAAATAGCCTCGTGATTCCCAAATAGCCCCCTTTTACGGTACCATTTTTCTACTCAATTTCCAATGAACTCCCACTGCTTTTAAGGATCGCCGAGCGTCCAGTGGTAACCTACGCCCTCATTACTATTCTGTTTTCTAATACACTAAAGTATTGTCTTGAAATCGAGTGATGTTTTTTCGCTGTACAAATGAATACACAATTTATCGGGTATATTACATAAGTGGCAATGGCAGTGACAATTTGATCTGTGAGTAAAGTCAGTCCGTAAAGTTGCCTACACGAAGGTTAAAAGTTGATGCTGAAATGTACATAATTTATTAATATGTAAGGTACACCAAACCTTCTTTCCGTCACAAGACAATGCTTTGGTTTATTAGAAAACGATAATAGAAATGAGGGCGCTACTGGACGCTCGGTGCAGTCTTAGTATTCAATGGCACTTCATATCGGATATTAATTTCTAAACTTTCTACACTCTAAAAGGCCGAACATCCTTATCTCGATCCCAAACTAGCATCTATACGAAGTGAGCATACCTCTTTATCACGCACTTGCCATTAGTGGGTGTATTTGGACGCTCTGCCGTAAGTAGCCTTAATGCCGTCATGGTTGTGGGCAGATAAGCCGAACCTGTGACCCGACGCGCGACGTACACTGAGAAAACAAAAAATATTATTGGTTGATATTGAGCATCTACTCACTATGGTACAAAAATTCGTGCCCTTTTTGAGTCTTTGCTAGGTTTATCCTCATAACTTAACTATGGTTTTCGTTCCAACTCCATTAGAATTCCTAAGATTATGTGTCGTCTCTTATATGCATTCCCAGATATACAGTGTTTAAATTGAAAAATGCTATAAAAACACTGCTATGCGGTAACACGTCTCACACAGAGGTGACAGCAAAAGCCAGGTCGCTTGGTATTTTTATCGTGTCTCGTAAAACAAACACATCAAAAGTAAAGTCCACATTGCAATTTTGCGTGTTGTAGTTTTTTCTAATGTAGTAATTTGCGATCTATAAAATGATTATATTGAGTACTTTAGCGAAGGACCGCGATTTGGTGCTCGCCTTTGAAGTTTCGAGGGTCGTCGAGTCAATCGACATCGACATTTTCACAACGCTACGAATTTATATTACAAAAGTAACTTTAAATAATGTAAGTGGCAGAAAATTTGTAATGTTTGATCGAGATCAAAGCGGTGGAGATTTTTTGCCCTCCAATGGAACGTCCGTTAATTGCCCTTTTCGCCAAATACGACATTTTGCTCTTTACAACTACTGCGAGGAAATAAACCTAAATATACATACATACATACATTAAATCACGCCTGTTTCCCAGAGGGTTAGGCAGAGACCACTTCTTGCCACTTGCTACGATACATAAAAAAAAACGCTTCTTCAACATTCATACATGCACGCACGTCGGTTTCGGGTACTTAAGATTCGGCCCTAAATATATTTACAAATAATTCGTTACTATTACGTCGTACTATAATAATGATAAATTAATGCGAAAGTTTGGATGTTTGTTACTCAATCACGCCAGACCGACTGAACGGATCTGGATAAGTTTGGCACAGCGATAGGGTACGAGGGGTGGCTGAAAAGTTATCTACCTGACTATGAAAGAAAAGACGTAGCTGGCTGGTTTTTTTTTATTTTTCTATGTATTCCCCTTCTACCGAAATGCGCTTGTTACACTTGTCAAATAATGAAATTAACGCGATAAAAAAAAAAGTTTCGGTTTCTCGTCAAAATAGTCGTTATCAACGGCGGCTATCATCTCATCATCGGTAGAAAATCTACTTCCCCTGAGATTTTTCTTCAGAAGTCTGAATAGGAAATAGTCACAGGGGGCTAAATCTGGGCTGTAAGGGGAATGGTTTATGACATCGAAGCCATTTCTGGTCATGGCGAGCTGTGTTGTGCGAGCCGTATGCACAGGTGCATTGTCGTGCAAAATCAAAATTCCTCTGCCGAGTTTGCCTCTCCTTTTTTCTTTTATAGCGTACTTCAGCTGGCAAAGTAAATTTGCGTAATAATTGGCATTCATTGTGGTTTTTTTTGGCAAATAATCAATGAACAAAATTCCTTGTGAATCCCAAAAAATTGTCGCCATGAGTTTACTAGCCGAAGGACGAACCTTAAACTTTCGAGGAGGCTTTTCGTCTTTGAATTTCCATTGTAGGGACTCTTGTTTACTTTCTGGGTCCCATTGTCTAATCCAAGTCTCATCACACGTCACAATCCTGGAAACAATTTCTTCCTCTTTCCCGCGACTCATGTCTAAAAACTCCTCACAACATCTGACACGTCTGTCTTTGTCTAACGGAGTCAGCATTTTGGGGACGCAGCGTGCATTTACCTTAGACATATTTAAATAACCATGAATTATTTCGTTTACCCGTTCCTTACTTAAGCCCACATCTCTAGCTATCTCCCACTGTTCATAACTTTTTTCACTTTGGCCACATTTTCTTCAGTGACAGCAGAAATTGGTCGTCCGCTACGAGGATCATCTTCTAGGCTCTCACGACCTGATTTAAACTGTTTACACCAGAACTTTATGGTAAAATCGGAAGGGCACAAATCACCAAATACAGGTAACATACGCTGTTTGATCTGGGATGCCGTATTACCTTCCTTAGAAAGAGATTTTACTACTGCACTTTGCTCAATTTTAATCAAATTGGTTTTTTCAAGCGACATGATGCAAGCAATGACGAGTAAAAAACAAATGAAAAGCAACGAACAAATGAGTGTCCAAAATTTTGAAACATGAACAGTCAATAAAAATGAATTCATAGTGGCCAGTATTTTTTTTAACTACACATTGGGTAGGTAGATAACTTTTCAGCCACCCCTCGTATAATCCGGAATAACATATAGGCACACGGAGTTGCGGGCAGGAGCTAGTACTTCATAATAATGTTACCTGTATACACAATTATTTTTTGCTTTTTCTTTGATTTCCAATGAAATTATGTTTACGTAAACATTTACACAATTTTTCCAAGAACTGTGGCCGTTTTGTGAATACTTGGTGTGGAATGTTTAATCACTACATTACAAAACGAATTCATGTTTGCAATCTTGACATGACGTACGTTTTAACCTGTCTTTTTCAATATCAGGTCCTCTCTTAGCACTCGATATGCAAATGTCAACTGAATATAAAAAAATATTAAGTTTATTTTAATTTTATTAAAAATATTGATATATTTTCATTGGTTCTCAGGGTTAGACTACAATGTTTTCGACCAATCAGCAAACAATATGTTATGTAGATGATACGATATTCTGTGGCACCCTGTATATCTTGTCTCAAAGTCCAATGAACATTGCCAAATCAAGCACTAACTTCTTAGATTGTTTTCATATTCAAAAGCTAATTTTAATGTTTTATTCAAAGCGCCCCCAGCATCACAATCGAAGATGGCCGACATTTATAATAGAATTTTCATAACTTTGGCGGTTGTGACTTTATTATCTTGAGTTTTTATTGAATTTTTGTGCAATACGAATTGTTTTAGGTACAGATTTTTAACGCGTTTAAAGCGACCTCACTCTGAACCTAATTTTGGGTGGATTTGGTCGAGCACTCGTTCTGCGAGTATTAATGCAGTAAGCAAAAATATTTTCTATTAATAATACATTGAAACTGTTGTATATTTGATACTATTTGGTGTGCAATAATAATTATTATAGAACTATTATTACCATGGCAACGCTCATTATAGAATTGTGTTCACGCTTCGGTAACGCTATGAGTGGTATTCTGATTCTGATACCATTAACGATATCAATAAAGATAAGATAAAGATAAAGACATTTATTCAGTAAGTAGGCCGCACGGGCACTTTTACACGTCAAGAATCTACCAGCGCTTCACAAGAGGAGACCACTGCTGAGAAGAAGCGCCGCAAGAAACTCAGCAGTCAGTCATTTTTTTAAATATATTTAATATTACAATGGTACTACTTAGTCTAGCATTATATAAATCTATAAATAGCAAATTAAAAAATATTTCAAATATCCTGCGTAGTTTCCGCAGGAAAACACACCAAAATCTTAAGATAGAAAGAGAGAAAAGGAAAAAAAGAACTCCTACGTATGTGTATATAAGACGGTGCAAGATGACCACATAAGATTGATATGTTTTCCTACATCAACGGTGTCCCCCAGACAAGATAAAGATTTTGAATTTGAAAAAAAACAAATAAAAAATATATTCTTGATTAAGTTTCGGGTTTAGGCCAAGCATGTTTGTCTATTAAATAGTCCTCGATCCTATAATACGCTTTAGACATTAACGACTTTTTCAAGTAATTTTTGAGTGCTGGAAAGGGTAACTTTAATACTACCTCAGGTAATTTATTATAGAAATGAATGCATTGACCAACAAATGATTTATGTACTTTACGGACGCGGAATTTTCGAATAGCTATTTTATTTTTATTTCTAGTATTTAAATTATGTATATCAGAATTTTTTGTGAAAGAATCCAAATTTTTTATAACATAAATAATATTCTCATAAATAAATTGTGACGCTACAGTTAAGATATTAATTTCCTTAAAAAGATCTCTTAAGGAGTCACGGGAATTTAAGTTGTAAATAGAACGAATGGCCCTTTTTTGTAAAAATAATACCTACATACAGTGGCGCTAACTGAAATGTCACCTCCGTCCGCAGACGTGTCTGGCTTAGCTTCGTTGACAGGCTATTCTAGACACATTAGCCTCCTAAGCTAACGACATTTATTAGTTTCTAAATTGTAATACAATCTACAGAGAAGGATAGCTACATAGGTAAAGGTCGTGGGTGAGGGTGAAGGTCGCAGGGTCGAGATCATAAATATGTGTACACTTTTGTACCTTGTCACTTTAATCGCTGTGACAATTCATGTATGGCAATTTAAACATGACATTAAATAGACAAAGTACTAAAGTATTTACATACATATTTATGAACTCGACTGTAAGTAAAAACTTCTTGAAACACAGTAATCTCAGTCCGTTTGGGAGCTGCGATGCCACAGAAACACACGTTACACTTATAACATCCCCCTTTTTGCGTTGGGGAGTTATAATAGAACGAACCCATCAGTTAAGGCAATTTACAAACAAGACAAACTGCATTAAATAAGATTTATTAAGGATCACATAGAGTACAGTCGACTTCAGAGAGGTGCATCCACTTTTGGACCTTTATAATTGTCCCTAAAGTAAAAATTCAAATGCGTAAAATGCGTTCTAACACATCAATACCACATACACACTTACATCTCTTTGTAGGTACCATTGGATGGGGCTACTTTAATTTACGGGGTGACTTTGATAGCAACTACCTTTCTACATAAATATGTATTTTTTGAGGAGTTGAAATACGCCCCCATAATATTTTTTTCGCCACTGGTAGCGGCGATAGCTGCTCCTTCCGAAAGTTAAAGTAGTGCGCATGTTACTGCCTATTTTCATATAGAAAAAAATATGAACAGTTAGCGTGCTTTTTGTCTTGATTTTTGAGGCAAAAAAACTTCAAATGTACCTATGTTATGCAAAAACGCATGTTATTTGAATGGTGTCATGTGTTAAGCAAATCTAATTAGTGATATCGGAAAAGAACCACATCTATTCTATATTTCTTTAGATTTTACGTGATTTTCAGCGGGTTTACTTGAGATATTCACTCAAATATTTAGTGTTTTCAAAGTAACCCCCATTCGTAGTTTAACTTTGATCATAGTGTTTTTATTTTGTTTACGGGAAACTAAAGGTCTCATTTTTTTTCTAATTAGTCAAGTCAACAAAACAAGAAAAACCGATTATTGAATATTTTTATTTTATTATTTCGTCTTTTAGTTTCTTTAAAAACTCGTGTTAAACTTTGAATTTGATCAAAGTAACCCCGATACACGGTACTCGACTGTACTATTTAGTCTGTCTAAAAAACTTAACTGATGGTCTTGCTTTCAGTTCAATTTTAGTTGAATAGTCTGAATTTCAAAAGCTCTTCTGTAACAGCATAATTACGTAGCCAGGTTTCAGTTTTTAATTTTACTTGTTGCGAAGTAAGCTTTGAAGTCTCTAGGGGTGTTTATGTGTTAACCATCCAATTTCCAGGCAGTTAATTTGCACCTGGGAACTGCGTAGTTTTTAAATGGAGCTTTATAGTTATAATGTATAATGGAGTTTAAAGTTTTATGTTGCAATAGGTCGCACTAAGGGCTCTTTTACTTGTCCCAGTCTACCAGAACTTCCCTACGAGGTTGACTACACTACTGTGGAGAAGTAGCTTCATAAGAACGTACTTAGCCGATTTTTTTATTAATTAACAAAAGTATTTTTAGATTTTTATAATTCCGGTTGTTAAAATTCTACATAATGTTTGTGACCAACAGCCCGAGAAGGGTACATTTTAAAATCTGTGTATGTATTTTTGTTGGTTTCTTTGTGACTTCTTGCAAACTAAAACACTTGACGCATGGTGAACACTCATCCTAATCCTAACTAATATTATAAATGCGAAAGTAACTCTGTCTGTCTCTCCGTCTGTCTCGCTTTCACGCTAAAACTACTGAACCGATTTAAATGAAATTTAATACACAGATAGTCTAGAGCCTGAGAAAGGACATATGCTACTTTTGATTGCGAAAAAAGGGTTGTAAGGGGTTAAAAGGGGGGATGAAATGCGGACGGAGTCGCGGGCAAACGCTAGTTTTGCTATAAAACAACGATCTCCAACCCGCGTGTTTGATCCTGGTGTCCCCTTAAAGTAAAAAGTATTAGTACCTACTTGTCCATCCCCGTAACGTGTCGGGCGTAATCTGGCTGGTAGAGTTCATACAGCCCGAACAGATTCGCCCTTGGCTCCAGTGTGTGGCGAGCTTAATGGCTAATTGCACTGCGCCGCTTTGTCCCGCACTCATTTTAATTAACAACTTCTCACGGGCGAGGGTTTATTAAACTTTGTTTATTAACCTTTTTCATCACGTGCAGAGGTGTAATTATTTTTCGGAGATGACGCGAGTGTCCCGAAGTAGCCAGTAGGGTTATTCTATTGAGCAATTTGCTGGCAAGAGTGATGTTACAATGTACAGCAGTTAAATGTGGGTCAACTGCCACTGATTTCAAGATATTTAGATATTTTTTAGCAAAAATGGACACCCATATTTGATTTCGTGTCGTCGTAACTGTTCTAAGCGGTTTTCATTGTAATTTTACTATTATTTTGTTTTTCAAAACGTTCTAAGTGCCCCCTATCTGCAGCCTCTGCAGGTCATAGATTATCCATTAAATTACCTAACTTCCTGATCGTGTGCGTGTTCACTCGTTTGGACTAAAACCACCATAAATACTTGCTCGCTAGAATTGCAAGTCAATCCATGTCCAAAACCAGCGATTTGCCCGAAGTAACATACTTAAGTTGTAACAGTGCATAGGTCAAGCACTACAAGGCAGATCTACGTTTTTTTATGCGGGTTCCGAATATAGAATCTAAGCCTTATGGTAGTGCTATGGGTACTAGACAACGATATAAATACTTATTAAAAAATACATATATTCAACGACGCGTTGGCCTAGTTGGTTAGTGACCCTGAGTACGAAGCTACCAGCGGTCCTAGGTTCAAATACCGGTAAGGACAGATATTTGTGTGATGAGTGCGAATATTTGTTTCTGAGTCATAGATGTTTTCAAGTATTTATATCGTTGTCTAGTACCTACCCATTGTACAAGCCTAGAGCTTAGTTTGGGACTAGGTCAATTGCTGTGACATAGTCCCCATCCAGTCCATAGTCCATAGTAGTTGTTTATTTACATAGAAAATATCCAAGGCTCAGGCAGGAACAAACACTCGCGCTCATCACACAAATATTTGCCCATACCGGGATTCGAACCCGGGACCGCTAGCTTCGTAGGCAGGGCCACTACCAACAATTCTAACGCTTCGTCAATATATGCGTCTTCGTTTTTTTTGTTTTTTTTTTTTATGGCATAGAGAAGACAAACGAGCACACAGGCCACCTGATGGTAAGTGGAAACTGTGACCCATAGACATTCGCATTCACAAGACTGCAATGCAATCCTAAGACTGCAAATGCGTTGCCAACCCTGAGGACTAAGATGGAATGCCTCTATGCTAGTCATTTCACCGGCTGTCTTATCCCCAAACCGGAACACAACAATGCGAACATTGCTGTTTGGCGGTAGGTTAATGGATAAGATGGTGGTAGCGATCCGGGCGGACCCTGCACAAGGTCCTACCACCCGCGTCTTCGTTTATAGGCAACAAAATGTCAAACCTTCATCTAAAGTAAACAAATCTATCTGTCGTTTGAGAATTAGGTACACGGGAGTAACACCACAGGTATATTCGCTAAACCTCTTCAAATGGTGAAAGCCTGAAAACTGTGTTGCTTTGTGGATTTGCGACTCAGTGGTTCTTTTATCCGCTTTGTCAGCGTCGGCATTCGAATCCGAATTCAAAATGTGATTTTGTATAGACCTTTGTGTTTTATATCATGTTTCCTGCTTGGTATTGTTTCATATTGTGTTCGGTTATAATCATGCCACTAAATGGAAAACAATGTCACAAGTCACAAATTATAACGTTATAACTTTATAACGTTTAAATTGATTAATAAATTTTCATTTTGTGTTTCAAATTAAAATTGACAATGTGTATTAAGTAAAAAAAGAAATGAAATCATTTATTCTTGACAAACAACAAGGAACAGAGAAATGCTCACAAGAAGAACTTAGTCTCGAAATTATCTCAACTCAGCGTAATCCTGGCATTAAAGTCAGCGCTGGTTTTCCGTTACAACTATCAGGTGAAACCACGGAAGGTTACACACACATAATTATTATTGTCTGTATTACGAGGGCAGGATGATAATTAGGCTACACAATTTAAAAAGGTTTAATTAAAAAAATACGGCCTCTTTTTAAAAATGGGGTTTCTGGCTGGAAAATATTCTGGCGACTTTTTCCAAAATGGACCAAGAAAATAAGACAAACCTATAAGTATGTTTTTTCCAGAAGCCTTTAAAAAACGCCTGTTGTCATATTTGGCTGAGACGATGACGTTGATAGATGTTGGTAATCATTGGTATTAATGGTTTCTCCGTTTGCTCCAGGCTGGTGGTCTCGCAGAACCAGCGAGCGCTTCACATCGTGTTCCCGCACCACTTCCTCGACTCGCCGGAGTGGTTCGGCGTCTCCACTGATGAGTACTTCCAGGTACGCGATAGCCGTCTGTTTTAACTACATACATACATACCTTCATGCCTGTCTCCCAATGGGCTAGGCAGAGACTTGGATCACCAGGCGCACCGGTCTAAACACAACTTTCGCTTCCTCTACATTCATCCATCAACCTCTTCATGCATGTACGTCGGTTTCGGGTGCTTTTGTTTTATCTTTTAACCAACATATAATCAATTTTTAACCAGAATTGGTTCAGCGACAGGATTTCCGCTGTAATAAACCAATAAACCTAACCTATGCTTATGTTTGGGGTGGGCGAACGTTTTTGACGGGCGGTGTCAAAAAAATGCAAGAAATAGTAGAATCGGCCAGACTCACGATAAAAATGCAAATATATTGCCACGGCTAAAGGGCGTATTACACTACGCGGTATCCATGGCCCGGTATTTTAGTACGCTACTTGATGTCTACTTTAGAAGAGATTAACACCATTCGCGGGCCGTGGGTACTTGTCCCACCCATGACCCGGACTCATCTAGATTGGATTCGTTACTTAGGTGTCGACAAGCAGATAATGAGGGAACAGAAATAAAGTCCGTCTTTTTTTTGATCCAAAAGATATTTTTTAAACACTCTAAATGTCTAGTCTTCGCCCAAAACATTTTTATTCTCCAGAAACATTATGTAGTATTAAAATAACTTTTTTTTTACTTTTGAGGGAAATTGCCCTGAAAACTCTTGACCTGCCCATTTATTTCCAATAAACGTGGTTAAGAACCACATCGCATAGTTAAATGAGATACCAAACAAAAAAAGATCGTCAAAGTTCGTTTAGTATTCCTTTCGGAGTCGCGATGCTACAAACAGACAGAGAAATCGGTCAGTCATACATAGCCTAATACTCCTGCTCGAGAGGTCACAAACAAAAAGTCAATATAAATTATGTCAAATAAGATAATATCATCTGTTTGTTCAAAACGATTTAAAACCGGCGAGCCAGAACGAAAAGTAGAATTGAATTTATTATAAAACGTACAGATGTTTTTATTTGAGATCTTTATTACTTC
This sequence comes from Acleris emargana, assembly GCA_927399475.2. NCBI lineage: Eukaryota > Metazoa > Arthropoda > Insecta > Lepidoptera > Tortricidae > Acleris > Acleris emargana. The sequence goes on from OV656847.1 coordinate 2,844,281, forward strand.
CACTTTTTTGGTCTCAGCCAGACCAATTGTGGCATGTTAAATTAAATATGAAATTGGTTCATTATAAGAGAGGAGACAAAGCATTATTAGTCCTTAACGTTTTTTGTACGTCACCTGCAGGGCTCTGTCAAATTAAATTTAAAACGTGTGCCTAAAAATGGTGAACCTGTCAAATTTGTCTACTTTTTCTTTTTGTATATGTACGGTAAGTGGGTTCATCGACCCATGGACGTCTGCATATTCAAGACTGCATGTTTTTTTTTAGTGGTGGTAGGACCTTGTGCGTCCATCCGGATCGTTACCACCATCTTATTCATTAACCTATCCCCAAGCAGCAGTGTTCCCATTGTCGGTGTTCCTGTGTGGGGATACGACAACCGATGAAATTACTAGCATAGGGAAATTTTACCTGTTGTGTAAGGCCTGAGTGGACGCTTGAAGCGGGGCGTTCGGCGCATTCGGCGGAGCGTGCAGCGTGGCGGGCGAGCGTGAGATAGAGCTTCCTGTCCTGCTACTGGCCTCAGTGCACGCTCACCGCTCGTGAATCGGTCGGTCGTCGGAAATGACAACGACGTCAGACAACATTTTAGATTTTTTTTAGAAGAGAATTTATGCCTCAAAATGTGTTGTATCTCTACAAAACAAGGTCCTTGTGTCGTAGTGAAGCAAAGAAGACGGTTTGGAGAGTTTTCCACTTAATACGATATTAATTTATTTTCTGACTATTTTTGGAACAACAAGATTTTTTTGTAAAATTTAATTGTAAGAAAGTAATAATATTTTTTATTTTTATATAGTCTATTTTCGCATAAAGTGTGAGATGAAAGCCAAAGTGCTGGTTTATTTTCTATTTCTATAATATTTTTTCGCGATCCTCTATTTGTGTCAGGGGGTTGTAAACAGAGAAACTGAAAAAAAAAGAAGCTCAATTGAAAAAAAAACTGTATTTGTTCAGAGACTAAACAAAGCTCTCGGTGACCTAAAAACTGTATAGTATCTTTTATCTATGCTAAATGGCGGCTCTGCGCCGGATCCGTGATTTCCTCAGCTGAATAGAGAATTTCCTAGGAAATAACTTAAAGGATTTTTTAAAGTTATGTAAATTTTGCTTCGCTTGTGAATTAGTGAATGCGGAGGAGTTCAAATCATGATATTTATGTATTCGTTTATTTTTAAAACAACTTGTGAGGTTTAGCGAGTGAAAGAGACAACACCTGATCGAAATCGATCAGCTTTCAAATGTTAGTTGTGGAAGGACCCTGTCTATCAACCTACTGCCAAGCGTAGGGAGAGCACCTTAAAATTCCGAAATTCATTTTTCCAAATAGTAATTTGTCCGAAAGCTACGAGTAGTTATGCTGGAGCTATTTTAGATTCAATTGATAATTTAATTGCTATGGGAATACCTTAAAATGTCGACTTCCGTTTTACTGAATATTCATTTGTACGAGTTTTCATTTTTCCGAAAGTTATGTTACGCTGGAGCTATTTTTAGATTAAATGCATAATTTAATTTTCATACGTAGGTTGGAATTATAAGCGAAAACTAAAAGTTAAGTCTTGTACCAAAAAATCAAATTAGAATTATGAATCTTTGGAATTATGTAGTGTACCCAATTGCTATACGTAGGTTAGGTTAGGTTAGGTTAGGTTTGGTTTATAAGCGATTTTGAAAAATAAAGTGTTCTATCAAAATATTGCTTTCGGAATTATGTATGAAAAATCGGGATTTCAATCAATTCGGAATTATGTAGTCGCCAAGCGTAGTATAAGGCAAGGAGCAGTCACGATACGGTGTGGGGATAGGATAACCGATGGCATTACTAGCATAAAGGCATACCATCTTAATCCTCAGGGTCGGCCACGCATTTGTGATCTTAGAATTGGAATCTTGAGATTGTATCTTTAAACGATGTCTATGAGTCTGATATCTTACTTATCCTGTTCCAAAAGTAAAATAATTGTACTAGTGCTTTAGTCACTCCTAAAGTAAAGAAACTAACCTAAAATAGCTAGTTAAACGTGTCGTTGTAAATATAGTAAATATATCCATTCACTCTTGCTCTACTAAACTAGTCTACTAATTCTACCAAATGCATGAACCCGATACGCTTCGGGAATATCACGTCACGAGAAACAAGTGCGTTTCTAGCTTAAGGAGAAAGACCCTGTACGCGAAAGGGAAAACATTATAACCAGGGAGCGCAACTTTGGTGCCGATGACAGGCGTATGACGTCAAGCTATATACAGAGTGTTTTTATCTAGATTTTACTTCGTCACTAATAACAACTTATTGGCATCTTTAGTTTACTGATATTGACACTTGATTTGAGACGGCTAGTAGGTACTTATAAAAAGGAGATTGAGTAGCATTGTCATGGTAAAAAGAAAATTATTCGAGACACTAACAAAAATAATCATTTTTTTATTTGTTTGTATGTAAATTGTAAATATAACAGAAACATGATTGTTTCTCTTGCGCAAAGTCACAATGCTCAGCCGTATTTGCAGAAGTTTCCTTTTCTGATTGTAAATAATGAAATAAGGTTTTGACAGGAATGTAGGCAATTTAGAAAAACATTGCAAAACAACCAAGCACATGGGATGTTGAATTTAAATTTTAAGCGTTCTGGATACTTTGAAATCCAATGACATTTCATTTAAGTTATGTTTTTCATTTACTTGTGGAAAGAACCTTTTTCATTATTATATTACCCAATTAAATATTTATTCATATAGTCTTTGTCATTATTTTAATATTAACATTATCATTATAGCATTATTAAGAATCAGTGGGGTGTCTAATATTGATTATAATAAAAGCATCCTATATGTGAATTTGCGTCATAATGACGTCACCGGCACCAAAGTTTCGCTCCCTGCCACTGATTCTTAATAATGCTATAATGATAATGTTAATATTAAAATAATGACAAAGACTATATGAATAAATATTTAATTGGGTAATATAATAATGAAAAAGGTTCTTTCCACAAGTAAATGAAAAACATAACTTAAATGAAATGTCATTGGATTTCAAAGTATCCAGAACGCTTAAAATTTAAATTCAACATCCCATGTGCTTGGTTGTTTTGCAATGTTTTTCTAAATTGCCTACATTCCTGTCAAAACCTTATTTCATTATTTACAATCAGAAAAGGAAACTTCTGCAAATACGGCTGAGCATTGTGACTTTGCGCAAGAGAAACAATCATGTTTCTGTTATATTTACAATTTACATACAAACAAATAAAAAAATGATTATTTTTGTTAGTGTCTCGAATAATTTTCTTTTTACCATGACAATGCTACTCAATCTCCTTTTTATAAGTACCTACTAGCCGTCTCAAATCAAGTGTCAATATCAGTAAACTAAAGATGCCAATAAGTTGTTATTAGTGACGAAGTAAAATCTAGATAAAAACACTCTGTATATAGCTTGACGTCATACGCCTGTCATCGGCACCAAAGTTGCGCTCCCTGATTATAACGGTGCTATCATTCATTTTTAGTGACATTAAGAAGGTAATTGAGGCCCCTTTATGGTAAGTCAGCTCTCGAGAGCCAAAGACAATTAGCCAAGACTTAAAATCCGTTGCCAACGTTTAAGATTAAAATGTAATGCTACTATGCTATTGGCTCTTCGTAAGTGTTAGCAGTAAAGTTGTTATAGCAAACTGGTTTCATTTTAACCCTCAACTAAAAGCAAAAAGAGGGTTGGTATGCGTTTATTAACCCCCACCCGACGCCGTGTGATAAGTTGTCTTTCTGTGTGTCATTATGGTACAGTCAACAGCATAAATAAGTGATCATTTCTGTACCTTGTCGTTTTCAATCGTTTCACAATTTTGTATAACATTTCAAACACAACGTTAAAGTGACAAGGTACATAAAGGATCACTTATTTATGCTGTTGACTGTACCTCCAAAACGGACTGACCGACTGCACGAGGTTTCTTTTTAAATCAAGCTGTTTTATCTATTTTATTTAATAGTTTGGTTAGTTTTGGTAAACATCTTAGCCTAATTGTGCAAAGTGTGGTTATAGAATTATTAACAAGTTTTAAAAGTGGTTGGTAATTCTTTAGCTCCGCCTACCCCACTGGGAATGAATGCGTGAGTTTATGTATGTATGTATGTATGTGTTTAATAGTTATTAAGGATATGGCGATATTTTTCCCAAAAACTACTTTTTTGTAGCAATCTTTCCATTCGTAAAATTAACCTTTTTTTTCAGTATCTACCTACCTTATCTTGCCCAAGATTTTTTCTCAGCAGAAATACCTAATACAATTATCGTAATTTCCCAATCTTTACTTATCGGAATACTTATATTATTTCCACAGATTCGATAGAGCTCCGTTGATGCGGAGCTTCTACTTTTGGGCGGTTTGGCCCTTCGGGCCTGCTGCGAAACTATTGTAACCTTAACTTATTTCGGCTTAATTACAATTGGGAAATTTACGATTAGAAAAATCTAGAATGGAAAATTTGCTACATGGAAAAATGCTATTGGGTAAATTCAGGAATGGTAAAAATTGCTACGCTAATCGAGTGTTGGAAACAGATTGATACCTATATAGCTGCAAGTGCTTCGTTGGCTCGCACACTGCAACACTTTCGTTGACGAAAATCCTAAAACGTCGATGCTAATTGTAATCACGTAAACAAAGCCGCGTGCGCACGTTGGCGCGTTGCGCTTTCTCTTTCGTTTGCATTGCGCGACGCGCGTGGGTTATGGTCATGCTTGTGGTTTCATATAACTACCTACCCTAAATATTGTCGTCGGTTTTATTTGCGTTTTAATTGTCTTGATGTTTATAGTTTAGATCGGCGTACATTTTGAGAGTGAATCTGTGATGAGATGATTTGTGAATTATGTTTTAAAATCATTTTTAATTGTTTATTCTAGAGGCGTTTTACCACACCATTAGTGAGTGTGTCTATGTGATCATGAACTTCTTCAAACCAGATAAACACATCCTTTAGTTAAATACCAAAATCAAATATTAATAATATATAAAAATAAAAATAAACCCACCGCCAAGCGGCAGTGTTCACATTGTTGTGCTGCGGTGTGGGGGAAGGACAACCGGTGAAATTAAATAAATAAATAAATGTCAGGGGACAATGTCACACCAATTGACCTAGTCCCAAACTAAGCTCTGGGCTTGTACTATGGGTACTAGACAACGATATAAATACTTATATAGAGAAATATATACTTAAATACATAGTAAACATCCATGACTCAGGAACAAATATTCGCGCTCATCACACAAATATCTGCCCATACCGGGATTTGAACCCAGGACCGCTAGCTTCGTAGGCCGGGTCACTACCAACTAGGCCAGCGCGTCGTCAAATTAATAGCATAGAGGCATTCCATCTTAATCATCAGGGTTAGATTTTTTTACACGCATCTCTTAAACGACTCAACTGATTCCATTCCAAATAGCATCTAAATCGGCATATACGTTTGGGCGCTATGATGCCACAGAGATACACACATACACACGTTAAACTCATAACCAGACCTAGGAATATGCGGGGCAAAATTAAATGACAGCTAGGGATTGCCCATATCGATAAACTCAACTATCGATGCTATTCCCATATTACTAGTGATCACTCCAAGTATTGTTTGTAAAAATATTTATTGAAAAGTGAAAATAAAACAAAATAGCAACATAATTCTGGTTATTGTAAATTTTAAAAGGATTTTTAAACCTTCACTCATAATCATCTATTTTTTTTCCCCATTGTGTATTTCAGAATTACTGTCCCATTTACTATTGTTAAAGTAAACGATCAGAATTTGTTCCAAATTTTCGGGCGTTTATTTTCTCCGTCTCGAACGATAAATGCATTTCAAGTGGCTAAAAGACAATCAATTTCTGTGGAAGTGGTAGGGAAAAAGTTAAAAAAATACACACTTACAAATAATGCTGGGGGCGATCACTAGTATATGGGAAAAGCATCGATAATTGAGTTTATCGATATAGGCAATCCTTAGCTGTCATTTAATTTTGCCCCGTATATTCCTAGGTCTGCTCATAACGCATCTCTTTTCGTCGCTGGTTAACTGCAAGTCACCCTGGCTAGTATGGAATTTGCTCATCCAATGCTAACCCTGTTCTATACTCCTTAACATATATCTACAGGATGTCCTCCTGCCCCAGTTAAGGCAGATTAATTATTCGACATCCAGGTTAAGTTGCCGTGCGCAATTAAACTTCTAGTTGCTCCGCTGGGACTGGGATACCCTCTCCATCACTAGACTAAGACGTTTTAAAGAGAAACGGTAAGATTGTTTCGAAACGAAATCAATGAATTTCACATGTCGAGGATTTGTTTAGAATGAATTACAATGTCGATCTTATTTCGAACCACTCTGAGTTCAAAATTACTGGGACGCGTGAAATTTTAAATGTGTTTTTTTTTGGCAAATGTCTTAATACAATTTCTACAAATTTATAACTACTACAAAATACATACATAAATACATACATACATTAAATCACGCCGGTTTCCCAGAGGGGCAGAGACCACTTCTTTCCACTTGCTACGATCTTGACAAATTTCTTTCGCTTCTTCCACATTCATACATCGAGTCATGCACGCACGTCAACAACAAAATAATGAAGGAAATTATATCGTATTTTACACCCGAGACTTAATTTATTTACCTACCTACTAAACGCAATAAATTAGTTTTTTTTTAATATGTTCTGACTTCGTTGAATAAAGATTAAATTCAAGTTCAAAAACTTAAGTTAGTTGAGTTTAGTTTATTTATTGCATGAAAAAAAATACAAAATAGGATGACTTCAAATTGCTAGTACAAAATTAAAGTTTTACGCTCATTTTCCAATTTATCCCTTTTTTTGCTTAAGCCCTGTTTAAAGCCCTGTTTACACTTTGTTAAGTGCAAGTGTAAAGTTCATACATTCGTTGTCAAATGGTAAGTAGCAACAAGGCCTAAGCAATGTGTAAACGATATCTTAACACAATAAACTTGTTAACTTTATAACTTCTTACTTTCACTTCTTCTTAAGTGTAAACCAGCCTTAAATTAGATTGATAACATCGGGTGACAGATAAGACAGGTATTAAGCGTAGGGTAACCACACTTTAGGACTTTAATTATTAGTTTTATTAGAAAGTCAACTATAGTTAAAGAAGGCTAATGTAAACAACTTAGTTATTGGAATACACTATCCGTCATTAAGTGAGCCATAATCAAGTGTTTTATATTACCAATTTGATGTCACCCTGTGTAAATTTGCATGTGAAGCGATAGGTGGATAGGTTAGGTTAGGTTCATCATCATCACGTCAGCCTAAAGACGTCCGCTGCTGGACATAGGCCTCCCCCAAGGCTCTCCACTCAGACCGGTCTTCATCTACCGCGTTCCCGCGATATTCACAAGGTCGTCACTCCATCTTGTTGGAGGCCTACCTACAGCTCGTCTCCCGGTCCGCGGACGCCACTCAAGAACCTTCTGACCCCATCGGTCATCAGTCCTAGGTTCAGATAGGTTAGGTTAGGTTAGGTATATGGATACGTGACTCCTCGCAAGGGCATATGAAATAATGAATGATTGAGCCTAATTTGAAATTTGTATAAAAAAAATATCGTTCCGCTTTTACTAAACTTATTTTCTTCGCTACGTCATAAGAACTAGAGCGTATTGCTATTAGTTGGGCTGTTATAAAATTAAGTCTGTAATCAGTAAGTTAATGTGTAAAGCGGAACTGTTGCATCCACCAGGGCGTTATGTTATGAATATATTATTTTACTTATTAACTTTCGAGGAAACATATTAGACGTTCTACGAAAGATATTAAAAGTTATAGCTGACTAGTTTTTAGTTTCTTTGTATGTTTCTGGGAAATCAACCGTGTAAGTAAAGCATTCAGCCGTATTTCATTGATATTTTAATTAATGTGTGGTCTCAACAAGGCTCAGCATTAATATAATAACGCCTGGTAGATTATGTGTGAAACCTACCGAACTGAATGTTATCTGAAGGTTTCAATAACGTCAACGTCGCAAGTCGCAACTAGCTATCGGAAAATTTTCGTCGTTCGTGTGATTGTATTAAAAATAATTTGCCTAACGACATTATGCTCACCTTTTGTATATCAAGTGTATTCTTTTGTGCAATATAGATTCAATAAGTAAATAAATAAATCTATTTGGCTGCGGAATTTGGTCATTGAATTTCTCAAATACTAGTGGATACTTGCCTTTGCCCGCGACTTCGTCCACGCATGTCGTTTGTTGATGAAACTGTTAAAATTTCCTCCTGTCTCAGGTTATCTCTCTTCTGGGCGGGCAAAAGCTAGTCTTAAAGAGTAGTATAGGATCGAGGACTATCTAATAGACAAAAATGCTTGGCCTAATCCCGAAACTTAGTCTTTTTTTTTTTCAAATGCTAAACCTTTATCTTGTCTAGGGGACACCGTTGATGTAGGAAAACGTATCAATCTTATTAAGTCGTCTTACACCATCTTATATACCTACACATAAGTAGTCTAGTAGATTTTTTTTCTTCCTTTTTTCCTTTTCTCTCTCGTAAGATTTTGGTGTGTTTACCTGCGGAAACTACGCAGGTTATTTGATATATTTTTTAATTTAATATTTATAGATTTATATAATGCCAGACTCAGTAGTACCATTGTAATATGAAATATATTTAAAAAAATACTAACTGCTGAGTTTCTTGCGGCGTTTCTTCTCAGCAGGCAGTGGTCTCCTCTTGTGAAGCGCTGGTAGATTCTTGACGTGTGAAAGTGCCCGTGCGGCCTACTTACTGAATAAATGTCTTTATCTTTATCTTTAATTCTTACTAATACTATATTATATATTATTATTTTATATATTATATTTTTCTTCTTACTTTTATTATTATTTGTGTTTTATAATCCATTCATTTTTGACATTGGTTTTTGCTACATTACTTTTTTTTTATTTTTACTTCTTTGACGATCATAATATCGATACCTTAGTTCACAATTGTACTAATTACATTAGACAAGTTAGTGTAATTAGTATGTTTTTGCACAAATAATAAGTTTGTAACTTTACTGGCAAAATAAAATCATTTAGTGCGATTGTGCACTAAGGTATCGATATGAATTCTGTATAATTGACATGTGTGCAATATAACTGTATCTTATATTATGAAATAAATAAAATCTAAATCTAAATCTAATATTATAAATGTCAAAGTTTGGATGTTTTGATTAGGATCAAACTTAGCACACATATAGGTTAGGTTCTGGAATGGAATGGTATGTACCCCGGAAAATTTTAAAGATACCGAGTGAATAACGATAATCGAATTCTACACGGACGAAGTCGCGGGCATAAGCTAATATAATATATTAGTAAGGATACTGAGAATGTAAAGCATTAAAACCATAATCGTAAGGAACACCTGCCAATTCCAGGTGTCAATAATGGCGATGGAGGAGTCCCGCGTGCTGGTGTGGCACCGCGACAAGCTGAAGCTCTCCATCATGTCCGACGCCTTCCTGCAGGCCGTGTTCGACCACATCTTGGGGCGGGACGTCGTTCACAAGCTCATGCAGGTGAGATCATCGTGCCAAAAGCGCATAAAGAGCAGATAGGCGGCACCGCAGTTATAGTTTTCGGCAATATATAATTGTGTATAAGTTGAAAACGTGCCAATTCCATTCCATTTTTTTTAATAATGCCCTGTGTATATCGTTCAGAAATTTAATTTAATTTTATCTAGGCTCTTTGATCTGATGTTTAGAAGGCTTCAAAGGCAATTAGTATAAAAAGGAAATATTTCAGCCGCTTATGGACATTTAACAAGATGGCGGATGGAATCTTACAGAAGAAAAGAGTAATTTTGTCTTATGAACCAAGCCCGAGCTCCTTGATGCTTTGAAATGAAAATAAATTAACCTTTTCATGTTCGTACTTTTTGCAGCAGCAAGATTACGTTAACCTGGTGGAATATACAAAACAACATACAATAACATAATGCAATAGATATTGTGTGTTACAAAACTTGGAAAACAGAGAAGCTTTCGAGATAGCGCATGATAAATATTTAACGGATGATATCAGTGACAGCATTGCAATTCAGGGGCTGCTATCCGCTGCATCGATATTTCAGACGGATATTTCATTTTGTAAATCATAATAACACGAAGCCCAATCATTCCAGGTGAGCGAAACGATGGCAGTGAGCAACGGGCACCTGCCGAACAGCTTCGAGGAGGGCGAGGACAAACCCATGTTGGTGGTGAAGAAGTCGGGCGACGGGCCCGGCATCACGGCCCTGCTCAACAGACAGCTACAAGGTACTTAGTGCTGACGCCATCTTGAATTTCGGCGTCGGTTTTGCTCGATGACAGTTAAATTATGGGTAAACAAAATGGCGGTCAAGGTGACTTATGTGTACTGTCTGTTGTAAAACTTTTTTTAAGTTTACATGTGGCTGAGTAGTTGTAAGATATTACGGGGAATTTTACATGTATTTTTTCTTGGTTTTGTTTTGAGGCAGCTACCTAATAAATGGTTAGTTATTTTACTTATAATTTGCGAGGTAGTATGTAATGAAAATTTAAATAAACTAAATACTATCATTATTATTATTACTATAAAACGATAATCTTTGTAACCAAAGAACCGCCACATTCAATAAAGAATTGGTTGAGTCCTTTGTGTAAACTGACACGGGGGATAAACCCCGAGCTCAAACAAATCGAGTTAGCGAGATTTGAACTCTAAGCAATTTTAAATGGCTTAAGCTATGCAAGCTTTGAGAAATTCAAAACTGTTCAATCGGATTTATTGCACCCATAATAAGACTTGACTCACCTTTTGAATGGGTGTTAAAAAAGTATCACATTTTCTTTCGAAACTGGGTGCTCTTTCAACCACTTGGTTACTTTTTACTAAAGTTTATAGAGGGGATTTAGTATTGTGTCTCGTAAAATTGTATAAAATACGACTTGTATTTATAACGTATTCATAAAATAGGGTGACGGTTGCACGGAAGGAAGGGTTGTCATAGGGGTTTGGATATTAGTATTACATGTGGGGTTTCTTTTCATTAGAGTGGTGACAGGAGCAAAACTGACGCGCGAATTGTATACAGTCAGCTAAGCATGAGTATTTTTTTTCTTTAGTAAGTTATAAAAGCCAGATGAATAAATAAATACAAATCAGTGGCCTGATTGATTCACACGATTTTTTGAATAATTAATCTATTTTTCTGTGAATCCGGGCCAATGCTCAAGATTATAAGTAAACGCTTGTTTCTAATGAAATAACTAGCCGTAGGCTTGAGTTGTATGTAGTTTTGAAAACAATTAATATTGATATAAAATCAACAGTGCCCATTACTAAAGCACCATACGGATATCTCATTGGTTGTATTGGATGTTGTCATGTAAAATTGGATGTTAAGCGTACTTTGGTATGTCTGCTCATAACCTCAGTTCATTTCATCGTATCGCAGACATGCTCTCGTACTAAAATGTATGTTAGCTAATGTACGTACGGACCGAACTATTACACTTTCTAATAAAGTACTAACTAACCAATGTCCAAAATAAGACTATTAGATGTCGGTTTTTGCCTAACAAAGTGCCTAATACTCGGTCTGTATGTTTTCAATTGCTTCACATATTGGCCCTAACACAGTAAAACTAAGTTCAATAAACGTTGGGGCCAACATGTGAAGCAACGCTCCACGCATTGGTCTTAAAATATGAAAAAAATATGGTGTCGTATAGAAGAATCAGATTAGTCATTGAAGGTAGGTACTCATTTATCGTCGCTATAGTGGTGTTTTCAATGAGAATGCACAAGCAGTTTTGCTCGAATGTTTTATCATATTATTACCTTAACGATTTGTAAAGGTTATTGCAAAAAACGGGATGGATGTCGGGTGTCTTAACGTTTATGGACAACCTCCACAATTAAAAATGTATCTGATTCCTATGAGCTCTGATATCCTTCTCTTGGCTCCTCTATATGTTACCATTATCATAGCGTATTCCAATGTGTAGAGCGCTAGTAACGCTGTGTTGTGCTTGTGCCGTCGGCGAGCAGGCGAGCACGCGCCGCTGCTGCGAGCCGCGCCCGCCCACAACTGCTGAACGACGAGAAAACAATCCCAACATTCCTCCCTCATTGGCTCCAACTGTATGACAAACGTTTGAACCAACCTTTGGACACACCGCTCATTGAATGAAAAATCATTCCAAAATAATTTTCTCTCAGCTTCTAATTTCAAAATGCAACACTGACTGATTTTGGAATGTGTCCGTTTTGTATTCAATGAACGATACGTTCTTTACTGCTATAAATATTTTCCAGAAATATCTCAAATTACCCCGTAAAAGCATGTCTAGTATGAATAATGGTCATCTTTGTCATACGGTTGTTACCAGTTCCAAACATAGTTTATTTTCCTTTTCTTCCAATTAGATGTCAAAAGCACAGATCCCAATCCTGAATTCCGCTGTTTTCAATTTACATATTTTTTGGGTTTGGTACTAACGGTTGCTGTTATCCCTTTCTTTTGCTTCCCAAGATAACATAAATAAATGTATTTATATGCATCAAAATTATTCTTACATTATCATGAAAAAAATTAGCGTACATTTTGGATGTGTGTGTACACTTATAACCTCTTCAACATAGAGGTTCCTAAGCTGAGTCCAATTGTGTAAAGTTACAAGTTAACATTATTGAAAAAAGTTTGTCAAGACATGAATCTATACTTGAAATACGTTTTTTTTTAATTTTGTTTATTATATCCCTACAGTTGTATGGAGCTTTTACCTTTTTATTTAGTCTATATCATTGTAACTTGTAGCTTTATAGTAAAGTAAAACAAGAGTTAGTTTACAAGCCCTAACTTTCATATGAAATTACAACTGCCCTTTTGGTTATATGGATATTGGATATTTTACACATAAAAGTATACAATTGATTTTTGTATGGTGTGCTGATACTTTCTTTTATAAACTTTAACTTGACATATAACTGTATATCGAAAAGTGTGATAGTAAATCTAACCATGACACATTCTTATATAATTAAATGTTAAAAACAATAAACCGTCTTCAAATTAATAAGGAGTTTCGGTAACTTTCCATGGATCCCATGACAAGTTTTGACCAAATGGCACAACCATTGAAATATACGCTACTCATACAATTGGGGGAAAAATTCTAAAAATGAGTATACACAGAAAAAATACAGATGAATCGAGAATCTCCTCCTTTTTTGAAGTCGGTTAAGAAGTCGCATGTAGACATAATATAAGTATATCGATATGATTGCATGTAGATGTGTGTATTACGCCCTAGTCATATATTGTTTTCTATTATTCTTATATTAAGTAATATAATGATCAAAGAGCGTACATTCACAGGACAAACTTGATTTATAAACATAAGGCGCTAACAAAACAACACTTTTCAAATTTATTTGTCTAAAAGACGTATTGATTGCGTTACCTAATTCAATAAAATATGTACAATTCACTAAAATCACTAGTGTGTGACGAAAATGCATAATGAGTAATGACAAAGCGCTCTCTCAAAAACTACGTTTACAGCAAGTTTCAAAAATACTTTTAGATATTTGACTTTTGGCTCTGACATGAAAAATTATTTCAAGTTTGTATGTGAATGGACCCTTGATTTAAATAAGTGCATGTGATTACATAATAATAATATACTTAAACGCTTTCTAACATTTACCCAGTATCTATTTCTTTCAATTAACTATAAAAAATCACTTCTTTACCCGCGTAAGGTCCACGTCAAATTTAGTTAGTTCGAAAAAAAACTAAAGTCAAAAGTCACTTTGACAGAATTTCCTAAATTTAGGACGGTAGGCCTTACGAGGTTGTCATGGGTGCATTTCGGAATTCCTAATAATTGTTACCCTAAAGCATCGTTTGTCCGAATTATCATTGGTCATAAATTGATTTTCTGAGTCAGACATCTTTTTAAGTTTTCCAAGAATGCGTGACTTTGCGGCTAGGGTTGTATTAATAAAACACTAAAAAGTTTCGAAATTCAGTATACACAAAAATTCTATATAACGCTACAATAGGAAAAAATACTATTAGGGATTCTATAGGGGAACCCCTTATCATGCTATGCTTTACTATCTCATATTGCTCTTTACGTAATAATTAAATAGAATGTAAGAAATAGATACTGCAATATATATTTACTTACATATAACTTAGGTATTATAGACTGCTTTAATGGAATAGTTGTTACCCTTATCTATAAGTTATCTCTAGTTTATGTAATGGTGTGTTTAGACGAAACGAACGAATGTTCTAGAATATTTGTTTGTCTTCATTTTCACGAAGTAAACGTGAGATAGCGTAGAATTATTGTTCGTTCGCTTGGTCTACGCGTAAGAATTAACGAGCTTAAGAACAATCATCCTTAATCCCATCCTTTTGAGCCCATTTTCCCTGAGCATGTATGGAAGATCGACAATCGAAGGTAATTTTTTGTTTTATTATGTTTTCACCCGTACACTCACGAGATTGATTGGCCTTAACTTCTTTGGTTTCTTTTTATATATTTTCGAAACATCATTCACGAGCTTCGCACAGCCAAAAGTGATATTGAGTTACAGAATGATAAGCAAAGTAAGATTATAATTGATATCTGTACATTTATATCGTTAATAAGACTGTAAAAGTTTACCTACTAAAGAGAGGAGTCTGATTTAAAGTTTTCGGGAGGACCGAGAATTTACGCGTTGCTCCGTTATTGTTTATTAAAATTGATGCTTACAAGTTACTAACAAGAAAAACCGACTGAAAATACATTATTCGCTTTTTTTATTTCATTGAAAAGTCAAAACCAAGGCATCCATCATTCAACATCCACATTTTTCGTTCAGCCTCACGGTACAAGCACTGGCAACTTAGGGTTCAAGCTCACTAGTTTTTATCGCATACATGAACTTTCATCCCTTTCGCACTTGACTCAACTTCGTAATTATGTAAGAGCGATAAAAATTAGAGCTACACTCGCTGCACGCATGTATAAAGTGTATGTTTGTGTATGTTGTATGGTGAACTCATGGGGTTTGTGAATGAATAACTTCCAAGGGTGCATACATAGAGGGAAGGATTTAGTACACAGATGCGGAGCAAACGTAAAGAACGAAATTTGAATTTCCACAATATTGCCACTTCGGTATAAACCTGATCAGTTGTATTTAACTGCTTAACGGGCCTTTACTAATACTAGCTCGTGATGAACTGATGAGTCACAGATCAATTTGTTATCTGCTTTCCCTTATGGCAGGATTCAAGGATTTTAAATGTTGCGCCACTATGGAACGGAACCTTGTCGTAGCAAGCCAATGATTAAATATTAACGGATTTTCTACTAGTTACTTGTTAGTATGCGTACGAAAAAGGAATAAATAATATGAATATAAGTACTACAATGCTTATATTCATATTATATGCATTTTGCTGCAATGAAACTTATCAGGAGTTATGGCGACACGTAAAGCACTCACAACTTTGCCAAAGCTGGTTTTAGTTAGGAAGTTATGATCCTTTGTGAGTTGAACTTTCAGAAGGCTTTGTTCACATGGCACAACCCATGGCATATTTTTAACCCGACTGGTGAGAGGGTAATATATACTCAGGGACAAAAAAAACGGGTCAGAATGCGTTTTTCATACAAACGAGGCTATTTCGAAGCCTTTGTTCCTGGCCAGGGGTTGTTTTGAGTGAGGTTTAATGGTGGATATTCCGAGGTTCAATAGAGGAGGTCAAATGTTCTTAAGATACCTAACGTATAGCACAATCAGTTAACACCACAGCGAGAGAGTTTGGGTCAGCATTTGGATTTCCTTACATTTTATTGCCATTTTTGATGTTTTTCTGATCATGATCAATTCCGGCGTTAGCCGTAGATTCAATCAGTTAGGTATAAGCACCCTGGAAGTCCTGTATCGATGCTCGGTGTATCCATCATCAGATTTCACTAAAAACATCTCCTGGCGAGAAACCAAGGCTTCGAAATAGCCTCTTTAGTATGAAAAACGCACTCTGACCCGTTTTTTTTGTCCCTTAGTGTATTTTGGTATGTAACTTGTAAGACTGTCAGATGCCTAGGATGGGGGGGGGGGGGGGTCGTTAAATTAAAGCTATATATTTAGCTATTGAGATGAATAGTTACACGAATATATCAAAATATAAACAGTAGGGGTTTTTTAAGTTACCTTTTTGTTACTAATTTTAATGAAGCGCAACCGAATTCACTAAAAAGTGTATGACCGCATGAACAGAGATAAGTGCAACACCTATGACGTCACATGACCCAGAATGTTCTAGATCGTCTCATTTCAGCGACGGACCCGAACGCGTGGCGACTCGGGCGCATCGAGGAGACAGACCACGAGACGCCCGTGTGAGGGCGCGCGACGCACGTGGCAGTGCGCCGCCTCCCGCGCAGGCGCCGCTAGTGCGGTCGTCATATGACAAACTCGAACGATTTGATAACGACTAGTGTTTTGCCCGTGTCTGTTTTTGTGAAGTGAAGATGGATTTTCAATGAGTATGATGGGACAAGGTAAAAAACGAAGTGTATGGACACTCCATTTAAAATAAATGGGGTGGCGAACTGGAAGCAAACAGTTAGCCGCTAACTGTGAGCCTAATGGAGACGTGGCCTTAGGGCAGCTTTTTTGATCCGTATTGAATACAATGAAAAGTTGAAAATCGTTAACAATGGTTGAATCAAGGCAAAATTTGTTGTATTTTCGATCTAATAAGTTATTCTATGGATCAAAATAGCCGTTCTAAGGGCCTCATTAATAAACTGATTTGAAGTGAGGTTTGTAGAGACTAAGGAATGCAATTTTACCGGTTATTAACCGATTTTGTATGAAAATAACCGGTTAAAACCGGTTTTAACCGGTTATTTGCATTCCCTAGTCGAGACGGCTGGTTTCAATGACAACGATTACTTTGAAGAATCTTGAGACGGGTATCCCACTCCTGATCAGTTTATGAAATGACCCTTAATCGTCAAGTGATACGTAGAATCTGTAGATCAACTGTATGTTTTCTTAAATCAGACGCGGCTATGGTGTGGAGTTGCCTGACTTGAACTATTTCTAGTTATATAAACGTGTACCGTGTGTTATGGCTGGATGAATAAGGCCGGAATTTGATAGGATCATTTTTATTGAATGTTTTAGTTGTGTTTTGATTGTTGTTGATTTCAACGTGCAGCTTATGGGCATTGAGAATCTTGTGAAGTACTTAAATTTGATTTCGACTGATTGTTAATTAGGAATATTTATTTTCTGACCTTGAAAAGGCATTGGTTTTGACAGAAGATAGTTATGATTTGCGTCCATTATTTTATGTAATATCTCATTTTAAAGGCACAAAGTATGTTTTTAAGAGTTAGCTGTACATAATTTTCGAAATTAATGAATGATATTTAATTAGGTTAAAAACTAGATTTTTTATTATGAAAGTGATTAAAAGTTGTAGATACTTGTTATTCTGCATTAAAGTTAGTGGTACTTTAGTTCAATTTAAAATTGAAAAGGATAATTTATTTATTTTATTTTATTTATATCCAAAACCTGTGAAGTACCACTATCTACATTGCTAGAAGACTGGTTTTAGAAATATCTGCAAAAAGTTACTATTAACTACTTACTGGATAAGTAATTGAGTAATTTTTTCTGTTAACACAAACGAATTGGTCAAGCAGCTAACTTGAAACATATCTAATTGATTTCTAAATAAGGATATTCAATGAGAGAAGACTTTGTTTTGCTTAGCTAGAGTGGCAGCGGAATAGATAGATATATCGTAAGCAGGTAAGCGAGGAATAGATGTATAATTCGATTTGAGACTCACAGAAAAGACTAGAAACTACATAAATACAATGGACTCGTAGATATATAATGTCCCAAATTAATGAAAAGTAAAATAACAGAACATTTTGTATACTTATTTAAACTGTTCTATGAAAGTATAGCCTGTTAAATTGTAAAAAGAAATTTAGCATCGAAATTAATTGAATTTAGGAAAGCAGCTGATATAGATAGTTTGAACTAAATTAATTAATTTGTTTTATCTACTCTGATATCGTAAAGTTCGAATTATAAACTTCAAAACAAATTTATATTGGCATACTTTATAAACACAATACCGAAAAAAAAAAAAAAAACACTTTATAACATTATTTCTCTAACAAAATAATGTTATAAAGTAATTTTTTTACCATTACGATACAAGTTTATCCAAAAAGTCAATGTCACCAACGAGGTTCCATTTCAATTATTTTTTTATAATGGAACGCACATGCGGTTCGCGTCATTTTTACAGCATTACAAAAAGTTTTCATTCCAATTTTTACTTGTCTGTGACAGCGCCCGCTTTAACGCATGCGCGGTGATGTGCTAGGTTTTGGCGCCATTCATTGAATACGTTTTGCTGTAGTTACTTTATTAACTTTGATCTTTTATTTAGTAGGTTGAATCGCAATGTATGAGAGTTCAGAGTAGATAAAGTAGTGTATGAAACTGCACATAACTAGGTATTAAAACACTCGTGTGATACTATTAAAAACCTCGCCTAGCGGCTCGGTTCTTAAACACACACTCGTGTTTTAATACCCCTCTTTATGCAACAATTTCATAAACTACTATTCTAGTTTCAAGAAATGATTATAAATACAGTAAATAGTACTTTGCTACAAAAAAAGAATATTAAGTGGATTGTTTAATTTGTTAAGCTGAAATGTACCTTACGAAATTAGATATTGTTCTCTCCCCTTAACCTAGTCCGATATTTACGATTCCTGAATATGTTGTAGTAATAATGAAACTCAATACAAATATGTACGTTTTCCTTAGCAAGAAAATGTTTCTAGAAAGAACCAAAAAAAAAACGGAAACTTGCAAACCTAATTTTTCATAATAACTAGGGACAACATATTCTAAAATCGTGAAAATCGCCCATAGCTAAATTCGTATGGTATCTTTTGCCAGTTATGCGATTAAAGGGCGTTTCTTTAAAAGTTTGTACCTAGTTAAGGACTAAATTAAGTAACGTTAACTTTTCCACTGGGTTACGAAAATTAGCTAAACTGTTATTAAGACAAATGGTGGTGTCTCAGCCAAAACTCCTGTAACAAGTGCAAGCATATTACTAACGGGAGAGGATTGAATCTACTTCATGTATTGAATTTGAGATACTGCTAATTGGCGTTGAGAGATAGTATATAAATGTACGACTAATTTTCGTAACTCAGCGGAAAAGTTAACGCTTCTTAATTTTAGCCCTTAACTACGTACAAACTTTTAAAGAAATGCCCTTAAGCGTTGTACAATTAATTGTTAGCGAGATACCTACCTACTAACAACTCGTTACGGTTACGGAGGTAATAAATTAAGAGTTGCAGTAGTCTCCAGATACGGTATTTTCATAGATAACTATTATAATAGCCGAAAAAAAGAAGTCGTGTCATTTCATAAAGATAAAGAGCAAGTTAAAAATACTTTCAAACGTACAATATACTTTATCTTAGTAATATACAAAATATACATAATTACATGTATAGACCATAATCATATTCGGTACAAAATAAAATATACATAATGTGGTGATATCACTTCAAATAATATTGAATAACTAAGCCACCGGAAATATCTTTAAACGCACCAGAAATTTAAATGTTATTGTACTATCTAATAAGTTTTAAGAAGTCAGGAAATACACATTCAACTGAAGTATTGAAAATTGCTCTATTCTTGTAAATGTACTGTATCATAGACTGTTGGATTGTTGATGTTGGAAAATGAATGCGATAGCTTGCTATGTCATTGGTGTATTTTTTTAAATGGTAGTATTAATTTTTATAGTAAAGTGCCGTAGAAAAGGTTTCTGCCATATGCTGCTTATTAAGATGTTATGTGCTTGAGTCCGATATTATTTTATTATTACTTCGCAGACTTACCCATGAGTCATGACCTGATACAAGGTTTCTAAACAGATGCAAAAATTAAGAGACAATATTAGTTGTATGGACTTCAGACTTCATACACCTTGTACTGCCTTATGTCGGGTTCCTATATTCAATCCGAGGATAGATAAGGCTTACCTCGGGTTAAAATTTGACATTTGCCCATACAAAATGTGTCAAATTTTAATCCGAAGTAAGCCTATCTGTCCGCGGATTGAATATAGGAACCGGACGTTAGAGTTACTATGAAATCAAGACTATTCATAAAATTAACTAAACAGCATATTAGTACAGAGAATACCAAAGTTGGTGTTTTCAGTAAATTATTATACCAATCTAATATAAATATCACTACTGCACTGCCAATGCAATTATTGATTTAACTGATTTTAAAATTATTCCTAGTGCGTTTGGACTATAACCAACTTGCAAATATTGTGCAAGAACACTGGATAATACTAAAGCTTAATTAAGGATCTCATGTTTGTATTGTGGTGTCTGTGGCAATTTAATAAGATTTAAATTTGAATGATATTGATATTTTTTCTTTTTCATGATTTTTTTTTGTGGTTGCCGGGTTAGAATAGTACCACTCCATGTCTTCCCCTGGATGTCGTAAGAGGCGACTAAGGGAATAAAAGCTTGCAGTACTGTTAGGCGATGGGCTTGCCACCTGTCACTAATACACTGGGAAACATCTTAGCCTACTTGTGCAAAATGTGGTTACAGAATTATCAAGAAGTTTTAAGACTTGTTGGTAATTCTTTAGCTCTGCCTACCCCACTCTGGGAATGAAGGCGTGAGTTTTTGTTTGTTTGTAAAAAATCCTTTTGGAAATTGTAGCTGAAATTAGGATTATATAAAAAATGCAGAAAAGTTTCCAGAATTTTATAATTATATTTGTTTAATTTGCTGCATGAATTTATTATGGTTGATTAAAAATGATCATAGCTTGTTTTAAATTTATTTTTCTGTGGTGTTAACTATTTTTATGGTTTAAAAACTATATTTTAGTTACTTGAATTTGGTAAACCTTTCACAATAAATACAAATTATGGTTATTCTATAAACAAAAATCATGATCTGGAGTATTTGTATTCAATTAACTCAATATACTTGAATATATATTTGATTGTATTGACAATACAATCTAGCTCAAAGTGTTTAGGGCTTATCAAATTGCCTCATGAATCTATTACTTGCCTTAATATAAAATTGTTTGTTGTACATGAAAAAAATATGAGCGCCTGCTGTGTTGGTTTAGAATGCCTTAAAGAATTGCCATTTGTGATGAATGTAAGTTATGATTGTAACTATGTACCTATTATATTGAATCAATGTAGTACATGTTGAGACAGAATAAATAAATAAAGTAACTACTTGTATAAATTATGTTTTATTTACTTGAACTCCACTTTCAAATATTATCTTTATCTTCTGTGTAAAATCTATCCCTTAAATGTTAAGTAGAAATAAATAAGATAGTGTAAAAAGTTATTTTGGTTTATCAGACATTAAAATAAAATTATCACAATCGAAATTCATCAAGAATCATCAAATGTCATTCTCCCCACTCCATGCTGCTTAATGTACCTTCGGTACTGCTTGTACTTGTTATTGTCAGCCAAAGCTTTTTTCGCTTCTTCGTCTTTTATGGCCTTCCAAGCAACAAAGTTGTCTTTTATCCACAACTCTTCCTCTAAAAACTCCTCCCTTTCGTTCTCTTCTAACGAATCAAACTGATGCTGCCCGAGCTTCATGAATTTCCTAATAATATAAAGCTTCTCCTCCTCCCCATACGGCTGTCTTAAAATGGTATATTTCCAAAACCATCTCAAATACCAATAAATATAATAAGTTACAGTGTAAGGCAGGATAATCAATTGCACCCACAGAATATCTGTGATTTCTGGCTTAGCATACGCTCCTTTTATATCCATGTTTTCTTCAATCACTCGGCGAATAATTCTATCTTGCTCCTCCTTTTGTTCTGACTTACTTTTTCTATTTCCTTTGCTTTTCGAATGTAGCTCCTTTGTTTCAGCTTTGGCTTTTTCCAGCGCTTTATTTCTATACTTAGGTACTGTCATGAAATACTTAATGGCTGTATCGTACTTGGACCACGCGCTGTAGTACTGCATTAATGATATGATGGAGATTGTGACGGCAATCACAATGCGAACATCAACTTTGGGAGCCATGCGGCGCCGGTAGTACCGGTAGTAGTGAGCATAGTATTCCTGTGGGTTATCAAGCATGTAATCATAGTCGGACCTTTCCTCTTCATCGCGGAGGATCTCGTAGGCGGTAGCGATCTCCTTAAACTTCTCTTCGGCTACCTTCTTGGCTTCGGGATCTCGGTGCAAGTCCGGGTGGTACTTTCTCGCCAACTGCCGATATGCTTTACCGACCTCATTCTTAGTGACTTCTCTGGTGACCCCCAAGACTTCGTAACAGTTTTGCTTTCCACAATAAATTCCTTCAAGCAAATGATCGTGTGACCATACCACGTCGAACTGCCATGACAGAAGGACGAGGAATAAACACTGTAAGTATTTGGCCATTATGTTAAACCATCATTTTAAAAAGAAAAAATGAAGGTACACAAGCGATAACACGGATCGTAATTTTAATTAAACTTACGGGGGCCTACCAGCCAGCAACAGACTTGTGACATCGACGTGATCGACGTCTAACCAAATGAAACGTCAAATAAGTCAACGTCATACGACGTCAGCTAGTTTTCGTTCAGAATCGACTACAATACAATTAATATTTTATAAGTTAAAAACATTTTGAATAACTAGTAATATTAAGAAATTTATGTAAAAAAATTACTACTTGAATTGATTATTGTAAAAATAAGGCCAACTTAATAGTAGATTCTAATTTTCGCTACTTGTCTTGAAAGATTTCGAAACAAAATAGCTTTGCTTTAATTTTTGACAGTTATGACATGCTTATTTATTAATTATTAGATTATTAAAATACAAAAGACTTGGCTGCATGGGCTAAGTTCCCTTCGCCTTCCCCTTGTGGGGAAAATTAAAAAAAAAAACAAAATCAATGGCTTATGATGTGTCAGAAAAAGTCAGAAAAACGTGCAATGCAATGCAAGCAAATAAATAGTGGATTATAGTACTAAAATATAAAAACAAACAGAAGAATGATCGAAAACAGTTTAGAAACGTTCTCCGATAACGTTTTTTTATTCTTATTAGGAGAAATCAAAGGCAGCAAAGGATTGTTAATAAAAAGACATTCTGAAAGCATAAATCTACATGGTGAATACAGTTTCCCGAATTCAGTGAAATCGTGGCATGAATATGCAGATTCTTTAAAGCCATCAATTGATAACGTTGACGACTTGATGAAACGTATTAGGAAAAGTATAGACGATCTAGTACGGGAATCACAGATGTGGGATTTACACATAAGTAAAGCGAAAGAACACAAAGGTCGTGTGCATATATTTCTAGAACGTTCATCATCAATTGCTACGGGATTGGTGCAATCTATCAAAACCAATGCTTACATCTCGAACAAATTGAATGAAACATTTTGTTCAGTTACATGTGATCCCCTTTGCAACGATAACAGTTTAACATCACTCCGTTTAAAACATTTAAGTGGAACTATTCAGAATTTGTGTGTCATATGTTGGATCAAGTCGCGAATATTTGTCAGTAGTAAGTCTTCAAGTGTATGCCCTGAAGGCAGTATGATGGTGCTTTGTGGTGCAGTTGTTAATGCTAAGACTGGTAGCAAAGAGACATCTGTTAATGATGTGGAATTTATAAGGTAAACAAGCATTTTTGATGTGAACTATAAATTATAATTAAACAATTTTTAGTCCAGAGTGGTTTTTAAGGATAGATGTATGCATTATAATGGAGAGCTTCAAAATACAGGCTCCTGTAACTGGAAATCTATCAAGCCATTATAAAAGATATCTCTAAAACCTAAGACTACCATTTAGGTATGAATTCCCATTTCCTTTTCAATACCTGAGTGTCAGTGGTTTGGTTAAAACTAGGTACCAGCGTTGCCAGTTTTTTTTGTCAAGTTGGGATTTTGAAATTGAGTGAAAAAAGGGATGTTTGTTCATCAAAAGCCAGACATAGTACAAAAACGCATATAATCAGAAGTTTTTAAATATTTATCTTTTTGATTTTCAAATTACGTATGTGACTAGAAAATTTATAAAACATAGCCATAGAAAATGTATTTTAATAAAGATACGATATTGCACTGCACACACTGTAGAGTTATCTCTGAAAAATGGACAATGGAATGGGTCATTTAATTTTGATTTAAAAAATTGGGACATCTGGCAATGCTGGTAGGTACTGTATTTGACATTCCTTAACTCCTCCAATGCCCCCATTCTATGCAATTCATACCACAGAGGCAAGAATAATAAATGCTGACAAAATATATTTTAATTCAAAATCTTAATTAGAATGGCACATTTATACAGTTACATTAACTTTATTTAAATTAAAATAAAACTAAGCTACCCAAATATTATAGATGTAAATAATAATCACCACTATAAAAAGAACACCCCCTCTAGCAGATCCGCTCGTGGCATGGTCCCTATGACACTGGTTGCATTACCTCTCTGGATAGCTAGCCCAATCCATTGGGAGAGGTAAGCACCAGCTCTAGGATCTCTGGAGGTGTCTATGAGCTGGGATGACAGGACCTTAATAAATCTTTAGATATATTGGCTGACCAAGGTCTCATGGTCTCCACTGCAAGTGCCAAAAATTCATAATTATTAATAAATTGTTTTTTACAAATATGAATTTTATCATTCCAGGCTTCGTCAAGAGGAAATGACCCTCATTGCCCAGCACAAGTATGGTGTGAGGGTCTCCACAGATTCCAAATGGAGAGAGTTCATAGCTAATCTAGGAGAGTCTGCAGTTATATTTGATATGCTCCAGACAAAGCCCAACAGCGCAGTCAAGATTAATTTTGAATGTTCTTCTGCTGGATCTAGTAAAGGTATTATATCATTTTGTTAATTAATTTTCATAAAAAATATATTATTATTCAATCCTCTAAGTTTCATCCCACAACTTTTACATATACAGGGTTATTGGTTATTGCATACATTCCCGTTAAGGGGTTATAGGGGAGGTCGTTTGCAGTCATTTTGACCATATAATGCATTATGCAAAAGTGAACCATTTTCGAGATAATTCTCTTTTATAGTTTTTTCGAAAAAAGTCAGATAAGCAACTTTAAAAATTTATTTAAAAAAAAGTAATATCTTAAATTATTTTTTTCTTTTGTTTTACTTACACGACATAACAGTCATTTATTATCAGCATTAAACCTAGAACCTTATGTTGGTCATAAAATTAACTAACAAAAATAACAATTATTAAAGTAACAAATAAAAAGGAATAAAACTAGATAAAAACTTTAAATCACGGTTATTTATTTAAAAAAAAAATGTAAGTTAGTCTTATGACCAATTTTGTGTGTTGATTTTAAGTTTTGGTTGAATATGATTTTCTGCCTGCTCTCTTTGTGATCTATTTTTTTTAGTAACCGTGTAACTAATTCGCAGTTATAATACCTCTTTAGAAAGCTAGAAAAACGTCAATGTTTTCGACATAATCTGCCTGCCAAATGTTGTGGGTTTTTTTTTTGGTTTTTGAACTATTTCCGTTGAACTAGTTGTGAAAAAATACGTAAATTAATAACGTTTCTGTCTCTTATTCTTAAACATGTGCAGGTAATTCTAGGTTTAATGCTGATAATAAATGACTGTTATGTCGTGTAAGTAAAACAAAAGAAAAAAATAATTTAAGATATTACTTTTTTTTAAATAAATTTTTAAAGTTGCTTATCTGACTTTTTTCGAAAAAACTATAAAAGAGAATTATCTCGAAAATGGCTCACTTTTGCATAATGCATTATATGGTCAAAATGACTGCAAAAGACCTCCCCTATAACCCCTTAACGGGAATGTATGCAATAACCAATAACCCTGTATAGGCAATTAAGCTAAACCATGAACCAATCCAAGTATACCTACTGTAAAATTAATTAGAGAAAACTCTACAAAAAAGCGTAGTTTAAAAAAAAATGCCTTATTTGGCTAAAGTCATTATAAATTGAAATATCTAGGCTTTATTATTTCACATTGTATTTTCCTCCATGATTTTAAGCCATAACAAATTCAAATAACATATTAGTAACACCCTTTTTTCTGTATTTCAGGAGCTGCGTTTATTCTGTACAACTGCGCTAGATTGGAAACTATAGTTCGGACATTCAATGAGAAGGTTCAAGAGGAAGTTTATCCTCCGTTGCCTGATTTTGAAAACACTGACTTCACTTTGCTTACCCAAGAAGTAATCATTAATTTATTACGTAGAAAAATTTGTAAGCTTATTAAAGTTTTTTTGAACTCGTCAGAAAAATATGTACTGGATAACTGATAATGCAAGAAAAATCGGCAGAGTTAGCACTCTAGCTTTAACCCAGTTTTAACTGGTGCACATAGTACATTTACCCTTTTCGTACCAGCACACTCATTAGAAAGTGACAAAGGCTTTGTCTGTGATATTAAATAGTGTGGTAAGCCCACAGGAGACCATGATAAATTATAACATTTTTTTTTTGTTTCAGGATGAATGGAATTTAATATTTAACTTTATTATGGGATTTCCTACCATCATTAACAACAGTGCTTATACCAGTGAAACTATCTGTGAATTTCGTACACACCACATTTGTGGTTTTCTATGCTCTATGGTCAGAGTATTCAGCCAGTACTACAGAAGAGTTAGGATATTGACCGTACGTTGATTTTTTAATTTTAATATTTTTTTAACTTTAAGCCGGTTGGGTGAAACAAAGCGTTTTAGAGTGCTTTCACATTGGGCGGTGTAATCTCGCAGTTACTTGCATGACTAGAGACCATACTAACACAGACCGGCAGTCTGTTTTGAACCATTTCTTCGAACAGCTAAGAACGCCAGACGTTCTCGGCCAAACAGTCTGACGCCTCACGGGTAAATAAATATTGTTTTCTGAGTCATGGATGTTTTCTATATGTATTTAAGTATATATTTCATGTCTAGTACCCATAGTACAAACCTAGAGCTTAGTTTGGGACTAGGTCAATTGGTGGGATATTGTCCCCTGATATTTATTTATTCAAATTCGCTATACATGTGGGTGGCTGTCAGCTGGCTGACGATCGTCGTCACTTGGCTGTCGGTTGATCTCTAACAGTCGTTTAAAATCTAAATAATAAGCGACGGCTTAAGTCCGGTTGTGCGAATTTTGCCCACAGATATAAATAGTTTAATCAGTGCGCTCCATTGATTTTTTGACTTAAATCGCCAATCACTCAGGTAGGTAGGTAATCTGTTAGTCTGTCGTGCCGTTTATTGCCAACAGGTTCCATCAACATCACCTGGCGTTCTACCACCGTTCGTTTCACTAGGCAGATTTGACATTTAATTTGCCTAATTCGCCGACAACGGACCGACAACTCTTCGTATGCACTATTCATAATGAGCCACCAAGAAATGTGACATAAATTAAATTTAATTAATAATATTCTCACAATATTGTAAGTCCATAGTGGGAAAACTTGTAATGTTAGAATAAAATGGCGATTTTGGGAATCCATTTACTTACATTATAACTTATAAGTTATTCGTATTGTACCTACGAGTACCTACTCTTAGATAAAGCCAGATTTTTAAGCTGGACGAATAATCTTTGAGGCGATGACAGGAATTACGATATTCTGAAGCGGTAACAACGACACCAACCAACGGTTTTTGGTTAAAAACTTGGCTTCTGTTTCCAATTTTGAACAGCGCCCTCATTTTTACCAATCTACAGATCCACTAGCCTAGTGGCTCTCGGTGGTGAAGTGGTCTCAATTTTAACAATAGCGATATTGTTAAAACACCACAAAACAGAAATAATTTGACTCATGCTCGTAAATTTACTTAAAGCAGTAGGTACCTATTTATTATCTAAGAAATTAATCTAACGCTAGCTAAAATGCAAATTATTTTTTTCCGATGAGATTCCGAAAGAGTTTTGAATTTCATGGTCAACAATCAAACGTTAGATAAGGCTCGGAAATATTGTAGGTACCTACAAACTAAATTGAATTCGACTCTTTAGTTGGAAGCTACTAAGAATCTCCTATTGAATTTTTCTGATTGTTTTCTTATTGAATTTGTGTGGCCCTAAAGTAAGGAAAAGGTTATTTTTTTAAATTGATAATTTTGTCTTTGTTGCAGGAGCCAAGAAAGCACCTGCTTCCAGTGATGTTTGCCAGAATACACATGCTAAAACTGCTCAACGAAACCCTCAGGATATGCTTAAGAATATTAAACATTAAAAGCGTTACTCAAATGTAAATCTGTCGCCTTTTTTTGCCGCCCCGTATCACCGCAGCCAGTGTACTAGCTAAATTATAATTTCAAATTATTTTATTGTAACCATTCCCTTTGTCCGAAAGTAAAATCCACTAATGAGTGCAAACCGCTTAGTAAATGGAAATTAACTGTGTTGGCAATTAGAATAGAAAGCATCCAGTGCGACTTGTTCGCCCGGTGAAACGTTTCGCCCTACGCCGATGGGTTGTAACGAATTATTACTAGAAAAGCGGAGCTAACCCGGTCTTATTGGCGTTAGCGTGCAGTTCAGTGCACGTCAATGCACAGCCATCATACAATACAACGAATTCATGCAAATAGAACTTGTTCAATATACCACTTCTCTACAACCGAGTAGCGCATAGAAAAAAAATGTTTTGTTTGGAAACACGAAGTTCACGTGATTGACCCAGGTATTTTATTGTAGGCATTGCCGCGCCGCGATTGGCCCACCGAGCGGCGCACGAATGGCGCCGACAAATCACGAACCGCTTTACACGGTCGCGCGTCCCAACTCGTCTAGTGTGTTTTTGACATCGGCAAGCGCAGTCGTGAACCACGAAGCGGACTGAGATACTTTTTATTTATAGTTAATCGAATAAGTCGTGTGACGTTCGTGAATACCTGTGCAAACCCAGGATACAATAAATATGAGTATTGCTGCTCTCATCCAAGCTGCTGAATTCATCGAAAGGCGCGATAGAGGTGAATTGGATTTTCTTTGTTTGAATTGTCAATCGAGTGCAGTACACGCACACGTCAACATGGCTCCCGTCTATTTTTGCCGTGTCGTAATCAGCTGATTTTGACGGAATGGCAGTTTTCTTTGTTGCAGAGGCGGAGCATGGATATGCATTGAACCTACCGGCCTACGAGGAGTCCCGGTCGGGCGGAAGACGGCCGAAGACGAAGAAATCGCAAGGCAGCAGGTGAGTGAAGACCGCTCGCCGCGCGATTGAGTGCCAGTGCAGTGTATACGTGATCTAATTAGTGGAGAGTTTCTCTCGTTGCGTGATAGGTATCAGTGTCGCCGTGGCCGGTTACAAATTGTATGCTTTTTGTTCCAGGACCACTCATAACGAGTTGGAAAAGAACAGGTTAGTGGAGTTTAAGTTACTTGTGAGAGTGTCAGTGCTACCGGGATGGTCTAGGCTAGAGCAGAGTGCGCTTGCCGGCGCGTGCACTGCGCGTCGATGGCGCGTGGCGTAATGACCTTGGCAGACGACTAGACGAAGGAAAGAGTGCAGGCCGGGCGTAGTGAGCCGCGGGTGGGGCGGATGACGCCTGTAACCCATTTGGCACCACTGCCACGAGCAGTTACGTCACCGCAGAGCTGGGCTCGCCTGATCTTCCTCAATCGTCACCCGCAGCCGCGACCAGAGCGGGGAGATGAATGAGCATGCACGTACCAGCCTCGGCCACTAGCTGTTTAGACCCGGCAGTTTTTCATAACGCGAGAGACGTATCTTGTCGTGTAAATGATTAATTGCCTAGTGGGTACCTAGTTTCTATAGAATCGTAATAGGTAATCGCTAAACGGAAACAACACGTTAACTAGCCAGCTACTCGTGTATACGTATGCTTAGGCAACGTGCGGTTTATGACGTGTCAACAGTATAGTAGCTGCTCTGTTTAGATACTTACGGCCGAACCTATAGGGTTCAATCCGAGGATAGATAAGGCTTATCTCGGGTTAAAATTTGACATTTGCCCATACAAAATGTGTCAAATTTTAATCCGAAGTAAGCCTATCTGTCCGCGGATTGAATATAGGGTTTGGCCGTTAGTAAGTCAGTGCGAGATTAGTTTCCGTCCATTGTTGGAATATAAGCCTCCCTTTCATGCCACGCTAGTCCTGCACTAATCGCATGGTCTCGGCTACGATCCTTGTAATGTCATTGATTCATTTGACTCCCCTTTGTTAGTTACACAATTCTGTGACCTCTTTGTTTCGGCTGCATTCCTGTTGGTCCGTGTTTCCGCCCTTCCCTTTACGAGAATTTTAGAGCCCGTCGCCCCTTTCTTTACTAACTGGTTATCTTTGATTATGGTCAAAGTACTTAAAATAATGTTTTGTATTCTATTATTGTAGGTAGGTAGTTTTTACTAATAGGTACGAAATTTAGAAAGTGCCCACTTACCTTCTACCTTGTAGATAAATGTATAAAAACAAATATTGTAGAAAACACTTAAGTAATGAAAATGATTACCTATGTACAAAATTGAAAATACTTCAAAATTATTATTGAAAATTGCACGCGCTCAACGGGAATGCCGCCAAAATACCTCATCGAAGTCGTGATAGAATTCAATTGGGTTGACCACAGACTTAAATTTTTTTTTTAAAGGCACAGAGTGCCCAATATTCCGGAGAGCATGCATACTGCCTAGTCACTTTTAAATTCCCCATCTAGTATTCTTGTTAGATAACAAAACTTATACCTACCTAATACATATTTATGGTGATTGAATTGACATCTGAAAAACAAAGATCTTTGCTCCTTCCTGTAGTACATGCATGACCATGCGTTAGGGGTTTTTTGGGACTATCCCGATATTTGTTATTTCATAATCAAACTAGTAAAATGCTCCGCTTATAGGTAATATCATCGCTCTCTGTTTTAAGGTTTATGATGTACTGAATTTAACGTCAGCGCACCAAAAACATGTGCCTAATTACGTACCTACCTAGCGCCCGAAAATAAATCTACATTACCAGAGGTCGTTTAGTGCAATTCTCTGTCATAGATAACGTATAATGAATTTATCTTTTAATCTCAGCTATGTATTTTTTTCGGTACGAACTCTGCCTTGTCGTTACATAATCTAATTGGGATACCTAACAGCCAGTTTTATTAAGTTCTATAACAAAAAAAGGTAACATTGCGTTAACCTTCAAATTGCGTAAATCGTTCATGATCTCAGCTACCACCTTTAATGTTTAATTTTACAATGGCACGGATGAATTTTTTAGAAATAAATATTTTTAGCACCGTTGCTGGGCCATTCTACTTTTCGTTGTACATACATTTTTAGCCACATTTGCACTAAACAATGTTTATTTCAAAAACGGTGAATTGCACCGTTTTTTAACTTGAAACTCGAAGAGGGACGTAAATAATCTTGTATTTAGAATTATCCTAATACATAAAAAGTTATTTGTAATAACTATAATGTCAGTAACGCAGTGGATGTTGATGTCCCCGCCTTTTCTATGGAAAAAGTGCAATTTACCACTGAGTTACCAAGATTCTTTAACGATAATTGAGTAATTTAAGAGTTGTTTTTTTGGAAACCGCCAAACTTAAACATTCTAAGTTTATGTTATTTATTTAGACGCGGATTCATAATTTGGTATACTTTTTATCGGACTATAACTGAAAATGTACACTGAAAAGTAGAATGACCCTGCTATCAGAATTCGTGGCAGGTAACTATAGCCAACACAGTTTATAGCACTTTGGAACGTTTACTAGAAAATCTGAGCGATGAGATTAATATCAGCTTTGAGTTACGACTGTAAAACAATTTCTGCTAAAGTACCTGCTACCTACTGCCTGTGTAAGACTAGTCACGTCTACGAGTGCGGCAATTTTTTTTGTAGATTGACCTCAGTATGTTGATTGGTAACAATATGAGAATAGGATTTAAGGAGTAAGGATTATTAGGCGTATGAGACTAGGTACTGTCCTTAAAAATAAGTAGTTATTCCGGTTTATTCGCATTTTATACACTAATGAAAAATTTCAATTCCAGACCCAAGGCACCCCTTAGTGGCATAAATATGAGGTAGGTTTAGGTTATGTTAGTTTTGCAGCAGGCCCGGAGGGCCAAACTACCCAGGTCGACTTTCTGCGAAAGTGTATAAAATGCGAATAAATCGTTATTCCTACGTATTATCTTAAAGCCGGTAGTGGGTGTATTATTTAGGGGTTTATCTAATATAAAAATCAACTTTTTTAGTCACAATATCTACACGTCATTACATACGTTTCTACGCGCGTGATTGATGGTTATTTCTACGTCACGTAAACGCTCCATTCTATATAAGATTTTCTTGAAAGGCGAGGTTTTATAGACATAACGCGTGCGAAAATAACGTGCATTTCCGCCTGTGGTAGACGCGTAGGTAGGTAGGTACTTTCTCCGTGAAATGAAACGATGGAATGGCAGGTAGGTAGGTAGGTAGGTACATGTACATTTAGTTGGTCGGCAATTCGTAATACGGCGCGTATAAAATTATGTGGTGAAATTGTCCACAAAAGATTTTTCATATTTTTCCTCGCATCTGGAATAGCGTTGACGTTGTTAAGCGTAATGTTTGTTTACGGAGAGAAATTTATTGAAAGCCGACAAGAATGCTACACGGGCTCTTATGCGTAGTTTGAGATGGTTAACGATAAGTAGGCATGATGAAAATATGATATTTTACATGGTTCTTATTTTATATTCTAAGATCAGAGATTTTGTGCTGCGGTTTGCGTGCAATCTCGATAGTGGCTGTACACTTGAAATATGCACTCGTGTGCGCATACTGCGTCTAGTTATTAGTATACATGTCGATTTGTACGTAAGATAGCCATACATTTTGATGTAAATCTCGGAAGCGGCGGATACGATGCATCCGAGCAAAAAATATGCTTCCACCGCCTGTTTATCATGACATACTGAAATGCACATTTTCTGTTCATTAAATTTACGTTTAACTTCATAGGTATGTATGTATACCTATCTTTTATTATCTTCTTTAGGTTTCTAATAAACGAATTCAATGTCACTGAAGTCTTATCATGTTAGTAGCTTTTGCCTCAGTTGTTTAAAAAGCGGTCGAAAAATAGGTTAATAACTTATATACTTACCTACCTACTTTGATGCTTCTAAATAGGTTAGATTTAGTATTTATTTATTTCAAACAATATTTGACAGCCTTACAGTTACTGACACTGTACAATTCAGTTAAAAATACACTAAAACTAGCGTAGAGAAAATAAAATTTAAATAAAACAGAGTTCAAAAACAAATGCCACTGCCATCTTTCGCCTCGCAATACTTCAGGCACTCACGCCATACACTTCGCCATCGACTCGAAAACAAATCGCTAGATGAAATTATCTACTTGCTTTGTATGCGATGGAGCTAAATAACTTCATGCATTATTGTCTCTTTCTGAAGCTACAGATAATGCAGGTAGCAGGTAAATAATGTCAATTTAGTTCTAGTCAGTGTTCTCAGTAAGAAGCTACCTATAGCTAGGCAAAAAATATGTTACCATATTAAAACAAAACAAATCTACGGTGGCAACACTGGCAACCATCACATGTTTCATGAAATTCTGGTTACGAGTTTGATCAAACTGCCGAGTTTATTTCGAGCATGAACAATGAAAAATATATGGCGTTGCCATGTACGTGTGAAATAACGTGTAATAAAAACCGCTCGGTCTAGGGATTCCAAATTTGCCACGTAGGTGCCTTATGAAGACTAGGGGTGCACTTAGAAGGCATTTTCCAAAAATCGACCCGATTATTTCACTAAGAAGTAGCGGGAAACTAATTCTACGCAGACTTAGTCGTGGGCGTCCTCTAGTATGATATAATTTATATTCAAAAGTGGTACTTATTGCGGTGTTAGGCACTAGGCACTTAAGAATAGTTTTTAAAGTTATTTAAACCTGTCACCACATACTACACAATATACTACTTAGCTTGTGTTAATAATTACTCGTAGTAACTTACCATATTAAATTACATGTATGACGATTGAACATTTTGTTTAAGTGCAATCGTTACAGGAAACTTGGTTTACCTGTTATGAAACACTGTACTAAAATTACCTACGCAACTGCTATTAATAAATATTAAAACATGTTATCCGTATATGCAGGACATTATCTTATTAAGTTTATCTCATGATTATGATCACCTTTATCTCTGTTTGTGTAGCGATGTGGGTAAAGGAGAACACTGTATATTTATGAGATAAAGGCGGTTGGTGCATCAAAGCTGGACGCCTTATGGTGTGTTCCCATCCGGATAATCCCTGTAGACTGAAGTTATTAGAAACACGAAGCTCAACCCTAATTACCAGATCATTAATGTTCTCATCACTTAATAAAAAGTTAGTATAATTAGTAAATTACTAAATTAATGAAATTGGCTATGGTTTGATTTGTCCGTGGTGCCCAGGGACCTTATTGTCATTTTCACTATTATCCTCCTAAGGCCTATGTCAACTTTTGTTAGATCGAAAATGAATCTTGTGTCGGTCAGCTAAAGTCCAAAGTCGCTTTGACAAATGTCCTAGATGTAGGACGTTGGGCCTTCCGAGATTATCGTATTGTTTTGAACTAGTCCGCATTTACTGTCAAATGAATAAGATGTAATAACGATGACGATACGATAACTATAGAAAAAGACAGTGTTCAATAAGGTCCCTGTATACTTAGTGTAAAGTGACACCTTTGCCAGGCATATTTCACTTCTATACAAAGCGACAAAGTAGGTCCGATCAACACGTAAAAGTATTGAATACTTATAAAATATATGTATAATGCTGGCCGAACGCGCCTAAATAAACCATATTAACTCCTATTGAAAGTTCATTTTTCGTAGTTTACTACGAACGTATAGTTATACCTACGTTTGCTCGCTCGAACGGTAGGGTTGTCAACACATCGAAAATATTAATATAAATTAACAGGTACACATTATGAGAAAAACAGTTACTTGAATAATCAAAATATAATATATATATATATATATATATATAAATATTCTATTCTATTCTATTCTATATATATTTATTTGATGTACACGCTTGATTGTTACTTTTACATTCTGTTTAAGATTAAATAACTATTAACTATAGGTTTTTTCGAATCAAAACTCGTTTGCAGAAATATTGAGGTTATGTGTCAAACAGTACTGATTTGTTTGTATACAAATAATTTTATCATTTCTATTGACCCCGAATTTAGATAATTCAATATTTCTAACTTGATGAACACTGTTTCGTGTTGATTGATCACTTCAATATACTTAGGTATATCATCTTATATGTATAAATAAAAATAAATTGCAACTACTGACCTTCCCTCGTTCACCGGCAAAGAGAAAAACGTTTCCTTTTTATTATTTTTGGTTCTCTTGTGTAAAGACCCACTCACACAGCAATAATGAGTCATTTTTTTAAATTATACATTCACCAAAATAATTCAAAGAAACAACAACACACCACACACATCTAACCGAACTTGACGTAATGACTAGAATGTACCTACTACCACAGATTAAGTAAGAGTGTACTACTCGCCTACTTGCATCTCGCTTGACGTGTCTCGACCATGTCTCGACACTCAAAAACCGGTCGAGCGAGTTGACATCGCCGCGCGCGGGCATCCTTGATGTATTAGCATCGGCAACTATGTTCCGTCAGGCGGTGATTATCGGACGTACCTCGCTCAGATAAATATCTGTTACGTAGTAACTCTTACTTAATCTGTGCCTTTGCATCTACAATTTGAATATGTGATTGGTATTGTCTTTGATCTTATGTGATGGCTTTCATATCGACATTTTTTTTTTATATACTTTTTTAAACTTGATCGTAACAAGACTGTCCGACCATTTCTTAACGCGTGGCCGCCCACGTCGTAACGCGTGCGCACCGCGCTCTCGCCACTCGGTTTGTTGGTTATCTTTTCCCCCCGTCCGACTCTCGCGAACTATTGCATTGTTTGAATTTCGAACGGAACTATTTAATTTTAAGCAAATAGTGAGAGCTTGTACAATTTCTGAACGCATCCATTTCAGGATTTGAGATTAAATTCATGCGATGTATATTTCTAGTAAGTAATAATCGTAGGTTTTAAAAACAAATAAGGCTTTAATATAAATTACTTAACTAGTAAGATATTTCCAGTTAATTAAAGGTGCATAATAAATTTCACTATCACGTTAACATCTGCGTCGTAAAATTCATTTGTGATAGTAAGTACTTCTCGACCTAGCTAAATACTAGCCGAATGGATGGAATGCGGATTACGCACTGTCCTCAATTAGGTACCTATGATCGACAATAGCGGCCTTTACACATAAAGTTCGAACCGCGGGAAACGCCACGCGCCGTTCCAATCTTCATTCCGAACCGTACGTGTAAATGGAACTGTAATATTAAAATATTTAAAAAATTACGGTTCGGATCGAATGAAATGTCTTATTTTTAGGCATAGCTGGCCAAAATAAATGTGACGTAGCAGTTTGAACTATATTTGTAGGGTTCCGTACCAAATGCTGAAAAATTAAACTTTGAAAATAGAAGTGCGAAGTTACGTTAGCTCCATCTCTTTCCCTCGATTTAGTCTCGAATGATGAGTGACAGGGGTGGAGCTAACGGGTCTCTGACTGTCTTTATTGTCCCATCTGTATTTTTTATAAAATCGCTGAAGCTATCGGACTGTAATTAGAGGCTCAGTCTCATTGGTCGATCGCAATACTCGTAGCAATCCATTGACGGTTTGTTTTTATATTTTTGAGCTGAGTGCTATTGCAGCGAATCAATGCGTCACGAAAAGCATTTGGGCTATCGCGCAATGAAACTGACGCTTTAGAATACCTAGCAGTGGTGATTTGCTCGCACCAGGTCTCATCATTATCTTCATCTTACCATCAAGAATCACTCTAATTTTCTGCGAAATATGATTCAGACTTGGTTAACGGTGTTGATTTGACATGTGACTAACTTTATTTTTTTAGGTTAGTTTTAGTTGGTTTTAAATAAATGCTTTATGGTAATTTGTATTCGTGATAAGTTCGTAATTTCAACCTTAAACTAAAGACTGACAATATAAGTTATGAAAGTTAATTGAAGACACGCGTCGGCATCATGACTGTGTCTCTATAAGTCTACACGAGTCACCATTATCTTACACTAGTTATAACTATGTTGTACTGAATGCTAAAATCGGCTCGGTGTTTGTGCAGCCAATCTGTCTGAATAGATCGCTTTACATAACAGCTGCGCGAGAGTCGCGCGCATGCGTCTGTGCACTCACGCGCAGCGGAGCTACCGATATCGTGCTGTGACGTATTCAGGGCCCCTACTTTGAAAATAGAAGAACGAATTTACGTAATCGCCATCTTTTTCTCACGAGTTATTATCGACTGACGGTTAAAAGGGATGGCATTCTTCGAGCTTCTGGAGTTCCGAATTAAGTGATGTAGTAACCATCCAGGGCCGAGCATTATAAATTATAAATTACTTAAATATTGATTGTTTCCAGATCTCTAATTTACTTGATAAAAATCAAGAGATCTGGAAACTTAATTATAGTATATTTAGCTTCAGAAATTTATGGACGCCCTAGATTATGAGTAACTAAAGTCTGACTGACAGGCCGAGAGGGACGCAGCTATCGGGTAAAATGAGAAAGTTATACGTCTCTGTTCTAATACGACGATACTGACAGGCCAACTGTCGATCAAATGGCCAGGGGACTGTCTGTGGTAGCCAGTAGATGTGTGTTAACGAGTGTTAGTTGCATGTTAAGTACACATAACATCCATTTGTGACTCATATAGCGCATATGTTTTTAAACCAGTTAGAATTCAAATTAAACTTGACCTTCATGACCTTACTTCTTGTCAGCGTAGCAATGTATGTTAATAAAGAGAGATTAGGATCAAATAATTGCTGACGTAAAAATGATTGAGCAAGCGTTTTGGGAAACCTCGATGGCACCTACCTAGTTGGCACTGTTGGCAGTATGAGCCATGTTTCTTTTGCCTTTTTAATGTTAAGCAAAAATACAGAGGATTTGTCTATGGGTCTTGGCATATTATTAAAGTAGGTACTTCCGGCTTCTTAATAGCTTTCCGCTAGCTGTTGCTATCACCCTTGTACTCGCAACTTACAGTATATTTGTCACTCGTGTTTCATAGAAAAACAAAGATTTCCGATCACTATTAAGAAAATGGTATTACTTTATATTGAATGAGGTGTACGTTAATTTGCTCTGAAAATGTTTTATTTCATACCCAATGTATACCCATGACATGGAAATATCGCTTTAAAACCCTACAGTACAGTAACAATTTTTATCATTTACCTAATAGGTGTGTTTCGGCTAAAAGTCACATAAATTAGTCCCGTGTCGCGCTATCAGAATTAATGCGTGTTCAGTCAGAAACCGGACAAAATACACGTTTTCTAGAATTTTTGCATTTTTATCTGCACCAGGCATTATGCTAATAGGCGATAGTACTAAAGCGCAACCGAACTTCTCGTTATCATATGACAAGGTGATGAACTGGCTTGCAAATTGAGGTTTCACTCGTTACCATAGACAAGAATGGTAATATTAGAAATGTTGTTCTAGTTTGGTTTTAAACACCAGAAAGTAGAGTTTTCTCTTTTTTATTTCACGTGTGTCGTGAACTCGTGTAAGATAAGGACAAGTACAGTTTTGACAATTTATCTAGAATTGACTTTTGTGTAATTCTTAACAGCATTGATGAACAAGAACCATTAAATTAGTAATTTCATAGTTTGTTTCTTGGATTTTGCTCATTCGCCCACAATCCCCTGTTATTACTTATGCTACCTTTACGATTTCTAGAAATTAACCGTACCGGAACCTTGCAACTTACTTTCACAACCTCGTATTTTACTCAAACGTAAATATCAAACGCAAACCTTAAGTCCGAAGAAATAAGTTCAAATTAGCAACTAACCTGTATCAATTTGCGAGGTTGAAAGAGTATCCCATTTGCATGTGAGCCTGAACGTAAAACAATGAAATCATAGCTGCGATTCGAATTCCAGCGAACTTGTTAGTTCTAGGTGCTTATTACTGTGAGCATTCTACCCAGCCATTTCATACCGAGCTATGGCCACGTGGCAACCGTTAAAAAACAAAGGTCCACTATTCTGGTTAAGCAGCAAACAAACCAGTATATCTCGATGTATCATTACAAACACTTCCTATGACGCCTAATGTCGGATTGTAGTGGTTCGTAGTTCCATTCGAGGCGTGTTGGATTGTGGAGTTTAGAAAATGGCAACACTGCTTGGCCACAGATTATACACAGGGCGGGTACCTATTCTGTGGCTTGGGAATGATTCCATAGATAAGTGGTCATATATACACTGGGTAGCTCTAGCGTTATGTGACTGACATTGCGGAAGGGGAATGGAAAGATCCGAAATCATAGGCAAATGACAGGTGTCAAAACGAAACGGTACAATATAACCTCATAGACGAAAATAGGGATCAATTAGGTATTTATTAACTTTAGTGGACATAACATAACTTTAGGTATTTATGTAATTTGGATTCCTATACGATTATGTGTATTGACTGATCCAATATACCTACAAATAATTGTAGATTGGGATTTGAGCATTTACCTTAAAATGACGTTACCTAAAAGTAAATATTTTGGTCCACTGCTTCAACGCAGAGATTATCTGCGCTGTACATTGCAATAGTACCTGTCTATCTGGAGACGAGATAATTCATGTGATTACCAAGACATTAGCATAATTCTCATTTGAATAATTGATCGTAGTAAAATTGTTGTTACCTTCAACAATTTAACTATAAGTAGTAGGTACCTGCATAATTTATACATTGTTTCAAGCGTAAACTGTTCAGATCTTAAACATTATAGGAGCTAAAAGCAAGTCTCGAAATTTAAAAACACTATGAAACTGCTACGCGCGTTCAAGTTATGGCCGACGGCCGAGCATTTTCCACGTTTTTATCTCTTACGTAATTTTCTATAAAAACTTTATCGCCGTAAAAGCAAAATTTACTTATACAAGCGTTTAACACTTTATTCCTCGCTAAGAGCAGCTAGAGGCACAATAGCCTATAAAATAAACGCCCGCTCGACAACAATATTTTTATACCAGCCCGACAAGACGGGAAAGAGTTACACCGGTTTTATTTCGAATCACAAATATAGTCGTAAAAGTGACTATTTTACTGCTTCGTATCATCTGGAGGTTATTGTTAGTTTGGAATAAATCGATTACATTTATCAGACAGGACGGGATATGAAATTTTATTGTCCTACCTCGGCTGGATATCCTGCTAGATGAATAAAGATTACTAATTCCTGAACCTGAACTGAACGCGCCCACTCATTTTGAGTGTTTATTCTGAACGCTTCGGTAGTCGGTACAAGTACGAATGACTTTCGGAAACCTTCGGGCGCCTGACAGCGACGGCGCATTTGCATGCTCGTATTTACCCACACTTGTAATGTGCAGAGTAAATGGGAAAGCCGATTCGAGCGTCGGATATTTTTCTTGGGCTCAAAAGGCAAAGGGACTGCATCTTCAATGCCTTTTCCTTATTTGTCTCGACGCTTAGTATGCGCAGTCGACTTTCAAGATGATGCTTAACCTAGAAAGAACATGTACTGCACCTTGGGCGTCTCTCATAACGTGTATAATATTTTCTAGTTTGTGCGAGTTGGTGAATGGCTCGCTTCGATCGCTTTGTTGCCGGACTTTTACATACATACATAAACTCACGCCTTCAATCCCAGAGTGGGAGGCAGAGCTAAAGAATTACTAACAAATCTTAAAACTTCTTCATAATTCTGTAACCACATTTTGCACAAGTAGGCAAATATGTCTCCCAGTGTATTAGTGACAGGTGGCAAGCCCATCGCCTAACAGTACTACAAGCCTTTATTCCCTTAGTCGCCTCTTACGACAGCCTTAGTTGCCGGACTTTTATTGTTGGGAAAACTGTAGTCAACAGAGAGCTATCTGGCTTGGAAGCAATTGCTGATGTCTTCGTCTGTGGATGTCTTCGTGACTAATTGGCGTCGACCGAGGACAGCCCGGGCGGCGGAGGTGCACCGGAACGCGGCACCCGGTTCACCTTGACTTTAGGCGCTCGCCCGACACTGTTTTTGTGCCCCGTTCGAAATCGCAAGTGAACGGACTGCACCGTACAGCCTTGGTGCCTTTTTTTCTTGTTACGAGATTCGGCTGCCGCATGACGTAATTCACTTAGGCGATTGTGTAAATTGATTCGATCTCTGTTGGGGAAGATTTGCAAATTGAATTTCGCGCGTGTGTTGGAATCTTTTCGCCGTATTTAGGTGGGTTCTCTTTGTAAACATGGTTACTGAATACTGAAAGGTAAAACGTGTTTTAATTCGTGAGCTTATTTTAAACTAATGCTCGCAACAGTTCGCCGACTAAACTTTGGCGTGCAAGTAATCACTTAAATTGGAACTATGGATTAGTTTCATTAAGTCATTTTGATTACCCTTATTAAAGGTATTAATGTTTGAGTGGTCGTGGTATCGACTTTAGCCGGCTTTATATCGGTGTTCATGTTATTATATAGAAGCCACGCTTTCAACATGTGCTGGGCGCATACATGCTGTTTTTTTTCTTTGAAGATGCTTTTAGAGAAAGCAAAACTGTCAGAAGGCAAGTCATCAAGTATTAACTATTGCGTCTAGTTACAATTCTAATCAGTTTAAAGTTTCCAATTAACCATTCTATTTCGCTACAGGATTACAATTTAACACATTCACAAACTAGCGTCCCAATTTCCAAACAAACCAGGTAGATCCGATCCGATTACAAATTCCTGGCACAGAACGTATAAAAACGGTTCGTTAGTTGCATTGCATAGAACTGAACAACATAATTATCTTCGGCATATCGGTGTATCTGAAACCCTCCTTAAAATGTTCAACGCTTGCTTTTCTAATTCCCGTACTAACAGGATGCTACATTGATGTTCTTGGTTCTGAATGCATTGATACTTTGAGCCCAGAAGTCGATATCGCGTCAATTCTGTATGAGAATCAGAGACCCAGGCACCTAATTGTTAAATGTTTATCGTTATAAATTCCCGGGCCGGAGTCTGAGGGGGTGAGGCGGTGCGGGGAGGAGCGCGGTAATCACACCGCGCCTTGATTACTACTATTGTCTCCAGGAAGCCTCGCTTCTTGGCCTTTGTCAACCATCAGCGAAGGAATCTAAGGATAGGCGAAAAGCTGGCCAATGATTAACAAACAGTCATATAAATCCCGCATGACGTAGACATAATAAAACACTTGACGGATACGATCTTTGAAAGTAGTGGTAAAGCAAACGACATTTATAAACCAAATTGACACATAGACGTTAAGATGTTTGAATGTAGAATGTCAGTTGCGATCGTCATTTGTTCGTACTTGCCCAGATATTTAATTACATTATACATTAGATAGGTGATTTCGCTAATTACAGGGTGTTTGGAAGTTGTGTGTAGTAATCGATGCTAGTTTTTTGCGGTATGTACTTAATGGTTCACCAGGGGATCACGATTTTGGGTAACAAAAACAATTCAATAATTCTACAATAATCAACGCATTAACTTGAATTTTGCTCAGGTATATCTTTAAATATTCATTTGAATACAATAAATAGTCGAACAAGAAACATTCCTCCTTCGACAGCCGGGTAAAAAGACGCACCAATTTTACGAATGTATATAACTAAATTTATCGCAATACTATTTTACATGATGATAATGAAGTTATTAATCAGGATGCGTCACGCCGTCACGGCGATGACCAAATTGTTGAATTGACGTGAGCTAACGATTTTATGTTAGCTCACGTCAACTCCACATGTTTTCTGTACGGATTGTGTTCTTTCAACAATCGGGACGATCGATATAACGAAACTTAGGTCAGCAAATCAACATACCAACGAACCAACATATTTTGAGCCTACAGTACCGCCCAGAATCGAAACTACTAATCGATAGCTAATATTATGATATTATTGCAAAGTCCAGCGTTTTATGATCTCTGATTGATAACAGTTACTATGTATCCAAGGGCCAATGTGCAATGGTTGACGATGAACGTTAAGTTACTGAATAACGTAGCTGTAACCGGAAATGAATCCCAAATCCATTATGCAAACGATCCTAAAATTAATGGGGTTCGATCAGCTCCGAATCTCCGATGTGCTTGAAACTCTCACTTCCCTTTATAATGTCAGTAGTTGTACCTAACTGTACTGTAAGTCTAGTTGTTTTATCAACTTCCGAATTCAAACATTGTATAAGTTAAGTACGTCGCTACTATGAGTAAACTACCTTTTCCAACAATAACGAATCTGTTTTTACTTTATTTTTTACTTACCTTCAAAAGCCTACCTAAAAGTGTGACTACCAACTCTTATCAAACGTCAAATAGAGACGTCATACTCTATTCTTATAGCCTAGAATCGATTTTGACTTTTCTATTTTTACTCTGTGGATCGCTGTCGCAAATGTCATAAATTCCAGCACGGCACGGCTCGAAAATTAGTGAAATTATTATGTTCTAAATTTAGCTTGAATTACATTTTCATTTGACTTATTTGATTCCGAATTCAATCCAATGTAAAAAAAAAAGATTTTGCCGAAATGGTTTAGTCGAACGAAACTTAAGTGAATCCAGTGCAGGTCCACGTGTCGGTATCAATCAATACGCGCGCCCCGCCCGGAAACTAAACAACCAAAAAGAAGCATTCGGTCTTCAACGTGTAGTGTTGCCACTCGCCACCAGGGCGGCGCTGACGCTGTCAAACGTCAGCTGTCAGTCAAGTTTTTAGTTATTTGTTTAAGTTTGTGTTCTCGGATAAGTCCATTTGAGGTCTTCCGGTAACCTTCGGGGAGGGAAGATGGCCGGTTGAAAGATTATATTTACTGATTTACTCCACACACTTGACACTGGCGAAATCACTGCAAAATACTGCGGTGAGCCGACGCCGTTATAAAAAAATATACATTTGACACAGACAAAACTCTTCATATCTCTTCTATGCAGAAACATTGATATTGTGGTTGGGTCATATTTCTTTAAATTTGAACAGGTTTTGATCGTGAATTTTTCAATAAGTCGTTGCTGTGCTGTTGGCTTAAATTAAAAGTTACGATAGAACATTGTATAATCTGAGCGATACTTGGAATAGGTACTAGTTTTTTTATATTACTCGTACGTAGTCGTAGTAGGTAAAAACATACAGGGTGTTTGGTAGCGGGTTCGACAAACGAAAATGGGAAATACCTGGGTCCAATTGGAACACATTTGCCATAGTAACCCCTATGCTAAAGTTGATAGTTTTTTTTTAATATTTTTTTTTCCGTTTTTTTGAAAATATCCCAAAATTTTACCTTTAAACCTTCTTAATTACATACCTAAGCAACTGAAACCGCCCAATTTTTTTTTAAATCATGCTCTGATAATGGTTTTATTTTAAAACAAAACCAAAACCCATAGGTAGTGCTTTAAAAAAAAAATATGGGCCCTTAAAGCTATGACAAAATGAGAAAAATAAAATGACATTAAAGTTTCGCAAAGTATAAAAAAAAAATCAAAAGTCATAGACGATTTCAAATTTATTAAAAAACTTCTCTGGTTAATACTCTTCACAACGATATGCCATTTAAAAGAAAAAACACAGAAAAAAAAAATACGCAGTACATTGAAATTTCCTCACGAAGA
Organism: Acleris emargana; assembly: GCA_927399475.2. Taxonomy (NCBI): domain Eukaryota; kingdom Metazoa; phylum Arthropoda; class Insecta; order Lepidoptera; family Tortricidae; genus Acleris; species Acleris emargana. Next base: position 2,889,270 of record OV656847.1, read on the forward strand.
TTTATTAAAGAAATCACTTATACCACGGTTATGAATATTGGTGAATACGTTAGAGTTAATAATCGCTGGTAAATTACCATTAATAAAAAACATTTTAAGAGTAATAATAAAATTGAAAACCACACTTTTTTAAATTTTGATCACAAAATTTAAAAAATTCTTTGAGCTTCACGGGCGTTATTGCGAGCTCGACCATACGCTAAAATAATATCAGCGTACTCTTCATTGGTAAATGGTGTACGTTCACCCATTGTAATGAAAGTTTCAAAAACCAATACAAATCAACGTGTTTTTCTACAAGTTTTCTGTTTGAAAAAAAATTACAATTTGCCGCCTTTAAAAAAAAAAGTGTACTTTTCTTTTAAAGAACTACAAGCTATTTAAGACACAGATTAAAAAGCTTATTTAGCTTAATGTTTTTTTCAAATCAATGTGGCAAATGCGACGAAAATGTACGGAATGTATTCCTGATCAAGTGATCACAAAATTTAAAAAAGTGTTTTGTTTAGCGTATGGTCGAGCTCGCAATAACGCCCGTGAAGCTCAAAGATTTTTTTAAATTTTGTGATCAAAATTTAAAAATGTGTTTTGTTTTCAATTTTATTATTACTCTTAAAATGTTTTTTATTAATAGTAATTTACCAGCGATTATTAACTGTAACGTATTCACCAATATTCATAACCGTGGTATAAGTGATTTCTTTAATAAATCTTCGTGAGGAAATTTCAATGTACTGCGTTTTTTTTTTTCTGTGTTTTTTCTTTTAAATGGCATATCGTTGTAAAGAGTATTAACCAGAGAAGTTTTTTAATCAATTTGAAATCGTCTATGACTTTTGATTTTTTTTTTATACTTGGCGAAACTTTAATGTCATTTTATTTTTCTCATTTTGTCATAGCTTTAAGGGCCCATATTTTTTTTTTAAAGCACTACTTATGGGTTTTGGTTTTGTTTTAAAATAAAACCATTAACAGAGCATGATTTTAAAAAAAAATGGGCGGTTTCAGTTGCTTAGGTATGTAATTAAGAAGGTTTAAAGGTAAAATTTTGGGATATTTTCAAAAAAACGGAAAAAAAAATATAAAAAAAAAACTATCAACTTTAGCATAGGGGTTACTATGGCAAATGTGTTCCAATTGGACCCAGGTATTTCCCATTTTCGTTTGTCGAACCCGCTACCAAACACCCTGTATAGTTAGGCCGAAAAGAACTCAACGGCCATAAATTACCAATAGCTAAGGCCTTATCAGAAAAAAAAAATACGTTTTGATTCACCTTACATCACTCGTATTTCGAATTATAATTCCAAACTCAAATTCTTTTCAAAATTCACGTCGGCCTCGCCTATTCAAAGTTGCCAGTTACAAGCTGAACACAAATAATCCTCGGCTCGTAATTATCATCCTGCCGTATACGGAGTTGAAAGCGACGCGGCAGTTTATTTCGTGTTAGTACGTCGCATGGCGTGGGTTGCCAGTAATGGGCCTTGAGAACTTCCATGGTGGAACTATGGCTGTTAGTCGGTCCCGTCTCCGCCAGGTGTCGCTATGATGTTACGTAACGCCGGTTAATGTTTGGAGTGAGTGACTCTCCGGGTTTGCGTAGTTTGAATAGCGTGTGTCGCTCGCTTTAGGGACTTGTTTTGTTTCGTGTAAGAGGATTACGACTAAATTGGATTGCTAGAAAAACGAACAAAAGTTTTTTTCGAATCGTTTAAACATGATTCCGGAACTTTGCGTCCCAACTTTAATTATAAACACGACGAAATCGCGGTGTTTTAGTCGAAACACTCCGATGGAGTTCTCTTGATAAAATTACCCAAGTAAAATAGGTACTTGATATTAGCTCTTTACGAAATTAACTTTTCTCCGTCAAGTTTAGAACACGAGGAATTTTGTCAAAAGGAGTCCGTTACTTTTAGCGGGGCGTTTCGAATTTGGAACTCGACAAAACTTGAGAGTCGGGAACTACCTACTGTCTGAGATGTAATTAAGAAAGAGGGTTTTCCATTTTTTGTTCCACTTTATACACCGTGTTTTTTTTAATTTACGATAACTTCGGCATATTACTAGGTACATCCATATGAAACTAAGTGGTAGATTAGATTTTTAAATATTGCAAAAAATATCGTCAATGTTCCCGTGACATACACACACAATTAAGAGCCTTTTATACCAGTTAAACGTAATTAACTGAGTAAAATTAAAAATTAAATTTCTTTAAAACCGTAAGAGTCTATCATTTCCCTGTCTTCGGGAAATTAACTTTATTTGACCTAAAAAACGTTCCCTTAAGGTATCGTAAATAAAAAAAAACACGGTGTATTCAAGTTTGCAGACACGAAGTGAAGTTGTAGGTAAGTATGATTTGTTTATGTATGTAACATAGTACATGTTACAGTTCCGTTGAATAAATGGTTCCCAAAACTCAATCGTAAACAAGATAAATAATTTAAGAGAACATTTCAAAACGGTTCCTAGTACCCAATTCGTGAACTGTAAACACCAATACAAAATGACTATGTTGCTACATTTTGTTAGTTGTTGACAGTATACGTATTTTACTCAAAACATTGCAAAGTAGCTTCTATTACAATTGAATTAAGGTGTATGTGTGGGCGGGTTGTAACGTAAACAAACACGTAAACGTTACGATGTACTAATTATTGACGTAATTTAGATAACGGTTTATCTTGCGTTTAAAACAAAGAGTCTCTTGTCTGTGATATGCTGGTAATGTGAAGCTATCTTTGAGTAAGCATGTACAACTTCTTGCTTCCATACTTTTTTCCAGACAGGTAATGACGTTTGATTTCTATGGTTCGTTTTTATGATGCCAAAAAAAACTACTTGTCTGAAAATGTTCTATTACTGACGTCAGTACTTCATTGAAATAGGCTACTTTTCATCCCTGAAATTAGACCATTCTTGAAGAATAAGCGCTAAACGAATAGCCACAGTCGCGATGAAAAGCTATTATTACCATAAAGTCCCCAATAACTATTACATTTTGGTATAAACAGGTAGTCGCGGGGAACACCCACTCGTAGCCACAGGTGCTTTAAATATTTTATGGAGCCATAAATACTGCCTTGATACCTTCGGCTCGCCTAACTAACACATAAAAACCTTACCGATTGTTTAATATGGGGTCGCATCAGTTATGTTATTATGCTAAGGAATTGAGGGAAATTTCGCGTGCTTATTTCGATCGATATCGCAATATTTGATAGTTCTATCACGCACATGTTTCGGTACGCATGTCGCTGCGTATGTTTTTAAAACAAACAACGCCGATTTGCGCATCGATGGTTTTGCTAATGTGCCAATATTAAAAATGTAACTGGCAGCTTATAATTTGCGTTTAAGAATAGAATAGGACGTTCAAATCCAGCTTCAGCGATTTTAGCGGCTGGGGATGCCCGCCCTTAATTATTTTCTTTATGTCATTTCTAATTCCGTTTATTAGAACAACATCCGTTCATAAATTCGTGTAAATCGTAGGAAGCTGTCGGCGACCGGATGGGAGCGTTATATTTGTGTATTTCGGGGGTCGGAACCTATATTTCTGGAGCTCTAGGGACCCCTCCTTAGTGGTATCCACTTGCCTAAATGCAGCCGCTGCAAAATAAAAAGCTGAAAGCTAGACGCTCTTGAGTCTGTGGCTGTTTACTCGAAACTCGCCTCTGAACCGAGGATATCAAAGGATATATTCGCGTAAAGGTGTAGCTTTGTTGAATTTGTAATTGTTCGGCCCTCGACTGGCAGTTCCTTATAATTAGCCTCCTTGTAGATGGCGCTGCGAGCGCTGTTAATCCACATTGTTCGCAGCGCTCCTCAGGATTTAAAATTTATTTCACTCGCGCCGCCGCCGTTCTTGTGTAAAATTATTCCAGATTGTTTCTAGCAGTTGGCAGTTATTTGGCGGTTTAATAAAAAAGTTGGTTTCTAAGGTTGGCATTTTTGCTGGTGAGGTGGTAGTTTTGGTGGTCTTTATGAATATTTATAGTAGTTTTGGGGGAAACTAGTCTTATGGTAGGTACAGTCTGTAAACATTTTGGTGCTTCGGGTTTATACTCCCCTCTCACTCGGTCTTAATAAGAGTGTATGAGAGCGAGTGAGAGACAAGTTCAAACCCGAAGAACCTTCTAAGAACTATCGCACTTGTACCTTTTCTGCCGTAATACCAAAAAAGTAGGCTAACTGCAATTTAATAGTCGAAGCATTCTATACTCTATTGGTAACCGCATTCAATTGAAAATGCTATGCCGTTAGCCGTCTCTCTTGGCATCACGCGGCAGTTTTTTATATTGTTAAAGGTGTTAGTAGATTCAATAATCACAACAGAATTGTCAATTTAATAAAATCTTTATTACTTTGGTTATTAAGGAATTTAAATATTTAATCAAATTCATCAAAAGTGCCGCTCAGATATTCGTAGGAGTTTGATTAGTTCATTCATTTAGAGTTCTAAACAAATAATGATGAAAGTTTTAGCAATTCTTATGATCAAGTCTTTGAATAATAATCCTTAAAAATACGCAATACAAATTAAAACGGCACCTCAGGTCATTGCTCTCTAGTCTATGGGCTACCTTGGCTCAAACCCTAGTCATTAGATAATAGCAAACGTTAAACACAAAGGAATCGATGTCAAGCAGTAATACCTGCAATTTGCCGGCGGTTCGAACTTCATTTGTTATTCCACTTTAAGTTGGCACTTCAGGAAAGTTCGTAACGAGAGATCTAATGCATTAATGCGTCTGGCTGGCGTAATTTGATCTCCAGAATCCAAGAGGCCCTGTGAGTGCCGGTGTCAACAAATAATAGTAAACTGAATTGGTACAGAATAGGTCCAAGTCCATAGATAAGTTTTGTAGCTTTTGATGACCTTGTAAACGTGTAATAACTAAGCCATGTTTTGACCTTATCTGTGGAGACAGATAATGACAAAGCATGGCTTAGCTATTCCACTTTTATTAATACGAACCTGTTACAATTAATTACAGAAATAAGCAAGGGTTTTTTTTTTGATTTGGTCTATGTGATAAGTTCACAGATAAGTTATATGTCATTTCGCGATATTGATGGATGACGTATATATTTCAGCTAGGCTACATTTTTCCAACCTCTCTACAAGATTTTTTCTCTGGAATCTAGTATTTTTGCCTGACATTGACGAGTTCTGTGCGTTATCGCTGTTAAGTTGATCGTCTTATTTCTCCACGTGTTTTTGGAAACGATCAAGCGTTTTTCTAGCTTTTAAATATGTACAATGTACACTTACTTTATTTCAACAGTGAACATAAATAAAGCTTATCTAACTGGATAACAACGCATACTCGAAACTCGAAATTAATTGCTAATAGAGAAAGAGACTCATTAGTTAGGCTTAATAAATTAAGGGCATTAATATATAGTGTTCCAGCCGACAAGGCTAGGATAGGCTAGACATGCGATGCGGTAGAAATATTAGGTGGTACCTAAAAACCTAGAAGCAGACCTTACCAAAAAAAACTAAATTTGTTCATTAAGTACCTTTATACTGACTATTGCAATTTAAACCGAGGACAGATGCACCTGACCCTGATAGTTAAAAAGTCGACTGACGTTTTATTAACCGGCAAGTTTAAGTTGCCCCGTCAGAGCGAACAAATACCGTTTAGAACGTCCATTTTCAGTTAGGTCATCTTCATAAAAACTCGCTCGACCGTTCTAAAGAAAGCAGTTTTCATGAGAGATAACATACATTTCTACAGGTCACTGTCACAGGGCATTTTGTTTGACGATTCGCCACTGCGCGTTCAAAAATCGCTGTGTTATTTTCTATACGGAGGATTAAAGATCTTAGACAGTTTAAATAAAGTATGAAATGCTTTATGTGAAAGCAAGCAACGATTTTTGCACGCTTCACGAACTTTTTCACTATCGCACTGTATAGTGACAAAGTTCTAAAATGAATAAAATGTATTGTTTACACATACTTTAATTTATTTTAGTAGGTGTTCAAAGTGACCACCGTTACAATATTCAACAAGTTCAGGCATGTAAAATTGTCTCTATGGTTGTTTTTATGTAAACAATGCATTTTACTCATTTTAGACACTATGTTTCATAGAGCCATTAACTGCTTAAGACCTACACAATCGATATCTAAATAAAAATATTGTAAGTATTTTTTTTTCAAAACAACCGAGTTCGATTCCCGAGCTGAGTACAGGTTTTTTTAAATGTATCAATGCAGTTTTTCTTCTTTTTAAAATCGATGACATGGTTCCTAATAACAGATCTTCGTATGTGTTATAGTTTCAGACTTTCCCATACTGACCGATTTAAATGAGACACCCTGTATCATACAAGTGGTGGCTCACAGTTCCAGTTTGCCGATTGCTATACATGACATGACAGTCGACCAAGAAGTCCCTAGCCCTTTCGATTTTTTTTTTCATTTTTATCGCGCAAAAAACGCAAATGGTGGACTTACTTTACATACAAATAGAGTCGAGGTAAAGGAGAGTCTTGGTCGATTATACATAATTAGTAAAAAAGCCACTGGCAGCTTAAAATAGTATCGATTTCGGTCTGTCTTGTCTCTGCATGACACCAAATTTATTGTTCTTGTAATAATGAAAATTGGATATTTTATCGATACGTAACACAAATCATTTGACATTGGCTAGTGAACGGTAAACAACCTTCGCGTGCTGCCTTTTGTAAATAACTGTTAGAAATAGAAAAACAAGTTGACCGTTAATATTTAATCTTGTGCATTATCTGGTTGAACATAAATATCTTTCTGCCGAGGAAATTATTAGGTCCAAAGTAAAAATAGGCGAGTTTAAATTGTCTGGTCAGAGAGTACGGTCGAAGTCGTAGTAGCTGACCGTTTTTATACCCTGTCGCAGTTATTGATATACTAAATTCAATCGACTCTCAGTTTAATACGTTATTACGACAGACTGCACAAACAACATTTTACGGCATGTATTCTCAAAAAGTGGCTTAAATTAAAAGCCAAGAGTTAGTCAAGAGCTCACACGAACAACCGTTCGACAAGAAGACGTAGCTTCTTTAAAACCAACACCTCTTCAGATCAATGGAGTAAGAGAATTGGTGATGTCATGGACTTGCTTTCATAGACTGAGTAGGCACTTACATCCAGTTACACTAGAAGTGACAAGAACATCTGTCAATTTCTAATTCGCCAAGGTAGAAAGTGACAGCACGCGACTTAAAGCCACATTACATTTTCGTGAACGTGGCGTGCTTTGGGCTCCGTACCTAATTTTACCACGTGATAGATTAAGAGATTCTCTACCCTCATCGGGTAAATCAACCGCCACTTTATTTCTCGTCACAGAATGGCCGTGTTGAATCGTTCTATATTCTCTTTGAACAATCGATACTGCGTGTTAATCATCGACTCGAGTTCGAGTTAGCGACGACTAATTATTCGTAACGTAAGATTAAGGCCTAGGCGATTAGGAGTCGGCCGGGCACCAAATGGCCCTCAAATATCATTATAATGGCGGGCACATTATTTGTCCATTAGACCTCCAGCCGAACGCGACAACCGAGCTAAAGCCGCAAACGCAGTGATAGCGTCGGCGGCGCGTTCCTGTACCACAGTACAAGGAAGATACGTCAATTTTGACAGCTGTCATTTCGGTACAAATTATATAGCAATAAACAACAGGTTTAGTAACCTAACGACTTGGGGACCTAAGAGACGAGCATACTAACTTGTTCTTGTGGGAGGACCCTGTGCAAGGTCCGCCCGGGTTGGTACCACCATCTTATCCATTAACCTACCGCCAAGCAGCAGTGTTCGCATTGGTGTGTTCCGGTTTGGGGATAAGACAGCCGGTGAAATGACTAGCATAGAGGCATTCCATCTTAGCCCTTAGGGTTGGCAACGCATTTGCAGTCTTGCGAATGCGAATGTCTATGGGTCACAGTTTCCACTTATCATCAGGTGGCCAGTGTGCTCGTTTGCCTTCCCATGCCATAAAAAATAAACTCTTTTCGAGGCAACGTGGCTGCAATACCTCTCGGTGTTTATTTATTTATTTATTTACTCGTTTTGCCCCCTCTAGAAAAAAAAAACGATCCTAGGAATATGTTGTAAATTGTACTGCGATGAACGGGTGACAAAATTGCCTTCTTATCATCTTTACTGTAAAAGTCTTTCAAAAGCGTGCCGAATGCGTTTTTAGTAAGGTGCATCGCGCCGCTTCCGCTCTCGGTGCATGTGTGGCTTTAGCCATAGTCTATTATTAGTCTTTGCACTGTTTTTGTGTTCACATTTGCGATTCGAAATGGTTTACGAGTGGAGATTGACTCGTGCCGAGTTGTGATGAATCACGTAGCGCGTGAAGTTTCATAATTGTAGGGTACCTAATTGATTTTGTGGAAATTTGACCGAGCTGAGCTACTCTTATATAGGGTGGTTACAACGAAATACTAAATTCGAAACTTTGTATACCCTTCCCTTTCAATCGTAACTCGTGACTGGATCGAGAGAAAGGAATGGAGCTATGCATAGCTTATCAGACAACACCGCTCTAGTGATTTTGACCAAATTTACAGGAGAGCAAAATTAACGTTTATTTTGGCGCGGTTTCCTACTGCGCGTTGTCACGTTTTTTTTGAATTATGAACTCTTATCGGCCGAAACTTTTAGAATGTCATTGGTAGATCGACGCGTAATGAGTAGATCTATCTAATGACATTTTAATGTAAAAACTGCTAATTTTCGACTTGAGCGGTGTTGTTAGACGACCGACGTAAGGTAACATTAAACTTTTGTTTTCAAAATAGAGATCCACATTGATTTAACCCTTCTTGATTGTTTATTTTAATCATATTTGACGTTGTGGCAGCTCTTATTCACTTCAGCTCTTTCTGTCGTGTAACATCAACTAGTTATACAGGGTGTTACAAAAATACCCGTAAAGCCGAAAGGGGGTTAAATGGTGCCTTATAACAAGTCCATTTACAATATTTGAGAACACTGTATGACTTACCGCCAAAAAAAAACCATTATTTTTTTCATTGATGTGCAAACCTTGGTTCAGTAAAATTAAAGAGTAAATACTACGCAGAATGTTTATGTACATTTTTACCTAATTCGCGAAACGGTAAAGAGATATAAACAAAATTAACAGAATTCGATTAGATACATAGGTATTACAAGTCGAGTTTTGGAAGATTTTAAACTAAGAAACCTAAACTAACACTTACTTTTTCGTAATGAACGTCAAATTTACAGGAACGGCTCAAAGTGAGCTCCGCCTTGCTCAATGCACAACCTCCGATACAGTTCGCGAGCACGATTTAAATTGCTATCTTCATGGCCTACGCATAACATCATATCGTAATATTCTGAGTTAGAAAACATCGTAATTTTGGGAAAAAATATCGAAAAGAACGGAACAATTGTAGAATATCGATAAAAAAAATTGAAATTGACAACATTTTTGTTTTCCGTCTTGACGTTTTTTGAAGCCAGTACTTTAAGCATAATGGCATCATAGTATTGAACCTTTGTGGATGAAAATCAGAAAACCATTAAAGTTGACAATTATTAAAATTTGTGGGTAGGCCTCTCTGTTAAATAATCTATGCTAACCCCGATTCCCTGACATGACAGCTTACTAGGGTTGACAATATTTTTGGGTTTGATAATTTATTATATTTTTTACGGGGTATTTTGTAACACGTTGTATATGATTAGAAACAAATTGGAATCCCCCTTTATTAGAGAATATCATCTAGAGACATCTGAATGTATTATATATATTATATTATTATTAGTAGGTAGGTATTAAAATGATTGCTGTTGAACTTTGATGGTGAAACGACATTCACCATGACTCGATTTGAAAGCGTTTTGGTTTTGTTGAAACTAAATAAATGTTATCGAATTGCCTATGAGGATGATTGATGACCTACTGTAATAATGTTCATTTACTCGTAGGTATGAATATGTATATGTATAGGTGAAATCTCAATGGTAGGTACTTATATATGAAATAATTACGAACAGAAACAAGTACGTTTCTATTCAAAATAGTCAATAAAACCTTCAATAATAGTACAGTGCGATAGGACTTAGAGGGTGCTCCGGGTTTGTACTTGTCTCTCACTCGGTCTCATACGCTCTTATTAAGAAAGTGTTTACAGAGTGCACCTGTCATCTGTCATTACATTTGTTATGCCAGATCGAGAGAGTGAAACGCATACACGTTGTTTTTGCTTTATGCAGAACACTCTGTATCGTGCTCGAAACTATTTAGCGCCTCGCATTTTAAAGTCGAATCGCGTGATTACAACATAGTCGCTACCATAAATTTCTTTGCCACTTAACCTGGTCGGTTCGAGCGTTATCGAGGGTGATGCGAACGCGTTTCGACCGTCGCCCGACCGAAGATAACGGAATACGCCCCCCGATACCGTTCGAGATAGCCTTAAAGACGTCGCGTAAAACTAAGACGCCCATTCCTAATACAATGTTGATGCAAGCGAAACGGGTCCGACGACTGGCAGCGGCCGCCGCGAAAATATATACAGTCTGTGGGCACTTGGAAGATGCTTCGGGTATGTACTTCTCTCTCACTCGCGCTTTACAAGAGAGTATGAGAGCGAGTGAGAGACAAGTATATACCCGAAGCACTTTCCAACTATTGCACTGTACTATAAAATGGATGAGTCGGGATTTGAGACCGCTGGGTGATTTGTGTGTCTACCTGCCAGATGTATCGCGCTGCTGTCGAGCTTAGTATAAATATTTATATGTCCGCTCCTATGTTAAGGTCGTATGTTAAGGGCTGGAACTCTAGTGACTTAGGGGAATAGACGGGTTTGGGAAGTCTTAACACTTGTGCCAAAAAACTTTTTACCCGGCTGTTTTGTTTGGAAAAGAACATGGCAATGATTGATAGCTCGCTGTCACCGTTCTATTTTAGACCAGGTCTTATACATTGAATTAGACATGTTCCGAGTGATCTTTCTTTCTTATCCTTATATGCCATTTTTATGCCATTCAAATATTATGTATGGCAGTTGAAACATGACATTAAATAGACAACGTACAGTCAACATCATAAATAAGTGATCATTTATGTAGCTTGTCGCTTTCAATCGTTTCACAATTTTGTATAACATTTCAAACACAAAGTTAAAGCGACAAGGTACATAAATGATCATTTATTTATGCTGTTGACTGTACTAAAGTGTAGGTACACATACATATTTATGAACTCGACTGTACTGGCGACCTGACTCGCTGAACTCTTCCATGACTGACTGACAGACAACGCCAGGAATAAACCGCTGACTAGTTATGTTAGGCCCCGTGGGCCTCAATTCTACAACAATAAATAAATAAATAAATAATATCAAGGGACGATCTCACACAAATTGACTTAGGAAATTGTATACAATTCTAAAATAAATAAAAAATTAGACTCTAAATTTCAATGTCTCATAAAACAAAACCAATTTCCCGAGCATATTATAAAGTAAACGATTATATCATGGATAGGGAGGTTTGGCAGTGAGTCGTAAATCCTGCATGAGTAATCTACGAGTACGCTTAAAAAAGTGGCACCTACTGTGCAAAAATACTGTGATATTGTAAACTTATGTATAACGTAATCTTTTTTTTTAATATACCTTGCGAGTTTCTTCTCGCCCTTTCTCAACCTTTGGTTTTATTTTTCGAACCAGTGGTAACGCTTTTTGACACTCATAGGCGAATTATATTATGCCTAAATTAAATAATAAAGAACTTTGACTTTGTCTTTGACCTAGTTCCAAACTAAGAGTTCTAGGCTTGTACATAGATATATAGCTTAAATTTTAATATTGCTTTTGACCTGTTATCGTATTGTAAAAGTTTTGATAGTTCTCATTTACTTGACAGTAATGACGGCCCAGTTATAAACAATACCATGACACGTCAAAATCACTATTGTTTATCGTCGTAGAATAGAGGCTCTGGCTGATCTACGCATAAAGTCAATTCACACGATATTGTGTTAGCAGTAGTCAAGGAAAATGGCGGCAGCAACGCGTAGACGCGTTTGGAAGTATTAGTGGCGTGTGTGGAGACGGTCTAACGGTACACAGCGGTACCGGCCGCCCTTCTTTAAGCGATGCGGATAAATTCGTGGTTTCTAACCGCGATATACCCGGTCATGTACTATTAAGTAGCTAAAATAATGTATACTTTTTTTTGTTAAGTGTTAGTTTTGTGTAGGTCGCTTCGTAAACGCATACAAACCTCAATGATTAATTAAAATTGCTTTAAAAAAAGTTCTTGATGATAATATTGATGCTTGGTAACATGAATGGTCTCTTAAGTTTTAGTAAGGTCGTCATTTCGATGGTTTTCTTTCGAATAAATACCAAAGCGATGGCCGTATTAACTCATACATACATACATACCTTCACGCCTTCATTCCCAGAGTGGTGTAAGCAGACTAACAGGATTACCAACAACTCTAAAAATTTGTTGATAGCTCTGTAACCACAATTTGGACAATGAGTGATTAGTGACAGGTAGCAAGCCCATCGCCTAACAGTACTACAAGCCTTTATTCCCTTAGTCGCCTCTTACGACTTCCACGGGAAGACATGGAGTGGCACAATTCTAAGCCGGCAACCATTACTCTTTTGTCTCATTATGTAGAGCTCAAACACGAGTGACACATTAGCCTATATGTTTAGGCTCAAACGAAGTGTATAACCAACCTTAGACAATGTGTGTTGCAACATTTGCAACCGAATGGCTTTAGAAACGCTACACAAATGCATCGAGCGAGACATTCGCCGGCCATAAACAAACGAGCGTTCCCTAATTACCCTGTTCAAACAGTCGTCCGGCGAGCGGTAAAAATTCTAGCGCTGTCGAAACGAAAGTCAATTCCGCGAATTTACATAAAGCCCGCGCTTTGACGTTTCGATTTTCGCTTAATTAACGCCCAACCCCAACGGCTCCGAAAGAGTTAGACACTCCGCGCTCCCGTCCGTTTCCGCCGCTGTCTTCTTCATTTCGAATTTTCGCTCGCGACTTTATTTGGGGCTATAAATTGACGTCGCCGAAGTTTTGCCCGTCTTTTGATAGTCCAATAATTTTATCTTCATCACAGAGTTTTGTCGTGTGATCAAGACGTTTCTCAGGCAATGTTTGTGTTGTTTGCTCTGTGGCGTGGAGCGTGTTGGGTAATTCGAGCAGACGGGACCGAGTGCGACGCAGAGTTTGAGCAGACGGATCTCCCGACGCGCCTCGGGGACGTACGTGCCTTCAGGATGACCGTGCTCCTCCGCTATTTGCATAATAAGCCCGCCCGTCGCGCCAGCAGATTAAACTTGGGCGTATGACGTTCTAGCAGCCCCGTATAATTCAATAGTGGCAAACTGATTTCCAACTCGCTATCTCGCCGGCCCGGATTGGATGCGCCCGCAGCGGTCCGAACTTCACTTACACGGGGCCTTTGTGCCTACACGCAAATACGGTCTGAGCCAGAAATAATTACCCGCTGGATCGACTTCCATTATTAACAGGTAGCTCACGTGGGCTGACGTTTAAAAGGCCATTAAAATGTCACTGGCTGATGTGGGTAAACGGAACGTGTCCCGGGAGCCAGCCTAATTAATAATTTATAGTTCTTATATATCAGTGTCTGATATGATTCTATAGTCAGCTTCTAACTTTACAACTTTGAAAGCATTGAACCCAAAATAGGGTGGTCTATATCCCCGAAATGGACCTTATCCATCTCTGTCAGTCCCGGTCGCAGGATATAGCGCTGTCGCTTGCCGGCGTCACTTTTCTCAATTCCGTTGACCCCATTACGGGAGCGTTTGGCGCTACCCTCGCACTGTCATATTCGCTGTCAATTAAATACTTTGTTGCAATGACGTTAATTTACACGGACGGATGAGCTTTCCACTCCGGCTGGTCGGATTGGGGCGCTGTAGCGCGACGCAAGAATAGTTTTGAGATGCATCTTGAAACCGAGACAGTGTTCATTGAGGCACTGGAGCGGAACTTGAGTGCGGGCGTGATCTTAAGCGTTGGAGTCTAGACGAAACATGGTCGCTATCGAATATCCGTTAAGATGTAAGGACGAAGGGGTCCCTGTCAAAGCGCGCCCCGTAATTACTCCGCTCCTCTCAAGGGGTGAGTGCTCCCTTACGCGTAACCGATCCGCCTAGTCTGGTCCTCCATGAGTTATGAAAACATGATGGGGTCGCGCTCTGTTAATTACAATGTGTTCGTGCAAATACTCGAGTAAATCGCGTACTTACGTAACAAGTATTTGTTTCACAGTGAAAGTCGATTGTGATTTATCTATGAAACAGTAGGTTTGGGCCGGAACGTGGAAAGTTTCACAATTGAATTCGAGTTCCCGTTGTGCTATAGTTTGGTATGGAATGCCCCCCAAGCATCCACGAGGTTATGATGGAGATTTGTTGCGAGATGATATTCGAACAGGGCCGGTATTCTAGGCGCTGAAAACGATATTTTACTTAACCTGGTATGGTATTGTTAATTGTTATGACGTCAGCCGCTATTACTGTCAAGTAAATAAGGGCCATCAAAACGGTGACAATTCGATAACAGCTCAAACACGATATGGTTTTTACCGTGTTGAATAGAGGGCCAGGGCTGAGAACCATGTTGGGTTTGACCTGTGGTCGTATTGTAAACGTTTTGATAGCTCTTATTTACTTGTTAAAAACGATACCGTAACACGTCATAGACGATATGGTTTTTGACGCCTAGAGTCTAGGTCCAGTTTTGTTTATTCGATGTGATGGTGGAATACTAGCGCTACAATCGCGGCACTTCAGTTTACAATATTTGCTGAATCTATACGAGTATATACGTTAACATACTGGACAAAAATCTACAGAAAAAAAAACAAATATCAGCCAAGTGAAGTGCCAATAACAATGTAACATTTTGTATGTTTGTTATATTTGTAATCTGTACTATATTACAGGCACAGTCAAAGGCATAAATATATTCCCAAGACGTCAAAAATATCTCTACACCTTTATGCTACTGGCAATAAGGTTCATGTATACATATATTTGACGCGATGGCTGTATCTATTAATGCCCTTGACCGTACCGATTATTTTATCGAAATACCTTTCAAGAACCGTATCATTATGCCGACGTACCATACTACCGACGTGTAAAAGAGCCCGCATGTGGCCAATTTACTGAATAAATATTTTGAATTTTGAATGCAGAATTTTCATTTCCTCGAAAGGCGTTTCTTGCCGCAGGTTTTTTTTTTAGTTACAAGTCGAACCTACGTAATTAATATTTAAAATATCCTGAAACACATGATTTCAGCAGAATATAGCGTTCGACGAAATGATACAATCTAAATGATACAATCGATGAAGTGAAATTTGATTGAATGACGGGTTACCCCATATTCCATAAAAATAATCATAGTTAGGTATTATTTTAAAGTAAAAATGCTGAAATTAATGAATTTTTGTAACTACATGATAAACGATATTAAGCGCGATCAACAATTACAACGTTTTGCGGATATAGTTCTTTAATAAAATTTTATTAAAGACGCATTTTTCCTCTTAAACTCTTTTCCTTTAGTGGCGATACTCGTAAGATTCCCATTGTTTCACTAGTATACTGGGTGAAATTTAAGTCGTAGTACAAATGATCACATCTGTGTTCTACCCACGAATATGATAAATTTTCACTATGGGACCAACTCCGAAATGACCAAATAAATATCAGGTGTTTCATAGAAAAGTTCAATACATAATCGGCCAAAATGTATGAAGCAGCTAATTTTTTTTCGTGATTTCAGAGTTGGTCCCATAGTGAAAGTTGTTCATATTCGTGGGTAGAACACAGAGGTAAAAATTTGTACTACGACTTAGATTTCACCCTGTATAATGAACTTGACGCAGATTATTACTACGAACAACAAAATGAATTTATATAAAAGCAATCAAAGGGCCACCGCTGACTTAATTACTAGTGACTTATTAACATTTCAATTTTGTACCTTAAACCGACTGTAGAAAACAGATTTTTGACTATAGACTTTTGTGTTCTTAAGACAGTTTCGGTGGTTTCTCTGTTTGTATTAAGGATTCATTTATTTATGATTCTGTTCATCTAAGTTACAGTACAGTCGGTTACAATGCTACAGTTGCAACGGAATAATTAAATAGGACACTGTCTGTGTGGAAGGAGGGTGGGGGGAGATAGAACAGTACAAATGTCCAATTCCTTTGTCCTAAAGTTCTCTGGCAGAATGTGTTTGGAGCTACAGGGCGTATAGGGTAAGAACTAAAGGTACTTGGAGAAATGGGGCTAAGTTTTGGCGTAAAGTAGGTATACCTAAACTACTACATTCTTCGTCTTAATTAAGTAGTTACCTGTCTACCCTACGTTTTTGATGTGACGGATAGCATGTAAGTACGACAAACAATAACCAAACATCTAATGTTCTACTCTATTAGGTATAGAGTGAAACAAAATGTGTTTGAGGAATGTTATTTGAGGTTATATTTTATACTGCGTACAGCTGTCAAATCAGACCCCTTAGAACGGCGCGACTATAACTCCTGATCTATTATTAGACGGATTTTTATTAAATGAAGTGTCATTATGTTTTGTCAATAACGTGTTAGTGGCAGAAAATTATGTAATATTATAAGGGAGCATCGTACTAAACTCCATTCTAGTTAACGTTTGAAATTTATCGCGTAATGGAGTAAAATAATTCTATAATTCAAATTTCAAAATTCAATATTTCAAATTCAACGCAATCGCTTCCGTACTCGGCCAGCGCTCGGTCACGACGGGTCCAAATTGCACTAGCGCCATCACGCCCATCACTCAGTGCGGTTGGAATCGTGTAGCGCTGCGCTGCGCGTGTTTCGAGGTTAGTGCCCATTCGGACCGCGTTAAGGGCTTCGCATACGTCGCTGCCGCGATATATCGCGAGGGCTCGTGTAATGGGCACTTTTAAAATGGAGTATTTGGAGAATTTGGAACAAAAAGGTTTGCGATACGGTGATGGATGGGCGGGACGTAGTCTTTAAGTGTTTGGAACTTTGGAATATTCTGAATAGTTAGAAGCTTTTTTATGTCGTTATGCGCTAAGGAAGATGTTGAAGCTACGATATACCTACATCATGTTCTTATTTGATTGAATTGACTAATTTACTTTCAAACAATTCTTACAACAGGTTATTTATTATGTAATTTTATTTTTAATTAAATAAGAGTGGAACATTATCGAGTTAACGGACTACAAAACAATCTTCGAAACTAAGTTCAATGCTCTTATCAATAATATTTACATTAGATAATAATATACATTGTTATCTTTTATTTACACAGTTTTGAAGATCTTAAGTAACCTCGTTGTATAACATATCATGTAATACTATAGGCATGTTTTCTGCGCTGGTAATTTCAGTAACAAAGGCCGTAGATAATTAAAAAAAAAATTGGCTCCAAACTGGGCGGAGGCTGTAGCTTTACATCTATAGATTCACAGAATTATACACAATATAATTAAGACAGTTTCAAGATAAACGTAAGGTAAGTATGTAAAGTACTGGCCTCCTAAATAAAAGGGACTCAAATAGAAATTTGATAGTCAAAGTAATTTTAACCCCTCTTAAGAAATAAGGTCACTAATACATACGAGGTACTATGAGACATACGCTTTTTATTCTGAGGGCAGAGTACTTAAGTATAAGTACGAAGAAAGTTATAGACATAGACAACTGCTAGATCAACTTCCATAGTAATTTTATTAATACAAAAACATCTTAAAAAGTTTCTATTACATTGGCGAAACATCGACCTGCTAATCTTGTTAACGTGATTTGGTCCATATCTGTGAGTACATAAGGTCTGTATTGAGTTAAGCGTTTATTACTTTTACTAGATAGCCTTTTTGCGGTCTAGAGAAAACGTGACTCGGTTTGTACGCGTTGTTAGTACATACAAATCTCCTAGTATTTTGTTATAATACTTATAATGAAGCGTGTCTGCCATAAGGAATACTGGGTATAGTTTATATTTAATATTATATCAAAATAACATATCACACCTTCAGAATAATAGTGACATAATTCAAAAGAGTCAAATTTCGAGTTAGGTCTCTATAATAATAAATGTATGACTTGAAGTTTGAAGGCTGACATTTTGAATTAGGTCACTATTGTACTGAAGCTTCCTTCGGTACGACAAGGGTACAATTGCTCTTCTTGTCATATAGTACATTGTGCCCTTGTTCTACCGAAGGTAGGTGCGGTATAATATGAATAGAATTTCCTGATATTGATATGATTATGATAATTTGTGCGTTTTATATTTTATACTGTAAACTTAGTGGCTTTATACCATAAATGCTTATAGATAATGCTTCGCTTATACCAGTTATTATACCCACATAAAATCAAAATCAAACTGTTGGTGAAAACCGCATCAAAATCAGTTCAGAAGTGTTTGAGAATATTTATTACTGAATTATTAGTTTCGTTGCATTTCGACATTGACTAAGGTTACTAGACATACGTTATACCTACTTATATAGATAAATATTAACAATCTATCCAAGACTCCATTGAAATATTTGCACTTACCACCGGATTGAACCCGGGACTGTTAGCTCCTCATACTCTGTTAACTAAGCCTATCGCCTGACGTATTCTATCGTCGGAAATGATTTCTTTTATGACGTAGAAAATTAATAACCATAAGTGAAGGTACATTATTCCCCGAATCATTTCGAACGTGTTAAACCCACCCCGCCTGTATAATACGCGGTTTCACGTAGTGACAGCTCGGAAATTTTGTACAATCACCCGACTTCATTTATCAAATTGTTCGAACATAGGTGATTTCTTGACAATGGCGGGTTGATGTTCCTTTTATTGAGTCGTTCGTTAATACACCCTGTATATACGCAGGCAATTATGCCTCGGTGTTCATGTAGGTGAATATTGTATTGAGATAAATTGTTAATAAGGATGACAACTATCATCATCATCATCTCAGCCGAAAGACGTCCACTGCTGGATATAGGCCTGCCCCAAGGCTCTCCACTCAGACCGGTCTTGTGCTTTTCGCATCCACCGCGTTCCCGCGATCCTTACAAGGTCGTCACTCCATCTTGTTGGAGGCCTACCCACAGCTCGTGTCCCGGTCCGCGGACGCCACTACAACACCACTGACAACTATATGCTGCTATTTTTCTAGGTTCAGCACATAAAACTGATAAAGCAATCGGATTCAATTCTCTTTTACTGTATTATTTAAATGCAATCGGATTCAATTCTCTTGTACTGTATTATTTACATATAGGATGCTCTATTTTTATAAGCATGCTTTGAAAGAGTTATGAACGAGTGTTACTTTATAGCTTATAGATAATATACTGCGTGTTCTAAATTCGTACTTGTCAAACGCGCGAAGTGAAAACCACATTTTAATCTTTAATTCTGAAACCAATTACTTTATCTATACGCATTCTTAAGTCACGTGCATATGGAAACCGTGCGCCATTAACTTCTAATACAACCCTACAAAACGAATATGAATATGCATGCTTTGGTGTTATTCCCATACGCATTAAACGCTCGTTCTGTTGACCTAGCCTAACTTGATCTCTGCATGCGCTGTGGTTGTGCTAAGTTTGGAGTCAACAGCGTTGGCGCTGCTGTGTCTACTGAGACCAGGGTTGTAGACACGTATCGTGGTGCGTTTCGAGCGTGTGTACAGGTCTAGTTAGGGTTTTCGATCGAGCGAACTCGCCTTTGCTGTATAAGGGACTAACGGCACTGGGGCGTCACCCTCCCGATTCCGACCGCTATCGCGCCGAAGTTTATTGTTCAAGTGAGCGATTTCTATTCATGACGCCATGCGGACCGCACGTGTCGTGAACAGGACTTCCTTAAACTGACATGGTAGCACGAAAATAACCTTAATCCAGTTGTGATAAGGTTTCAACTTTTTCATTCGTGCTAACGTATGAATTCTTTACTGAAAACAACTTTGACTTGGTAAGAATAAGGTTGGAAGTTGGGTCCTTATGTGAGTGTAACGCTGATCTATCGCTGTATGTGCTTTCAGCGTCAAATATTGCAGCTTGAAAGCTTGAAGCGCTTAGTTTTTGGCGTAATAGATTCGGGTTTTGAGTGGACGATGATGTAGTATGTATACTTAAGGATATATTTTTTGTGAACGTCACTATATAGTGACTTTGCCTGCATACAAAGTTACATACATACATTCCTTCTCGCCAGTTATCCCAGAGTGGGGTAGGCAGGCAGAATGACCTACAACTTTTTGCACAAATAGGTTAAGCTAAAATGTTTACCTTCGTATTAGTGACAGGTTGCAAGCCCATCGCCTAACAGTACTACAAGCCTATGTTCCCTTAGAAGCCTCTTACATCCACGGAAAGACATGGATTGGCACTATTCTAACCCGGCAACCAATAGGCAATTGGCAATAGTTATTGTTTATGATAAACAATAAGTATACGTGCGACCTCTAACTGCAAAAATGCATTTTGCTCTTTAATTACAAGAAATACTGCGAGTTCGACGGTCAAATTGACTGTATAGCTCGTTGCCAACCCTACCTATTCTTCGTAGCCTACGGATATCATCGGATGGATTTTTCAGTACATTAACTTCGTTCACTTAGCGAGCCGCGTTCCGTAGATTCTTTCATTTAAATAGATCACCCGTATAGCCTACATTTTTACGCACTCAATAAAAAAGAAACGTATAATTTTACGTCCTGTATAAAGAAAATATTCATCTTATATTATTGGTCACAAACTCACAAGTGTAAGTTACAAAATATTAATGACAAAAAATACAACAACCGCAAAAACAAAGAAAAGTATTATTTAAAATATACGTTTACGGCGAGTATATTTATTATGGTACTTAATTAACAGGCTGTTGTTTTTTGTAAGGATTTTCTTCTTGATCAATATCCGATGATCTGGTTAGGATTTCGGGAAGCAGCTTGACTGGACAGTTGGAGTTGGGAGCAAGGGAGAGGAGTCCTAGGTGGAGGATGGACCGATAAAAGGTATATCAGATAAATGGATAATCGTTATTCATAAATGGATGTTGAACAAATATTAAATATCGAATTCTAATATTATAAAGAACTCGCCATAAGTTTAACTCTTGCATAAAACTAATTATTTTTCACTGATGTAAATTGATGTTGCGAAAAGTTTTTAACTCAAGGGGCGGTGAGTAAATATAGCCGAGTTCTTGCGTAGCTATTCAGCCGGGTGGGGTGCGGAAGTTTTTTTCATCTCCGCTCCGATATTGTGTGGAAACGTCTAGATAACGATGACAACAGACGCCATCTTAAAAATGGTTTGAAAATTTGAAATTCCCTTTAATAACACGTCGGATGTACATTTTAAGGTGGTTGCTTTTAGAGAGTTTCCTTTGAGTCTTTTCCCATTTTAATACAAGTCTTTAAAACGTGTTTCTTACACAGATATTACGGACGATGTGTAAGATTAAAAAGATATCCTTATGCCAAAGGATAATATTTCTATATTTACAAGTAAACTAATACTTCTTTATGTTTACTCCGTATCATCTTGCGGCAATCATCGAAATGTGTACAAAAAATTAATGAAACCTCTTAGGCCGTCGATTCCCGCGTAATTTGCCGGGTAAATCTTCCGGAGGCTCCGAAGGGAGGTAATTCGGACGCCGAGCGAAAATTGGACGCTACTTTAGCCCTTATCTACTTGTGACGACACTTGCGAGCCAGTCATCGTCCTTCTCACCAACCACACCCTTTACAAAATACAAGGTTAAAAAGTTACATGCTGTAGGTATATTCATCGACTCCCAACACAAGGAAAGCACAATAAATGTACAGGATGTTAAATTCTCCGTGACCTAAGAATACGTCCGAGACGTTTCCATTGCTACTGTAGTCTGGAAACTGTGCGGTTGGTACGAACCCAGTTACAGCCCGTTTCCTGCCCTTCCCCTTCCCTCCAATTCGGACATATTGACTAGTTTCCGACGCCACTTTTCGCGGAAAAAAAGTAACGAGCGTCTTGTTTGTCCTTCTTGGATCTAGGAAAATAGATGGTATTTTTTCGAGTAAGTTTTAGAAATACGATATCCATAACTTACGCTGACGGACTAGTGAGGCTAGTTGGAGGTGGGTGAAGCAAGTTTATTATGCGTGAGGGGAAGTAACCTTATTTATGTAACTTACAGGATGCTCCGCTCACTAACTAAATTATTAAGTTTGTTTATTATCCAACTTTGCTACGAATGTTAAATGTTAGACCGGTATACATAGGTTTGACATCGGTTCATTTTCTTTACAAAAAACGTAATATATCATCAAGTTTACATTGAATGTAAACAGGTAAACTAAGTTCTCATGATAGTAAGAAGTATAAAATTAATAATCGCCCATTGTCACTTTGTAAATGAGGCAAACAAAAGACTGCGTTATTGATTTAGCATTGTTTTTATACGATTATACGAATTGCAATCAGTTCACTCCCTCCCACATAATTTCTATGTAAAAGGGTGTTATTATTTCACATGGAGGTTCTCATCTGAAAAGTAAGTAATTAATTTAAGAGTTCATATACCTATTATCATACTGATTTTACAATTTACGCATCATGTACACAAGCGCATTTATACAAGCGTCAAAATTCGCATAAAGCGCAGCGTTAAAAATACTTGGCGGAAGCGATAACCCTAAGTGATAAAATATCGTCGGATTTCGCTCAGATTAAACCGGCGGGTCACCACCGATGGTGATTCACATATTTAATATGCAAATCGTATCGCATTATGTGCGTGCGTGAGTTGTGCGATTTGGTAATACCTACCCGATCCACCATTTTATAATGCCTCTGCACGGTCTAAAACAAACCTTATCTTACTGTTTTTAAAGTGCGTGGGCGCGGTAGATGTTACTTTGTGAAGTTGCCGGGGTCGACGAACACTTCTAACAATGCTATCGTAATTGTTTACTTTAGCCTGACCCGTTACTTCCCTAGGCTATTCCTATGCTAACCGACGAGTTCGGGATCTTTAATTTATACGGGGACGGAGGTTTACAGGGGGTTCCGCAGTTTATGTGTGAATACTTGAAGGGGCCGCTCCTTTGTTCGTCCTTTGAGCAGCCATTGTGAGAGAAATATTCCTTGACATTTGACAGCGTTTCATACTTATTTTTCACGATGGATATGTTTTTATACTTTACATTCGCTAATTAAGATAAAGAGAAAGGTTGATAACACGTTTTATCATTTAAATAATAATGACGTAACTTTCATGTGATGTTGCTCATTTCAATCACGGTGTTCTATTAAAAAAATATAGGTTACATCAGCATTATTACTATATCTAATCTAATTAAATGTTTAGTAATCTGATAATATTCCACCAGTTTAATGGCGTCAGTTTGCAGCTGCAAGAATAAGTTACAAAACAACACAAAAACAGTATATACCTAGTTACGTCAACTAAACTTCAATTTATTTTTCCAACTTGTTTTGTCACATATTTGGTAATGTAAACGTAATGACTTTTACTGTTCATATTGTTACGATTTTGAAGACTGACCTACCTCACCAAGCGAGCTAGTTGATAGCGATGTTTGTACACATGTTGATAATAAGACGATTACAACATGTATTTAATAATGTGACCTTAAAATAAGCAATAAAAATATGACTACTGTTTTGGTGATAAAAATGTAACACCATGTATTTGCTCGTGTGTGTAAGGTGTACCGATGCTACATGGTGTTCATTTTTTTGCAAAATCCGAATTACTATTGATTTCAATTAATATTTCAAAATAACTACAGGCAGGAGGAACGGTTCGATAACTCATTACGCAGTTACGTGCCAGTCGCAACGCATCCACTGCACGCGCGTTTGCGAAACTGCAACCTAAATACGCAAAAAAAGGTTCAATGAACTCTATTGCTCAAGCAAGGTTCGCCAGATTGCTCAAGGCACAGTGTTGCCAGTGGCATATCGTCAAATGTAACACAAGTCAGGTCAAAAAGTAACATTTTCACGAGAAAAATAACATTTAGTATGTACCTTATTCTTAGTAATGTGGAAAACGACACTAATACTAAATTATGGCACTTTATTTACACAAAAACTAAAAAAAAGTATTCTGTCCCGTTTCTTTCTTTCTTCGAAAAAAAATGTTGATCGAATAATTTACTAGTGATACTGAAAAAAAAAACAAAAAAAATATTATTTTATAAATATTTATTTAAATATTTTATACTGACCTAAAAGTAACGTAAAAGTAACATTTTAATTCCTGTAACATAGGGGTAACATGAGAGGGTCAAAAGTAACGTAAAATGTTACAAAAGTAACATTCTGGCAACGCTGTCAAGGCACCGATGCAACGTTTGACTAATGTTTGTTCGGGCTTTTGTTTATAATCTGTGGTTTTTGTGCGGCCACTAAGTTATCTGTGGACGGTAAATAAAAAACCCTGTGCAAAAAGATTGTTTAAATTGTTAAGTACCAGATTCTAGTTTTTTTTGGGAATGTTCCACTTTAATCGCTGGCACAGGCAGCAAGGGCTAATAAGACAATTATTTTTTTATACTTGACTTTATGACTGCTGATATTTGTTGTTTTTAATATTTGTTACTAAAATACTTTTTAATTTATTGCGTTCGCTGGCATTGTGACAACTTGTTCAAAGCAAGGTAATCTGTCATATTATTATTATTTACATTGTAGTTTAATGGTTGAAGGGTAACTGTTTTATAAATAAAACGTTACGTTTGTGACACATTAAAAATTAGTAAATTTTGATGTCGATCGATTTCCTTAGATATGTTGACGCGTGACTCAAAGAATATTCTAATATTTTGTCGTATCTGGATTTAGTTAAACGTCTTTACACATTGTTTACGTAACCTGCACAACACTTCGTCGGTCTGCAAAACCGCGTAAGTAACAAATTTATGATAGAGCAAAATAAACTTACTGTCTTATTAAAAAGGTGCATTTTGCTCCTTATTTAAAATTACTTACGCGGTTTTGCGGTTTCACTGACGACTTGGGTGTTCATAAGTGCTGTTTACAGTCACTTTTTCTTTCGAAAGCGCGGGCTGTCGTTCCAAAGGTCTCCTTATTGCCTCGACTGGCTTGTGCTTGCATTCGAATGGACTTTGTTTTTGTTTTTATGCGTTAATTGAAGTTTCTAGTCTCAAAAGTCTCGCTCGGCCATAGACTTCTTTGTTGCCATAAATAATTAAGTAACTTTGTATGGAACGTATATACGAGTTGTACCTATTCATTTTTTTTTTGTTTCATTGATACATTTCTGTTTAAATTAATTCGTTTTCATTTACAATGAAATACTATCATACACATACATATAAATCAAGTTAAAAAAAACGTACAAACAAATCCCTCGCGCGCCGCAAACTCAAACACGTCTGGACAAACGCCCTTGATTGCGAAAAAAACGTTAATTAAAGATTTCAACATGGCGTAGGTTGATTGTGCCACTTGTGTAGTTTAGAACCGCAGGCGCCATGCGGGGATATGCGGACGTGTCTCGCATGAATCCATGATGTTATGCGTGCGCTGCTGCCGCGGTGGCTACAGTTTCATCCTGATAATTTTACCTACGATTGTTGTAAAGTTCATATTTCAGCACGATCGCAATCAGAGGCGTATTAACATTACATAAGTCCTAGTTATGATTAGGTAAGTTTTTTTTTTGTTAGATATTTTGTGCCGTATTGATTAGTTAACACGAAAAGGAACCAATGGACCCGATTCTACAGTGGCGTCTAAACTTCCTAATTTTATTTAGGTGTCGCTAAAACACTTTGCTATTCTATGAGCAGCTGTCATAATCAAATGACAGCGCCATGACAGCGCTAATTTGAATCTGACGCTTCTTATTTTAGGCTATCTTATACACTGTCAGCTTGACAGTCTGGAATAGCACTGGTTAAATCTGCTGTCTAAGTCTATAAAAAATTGACAATTTAGTTTTAGGCTATTTAAGCGATGTGCACGTAGAATTGGGTCCAATGTTTGGTTACGTAAAACGAGCAGTGTCTTCACTTAGGGTTGTATAGTCGATCAAGAAACTTCGACCACTTTTCGATTGTATTTCTAGGACTTTGAAGTCCAAAAGTTGTAAAGGAATTTCGTGATCGACCGACTAACATTTCATCACCCTGTACCTATAATGCGGGCTAGGTTATTTTTTGGTGCCAAATCACCCCTTAGACGTTTAAGCAAATGTTGAAGGATCTAATTTACAGTTCAACAAATAACGCAACTCTTAAGTTAAAATATGCGGGCCACGCCTATTTATAAGTTTTAAATGATATTTGCATGCGTGCGTGCAAATGCCTGGAGCGTGTCCTTTAAGTATTTTAATGGTTGTTTTGTACGTAACGGGGGAAATGTGAGTTCCGTACGTGCCGGGGGTTTAACACGTAAAGTGGTTTTGCTTTGGCAGCCTTTTAGTTCGTAGGCACAGAAAGTTTAAAAAAAAAAAAAGTTATGGCTTTGATGTCTTTTAGCCAATTACATAGTTAGGGAAACAGAAATGATGATGATTAGTGTTAGGACTTTTAGTGGCATATCTTGGTTCTAGAATCCATGGAGTCACTATTTCCTAATTATTATAAAACATGACACTTTGATTTTGACCTTCAGTATGGTCATATTTCAAAAAGAACTAAATATATTTTTCGGTCAGTTTATTCATACCTTTTAATATTTGCTTGTTTGTAATGTAACGCTTTCACAGAGCAGAGATATCCTCCATACCAAAATGCCTTTAAATAGCTTTAGCGGTTTAATGAAATAATGAATTAATTTTGAAATATTATAATAATGAAAGTCAAAATCAAAATGGTATGTATTATAGTAAATAGGAAATAGCGACTCCATGGATTCTAGAACCACGATATGCCACCAAAAGTCCTAACCCTAATAATGATATACCTACGATCGCTTTTGTTAAACTTCTGCGTCATATCTACGTTTTCACTCGTTAGATAAAGTCGTAAAGCGCTTTTAAACATGGTTGCTTGTGGGAGGACCTTGTGCAGGGTCCGTCCGGGTTGGTACCACCATCTTATGCATTAACCTACCGCCAAGCAGCAGTGTTCGCATTGTTGTGTTCCGGTTAGGGGATAAGACAACCGGTGAAATGACTAGCATAGAGGCATTCCATCTTAGTCCTCAGGGTTGGCAACGCATTTGCAGTCTTAGGATTGCGGTCTTGTGAATGCGAATGTCTATGGGTCACAGTTTCCACTTACCATCAGGTGGCCTGTGTGCTCGATTGCCTTCCTATGATATAAAAAAAAAAAAAAAATGTATACGTAGTTAAATAAGGTCATTGAATCCTCATACGCCAATAGGTGGTATCTCAAATTCAATAAACGAAATAAAAGCAATCCTCACTTGTTAGTAATATGGTTGCATTTGCTCCAGGAGTTTTGCCTGAGTTATGGTACAAAAGTCTTCACGTTTTTATAATAAACATATCATATATGCAGAGTTAGAAAGAAAGAAATTTGTCAAGATCGTAGCAAGTGGAAAGAAGTGGTCTCTGCCTACCCCTCTGGGAAACAGGCGTGATTTAATGTATGTATGTATATGCAGAGTTCAGAAGTTATCTCAAATAACTTAATAAGCGGGGGTTATCGTAAGGATTTACAGCTGATAAAACTGGTTTACAATATTCAGTGCCAAGTGCTTGATTACGGGTCGTGTTTATATGAAAATCGGATAAATTGGCAGTTAATGATTAATGTCTTTAGTGCCAGGGAGGTATCTTTCAATATAACATTAGATTTTGTCCTACGTCATTCCGGAAAAAACAGAACCATAGCATGGATTACTTCTTACAAACTCAAGAATAATTATATTTTCCTCTTCAAAGGTAGTCTTGGCTTTTCTCTTGATTCACATCGCTAATATGGCATTAAGTTCACCTTTTGTACACTATTTAAATTTTGTGCAATAGTATTTAATAAAATAATAATAAATTAGATTTTCGGTATGTTTTCAGAACAACCTGTAGTTTCCTTTAACATATTTAGTAATCTACTGGGATCTCTGTTTTTATATCTTCGCTAATAATATTATAAATACGCAAATCGTTGGATTAGTTCTTTACGGTTCAAAAATAATTAATACCGCGAAGATGGATGTCGAGCACCCTTTATCTTGGAAAATTGACATTTCTCTTGCCAATATCCCGTCGGAAATATTGTCATGTATACTTGTCACATAAATCTTAACTAGTAGCATCCATGAGTTGTGACAACAACTAACAACGTTTGACAACCGTGACGTGACGCTGTAGCCATTACGGCTAACATCGCTAACGTACTTTATTTCATTATCTCCACTTCCACTGTTTACTCACCAACTAACTACTAAGGTACATGGTGTTCTGAAAAACAACTGTATCTTTATTCGCATAAGGTTTGTGGACGGGCTGGGGAAACTTGTCATCACACTGGTCCCCACTTTGGTCCCACGCGATCTAACTTCGTTTCATGTGAGTTGACCCAACTTTCGGGTCGTCTGATACATTATTAACTGCGTAATTAGGCTTTAGTTATGTGCTATGAATAATTGAAATCTGATTTAGGTGTAGGCTTTACGGTAAGATGTGAACTTGCCAATGGCAATGTTTTGGGTCCAGATTTCGCAATGTACTTTGTTTCCTCTTTAGAATATAATATTTAAGCTTGTCAAAAATATAGGTACGGGTAGTTTTTTTCATGCTGACTAAAATTATGGGAAGATTTTTAACTGTGAAAATATTGTTTTTTAAAATAGCAGTTATAGTAGCTAGGCATTATAAAATGGCACCCGTTTATTATTTTATCTCTAAAATAATGGGGAAGCAATAAAACGACGATTTCTTACCGATAAAATGACCCATTTGAGCAGTTAACTATATCGAATGGTGATTCGATTACCATGAAATCGACACTTACTTAACTCTAGTGCCCGTCGGCCATTTTAGTTGTTGCCGTTAACATAGTTTAACTCGCAAGATATTGTTTTCCGACTTAAGCTTATTTCGTATATTGTCCCTTAAGTTCAAGTAATAATTATTTGCTATTTAGCTAGTAAAGTAACTACCAAACCGAGTCACAACAAATTTAATTATACAGCCTGTGTTTTTAATGTGTTGGTTTTTTGTTTTTACTTGACCAACAATTTTACGGTGATACAAAATATTTAAGACATGATATTTATCATGCATTGCCAATCCAATATCGTGGCATATAATCAAGTATTCTAGGTTGAGATTTCGTTGCTAATGACAATTGACAATTCGTTGACATGCAGTTGTAATGACATTTTGTAAAGTTTGCTCTGCGCTCGATTGGTTGTTTTATCACGTGTTTGCGCATGCGTGCCGGTCTGTTTATGTGCTATTTATAGCTAATTGTCTCGTAATGAGACATGTATAAGGTGTGTCACGTATCACTTGGTCGTTGTTTTTTTTTAATTACTTTTTTAACCCTACAATAGTCTACCCTTCTCTTCATTCAGCTACTGACAGCGGCCAATTAAGTACGAGTAATTGTTTGATTACCATAACATTTGAACCGGATACCTCTTGGTATCAGTATACAGTCGAGTAGAACCACTGCGCCAGCTTTACCAACGCTCAAACACGAACGCAACGGTATTATGAGACTGTCCTTCCTAGTAGGTCAGAGACTTTCAATGCCACGCTACTCTAAATCGTGTCAGTTCTGTACGTAAATGAACAAGCATGGCATTTGCAACTAGGCGACGACACAGATATAGAGTGTTCAAATAGCAATAGCAATAAATTGGTAGCACTGAATGCGTTGCTATCGGTTTAAGAATTAGGACACCCTTGGTTAAAGCCTACTTAATACCTAACACGACACGCGCGTTTACGCGGCGATTTTCCTCGCGACATAGCTTAAAAACGGCTCACGACGCGGAATAAAGATGCCCCAAAATCGTTATCTGGCACACTTACACGTGTTGCCAAACAACAGAATCAGGGATTTCTGTATTATGTCACTTTTGGACTATGATGAATGGTGGCTGCAAATAATTGTCCTTTAGGGACTTCGGGGGTGAAGGGACGGGGGGGGACCGTGGGCGCGGCAGGGCCGTGACGTCAGAGCCCTCGGGTCGACGAACCGAACAGCTGACGATCGGAGACGGGCCCTGCTCTACTGTTACACCTGTGCGTACGTTTCGGTGGTTATTGATGGTTTTTAAATGGTTTTTGCGTGCTTACGCCCTTTTGAGGTTTGTGCGCGCGTTGATTGACTGGAGTTTCGTGTGATCAGTCGCGTTAAAATGTAGTGCGACGTCTTGATTTAAATAAATTAAATAGGGACAGCAAATATGCAAATACATAAAACAATTATCAGAGGAGTGAATGGGTACTTAGCAACATTAAAAATACTTCAATAAAAAATTAAGACTCGAATAATACTCGTTTTTTCGTTCAAGTTGGTTTTAATGGCTCCGTCTACTGTGACACAGGTTTGTGCGAACAAAGACAGCCTGCTCATGTGTTGAAAGAAAAAGTTTATTCAAACATAACAAATTATTACATGAAAACGGTGGCGAAAAGGTTTCTGGCTCAGCCCTCCTACGGAGAAAAGGCACAAGTGAAATTAATTTATACAAGCATACTAAACTCTCAATGGTTACAATAAGGTCGGAAGTGCTATACAATTCATATAGTAGATGTGTCTTTTTTCTCATATATAACATGTTTAATCCTGGGACATCCTGTATATACATTTGAATTCGTAGTTTTTTGCAATTGATACATTTATAAAGTTATTTTCAAGCGAAGGGTTAATTTTCCATTTAATAAACTATTTACTGGATTTATTCTTTTAAACAACTCTCAAGAACCCTGCGTTCGCTGAATATCTTACTTTAGGAATTCTTCTAGATTTGAAATCAATATTAAATGTTTGTGATTAAAACAACATGGTCACCTGATCGATTTTTAAATTGCGAAACGGACAGACAAGTTTACGTTTATAAATAAATATGAGATTTAGAGTTCGTGGGTCATTGTCCTCCATGTTTGTCCACATATACCTAGGAATCGAGGGCTTCTATCATTTAGTATTTTTTTTTAATAATAAAATCAGTTTCATAAAGGCAGCATTTTTGCCTCTTACATTATGGAGTTCTAAAAATTGAATATGATGTTTAATTTGCAAACAATTCTTAGTTCTTGTATTAACTATGCTACGTTTAAAATTTTACGGTTAATTTAAGAAAGTAAACTTACAGATTCTTTACTCATTTTATGTTTTCGTACCCAACGGTACAGGGCCTTATTATTAAATTAACTTGGCTCAGGTACAGATAAAGACTAGTAAGGGACGGCCATTTTGATTTCAAAAACTCGAACAATTTACAGTATCATATACCTACCTACCTACTTCTAAGAATGCGTTTTGTTACATTTTCTCGACCATAGACATAAACGGGGCAATGAATTCCCGACGTAAAGAATACAATCAGTTCCACGCATGCGTAAATTAGTTCTGATTATGCTAATAGTCCGTTTGTATTGCGGGTCGTCGCCCCCGGTGTCCTTCGAACGATTAAAACGGATTGACCCCGTTCGGTTGCGAAATCGTGCGCGCACGTTATTTAATCATCTCAAGCTGTTTGTGTAAAAGAAACGAGGCCTGTTGCATTTTTCTCTTTTAAAATCCGAGACACTTGAAAATTTCAAGGCACTAGATCTGAAACACCCTGTGTTTTATTGCTCTGGTACTGAATCGGGAGAAAGCAACGGAGCTAAACTTACTTTGAACTTTTGATAAAGGTCGTCGTTAATCAAACAACCTATAATGCTGAAATGCGAGTAGGTTTTCATACATTTGTAAATTTGCGGTTAAACTCACAATAGGTATTTTCATTGAAAAACCACAGGAAATCTACCTTTATACGCGTAACCTGGTTTTATTGTACTTACATAGGTTCGCCATACTTTGTTGTTTCAGACAACGTACGAATTTGCGTAAATACCGCTTATAGAAGATATGTGCAGTATACGTATGTTTCAATCAACCTGTAGATAAAATAATCTCGGGTCACCTAAATAGAATAAAATTATATACTATTACCTTGTCTCTTTGTCGTTTCTTCCACAATCCTACTAACCTTTTTTTCTATAGGCACGTTTTCTATTTGCGATTGCCTTCGGCATAAAACTTTCACTTATTGTGATCGCAGTAGAATGTTGAGGGTCAGATTGGGCTGATAAATACTTGGGTTTGCATATTGTTATATTATTGTGACTAATACTATTTTACTTATATGAATATATGTATATTTTTCTCTATGTACCTACGTATGTTTAGGACTAGGTCAATATTTGTGTATGAAAAAAACTGCAACCAAAATTAAACTTCAGGCCGTATATCTTGAGTGAGATCTCTCTCGTTTTATAAAACACGTCAAAGTAGATGTCAAGTCAAAGAAAGAGAGCTGTAATTTCTGAAGAGTCTTGAGAAAGGTATCTTATAAAATCAGTTTATTATTAGTACGCACCATTGTCTTCTTCCGATAGGATTTCTAAATCGTCCAAGAATATCAAATAATATTTATCTTGAGTTGGCTACAAAGCTATTAATTTTAACCAGCCTGTATAAACAGGTAAATGACTTGAAGATTTTGCTCCGTAGTGGAAAAGATAATACAACAATGGTTCAAAATTAACTCCCACGCGTCAGATCGGTATTGGTTTAAATATAATCTGTTTTGACTTGCTTACACTTACGTATGCAAAAGTAAAACTGACCGAATGTTAAATCGCAACACGTCCCCTTCGTGTAGGTTTATGAAATTTTCCACTGTCCGTTTGTCCGACAATAATTGCACAGATTGACTAGCCCATTCTGATTCATTCGCGTTCAAACCGAATTTCGCTGCCATACCCAGACTAAAGAATGAAAAGCAACGTACTTTTTTGTTCCCATGATTAATGATCTAAGAATAAATGAATTTATTGTGAAATACGCCAGGTTGCGTTGGTTATAATTTGTACCTGTCTGAAACCAAGCTTTTATCCGATTGTTTCACAGCAGACGACTGTGACGGGCTTTTTGTGTCTGTTTCTATTTTGTGTCATCCTTTATAGTCTGGTGGAATATGCACAAATAAATTCACCCTGTATATGGCAGATGCCGAAGAAAGCGTAAAAGCTTGAACGTCTTCTCGATCGCGTTATCTTTAGAGAAATACCGACGCCATCATCATCATAACTTTTGTCGTCTTTTACGAACGATTTCAGCGTCTTTACGACTTTTTTACTATGTAAAACTACGCGGAGCAGGGATACACTTCGACGGTATATTCGTGACTGAGATTCTAAGAAGGATAAGTCAATGAAAAGAAGAAGTCAGAGGGCCTACATAACGCTATAGGATTGACTTAAGCTGATGTCACATCGGGTCGACCGCTTTACGTCGATTCCATACATTACGACGTCCATAGAAAACTAACGTTAGCAGCGTTTGCGTGTTGGCTAAGCCTACAGTTGATTGCAAGGCATCGAGGCCTGTCAGAGTTAGAGAGGCTGCCGGCGAGGCGTGCGCGGCGCGTGGTGCGCTGCGTAACCTTGCGTACGATGATAAACAGATGACGTCACCGGCTATATATAACCATGTTTGTGAGCGCACGCGCAGGTCAACGCCCCGCGTATCTGAACCGATCTGAAAGTGCGCGCCGAACTATACGCTCAGGAGAAACTGAATGAAAATTCCGATAGCTCCCAAGGATGAGTGAGCATTTTCCGAATTGGCATTCGGTTGTCGGGAGCGCTTTGTTCGTCGTTATCTGAGCGCGGCAATGCCTGTAAATGCTCGAAGGGCGGCGGCGTTGGCTGACAAAGGGCGTAGTTAATGTGATCCCGCGCCGGCCGCGCCGGCCCCGCGCCGGCCCCGCTCCCGGTCCGTCCGGGACACGCCGCCGCTCAGCTGGAACGCTTTCAATTTGCCGGGACTTAGCGAATTCTCATTTTACTCAAGGTCTACTCGCACAAAGGCGTCTATTTCACAACACCCGCGCGTAATCCACATTGTAAGTGGCTAATACCTCCTCTTTTATTGTGCAAACCCGATATACTGGAGGTCGTTCAACTTGAACTCGATAGAGAATGGGAAATTTAAAAAATACGCACGTCCTTTGCGGAAATGTGATGTTGCTTGAGCGAGTGCGTCCAGCGAATTGGTATAGTAGGCGAGTTAATTTGAGCGGTCGGCATTACGCGGCTGACAAGGGGCCGTTGCTCCCGCGGCCCCGCCGCTATAAAGATGCGTGTACGCTATAAGCGAGACATAAACTTAACGGTCCGCTTGCCGCTGCGGGTCCGCACGGTTTCTATTAACAAGGACATTTCGCTTGGCATGTTTGCGACCGCCCGCGCGCCCGTCGAATATTTCCCGTGCCCCTCTGTATATTTTCGTTATATTCGTTATTTGCTACCCTCAAGGTAAACCCCAACATGTCGCGTATAAATTTACTTGCAGACGGTTACAATGTGACTAGAGCGTTATGGTTACGTCACCGTAATATAATGAGCTTGTTTTTGACATTATGTAATTTGTTATCGCAGATCATTTATCTAGTTAGCTTGGCACTGTTTACTCAACTGGCCAACCCGTTCCCCAGACTTGCACCAATTTTTTAAATCTCGATTCGTTTTATCTAGTTGACTTTTATGTCGCAGAGGTGAAACGAAAAACATTCTAAATATACGCGATGTGGTTTTCACCCGACCTATGAAGTGGCTTTCTCGCCCGAAATAACCGACCTTCACGAGTTAATTTATTTGGCTTCGGCCCGTGCTCCATCCGACGTGGACATAACACTCGCATTATTGCACCACCAAGCGTACTTTTAAAATATTGAAAAGTGTTGGATGATGATGTTACGCGTATAATTTTTAGAGATATAAAATACTTTCTCTTCTACTATTTATTCAACTACACACGCATTCCCCCTCCCCGGCGTTAAAAGAGGGGTGTTACAAGTTTCCGAGTGTATCTGTACGTGCATCGTCACACCTGAATGTATAGACCGAATTGGACATTGTTTTTTTTTAAATAAGAAAGCTAGTTTAACTGGCGTTTTTCTTGGCAAGATTTCATGAAAATCGGTTCGGCCGTTTAAGAGATATCGTCGGTGATACTGCAAAACCGCGTAAGTAACAAATTTATGATAGAGCAAAATAAACCTTACGGTCTTATTAAAAAGGTGCATTTTGCTCCTTATTTAAAATGTCACTTACGCGGTTTTGCAGTTTCACCGACGATATCAGCTTTGAAATTATGGTTGCTATTATTTGTGGGATCTTTAGTGGTTATTATTTACAGTTGACTAAGCAAAAGCAAAGTACTACAGAAAGACACATGTTAATAATAGAGGAAGTGGGACAGTATGCGAACATCATCCATCTTTGTTCCGATGTTTTCGTACTGTTTACGACTGTGACACAATTCCGATTCACACCCAAAAATGACTTATTTGTTAAGATACACTTATTAAAATAGCTACCTTATTTGTAAATACATAAGGTTGAATTTAGTTTAACCGTAACCTGGCTGCTCCAGAATTTGGCAGGTGTGCGTATTATGTAATGTAGTTTTCTCCCTTGCACTTATCCCGTTACGTGTTTGCGTAATTTGCGTGTGAAATTTGTTTACCGGCAATATTGTGCGAATATTGGCTTTTAAAACCATTATAGTAGATATTTCATTTTGTCTAAATTATAATTATTATAAATGTAAATTACAAAATGATCTTCTGATTCTAAAGAGCCATGTAGGTATTTAATTTCTTGATGATGATGATGATGATGATGATGATGATGACGATGACGATGACGATGATGATGATGATGACGATGACGATGATGATGACGATGACGATGACGATGACACATCTCGGGGATTGAAAGGAAACCCCCCGAGTGTCGAATACGTGCCACTTGTCTTTTAATTAAACCAAGTGGTTTCCTTTCTTAGACGCTGACTCCAGCACATTGACGCTACCATACAACGTCCATTTGATTAGCGATTGTTTTTTTTAAATCTGATGACGGGTGGTAGGACATTGTGCAGGGTCCGCCCGGATCACTACAACCAGCTTATCCTTTAAAGTACCACCAAGCTTTAATATTTCATTTTTAATTAACTTCTGTTTGACCGTATGGTCAGCCATTTTGGAGTAGACCCTTACAGGTTTTAAACTCCTGGTAACTAATACAATGACTAAACACCATCTGTTTTTAGAATGATAGTCAAATTAGAACAGTTTGATGAACTGGATTCCTTCAAGGAAGCTTTTTTAGTAAGGGGTAAAAACGGTATTACTAGAGGAATATCGCCAAGCAAAAGCATGCCAGTAGAAGTACATTGACGAGTTGGCTTTCACGCTACGGCTAGAGCTATTGTAACGACGCAATAAACTTCTACTGGCCAGCTTTTGCTGAAGGGCGTTTTCACTAAAAAGTGTACCCAATTAAGGACTGAAATTAAGGAACTTTAACTTGGTCAGTTTTGTGACGAAAATTAGCTATATACTGACGGCCGCAATGTATGGCTAATTTTCGTCACAAAACTGACAAAGTTAAAGTTCCTTAATTTCAGTCCTTAATTGGGTACACTTTTTAGTGAAAACGCCCTGAACCAATGTAAATCAGCCACTGGGGCTGGCAGTAAGTCATTTGCAGTCTTGTGATTCTAGTATTTAGAATGTCAAAGTACTGGGTACTTATTAAACGGTTTCCGTTAGCTGTCTTGATTACGGAACCTTTAAAAGCAATGGAATCAGTAAAAGAAAGAAAAAAAATACCGGGCACTTCGACGCTAAACATCTCCTAGCTAAGATGGGCCTTTATGCTAATACAGATTGTATTATGTGCGGCGAAGAGGTGGAAACAGTTAAACACTTATTGTGTAAATGTGATACTCTTGCCGAAGTAAGAATGAAAATCCCCGGTTGTGGCTATCCAGAACCAAGTGAATTCAAGGCACTGCTATTCCATTCCACTATCCGCTTTCTGGAAGGGGTGGAGGGTGCATTGGATTAAGCGCTAAAATTAATTACACAAAGCACGTATTTTTCTATGTAATTATGTTTACCTATTGGCGGTTTATTGCATTTTGGCACTAGGTTAATTTGATTAAGATTGTCCCCTGATTTTTATATATTTACTAGCTGACTCGGCAAACGTTGTTTTGCCATTTATATTTTTTAAAGGACCACCCTTAACAATTAGGGGGTGAAAAATAGACGTTGTCCGATTCGTACACAAAATTTCACGAAAATCGGTCGAGCCATTTCGGAGGAGTTTAATTACAAACACCGTGACACGAGAATTTTATTATATTAGAAGATGTGAGTGACCCACTAACGAAAGATTTTCCATTAAAAGCAGAAAATAAACGAGTTCCACGCGGACAAAGTCGCACGCAAAAGGTAGCGTTGTAACATTGGGCGGGCGATGACCCGCCAGTAATCTTTGATACCGATAGCGCCCCGCTGGATTTCTAGGTTAAATTTGACTTAGATGACAAGCGCTCTGATGTAACTCAATCCATATATAACTATACTCCATTTGTATAGTTGGGTAACTAAATGTAAACAAACTATACTATGGTTTTATAGTAGAGCCCCTCAAGTGTAAAGTAACACCCCCACGGCCGTTTGTTTACGTGTCCGCGCGCTCCGCGTGGCGCGCACGTGGTATTGATCGGCCCGGGCGAGCGACGGGTTAATTCTTGCGCTTTGTGCCCCTGTTAAAGTTTGGGACTGTGTTTAACATTAATTTTAACAGGATTTGGGTTATATACGCACCAAAATTAGTGACATTTTACGATAATATGACAATATGATTTTTAAATTTCGTATGGCCCATGTCAAATTTTATTAGTTCGAAAAAGAATCTTGTGTCGGTCGACTAAAGTCAAAAGTCGCTTTGATAAATGTCCTACATTTAGGATGTTGGGCTTTACGAGGTTATTAACCTCGATAGTTTATCTTTTAGACGTCTAATTAATAAATATACATATTTAGTTTTAATATAGTTGGTAACGCACTGGAGTTTCTTGCGGCGCTTCTTCTCCGCAATGATGGTCTTGTCCGAAGCGCTAGTAGATTCACTCCTTGTTACCGACGTGTAAAAGATCCCTCATGTGGCCAATTTACTGAATAAATATTTTGAATTTTGACTCAAAGGATGATGTAGTCATCAGGTTTTGTATGAAATCCTACATTTTCCGCTGCTTTGTCGTTAGAAAACTATCAAACATTTAAGGTGTTTTATATGCGGGAAATGTAAATTTCCTCAAAACATTTTCCTATTTTAAATATCCATATAACCCACCTTTCGACACATTGTGCGCTTTCCTAATAACTATAAAAAACCGTGATTGTTTTAGGCTATTATAATATTGATGATAGAACTACGCAAACGTTTGATCTACTCTTGGTATCGATGATTGAAATGATTCGATCGCTCGGAAATCCGACGCTAATGTTGGTAGAACTGGGTCATGATTGCGACGAGATTTAAATTGAAATCGGTTATGATTATTTCGAAACTGAAGTACACTTCAATTATATTAAAAATACATGTACTTGATTACGTGCCGTGCGTACGTGAAACCGTGTGGTTGCCGGGATAGAATAGTGCCACTCCATGTCATCCCGTTGATGTCGTAAGAGGCGACTAAGGGAATAAAGGCTTGTAGTACTATTAGGCGATGGGCTTGCAACCTGTCATTAATACGCTGGTAAACATCTTAGCCTTTTTGTGCAGAATGTGGTTACAGAATATTAACAAGTTTTTAAAGTTGTATGTAATTCTGTAGCTCTGCCTACCCCACTCTGGGATTACAGGCGTGAAGGTATGTATGTATGATTACGTGCGTATTCGTGTGTGTGTGAGCAAAACCGCTATAAATAAAGAGAGAAGGAAAACCTTTTTGTTTTTGTTAACAAGATACTTACTAAATGTTACAGTATGTGTCGTTGTAACATAGTCGAAATGTCAAGGTAAATAA
This sequence comes from Acleris emargana, assembly GCA_927399475.2. Taxonomy (NCBI): domain Eukaryota; kingdom Metazoa; phylum Arthropoda; class Insecta; order Lepidoptera; family Tortricidae; genus Acleris; species Acleris emargana. The sequence continues at coordinate 2,928,453 of OV656847.1, forward strand.
TGGTACTAAGCGATTTAGACCTGTTTTTAGGGGTCCGTAGTCAAACTAGGAACCCTTATAGTTTCGCCATGTCCGTCCGTCCGTCCGTTCCGTACCATTCCACGTTCCATACACACAAGCATCCATGCACTCTCTTTATATTTTGTTTTTTTTTTATTGAAATTGTTTAAAACTGTCGGTTCAATCTGCTTGAATGAGGTTTTATCGTTTGCCAATACGTATAGGATAGGGTAGGGTAGAAATTGTCTTATCTTATAGTCATCTCCTCCGCCCCTCCAGTGTGTTTTTCTCATGTGGATGCAGGTTCCTTAGGTCGATTATTATGTCTCCACTTATTCTTAGTATTAAATTTAGTTCAGATTGGTATGTAACAGCTGAAAATTGTCTATTTCGTTCTTATTCCCTTGACAATAAAGTCGTGTATTGCTAATTTTGGCTCTTCGACCAATCTAAAGTCTGTTCCTATTCAGACTTCATGAAAATAACTAGTATACCTGACTGTAATTGTTTTTCAATAAAGAATGAAATAGTGATGAGAGTAATTTTACCTCTAGTTAGAAAATTACAAAAGGCTGAATATATGTATATTCGTGATCATCGTATTATATGCTGGGTGCGACAGAGACGAAAACCTCTCTCATCTATTGAATCAATCAAATCTATCACAACTAAGTACTTTTTCATGTCAAATATATTTCGAAAACCAAATTGTATATCGACGGTGAAAGTGCAAAACCGCGTAAGTGACATTTTTAATAAGGAGTAAAATGCACCTTTTAACAAGATAATAAGATTTATTTTGCTCTATCATAAATTTGTTAGTTACGCGGTTTAGCAGTATCACCGACGATATGACAAGAATCAGTCAGTCTCATTGTATTTTCACCAAAAGAGCTTTTCATAACAAAATACAAGGTTATGTAGAGATTACTACCTGAAAATAAACATGAAGACAATGATAAATTGTATAAACAAATAATAATAATATGACCATGGACAACCTTCAAAACGACGAGTGACGGAATGAAAAGGTCCCAACTATATGCTCTGACTCTTTTTAGCATTTACATTTAAAATCCACAATAACATCCAAACAATCCGCTAGCTGTCTTTGATAGTAGAACTTCAATTGACTGTTATTTGTTAAACATTTTCTTTGCATCTCTTTCATTCAGTATGGTAATTGTAAGAGATATAAGATCAATATTTGGCAAACATGGCCAAGTGAAATGGCAGTTAAATTCGATTCCCTATTCTAATACATTGCAACTTGTTTCAGGTATGTACAGCGCCCTCTGTTGACAAAGGACGGTAAATATTGTACGAGTGAAATGCAACCTTTGTTGCTGGGCGATTGTGAACCGTGTTGTAATCAACTTTGTAGGGGATTTGAGGGAATGGGGGTTTCGTTTCCAACTGGATCTATGTGGGTCTGAAGTATGTTGTAAATGATCAACTGTAATAATGACGTTTTGTCATTTTCTTAATATTATTTGGATACATGAAAGAGTGTGAAGTCCATTTGGGCACAGTGTTTTGGTTGGAAGTACACTTCAATATTGCAACCCACAAGTGCCTATACCTGACTTTGAACAAAATGGTGGCCTATTTATCTACTTGCTTTGTGCCCTAATAAGGGATCAACTTTCCTAAACAGCGAGCGTTCGAAAGTTGATTGAAAGGGACATCCAATATTCCGAGTTCCCTTTCACTAGATGTTCAGTTGCGTTCTTTTTTTGAACGCGTGTGTTCAAAAGATTACAGAGCTAAGCTGTTAGAAAACATTGCTTAGGGCTTAGTGTTGCCACCCGCTTCCCGGATTGTCCCAGTTTATGGGGAAAATGTGGCCAGTTTAAAATAGGGTACATCGAATTGTATTTATACGTGTTAGTGATAATATTCGTTTGACAATATTTAAAGTAAAGTAAATCGGCCAAGGTACAAAACAATGCTAATAAAATCCAATTATGCAATTCTAACGATTTCGCTACTGAAATGTTATCCAACAAGTATTAAATTATGTATTATTTGATTTTAAACGCTTGTCATCTTTGGATAAGCAATGAATTACTAATGGCGTATTTATTTGTTAGTACTTTATTGCACGATACCCTTTTTTGCTAGTAAAAAATTCAACAGTATAGCGAACTTAATGGCGTAACGCATGATTAGTAGAACCAGTATTTGCAGAAAGCAAGAAAAAGAAAAACAACCACGAACATAAACACAGTTGAAAATTTAAAAAATATCATTAAGACAGACAGTAAATGCGGAACGGTTCCAACTCAGCACGTGCTCGCTTTAAAGCAGTTTTCCGCTGTGACCGCTTTATGAAAAAGTTTTTGTGACTAGGCAAGCATTTTTGAAGTTTTGGCTTTCTTTTCAGCTGAAGGATTACACACGCCCTATTATTCATTATTAAAAAACATAATTAATCATCATATTCAAACAAAGCAAATGCAATTATAAGTAGTTAGGCACCTAACTTTACAACGATATATTTTAAAAATAAAATTCATTAATCAACGTGTATGACATAAGCATATTTACCAAACCGTATTGTCTCTCAGCATTGGTAACTATGATACCAGCGTAAAAAAACTGCAGTATCCATGTTTTTAATTTCATTTCCCGCTGGCAACACTTCGCCGCGTTATACAGGGTGCTAGGTGGGCCAGAGATATTTTATTTACACGGAACGGAAAGCTCTTTGGATGCTTTGTGCAGTGCATTTGCACATGAATGCGTGGGTGTCCTTTTCACTGCGCTGTGACCCTGGGGGAGGCATAACCGGGATGCAATGCTATACCGGCAGACAAGAAGACTGATTTCTTAATGTAGGTATTGCTTTGTGAAAGGTTAGCAAGTGAAACAAGAATAAAAATTGTGTTAATATATTAGGACATATTTCAAACAGACCGTGCTTATGGCTTGAGATTGGTTTTTCTTACTGGTAGTTGAATAAATAGCTTAAATAGCACGCTACATAGTAATTTCAAAAGATAACTTTTAATTCTTACACTTTGCGGCCATTCGTTCGTAGCGTCCCCAAAAGCGAACCCAAAACGTTTTACGTCGCAACAAGTAAAAATCGCCCTTTGTAACGTCGTTTTATACGAAGTAAGTAAGCTGTACCCCCCTCATGTTTGTCAGGGCTTGTCCGGGTTATGTCCGGACATCCCCGGGAGCGCCAGGTGATATATTTAATGACTGCCCTCACTTACCGGGTAAAGGGAAACTTATTTCCAACATTTTTCCCGGATAAAGGCACGATGTGAAGGTTTTGTTGCCATGTTTAGCAAATCGAGTGTTAAAGGTTTGTATGTATGTATAAAAGGTATTTTATAAATTACACTTCATGTAGCTTTATTTATTATTTGAACTTTATCCGCGTTAAAGTAGGTTTTCTTCTTTGATTTTCTATTAAATATGGTGAGATTTTCTTAAATTAAAAATAGAACCTAATCGCTGAGAATATATATTTTAGCGGTTCTTATGATATTTTATATTTGGTTATGATATCAAGTGAAGTATGTTTTTTGAATTTTAAATGAATAGTTAATTACTTTCATTAAAATTCAACCACACGTACCTACAACAATTTAATGGTAAAATAGCAGAATTTATTAAAGAAAATACAAATAAACAAACACTTATAACTTCGCGCACACAATGAAATGCGCAAGACAAAGGGTTGCCCCAAAAAACTACCCGCAAACTGGTTAATTTATGCGATCTCTTGTCATTTTAACTGTCGCATTAACGTTGGTATGGGGCAACTTCGCTAATAAAATCCACCGTAACAACCCGTAAATAAGTTACGAGATGAAACTTGAAAACTGAATTTAGAAGCAACTGTAGACCTCAGGTGGTGAGTAATTGGGGAGTGCCCTGATATGACAGGCGAGCCGATGCCGCCATATTGCCCCCGACAGTTGCCGACGACGCCCGATCGCTCCCGAACGTAATAAGGGGGGTACTGGAGTGGATTTTGAAAGGTTTGATCAAGTGTGGTGTGATATGTAACGCGTGAGGGAGATGCTGGCAACAGAAATTATAATAAGCCGTGTTTGGGAAGATCATAAACTGTATAATAAAACTCGGCTAGCTTTAAGACAGGGAGAGGCACCGTGTGATAACATGAGTCTTTTCTTAACTGCAAATTATATTCAGAAAAACCATCTTTTTTATAACGCCTATTAATAATTTTAAACTTTCATCAAATAGTAAACAAATAAAACAAGTTGTGTATAATTGGGAAGCAAAAATAAACTACCGCGGTTTTATAAAAACCAAAACAGCCCCATTCGCATGAACGACTTACAAGCGGGGAACATTTAATTCGTTCATTCATTCACTCATTCATGCGTTCATTCGTTCGATGACCGGCCACAAACTTTTAACATGAAAATTTGCAATTGAAAAAGTTACGAACTACACCCTGTATAGCTCAATTTAGGAATGGGAGTCGGGAACTCGTTCGAAGCGTTTTACGCTTATCGAAATTTGACTTTATTTTTAATGTACTAGGTTGGTTTTGCAATACTTCAAGTGGGTAAGCTACGTTAAAAATACTGCGCAATACTGGTGATTTAACATTTGCCTTTGAAACTAAAAGTAATACTGGCCTGGCCACTGTGGAACTCTATGCGGTATTTTGTAAAAAAGGTAAAAAGAGCCGTTTTTATTTTGAATTTCGAACGTATTCTTTTTTAAATGTTCTTTTTTTAAAGTATCCTTTTGTATCTATCAATTTAGGTACTGTAGACTTTGTGTCTCTTTAATTGCTGTGACAATTCATATAGGGCAGTTGAAACATGACATTAAATAGACAACGTACTAAAGTGTACCCATATTTATGAACTCGACTGTACCACGTTTTTTTTTAATATTGCAAATATAACCTCCTAAATCTAGGCGAAAGATATGATACAGTTTTTAATGAAACACAATGCGGGAAAATAAAATATACCATACTGCAACGTACAAAGACCTTTTCCATCTCTAACAGCATAAATATCAAACGTTCCCGAACAAACGAATAAACATCGTACACAACCCGACTGCTCAAATCGTTGAAAATTCAATGACATTCGCTCCAGGCGCTCACTCTGATATCTTTTTTACGAGTCACAAAAAAAATGGCTGAAACTTTATATCAGATCCAATTTTGCGCTGTAACTATGTCGGGGGATTCCTGATAAGCTTTTTATAACAAGGGAGGGTTTTGCTCACACGTCGCCTAGATTTCTTTGGACCGTGTCTGCGCGCTTTACAATCGCTTGTAACTGGCCAGACAGAATGGTAGCGCTCGTGAGAAAAGAAAAAGATTTCCTTTTTTATAGGTGGCCAGTACGCAAGATGTTTTATTGTGAAGTTGTTTTCTTTTAGTTTTATCATTTTGGTACGTGTCACGAAATCTATTATGTCTACTCGATGGTTTCAATTTGAATTTACAAAATTCGAAAATTATTCATTCCTATCTAGTCTTGCAAGAATAGATTCTGACGTTTCTTTCGAAATGTATCGATCATACGTTCCGAATCGGACTCTAAACACATTATACGCATATGAATACGCTGCTATGATCCATATACCCAAATAACAATTGCCCAAGGAATACGTAATGTGCCCAATAAAACGCTTAAACGGCATATTAATGTCAGAACTGCGAACATACGCGATATTTTCCAGCAATAATTTAGGGCCCGGATTAGACTGAATCTGCAATTAGGACCGCGATGTACCCGGCACACGCAAGGCCGCGTTCACACTTGCCGTAATGTAACTTTATAGTGAAGTAAATCAGTGATATCATCGGACGGCGTATATGTAGGTAAGTAAGTACTTATAACTTATAAAGTACAGGGCTCTCACTATTATAGTTGAAGTGCAAGAATAGCAATTGACCTTTGGGCAAAGCAGAAAATTTAAATCGGTGCATTATAATTTCTCATTTATATTTCTTTGAATAAGTTTCAGAATAAAGGTTTTTTAGAAACAAACGATAGGTCCCTATCGGCTATTTATTATGTAATTGAGTATCACAGACAAGATAAGAAGTTTATTTCCCATTTTTTTGTCTATGAATGTTAACTAAAGACAGCCCCACAACTCTGTTCCAATAGGGTTGTGCGTAACAGATTTAATCCGAAAAGTGTTCAAATATCCTCCCTCAGGCGATTGCCTCCTCATGTTTGCGGATACCTCTTGCGCGAATTGTGCGTTTCCTCCTCACAGGACAAATATGGGGAGTAGGAGTTTACAAGGACTCATGGGTGAATAAGAATTATTGACAAAAGAAAAGCGTGCTAAGACCATGTGAGTAACACGTGATAATCATCAACCACGGCCAATGCTGGGGCCGTATTACTATCGCCTTTATCGCGGTGGAGAAATTATCCGTCACTCTCGCACTTATGTAAGTATGTACTAGTCAGAGAGTGACAGATGTTTAGTCCACGTTTATCCGCAACCATAAACACGAGTATAATAGAGCCGCAGGGCAAAGGACTTTCCCAAAGATCGTTTTGAAAGTTCTTGTCGATCGATCAATCGAGCAACCGCGATCATACGAGCGAGTTGAGTGAGTTGGTTAAGCTACCCAATTGAGAATGCACGCGTTAAAATGTGTTTGTATGCTTTGGCGGGACATTTTAACTCGCCGGCTAATTATAATACTGTCGAATAGAAAAGTTCATGAACATGGCTGTCAAGTGCTTCTCTCATCTAGCTACCTCCCGTTCTTCTTCCCCCCTCCTCCTTCTGGAAGCCTGGTAGAATAGTACCTTCTGGTGCGTGGTCACCACTCCAGAACCCATCCTCAGGTTTGCATTCGCAGACCTATATATTGATGACTGGTTATTAGGATCTCATAATCTCCTGCAATTAAACTCCAAACATAGCTATTTGTAAATATAAGTAGTTTGTTAAACCGGTATAAAGGTCGTTATCGTCGGTGAAACTGCAAAACCGCGTAAGTAACATTTTTAATAAGGAGCAAAATGCACCTTTTTAATATTACATACATACATACCTTCACGCCTTCATTCCCAGAGTGGGGTAGGCAGAGCTACAGAATTACCAACAACTCTAACAACTTGTTCATAACTCTGTAACCACAATTTGCACAATTAGGCTAAGATGTTTAAGAGTGTATATTAGTGACAGGTTGCAAGCCCATCGCCTAACAGTACTACAAGCCTTTATTCCCTTGGTCGCCTCTTACGACTTCCACGGGAAGACATGGAGTGGCACTATTCTAAGCCGGCAACCACACGGCATTATAAGCACGGCACGGCTTTTTAATATTAGTAAGGTTTATTTTGCTGTATCATAAATTTATTAGTAACGCGGGTTTTGCAGTATTACCGACGTTATGTTGGTTCGATTTTGATAGAGCAAAGGGAGAGACAATTTGAATACATATACAATAAAATTACATAGAAGCAGTATACTGCCCTCCTACGGAAAAAAAAGGCACATCTACTATAATAATTGTATTGCACTTCCAACCTTATTATAACCAGTGAGAGTTCAATATGCCTCTTTGAATTAATTGCACTTGTGCCTTTTCTCCGTAGTAGGGCAGTATACTGTGTACCAGTTTTCGACAAAAAAACAAAATCAGATTCTTTGTTTTGTCGTCATGTTCCGTTGCAAACTCCTTAATTTAAAGAAAAATGTTATGATCTGTAGCCCGAGGCTATCTCCTTTTATTAACCAGAAGCCGAGCGGGACAACAGACACAGTTTGTCCCCCAAATTGAATTATGACGTCATATCGACCGCATACTCCCAAATATTCGTATCGTCATTTATTCTGTTGTTTCAAGAACAATCCTAGAGCTATTGTATTAAAGTTGATTTTAGAACCAATGCGCAAGCAACATATGACTTCAGGGGTCGAAGCTGTCGATTTTTAACGTAGACATTTGGTTCCCCGATTTGTATGTGTTTGTATGAGCCTGGTCTGAGTGTAGATAAGTAAACTTTATTTAGGTGTTGGTTTGTTTACATTTTGTTTACTGTTCGGGGTTCGATTCTCAGAGGATAAGTTTTCGGGACTTTATTTGTAGATTTTATTTACGTGTGTTAGTTGAATCGAAGTTGGCAAGTTACGTCTCTTGAGGTTAGTTTTTGCAATCAATTGTGCGTGTTTTGGTACAAAAATATGAATATGAAAAAAAAAACATCTGATTTGTTTAAACTATTTGAAATAATCTTATCAACGAAATCTTAGAGTAAATTTTTAACTGTTATTTTTCCGTACCGTATTATATGCACAGGCTAAATAACAAAACATCCAAACTTCCGCATTTATAATATTAGTAAGTTACGATTATAACAAAAGTGACTTAACCGTGGTCGAATTTTTGTATAAACACAACGTAATGAAGATTATCTGTAAATGATACAACACATAATACTCCAGATGATAAAAAAAACACATACCTTGTTACGCATACCAATTTAGTTGTACGTTAAATATAATTTGTATTAAGGAATGATTTAGTTTGTACCATCTAACCGCGCTTTAAGACAAGAAACCGTTCCAAATAACAGAAACAAGAATTCCAATTTCAAAAATTAAATCCGTGCTCGAAACATGCTGGCAGCTTAAGCGTACATCTGTTGAGGCCTTTGTGAAGGCTCTTCACACGTGGCTGTTTGCCGTATCGCCGTACGCCCCGGAGTCGGTAAACACCGTAAGTGTACAACACTATGTGCGTAGTGATGTGTTTGAACGGAATTGTTTAGAGAAATCTGTGGAGCTGAAAATTGATGTTTTTCTATGTACTCTGTTTTCTTTCTAAAAGCTAGACAATTGGCTTTGACTCGTAGCTCGTAGGCGAATAGACAATTTAAATTCTAATTCAATTTGCACTTAGGGCGAGTTTTTTTTATCAGTAGTTAACTAAACTAATAGTTAAAAATTTAAAAATCGAATGGAAAATGCAACACATTTCCTTGAGATTTAACCATTAGTTACGATTTTTAACAATTAGTTTAACTACTGATCAAAAAACAGGACCCTAATACATCTATCATGATATTCATAATACACTTATACGAATGACCACTCTCCTAAAACAATATATATCACTTTTAAAACTGACAACACTTTTATCCAAACCACTTTAGGCCCGCTTGCACGTAAATGTTAACCCTAGGTTTACGGTTCTTGCATGAATCTGACATACTTCAATAATTGAACCTGAGTTTAACCTAGCAGGCCTTAATGTCTTGTCAATCACAGCATTAAACGTCACTGAAAGTCATAAATAACGAAGCATAGCCAAAAAAATAGATTTACTCATATCTTGTGCCCATCTTGGCCATTATAATAATTTACAGAATGAATCATTGCCTTGGCTCTGCATTGTGACTTGCTTTCGTTGTTATATTTGTAATGTGCAGACGGAATTGCGGCCAAACTTTTTTAACCCTCGACATAATAACCCCCTTTGTTTTAATTTATTTTTCTACTAGCGTACTATAAAACGCTAATAATGATATTGTTAACGGTATCATAATACCACCTGTAGGTAATAATATCTTTACTGTAGCGTCCCAATTTATTTATGAGAATATTATTTATGTTATTAAGAATTTAGATTCTTTCACCAAAATTTCTCATATACATAGTTTAAATACTAGAAAAAAAAAACGCTATTCGTAAATTCCGCGTCCGCAAAGTAGGTATGTGTATAGTCAATGCATTTATTTCTATAATAAATTACTTGACGCACTTTTAAAGTAACCCTTTTAAGCATTTAAAAATTACTTGAAAAAGTCGTTAATGTCTAAAGCGTATTATAGGATCGAGGACTATTTAAGACTGCGCCGAGCGTACGCCGGATGTACAGTGGCGCCCTCATTACTATTATTGAGATTTCTAATAAACTAAAGTTTTTTCTTGAATTCGGACGATGCATTTTTGTACTACAAATAAAAACACAACTTATACGATAAATCCCATAGTTTACTAACAATTGACCTTCGAGTTATCAACTAAACGGAAAAAAGTGGCCACCTTTTCCCGTTAAGCTGACTACTCAAAGGGTAACTATTATCAAAGTTTTTTACGTATCCCATAAATTGTGTTTTTACTTGCGCTACAAAAAACATCGTCCAATTCCATGGAAATTCTTTAGTTTATCAGAAAACACAATAATAGTATTGAGGGCGCCACTGGACGCTCGACGTTTGCTCGGTGCAGTCTTAACAGACAAAAATTATTGGCCTAAACCCTAAACTTAGTCAATAATAATTTGTTCAGATGCAAAAGCTATATCTTGTCTAGGGGACATCGTTGATGTAGGAAAACATATCGAAACTTCTGTGGTCGTCTTGCACCGTCTTATATACTAATAATTAGGTGCTTTATTGGTAAAAGTGACCGTGCGGCCTACTTACTGAATAAATGTCTTTAATTTTTTAATCTTTATTACCAATTATAGCATTGTTATTACCGTGGTTACGCGCTCTAACCTCGACACTCGTACCATAAGATGATCCATTATTTACCAGTTACATAAATAACTATCGTTTATTTGTTTCTTTTAAAGGTTAGCTACATCATTTAAAAAGGGAATAATTCGTCTTTGTTTCGAGACTCGTTGATACTCGTATCTGTGGCCCTAGAATACTTAACGATAGTGTAAACGATGTTCGAAAACTGTTGAAGTGTATGGAATAAAAACTCGACGCGACGGTTGTTCAGCAACTTACGCCAAACCTATAAATGTTCGATAAAACCTTACTCGTTATTTTGATTTAGGTACCTACAATACATACCTACTAAGCACTTTAGATAGAAAAAATCTCTAACATTTTAAATATTTTTTCCGCGAAGATGATTTAAACTCTACAGCGCATTTTTTTCTTCATTGAAAAGATTCTCCAAATAGTCGCCGAGATGCCAGACATTTAGCAGAAAGTCCAAACATACTTTCCTCTTTATTATATTACTTATATTAGAGTGGGAAGCTGCAATCTCGAGTTCCTTTGTTTCCGAGACGAGATGAAGACAAGCCGCGGTTCGGCGGTAGGGTTGCCACTTGCCAGACGTTAAAATTAAATTATTGTTATTAAAAATCTGTTTCTACTCGTACTTATCTACGCTAATATTAGAAAGAGGTAAGATTTGTATTTTTGTTTGTTTGTAAGAATAAATGCTACATTACACAGAGTGACATAGGCTAATGTTTAATCATTCCGCGTGGACGGAGTCGCGGGCAACTGCTATCTTTTAAAATAAAAACAGCTTCAAACCCGGTTTATTATTATGCCAGCTCCACATGCTTGGTGTTTGCCACAAACAGGATGCAACTATGTGTTAGAGTGAGATGAAAATACATCGTGATCACTCTAACATATAGTTGCGTCCTTCAGTGTTTTCGGCGAACAACACCAAGCATGTGGATAAAGCTTAAGTCGATGCGACTCGTAGTTGGTAGTGACGCAGCCTTCAGTAAAGAGTATTTCTTCCTGAGACTTGGTTGTTTTCTATGTATTTATGTATTTATTTAATTATTTATTCTTCTATGTATGGACGTTATCGTTTTCTAGTACCCATTGTTATAGGCTTAGAGCTTAGTTGTAGAGACTGTGTCTGTTTGTTTTGAGTATTTAGAGGAGTGAAGCGCAGCTAAAATCGCGTACCTGTCAAAAGATTCCATACAAATTTAGCTCCGGCCGTTAACATTTCTCACCCCCTAAATCAAGTCAGATTTCCACCGCCCGAGCGAGTCTCCCTGTTGGCAACCCATGCATGAAGATATGATTTTGTCACAGGAAAGTAATTTTGATTATGTTCCATAGCATTGCCACAAATAACTGTATAATTCTGGAACTTCTTTTTTGACAGCAGCTAGAAGGGCACCACGATTGACTGAATTAAAAGCGTTTTTGACGTGAATTTTTAGAAATACCTCATAGTCCGGACTATTATTTTCTCATTAGTTCTTTTAATTCTGGTTGACTGTTGATGATCCCATAAATAATTGTCTAGCCATCTATAAGCTGCTCCTCTTATATCATACTTTTCTGGTTTCGACAAAAGAACTGAACGATTCACAGAATCGAACGCCTTGCTTAGGTCCAGAAATAAACCTGCAACCAGGTTCTTTGCCTCTAATGCACATTTTTTTCTTTTTGCAGAGAAAGCTTTTATGTTAACAAAACTCTTTCAAACAGTTTTGATAGGACCGGTAGTAGCCACAGGTCTAAAATTGCTCATGTCTCTCCTTTCACCTTTTTCAACAGAGGTTTGATAATCGCAAACTGTAGGATGTTTGGACAATGTCCTTGTTCTAACGACAAATGTATAACATGAGATAATGGAACCGTTATGTGTTCTGATATAGATTTAAGTAGGTACTTTAAGGTTTATTTCATCATGTTCTGCCGAGCTTGTATATCTCGTAAGGATCTGTAAGGAGTTGGCAATTTCCTCTGGATCAGTTATTGTTATTTGATTTTGTTCTATTACTTTAATCTCTAGCGCGTTACTTCGATATCCTGTGTGTTTTCTTCATGTCCCAAGTGGTTTTACCTTTGTTTTTCGATGTAAGCAGCTGGTTTCTAAAATGTATTTTTTTAACGTTACTAAAACAGGACTTTAGATGTCTAGAGTATGTTTTAAAATTAATCTTGAAGTTGTCAGATTTATGGTTGAAATATTGATATCGTAATTTAGACTTCGTTTCAGCGGTGGTCTCCTCTTAGGATGCACTGGTATAGATTCACGTGTAAAAGTGCCCGTGCACACTTACCTACTTAAATAACATCTTTGATCTTTTTTTTATCTGTTGTGAATATAAAATTATCGTTAATGAGTTTATTATAGAAAAAAATATATTTATTCAGTAAAAGAATAGAAGAAGATAGTATAATTATAAATCGGACTTTCCAATGTCAGATGAAACGTCAAAATTAACGTGTAAGGTGATATACCTTTGTGTGATGAGCGCGAATATTTGTTCCTGAGTCATGGATGTTTACTATGTATTTAAGTATATATTTCTCTAGGTCAATTGGTGTGACATTGTACCCTGTTTTTTTTTTGTTTTTTTTTGTACCTACATGTACAAAAATTAAAGGTTACTTTTTAAGTTTTGTATTATCGTTTAACGTTGACGTTGTACAATTTACTTTGATTACAAATGACAACCCTTAGTCGAGTCCTAGTCAACTCCTTTATTTTTTGATTTCCACAAAAAGGTGTTATGAATTTGCGGCGGCTGTAGCCATCTCATTACGGATGCCGGGCGAAGGGTTTCGGTGTAGTTTTTGTTGGTCCCGGAATACTGATGGTCTACGTTTTAATAAAGTTAGGTCCGCAGACCAGGAAGGAAACCGGGGGGAGGTCCAGAGAAAAATAGTTTTTTTCACTTCTCATGCTCAAAAAGTTTGTCAAATTAGACTTATCAAGCGAGACTCAAGTGATACATGTACAACCGAGGGAAAATATAATATATATATTTTCACTAGGGAAAATATGAAATTGAAAATAGAATGATTTACATTTACAAAACATCTTAATTTGACCAATCAAAATACTTCACCAAATTAAATCCACCAATCACAATACACATCGACTGTCAGTCGGAACGTTAGGTTCTTTTTGGTACGTACACTCGTTAACTAATTCAAATATTTAAAAAAAAAATGTATTTGATATATCAACCAACCATAATAAAGCTATATTAAAACCGACCAATCAGGTAACAGAATTCATTTCTCAAAACATTAGGTGTTTTTTAGTACCTATTTTACAATTGCTAAAATATTATAAATCGTTTGAGCTACGCTTTAAAGCGCTAAATACTCACTCGGTCAGCGCCGTTTAGTCTATATTTTGTATCTGTGTCAAAGTAGTTTAAAAAAAAACACGCCGCCAAATTTAAACAATATTTTGCCGCGGAATACATTGTGGATGGATAATCATTGTTAATTTTTTACTTTTGTATAATTCTTTTATTTTCTCACAATCGAAGTGAAAAGTAGAGTGTAGGTATAACTCGGGTCTAAAAGCCATATTAGGTACCCCTCGCACAATTTTCCCTCGCTTTGCTCGGGAAAATAACCATCTCGGGGTACTATGGCTTATTTTTGACCCTAGTTATACAATCTACTATTTTTTACGTAGTACTTAGGAGTAGACAGGTTTGTTGCAAAAGGTACTTAACCTCGTAACGCTCGCTGCAAAAAAGACGTTAATTGGAATCAGAACTTGTACTTGTAATTTTTTTCTAAAATAAGTTTGACATAAAGCCTATTAAAACGTCTTGAAACGTTACGTCAACGAAAGTTAATAGTTTGGATGAAATTTAGGGTAAGTGCACAGATAGCCGTAATAGTCGTCAAGTGCCCTTCGAGAACCATCGAACAAGTTTAAACTCGCCAAATCCTTTGAACCTTGTATTATTATCATTAGATCAGCACTTAGACAATATAATATTTGTAGTACCTATACGGCTTTGTTATCTGCTTCACAAATACACGGAATGTCAGACCCATTGTAAATGTCAACGATAAATAACAGATTCTAACGTGAATGCAAGAAAATTAAATTAGAAGTAATGCAAGTAGTTGATTTTTTGTTTTCTTTATTTTTTTGACATGTTAAGTAGATTTAAAATCAACAAAATATTTGCACGCTTGCATGCGGGCTGAATACACTGGAATATTATTTTGTAACACCTTCATTTATTTATTACTGTATTCTAGCAAATAAACTTATTTGATTTTGATTTGAGAACCTAATTATTCTCATGTAACCTGTGTTCTTGTCATTAAAGACAAAGACTTACTCAAAAAAGACAAAAAAATAAGCTAAATGCATGTTTATATTATTGTTTATTATCACACTTAACAAAAATGATATAAATCGATAAGCAAAGTACAATAAACTAATAATGTTTGTGTTTGTTTCAGGTAATGCATCAATTTTCTAAATACGAATTCTTATGTCGTAAGTTAATAACATAAATTATTTTTGCTATGACTTTAAAGGGTGTTATGTTAAGTATAAGGTGACGTTTTTAAAAGGGGGCTTAAAACCTTTTCGTTTGTCACCATCAAATATATCGGAGCAAACGGAAAAAAGTGCTCATATATACTTATCTGATTAGACGCAGTGTTTAACAGTTTAACACCTTTATACCATACTTCATATATTTATTTAAACCTAGCATAACACATCAACACTTTTCAATCAGAATCGCGTAAGCTCTATCTGCCGTCCTAACAAAGAAGGCGGCTAACTGCAATGTAGTAGTCTAAGCATTCTATACTCTATTGGTAACGACATTAAATTTAAAATACCTATACTATTACTATGCAGTTAGTCGCCTTCTTTGGTAGGACGTCATCCACCATAAGATATTAAGTCGCTAGTTATTCGTGCTAGCATGGAACTGGTGTAAAATATGGTGTTACCATATTAAGTAAATGAGGTAGGCGATAGGTAAACGGTACGGCACAATGACCGCATCTCGGCCGTAATGGTCGATTATATCTCGTCGCTAGATCGTCCGAGATAGACGCGCCGCGGTGCTCAAACTTTCGATGGCCATGTTTTTGATAGGACTCGCTTTGGCTTTGACTGAGGGGAAATTATGTGTAATAAATAATAAAGATCAACCTTTTTGAAGACATTTAATACAACCAAATTATAATAAGATAAAAAAAGATAAAAGATGTTTATTCAGTAAGTAGGCCGCACGGGCACTTTTACACGTCAAAAATCCACCAGCGCTTTGCAAGAGACCACTGCTGAGAACAAACGCCGCAAGAAACTCAACAGTCAGTCGTTTTTTAAATATTGCTAATGATATTATACAATAATTAATCTATTGCGTTGTTTAGTAGTAACGGTTTTTGTTATTTAGAGATAAAAGAGAGATGTGGGATGCATTTTTTAGATAGGTAGGTATCTTGTAACGGTTTCACTCAGACAGAAGTAATTTTCTCTTAACTCGCTTTTTAATTCGGCAGTGAAGTATTAACCGGCATACTAAAGATTTAGCGCTTTAACTGAGCTGCTCCGTCGATGAAATCAGCAACCAATTTAAAAATAGGCGCACATTTTTTTTTATAATGCTCTGAAGTTGCTTACTTGTTAATAATTAGCCGACGACGAATAAACAAGTGAATCGTGTGACTGAATCTCCTAACAGTATAAATACGCCTTCTTTTTTGATTGTTGTCTTGCTTTAACTCCTGTTCTAGAGCAAGAAGCACTCTATTTTGCTGTCTTTTTCTAACTTAAAAGTTAGAGTAAGGCAGTATTCATAAACAGATCTCGAATGTAAGGCTCGTCTCAAGCAGAGATGGGCATTATTCGAATAAATTTTTATTTGAATAATCATTCGAATAAACAATCATTCGCGATAAATTTATTCGCGAATAATTTATTCGCGAATAAATTATTCTACCACTTCTTCGAATAATAAATGAATTATTCTTTATTTTATTCGAATAAATACCACGAATAATATTATAGTACACTTTCAAATTTACCATTAAAATGCAACTGGAGCATATTTTAGGGTCTAGGGATTGTCTCGCAGGTAGCCAACCAGAAAGAGATGGATATATGAATGAACGAGATAACCACGTAACTCAATTTTCTTATCGGTTTGTTTACCCGTGTTCATTATTATTTCACAAAAATTAGTCATTCGCATACTTTGGTCTAAACCAGTCGCATCTCTGAAGTCTGTGTATTACTTTAACAAAAAAATGAGTGAGGTTAATGTCGTTAATGACGATGACGATAATATCCAGTCCAGCAAGGATAGCTCGTTAAACTCCACGGATTTGAGTGAAAACCGTGATGTGGTATCACAAGACCACACAAAACCACACTTGACAATACTAGATGGTACATTTTTTTAAATTAATTCCGAGACTCTGAATGAAAAAAGTGTTGTAGCGACCTGTGTAAAGTGTTCACCTAAAATTGTCAAAATAAAAGGACTTATAAATTCAACATCGAATTATATTAGTCACCTAAAGAGAAAACACGGCAAAGAAACTGTTGCAGAGTACCATGAATACGCAAAACAGAAGAGACACCGAAATCGAAATGACACCTCTTCGAGCGAAAATTCATCCTGCTCAAAAAATATTACTCAAGCAAACTTTGAAAACGATCTTCGAAACTTTTTCGTTCATTCGATGATTCCTCTCAATGTGGTGGAAGACCCATTTTTTGCAAAGATGTTACATAATTTGGAAATGGAGAAGCACGGATTGAATTTAATCAGCCGAAGGTCCTTAAGCCGCAAAATCACAGAATCCCATACACAGGAAATGTCACGCATAAAGTTGGAATTAGAAGAAGCTGAAACTGTTTGCACCGTTGTAGACATATGGTCATGCCGTAAAAGGAGTTTTTTTGGAGTGACTGTTCATTGGCTTGATTTTGAGCTTAACAGAAGATCGAAAACATTAGCATGTCGTCGATTTGCAGGTGTTCATAACTATGAGCGTATTGCCATGTTATTAGAAGAAGTGCATACGGATTTTGCTCTGAGCCCCGATAAAATCATAGCTACAGTGACCGATAATGGATCCAACTTTGTGAAAGCCTTTAAGGAGTTCGGTTTATCCATCGACTCAATGGAAAATTTTGATTCAGACTCTGAAGAGTCTGAAGAAGGCCATTCACATGGACTGCACGAAAACCTCGAAGATCAAAATATTATATTGCCTTCGCACCTCAGGTGTGCAGCACATACGCTTAATTTGTGTGCAGTGACCGACGCCAATCGAGTTCTAAAACAAAGTAACCACTCAAGTTTATCCGAAATTCATCATAAAGCACTTGAGAAATGCAACGTGTTGTGGAATGCCACTGGACGTCCAAAGTCAGCAGAGATAATCCAATATATTTTAGGCCACACACTCAGCAAGCCTGGTGTCACAAGGTGGAATAGTTTATATGACGCCATGAAGCAAATATACTCTATGAGAGAAAAGAATATATTACTACACAGAGCTTTAAACTTGACAAACTTTATAAATGACCGCGAAATTGAATATATCAAGGAATATATCACATGCTCAGCACCAATTGCCGAATCTTTGGATATTTTGCAGGGAGAAACTAATATCTACTACGGGCTTTTATTACCGTGTCTAATGGCTTTACGAAAGAAGTTAAGAAAGCTACAAACTGCTTCTTTGAAATATTGCGATGAGCTAGTGTATTGTTACACAGAAAGTGTAGAAAAGAGATTTGAAGCGTTTTTCAACATTTCCACTGGTGTTGCTGAACGGGCAGCAGTTGCGGCTTTGTCATACCCACGGTTTAAAAACAAATGGTTTACCTGTATCACACCACATACTCAAGAGAAGATCAAAACAATCTTTAAAAATGTAATAATTAAAGAGATTACCAAAAGAAATGATAACAATGGTGAAGACGATCCTGTGACAAACCCGGAAAACCCTTTCTTTGATTTCGGTTCAGATGATAGCGAGACTGACATATGCATACCAGAAGTGCAACAAAGAAATACTCCAAAAACAAGAGCTGAAATAATGATGACTCAGTTCTTTGCCGAACGCGACTGCAGTATGACAATATTAAACCGCTATGACGAAATAAAAACGATATTCAAAAGGTACAATACACCACTGCCTTCTTCAGCGTCCGTTGAACGTGTATTTTCATATGCGACTATGATAAACCTTCCCAAATCAAATAGGCTTTCAGACCATTTGTTTGAAGAAAGAGTGGTTTTGAAAACTAATTTAAAAATGTAATAATATATAACTAACGATGTGTATTTTAGTGATTATTTAATTAAAACAAGTCTGATTTATGTGTATTTTTCATTTCTTTATTTAATTTAATACCCCTGTCGATCTTATAGCGATTGACTTTTAAACAAGGATAATTTATTCGTAGTATTTTATTCGGGAATGATTTATTCGTGATACAATTTATTCGCCATATGTACGAATAAGAATAATCATTCGGAAAATTTATTCGTTATTCGCGAATGATTTTTTTATTCTCAATCGTTATTCGTCATTCGAATAAATTTTGCCCATCTCTGGTCTCAAGATGTGTCAAAAATGACAGAACTATATGGCTTGACGTTTACTTTGACGTATCTAGCGATCGGCATCTCAGCCAAGATGAGTTTATTAATACGGCCCTTTGTTTCTAACTGAAATTTATTGCCGCGTTTTAGAATTCCTTTTTCAAAAACAACACCAATAACACACCCCAAAAAATACTCAAACATATGATCCAAACCAGGGCCTTTATTCTAAGCAGTAAAAACCATGTCGCATTTGAACTGTCATCGCATTCTTTTGAACTGTAACAGGCTAAAGACAATATGGGTTTTACCGCGTAGATTTTTGGCGTTGCTACTGGTGTTAAGCGCCATGATTTAGCTAAAGTTTGAGAAGCTGCGCAGGCGCCGGTACAAAGTTGCCCGCGACCGGTCGGGCCGGTCCCGCTGAACCCAGGTTCAAGCGTGGCCGACGCGGATCGCAAATAAACTGGTGAAAACTTGCCTAGCTTTTTTTTTTAGGTTAGAATGGAAGATTGCTACTTGTCTATTAAGGGCATATGGTTATGGTGGTTTTTATTACATTGTTAGATAATGAATGTATAAGTAACATTCAAAGTACCTTATTTAAAAAAAAAATGTTTAGCAATCGGTCTCTCTATTCTGCTCGGTAAAACCATATTGCTTTCGACATAATAATAATAATAAAATAATAAATATCAGGAAACAATCTCACACAAATTGATCTAGCTCCAAATTAAGCTTTAGGCTTGTACTATGGGTACTAGACAACGATAAACATACTTATATACTTAAATACATAAAAAACATTCAAAACTTAAGAACAAATATTACAACTTATTGGCCCCGTGTGGTTGCCGGGTTAGAATAGTGCCACTCCATGTCTTGCCGTGGATGTCGTAAGAGGCGACTAAGGGAATATAGGCTTGTAGTACTGTTAGGCGATGGGCTTGCAACCTGTCACTAATACGCTGGTAAACATCTTACTGCCGCACTCAGAGACGTCAATTAAATTTAATGCGTGTTAAATGACGTGTTGTCTTACTCTATTGCCATAGCAAAGAAAGTGACAGCAGCAACTTTAATCAAGCATTAAGTTTAATTGACGTCTCTGAGTGCGGCAGTTAGTGCAGTGTTCACCAACAATTAAACGGATGGTTAGCGGTTTAACGGTTGTCAAGTGTATTGACTAACAGCTGATTAAGACTTAACCTTCTGTTAAATTGGTTGGTGAACTCAGCCCTTAGCCTATTTGTGCAAATTGTGGTAACTGAATTGTCAACAACTTTTTGAAGTTGTAATTCTGTAGCTCTGCCTACCCCATTCTGGGATTGCAGGCGTGAAGGTTTGTATGTATGTAAATACATAAAAAACACCCATGACTCGGGAACCAATATTCGCGCTCATCACACAAATATCTGCCCTTAGTGGGATTTGAACCCAGGACTGCTAGCTTCGTAGGCAGGGTCACTACCAACTAGGCCAGCGCGTCGTCATGTTGTTGTATTGTTCTCAACTCGGCCGTCATCACCTTGAAATAATCGTAACGTTTACAATACGATAACATGTCAAGAGCAATACCTATGGTTTTTACGAAGTAGAATAACGCCCAGTTTTGTCAGTTTTGATTTTTTCATGTTCCATTTATTTGAGAATTGCGTGGTTCTGAATTTGAAATATGACGCCATTTTCCTTGTAAGAACTCGTCACACTTAATAGGCTCGTCACCTTAATGACATAATTTATGCGTGATCACGAACATGGGACATGTTCGAGTTAAAAAAAAGGAACTGACTAGCTTTAATAACATAAAGCCAACATACATACATACCTTCACGCCTGTAATCCCAGAGTGGGCTAGGCAGAGCTACAGAATTACAACTTTAAAAAGTTGTTGATAATTCAGTAACCACAATTTGCACAAATAGGCTAAGATGTTTACCAGCATATTAGTGACAGGTTGCAAGCCCGTCGCCTAACAGTACTACAAGCCTTTATTCCCTTTGTCGCCTCTTACGACATCCACGGGAAGACGTGGAGTGGCACTATTCTAACCCGGTAACCACACGGGAAAAAAGCCAACAATTTACACCAATTTAGATTTTTTACCAAGGCAAGAGATCCATGTGTACCACATAAAATTTGCTTAATAGTTACCTTGTATGTTAGTACCTAAGGCTGAATCTCTACCGTGACGTGTGATCTGTCAGCCTGGTTAAGGGTTAAATCGTAGTTCTCAACGAAATATGAAAATAATGTAAAAGAGATGATTAAAAGTGAAATAACAATTAAAATCGGGCAAGATATACGGATGATTGAACTGCTAATAAGACAGCGATAAGACAGAGAGATCCGATATGCAGTGTGACGTCATGTAACACGTCGGCCATATAAAGTCCATGTTAAATTATATTTTGCTAGAAAGAGATAGGAACAAATCTTTTTTGGCTTATATCTTGATTATTTTTATAGCTAGTCGTGGCTACTTTCTTCTTGTATTTGTTAATCGGTTCTTTGTTATGTATGTCTTGAATAAATGTTTTTCTTTCTTTCTTTCTTTCTTTTCAAAAAAACATCTTTCTCCTCTGTTTGTTACATGAATCAGCTTGTATTGTAGCTGCATGAAAATTTCCTATTGCCAACTAGTGTGACAATACCCTCAGTTTGAGGGCGACATTCATTAAGCGTAACGTGTCGTTTTGCCGCCGGCGGCGGTTTACTGCCGCGATACCATCGGTTATTGCGTTTAGTTTTTAGTGCGTTCGGTCTCGTTGATACACTCTGCTGGATGTGCCCTCTAACTTGAATATGCGTACATCACAATTTAATAGATCAGATATGCTTTTGTCAATGAAGTTACGCAGCGTTGCTTGATTTATAGAAAAATCCAAAGGCCTTACGGACATTAATGACTAATCTACAGAATAACTATTGAACTAAATCTAGTTTTTCATCACAATGTATAAGGAGCCTAAAAGACCACATACTATCAGATATTAGATGACCTGACGTTATACCTTCTTTATTTTTTTTTGGTTATAACGAAACCGAGACGAATCTGCAAAAACTCTGACTGTGGCTCTGGAAATCAAAATAAAGTCACTTCATCTCCCTCTTTCTCCTGAGGTGTTCTTCTATAAAAAAAGGCTTGTCGAACTTTCGATCGAGTTAATTTTCAGAACTGCCAAATTGAGAATGCACGCCGTAAATTGTTGGTACACTCTCACGAGACAACTTAATTTCACTGGTTAATACGTCCGTCGAGTTTTTGAAGAATAACCTACCTAATTTAGTCTCAAATAACGAGTTAAATGATGCATATTCGAATTCATATTGCCAGTTATTTTACCTGCAGCACATAATTCTATTTTATCACAGCTCTTTTGTACAACACTCATGCAATAAGAATTCCTTTTAAGCCACGGAGTACAAGCAAGCCATGTCAGATGTGTATTATCGCCCCAGCACGACTTTTTAAGATTAATACGAGTTCATATCGCTTTGTGCTCGGTCACGTGTAGCCGATTGTACTTTAACTAAACGAAATATTATAACTGTAGTATTTTAAAGTAATGGGAGTTGGAAACAGGAATTTCTAGATTGTGTTTGCATTGTTTAGGAGATAGTACTAGATATCATTGTTTTGGTAGCGGAAATAGTTTAGGTGAAGAGAATACTGGCACGCGATTTTCTTAAATATCTCGCTCTTGAACTCGGCGCATCAATTATTACCCGGCGAAATGGAGTTGTCCCGTCAGAACGTCAAGACAACATGTCTGTCGTAATACCAAAGAAGGCAGCTAACTGCAATGTAGTAGTCGAAGCATTCATTACGTATACACTACGAAAACATATCTTCACATCCATGGCAAAGTTGCGAAGGTGCCTTTCGATTCATAACTAGAATAGCAGATTCGCTACTTTACCAAGCGGCGTTTTCGTCATTGTCTTTTGAAATCAAAGTGCAGAATCGCAATTTTGCCATGGATGTGACGATATACATAATTCCGAATTGATCAAAATCCCGAATGCAATTAAATTATGTATTTAATCTAAAATAGCTCCAGCGTAACGTTACATAGCTTCCGGAAAAAAGGAAAATTCGGACAAAAAAATATCGGGAAAAACATAATTCGGAATTTTAATATGTTCCCATTCATTACCTACTTTATTGGTAACCACATTTAATTTAAAATGCTTAAAATATTACCATGAAGTTAGCCGCCTTTTTGTTATTACGGCAGATTTAAAGGCGTGTATTCTCAACTTACGCTTAATCCATCGAGTGAGCCCGCTCGTATGACTTCGGTCACTCGATCGATCGATTGATATAGCTCACTTTTGAATTTAACAATGAAGTATTAACCAGCAAAGTTAAGTTCAGGAAAAGGCCTTGTAATTTCTATAAAAATAAGTTATCGATAGTTTTTCGTAATTGAAAGATATTTTCCGACCAAATACGATGTCGTATGTTTCTATACTACTCGTATACCTGTCTGTTCCTCAGAACGCACGAATAACGCTACTCTCATACTTACAATCTAGATTTTCGCGTTCACACTTGAAGAATTCATTTCCTGGAACTCTTCCCATTTCTTCCTGATACGATGTCGATTTTTCAAAAATATTTTCATGTGTGTCTACGTTATTACTGGAATATAATGCGTATATATCAAATTTCCTGTTTGTGGTACACAATTTAAAACGATCATTGAATTCAAGGTCGCCTTAAGCGGCGTCTGTCACTTTCTACTTAGGCGAATTAGAAAGTGTCAGATGTCCTAATGGAACATTAGTGCTAATTAAAATTTGGCCAACAGGGTGTACGTTTCAATTGTTTAGTTATAGATCACGGGCTCTATTCGTCTCTATAAAACTATATTGCTTTTGACATGTTATAATATTGTCTATAACTCGGCCGCCATTACTGTCACGTAGCTAGCATAATATTGACAATACTATAATATGACAAATGCAATACGGTATAACCGAATATAATAAACCCTCAGTAAATTACGCAGTAGGTATTTCGACGTTACTTAAGTTCGCATTTTAATTTCCATCTATTTCACTTAGTTCAAGGGTAGTAGGACCTTGTGCAGGGTCCATCTGGATCGCTACCACCATCTTTCCCATTAACCTACCGCCACACAACAGTGTTCGCATTGTTGTGTTCCGGTTTGGGGATAGGACAGCCGGTGAAATTACTAGCATAGAGGCATTCCGTCTTAGTCCTCAGGGTCGGCAGTGCATTTGCAGTCTTAGGGTTGCAGTCTTGTGAATGCGAATGTCTATGGGTGACAGTTTTCACTTATATTTACAGGTGGCATGTGTGCTCGTTTGCCTTCTCTATGCCATTATTTTTTTTGTTGTAGTAGAGAATTTAACCAGAAAACTAGTTCTATTAATGTGGACATGGAAAATACATTATTTACCTGGCATTAACGATTCAAACAATAAAGCATTTGTATTGTAATTCCACTATCGCCGCTTCCCACGCCTCGCTTTTGTAGAAAGCAAGTCTATTTTTATCATAACCTTTTTTGTACAGAAAAACCTTCCTAGCAACTCCGTCCATTAGTAAAAACATTTTAATGGGGAAAATTCATTGAACAGCACTCGCTCGTAAATAATGCGGCTCGGGGTATTTCGCACATCTTCGGGAATGAGAATATTTGAAGTAATTCGAAACGAAAAATCTTTTGTCTATTTTAGTTATTTTGTACCTGTGTTCGATCTTATTTCTATCTCTAGTATTTTATCCTCTATTTTCTTGGAATTTGGAATGTCACAGATATCAGAAATTCTATAACTAGAGTTGCAATGTCATGAACAAAGTTGAGGTGCGACGACGAGTGTAGCGAGTTTCTATTACTGTCAGTGCAAGTGTGATAGCGATAGCCAGCTGAACGCTATTAAGAAGCTGTACCGACTGTTACTGTATTGGCATATCGTACATGCGTGTTTGGAAGACCAATATTCCTATAGTAAAATGGCGGCTCATCAGCATTTTAAAAACGTAAAATGAATCATTTCCAGCGGCCCTAAGTTTACGCCAGACGTTCACTTGTTATTTAGTGCCCCGTAATGACGATTTCATTGGGGCGTAAAATGTTTATACGCCGGATAACATCTTGATTTGTCATTCGGCTGCCGAAGTATTGGTATAAAGCTTGAATGACGCTCTTAAATTACCCCACATTGATTCTTAAATATATAATCGATATTAGAGGACAATGTCACGGAAGTTGACCTAGTCCCTTTTCTTTAGCCTGGGTATGTACCGTCACCACCTGGCTCTCGGAGGGCCCAATGTGGTTTTATGGGACTGACCACCCCAGTGTAAGAGACCGGAATACTCACTAAAAACTAAGGAATTCAAATAACCGGTTATAACCGGTTTTAACCGGTTATTTCCATACAAAATCGGTTAATAACCGGTTAAATTGCATTCCCTACTAAAAACCCAGCGATCCTCCGTCCACACAGTTGTTGGCGAGGGCCGCAGGTTCTGCTTGCGCACTACGCTGCCGACCTTGGAAAAAGGGGCGTATGTCCCATAGAACCGCGTATGTATTAGTCACCTTATTTCTTAAGATAGGGGGTAAAATTTACTTTGACTATCAAATTGCCTTTGCGTCCTTTTTATTTAGGAGGGCATTCTGACCCTCACCGGAAATTGATCTAGTCCCAGACTATGCTTTAACCTTTTAAACTAAATAAATACCAACTTAAATTCATTGCAAACATCCTTTGTCTATATCAAGGACCACTTGCTCGAAGGTTTAAGTGGTGGGAGAACATTGTAAAAGGTTCGTCCGGATCGCTGTACCATCTTGGTAGAGAATAAGCATTGGCATTAAGTCCGCCATTTTTTTTTTACATACCTCCAAGCAACAGTCTTCACATTGCTGTGTACCGGCGTCGGGATAAAATAACCATTGAAATGACTAGCGTTGGCGTTCCATCTTAGTCCTAAAGGTTAGGAACGTAGTTGAAGTCATAGGATTGCAGTCTTAAGATTCAATGTCTTTGGGTTTTAGAGCACACTTGCTTTAGCCATAAACTGACACCTTTGGAGCCATTTCGTCTTTACCTTCTCAACCTCGTATCTGCTGGAATAGTTAGATAGAAAAAACACTCGTATTCCAAGATTATTAAAGATTATTTTCCTATCAAAATATTAATCAGATAAGAGTTTCAGAAAGTAAAGGGACGATTTGCTATTGCCCCAAAACTTTGCCGATAATCGTGGCATTGATCCATGTATCCGTAGAGCGGCTACTAACCGCGGTCCGGCTGATCCTCGGTTGTCGACCTGCGCGCGCGCCTAGCAACGCGACGGATATTTGACAACGCGCGCCGGCGCTACAGAGGTGGCGAGTTTTACGAGTTCGAATGGGCGCAAAAAATGAGTGCCAACTATAGCAGAGATAAAGCCTATTCTTTAACGCACAACAGCTAAATGTGTGCTTGAACTATGCTCAGGCTTTATGTCATTGTGTCGGGTACAGTACACTACACCGTAGACCGAAAATCCGTCGATTACAGTAGGATAAACGCCACACTAGGTAAAGTACTGAATTGGTTTACTAGTAACAATTTGCTACTCAATGCTAAGAAAACTAAATGTGTTAGGTTCGCTTTGCCTAATGTTAGACCGGTAGAATCTAGTATATTTCTTAATAATGAGAGATTGGAAATGGTAGATAAGGCGCTTTTCTTAGGGATAACTATCGATAAAAACTTGCAATGGAGTCCCCATATAGCAGTACTAGCAGGTAAATTAAGTTCGGCAGCATATGCTGTTAGGAAAATCAGGCAACTTACTAATGTTGAGACAGCTCGCTTAGTTTATTATATTTTTATATTTTTATATTATATTTTCATAGTGTTATGTCGTACGGTATTCTGGTTTGGGGAAAAGCTGCTGACATACAGACTATATTCGTGTTGCAAAAAAGAGCCATTCGTTCTATATACGAGGGGAGGTCCAAAAGTTCGCGGAATGGAGGGCTAAATAATTAAATAAAAAGACGTTACTATTTTTCCTTTTCAATATAATCTCCCTTAAGGTTAATACATTTGTTAGATCGTGATATTAATTTTTCTAAACCCACATAAAAATAATTTTCTTCTTTGCTGTCAAAATGAGCCAAAATTGCGTCCTTTACTTCATCATCGGTGTGAAATTTTCTTCCCCGCAACGCTTTCTTCAAATTTGGGAATAAATAATAATCACTGGGGGCCAGGTTCGGGCTGTAGGGGGGATGAACCAATTCTTCGAAGCCACATTTGTTCAGGGCAGCCATCGCAATACGACTCTTGTGAACTGGAGCATTATCCTGAAGTAACAGCACACCCTTAGCCAGCTTTCCTCGCCTTTTTTCTTTGATAGCTTCCCGCAACTGCTCCAGTAGCCTAGAGTAGTACTCTCCAGTAATTGTGACATCTTTGCTTTTGTAATCGATCATCAAAATTCCTTGGCAGTCCCAGAAAATCGTAGCCATCAACTTTCCGGCCGATTCTGACACCTTAAATTTCTTAGGTGGGGGGGTACCCTTCTTGTGCCATTGCATCGACTCCTGTTTAGAGTCAGGTTCAAAATGATGAACCCAAGTTTCATCTCCAGTAACAATCCGCTTCAAAATCGACGTACTTTCTTCTCCACACCGTTCTAAAAAACTGCTACACGCGTCGATTCGCTGCTGTCGCTGATGCGGCGTAAGCATTCTCGGCACCCATCTTGCACTCACTTTAATCATGCCGAGGTGTTCATGTAGAATCCGCAAAATAGTGGTTTCAGATACTCCAACTAATGCAGAAATCTGTTTCTTCTTCAGGCGAGCATCTTCTAATACTAATTTTTCAACTTTTCCGTCGGTATCTGATGTGGTGACCTCGACAGGCCGTCCTGGGCGAGGGTCGTCTTCAATGGACTCTCTGCCAATTTTAAAAAGACCGTGCCATTTGTAAATCATTGTTTTTCCAGGGCAATGATCACAGTAAACTACTGACATCTCACTCATGATGGTCTGAGGAGTTTTTCCTTGCTTAGTCAGGAACTTGATGATGGCTCGATACTCAATTTGCTCCATACTTCCAGGATTTTTCCAGATTGACTTGCTTGCTCGACGATATTTTGTAAAGTAATGAGCTCTTCAGGCTGAAAGTTGGTATATATACTCTTAATGAGTTGGCCATTAGTACTATACTAAAAAATATAGTCATCTCCACCCCCATCCCCTCCATTCCGCGAACTTTTGGACCTCCCCTCGTATAATCTAAACTCCCGTGATTCCTTAAGAGTACTATTTAAAGAAATTAATATTTTGATTTATTTCACAATTTATTTATGAGAATATTATTTATGTCATTAAAAATCAAGACTCTTTTGTTAAGAATTGTGATGTACATAATTTGAATACAAGAAATAAAAATAAAATTGCTATTAAAAAATTTCGTGTCCGTAAGGTTTATAAATCATTTGTAGGTCAATGCATCCTTTTCTTTAATAAATTACCTGACGTTGTATATGTAAATATTGTATATTGTCTAGGGGACACGGTTTCTGTAGGAGAATGTATCGAAACTTTTATGCATGTTGTCTTGCACCGTCACAGGTAAGTATAACTTGTATACTTTCTATATATATATTTTTTTATATTACTGTTGCTTATTAGTTTTGTGACAATTCTGAGTTTTGACACATTTTCCTGCTCAACTACGCATGAATATACAGGGTGTTTGGTAGCGGGTTCGACAAACGAAAATGGGAAATACCTGGGTCCAATTGGAACACATTTGCCATAGTAACCCCTATGCTAAAGTTGATAGTTTTTTTTTAAATATTTTTTTTTCCGTTTTTTTGAAAATATCCCAAAATTTTACCTTTAAACCTTCTTAATTACATACCTAAGCAACTGAAACCGCCCATTTTTTTTTTTAAATCATGCTCTGATAATGGTTTTATTTTAAAACAAAACCAAAACCCATAGGTAGTGCTTTAAAAAAAACATATGGGCCCTTAAAGCTATGACAAAATGAGAAAAATAAAATGACATTAAAGTTTCGACAAGTATAAAAAAAAAATCAAAAGTCATAGACGATTTCAAATTGAATAAAAAACTTTTCTGGTTAATACTCTTCACAACGATATGCCATTTAAAAGAAAAAACACAGAAAAAAAAAATACGCAGTACATTGAAATTTCCTCACGAAGATTTATTAAAGAAATCACTTATACCACGGTTATGAATATTGGTGAATACGTTAGAGTTAATAATCGCTGGTAAATTACCATTAATAAAAAACATTTTAAGAGTAATAATAAAATTGAAAACCAAACACTTTTTTAAATTTTGATCACAAAATTTAAAAAAATCTTTGAGCTTCACGGGCGTTATTGCGAGCTCGACCATACGCTAAAATAATATCAGCGTACTCTTCATTGGTAAATGGTGTACGTTCACCCATTGTAATGAAAGTTTCAAAAACCAATCCAAATCAACGTGTTTTTCTACAAGTCTTTCTGTTTGAAAAAAAATTACAATTTGCCGCCTTTAAAAGAAAAGTGTACTTTTTTTTTAAAGAACTACAAGCTATTTAAGACACAGATTAAAAAGCTTATTTAGCTTAATGTTTTTTTCAAATCAATGTGGCAAATGCGACGAAAATGTACGGAATGTATTCCTGATCAAGTGATCACAAAATTTAAAAACGTGTTTTGTTTAGCGTATGGTCGAGCTCGCAATAACGCCCGTGAAGCTCAAAGAATTTTTTAAATTTTGTGGTCAAAATTTAAAAAGTGTTTTGTTTCCAATTTTATTATTACTCTTAAAATGTTTTTTATTAATAGTAATGTACCAGCGATTATTAACTGTAACGTATTCACCAATATTCATAACCGTGGTATAAGTGATTTCTTTAATAAATCTTGGTGAGGAAATTTCAATGTACTGCGTTTTTTTTTTTTCTGTG
The DNA here is from genome assembly GCA_927399475.2 of Acleris emargana. Taxonomy (NCBI): domain Eukaryota; kingdom Metazoa; phylum Arthropoda; class Insecta; order Lepidoptera; family Tortricidae; genus Acleris; species Acleris emargana. Next base: position 2,958,496 of record OV656847.1, read on the forward strand.
TTTTTTCTTTTAAATGGCATATCGTTGTGAAGAGTATTAACCAGAGAAGTTTTTTAACCAATTTGAAATCGTCTATGACTTTTGTTTTTTTTTTATACTTGGCGAAACTTTAATGTCATTTTATTTTTCTCATTTTGTCATAGCTTTAAGGGCCCATATTTTTTTTTTAAAGCACTACCTATTAATTTTGGTTTTGTTTTAAAATAAAACCATTATCAGAGCATGATTTAAAAAAAAAATGGGCGGTTTCAGTTGCTTAGGTATGTAATTAAGAAGGTTTAAAGGTAAAATTTTGGGATATTTTCAAAAAAACGGAAAAAAATATATTAAAAAAAAACTATCAACTTTAGCATAGGGGTTACTATGGCAAATGTGTTTCAATTGGACCCAGGTATTTCCCATTTTCGTTTGTCGAACCCGCTACCAAACACCCTGTATAAATTTTTGGTGTTATGTGAGATTCATTGTTTTATATAATGCTAGCTTAAGTTTATTATTGTATAATATCATTAGCAATATTTAAAAAACGACTTACTGTTGAGTTTCTTGCGGCGTTTCTTCTCAGCAGTGGTCTCTTGCGAAGCGCTGGTAGATTTTTGACGTGTAAAAGTGCCCGTTTTATCTTTTTTTTTTTTACATAACTCCGAAGAGCCATAATTGGGAGAGACAAAAAAAAATACTCATGGTTTTTACATTCTAATACGAAAAAATAGGTCATTTTAAGAGTCCAATTTCACTAATTTTGTATTTGACCCAATAGTCTTGGTTTAATATCTTTATTTATTTTGCACATATTTTATGGATGACATGATAACTTTAAATTTGGGTTGTTATTTTCTAATAAATCACAACAATTTAATGATATCAAATGATAAAAAGTGATTGAAATAGTGTGTTAAAACATACTATTTCAAGGGGTTTTCGCTTAACCTGTAAGATACACCTAGGAGGGCTTCAAGTCGAAAACGAAAGTCAAACAAAGGTTAAATTAAATATACGAAATTTCAGAAATAGATAAATATTTCGAAAACTTTATAATGCAGAACGGTTTTTAACCTCTTTTCCTCGAAATGGTTTCCAAATTAGAGTAAAATTGGTCAAAATATGAACAATCAAAAATCCGAATGTTGATAATTCCGAATACAATGATTTGATAGAAGCACGGTTACTTTTACACGTCAAGAATCTACTAGCGCTTTGCAAAAGTAGACCACTGCTGAGAATAAACGCCGCAGGAAACTCAGCAGTCAGTAGTTTTTTCTGTTAAGTAGACTCAGAATCTGCTTCTTAGAATTATTAATATTATTATTGAATTAAAATACGCCCAGAACTCACACCGATTGTTAAATTAATGTTATTGTCTAGCTCCTGGCGCCATTTCGCCAACAAGGTACGCCAAACAATCACAACCGTGGAATAACCCACGAGTTGTTGTACAAATACGTTCCGAGGATTGCCGATGTCCGGCGACGTCATCGTATTGTCTATGCCCCGGCTAGTTTATTGTCTGTGGTAGCTTAGTCTATTTTCCACAGTTTCCTGCTTCAATAATATTCATTAGAAGTTAGTGCTATTCGATGTAGCTATACGTGAATAAACCTGTAGCAAATTATTTGACTGCGATGCGTTAGTAAACTTAACATCGTAAATAATTATCAGTTTTGCCACAGTTTCAAAACGACTTTAAAAAAATCCATGGTTTAGAAAACAGTCAAAAATGTCTCAATGTTTCATCAATTCTTTTTTCAAAATCACTTTCCACCCTAGGCATGGAAATGTCAAAATTCTTAATTTAACATTTGTAATAATAGCTGTCATGTCCGTATGATATTTCCTTAAAATAAAGTTTTTTTTTCGAATTACTTTGGAACGTGTACGTACAACATACAATTATTATCCTCTTATATTTCCTATTAAGACTAAGCTGTACCTAAAGTATTAAAAAAAAACGTTGACATTACTGATGGCAGATTAAGCAAACATAATATATTACTTTAGTAGAATACTAGCTTTTTACCCAACCGCTGAAGGAGGAGGGTATTGTGTTTATCGGTCTATAGTATACAGGGTGTCTGGAAAACCTTCTGAGAAATTTTAACTGTAGATAGGGTGGATGATTTGGATCATCCCTATATTGGTAACTTTTGTTTAAGTTAATATTTGACTGAGTTACAGACAGATTTATCATCGACTTTCCTGACGATGCTCTCAGTGTGCCCCATCTTAACTGATTCATTCATAATATGTGTCACAACGTAATGTAAATAAACAAGTTGTTCCTTATGAACAATGTTTCCAATCATGGTCAAAAGCTCCATGGAGTTTAGAAAACTGACACATTATCCTGTAATGTGAATGAAAAGGCGGTGTCTGATAAGGGCTATTATGTGAAATAATCTAAAACTGAAACTTACGATTATGATTTTTAATCACACTTTTCTCACACTCACACGGCTAAAATAGCACTTGTACTCGTAGGCACATTACTTCTTTTACGAGATCATGAATAATGGCAGTATTTCATTGATTTGTACCAATATCAGGGCTTCCGACGAATAAAAAACACAATAATTAAAACGTTAAATTGTGATTGTTTTTTGACAATTTGACATATTATCTTTTTAAATCTTGGACCATTAAAACTCTTTATGAAAAGAGTTTTAGGTTTCATTTGTAAACAAAAAATCCTACCTACACGTTACGTTCTATCAATTATTACATTTAAAGCTGGCATCATACATGTTGTTGCCAGATATTCGTATCCTAGAAGAAAGAGAAACATATGATCGCTTTGTAAGAAGAGGTCGACGTGGTGAAACTCTGTGGTGATACTACAGTATTCTTAAGTAGCAATCATCATTTAATGGTGGTTATTTAGTTGGGAGTAATAGTTTATTAATCAGAAGGTTTTGGGTAAAAATTGGAAAATGTTACCAAAGAACAATGCCAGATCCTGGTTAAAACACTTAAAAGAAAAAGCCCACGGATAATAAGGATGTTAATATGACCTGTTTATTACACATATTAAGGGAACTTATACAAAAATATTTTTAATTATTTTTCATCACACTTGCACGTAAACAGTATCTAAACATACAGGTTAACTTGGCCACAATGCCCCATATATAACCCTCGACCTTTCCTTTTACCATGAAACCCAAGGTCGGTAAGTAATTTTTTATTTATTTATACCACAGCACACAAGTTATGCAAGTTCAAGCAAAGAGTTTACACGCAATTGAAAAATTGTCTTAAAATGTTATTTAAACAGGAATTTCATTGCAATCTCGCTACATGTTAATTAAATACTCAATAATTGTTCTTAATAATCGATTTTAATAGTTTTCTGTATCAAAACGTCGTTTTTTTTACACTCCTTCAGGGCTGTATGTATACCTACGTAAGTATTTGCCCTTAAGGTTTCTGAACGAAACATTTGTATAATCTGTGGAGTCCGCCCGCTATCCGCTTAAAAAAAGTTCAAGTTATTCGTAATAATAGTTGTGCTGACTTGTGTATTTATTTACTCGCAAATGTGATGAAAAACATTGTATGTTTCACGGGCGGTACGGGAATTACGAACCTCGACTCAGAAAGCCCTCAGTCTTCGACTTCGGGCTTCTACTAGAGCCTCGATCGTAATTCCTTACTTACCGACCTTAATACACAATGTAATAATGTATGGATTCGATCAATATACGGAAACAGACTCATAATCTCATACTGAGGTTTTATCACAAACTCGACAGCTTTTTATTTAAATGGAACTATTTAAACTATGATTTCGCACTGCTAGATCAAAACGTCGTTGGTTTTTTTTTTTTTTACAGTTGTTGGTAATTCTGTAGCTCTGTCTATCCCACTCTGGGAATGAGGGCGTGAGTTTATGTATGTATGTATGTAGATCAAAACAGTATCAACTCGAAATTCTTGCTAGTTTTGTTTCAAGTTCTTAGTAGTTGTATTAAAGTTCATTTTTAAATACAGTTGTATTTTGAGTTGCTACTGTTTTGATCTAGCAGTGCGATTTGCTAATACATAAAAATAAGGATAAAGATGTATGTTCTGGAAGTAGCCCCCTAGGGCACTTTTACACGTTAATTTCTAGTAATGTGTTTCTTTTAAACAGGTGGTCACGACGACACCATTCCTCTCGCCGTCGTTCTGGGATTGGTACGAATAACAAATCCGGGTTATCCCTGCTGTTATTCGGACATAAAGGGATGAAACACTTAGCCTTCCATTTCAAACAAGTTCCTTGTGTTATGGCACTTGCTGCAAGGCACTTAGCCAATTCAAACAAGTTCAGTTGGTGATTTAATTTTTTTTTGAGGTTAACCGTCCGCGGTGACGTTAACACCTTGACGTTGAGTTTACCATAGACTCTGTAAAAAAAATATGCAGGCGAAGACTAGATTATCCATTATGCGTTTGATAACGTGACGTCAGCAATAAATTTAATATATTTTTTAATGTAGATAGGATTCATTAAAATAAAAAAAGACTATATTAGTTTAATAAAATAGTCTATATTTATCATAGGTACATACATACATTAAATCACGCCTGTTTCCCAGAGAGGTAGGCAGAGACCACTTCTTTCCACTTGCTACGATCTTCTCAAATAAATATTTATCAAAAATATGAAGCATGACCAATTCTATTTTCGGTATTCAATAAGGTGTCACAAGTTTGGTTTGAACTTGGCTCTCACTCACTCCCATACGGTCTTGTTAAGAGCGAGTGAGAGAAGTACAAACCCGAAGCACACAAGAGCTACCGCGCTGTACTACAGTACGTAAGTTAATCGATTCCATGCTCTGGGAAGGTTGGTTTTTTTTTCTCTATGGTAAGTGAATCATCATAAATTATAATCAATTATGCGACGACCTTTATATCCATCGACAAAATGTTTTGCACTTGGACTTTTAGCTACTGCCACAAATACCATGCGGATCAAAAGGAAAGGACCAGCAGCGCTTTCTCCCCGTCTGGTTGCCCTGAAAATCAGCGCGTGCAGCGTCACGGCATGTCTGACACTATGATGCTGAGTAGCACCCAATTTGGTGCATTATTATTTATAAAATTGTTTTAAGGTTTTGTTCTAAATTATTTTGTCACTGTATTTAATTTGATTATTATTTTTCTGTGGTTTGCACCAAATAAACGATTTTCTTCTTCTCCTTCTTTTTCTTCAATACGGAGAGCAATAATCGGATCGTTCAAACGATGTCTATTTGAACTTTTGAGTCTATTAATTTATGGTTGCCATTAGATGTCAGTGTTAAATTATTTTATTTTCAAATATTCACGTCTTCAATATTTTTGCTGTAAATCAGTTATATGGGCTACTTTAGAGCCGAAAACAATAGTAAATGGTTAGATCTCGACAGTAAAAGACGGACGATATGATCAGTCTCGGCAAAACATGAACAAGAGACCTAGTGATTTCACATTTAAAACCAATTAGTGTTCAAATTGCAAAAACGAAAATACAGTAAGTTGCACTAAAATTACTCATTTATTTCTATTATAATGCTACCTTGATTTTTGTTTACATGGAGCGTACTGTTTGTTTACATACCATGTGACAACGTATGGTCTCAGGTCATTGACCTCGGACATTGAATTTTGACGTTAGATACTACGAACTGTTGGAGTAGTATACTATCAACGTCAAAATGTCAAGGTCAAGATATCGGCTGCGATACATCAAGTAACAAAATGAATATAATTAATCCTTCTTTTTTTTACATTAACAGAAACAAAAATGAACTATACCCCCGTGATCAGAATCATGCGAACTATTACCCCCCCAAATTTCTCCAAAGGTTTTCCAGACACCCTGTATATGTATGTTTGTTCCTTTGTGGCGTTCTAGTAACTAAACGCGTGGTCCGACTTCGATGATTGTTATGGCTATCGATTTGTCTAAATGTCGTGAGTATCACTAAAGATATGACAGTGATTAAATTCATTATGGCGGCAACTAGACGCCATATTGTAAAAAATAATAAAAATAAATTCGACGAACTATTGTCATAGTTCGTCGACTTTATTTTTATTATTTTACTATCGGATAGGGTATCATTGAATAGGTATTTCAAAATCATCTGTAGGTTTCTTTCATCATTTTTCATTTTGAACGATCATTTAGGAATCTATAAAGATTTAAAGTGGGTTAGCAACAACAGTCGGGTTTTTGTAAAGCTTGTTTTTTTTTGTTATTCCATGCGACTTTGGTGTGACATATTTATTTACTTTATAGTAATGTTGGCAGAATTAAAAACAATACGATGGCGTCATGATGGCTCAGGTTGGAACTACCATTAAAAAAAAAGTGAATTTGAACCCTTATTTCTTATTGATTGTAACTGAATTTGGTAACTAGTTATCTTTTAGGAAATCTAAATTCTGGCAGTATTGTATTTTCCTCATATAAAACTGGGATAATTATACGTATGTGATTAGTTTGAGGAATTAATGTTTTATTCCTCATAGATAACCCGTTATCAAACTTGGTTATCCACGAGGAACAAGGTAAAGGGAAGGCGGCTGCAGCTGTACCAGCGGCAAAATGGCCCCATGACCCACTAGAGCACTGTGTCACAGTCACGTTACAAGTGAAATCGTAAGAACTGTCAAATCAAATGTCATTGTGACACAATTGTGTGGTGAGTCAGAGTTTTAGTTATATTTTAACCATTGTACAAATGTGACATATGTAATTATATACCTTTGAGTAAGATGGAAGGTAAGTGAGATCTTGAGACCCATAGACATTTGCATACTCAAGACTACAATCTTAAGACTAAACAATATATAAATAAATATCTATCTGGAGACTATGTCACACAAATTAACCAAGTCCTACACTAAGCTCAAACCAACAAACGTAGATTTAAAGCTAGGTTACATAGGCATCTCCTGAATTCATTGTGAATGCGATGCTCACCTTCACTACATAGTATAAAACAAAGTCGCTTGCGCTGTCTGTCCCTATGTATGCTTAAATCTTTAAAACTACGCAACGGATTTTGATGCGGTTTTTTTTAATAGATAGAGTGATTCTTAAGGAAGGTTTATATGTATAATACATTCCACGCGGGCGAAGCCGCGGGCGGGTCGCTATTAATTATATAATAGTGTATATTTAATTAAGTACCGCTTTTATGTAGTGAGTGATCAACAAGCTGGACCGAATATTCTTCAGTCAAACTGCAAACAGTTTTGTGGAACCATGCATGATATGTAAACTTGGTGTTTGTTATAATAAATAAAAAATAAATAAAATAAATAGGTTAGACTCGCGATTACCAACAAATTACTCATGCGGCGAATAATGCCTTTCGTTGATATAAAAATTCTACGTAGTGATGCATATATGTCAAAAAGTGTTTAGATAAAATTATAGGCATGGGTAATTGTGGGGACAAGGCCCTACCATCTCTCTCTCACATATGGTTAACACTGTACTCGTTATTTGCGTTTTAGCCTGTGCCGCGTGTCAGGGTGCGCGCCGGCGCAGCGCACGGAGCGTGACGGGCGCGCAATGTCAAGGTTCCCCAGAAATAGACGCGCATGCGACCGAAGTCGGCTGCTTAGTCTATATGCGGCTTACGGATTCCGGAACGGAGTTAAATGATGTGGGTGTTAGTAGGAATAGGAAGTGTCATTGTTAACCAAAGTTTGGCACAGCACAGAGAGTTCGAGATTTGTATGATCTCATTCAGTGGAAAGGACAATGTTTTCTGCCTAAACAGCTTATGAGCTTGTCCGTGGCAATGTAGGAGTGTTCCATTAGGAGATCTTTCTAGTTCACCTAAGATGACTTTAAGCGAAATTGTTTGTAAGCATTCACAAATGTATTTCAAAATAGAAGAGAAAATGTTTTATCTTTTTGTTTATGGCGTGGAGAAAGCGAATTTTCATACAGGCCTCCTGATAGACCCATAGACATTTGCGTTCTTAAGACTACAGGACTAAACACATACACCCGTATTCACAAACAATACTTGAGCGATTGTGATTGGTCCTTTTTGACCGACCTTTTTTTTATGAGACGGTTTGAATTGAACCACCCCGTGCGTTCGTGAGCTTTGTGAGACCTCATAGTGAGGTTTATCTAAAGATGTGTCAAATATGACAGTTCTCTATGGCTTGACGTTTACTTTGACGTATCTTGAGCCAAGATGAATGTATTAATACGACCCTTACTTTAAGACTACTACTTCTCAACAGTGGTCTCCCCTTGGGAAGTGCTGGTAGATTTTTGACGTGTACAAGTGCCCGAGCGCGCTACTTACTGAATAAACGTATTTTATCACTTTTATCTAATCTTTACAATCCTAAGATCACAAATGCACCGCGCTAATCCTGTTGTCGTATCCACTTGTCTTATTATATTATGTGGTGGTAACAACGTCAAACTCCGCCAGTTTTCGATTTGACCTTCTTAATGTTATGACTAGGGCATGATTTCCGAGATCTCGGAATCTCGAAATCTCGGAATCTCAGACCATTTTTTCAGCTATTACAATTCCGAAATTAGACGGAGCAATACCGGAACACTTTTAATATCGAAATTGAATTCCGATATTGAGCCTACCAATACCGTAATTCCGGTATTCATTACCTTTTAATTCCGGTATTCTAATACAGAAACAAAACGTAGTATTTCGATAATTTCGAAGATTCAGATATTTAAGATTATTGCATACCTACTGTCAGATAGAATGCTAGATTATTAAACATTTTTAAGAACTCACTTCCAAGAAAAAAGATTTTTAGAAGATAAATAAAGAGCAATACGTTAAGTAACATACAAAGATTGCAATTGTTTTTAATTTAAGTCGTTATTATTAAAAAAGAATAACAAAATATTTCCTTACTATTAAATAATTTAGATTTTATTTCATACGTCGAAATATTTGGATAATATTTATTGTTCAATTATTTGTAGATCTTTAATTGAAATTTATTCTGTTAAGCCAAATTCGTGATCTGTAAGTATAGAAGATGATTCTATAATTCAACATTTAGTGTTTATTAACTTAAAATAATGGTATTTTTTTTTGTTTTGTCTTTTGTAATAATACACAAAATGTAGAAGTAAATAGTAAGTATATAAAAAAACCTTAGGTACTTAAAATAATTATTTTGTTCATTCAGTTATGCTGATAATTTAGAGGATTTTTTTATTTCAATAAATACTTTTTCTTTTACCTTAAAAAGTGTGTTTTTCTAAAAGATCCCCAATTCCAATACTAGTATCGGAATTCCGAGATCGAGACACAATACCGAATTTCAATTCCGGTATTGGAAAAAGTCAATATTGTATGTATGCCCTGCGTAATTCCGAGATTCCGATATTGAGGTTCAATACCGACTTTCAATTCCGATACTGGAAATCGTCCGATACTGCATGCCCTAGTTATGACTTTCTCGATTGACAGTATCAAGCAGAATAGAATCAGTACGCATTTAATTAAGGATTGTCTTGGCTCCGGTCACGGCCATGACCGTGACCTTTTGAATTGGGTCTCTTGTCAGGAGGTAAGAGATGACCACGCAAGTCATATCCACATTACGACCAGACATTAAAAGAATTGCAAGCAACTGCGGGGTTATTAGTTTACGCTGAGAGAAAAAGACAGCTATATAACTGCTATAGATCTGTCCTTTACGCTCACCGTAAAATGAACTGCATAGTTACGTCATAATAACCCCCCTGATCTAAGAAAAACAGGATAGACATTGATGTAAAGCGAGACGAATCGATTTCTTTTGTGTAAAATTGTTTTATTCGTCTAGACTTCAGACTGTAGATGTTTAGATGACATTTTAACAGTCGGAGTCTCAAGGCTCAATCAAAAGTGTCATATCGTCGGTGATACAGCAAAACTACGTAAGTAACAAATTTGTGATAGAGCAAAATAAACCTTACTTTCTTATTATAAAGGTCAATTTTTCTCCTTATTAAAAATGTTACTTACGCAGTTATGCAGTTTCACCGATGATATGTTGCAATGTAGTAGTAATAGTGGTACTGTCTCAGAAAAGATGCATTTTAAATTGTTATATGGGGGTTGGTTCCGTTTGAGCGAAATGTTTTTGAACAAATGCATCGTTTCTGAAATTTTATTTGCCGAAAAGTTAATTCTCGTCGCAGTTGATTCATTTAAGTATGTAAAACAAAAATAATACAATGTATTATTTGGGAAGTGAACAGCATGCTCCCCTTATGTATGGATTTGGAAGACAGACAAACCTTTTCCTAAATTATCATAATTTGTTTTTTTTTATTGTAAAAGGAAGCCAAACAAGTTCTACAAAAACATGTCAAAAACTAAATTTAAAACGATGAATAGTTGAATATTTCATTTGGTCATTTATTGGGTGCATATATTTCAAGTTTTAAATTTAAGTTTTCACACGGTCACACTCGACCGATACCCCGTTCCAAACCACGCTGCATTCAACAAAAATTCAAATTGAGTCGGCAGGTTGACACCCTAATTCTGAACGCAGCTATAATGACATAATTGCATAAAAAAGTTTAGGGGTACTCTATGGTCGGTGGTAATTTATAGATCAAGATAGTGAACCGGTTTGGCCTTTTGTCCGTGCGTGCGTGCGTTGCCTCCATTTTAATATTTAAAAAATATCGGCTGCTCGCTATCGTTACGTTACATTGTGCGACAAAATATCTCGGCTAAAGCGGCCCTACAAGGGCCCTGCCAAATTGTAATCATCACGACAACTTTAGAGTGATTAAAATTGTGTAATTTGTGGTCTAATTAAGATTTTTTCAACTAAGAGATTTTTTGACTAAGGAGACCTTTTTTTTCTAGTGTTTCTGCACGATAAGATAAGTAATGTTAATGTTAGACAAAAGCTTTACAGATCCAGTTTTATATATTGTTGGAAGTGTGGCTATTTGTAGTAAAATACGTCGTTTTGTATAATAATCAGTAATCACTATATATTTCAATTTATATAGGAAACACGATACGGCCCGCTCGCTGGCCGGTGGAAAATGAGATGCCATTATTATTAAATGTGCTTTAAATCTATTTTATTTGTTGCCAACATGATATAACATACCTAAATACCCTTATTCACTTGCTCTGTAATTTCTTAATCTTATAACAATGTTTTATTTAAAAACTTGTTGATGCCCGCGACTTCGTCTGCGTAGAAGTAGTTTATCGTCCTTCCCTCGACAACTGTCCTTCCCTACAACACAAGGTCTCCTGGCTAAATTTAATTTGCATCCTTTCAGCCGTTTTGTCATGAAAAGCTAACATACAAACAGAGTCACTTTAATAACATGGATGAATACTAATGACAACCACTAAACTCGTGTAAACTAGACATTACTTTAGTTTTCTTATCGATACAATAATGTACCATTAACTGCTAATTATTCCATTCAAAAGACAATACAATATTCACTTGAACATTCATTTGAACATTTACTACGTTCACAGCTGACTTTTACAACTGAGTCGAGTGCTATCGAAATGGGTCGAAGGATTTTTATTATCTATTGGAGTACCTATTTCAACGTTTAGTGTTTTTTATACAAATATAAAGTTGCTGGAACATATTAGATGCTATTTGGATTTAGTTACAAACACTAATATTGTTTTGTCTTACGTCGTATTCATTAACGCGCAATAACTAAAGTGTACTTAAAATGGGAAAAACTTTACATGGTCAATACGACAAAATTTTTTTTTTTTTTTTAGAAAACTGTTTTTTGTCCCCCAGATTTCATAAAAAGGAGGAGGCTCTCAATTCGTCGGTTTTTTTTTGTGTATGTTCCCCGATTACTCGAAGACTACTGGACAGATTTGAAAAAATATTGGAAAGTAGGACTACATAACAGCATTAATAGGATCAATAAAATGTGTAAAATATAATGTTTAAATAACAAAAACCCTGCCTTCAGAAACGCAAAAAATAACTTCTTTTAAAATGTCCAGTCCAACTGAATTGCGCGTCCCACAATATTTTAAACCAAAAGCCGAATACAGTTGGACTGACCTACCTACCATTTTAAAAGAAGTTATTTTGTGTGTTTTTGAAGGCGTGTTTTTGTTTTTTATGCATTTTATCGTATTGTCAACATTATCATTATGTTACCTTACGTGTACAGAGAATCTAGAATAAGACCTGTGTAATGTTGTAGACTTGATCAATTTATATAATCTGTGGTCCTAGTGAAAAAGGGGATAAGTCTTCTGAAGGTCAAGTGTAAAAGGGTTTAAGTCTAGTACTGTCCGTTCATGTACCTAGTTGGTTACTAAGTTCTGTTACTAAGGTTGATGCAAATAAAACTAACTTATGTTTATTTTTTAATTTCAATATGTATAAAAATTAAAAGCTTAATTAATATACATTTTGAAAAACAATTAATCATTTTTCTTAGTTTCCGTAATTCCCGATACGATCTTTTAACATTCACAGCCGGCATCGATTAAATTACGCATGACTTTTCTGTAAATTTAACTTTTTGAAATCGCTTAAAAGTTAGTCTTTGTTTACCAAAGAACTTTTTTTGTATAATATTATAAAAAATCCTATCTCTGTATATGTTTAGAGACGAAAATTATATTTCTCAACATGACTTAATTCCAACTTATGAAGCAAGAGATTTGGTGTGTTTTCGTATTTCTGCAAAATCATGTGAAATCTTAAAGTCGATTTAATGAGTCATCAAGATTGACCGGTGTCCAAGCGGATCTTTAGTTGCTTTGAATACATTCGTATCAGAATTTAAAGCTAGAAGTCTGTTCAATATGTCACGCAGAACTCTCTACAGGAAATCTTACAAAAGTTGGGGCCGTTATCAGTATTCATCGTCGTGCGTGATTTTAACTATGATTTTATCGTCCGAAATGAGAATACTTCCAGCTCGTACATCTAATAATTGCAATAGTTTAGAATACATTATTTTTATTATTATTCTATATAAATCAATTTTTTGATTAATATACAGGTTTATGCAAAACTGCTTTAATTTTTTTTTTTTTATTGTTATTATTCTCAGTAACAGAACTTAGTAACCGACTAGGTATATACCCTTTTTTATTCCGAGTTAAGTCGACTTGTACCCTTTTTCACTAAGACCACAGATATATTCATGAAGTTGTTTACATCTTTTTGGGCATACCGTGGCGCCATCTAGCGACTCGCACCTTTAACATCTAAATGGCACCTCGTTATAAATTCTTGTATTAGTTGCGACATTAATTATAGCTTAGAGTTGTTTATACCCCCTGGGTGCATTTAGTCCCCTTCGCACCTAATACTTCGCCATATGCGAGTGACTTTTATGACCTTTTGACACGACACGCAAATAAATAAATAAAAACAAAATAAACGAGGGGCCTTATTCTACTTTGGTCGTACCCCTATTGCAATTGTATTGTTTATGCCTCAGCCGCCTTTACTGTCAAGTTGATAAGAGCTATAATAGTGGTAACAATAGTATAGCGAGCATAAAGCCCGGGTTACCTAAATTCGACAATGTTATCCATTTCCAAATGTGGTTTTTAAAAAGACGTTTGTGTTTTTTATTTTATTTGTATAGTAGGTGCGTGGTTGAATAAGATAATAAAAAGGTAGGTATAGGTTTCATGTAAAATTAAAGAGTGTAGGTTACTTAATTAAGGTAAGGTAACCCTGCCTCCGAACCTAGCGGTCCTGGGTTCAAATATCCCGGTAATGGTAGCTATTTGTGTGTTGAGCGCGAATATTTGTTCCCGAGTCGTGGATGTTTTCTATTTATTTAATTAGTACCCATAGTACAAGCCTTAGTTTGGGACTTGGTCAATTGGTGTGATATGGTCTCCTGATATAGATCCATATAATACTTTGAATCACTATTAAATAACATCGCACGCAGGACTGATGGCCGATGGGGTCAGAAGGTTCTTGAGTGGCGTCCGCGGACCGGGAGACGAGCTGTGGGTAGTCCTCCAACAAGATGGAGTGACGACCTTGTAAGGACATGATCATGATGACTATTAAATAAAGAAACCCCCAATATAACGGCGACCCCCTTCTTTTAGAGTTGATATCTCTTCAACGGCCAAACCCATTTTCATCCAACATAGCTAAGAACCAGGGAGCGAAACTTTGGTGCTGATGACAGTCGTATGACGTCAACCTACGTACAGAGTGTTTTTATCTAGATTGAACATCATCACTAACAACTTATTGGCCTCTTTACTGTACAAATATTGACACTTGAGGTGAGACGGCCGGTACTTATAAAAAGATAATTGACTGTCATTGTCATATTAAAAAGAAGATTGTTGAAGACAATAACAAATTTATATTGAATTATTTATTTATTTGTAAATTGTAAATATAACCGAAACATTGTTGTTTAGGTTGAGCGAAGTCGCCGTGTAGTCTGTACAGCCGTATTTGCAGAAGTTTCCTTTTCTGATTGTAAATAATGAAAAAATGTTTTAACAGCAAAAGTTAGCAATTTAGAAAAACAATGCAAACAACCAAGCACATGGGATATTATGTTTGAGTTTTAATTGTTCTGCATACTTCGAAATTTCATTTAAGTAACGTCTTTCTTTTACTAGTGGAAATAATAGTTTTCGTTAGAATGCTCCAACAAAATATTTTATTCGTATCGTCTTTGTCATTATCTAAATATTTACATTATCACTATAGCATTATTAAGAATCAGTGCGATGTTGCAATATTTTTTATATAAAAGCATCCTATATGTGAATTTGCGTCATAATGACGTCACCGGCACTAAAGTTTTGCTCCCTGCTAAGAACCATCCCGATAAAAATAAATATCATTAAAAAAAAACGCGTGTGTATGGGTCCGTCCGTTTGGGAGCTATGATGCCACAGACAATCACACACATATGGTTATGGTTATGGTGATGGACTCCTTTTTCCGCACTTAGCCCGTGTATGTCGGGCCATTGTGTGTAGGGGTACCAGCTAGTAGTCTAGCCAGCCTAACTCCGACCAGAAGCGCAGGGTCCTCCTGGTATCTCCACAGGCCATATTCTCGGAGTGACCTCGGTGTCTTGAGGATTTCAGTCCGTTGAGCGGCTACATCTACGCATTCCAGGATTACGTGGGGGGCTGTTTCGTCGGCCGACAGGCATCCCCTGCATAGGGGGCTGTCGGTCATACCTAGAGCATACAAATGTTTGTTAAGCGAGCAATGTCCAGTAATGTTTCCTACAATTATTCGTCAATCACACACATATGTGTATACGCACGTTACCTGCGTAATAATACCGAATATTGATATTTAACGTAGGTAATTTATTTTATTATTAACACGCTCGCATTGATTACAAAACGAAAACGTTAAATGTTTTAGCATAAATAATGAATTCATTAAACCGATGTTGTCGGTACTGATAAACATAATGACAAATTAACCTCTAATGCAACTCGACACTAATGCAGTTTATGTGCAGTGGCGTTGGTTCATGTTAACAATAAATATTAGGAGACAATCTTACAGAATTGACCTAGTCCTTAACTAAGCTTTAGAATAGAATAAGAATAGAAAGTATTTATTTCGCTTAATTATAAATTATTACAGTGTGTGATAGTAGTGCTGCGAAAATGGTATCCACTCAGGTATGTGTCGTACCACCTATTGGAAGTGCGACGCGGGTTTTCTGTGGACCCACGGACTGGTTTTGCTAGACAGCATACATTGCATAGGCTTAGCTACTAAGTAGGCTACGATAAAATCCTACGAGAAATCACGTGTTCTAAAGCAATAACAGTTTTTATTTCAACGCTTTTTCTTCGCACCGGTCTTCTTTTTCTGTTTCGCCTACTGGTTGACTGGTAGAGAATGCCATTTGGCATTAAGTCCGCCATTTGTACTTTATTGTATTTAGTGCAAAGAAGTTTGAATAAATAAATAAATAACATAATAATACATTCGTGTTTAAGCGTACCTAAGCTTCGCAAACATCTACACAGGCAAGAACTTGAGTAAGGTGTCATAATCTTCATCCCATATTGTTTTCGTATATATTTGAGTAGGTATTATATTATGCATGTATTATATGAACATATTATTATCTATGTATTTTATACATTTTAGTATTAAGTAGGTATTTAATTCATTTTCAACACTGTTTGCACCATGGTATTCTCTGTTAACCATGAGGTTGACTGGTAGAAAATGCCTTTAGGCATTAAGTCCGCCATTTGTACTTTATTGTATTTAGTGCAAAGAAGTTTAAATAAAAAAATAACATAATAATAATTAATTATATAGCATTTTAAATTTGGCCGTCCTAACGAACGTACCGACTACTACCGACCGATGAAGGCAATCCCATCAACCTTTGAAATTAGCATTTAACTGTGGTTTGAAATAGGACAGTCGTAAACACACATGTCCTGAAGGCAGACCTGTCAGCAATGCGGAAACCCGAAGGTGTTTCCAATCCGGAAAAGCTGTCGTCCGAGCAATAAATACCTGAAAGATCTATTCCCCGCAATATAATGGCTGTTCTTAGAACCAAGGGCCGTAAACTAAAGTTAGAAATGCATGCACTAAACTGTAATGGTGGCTATTTGTGAACAAATGTTCTGCGACGACTAAATGTGTTTATGACATGTCGGTAAAACGGTCGTTGCTGTTTTAATATGCTCTTAAAGGGGTGAAAAGGCGTTAAAAATATGACGTTTTACGTTGCCTGGACAACGTTGTTTCAAACACTTATTATTTTTTGTAATCAAGGGAATGTGTGTAAAAACATTACCCTCCTTTGGCAAGTAGAAAGAGATCATAAATGAGTGTCTTCGCAAGATGTGAATATTTGAACTAGTTTCCGTTTTTTGGTATGAGCTGAAATTACTTGTGTATGACTATGCAATTGGTTATTACGGTACCTATCTAAAAGCTGATCTAATGATTATGAATGCATAAGTGGCAACATGCTTCGTCAAGTCTTGTTTGTTACTAGCATAGATAAAGGCATTCTAACTTAGTACCTATTCAATGTTACGAATGAAAATGTCTATGGATTACAGATACGACTTACGGCCAAACCCTATATTCAATCCGCGGACAGATAGGCTTACTTCGGATTAAAATTTGACACATTTTGTATGGGCAAATGTCAAATTTTAACCCGAAGTAAGCCTTATCTATCCTCGGTTTGAATATAGGGTTCGGCCGTTAATGGTAAGTCGGATCTGTGATCTTATCTGTGGTCTTATGGAAGGGGCTTGTATGCTCGTGTGCCTTCTCCTGGCCATTAAAAATGATAACCTTCTAGTCTCAAGTTTTTAAGAAGTTTTAACGGCAATAATACCAAGTTGGAAATGCTAATTACAATATAACATTAACGCGAACACAGTAAAGCTCTTTGTCATTGCTAACGCACCAAACGACATATATCAAGTTTTATGATCCTGTGGTAGCAGTATCACGGAAACGGGGGACGCACACACACACACGTAATTGTCATTGTGTAGATGATTACGCTATCACGTTAACGTACTAGGCACTTAAAAAAAAACGATACCCTCGTAAGGGCCACGTCAAATCTCTATAGTTCAAAAATCAGTCTTGTGTCAGTCAAGTTAAATAATACACTCGCGGTCAAATAATACGGGTCAGAGTGCGTTTTTCATACTAAAGAGGCTATTTCGAAGCCTTGGTTCCTCGCCAGGGGATGCTTTTAGTGAAATCTGATGATGGGTACCCCGAGCATCAATACAGTACTTCCAGAGTGCCCAGGATACCCAACTCATTGAATCTGCGGTTAACGCCGGAATTGTGCATGTTCAGAAAAACATCTAAAATGGCAATAAAATGTAAGGAAATCCAATTGCTAACCCAAACTCTCTCGCTGTGGTGTTAACTGATTGTGCGATAAGTTAGGTATCTTAAGAACATTTGACCTCCTCTATTGAACCTTGGAGAATCCACCATTAAACTTCTCTCAAAACAACCCCTGGCAAGGAACCAAGGCTTCAAAATAGCCTCGTTTGTATGAAAAACGCACTCTGACCCGTATTATTTGACCGAGAGTGTATTACCAGAAGATACGAAACATTGTAAAGTTTTATTTTATGTCGAATCAGGTCGCCACGTGACAGGCATAGCCTAGTGTGGGACCACCAGTTAATTGTACCGTCTGTAATTTGTGTTCCTTATTAATAAACAAATTTTATTATTCATTACGAGTATTATTAAGTTACATTACAATCGCCCACACAGCTGTGACCAATGAAGATAAACACAGAGAAACTGTCTCTGTACGTGCGCATGAGATTCTTATGTACAATCTATATTCATCTCTTTCTACATCCTCTCACTTCTGTCTTTAATGGGTAGTTAAGTGAGTGGCTGTTTGTACCGGCAAATAATATACCATAAAATGTGCCTACTTTGCTCCCGCACGGGTAATTATGCTTCGTGGTTATATTGAGGTAATCTGTATTGTAAATAAATACATACATACCTTCACGCCTTCATTCCCAGAGTGGGGTAGGCAGAGCTACAGAATTACCAACAACTCTAAAAACTTGTTCATAACTCTGTAACCACAATTTGCACAATTAGGCTAAGATGTTTAACAGTGTATATTAGTGACAGGTAGCAAGCCCATCGCCTAACAGTACTACAAGCCTTTATTCCCTTAGTCGCCTCTTACGACTTTCACGGGAAGTCATGGAGTGGCACAATTCTGAGCCGGCAACCACACGGCACAGCCGGCAACCACATGGTAAATAAATAAATAATAAATAATAAAATAAATATCAGGGGACAATGTCACACCAATTGACCTAGTCTCAAACTAAGCTCTAGGCTTGTACTATGGGTACTAAACAACGATATAAATACTTATATAGAGAAATATATACTTAAATACATAGAAAACATCCATGACTCAGGAACAAATAATCACTCTATTGCTTTCATTCACTTCGTGGTTGGATGTATACATCGATGTCTTTATTTAATTTGTCATCGACCTTGAATTATATATACTGCCCTACTACGGAGATAAGGCACATGTGCAATTAATTTAATGAAGCATATTGAACTCTCTGCGGTTAAAATAAGGTTGGAAGTGCAATACAATTATTATAGTAGATGTGCCTTTTTTCCGTAGAGGGGCAGTATAAGTAACTTATAGAAATAGTCACTAATGGAGCATAGTTACGCATCAAGGAGCAAAGTAGGAACATTTTACGGTATCACCTTTGTACGATTGCCTACAAATCGTCGGTGAAACTGCAAAACCGCGTAAGTAACATTTTTAATAAGGTGTAAAATGCGCCTTTTTAATAAGAGTATAAGGTTTATTTTGCTCTATTATAAATTTGTAAGTTACGCGGTTTAGCATTGTCACCGACGAAATATTACTTACCAAAATTGACAGCCAATCAAGAACTAGTTGACCAATTGTATTGCTATTATTCAATTCGTTACCTGATTAAATAAGGTTCATGAATGTTTGCACATAGCGTAGTTTAAAAAAAGTTTAGTATTTAAAAATCTATTGCCGACGTGTTCATACTAAATTTACGAGATGTAAGTACAAATATGATATATGTAGGAAGAGTGAAAAGGAACGCAGTGTGACGTATGACTGGGCATTATAGTGAAAGAGATGACTGTACTGATGTTATGAACAGGAGTGAAAGAGATAGCGAACGGAAGTGGTCAGGAGCCAATTTTTAGGTTAGGGGTCGAGGTTCGGGGTGTACGACGAAAAGACGTGTGTGCGGTGATTTCCCATTTCTTTAATTATATTTTACTTTTACCGTTAACTTGATTTTCATTTTGTCATCCCACATATATTATTTGCCGGTACTGTAAGTTTGAAGAAATTTTGACATAATTCGTTGCTTAAATACAAAAGCGACACAAATCAAAATGTGTTTGTGTTGCATTTAAATTCGGAATGCTATTTATTTTAAGTATTAAGTCAAACTGTATCTGTTTTTGTTTTGTGGCGCTTTTTTATTTAAGCAGCGAATATGTCTGTGTAACGAGGTAACCTACTCGCTTCTATTCGGTTAGTGTCCGTTTTCCGTAATACCTGTACATAATCCAGTATTTATTATGGGTACATAGAACTGAATCTCTCTATCTATGGATGAAAACCGCATTAAAATCTGTTTCGTAGTTTGAAAGATCTAAGCGTACATACAGACGGACAGACGGCGGGAAGCGACTATGTTTTATATTATGTAAAGATGCATTTGAAAAATACATACATACATACATACCTTCACGCCTTCATTCCCAGAGTGGGGTAGGCAGAGCAACAGAATTACCAATAACTCTAAAAACTGGTTGATAACTCTGTAACCACAATTTGCACAATCAGGCTAAGATGTTTAACTGTGCATATTAGTGACAGGTTGCAAGCCCATCGCCTAACAGTACTACAAGCCTTTATTCCCTTAGTCGCCTCTTACGACTTCCACGGGAAAACATGGAGTGGCACAATTCTAAGCCGGCAACCAACTACTATTATAGGCCACATTATGACACCATTTAAATACACACATAAATGTCAGATGCAAAGAGTTGATAAATTAGATTAGAGAATCTTATTCAATGTCACCTTGATAATCAGGATTTAAAACGAAAAATGCGACGTTAAAAGCTTACGAGAGTTATTTTAAGGCTGGCTTTTTGTTTGTTTTGTTTTACTGTCTCGATTTCAATAGGTATCTAGTTTTTAAGTGTGTTTTCTAGTTTTTAGGTGAAAAACTTAAGTAAATGACCTCTTGCATGTAGTTGTGTACAAAACTAATATGGAATTAACGTCAAATTTCAAATATAGAATGTCGAACGGTCTATACAGATGGGTTACAACTACATGCAAGACGTCATTTTCCTAAGTTTTTCACCTATAACACTGAATCTCCATATCATCGGCGATTTTGGGATGATAGAGAAACTTCTTTTTTTTTATGTCATAGGAAAGTAAACGAGCACACAGGCCACCTGATGGTAAGTGGAAACTTTGACCCATAGACATTCGCATTCAAAAGACTACAAATGCGTTGCCAACCCTGAGGACCAAGATGGAATGTCTCTATGCTAGTCATTTCACCGGCTGTCTTATCCCCAAATCGGAACACAACAATGTAACAACTTCAAGTAATTACAAAAAAAAAAATATGGGAAATCTCGCGCGAGAATAATTCAGTTAGGGGTTGGAAGGGGGAGGTAGAGGGGGGTTATTGGATAATTTATTTTGAGAACCGCTGCAAATGTTTGCAAATGATTAGCGCTAAGTGATCCGTGTTGTTGAAATTAAATTCTCGTTTTAATGGGACTATTTTTAATTCGGTGGAAATTTGCGGTTTCATGGTTTTGTCTATTAATTTGTTATAATTTATCACATGTATGGGAGAGTTATGTTTTCCGCGTATCCATATTAGAATGTATGTAAAAAAAAAAACAGTGCTTTGAGCCGTCGATCCGCCATTTTACTTGATTTATCTTACATTGACGAACAATGAAATTTTAATTCGACTACTTGCGATTAAGAAGGATTTGTTTACTTTAAAATTAGCACAATAGAAAAACAGGGACATTTAAGTACTTACGCGCTATAAATGTCTAAGGGTCAAATTTATTCCAGCATTATTCTGGTATTTCGCTATACCTACATCGCACGCAACGGAGTATATTACAAAATAAAAGATAAATTATAAAGATAAGAATTAACCTTTTTAAAGTGACGTTAGTTTCATTGAAATATCAACACATACGACCTATTTGCACTTCTGCCTGCTAGCCGCGTTATCAGTTAATGCCCTTCCATTTATAAAAGCCGTATGTTCAATAGAAATACTAATGAATATACAACTTTTTTGCGCTTCTGTGCTAGTTATGTAATCAGTAAATACCGTTAATTCTAAAAGGGTACTAGTTTCATTCAAAAGTAGAGATTATACGATTGTTTTCACATACCTTCGGCCCTTTCCTACACGCTTTGTAAAATCGCGTGCGTAGCGAAAAGTATCCTGCCGCCATACTGTCTGGCCGGCCGATGCTTACTCACACACCAATACCGACCTTAACACAACCAACTAGATATTAATTTCCTATGGAGTGATAGTTATTGTGATACTTTGTTGTTGTAATATGAACTGTGACGGCGGAAGCTAAGGTTTTATTCTGAGTGAAAGGTGAATTAATGTGATATTTTATGGGGCGTGGAGTTAGGTTTTATGTGTGGTCTTTGCATGGTTAATTATCTAGTTTCGATATTAAGAGCTGTCTTTAGACTTAAGAGTTAGGTTTGGATGAAATCGAACATGCGTTTGTCCTTTGTGTAGTTATAATAAACCGGTCAAGTGCGAATCGCGCGAAAGGTTCCGTATCTATAAAATATTAGATACTATATTATAAACTTTTTTAGTCTACCTGTTGCCGTTATTAATATCTATAATATATTCAATTGTTCCTTGATAGTTCCCTGTATTTTTTTAAGCCACGGTTGGTTAGTCCCAAAGGAAGTCCGGTAGTGTCTGAATAGCTAACGGTCTTGGATCTTGGATCGATTCTCATTACATGGTCAATTTACTAAATCGATTAGGCAACGGTCTGGAGGAGTGTTCCGAATTTAAAAGGTAAAAGATTATCCGGTTCGAAGGACCTTTTGTACATTGATGTATCTAATTAATTTAACGTGTGTCTGTCTGTGGAATCGTAGCTCCCAAGGGAAGGGATAGATTTGGACGCGGTTTAGAGAATTAGCTCAATCGGGATGATTTATGGCTAGGTTTCATGAAAAAGTTGCGCCATTTAAAAGTTTGCCAAATGTATCGTTTGACGGTTTAGGCCAGCGGCTGGCCTAGTTGGTAGTGACCCTGCCTACGAAGCTAGCGGTCCTGGGTTCGAATCCCGGTAAGGGCAGATATTTGTGTGATAAGCGTGAATATTTTTTTTTATATATTTCTCTATACAAGTATTTATATCGTTGTCTAGTACCCATAATACAAGCCTAGAGCTTAAATTGGGACTAGGTCAATTGGTGTGACATTGTCCCCTGGTATTTATTTATTTATTTATCGTTTCCCAACCGTTTCATTTGCCAATCCGCTTTCTATTCTGTATTCGAAAATATTTTAGGATTTTATAAAAACTACCCTAACCTAACCTATAACCATTTTATATTCGTTTCGTTTTTAAGCCAATCACATCACTACTTGATGGCGTGATACGAAGTCACCAGTGACGCGATTGGGTTAGAAATAAAACTTATTCAAAGTGCTCTAGTTAGAGTTAGCGTGATGCATCTTGGCTAGGGCCTCAGGTCAAGGACAATAGAGGTTTTACCGCCTAGAATACAGGCCTTCTAAGGGATTGTTTAAAACGTTACGAGAACTTAATATATCGCAGATGTATAACTATAAAGGTTATAAACAGAGCCCGTAATTTTCATGCCGATGACATCAATTTGACGTCACGCTCCATATAGGGTGATCCCAAATAGTTTTATTGTAAATTATTAAACATTAGTCGTCAATCATTTTAATCATGTACAAATGACTTCAAAAGTACTCTATTTACACGTGGAATAAATAATACCTACTTGATACGTGAAACGTAAATAAAACTATTTGATTTGTTTTTATACATACATTTTATTAAATGGTATTGGTAACAACGCATTACAATAATTACGTAGAAAACAGAATTCCTCTCTAACGTAAAGCACGCCATCCTTCTTGCATTAATTCCCATGCAAAGAAAATCTAAGTTATCTTCGCGTTCATACGTAATGCAATATTCATAAAAATCCTTTTGTTTGTTTTGTCACACATTAGGTTAATTATTCCAACTTTTTTGCTAAAAGGAAAATGTATCATTGGTGGACACATTTTTCTGATTTTAACAACTAATATAATTAGGAAATCAGTCTTTTTATTTCTCAGTGGCACAAGTTTGCACCATTTAATAAAATGTATGTTTAACAACAAATCAAATAGTTTTGTTTACGTTTCACGTATCAAGTAGGTATTATTTATTCAACGTGTAAATATAATACTTTTGAAGTCATTTGTACATAATTAAAATGATTGACGACTAATGATTAATAATTTACAATAAAACTATTTGGGATCAACCTATATGGAGCGTGACGTCAAATTGATGTCATCGGCATGAAAATTACGAGCCCTGGTTATAAAACAATGTTTGCCCTTGTTTATATAATGTTACTATGCACAAACTGATATTTTATTATATTATATCGACTTTCTCTCTTTTTGATAAGATTAACAAAACTGATAAACTTGTTTGTCCTGAAGGTCGAAATGTTACTTGTTGTGTAACTCTTTAATCTTAATATCATGTAGGTATTTATCAAATAAACGATATAACGTTATTTACTTATTGTTCTAAATACAATTCTATTACTTTGGTAAAATGGTAAAATTTTGAACGGTATTAATGTTGGAATTACGTATGGTTGAGCTTTAAAAATTGTTATGACTGAGAAAGTGCTCTAACGTGATAATTGTTTAGGGTTCCGTAATTCAGTTTGTTGAGTGGTTTGTCTTACTAGCCTCAGTTGATCCCTGGGTACGCAAGCTACGCGTAACGACATAGTATAGTCTCCATTGGGATCCTGGGTAGGTTCCTACTCGTTATTTGCGTTTTGTAAGGTACTCTCAGAATCCACCATAGAACGGTGTCACAGTGACATAAAACGATTTGTTTGACACTCCTTACGACTTGAATCATATCGCCACTGTGACACAGTTCCACGCAGGGTCAATGTTCCGTTGGGCTGATAGTACAGTGCTATCATTTTCTTAATAGCTATCGGCAATCTTCGTTTTTCTATTACACATAAGTGACAAATATACATCATAGCCTATGTTACTCAGAGTAAATGTAGCATTCTGATGGTGATGGTTTTTCAAATCGTTCCAGTTGTTTCGGAGCCTATTCAATGCAAACAAACAAACACTCAAGGTCCTACCACCGCTGAGGCTAAGTAGCGAACTCATTTAAATCACATTATTAAGATAAAGTTAAACTAATTTCCTTGAAAACTTGTATCCAAACAAACAGTATTTTCCACAATTTTAATTAAAACTTATTAATTTACAGAAAACAATTAGCCACTTAAATTAAAAGCTAAGATTCAAAATAGTATTTAATTAAAAGTTTGCTGGCGTGGCTGTCAGTTTGTACAGTCAGCTCCAATACAAATTACACGTGGAAAATTAACGCGAAACGCGAACCGCGTGATCGAGCATTTATGAACCTTATGTCGTTGCTATAAGAGCCTTGAATTTTAGTTCTCTGTCGGCCTTTTTGTTGAATATTTGATGTTATTTTTCACGCAAACTTTCCACAGTGACAGTTCAGTCACGAAAGGTTTTTCTTTAAAATTGTAGCATTAAAAAAAATGTTTTGCATTATCCAATTTCATATTGGCTTGTTCATTGTTCTTTGTAATTCTTAAACGTGCCCTAAATAATTATAAACATTGTAGTGTTGTAGTCAGTTTAAAGTGTAGTATATAGGAACAGTGCCAAAACTTTGTGAAAATCCGCTTTGATTAATGATTTAGGACTAAGAAGTGTTTGATGTATACAAACTACGTCTTTGACCTTGTTCATTTGACATTAGCTCTGCCGAAAGTAAAAGCCGCATAACGCCTATTAGTGCAGAGGTCAAACTATTATTGTTGGTCGAACGGACGATTCAGAACATACCCTTGTGTTTCTGTTTGATTATTTTGTCGCCTGGCAGAGAATGCCATTAGGCAATAGGTCCGCCATTTGTACTTAATGCTGTGCAATAAAGATAAAAGAAATAAATAAACCAATCATCAGTAAACTTAAGGGCTGGTTCAGTCAGATATCATTTGAACTGCAACGTCTGCAACCCAGCTGCAAAATGGCAGTTCGAGATCAGTTCTGATGCATTTGACGTACCTGCATCAGAACTAATTATAAGGTTAAAATGTGTTTAATAGATGCCTTCCTCGGAGGAGGCAGGCGAATGTAAGAAAATTAATTGCTTGCATCTGTCTGCCTAGTCTGAGAAAGGAACCTAGGCATGGATTTTAATGTTAACATTTTTGTTTTTTTAAGCTAATTTAAGTAGGTACACAGTAAATATACAGAGTGTTTTTAAAATTCGCCAACAAACTGTTACCGCAGTTTGGCGAAGAGTATTTTTGTAAAAAAGTGTACTTTATCAGGAAAATAAATGAAAAAAAAAAAAAAAAAAACTACATTTCAACCGTGCAGTCCGCTTGCAGTAGTCGTGCAGTCGTTTCGACGGCACGCCTACAGCAAGATAGCTACACGGTTGTAATGCAGCCTTGTTGCAGTTAAAGCAACTGCAATATGACGCCAATATAACTGTATTGCAGTTCTATAACTGCAGCAGTTGCAGTAACTGCATCAAAACTGCAAACGAACCGTGAAGCTAGCTTGCAACTGCATTAGAACTGCCCTCGAACTGCCATTTTGCAGTTCAAATGCTGTGCGTCTGAACCGGCCGTAAGGTGCTTTTCTACCGGTGAGGCGAGGCGAGACGAGAGGCTTAGTGCAGTGTTCACCAACAATTAAACGGACGGTTAGAGGTTTAACGGTTGTCAAATGTATTAACTAACAGCTGATTAAGACTTAATAGTCTGTTAAATTGGTTGGTGAATGAAGGACCCTTAGTACTGTAGGGTAAGCGCATGAACACATTCAAACAAAACGTTGGTATATCACATTATGACCGCTGCTTAATAGTACATTATTGCCTAGGCAGTGAAGCAGGCAATCGCCGTTCCTGTCGAGGCATGTATAGTGCTTTTCTCAAAAATCGCAAGATACAAATCGCATAGGTATAAACAAAAACTTCACGTGAAATAACATCACTCTTTACCGCCTTTATGTTTATGACGAGGACAAGCGCAAGCTTTTTTAGAAAAAAAAACTCAAGCTATTCCAGACACAGATAAAAAAGTTACGTTTCGAATAAAATATGGATGTATGAGACTTGTGCCCTCATTTTATCATGGCCGTTTTCACTTTTTTTACCCGACTGCGTCAGAAGGAGGGTTATGTTTTTTTAAAGTTACGAACTAGATAACAATGAAATTTGTATGCAACATTGTGGGCTTGTGAAGCGAGCACGCAATGTATTTTTTTTTTATTTGCTGTCTGTAAACTATGTACTTCGCGTCTCAGTATGGAGTTAGTAATGTCAACTTTTCCGGTAATTTTTGAGAAAAACTATTTTCTTCTGGATTTTCCATGTCATTAATAGACCGACCATTAAAAGGGCATCCAAACAGGCATTAGACAGCGATTAAACGTGACCTACAAGCCCTAAATGTCAGAAACAAATGCCAAGGAAGCGAGCGTACCTACCTACATTAATAATGAACGATTAAGCCGGCTACACATGCTCCTGTTTTTCTTGTGGTCTGAAAACCGGACGTGTCGTTGGGAGTATGTGATGATATATATCTTTGAGCTTGGACTTTCTGCGGTTATAATTAACGTATTTGTATAGGTTGTCGTTGGCGGTTGCCTATGACAATTACGTAGATTTCCACAGATTCACCGGTTTGCTTTCGTCAACTCTACATAATTTTAACTACACCAATAACGCTGTCACGTTGGCGCCACTGCAAACCTCGTCGTGGTTGATACCGTGATATACTTAGTGCTGAACTGGCGTCAATTTCGTCGTCACAGAATCAACATGGCAAAATTACCCTACAATTGTATTTTTTTTTCTTCTTTATTGTTTAATTTTTATTTGTGTAACCATTCTTTTTTCTTTATCTTTATTCTGTTTTCTGGTGCTCATCGAATAAATATTTCTATTTCCATTTCGATAGCGTTAGAACTCTTAATAGTAACGTTAAACATTTTTTTGTTTTTCTTCGCAGGAATCTAAAATTAAAATGATTTTTATTTCTGTCCATTATTATTTATAACAAATAAAAATATATGTAAGGAAACATATATTTATAGCTAAATGGAATAAGTTTACACACACATATTATTGATATTGCACCGTTTATAGATTTTAAAATTATTTAAGTAAAATACAATAAACTCCATTATACAAAACGTTTATAATCAGGTTACATTATTCTTAAATAATTATAATTACACACGGAATTAAAAACGGAATATATGTGCCCTCCCTAAGCCCAAAAAACAAACAACCTAATCAGTAGTCACACAACATTAAACCTAAAATCACTCACTTCAAGATTCATAGTATCTTAACGTTTCGGACGCACTATAAATCAAAGCTCTGATTTTCGTTGACATCTGCGTCATTTTTTCTGACAAGTCAAATTTAGTTGATAATATACAGTTGGTCAGCTTAGTTGGCATTCGTAATATATCAATTTGAACCTTGTGACGGTGGTAATAAGAGTGATCGTCGTGTTGTTTGTGCTTTCGCCGACTGTACTGTACTGACAGCGAAAGGCACAGATGTTATGTGGGTAACCTTGGGCCTTTAGTGTAATTATAAATAGTGAAATAGGAGAAGATACCTCGGGACAGTATTTTTATAATTGTTGGCTAGGCGATTCTTTATTTAGCTGGTATGACAGTTTGTTTATGTCCAATGATTGTTATCAAATGTTATGTGTTATTTCTGAATTCTCATACAGCTGATTGTAGGTTACATTGCAATTTGTGTCATAGTTTAGTTTTATATACATTTTAATAATTAAGGGTTTTTGTGTCCATGCGACTTTTGACGGCTCAAAATGTCGGCTATTTAAACGATTCACGTAATAAAAATAATTAACATACAAGTTTAAAGATTTTTTTTTTTAATTTTGTGACAGTAAAAAAACCTACGGAACTCCAAATAATCAGATCACTTTTATTCCACTTCGATCACTCACTCCGTGACTCAAGGAAGCGAAAGTACTTTATCGCTTACGTCATTTGCGATTAAAAAGTTTATAATTCGGCCGCCATTACGGACACACCTGTTCCAAATTAAACTCTACACGCGTGGCACATGGCCGAGTTTACAATGGCTATTTAAACAGCTGTTGTTTGACATTGACATTGAAGTGTTATTCTGGTTCGACTGTCTTGTGTTTTTTTGCCGGATCTTGATACTTTATCATGGGATTATCGGCGTTAGTGGGCAGGGGTGAACGTACGATTGTGGGTGCGGCTGGTGTGACCCCGTATTTGTTTTTATGATGTTATGTAACAACGGTTTATCATGTCCCATGATAGGTACGTGATATCGATCGATTGTTAGAATAATGTCATGGTTATTAGCAAAAAACTAATCGATTTTCTTTTAGACGACCGTGTTTTTACAGATATTGTTAAGAAGCTCAGCCTTTAGTTTCTTACATAATGAAAGTAGGACATTTAAACAGATTATAGCCGTTCGAAAACGCCTGATTTGACAGCTGTCAAGTCAGTACAAAATATCGTCGGTGATAGGGCAATAGCGCGTAAGTAACAAATTCAATAAGGTGCAAAATACACCTTAGCATTTAAGTCAATAAGATGCATTTTGCAACTCATTGAATTTGTTATTTACTGAGTATTGCACTATCACCGACGATATGTGTTTATCGCTGGAATCCTAAATGCATGAAATACTTCAGTATTCATTTATGATAAACTAGCTTCTGCCTGAGACTTCCGTCTGCGTAGAATTCGTAAAATTGTCATTCCACGGAAACCGTACTATTCCAGAATATTATCTATCTGTGTCTCTGTGCCAAATTGTATCCTAATACGTTCAGCCGTAACAAACATTGAAACTTTCGATAAGATAAGAGAGAGAGAGAGAGAGAGAGAGAGAGAAGGGAAACAGTATATGGCCTAAAAACTAAAGACAACATCTATATACCACAACTGTTACTCTTTACGTTGTCATTATATTATTCAACGTTCGTAAATGTAAAATTAATTAGTTTGATGACGCGCCAAACGCGTGTTCCACTGCAATGATCGCCAGTAATTCATTGTTGCACTCGCTACGATGTTGAAGATTTAAGTTTTTCGTGACATAGGTACTAATCGTTTATATTTGAGTGGTCACAATGGTATGTGGACGAAATATGTCGCGTGTTATGCTGGGTTTACACGGGCTTAGTAGCTAATGCTTAGTACTTGTCATTTACACTTGTCACATGTGTGTAAACATGTTGTATAAGTGCTTAGTATTAGTGCAACTGCAAGTGCAAGTAATTAGAAGCCGTTCCTATTTACTAAGCGACAAGCACCTACCCGCAGCTAAAAATCTACTAATACTTGTCACTTGTCGAGTGGTGTAAACATTTAATGACAAGTGCAATTTGATTAGTGATTAGTAGATTACCTACTCAAAGCTGCCGAAGTGTTTTGTTTACTTTGTTTTCTCAGTCTAATATCCCGTAAAAAACATAATTATGACGTCGTCGGAAAGATGGAATTCGGAAACTAGAATTAAGTTTTTAGATCGTTTGAGTGTTTATGGAACCAGAAATCATAGCCATTAAAATAATATTAGAGTAATGCCTAAAAACATTCCGCAAAACTAGTCGGCGGCGATAATCCATTGCGAGATCTTGTAAACTAATACCATTCTCTAACACCACTGAGTAGACGGTTACTTGCCACTTGTCACTGTGCATATAAGTCCCTAACCACCGACACTAATAACAAGTACTAAGCCCGTGTCAACCTAGCATAGGGGAACATTAACGGACAAGTTACATGGATTCTTGAGGAATGTTGATAAAATCATTTTGTTTTAGATACATATGTTACTTTTTGTTAACGATTAGATTTGGCTTCATGCCACTACACTATGATTGTAGTTAGGAGTGACCCTGTTAACGAAGCTAGCAGTTTCAGGTTTGAATCCCGGTAAGGGCAAACATTTGTAGTAAATGTTAATAAATGTCTATGGGTCACAGTTTCCACTTACCATCAGGTGGCCTGCGTGCTCGTTTGCCATCCCAAGCTATAAAAAAAAAAAGAAAAAAAAAAAGTAAAGTAACGTTAGAAAAACCGGGCAAGAGCATGTCGGACCATGCTCAGTGTAGGGTTCCGAAGCCGTTACTACAAACAAATTAGACCTCGCGGCAAACTTAACTTTGCCGTTGGAAAACTGTTATCCCCATACATCGACATAGGTCGCGGTCAGATTACCAAAGCCGCAAAAAAGTTTTCGGTAGGTATGAACATTTAAACTGAAGTCTGCTTAGTAGTGATAGTTTTCCTATTAAATTCATTAAATGTGCTTTCATTTGAGATATTTTTCAGATTTTTAGCTTTTGTAGTTTTGGTTGTAGGGAGACACATGACTCTATCAAAAATTTGCACTTTAATGCTTAATATTTCATAAACGGATACCTTAATCGAAAAATTGTTACCAAAAACTTGCAATATTTTAAAAGACCTATCCAACGACGCCCTACACTATGGGGTAAACGATAAAAAAATGTACATCCCCACGTTACGTGTAGGGGACTATAATATATATAACTATAAGGGTTCCTAGTTTGACCACGGAACCCCGAAAACAGCAAAATTGTTCTTCTTGCTCCAGTGAAATTGTCCCCTGATATTTATTTATTTTCTTATCATACATTTTTAACGATACGTTTGGTATTATAATTTGTATCTTGGAAGACGTCGTTATTCTTCGCTATC
Source organism: Acleris emargana (assembly GCA_927399475.2). NCBI lineage: Eukaryota > Metazoa > Arthropoda > Insecta > Lepidoptera > Tortricidae > Acleris > Acleris emargana. Next base: position 2,990,172 of record OV656847.1, read on the forward strand.
GTCTCAGCTGTACACAACACCCCTTACCATGAGTAAACAGCGACCACAGCTAGCGAGTCGAATACTCTGTTCCACACAGTATTGTTATAGAGTGAGAGGGACAGAACGTTCGACTCAAATGAAAACTCATGGTAAGAAAGAAAGAAAGAAAGAAAGAAAGAAAGAAAATACATTTATTGCCACAAAAATAACACTATAAGGGCACTGAATAACTGATAATGGCGGCGATTTGCGCGGGAGTCGGCTTGTTTGTTTTGTTCATAATATGTACAGACATCTGGTGGCTAAATGTAATGCATGGGAGCGTCGAGCGTACGTGCATCGGGCCACGTAGGTGACCTTGGCCAGTCAGGGTTGTCGACGATTAATTAATTAAATATATATCAATTCTTGTCGACTTTGTAAAGATTTTTACCTGGAAGGACCTTGTGCAGGGTCCGTCCGGGTTGGTACCACCATCTTATCCATTAACCTACCGCCAAGCAGCAGTGTTCGCATTGTTGTGTTCCGGTTTCGGGATAAGACAGCCGGTGAAATGACTAGCATAGAGGCATTCCATCTTAGTCCACAGGGTTGGCAACGCATTTGCAGTCTTAGGATTGCGGTATTGTGAATGCGAATGTCTATGGGTCACAGTTTCCACTTAACATCAGGTGGCCTGTGTGCTCGTTTGCCTTCCTATGCCATAAAAAAATATATTTGAAGTAGAATTTTAATTTAATTAAAAAAAAATAAGATTGCGGGAATGCGGTGGATGCGAAAAGCACAATACCGGTCTGAGTAGAGAGCCTTGGGGGAGGCCTATGTCCAGCAGTGGACGTCTTTCGGCTGACATGATGATGATGATATCAGTAGAGTCATAAAATACGAGGAAGCTCTAGGTTTTTACTATGGGAACCAGATAAACATTAGTTATAGGTATGAAATGGATAACATCTCTTTGTATTCGACTGTGTAATAATTAATGTTAAAAAATAATTATGTTAAAATATCTTTCAATAAAACTGGGGATTTTTTTTCAAGTTTTTTCCTTTTAACCTGACTCTGACCCAGTTTTGAAGACCACTGATAAAAAAGGTCTTATATCACGCATCTGCAATGTCAGTATGTGTGTCACAGTCACTGTTAAAAAATATTATATTCCTAATATAGGTTAATGAATTAACTACAAAATTTGAAACATTTTCATATATTAAATAATTTAATTAAACAAATTAACGCGATAAAGGCATACTAGTGGAATTAACACAATTGCATTTAAACAGGACGGCGGGCTATCTGGTGCAATCTAGAATGATTAGCACCACGTGATGGGACCTTGGTCCACAGGGTTGCCAGTTCGATGATATGGCGCAAAACTGGCGTAACGATTTGGTAGAGCATTTTTGCCGGTTGAATTCCATTAGTTATTCGCAAACGGTTGAGTTATTCCTCCGGTTTTTTTCTTCATTTAACAAACTTTTTTAAGTTTGAAGGAACATCAATATTTTCTTGGGCGTTCTTATATCACAGATATATCTAGTGAATTTAATCGTTTTAATATAGTTTTATCTCTTTTTTTAGTGTCTCTTTTCTTTAAAATTAAAGGTTTGATATAATATAGCTATTCAGAAATCGTCAAAAATAATAATATGTGCTTTATACGTTAGCCAATTACCTACTAATCGGGAATATAATAACCTGCCAAATCTGCAAACCGACTAATTACCAACCTGGGCTTCAGTTTACCTAGGTAAGAATGCCTTTCACGTGTGGGATGGTTTTTAACCCAGCCGCCATTACTATAGAGTAAATAAAAGCTATCAAAACTTTGACAATACGGAAACACGTCAAAAGCAGGTTTTACCGCGTACAATAAAAATAACCAGTTATAACCAGTTACTGCCAAAGGTTAACATTGTTATCGGAAGATGAAAGTACTTTTTAATTTGTTATATTTCTACATTTTTAATTTCAAACGCCTACCACCTACCGCGCTAAGGCCTCCGGGATTACCCGGTACATTCTTCTCAATTAAAATAAATAAATAATTATTACTGAATGTTCAAAGAGTTTTGACAACCCTAACCGGTGCAACGTATCGCGCGAGGTCGCCGTATGCGCCGACGACCTTGCACCGCCTACCGCACACTTTAAAAACAAATCACACATTCAGTAATAAAACGGAATAACTCCAAAAACGAACCGTTCGTAATTCAACTCTAAGCGTACTGGTCAACGTTCAAATTCAAAACAAATCCTGTGGAACTTATGCGTGAAATGTTGATTACTTAGCGTTCGTTAGCAGTTGACAACGCTTTTATTACTAGGAGAGTAAAGATGATTTTTTCATAACCGGTGTGTAAGTATGTAAATCTGTTAAAGGATTTTTATTTAACTTATAGAACCAGGCTCTTGATTTACGTGTGAAATTGACTTGTTTTCGGGTTTTGGGCACTGAAATATAAACTGTTTTTTTATGTATATGGCGATTTGTCAGTTGCCAGACTTGCCAGTGTCATTGCTGATTTGTAAAATTGTGTTATTTTTGAGTATGAGACTGTTTAAGCTTGATGGAAATAAAAATATACGAGTATAACGCCTTTTAGCGTATTGTTGTATTAGGTCTTACAACATGGCATTAAAGGTTTTTTAATTGATATTTACTTATTAGAATTAGTGGTGATAACTCAAAATGCGAATAAAGGTCAAGTTAGGAGCAACGCGGTAAAGAAGAGACAAACGTCAATATTATATTTTAAGATAATGGCAAAAAAAAATCAAGGAAAGGTAAAGTGATGATAATGATGACCATAAAACGAATTTTGATTTTGAGTAGGCACGTTTAAACTTACGATAAAGCTATTTTGATTTGAAGCATTCGGTAATTTTATGTCTATAGAGTCAAAATTCGTGTGCGTTACGTTTCACTTGAGGTTATCTTATCATATCCGAGCGATAACAGATCGATGACGTCACAACACACTAGACTGATGGTTTCTGAACCGATGTGACAACTCGTGGTACGTGGTACGATAATCTATTTGCAGTCGCTTTGACATAAGAGTTGAATTGACTTGACTTTAAAGGGGGACGACGTTTTGGACTAGAACATTATAAACTACAGTAAAACAACTGGTATATTTCTGGATTTTTAAATGGAATTATTCCAAACAAGTTTTTTTTTTCAAATGTTTTAATATAAGCCTCAAGAAAGGCAGCTATCTGTCGTAGGTAGGTAGGTATCTAATTTTATACATTGTAGATGTATAGGCCTCCCCCAAGGCTCTCCACTCAGACCGGTCTTGTGCTTTTCGCATCCACCGCGTTCCCGCGATCCTTACAAGAGGGAGGCCTATGTCCAGCAGTGGACGTCTTTCGGCTGACATGATGATGATGATGATGTAGATCTATAGTTTCGCGTGAGTAGTGTCCCTGCCCAGCTTCAATTTGTGTGAGATCGTTCAGTCAACAGCATAAATAATTGATCATTTATGTATGTACCTTGTCACTTTAACGTTGTGTTTGAAATTTTATACAAAATTGTGAAACGATTGAAAGCAACAAGGTACAGAAATTATTTATATATCAGTTAAAAGTGATTCTATTCTATTTCATCACAGATTTTCCATTACCGTCCTCTAGTAGATTTCTTTAGCTTGTAGTGGTAGAACTGTCGTGTGCGCACGTAATTATGGCCCGTAGGGTTGCCACACGATCCCTTCCGTCGCTTCCGGAACATTCATCACGCTCTCCACACGCGCCGGTTTCCGGACGGAGCCCTTTTTCCGTGCTGGCAGCCCTGACGTAAATTACGCGGTGAGTGTGACGTGGGTAGGTTTTAAAGTTGTCTGTTATGATGTAGTTATCTAATGGCTAGTTTTGTTTCGGTTAATGTTTGTATTTTGATCTTGCTAACGTGTTGTTAGTAACGTGAGAGGGGTTTTTTTAACGAGTTTTTTTTTTTTACTGCAAATTGCAATATACACCTACCGTAGGTTCGGTGATTCTCTCTCTCAGCTCTCTTTTAAAAAAGAACGCGTCCAAATATTGGTTTGGGAGTTACGATGACGGATGCACATACACACAAACTTAATCACTCCCTTCCTCTTTTGTCGGTGGTAAAAATAGTTTAATAGGTATCATTCAAAATGCAACATGCTAAGGTTTACTGCTATGAACAGAAATATTTATGGGGTGTGCTCGTAAAAGACGCCATTTTGTAATGCACTTTTACTTATGAATGCCTTTGTTTTCAGGTACGTTTTACGTGAAGCCGTGTACCAGGTATTTTTAGTCCCACTAGGGTGACGGAACCAGTAATGGACTGGACAAGGACCAATGACGGACACTTGATTGTTATTTTGCAGAAGATAAGGGTTATTCATTTGTTTCAACAATTTGTTGCAACAATCAATTTAGAACCTGTAATTTGAATTAAGAGTTACGTGTCCTGTAAGCTTAGTGTCCAGCACTGGTGCCATAACCCTAATATACTAATATTGAAAGGTTTGGATGTTAGGATGTTTGTATTTCGATTAGCTAAACACCTTAATGGATTTGAAGGAAATTCGGTACCTACAACGATAATCCATGTGCAAATAATTACTACCAATACTCTTTACTGGTAATACTTTATGTCCTGAAAGTTAGTAGTAAACCGAAATACATCATCTGTGAAAATTTCAACAGTCTAGCTATCAAGCTTCGTGAGATTCAGCCTGGTGACAGATAGACAGACAGACAGACGGACAGACGGACAGCGGAACCCTATTATTCATAAACGCGCGATAGCTAAAGTTTCCTTGAAATATGCTCTGTCTTTATCTGTCATTATGACAATTGAATTTGATTGAGAGGGACAAATAATACTTTTGTTAAAATAGGTTTACAGTTCGTTTATGAAGTGTGGCTTTAACAATGTCATAGAAATCTTACTAGTTTTATTTGCATCCCAATAGTTTCACTACACTGTATTAAACCAATAAAACAAATGTAATACTAAAATATTAGACGTAATAAATGTGCTAACGCATTCCTTTCCCCTCTGTCACAAACAACCGATCCAAGCGGGACGAAAGATCGATATGCTGCAAGTCCACAGTCTAAACACATTGCCAACATCTCACTTTGGAATCTGCGTCATTAATACTGGATTATCGTTGCATTATGTTTTCATGTTACGTATCAATCAATAAGGTAATAACTAAACACGAAACCGTTGTGTTTTCAACTTTACTCTTATGCGTTTTGGTTTTATTTTATATTAGCGTGTTTGTTTAGTTATGCCGTTATTATTGATTGTGTTTACGCTGGTCTCTGGCAATTTATAGCCGTATTCACTGAAAGCCACAAGTAAGATTATATGAGTGTTGGGATGGGATGAATTGTTTCAATATGTTGTTTTTAGATATTATTTGATTTATTTTTATGGATATGTGTATCACTGCAACTTAGTCATATAGTACATAAGGCAGTTTCCATTTTTGTGATATCAACATATGCAGCTGTATAATAGTCGCCTTTATCGCGTTGTTGGAGAAAGCCGTCCATCTCGCTCTTGGTCCACGATACACTAAACATATACAGGGTGTCTCAGAAACCAACGTCAACCCGCCTAGGGCTGATAGAGCAGCTCATAAGCTATCGATTTATCCCCCATGTATGTTCAGCAATTGTTATTAGTTTCCGAGATATTGATCATTTAAATCAGAGTTTTTGCCATTTTTCCTTATGTCCGTGGTACGAAAAAACCCTAAATTCATGTATTAATTCACATTTTTTTCAGTGTTTTCTTGCATGATTAGAATCACTGTAAAACAAGGAAGTTTTTAAAGCTACATGCCAATTTTTTCTTCATTACAACTTTTTGAGAAAACGCACAGAGTTACTTTCTCCATACTAAGAGAACCCCGCGTCTGTTTTTCACCAAGTATGGAAAAACCAACTTTGTGTGTTTTCTCAAAAAGTTGTAATGAAAAAAAAATTGGCATGTAGCTTTAAAAACTTCCTTGTTTTACAGTGATTCTAATCATGCAAGAAAACACTGAAAAAAATATGAATTAATACATGAATTTAGGGTTTTTTCGTACCACGGACATAAGGAAAAATGGCAAAAACTCTGATTTAAATGATCAATATCTCGGAAACTAATAACAATTGCTGAACATACATGGGGGTTAAATAGATAGCTTATGAGCTGCTCTATCAGCCCTAGGCGGGTTGACGTTGGTTTCTGGGACATCCTGTATAAATACATCGTAAACGGGATATATGTATAATAGACGCGGTAATCCTGAACCTGGCGACGAAGCTGACCCTGGTTTGATGTCTGGTTGCTGGAGAAACGCAACCATATTACCTAGGCCCTCAGAATATAACATACATACAATGTCTCTATATAATAGTAGATAATACACCGAGGGGATAAAGCACTGATTTACCTCACGGGCGGCATATTGAATCCTGAGCAAATTTAACCCCCGAGCGTGTTACGAGTTAATTCCTGAGCGAAGCGAGGGAATTCAAAAGGAGTCCTGAGTGCAGCGAGGGATTCAAGCTTGCCCGAGATGAAAACAGCTATATACCAAAGGAGAATAATATAGTTTTCTCACCTTTTGCCAGACAATAAAAAGCCATGCTAATTACTAGAAACAACGTCTTATTAAAACTTAAAGTACCTTATTTTTTAAAACTTACAAATTGTAATTTTACATAGGAATTCAAATCTCATTATTACCCAGCGGGTTATAATGAGATTCTGTTCTATATTATAACCTGCTGGTTAGCCGACGGCTATAATGACTTACTTTAGGTGAGGTTTGCATGATATAATTGGGCAATTTCGAGCATGTGGTGTGAAAATATGTTTATCGTTGTCTAGTAGGTACTTATACGGTCAGCCTTATGAATAGCGGAACACATAACTGCTTTGCCAATTTAACGACATGTTTGGACACTTTGAACTTCAGCACTGATCTGCCTTAAAGCGACAAGGTACTAAATTGTGCTATGTCATAGTAACACTAAATAAAATGATAAGAAATATCTTGCATTTTGATTGATTAGTTTGATTACGTGACTTTGACATAGTCCAAAGTGGTCACGGAATCATTTTCCTTCACTGTGCAAGCCTAGAGCTTGGTTTGGGGCTAGGTCAATTTGTGTGGCATTGTCCCCTGACATTTATTATTTATTAAGCCTAGACGGCTAGGTTCATAGTGCAGTGACATAGTGTATTGTCCCCAATAACGCCGGGAGCTTTATTTGTGTCAGTATCATAATGAAATTTAATCAAGCTCGTATCGCAGATAGATGTCTGGACGCGGCAAATTGAATTTTTTACGAGTGCTGTTATGGTGTGATAAAACTTGTTTATTTATGTTGCGTCGTTATTCGTCTGGACTCTAGTAGGGAAAATCGTGACACTTTACAAAAGCCCTCTGTTGTATTTATAACTAGCGCCCCGACCCGGCTCCGCACGGGTACAACAACAACAAAAATATTGTCGATCTGATCGGATCCTCACCCGCTGGGCTAATCCGAAGATTGTCTGAAAACTTTAATCTAATCGGCCTAACCATTTTTACTTTCATATCACATATGGTGCTGTGTGTCGATGTCTTTGTGCTAGTTAGTTCTGTAAAAAGTCTGATGACTACACCTAGGAATATACGGAGCACAATTAAATCACGGCTAGGAATTGTCTGTATCGATAAACTAATTTATCGATGCTTTTCCCATATAGTGATCGCTCAAAGTTTTTTTTTAAATATTTTTTTTATTGATGGTAACATAATTCTGGTTATTCTTTATTTTAAAATGATTTTCGAACCTTCACTCATAATCGTCATATTTTTTCCTCATTGTGTATTTCTGAATTAAGTACTGTCCCATTTACTATTGTTAAAGGTCAAAAATTGTTCAAAAATTTCGGGCGTTAATTTTCTCCGTCTCGACTGATGAATCCATTTCAGATGCTAAAAGACTTTTCAATTGCTGTGGTACTAGTAGAGGCAGAACAAAATAAAAAAATACACACAAACAATGCTGGGAGCGATCACTAGTATATGGGAAAAGCATCGATAATAGAGTTAATCGATATAGGCAATCCCTAGCTGTCATTTAAATAGGCCCCGTATTTCTAGGTAATTATTCCTAGGTCTGCTGATGACTATTGACACTGCTTAAAGATTTTAAAAAATCTGATGAGTATTGACACAGCCCAAAGATAAAAGATTATCGGATTATTACAACATATAACTACTACGATAAAAAAAAAAACATTTATTCAGTGTTTATTAATCTCAAGTTTTAGTGCGTCTTAAGGCTGCGTCACACCAAACGCGTGTCAAGGGCAGTGCGGATTGGACGCGGCCCGCGCCTGTTGACTTAGGCCCTGGTTTCTCTGACTTACCCGCCGCCGGCGGCGTTTTAGAGAAACCACCCTCAAACATTCCCGAACATAACATCCGAACGTCGTCGCCGGCGGACACGCGTCGGTCGCCGGCCGCCGGCGACGGGTGGTCAGAAAACCCAGGGCCTTATACTAAATGGTGGACCCGTTGGCAGTAGGGCTAAGAACTTGTGCAGGGTCCATCCGGACCACCAACATCTTCTTACCCTTTCACTATCGCTCGATCTGCTGTGTTCGCATTGTTGTGTTTCGGTGAGGAATTGCGCTGACCAGCTGACTATACTCGAAACTGTAATTCGATTCCCAAATCCTAACCTCAACCGACGCACATTCGCTGTGATTACTGCATTTTGGTTTAAGTGTAGGTATTTTTATCAATTAAACTGACCCTAATATTACTGGTTACACGAGTTCTCATTGATATGTTTATGAAATAATATTTTAATAAAGAAATAATCAAGATGGGAACTGTCAGATTTTCGAATCTAATTAGATTTTCGAGTACCTATAGCTAAATTTTCACTGAGGATGTATTTCTGTTGCCGCTATAACAACAAATACTAAAAACAGAATAAAATAAATGTTTAAGTACATACAACAAAAGTGTTTTTTTTATAGATTATTGTACGGAACCATTCGTGCGCGAGTCCGACTCGCACTTGGCCGTTTTTTTTTAGTAAACATGTTTTTTTTTTACCAGATAATGGATTTCAAATCCATAATAGATAAACATAAGATATAACTTAACGACATTCAAATTATTGAATTACAATAACCGTATCTTTATAATGGCGATACCTTCTTTTAAGCTAGTAGTCGGTTTTTATCATTTTGAATTATCATTTAGGATTAATAGTATAACTACTAGAAGGTCTTGATTGTTCTGGGATGTCACTATACATAAGTTACACGGTTTTTTACGCATTCGGATTTTTCGATGGTATAAATGTATTGCTAGTATGCCGAGTGGAATGCGTTCCTTGTAATTGAACGCGCGCTTATTAGGAATGCAATTTAACCGATTAGTAACCGATTTTGTATGAAAATAACCGGTTAACAGGTTATTTGCATTCTCTGTCGCTTATCCTACGCTGCGTTTGACACGCGTTCGGTGTGCGAAGCCCTTACGTCTGCCGAGATAAATGCGAGAGTCTAATGGACGCCGTTTGCTGGCGGCGTATTTTGTTGTCCTTTACAAAAGGTTTTTAAGTGCTGCTACCCAGTTGTGATGTAAATACCAACGCATAAAATAGCTAATATACATTATAATAAGCCGCTGTGACCTCCAGCTGTACCAAAATGGCGTCGGCTTATAAGCCAAAAAAGTAACAATTGTCTTCAACTAACAACGCTTATATATAAGATGATTTTGTCGTCGGTCTGTCAAGACACTTTTTCTCTGTAATAGCTTAAGCTATCGAACTGAAATTTGGAATAAGTGGGGTGTTTCGTGGTCCGCATTCTTGTCATTAGGAGTTAGGAGGTATATATTTGGTTAATTAACGCGGAACTAGAAGGAAAACTCTCTTTATTTCAGTAACTACTCAAAATAAAATCCTTAAAATTATTATCGATTTATTTATTTATTTATAAAAAATACACAGCACAACATTTATGAATTTTAAAAATATGTTGATACATCACTGGCCAATTACGGATTTACATTTTATAATTGTAATTGTAAAATAATAAACCAAACATTACATTAACACAGTACGACTTTGAAAAATTCTTGATTTATTTTTATTTTAATCTTTACATAATTACAGTAACATAAAATATATAGTGCGTTCATAAGATCGGCAAGAATATGTCTCATTTAAATAATTCACGACTATTTATATTCGATATCCCGTGAAAATATGCAGCATTGACATCATCGGGTATTTATTATGCAATATAACTGAAATAAAATTATCAAGGTGACCCTGTTATTCTGTATACGGGGTTATCTATTACGTAAATTCTAGTAAACCTTACCTATTTATTATCAACTCGCGACCACCAATATAAAATAACGTAAAATCTTTTCGTGAAAAATTATCCAACGTATCCTACCCTCCAAAGCTAATACGCAGTATGTCGGATAAAATTCCTGTAGCAATATCAACCTTATTACTAAGATAAGAGAACTTAAACTGCTTTGTGTGGCTCCAACAAGCCGAATAGAGCAGCGTCGCGCCAATATCGATCCGTGAATGTCAAAACTGTAGCGTTTCAAAGTACTTGGCGCGGTCGGTAAGATTTCCAAATGGACGGAAAGCCAGCGCTATATGCTAACATACCTTCTGAATGGAAATATCGTGAATATCGAATTCAACGTTTGAATACGCCACGCCACCGCGCCAAGCCAAATGGCATCATTGTGAATTCTGCTTTCTGGCTGCCATTTTCTAGTTGGTCTGGCACCAGTAGTGGACCGGGCACGAATAATGGACGCTTGATTCTTATTTTACAGAAGATAAGGGTTATCCATTTGTTTTGCATCAATCCATTTAAAACCGTATGAATTTTGAATTAAGAGTTAAGTGTCCATTACTGGTGCTTGTCAGCTAAAAGTGTCCATGATTGGTGCCGCCACCCTAGCATTCTTTGTCTATTTTTTTGCGTCCAAATTTGCTCACATCTTTGGGAGGTACGATGCTACAGTCAGACAGCTATAACAACCCTCTTTTAATACATACATACATACATACATACATAAACTCACGCCTTCATTCCCAGAGTGGGGTAGGCAGAGCTACAGAATTACCAAGCACTCTTAAATAAGGTGTTGATAATTCTGTAACCACGTTTTGCACAATCAGGCTAAGATGTTTACCAGTGTATTAGTGACAGGTTGCAAGCCCATCGCCTTAGAGTACTAGAAGCCTTTATTATTCCCTTAGTCCAGGGGTCGGCAACCTGCGGCTCGCGAGCCACATGCGGCTCTTGGATGTGAGGCTGCGGCTCTTTAGTTCCATTCGCAAATATTATTTATTTTATAAAAAAAATCAACAAACGTCAACTAACTTTATGAAAGTATAGAGGCTATTTATTGTTGGCAAGAAAAAAAATTGTGGCTCTTTAAAATCTTCCGACTCAAAAGGTTGCCGACCCCTGCCTTAGTCGCCTCTTACGACATCCACGAGAAGACATGGAGTGGCACTATTCTAACCCGGTGGGTTTTAATGTTGGAGGTTAAAATGAAGCATACCAAAAAGGTTTATGGAATTTACGTATACTAGATCGTTACAGAGTCTTATGGGGTAGAGAATAAATTCACCTCGGCACAATAACCAGCGCCTACATAATTTATATGTTCATAATTTCGATACGGCAGAATTTATTACGGCGAAATTAATTCCGCCGTAATCCCCGCATCTGGGCGTATATTAATATTAAAAAATATTTCGCTACCGTATTGTTTTAAAGCTAATTGATGAAAGTTGAGATTGAGTTAAGTTCGCATGCGTGTATGTGGGGATAATTAAAAACAGTTTTTTTTAACGGTGCTTTGATAAAAAGCTTTCCTATGGAGGCTTGTCTCAAAATCACTTTTTTTTTTAACTTTTCATTGTTATTTACAGATACAATAATAATTGAATAGTATATCAGTGTTTGCTATGCCTGGTTACGACTAGTAATGGTTTGAACGGGTAAGTAATACGAGATATAAGAACTGATAATATAACACTCATAATATATACGCTCACTTTGTATAAACACTTTTAGTATAACGTTTACTGGATATAATGAACGGAAGATATAATTTCAAAATATCTATTTCCATACAGTATAACGTTATTAATATATAATATCAATTTATATAACTATTATAAAACGTATAACGTTCATAACACCTAAGATTTAAAAGATATATTAATCAAATTATCTAACATCAAAAAACATAATACACGTATAATATTATAAATACATGCATATGTTATTTGAAATTAAATTCTATTTTCGGTATTAAGTGGCCTTCTTTATTAACAATCAACCTTACCTTACTAACTTTACTGGCAGCAGTCTGAATTTTCTGGGCAAAAAAAAAATAACCTCGAAGGCCTAGGCGGGAGCTTTGCTCCCACGAGATATAACTACAGAATAACTATTTTCATGTTACTAACGTTTACGAGATATAATGAACGTTAGCTATAATAACAAATCAATATTTTTATAAGGAATAACGGTCAAGTCATATAATATTCATTTTATATAATAATTTTTAATATAACACTCACAATGACTAATTTCAGTTCGTATAACATACATGACATATAGCGATCATAATACATATTATCTTTTAGTATAAGTGTTACAAGATATAATATCGTATGATATAAATGTGAGCGAGCGAAGCGAGCGAGCAAGACTTCCCTGGGCAGAACCGACTCGGTTAGGTTAGGTTAGAAGGTTATTTTTTTTTTGCCCAGAATATTCAGACTGCTGCCAGTAAAGTTAGTAAGGTAAGGTTGATTGTTAATTAAGAAGGCCACTTAATACTGAAAATAGAATTTAATTTCAAATAACTTATGCATGTTTTTATATTATACGTGTATTATGTTTTTTGATGTTAGATAATTTGAGTAATATATATTTTAAATCATAGATGTTATGAACGTTATACGTTTTAATAGTTATATAAATTGATATTATATATTAATAACGTTATACTTTATGGAAATAGATATTTTGAAATTATATCTTCCGTTCATTATATCCAGTGAACGTTATACTAAACGTGTTTATACAAAGTGAGCGTATATATTATGAGTGTTATATTATCAGTTCTTATATCTCGTATTACTTACCCTCCAGTAACATATGCACTGAACTTCGTTTGTTTTTATTATTATTGCAAGGGATGGTTAGGCGAAACTAACACATTTGTTTTAGATAAAGATAAAGATAAATATAAATTCTAATGTACGGGTGTAATAGAAAACTCACGTAATCCGAGCTAGTTGTTACATATCTTCGAATTCTGAATTCTTTGTAAATAATTACACAAACTTCCAAGAACGCCTCCCAGCCTAATAAACCTGTATACGGACATACAATTCTTTACCCAACAACCAATTCCCGTAGCCAGTGTAATATAAATATGGCCTCAAATTTCACAATCAATCCCATATTACGGGGGAAATTTGCTAATACATTTTCCTCTCGGAGAACCTTATTCTGTGGCGGACACTACTCTATACATTTCCGCCATTATTGAGGGGGAAGATTTTGGCGGAAAAAGAGCGGTGTTTTAGGGTTCCGTACCTATATTTTAACGGGACCCTATTATTTTACTTGTGGGAGGACCTTGTGCAGGGTCCGTCCGGGTTGGTACCACCATCTTATCCATTAACCTACCGCCAAGCAGCAGTGTTCGCATTGTTGGGTTCCGGTTTGGGGATAAGACAGCCGGTGAAATGACTAGCATAGAGGAATTCCATCTTAGTCGTCAGGGTTGGCAACGCATTTGCAGTCTTCTGAATGCGAATGTCTATGGGTCACAGTTTCCACTTACCATCAGGTGGCCTGTGTGCTCGTTTGCCTTCCCAAGCAAAAAAAAAAAAAAATTTACCCTCTGTCTGTCTGAGAAATGTACAGGGTCGGTATTCCAGGCGGTAAATACGATATCGTAGTAACCTGCTATGGTACTGGTACGACGTCAGCCATTACTGCCAAGTAAATAAAATAAATTTAAAAAAAAATAAAAAATTAAAGCTGTCAAAATGGTGACAATACGATAACAGCTCAAACACGATATCGTCGGTGATACTGCAAACCGCGTAACTAACAAATTTATGATAGAGCAAAATAGACCTTATACTCCTATTAAAAAGGTGCATTTTGCTCCTTGTTTAAAATGTTACTTACGCGGTTTTGCAGTTTCACCGACGATATGGTTTTTTCCTGTTGAATATAGGCCCTGACAGTGAGCACTTAGGACAGGGTTTTTCCCAACCTATGTTGCGAGCCCCCCCCCCCCCCCCCCCCCCGAATAGTAAATAATATCACCCCTTTTTCATATTTTTCGTGACAAAAAACAACCGCACACAAAAGAACATCGACCGATGACGCGTTGCGAAACAGAGTCCGAATGTATCCCAATCAATAAGTTATTATATCATTTATGATGTTAAATTCAGCGTAAAATCATTTTTTTTAATTCTAAGCATTTTACGCTTCCCTTGCCATCTTTATAAACCCCCCTAGGGAGGCGCCCCCCCCCCCCCCACTGGTTTGGAATCCCTGACTTATGAGGAGCTTCGGGTTTGCACTGTCTCCCTCTCTATTAATAAGAGCGTATGAGAGCGAGTGAGAAAAATATACAAACCCGAAGTACCTTCTATGAGCTATGGCACTATACTAATCTTCTTTCTGTCTGTCTGTCTGTGAGCGAGATGTATCTCATAAATGATGATGAAGCGAGATGTATCGTATAAGGTAGATAGACTTGAAACTTTTCAGTGTGTATTTCTATTGCCACTATAACAATAAATAATTAAATTTAGTATTACCACATACATACATACCTTCACGCCTGTCTCCCGATGGGGTAGACATAGACTATGGAACGCCAGGCCCACGTATCGAAACATACAACTTTCGCTTCCTCTACATTCATCACCCTTATTCAGTACATCGCGAATCTGATCACCGTACGTCCGCCTAAGTATTATATTAACATAATAATAGTATGGATCCCTTCGCGTGCGAGGACTGCTCGCGCTTGACCAGCTTTTTCTGATTTAGGAATCCGCACTTAGCGAGAATGTTATGGATTTGACGTGAGCGCTTTTTGCAAAGTTATCTCGGGCTTTCGGAGCTTTTATGGTTTGAGGTGTGTCGGATGTTACTATTTGCTTTTTATACAGTTATTGATGGGTGTGTGTAGTGTTTATAATTCACCGGGATGCATCGCCAATTAATTTTACGTTGTACTATGGGTAATTCGGGAAACTTATTTGAACTATATATTTTTTTAGAACTTTAACACACCAATTACTTTTATTTCAGTAGTTTTATGTTTTTAGTTGACCGAATTGTCATCATTATTAACATTTGTTTGCATGTAATTATGAATTAAATTAGGTTGACCTTGAATCACCATTTTATTTTATTGTAATGAAAATAACTAATTAAAATAAAATGTAATGATGATTATTATAAAGTTATATTCAAGAGGCCAATTTCTTAAAATAGTTTTGAAAATTCTATAATATTATCGAACTTAAGTGACGTCACTGATGACCAATGGGCGGCTGACGGATGCAAATTACGTCAAAATAATGTCGAACGTCATACGTAACATGGATATGACTGCAAGGGGTTTAATAAAAAGAACGAAATTGTAAAATAGTTATATAATTGTATTGTTGTAGTAAATAATCATAATTTTTTCTATATTGCATATTTTCAATCCGTTCCTTTTATGGTTCACAATCCACTTATATAAGGAAAATGACCTCTTTACATCTACAGATGAAAGAGGTGCGTATTCGTAAAGTGATGCTTCATCATTACTAATGCCATCGCCATCGCTCAAATCTCTTATAAAGTCATAGTCTGGGATTCGGTCCATTACTGACTCCATTTTATTATTTAAAGAAACAGAAGATGTTAACATCACGCAAAGTCTTACATCATCCAGTAAATTCAGTGCGTCACTTACTTTTAACCCGCGTGTTTGTATTAACGTAATATTTCTTGTAACTATTTCAAAATTTTGTTTGATAAATGATAAATTACTTTTTAATCCTCCTTCTAGCAAAAGTTGTTTCGCTTTGCGTATTGAAAGTGCATCACTATTGTTAAAACTATTTATTACAGATTTTATTTCGTCGTAAAAAGTTGCAAAGTAAAACGCCGCTTCTAACCACGTACCCCATCTTGTATGATAAAGATAAAAACTGCATAATTTTGTATTCATAAATATTTCTCGAAATTTAATAAAAGTCCATTATCCATGTTCTGTTTACGTCCCTATTTTGCATCCGTCAGCCGCCCACTGCTGATGACTCATTTCGACAGGGTTCTATTTGAAAATATCTGACAAGTATTTATTACTAGAGGCATAACAGCTCAGATATTTATGCGCCCAATATTGAATGAGACGTTATTGCTATGGACTCCCGTGCGCGCGCCGTGTTGACCCGTGCATTAGCCGTGCAAACACCTCCGCTTTTTACCCCATCTATCACGAAGTGGTGGTAATGGGCCAAGAAGAGTACCAGTGTTTATCTAATAGTAGTTGTACCCGCGGATTGGTTTATTCATGGTGGTGGTGGATACGCGATGAAAATTAGGATCTTTTTTTATCTAACTGTATTTGTGCGTACCGTATCGCAACCACCATGTTATCCTTTAACTTACCGCCAAGTAGCAGTGTTCGAATTGTTGTGTTCCAGTTTGGGGATAAGACAACCGGTAAATTTACTAGCATAGGGATATGCCACCTTAGTCACATAGGATAGGTGTTATCTGTTCACCATATTGAAATTTTACTTCTACCACTCTGACGATATTGTTTTTTACAATGCCGTCTTTACTGTCAAGTGTATGAAAACTGTAATAACGTTAACAATATAATAGCGATATGGTAAAAGACAAGTGAGATGGTATTGTACATGGTAGCTTATTGTTTTGGTCATGGTTTCCTATTAGCAACGTTTTGTTAGCTCTTATTTACTTGACAGTAATGACTAGGCATCGGAGTTTTTGTCGCACGGTAAGACTAATAGCAAGCTATGCAGTCGTCATTTGCCATAAATCTAAACTCTTATTCATATTCATACTCATTTATTTATTTAATTATTTAGGTTTTTTCATAATCAAGGACAACAACGTTGACGAGTTTAGAAACGATTATTTAATGTTATATTTGAAATATAAATATTACAATAAAAAAAAATACCATTTTTATACTGATTTAATTACGAAAATTTATAAACTAACAAAAGATACACGGCAGAAGGGATTGTTTTACACTATTAAAATAGTTCAAGTTATGAATTAATAATCTTTTTTTTTTTATATACAGGGTGACTGGTAATTCGCCGTATTCCTTGAAAGGGGTTATTCTACAGCTCATTTGTAACGATTTAAGTCCAGTCAACCAGGGGTCAAAACTCACTGGTTATCGAGTTATTCACGTTTTTAGAATTTTTAAAAAATACCCGCCTTTCGACCTAAAACTAGTCATTGTGTAAAAACTTCGTCATTTAGAAATAAAAAAAAGCATTTTTCAAATAGCCAATGAATTACTGATTACGAAAAATAGTAAAAAATGCCAAAGAAATGCAAAGTTTTGCAAATAACAGGATTTGAAGTTGAAAGTTCAAGTAATTATTTTCCAAATTTTGTAACATTTTAAAGCATTACTAAAAAAAAAGTATGACACTTCGCGTACAAATGACAGGAATAATTTGCTCAATTCATAAGCTTTCTAAAAAAGTACAATTTATGACCTTTTAAACTTAATTTTCATTTAAAAATGTACAATTAATAAAAAATAGCAGAAATTTTCGCGGTTAAGCTCCATCGTTTCAACTAAAAATCGCGGAATCGTTATCGTTTTTAAATTCACCTAATCGTGTTCTTTTAAATTTGCTTTTTAAAAACATAAAGTGCGTTCCATTTTTAACCGAAAAACGCGGGTAGTGTTGTAGTAAAATGAATAAAACATCGTTCTCCATTTTAAATTCGGCTAATAGTGTTTTATTTTTAAATAAATTTGCTTTTTAAAAACAAAGTGCGTTCCATTTTGAAATTTCGAGCATCTCAAAACTTTTTGAGTGACCTACGTAATCAGTTACTTTCAACTTTCTTTCCATTTCGGACGATATTGATAACTAAGCTTCTTTCTCAAATGCCTGCTTGCCAATTCGAAGAATACGCAGATATCATTTATTGTTACGGATTCTGCGATGGAGACGCGGCTGCAGCTAGAAGGGAATACCAACGTCGTTACCCTAACCGCCGTTTACCTCACGCAAGCGTGTTTGGTTCATCGTACCGTCTTATTCGGGAAAGAGGATCAGTTCAACGCCGCCAAGCTGATGCTGGAAGACCTCGACATGATACTGCTCAAGATGAAGAAATCCTTCAGTGTTTGCGGCGGACAGACGGCACTAGTTCGACGAGAATTGTGGCTAACCGGCTCGGTATGTCTCAGTGGAAGGCGTGGTTTACACTGCACTCAGCTCGGCAGTACCCGTGTCATTAAACTCCAATACACGCTATTGAAGAGGGAGACCCGGCGAGAAGGATCTCATCAAAGTAGTGCCGTCTGCCCGGAAACACTGAAAGATTGCTTCATCTTGAGCAGTATCATGTCGAGGTCTTCCAGCATCAGCTTGGCGGCGTTGAACTGATCCTCTTTCCCGAATAAGACGGTACGATGAACCAAACACGCTTGCGTGAGGTAAAATGCGGTTAGGGTAACGACGTTGGTATTCCCTTCTAGCTGCAGCCGCGTCTCCATCGCAGAATCCGTAACAATAAATGATATCTGCGTATTCTTCGAATTGGCAAGCAGGCATTTGAGAAAGAAGCTTAGTTATCAATATCGTTCGAAATGGAAAGAAAGTTGAAAGTAACTGATTACGTAGGTCACTCAAAAAGTTTTGAGATGCTCGAAATTTCAAAATGGAACGCACTTTGTTTTTAAAAAGCAAATTTATTTAAAAATAAAACACTATTAGCCGAATTTAAAATGGAGAACGATGTTTTATTCATTTTACTACAACACTACCCGCGTTTTTCGGTTAAAAATGGAACGCACTTTATGTTTTTAAAAAGCAAATTTAAAAGAACACGATTAGGTGAATTTAAAAACGATAACGATTCCGCGATTTTTAGTTGAAACGATGGAGCTTAACCACGAAAATTTCTGCTATTTTTTATTAATTGTACATTTTTAAATGAAAATTCAGTTTAAAAAGTCATAAATTGTACTTTTTTAGAAAGCTTATGAATTGAGCAAATTATTCCTGTCATTTGTACGCGAAGTGTCATACTTTTTTTTTTAGTAATGCTTTAAAATGTTACAAAATTTGGAAAATAATTACTTGAACTTTCAACTTCAAATCCTGTTATTTGCAAAACTTTGCATTTCTTTGGCATTTTTTACTATTTTTCGTAATCAGTAATTCATTGGCTATTTGAAAAATGTTCTTTTTTATTTCTAAATGACGAAGTTTTTACACAATGACTAGTTTTAGGTCGAAAGGCGGGTATTTTTTAAAAATTCTAAAAACGTGAATAACTCGATAACCAGTGAGTTTTGACCCCTGGTTGACTGGACTTAAATCGTTACAAATGAGCTGTAGAATAACCCCTTTCAAGGAATACGGCGAATTACCAGTCACCCTGTATCTTGACTAAGATAATTAATTAATTATACACGACCGACCGCTATAGAGGCATTTTAAGATAAATTAAATAAATGAGTATGAATATGAATAAGAGTTTAGATTTATGGCAGATGACAACTCCATAGCTTGCTATTAGTCTTACCGTGCGATAAAAACTCCGATACCTAGTAATGACGATCGAGTTAAAAACAATATAATAACAGGTCAAAGACGATATGTTTTTTAACTCTTAGAATAGAGACACAGTATTATTGCTTATTGATTTATTAATTGAATACACGTGTCAACTTCTACGACGCGTAGGCCGTAGCAGTCGGTTGCTACGGCGTAGTCGCTCGCGTAGACGTTGCAGGCTTTTTAATAGACTACTCCGGTTAACGGTTTTTTTTTAGGGTTCTGTACAAAAAATTAAAAACGAAACCCTTATAGGATTAATCGTGCGTCTGTCTGTATGTACGTCCGTCTGTCACAGCGAATTTGCTCCGAATATACTGGACCAAATCACGCAAAATTTGGTACGATGGTGTAATCCTTTGACCCAAATACAAATGTGCAAAGTAACATATTTTTTAAATAAGGGCCACGAATAAGGAAATTAAAAAAAGTTTTGCAAATCTTTCTGTGACATATATAAAATGAAAGACTCTTGGATATGTTTTCATTGGTAGGTAATAAGCGTCCTATATTATTATTATTATTTCACTACTTTACTATTATTTCAGAGCTAGAAATTTTCGTGGCACTTTTCGATAACGCTAGTGAGTTCTCATTTATTGACTTCCGATGTACATATTTATCGATAAAATTCAATACAGAACACATAATTCAAAAGAAGATTAAACGTAGAGGTAACGAGCGATCTTATCGCCAAACAGTTATCTCTTCCACATACATAACCTTTAGGTAGCTGATAAATTTTAAATCGACGTTTGGAATCAAAACAACACATTATTTTAAAATAAGTTCCAAATACGGCTAACAATATCTATTACTCATCTATTTCGGCTATTTCAAGTTCATGTTTATAATACTTGCTAGCGCTAACAAGTGCTTCTTTAGTTTCTTGACACAGTTGTTAGATGACACGATAAGTTGCTAACAATCTACTTATTAGTTTTATATCGATAACGCCGACGACGACGCTGGCCTAGTTGGTAGTGACCCTGCCTACGAAGCTAGCGGTCCTGGGTTCAAATCCCGGTAAGGGCAGATATTTGTGTGATGAGCGCGAATATTTGTTCCTGCGTCATGGATGTTTTCTATGTATTTAAGTATATATTTTCTCTATATAAGTATTTATATCGTTGTCTAGTACCCATAGCACAAGCCTAGAGCTTAGTTTGGGACTAGGTCAATTGGTGTGACATTGTCCCTGATATTTTATTTTATTTTTTTATTTTTTTATTACATTGAAAGTCGATAAACGAGTCAAATCACTAGGATAGCCCAAAAATGATCTGATTATTTATCAGCGCCTCACTCGCTCTGATATTA
Source organism: Acleris emargana (assembly GCA_927399475.2). Classification (NCBI taxonomy): domain Eukaryota; kingdom Metazoa; phylum Arthropoda; class Insecta; order Lepidoptera; family Tortricidae; genus Acleris; species Acleris emargana. The sequence continues at coordinate 3,011,418 of OV656847.1, forward strand.
AACGTGTCCTGACTGTGTCCGATCATTACACGTTGAGTATTCACACACAAGGCGCAAGCGACGAGCGAAACGCTGCCTCTCATGAAGTCTATTTATAGCGATATACACTGAAGACGAGAAAAAAATGTATTACCATTTTACTTGAGATGACGGTTGAAATGTAATGCAATAGTTTTTATTATATAGGTAATTCCTATTATTATAAGTAAATTAAATCGTCGGTGATACTGCAAAACCGCGTAATTAACAAATTTATGATAGAGCAAAATAAACCGTAGTGTCTTATTAAAAAGGTGCATTTTGCTCCTTATTTAAAATGTTTCTTACGCGGTTTTGCAGTTCCACCTAAGAAATAAGAGTCTTGAAATTGTAGTCTCGAGAATGTATTTTATATGTCTCATAGATCCCACTTACAATCAGGGGCCTGTTCATTTGCCTCCTTCATGCACGACATAAAAAAATAATTGTTGCGATACCTTTAAAACGATTAAGAATAAAAAACCTTACATTATTTAACCAGAAATTTACTACATTCCTTCCTTATAGTGACATTCTATTCGGAAACACTTTAAAATTCCGTTGTAATTTCTCGAATATTCATTTTTCCGAAAGCTATGATAGAAGATACTTTAGATTCAATGGATAATTTAATTGCTATACGTACCTACGTTTTCTATCAAAATATAGTATTCGGAATGATGATAATTCTGGATTTGAATGAATTCTGAATTTTGACTCTTTGGAATGATGTAGTGTACCCATTTTATTTTTATAATGCTGCACAGTGCGATAACACTTAGACAGTGCTTCGAGTTTCCACTAGTCTCTCACTCGCTCTCATACGCTCATTAAGAGCAAGTGAGAGAGAACTACAAACCCGAAGCATAATCTAAGTGCTCACAGTCTGTATCCCGTGGCTTGGACCACGGGTCAAGTTTTAATTAGAGGTTTTCGTTCGCGGCCAGCGGCGGTCCAAAACTGCCATTAAAGTGGTCGATCGTTTAGTCTTGTGGGGGTTAACATGGTAAACTGACGCCGTATCGGGTCCAAATTGTATGGAAATCGGGCAGACCGGTACGGAATGTGTAGTGTAAAATGAATGCTGATTATGTTAGCAGAGGTAGGTATAGATAGTAGAGTGGCATTAAGTTTTTTGTTTACGAAAAGCATAATGAACGTTTAGCATAAAAACCAATTGTATAATTTTATCTGGAATACGATAACATAACACTCATTTAGTATAGCTATAATTTCCTTGTTATTATGCATTTTAAAACATTTTTTTCTAACTAGGTTAGATAAGGTTAGAACTGTGACCACATTAATAGTAATGAAAGACATTTGTGTGATGTGCGCGAATATTTGTTTCGGTGTCATGAATGTTTTCTATGTATTTAAGTATATATATTTATCTATATAAGTATTAAAGATAAGATAAAAGATAAAGACATTTATTCAGTAAGAAGGCCGCACGGTCACTTTTACACGTCAAGAATCTACCAGCGCTTCACAAGAGGAGACCACTGCTGAGAAGAAACGCCGCAAGAAACTCGACATATTTATATAGTTGTCTTGTACCCATAGCATAGTAGCCAAGAGCTTAGTTTGGGACTAGGTCAATTGGTGTGAAATTGTCCCCTGATATTTATTTATTTTATTTTATAATTAATGTTAGTGTATGTTACTAATATTTATTACTTTATTCGTTTTATAATGTGATGTTACTTAATTGTGCAAATTGTGGTTACTGAATTATCAACAACTTTTTAAGTTGTGATTCTGTAGGTCTGCCTAGCCCACTCTGGGATTACAGGCGTGAAGGTATGTATGTTACTTAATTTGCAGTATGCTTGATTACACGGTTATAAAAAAAAACTTATACTAAAGTTTCTTCCGGCGTTTCCTCTCTACAATGATGGCCTTGTCCAAAGCACTGGTAGATTCACTAAATATTATCGACTTGGCAAATTTACCGAATAAATTATTTAATTTCTACGATACTTAGTTTCGCGTCACTTGCATGCGTCGGGTTCCCGCGACCTTTGTTACCCCGCTTATTACTATCGCGGACACCCAGTCATTACAAAACATATGTCCTTTTACCACGAACAGTTAATCCTTCCAACTAAAAAAGCATATGTTCTATTCTAATGGCGTTCACTCCTGTTTAGGTGTATTGTGCTGGCCTACTTGGTAGTGACCCTGCCTACGAAGATAGCGGTCATAGGTTCAAATCCCGGTAAGGACAGATATTTGTGTGATGAGCGCGAATATTTGTTCCTGAGTCATGGATGTTTACTATGTATTTAAGTATATATTTCTCTATTTAAGTATTTATATCGTTGTCTAGTACCCATAGTACAAGCCTAGAGCTTAGTTTGGGACTAGGTCAATTGGTGTGATATTGTGCCATGATATTTATTTAGCCGATGTCGAGTTATTTATAGACATTCCCATGGACTTATTAGAGAAATAAGTCCATGGATATCACATGCGAAGACAATCGCTCACTGAAAGAGTATTTTCTCAAATAGACTTAACAGAAGCACATGGGGTTAACTCCACGCGCTTCTGTCAAGTCCTAAAAAGCATCGTTAAGTTACATCATTTACCAAACGATGGAAAATTGACGACTGTCAACGTCGCCAGCCCTCCCAATCAGCTTGACAGCGGACAAACTAATAACTACCCTCGTTTACAAAATGACGCATCTACCATTTAAACGCTAAAGAAATTTCAACTCTATATTGATTAATTATGGTTGTAATTGCTGTGAGTGTATAGTGTGTTAGGCTTTTGAATTAGAGGGTAGTAGCATCATAATTTATGCAACGCATAATAGCATATGACGTTATGCCCTCTAACATGTAACTCAAGTTCAGAACTGTTAGTCTCAATTTTCATACAAAATTGACTCCATATCAGTGCCTTGGGCACTGCTGGATATCTTAAGGCGAACCCTATTTTATTTTGATGCAAGTGGCAACTTCGCTGTTTGGCAACATCTGTGGCGTTTATCGTAATAAATTGGAATTCTTAATATGTAGTGACGCGTCGATTTGGGGAATGGATTTGTGATGAAGGGTGACGTGGATTGGTCTTGATATATGAGTGTTGATCTGACCGTAAATTTAAGTTAAACATACTCTCATCAAGCCCATAAACCTACCACTTACCACTGATGATCTTCACCGTATCAGCCGATAATATGACACAGCTAGTTCTCAAAGAAATAGCTAATTCGTTCGCCGTTCGCCGAACTCAAACGCGAACCATCTGACGAAATGTTTAGGCGTCGGCTTAGAAATCTTTTGCTGGATAACCCAGTCTATTCGGTGAATTAGTATATGGAACTTGACTTATAAATAAGATTGACTTTAATTTTTTTAGAGTACTCTGTATTTGTGTTGACTTTTAATATTATCATTTAATTCTATTTCTGACGACGTCAATGTAACTGCATATAATTTCACATGCCATGTAATTTATACTGTGTTTTTTACCGTGTGGTTGCCGAGTTAGAATAGTGCCACTCCATGTCTTCCCGTGGATGTCGTAAGAGGCGACTAAGGGAATAAAGTCTTGTAGTACCGTAAAACTTGGTAACTATGGTCCAGTACTTCAACTGTGGTCCAAGTCTAATTTATTTAATTCCTCATAGATGACTTAAGTATAAGGATTTTAAAACTTTAGTCAACAAGAAATGTCTATAAAACAACACGTTTCCTTAACTAAAGATAATGGGAACTTGTACTTTTGGTCATTGATTTTGGACCATAGTTGGAAGATTTTGGACCATAGTTACCAGGTTTTACGGTACTGTTAGGCGATTGGCTTGCCACCTGTCACTAATACGCTGGTAACTACTTGTGCAAAATGTGGTTACAGAATTATCAATAAGTTTTAAGACTTGTTGGTAATTATTTAGCTCTGCCTACCCCACTCTGGGAATGAAGGTGTGAGTTTATGTATGTATATTGAGTAATAAAATCTGAATCTGAATCTGTTCTGCTAGTCTGTATTTTGTATTGATTATTTTTTAGAATTTATTAACTGTTGTATATAGGTAATGTAGCTGTTTTGTCTTTACGTACATTGGAGTCGAAACATTCGATGCATCATAGAGCAATTAGCGTAAAACCAATCCAATAAAACAAACCCAAATATTAACCTCTCATTGAATACACTAAGATACTTTTACCTTTTAGTTTTCAAACGGGTATATACGGTTAAATCTTGCTTTGCCAACAAAGTTAAATAAACCGAGACGAATCGTGACGTTTCTAACAACAGACAATATTGATTATGTGTAGGGTACTCAAAGAGTCCGCATTAAAAAATCCATAACACTGGCAACATCGCCGACCACTTACTGGCAGCATTAAGCGCTACTTACCCTTAACTGCCGATGGCTGAGCAGTGCCTGTGAATATTTAAAGCAAATTGGAGGGGACGCCCCCTAGTGTTGCCACGAGGCAAATCACACGTGTACGTTTTTACAGAAGCATGTGTTGAAGTATGTCATATCTTTCGTGACACTTACAAAATGAAGACAAATCGATTGACATGAGAATCATCAAAATCGTTTCACACAATATTTTCTAGAGCGCCACAAAGAAACAAACATACATACAACCATATACAGAGTTATTGGTAAGTCGAACTGTTCCCCTCTAGGGGTTATGGGGGTGATTATTTGCAATCATTTTGGTCCCATAATACCCTTTGCAAAAGTTAGTATTTTTTTCTGTTTTTGTGTCATTTATGTTGGATGAACTGATAAAAATCATGTTTTTCTTTTTGGTCTCGCATTCTTAAACGTGTACAGATAATTGTACTTTTAATATTGCATAAAAACAGCAATTTTACCTTTATCTAAATCTATTTTTTTTATTTAATTATTAGATGCTTTCCTGACTTTTTTTAAAGCAAAAAACTTAAATTTAAATTATCTCAGAAATGGTTTGCTTTTGCATAGGGTATTATGGGACCAAAATGATTACAAATGACCTCTCCCATAACCCCTACAGGGGAATAGGTCGACTTACCAATAACCCTGTATAGGCTGATAAACAGTTTACCCTCCTCATTCGGAAGTTGGGTAAAAATAGATGTGTTTCTCGGTTAATTCTATTTGGTTACACGTTCATAATTTGGCAGCGATCGGCGCGCGCGCTGCCAGTCGCGATAACATCGCTGCGCCGATTTGCTTCCAACTTGTTACACCGTAGAGAGCGTGGAAGCGAGAGGGATGATTGCCTCATCGCTAGGGTGTCGACTCCGTAAGGTACCGGGTTCAAGCTCAAGCTGCTGCCATTTACCAAAGTGTTTCCTGCTCAATTAGCTTTTTGAATGGACAGCATTGTTAGGAATCCTGCTCATTTGAACAGTTGAATATGTTAACGGTTTAAGACGGTGCCTTAGCTAAGTTAGTAGTAACTAGTAACCTCGCCTAAAAGATAGCGGGTGTGTCGAGCGAAGCATTTATCTATATAAATAAAGTTATTATTAGACCCCGCTATCGGAGGTGCAAAATGGTAGCTGTCAAGTTCTTAGGGATGGGTTAAAATATTCATGATGTCGATATCGATATTCTTACTTTTTCTGTACAATTAGTTTTATATATGTACCTATACCATTTTTTAGACTACAATTTAACATGTTTTTTTTGGAATCTATGATAATCATTGTCATCAGAAATGTAAATATAAATAAATAGGGCTCAGATATTGGGTTTATTGTTGAATAAATTCATCGTGATAGATTATTGCAGAGAAACTGAAAAAAAACTGATCGTTCATTGACAATACGATATCCCTTTAAGAGACATTTATTAATTATTTAATTTTTAATTTATATAAAAATGGTTCGCGCTATGAAGATAACGATAATTTGTTAGTAATAATGAAATATTTTAGAATATTATTTATAAAAATGAAAAATGTTTAACACATTCATTTTGTAATTATATAGTCCTGTTTTATAAAATGAACACGTTTGATTAAAGTCAAAGAAAAAATATCGACAGATAGCTAGTATTTCAAAATATTTTTTAACCATCCCTAAGAACTTGACAGCTACCATTTTGCACCTCCGATAGGGGGGTCTAGTTATGTATTGTTTAGTATCTATATGTCTCTGTCTAATCGCTCTCTAATTAGCAGTTTAAAATGCTTGCCTCATCCGTTGTTGTTCCTTTGTTGATTAAAATTTTACTTTCGGCGATATCTTTTACGGTATTTTCATAGTTTGTCAAGAAATTTATTTATTTATTTATTTACTTTATCACTACATAGTATAAAACAAAGTCGCTTGCGCTGTCTGTCCCTATGTATGCTTAAATCTTTAAAACTACGCAACGGATTTTGATGCGGTTTTTTTTAATAGATAGAGTGATTCTTAAGGAAGGTTTATATGTATAATACATTCCACGCGGGCGAAGCCGCGGGCGGGTCGCTAGTTGGAGATAAAACAGAAACAAACAATGCATTACTTATGAACTAATTTACAAAGTAGTTTAGATACAGTTGTTTCCTTACACATATCTCACCGAGGACATAAAAAAATATATATAGTAGGCAACATGCGACCATACGAGTACCTACAGAGTTTCGTTTACGTTCTAGGAAACAAAACAATTTTATTTTTAATACTCAAAAGAAAAAGATAAGCCTAAGAAATAACGTGTACATGCAATATTTTTTTTTACCTATTAATTGATGTTTTATTATATAGAATAGTGACAGCGACTCTAAACCGGGTACGGGAGCAAGAGAACATATCAACATCACATAATAGTTTGTTGTGGATAATGCGATTTAAAAAGTCCATGTATATTATCTATTTAATATTAGCCGATATTCGCTTTTAAAATATGAGTTTTGTATTTGATAGCGTTGTAAAAGAGAACTTACTCGTTGCGGTGTAAGTGTAGCCCGCTGACGTCACTCGCGTCGCACCTCCGTGCGTTGCATCGCGATCCTTGGTGCATTTGCATGCGGTCGATACACGTGGATGTAACCTAGCCTTGCGTGCAGCGGCCGGTGCAACGATATACGTTACAGTCCGTTTTAATATCACTATTTACTATATTTATGTAATACGAAACCTTAGTAACACATAGCTAATAGTTGAGGGTGATGTGATGGGTTCGATTCCCGGGCAGGGCAAATATTTGTGTGATGAGCGTGAGTATGTGTCTGAGGCTTGGGTGTTTTATATGAGTATAAGCAGTAAAACTCGTATCTCATATCTTGTGACGTACGATTTTAAACTAAAACTTGAAAAGAAGTTCGGAACTTCGGAGAGGAAATGACATTTCGCATCGTCCCCCCCTAGGGTAGCTAATGGGGGGGGGGGGGGGGGTTATGATGGACTCTCGACCACCTCAGTCTCCTGCGAGAGCTGAGGTCGAAGCATACCGTAGGAACGTTACCACCTAGGTCAGCCAGCAGTCAAGGTGATTTTCTAGCCGCGAGGGAGGCGAGACGGGACGAGAAATGAAATTTCGCCAGCCAATTAAAAAAAATAATTACGTAGCGTGCTCGCGCATGCTAGCGCGTGGCCTCCCTAGCCGTTGCGATAGCTGTGTTTCTGTTGCAGAGTTAATACTCTATGTGTCAGTATCCTTATGCTACTAATAATAAGGTCTTCGTAAACAATAATAAATAATGAATAAATAGTAATACTTTATTTGCAAAATAAAAAACCGGCCAAGTGCGAGTCGGACTCGCGCACGTAGGGTTCCGTACAACTATACATCTAAATAAATGTTTTTCTTTATTCTTTATTATATTTGAGTTGATTGAATGAAAGGTAAAATGCGGTTTACGATTTATAACGTATTAAAAAAAAACTAATTATTAGATCTCGTTCAAACCAATTTTCGGTGGAAGTTTGCATGGTAATGTACATCATATATTATTTTTACATTTATCATTCCCTTATTTTAGAAGTTACGGGGGGGGGGACACACATTTTTCCACTTTGGAAGCGTCTCTCGCGCAAACTATTCAGTTTAGAAAAAAATTATAATAGAAACCTCAATATCATTTTTGAATACCTATCCATAGATACCCCACACGTATGAGTTTGATGAAAAAAAATTTTTTGAGTTTCAGTTCTAAGTATGGGGAACCCCAAAAATTTATTGTTTTTTTTCTATTTTTGTATGAAAATCTTAATGCGGTTCACCGAATACATCTACTTACCAAGTTTCCACAGTATAGCTCTTATAGTTACGGAATAAAGTGGCTGTGACATACGGACGGACAGACGGACAGACATGACGAATCTATAAGGGTTCCGTTTTTTGCCATTTGGCTACGGAACCCTAATAAAAATCGGTGAAAAATCTCACACAAATTGTCCTAGTCCAAAAAGCTCTAGGCTGGATCCTATGGATTGGATACTAGACAATGATAAACTTTCTTAAACACAGAAATAAATACTTAAATACATAGAAAATATGCAAGACTCAGATACAAATATTCGCGTTCATCAGCTCGTCACACATATATTTGCCTATACCGGGAATAAAACCCAGGACCGTTAGCTTCATTACCAGGGTCACTACCAACTGTAAACATATATTTGACGCGCTGGCATGCTTGTATCCATTGACGGGTTGTTTTAACATATTGGAACCGAGAGCCATTGCAGCGACGCAAACTGAAACTGCGCCTTTAATGTTTTCGCCAGTACCCTACATCGTCGGATTGCATTAACCTTCCGACGGACGTTCTCCATTCGTCATTTGCCATACGAGTAGTCGCGTGGTGCAGGCGGGACACGTAGAGCGCCGCGTTCGGTACGGCCACGGTATAAATAGAACAGTAGTTGGTCTCTGGCCCTCAAGCAGTTTCTGTTACCTATGGTAGATTCTTGACGGGTAAAAGTGCCAGTGCGGCCTACTTACTGAATAAATGTCTTTATCTTTATCTTTATCTATATTGCCATTGCCACTCGGGCGCTAGGGTTGCTTCGAAGCGCGTCGTCGGTAGTGATGGGCGATTTCTGAAACATTACAAAACTTTCCTTAACTGCGTAAATGACAGCTTCTGAAAGTTTCATAATTAGATGGAAATGATTCTGACACATGTAAATTTCATGAAAAGTTTCCGTTACTTACGTTACATTACAAAACTTCAGTAAATTTCAGAAATTAAACGATTTCACTTTAGTAACTTTCAGAATATTGCATTAAATTTTATGTGAAAGTTTCACTTTTGAAAGTTACAAGCTGCCCATCACTAGTCGTCAGTAGCCTTACCATGAGTTACAATTGCCGTACTCGCTAGCGAGTCCAATTCTCTATCCCTCGCACTATATAAGAATACTTGTGAAGTCTGCGAGGGACAGAGATTCGACTCGCTAGCGAGTACGTTAATTTTAACTCATGGTAAGGGTAATGTTCAATACTCACGCAACCAAACGCGACGACGCGCAGCACCGACTAACAGCGTCGCAACGCTGTGAGTTTATCACTGAGTGACGTACGTATTTCAACGCATCGTGTTGCATGCCATTCTAATTTATATGTAGAACAATGTAACGGCTACAACGCAGTGCACTGTCAACTGGCACTGTCAGTGCAGTGGCACCTCTCTTAACCTGCTTGGTGCGGCCTGTTGAGGTTGCTCGAGGCACGCACACATGCAAACAGCGCGATATATTTTGAAGACGTACTACTGTTTGTACTCTGGTATGTCTGCCTGAAGCGAGGAATTTGGCTCCGTTACTGCACTTCCACAGTCTTACGAGGCTTCCTACGTGCCTTGCTGTGTTGCAGCAATGTGCATCTACCTTAGGCACTGGTCCACTGCCGACAATGAGCAGGAAGCGAGTAGAGCAAGGGATAAACTATGTCTCTCTTCTATTGACTCGGAATCTACAGGTCGTCCCTCGGCTATGCCACATGGAAAGAAAGTACCTTGAATATTGTAGATGGAACATTTTACTGAAAGAAGACATTACAGTCTGTGAGCACTTAGAAGAGGCTTCGGTTTAGTACTTCTCTCTCACTCGCTCTTAATAAGATCGTATGAGAGCGAGTGAGAGAGAAGTACTAAACCGTTGCCTCTTCTAAGTGCTCACAGACTGTATTTGAATTTAAAAAAACAATTTAAACTGCATTCATAGATATTTAAATAATTACATAGTTGAACCGGGAATCGAACCCGTTACGCGAGGAAAATAATTACCCTATAGTTTTATCATACCGATCGAAAGGCTTCATCATAACTTCATAAGGATTATTTTTTACTAAATAATATATATGTCAGAAATAAAAGGAAGACCATGAATTTTAACATTTGATGTGAAATTTTGTTCAGAAAATGAAAAGCTGACGTTGCCCTAAGGACATACAAGTGACATGTAATAATTTAAATATCTATGAATGCAGTTTAAATTGTTTTTTTTAATTCAAATAATGTCTTCTTTAAGTAAAATGTTCCATCTACAATATTCAATGTACTTTCCTTTCATGTGGCATAGCCGTGGGACGCCCTGTATATCTTTTGTTTCGACAAACTAGTGGAGCGAGCTCGCGCGGCAGTGTGAACAGCCAGTGATAAACTATTATTATATGTCTCTTTTATTGACTCTGAATCTACGTTTCTTGATCGTTTCTTGAGCGAGAAAAGCGCCAATAGATAAGATAAAGATAAAGAGACATTTATTCGCAACAATACAAAACCACTTTAGGTACATAGATACAAAAATAACAAGACAGAGAAACAGTTGCGAAACGGTCCCAACTCAGCATTCGCTAATCACTTCCTCGCCTACAGTGGGACAAGTGCCTTATCATTGTGTACTGTGTGATCATGTAAGAATTGATAAAGATTATACGATTATACTGGTATATGACGACGCGCTGGCCTAGTTGGTAGTGACCCTGCCTACGAAGCTAGCGGTCCTGGGTTCAAATCCCGGTAAGGGCAGATATTTGTGTGATGAGCGCGAATATTTGTTCCTGAGTCATGGATGTTTACTATGTATTTTAAGTATATATTTCTCTATATAAGTATTTATATCGTTAGCCTAGAGCTTAAATTGGGACAAGGTCAATTGGTGTGACATTGTCCCCTGATATTTATTTATTGTTTATTTATTTATTTATATACAGTATGTATTACTCGGCTAAATTATGAAGAGTAATAAACGTAGTAGAAGTGGTAATGAATGATATATGAACCAACATTGGACTCAAAAATATCTGACACGCTTACACAAACCTTTGCTGGCAAAGTAATTTGTTTTAATTATTGATGTTTTTCCTTGAATTTGATTTATAAATTTACACAATTCATTAGAACTTAGGGGTGTCACTTCACACCAAACGGCACTTTTCATAATTCCGGGACATATTCTCAGAATATTTTGCATATGCTGCAGAGCTCTGCGGCAGAGCGATGTGTTCCCTGATTGGTTGGAAATAGAAACTGTGCCCGCTAATGGAAATAAGTACGGATCTTAATCCCTGCGCACTGAATATATTACGTTTGTGCTCTAGGGTTGCCACTGTTACTCCATTGTTGTAGAGGTGGAAATATACGGTTATTCGTCTATTGTGAACTACTGGTTGCCCGGAACTCCACACATAGAAGTCGTTTATCGCCATTCGACAAACATAACTCCGTAACAAAATTTATAAAGTCCAGGACAGTGATTGAACTCTGAAAGCTTGCACAAAAAAAAAACAAATCTATATTACACAATAAATACCTAGTGCTAGATCCTGCAACTGGTCCAAAGTATAAATCCGAACGTTAAATAGATCTAAATATGTATTTATCGATCGATAATGCGTGTACAAGGTAGGCATAGGCATGCAATTGCACAAATAAAATGCAAAGTAACCTCTTACAAATTAATTTAATTTAAACGCGTGGCAACCCTAGCGCGTCGAAAGGAGGGTAGGAATAAATGAGACTTTTGTTCCCCGAGGAGTATCGGCCGACAAATGACTCCGGAATAATGAATCCTGCGCACATAATTTGATATTTTGTCATTAATTTTAATTAACGTTCGTTGCCGCCGACTGCAAATTGTGTGAGATTTGATTACGCGATCTGTGTCATGGGCAGTTTACAAAAACGTATGTTTTAGCATCAAACAGCATATCATGCCGTTTATTTTCCTTTTTAGGGTTACGTACCAAAATGGTACAAAAGGAGCCCTTATGGTGGGACTTCGTTTTCTGTCTCTCTGTCTGTCTGTATGACTTTTATATTACGCTGGCTGTTTCGACTGGTGAATGTATGGCTACCGCCAAGCAGCAGTGTTCGCATCGTTGTGTTCCGGTTTGGGGATAAGACAGCCGGTGAAATGACTAGCATAGAGGCATTCCATCTTAGTCCTCAGGGTTGGCAACTCATTTGCAGTCTTGTGAATGCGAATGTCTATGGGTCACAGTTTCCACTTACCATCAGGTGGCCTGTGTGCTCGTTTGCCTTCCCATGCTATAAAAAAAAAAAAAAGGTATGGCTACATAAAAACAAGTGACATTTTAACCATCGCCATGAAAATAAATTTCCGTACCTAATCTAGCCCTTAAATAAACATTTTCAACAACAAATTTTCTCCTTAGACGAATTTTCACGAACAAATTCTGAAGCGAATTTCACAAGTAAATTACCTCGCGCCTAAACGGCCTTTATAAAAGTGTTTGTTTTTTACTTTTCTTCAGCTACCTCCTTTTATCTTGGGACGGTTCAATCATGCCCACATCATACGAACACGTAAAAACGAAAAGAAATAAGTCAAACTAGTTATCTTCTATTTTGGACTTTGCACACGCTTTTTAGGATTCATTTTGGAAACGTTTCGGTTTTGTACTTACTTCGTTTTGTTATAAAGGTAAACTTGAGTGTGTACAAACATCATCCTTCTTTTGACGAGGGTAACGTCTATAATGCTCTGTGATTTCGGTACAAATATCCTGGTGAACGAGTAGGTATACAGTCTGTGAGCACTTAAAAGAGGCTTCGGAATAGTACTCTTATGACGACGCGCTGGCCTAGTTGGTAGTGACCCTGCCTACGAAGCTAGCGGTCCTGGGTTCAAATCCCGGCAGATATTTGTGTGATGAGCGCGAATATTTGTTCCTGAGTCATGGATGTTTACTATGTATTTAATAAATAAATAAATAAATATCAGGGGACAATGTCACACCAATTGACCTAGTAGAAATATATACTTAAATACATAGTAAACATCCATGACTCAGGAACAAATATCTGCCCTTACCGGGATTTGAACCCAGGACCGCTAGCTTCGTAGGCAGGGTCACTACCAACTAGGCCAGCGCGTCGTCAAGTAATATATTTCTCTATATAATTATTTATATCGTTGTCTAGTACAATTGGTGTGACATTGTCCCCTGATATTTATTTATATTTATTTATTTACTTCTCTCTCACTCGCTCCCATACGATCTTATTAAGAGCGAGTGAGAGAGAAGTACTAAACCGAAGCCTCATCTAAGTGCTCACAGACTGTACTTTAGTCGCTTAATAGTAGTGATGACATTAAAGGTACACACGGCGACACAGCGGGCCTAGTATGGTTACGTTTATCGCGTTACAATACGTGGATAAAGCATCCGACTCTCTCGTGCCTACTTATACACGTGTCAAAAAGAGACGGACGTTTTATCCGTATTTTGATACGCAATAAACGCAGCCATATTAATAATTGAAAAGGAGTCAAGAATGGGGGGTTTAAAAATGAAAGTGGTTTGATTATGGCATGTGTCATATCACAGTTCCGTCCGCGCAACCATTGAGACCGGACGCGTTTGTTGTTGGTACTTGCTCCGCGTTGAAATATTTTCGAAACTAATTTTTGATTCGTTGGTTTAGTTAATTCGAATTCCTTGTCTTTCTTGTGACATTCTTACGACCGGCTCCTCCCAGTGGGCGTTTTGGAAAGGGATAGTTGGTGTTTGTGCGTGCTGTTGGATTTGAACCCGCGTCACCAGTGTGAGAAGCCAACGCCTCCACCGCTGGACCAGGCATCGCTTCCTCAACCGAGGCGGAATAGACGACCAGTCGGAGCGCATAGTGACCTTGGAGTGGTTGGTGAATACGACATCGGCTACGCCAATTTGCTACGAAGCGCTACGAACGCGCTACGAACGTGCTACGCAACGCTCAACGCTGTTCCGACCCCCGCAGTGCTACGCAGTGTAAGTACGCAATGAAAAGGGCCGATAGTGCTGATATGATTTGTCAGGCGTGTAACGGAGAGCTGTCTGTGGGTGAACAATACCTGCAGTGCATGGTGGGAACTTGCGGTAAACTGTACCACTATCTGTGTACCAGCAAAACCTTAACGTCGGTCGAGAAAGACTCTTGGGTGTGCCCTGAGTGCTGCATCGCGAGTAAAAAAGTAGGACGTAATTGTGACACCCCTGTTGGCACGCCGGTCACTGTTAAAAATGTTGCAAGCAGGAATAAGAGTGACTCCTCTCACCCTACGCTGCGGTCGACGGATGTTTCGTTGCTGGAGATGACGCGTGAATCTGTTTGCACACCGGTCGCTGTTAAGAGTGTTGCAACTAGGAATAAGAGTGAATCCTCTCACCCTACGCCGCAGTCGACGGATATTTCTTTGTTGGCGATGACGCGAGAACTGCAGCTAACACGAGATCAAATGGCCATGCTGTCTAAACAGCTGGCGGATGCTGTCTCTACTATTGCTTTATTCCAGGAGGCACTCGCCGACAGTGCTATTAAGTTCGAGGTGGTCAATGAGAGGCTGATCAAACTTGAGTCTGCGTCTGCTGCCCCTTGTAAGTGCGGCGAATCTTGGCCTCCACTGCCAGGTACGGATAACTCTAAGTCCAAAGAGAAGAGCAAGACCCGCGACATGAAGTATTCGGCAACCAGTACAGGTGAACCTGCGGTAGTTGTGAAAGCTGTGCCACCGGCTGAGGAGCTGCCGGCTGCCGTGCGGGCTGAGGCACCGATAAGTGAGATGCGCACAGTAGGGTCTCGTGGTCGTAGTGAAGCACAAACCGGCGATGAGACCTTTGTTGGGGAGGAGCTTGGAGCTGGGGATTTCCAGGAGGTTCGTCACCGAAAGAGACGTTTTACCTCTGTACGAGGCACCGCTGGCCCAGATGTAACGTCACTTAAGGCGGTAGAACACCGCAAATACATCCACCTGTGGAATATGATCTCGGGAGCAGATGATATACGAGCGTATCTACAAACTCTTTGCCCAGATAGCCCATGCACCGTTGAAGAGCTTAAGCCGAAAGGAGAATATAAATCCTATAAAATAGGAGTTTCAATGGAAACGTTTGAAAGGTGTATGTCCGCAACGGTATGGCCGGATAACGCCAGAGTCAAGGAGTGGTTATTTCTTAGACGACAAAACCGCGGGAGTCTCGCAGGCCGTTCCTAAGGTCCAGTTGCGTCCGAAGCAGATAATGAGCTTAGACGTCATATATCAGAATGTCAGAGGTCTTAACACTAAGCTCAATTTCTTCAGGCTCAATCTTCTGTCTCTGACATGTGATGTGATAGCAGTGACCGAGTCATTTCTGACAGAAGCTGTCGATGACACTGAACTTTCATGGGGTCGTTGGTGTGTTTTACGCCGAGATCGTGCCACCGGTTCTCGCGGGGGTGGTGTGCTGCTTGCCGCGCGCCCTAACCTTGAGATGCGGCGGTGTCATGATTTGGAGACTCCCACGGGGGAGGACTTATGGGCCTCAGTCACATTAAATCGGACTACCTGCTACATCTGTGTGGTTTACATCCCCCCCAGTGCTTCTGATGAAGTGTACATGCGCTGGTTTCAAGCTGTGGAACAAGTGTTAGAGACACTAAATGGTGAAGTTCTTATTGTCGGTGATCTTAATTTAAATCCACTCTATACATCTTCTAGTATTATATGTTATTATTCCTATTTCTTAACTGTATGTGATCTGAATGAGATGAATGAGGTCATGAATGCGTATGGAGGAAAATTGGATGTTGTGCTGGCATCTGAGCGTATTCGCGGTATCAGTGTTCAGGAGATTGAGGGAGGGGGACTGGTGCCTAGACGAGATTTATACCACCCGCCACTGGAGATATCGGTTCCCTTAGGCGAAGCCTCGCGTCGGTCCGCCTCTGAGCAAACAGATCCTAGTAACATAGAATCACAACGAGACTGGAATTTTGCTAAAGGCAATTATGAGCTTCTGTATAAACTTATATCTGAGGTAAGCTGGCAAGAAATTCTTCAGATGGATGACGTTGACATTGCGGTAGACAGTTTCTATAAAGTAGTTTATGATACTTTTGACGCCTGTATACCTAAGAAGCGTCGATCAAAACGGGCCACTAGACTTTACCCCGTATGGATCACCGCTGATCTGATAGCAGATATAGCGTTGAAAGCTAGGCTCCATCGGAGGTGGAAAGCTACCAAGAATAGGGATGTGTACGGTAGGTATGCCAAACTTCGGACGGATGTCAAGCATCGAATATCCTTAGCTTACGATGGTTACATAGATCGAATTCAAAGTCAGGTTAGAAGTGATCCGCGGTCTTTCTGGCAGCATATACACAGTCTTAGGTCGAAAGGCGGATTTGTGTCCGAAGTGATGTTGGCGGGAGAACGGTTAGTCGGGGCAGAAGCTGCGGAGGCGTTCTCGGGTTTCTTCTCTGGTGTATTCTTGCCGGGCGTCCCTCGCCTTGATGTGCACGCTGTAGTAAACAGTAGTATGAGTCATTCCTGCCAACATGTTGATATAAACAATATTTCTATTCAGGATGTTGAAACAGGTATTAAACGGCTTAAACCTAAGAGCTCTGCTGGGCCTGATAACTTGCCTGCGTATATTATTAAAGGTTGCATAGAGCAGTTGAAGGTTCCTGTTCATTTTCTGTTCAATTTGGCACTCTCGTCCGGAAGATACCCGCATCAGTGGAAAGTTACAAGGGTTAGGCCTATACCTAAGAATAGCAAGTCAGTAGATGTCGAGGATCATAGGCCTATAGCTATACTCTCTTCCCTGGCAAAGTTGTTTGAGTCCATACTGCACCGGACGATATCGGCACAGATCAAACCTTTCCTGTGTGACTCGCAGCACGGCTTCAGGCCAGGCCGCTCTGTTAACAGTAACCTCTTAACCCTGGTTGATACCATTTCCGAGCATCTTGATAGAGGTGTTCAGGCGGACGTCATTTATTTCGACTTTAAAAAGGCTTTCGATCGCGTAGATAACGATGTTCTCCTAACTAAACTTGACAATATTGGGTTCTCCCTGAAGTTGCTAACTTTTTTTGCGAGTTATCTTCGTGATCGACAGCAGTTTGTTCAGCATGGATACTTCGTTTCGGCTCCGTATCGTACTCGATCTGGTGTCAGTCAGGGTTCGATATTGGGTCCCCTCCTATTTGGAATTATGATTAACGACTTGGAGTCAGTCGTAAAGCATGCAGAATGCCTGCTATATGCTGACGATCTCAAGCTGGTATATGGGGTTGGAGATAAGGCACACTGTGACTATTTACAGGAGGATATTAACTCGGTGGTCCGGTGGAGTGTGGACAATAAACTCCTTTTCAACACGGCCAAGTGCTGTGTGTGCACATTTAGTCGCACTTCTGCACCTTTGCATGCTCAACATATCCTTGGAGTAGAGCTTATTAACCGGGTCGACTCTGTGAAAGACCTAGGTGTTGTTTTTGACACGCGCCTCACGTTTCACGATCACATCCGAGGGCTCGTGAGTGACTGCTTTCGGAGGTTAGGTTTTGTTATCCGCAATGTCAAAGACTTCCACGATCTTGGGGCCATAACGCTTGTCTTTAACGCTTTGGTGAGAAGTAAATTAGAGGCATCGTCGCTTATTTGGAATCCGCATGAATGCACATATGTTTTACTCCTGGAAAGGATCCAAAAAAAAATCCTCAGATTTATTTACAAGAAAACCTATGGGTATTACCCCTTCCTCTATCCAACCAAATTTTTGCTTGGCTCCCTTGGGTTTAATTCATTGGAGGTAAGGCGTAACAACAACCTGTTACTTACTGCCTGCCGTATATTGCGTGGAGAGTCCGACTGCCCTGAGCTAGTGGGCCAAGTCGTGAGGCTGTTCGTGCCGGATGTGTTCCGGATAACCCTTAGGCCGCGTGTGCGCCCCCTGTTGGCGGTGCCGGCGGCGCGTACGGTGTCGCGCCGGAACTCGCCCTTGCTCCGCGTCCTGGTGCTGCTGAATGCGCTCCTGGCGTCCGTGCCTGAGTGTGACTTGTTTGCATGGCGATGGGCAACACTGTGCCGTGAATGTCTGAGATTTTGTGAGATGATGGATGATAGGCCTTCCAGTATTACCTAATGACAATTGTTTTTTATTTTATTTTGTTTATTTTTTACGGTTCTGAATTGATCTGTTTTTCTTTTAAGCTTTTGGTGGTTTCTTCTTTTTTTTTTTTGTTTGTATAAGTTTAATGTTTCTCGGTGTATTGGTTCCAACTGTAATGCCGTGTAAATATGTTTGCAATAAATAAATAAATAAATAAATAAATAAATAAATATCATCATCATCATGTCAGCCGAAAGACGACCACTGCTGGACATAGGCCTCCCCCAAGGCTCTCCACCCAGACCGGTCTTGTGCTTTTCGCATCCACCGCGTTCCCGCGATCCTTACAAGGTCATCACTCCATCTTGTTGGAGGCCTACCTTACAGCTCGTCTCCCGGTCATATCTGCACATTTTAAAACTAATTATTTTTTAATTTTCTGTTATGTACTTTTTGATAGATTAGCTAAAAAAACTTTGAAAATCTGTATTAAAATTTAGACTAATCAAAATGGGCGTTAGGTTAGGTTAGGGCAGGGAAAATAAAGTTCATAACAAAATGAATATTTTTTGCGTGCTCGCTACACAAGCCCGCAATGTTGCATACAAATTCCATTGTTATCTAGTTTGTAACTTTTTAAAAAGTGAAAACGGCCATAGTAAAATGAGGGCACAAGTCTTATATATCCATATTTTATTCGAAACGTAACTTTTTAATCTGTGTCTTGAATAGCTTGAGTTTTTTTTTCTAAAAATCGCTTGCGTTTCTCCTTGTCATAAACATAAAGGCGGTAAAGAGTGATGTTATTTCACGTGAAGTTTCTGTTTATATGCGATTTGTATCTTGCGATTTTTGAAAAAAGCACTATATATGCCTCGGCTGGAACGGCAATTGCGAGCCTCGTATTTTTAAACGGACTCGCTAGCTCGTCCGTTTAAACCAATTCTCGGCCCGCAATTGCCTGCTTCACTGCCTAGGCAATAATGTACTATTCCTCTACTCCGAAGAGCTTATCAAATATTTCTTGTTACAGGTAAGCTATCGCACTAAGATAAAAACAACCACAGCAGCATAACACAGTAAGTTCAACTTTAATACCAGCAACTTACATCCTTTTGCCTTGAAGTGTAAGTATAACTGAGAGTACTCGAATTTGGAGATAGTATGTTTTGCTTTTGAGTAAGAGAACTGTTTGTCAAAATAGATTCTGTTTTATTGCGAAGGCCTACGCAATACGTGTGGCTGTATAATAAAAGGGCGTGAGAGCTTATGATTTGTGGTAATTTTACAACTTTTCGCGTAACTACCGCTACCTTTTTTTGGGTGAACGTGTATTATTTTGTGTGGCGGGTTCGGGATGGCAAAAAACTTGTGGTATGGTTCTAAATTACAACCTTAAAAAGGGTTCAAAGTTTTTCCCTATCGGTCTGTCTGTCTATAAGACTGTTATTGCTTAGAGCCCGAATGTAGAAACCAATAAATTCTGAGGCGGTTATTTTAATTTAAAATATGTTTTTCTGGCTATTGTGCATAGCTAAGTCCAATAAAAATAGGTAAACTCAATCAAATCGAATCGAATTAATCAAAAAGATGAGTTCATAATGTTTGTAGTGTTATTACTGTTATTAAGGTTATTAAAGAAAATATGCCTTGACTTTTATTGAGTTTACACTTAATTTGTTGTGTGCATGGTGCATATTATACCCAGTTAAGTAATCCACACTTACTGCGCTGTTAATTAAGCTTAGTAAGTATAGATGAAATCGTTAGGAAAATTAAAGTTTCCCAGTCGCGCCAGGTGGCGCTCCGAACGACCCGATATTAACTTAGTATTATTCGAAAACCTGGCGCTTGGCTATATTACCTCGAACGGTAAATGGCGTTTCCACTTTGAGATAATTGCAATGTGTAAAAGGAAACGTAAAGAGAGAAAATTCAAGAGTTTAAAAAGTTTGAGTAGAAATACCCGATTTACGTGTTGTTAGGGGGTGTCTAAATGAGCAGCATTTTCATGGCAATGTGTAGGCGTCTTGCTCTAACATAAAATTGAGAGTAAAGGTACAAGTTGGTAGCCGACTGCACGCAGCACCAGCAGACGACATGTCGTCGCTTCATGTCGTCACGACACGTTTTTGCGTCCTGTCGCTGCAGTCATGATTTCGAACCCGACTGCAGACGGCAACAGCAGATGGCATCCAGGTGGTTCAGAGTGGCTCGCTCGCTCGCTCGACATGTCGTTGCTCCGGCTCAGCGGCACTACTGATCTGCGGCCGGGCGACACTGCCGTCTGCCGCTCGACGACGCGTCGCTAGCTTCATGTGGCTAACTACGGAGGGAATTTCATAGAAATACTTAGAAACCAGTAGTGTCGTTGCGACACGTCGTTTGCTGCAGCTTCATGTCGTCCGCTACCAACTTGTACCATGACACTAATAGTTGCATTGCCGCAAAAGTTACTCGGTTATCAACCCCTGTACAGTCGAGCGTATTCATTTTTTCATCTTACTGCATCGTAATAAGGTTCAAAAGTACATATTATAAAACCAAATACTTGTGCTAAAAAGTACGTCATTGTAATAGCCCTCGCCCTTAATTGAGCCCCTGCGTTGTAAACTTATTTTATTTTATTTCTCTTATTTCGTGATGTAACAAAAGCCTGACGTAAGCGTACGCTGCGTACCGCTGCGTGTGCGCAGCGTTGGGCGTTAACGGATTATCGGAGTGACTTATACAGCCCGGGGCCTTTGATGACACGAGGAGCCCCGACATGGCACAGTGGGAGCGACGACAGTAGCGAAACTAGATTTATTCAATTAACTCACACAATACCCTTACTCGTATAAAATTGCGCGTTAAATTCAACAGTGACACTATGCGCGAACGCGGCGTCGACACGGCGCGGGCGTTATTGAGACACTGACTTCCGAAAAACGCCACTGTGTCGCGGCGGCGTTGCGAGAACGTGTCGTCGAGAGTTAATGAGACGCTTCAAATGACGATCTAAAGACGCTAGGTATGAGGGGGCTACTGTAACAGCCTAGTGGTTTCGATGGCGAGACAAACTGACATAAAACTCTTCGCTCCGAATGAGTTAGTGAATAATTATAACGCGTGTATTCAATCATGCAATCTATTTTTAGGTATATTTATTGCTAGTTTTATTTACATAACTATTATGCACACGCATTGCATGCAAAGGAAAAAACCTGTATGATAAAAAAAAACTATATCGCCTTAAGTACCTAGTTAGTTACGTGCGGTAATTTGTCCCACAACGATCTTTGTTCGAAAAGTCTTTTTGCCGACTGTTTTTGACATATGTCCCAATTTCGACCAGCTAGGTATCGTTAGATTAGTTTTAACGTGTCTCAGGGCACTTAAAAAAAGTGAAATTGGCGAAATATTTTTTTAACTGAATAAACAACATTATATTGACGACATTACGCAAACAGCATGGGTTTTTTAAAGGTTGACGTTTTGTTAGACTTTTTGTTGTAAGATGTTAATTAATGATCTATAATGGAATTATCATATTTCGGTTTCGTAGTAGACATCTTCCATTTTGTTTAGTACTCTCTAAGACATATAAAACCGAGTTATAGCTAGATGTCCCATCAAATAAAAAATATGTACAGGGTGAAATCTAAGTCGTAGTACAAATGATCACGACAAAATACCAGCTGTTTTATAGAAAACTTGAATACGTACTCGACCAAAATGTATGAAGCAGGTGTTTTTTTTTCGTGATATTCGTGGGTAGAACACAGAGGTGATCATTTGGACTTGTTGATTGTCCCTCACTGCCTACTCGTAACTGCCGGGACTTAAAACAATTTAATAACCCAACTAAAGCCCGCGTTCCTCTACTGCGGCAGAGATGTTCTGTAGCGTTTTAATCCTGGGCTGTGCTTGGTTTAAGATTCGCCGCCTCGAGATAGCGGTGCGGTGTGGGTCGTTGCTTGACAATACGTTTGTAGGAGGAACATTTTAGTGCCCCCATGGAATACCTAACGGCATTAAACACCGCTCTATTTGTCTTTTGAACTGACTGCGAAGGGAGATGTTCTTACAAGCTTTTTATGAACTGGCAATGACTTAATGTATATGGGACAAATCTTGCAAGTAAATTTTGAACAAGTTTCCGTTAGCAAAATGGGCAGAAATTTGGAATTCGATGACAATGCAATATAATATTAGGTTTAAAAGAGCTGAGATGGTTCCATATTTTCTTGCATACCAACGTTTAGTCTAATGATTTAAATGTCGAAACTTGTTTGATCGAAATTGTTTTGCATAATATTGTTTGGTCGAAAAATTGTTTAGTATAATAATTGTTTTGCCATGTGGTTGCCGGCTTAGAATTGTGCCACTCCATGTCTTCCCGTGGAAGTCGTAAAAGGCGACTAAGGGAATAAAGGCTTGTAGTACTGTTAGGCGATGGGCTTGCTACCTGTCACTAATATACACTGATAAACATCTTAGCCTAATTGTACACATTGTGGTTACAGAGTTATCAACAAGTTTTTAGAGTTGTTGGTAATTCTGTAGCTCTGCCTACCCCACTCTGGGAATGAAGGCGTGAAGATATGTAGGAGTATAACAATTGTTTCGAATAACTTTTTTTGTCGAATGATTTTTTGGTATAACGTTGACCGTGAGACGAAGTCGATGGAGCTCGGAGCTTTGCGGAGCTCCTATTCCGCGCAGTTGTGACACAATTCTAACCTAACCTATAGATTAGTTGAGACCTCGGTGTTTTATACTAGGGGAGGCTTCGACCAATATTATGGGTTTAGCCTTTTAGTAATTAAAATTTTAGACAAAACAATTTTAGACCAAATGGGTAGTCGATAATGAACCAATTACTATTCACTTGCTTACTTACGTACTTGGCAAAACTTTATCTTTTAGTAGTTCCTCGAAATAGAAATACTATGTGTAAATTAACCCAAACCGCATATACTAAAATATCACTAAATACGACCAACTTTAAATTTAAAACACCCTATAAAAAACCAATCTCGCAAATCGAAACCGTTTTCTAGTAAATGTCTGCGTATTCGCCCCAATTCTGTATCTAAAATATATTTCGTCCGGGCCATTTGACGATTCGGCCACCGCCGACGCCTCGCGCGATTTATGTCGACGGCGCTGCCAGTTGCAATGTATGTGTGCCTACAGGGTGTTTGGCAGCCGGGTGTAGGGGCTTTAGGAGACGATAGTTAAGGTCACTCTGAATATTTCTGACCACATTTAACAGGACGCAGTTCTGCAAACGGGAACCAACCCACAAAGATTTAGCAATAAAATGTCAACTGTCATGCTGAATACTGTGGGTTGGTTCCAGTTTGCATAATGTTTGTGGGTTGGTTCCCGTTTACAGAACTACGTCCCATTATATTAGGTTGCACACTTGAGATATTGTTTTTTTTTAATGTTTACCAGTAAAACAATTACTAAACACCCTATACAGCCCGTGTTGAATTTTTAGTGTTTTACCATGGCAACGCAATACCTTGTTTTTTTTGCAAAATAATACTTACTGATGCTAGACTGATTAGTATTAGTTTTCCTAGGAACAAACCGTTTTAAAAAAAACACTGTCAATAGTAAACGTGGTCAAAAATGCCAGAATGACCCCAACTATCTCTTAAAACCGCTACACCCGCCTGCCAAACACCCTGTAGGGTATATTTTACATAGGGATATAGTATGTGTCGGTTCGTCGGTACGCCAGTGTATTTTAATTTGATTTGGAAAAGGAATTACTTTTTATGATCCGGTTGTTTCAAACTGCGGTGGAATTTCGTTGCTTGTTGTTGTGTCAAATGCTATGGTCTAAATGGGATTGTTAAAATCCAATCCTATCCTACTTCCTACTAATGTTATATAAGTGTATATTATGAAAGTGTGTGTGTGTGTGTTTGTTACTTCTTCACGCTGCAACGGCTGGAGGGATTTGGATGAAAGGGTCTAGCAGGCTAAGGAAGGACAAGTGGCCCCTGTGACGAATATCGGATTTTTATAATGTCATTTGTTGGCTATCTCATAATATAGAAACACCTTAACTTTCAGCCTCCTATCTTGAACCGTCACCGAGATACTGTCAAAAACGTCATGTTATGGACACATTTTTCAAAGTCGTTTTTCTCCTGAACTATATAAGGTAGAGCAATCAAACCAAATCATAGCTACAAAGGAAGGGTAGGAATATAACTCTGATTTTTTTAAATATTTAATTCCATGAAAAAATAATGATTAAAATGTCAGAGAATTTTTTGACAGCACTTTTCAACAAGTACCTATTTGTAAAGGTACAGCTACGGAAAAAATCACATAAACTGCTAATAGCTACTGCTAGTACCATGCGAAAAATCAATTCAATATAATTGGTGCAAAATACTTTTAAAAAAAAAATGTTGAGTTAAAGCGTTAAATGAGTCTTTCATTCTCAAGGAGATTTTTCTATCCAATGAGGTTTAATTTCGTTGCCTAGCAACAGAATGTTTATTTTGAACTTCACGAAAGTGCTGTCAAAAAATTCTCTGACATTTTATTCATTATTTTTTTCAGGGAATTAAATATTTAAAAAAATCAGAGTTATACTCCTACCCATCCTTTGTAAACTACGATTTGGTTTGATTGCTCTACCTTATATAGTTCAGGAGAAAAACGACTTTGAAAAATGTGTCCATAAAATGACGTTTTTGACAGTATCTCGGTGACGGTTCAAGATAGGAGACTGAGAGTTAGGGTGTTTCTATATTATGAGATAGCCAACAAATGACATTATAAAAATCCGATATTCGTCACAGGTGCCACTTCTCCTTCCTTAGCCTGCTAGATAGACCCTTTGGAATGGAGATATTTATAACATAAATCGGGTTTGTTCATATTTTTACAATTACTTACTCTAATACATACATACATACATACATTAAATCACGCCTGTTTCCCAGAGGGGTAGGCAGAGACCACTTCTTTCCACTTACTCTAATTCGAAAACTATTTCGAGGATCAGGGTTTTAAAGCCGTTCTGCATTATTAAGTTTTTGAAATACTTATCTAATTCGGATATTTCGACTAAAGTATATTTAAACTTTGTTTGACTTTCATTTTCGGCTTGATGCCCTCCTATGTGTATCTTACATGTTAGGTGAAAACCCTCTTGAAATGGTATGTTTTAATACACTATTACAGTCACTTTTTATCATTAGATATCATGAAATTGTTGTTAGTTACTAGATATGTCGTCCATGAAATGTCTGCTAAATAATAAAGATATTAAAAAAAAACTATAGGGTCAAATACAAAATCAATGAAATTGGTCTCTTAAAATTACCTATTCTTTCAAATTAAAACATAAAAACTGTGAGTTATTGCTTTTGGTCTATCCCAATTGCATTGTTGTTAATATAGAAAGATTAATAAATTCAATACAATAATAATTATACCTAGCTGCTTATCGAGACCAAACTACCGAGTCTACCTTAACCCGTCGAGCGATATGTCAAAATTGATGTACATCAAAATTAAACTTTATGTCAAATGAATAAGTCACGTAATGTCAAAAAATCTACGCACACATGTTGTGCGTAGGACACCTGAGGGGTTAAGTACGATCACGACAGATAATATATGGGTAACCATTTAAAAAAAAACTTGAAGTTGTTTCTCAACAATTGTATTAGCTTGTAGCTCTTTTGTTGAATACTTATCTTAGGGTACTATCAGCCCATTGGAACCCTGACCCACCATAGAACTCTGACACAGTGACGTTATGATTAAAGTCATAAGAAGTGTCAAACAAATTGTTTTATAATGTCACTGTGACACCGTTCTATGGTGGGTCAGAGTTCCAATGGGTTGATAGTACCTAAAGTGGTAATATAAAATCGCAGACACTACACTTCCCTGTAAACACCATAAAACCCGTCGCTGACCACTCGGCTGCCCCGCGAAGCTATCCGGCTCGCTTTCAGCGGAAAATGTAGGGTTTCCTTTTTACGCCTGGCCACTCCGACGAGATCGCAATTTTCAAATGTACGGGGAATATTGTTAGAAGGGTTGGAATATATCAGAGGGAAATAGCGATGTTTTTGAAGATAGGTAAAAAGATATGTTTAAAACCGAGCACATTTCAATACAGCCAGGGGGCACAACCTCGAGAACTGACCAATTGGGATGATCCAAAAAAAATAGGATTTACAACAATTAAATCATAATCTAATGATAAAAAGTGGTTGTAATAGTGTATTAAAACATACTATTACAAGCGGTTTTCGCCTAACCCGTAAGATACACCTAAAACGGCTTCATGCCGAAAACGAAAGTCAAACAAAGGTTGAATATACTTTTGTCGAAATATCCGAAAAAGACTAATATATCAAAAACTTAATAATGCAGAACGGCTTTAAAACCCTACTCCTCGAAATGGTTTTCGAATTAGAGTAATTATAAAAATATGAACTATACCAATTTTCCGAGATCAAAAATAACCTCTGTGATTTTCCAGTCTTTATTCTATATCTGTGCATAGTTGCATCCTGAACGGTTCAGCCATTCATACTCATACTCATACTCATACTCATTTATTTATATTATTATAAAAATATTTCATGTCAAAATAATTACAAAAATTTGGTTATGTTATAGTTAGTTGCATTATGCATTCTGGCGTGATTAACTGAAAATATTGTTTTTTTTGCGTTAAAAACAGCATAGTATTTGACCTGTTTCAATCTCTACCGCCATTAATATCATGTAAATAAGAGCTATCAAAACGTTGACACTACGATGTCAGACAAAGATGATATGATTTTTACCGCCTAAAACCACTGCCCAGAACGTCAAAGTACGACGAAATAGGGTCGCGATTCTACACTGTAAAACTATATTGTTTTGACATGTCATCGTATTGTCAATGCTCTTATGTACTTACTTGATGATAATGGTGTCCAAGATAGGAGCAATACGTATAATAACATCAAAGGCAATATAGTTTTTTCCAGTGGAATAGAGCCTCAGAATTCAAATTTCTTCAATTCTCTCTCTGTGGTCGGTCCCTCATGTCTGAGGATACTGGTAAGCATCAGAGTTGCATCTGGAGCAGATGACCACCGGTTTCTGTCTAGCGCGTCTCTCACAACCGCGTAGAGAAGACATTTTCACCACTCCGCGCGAAAATAAAGTTTCTGAAACAATTTAAATTATAATCCTGCTTCTGATTCTCAAGTAGGTATCAGTTCTATTTTTGTATTTGTTACCTAATTAGGGGCATCTTGAATAGTCAATCTGTACTTTAAACATCTCAGGGCAGTCTCAAGTGGCTTATTAGTGTTATTAAGCCTGTATTAGGATGAATATCTACTAAAGCTGTGCGAGGTAGCGGAGCGGTGGGCGAGGAAAAAATCCACCAGTAGGAGAGCTGCGCTGAGCGAGGGTGGGAATCCTATTGGTGGATTTTTCCTCGCGCTCTGCTACGTCGCACAGCTGTGGTGGATACTCACCCTTACAGTGCTTACAGCCTACGGGCAAAATTAAGCCGAATAAGAGTTCAATAAGCGCTAATTATTTTGTATCGTTTTATATTTCTATAAGCGTAACAAGATTGTTAAATTAATAAGATCAAATCAAGGGTACCTTTGAAGTTGAAGCGTTACGTAAAAGTAAAATTAAAAATATTTTAGTAATTTTATTGATAACCACCGCGTTCCCGCGATCCTTACAAGGTCGTCACTCCATCTTGTTGGAGGCCTACCTACAGCTCGTCTTCTGGTCCGCGGACGCCACTCAAGAACCTTCTGGCCCCATCGGCCATCAGTCCTGCGAGCGATGTGCCCCGCCCACTGCCACTTCAGTTTAGCTATTCTTCGGGCTATGTCGGTAACCTTAGTTCCAGTGCGGATATCATCATCATCATCATCGGTCTGAGTGGAGAGCCTTGGGGGAGGCTTATGTCCAGCAGTGGACGTCTTTCGGCTGACATGATGATGATGATGATTGATAACCAATAGATGGATAAAACTCGATATGATGGAGACTGGTTACTTCAGAGCTGATATCTCTCAAACGGCCGAACCGATTTTCACAAAATCTAGTGAATATCCACCGCTAGAAAACCTTCGTTCAAATAAATAAAAAAACGCATCGAAATAGGTTCACCAGTTTAATCTCTACAGACGCACACGCATAATGGTCAAAGTTATAACTAGGGAATGCAATTTAACCGGTTATTAACAGATTTTGTATGAAAATAACCGGTTAAAACCGGTTAAAACCGGTAATAACCGGTTATTTGCATTCCCTAGTTATAACCACTGTTCGCGTTGGGGGTTCGTAAAATTACACAATATGTCTTTATCCTTGCATGTCTAAATAAAACTATATCAAACCTTTTTACAACCCAACATACGAAAACTAGGAACTCGAAAGAGGACTCCCGTCAAAGATCCTCCGATACAGAGGGTCGACAGATAAATCGGCGTGATTTAAA
Organism: Acleris emargana; assembly: GCA_927399475.2. Taxonomy (NCBI): domain Eukaryota; kingdom Metazoa; phylum Arthropoda; class Insecta; order Lepidoptera; family Tortricidae; genus Acleris; species Acleris emargana. Next base: position 3,040,223 of record OV656847.1, read on the forward strand.
CATGATTAATGGCAACCCTGGCCGTCGATAAAAACATGGAGTCCGCCCGCCATTTTGTGACTGCGACGTTTTTGACGTGATGTGATTTTATGAGAATTGACAAATGGGTTGGTATTTTGAAAGGGCTTTGGGGGTTGTAGGTAATGAATAGACTGACATTGTAAGGGATAAAACCATATAGCATTTGACATGTTACGATAGCTCTTTTACTTATGTATGAGCAATGTCGGCCGAGTTTATAATAATGCTATGACATGTCAAAAGCAATATTGTTTTTTCCCAACTGAATAGTTGGAGGGTATGGGACGAAATTCTGTTATACTAGGTTAAAACATGACATGTTATCTATCGTATGGTAACGTGACGATGGCTCTTATTAACTCGACAGTAATGGCGGCGCGGCGGGTCAAATGTATCATTGCCCAAATTTTCATTTCACAAAAAGCATTTGGTATTTATTTTGTTTATATACCCGGGATATCGAAACCGCTTGCTACGTCTATTGGGTTAGGTTACACTTGCGACTACATACAAAATAAATCAACTGCGACGGGAAATATTTTTTTGGGAAATTATACATTTGACCAAAAATATTTTGGTCAAAGGTAAATAGATCCTATGGCGGTTGATGTAAACACAATACGATAAACGATAACAGATCGAAAATAATATGATTTTACCCATTAGGTAGAACAGAGACCCTAGGTAGCGAACGGCATGGTGCCAGTGTAGTATTTATTCAAGGACATAAACATTTAATTTCTTTATTAAAATGCCAGCAACGATTTTTTAATTTCGACTCTCGAAAATCTATACAATATCTATCTATCTATCTAATGTAGGTATAGGATTGATATAAGCTGATGACAGATTGCGTCAACGGCTTCTGTCAACTCGATACATTTCGAGTCTATAGAAAAGCTAACTTTATCGTTATGCGTCTTGCGTAGGCCATATTCTACATTGTCTTTATCCCTATTGTATAGTTTTGTCAACGTTACGTTATCTCTTGATTACTTGATAGTTTATACCAATACGATAACAACTGATGTAAAAACTAAATCAAAATAACATACATTAAACGATTATGCAAATGTGTGAAGGATTCGATCAAATCGTTTTAATCATGTCCCTGCGTCTAATAAATCATAAGTCGTTAACTATAACGATGTTAAATGACATGTCTCCGTATAACCATGGAAACGCTTTCTATCAGACAGCTCCTTATAATAGTCGCTTAATAACTGCCATCAAACTGCGTTTTCTCTCGATTTCACCAATCAATGGCCTTTGAGTGCCATTGACCCATGATGGGGACAATTTGTCATACAAAGATATAGGTACGGTGTAGAAAAGCGAGGCAATAAAGTAAGGAAAGGCTACTGGTAATCATTTAATCGGCAGGTTATTTTTAACTAGTATTCCTACCGCCAAGCAGCAGTGTTCGCATTGTTGTGTTCCGGTGGCAACGTTATTGTTTTACATAATTAGCAGAGCTCGGCGGAGGTCATTTATGTCAAGTGTAGATAATAATATAATATGTAGATACACCTTAAAAATAAATATTAAAATGAAAATACTCGGCATACTCAAAATCGGAATAATCTTTCTTCTAATTATTTATTATTTATTCGCTTACTTAAAATTGAGGGGCTGCTTACAAAATTACACAACAGAATAATAGAATAATGACGGTGTCATGCTATTTCACTCAGTTGAATAGGCATTCAACAGATTTATTACCTTTCTAAAGAGGTTTGATATCACTTGATTAACTTTCATAGTAGCATATGGACGTAAAGATCGTATCAGAAAGGCCTCCTACATAAAATAATTTCATGAGTTATTAAATTACACCACATCTGACAAGGTATGTCCATGTTATGCAAACTCTGAAAACAGCTCACCCCTGATAATAAGCTATACTAACGGTGAATAGCTTTAATTGTTGGCGACTATAGAACCCTGGTCGCAGAGTGCGGTGACTTGACGCTGTTATTATGACAAGGTACTATGGTAGCTCAACAGTTCAAGTGGTTGACTACTTACGTCGCCAATGACGGTAAAACACCAGGGTATCTATTTACTCGGTAAAAAGATATTGCTTTCGACGTGGTATCGTATGTTTGTAACATGGTCTCTATTTTCCGCTGTCAATCATGACGGATTTTTCGTGTGGTTGCCGGGTTAGAATAGTTCCACTCTATGTCTTCCCGTGGATGACGTAAGAGGCGACCAAGGGAATAAAGCTTGTAGTACTGTTAGGCGATGGGCTTGCAACCTCTCACTAATAACTGATATGATAAACATCTTAGCCTAATTGTGCAAAGTGTGGTTACAGAATTTATGAAGAAGTTCTTGGAGTTGTTGGTAATTCTGTGGCTCTGCCTATTCCCACTCTGGGAATGAAGGCGTGAGTGTATGTATGTATGTAATCATGACGGAATCTTCCGGACAGTTGAAAACGTTAAATTCAAATACATAGAAAACATCCGAGATAAACAAATCGAATCGAACCCGGGAATGCCAGCTTCGCAGGCAGTGCCACTGTTCTGTTATTCATAGTTATTATGTAACTGAAATAATAGAAAATTAATATCAACCGATCCCTTGTTGCCAGCCGATGCGTAATGGTCGGATTGGAAAACAGAGCTCGTCCCTTTCCCGTCTGGCCTTGAGTCTAGGTCACTGGTTTATCTAGATCTATTGTTAATGGTCTAGGAAGTCTAGGTACACAATCGGTTGAGTCAGCTATGGTTTCGTGTTGCTATATGAACTTAGAAATGTATTAATAATAAATTGAAGTGGTTTTGTACACGAATACCTAACGGATTTGTTATGTTTAGGGTTAGGATTTTGATGGCATAACGTGGTTCTAGAATCTATGGAGTCGCGATTTCCTGATTATTATTACACATATCACTTTGATTTTGGCCTTTAGTTTTGTCATATGTCTAAATAAACTAAATACATTTTTAGTTCAGTTTATCCATACCTACTAATATTTGTTTGTTTGTTTCGCTTTCATAGCAGAGATATCCATCGTACCAAAATTAATTTAAACAAGTTTAGCGATTAAATGACATTGAATTTTGAAATATAACAATACCAAAGCCCAAAATCAAACACAGTGACTCCATGGATCCTAAAACCACGGCTTGCTTAACCCTAGTTATGTATGAATGGTGTATAGTTTAGGTCTTAGTATGTTTTACAGTAAATTAATTGGCTAGTTCTACTCATAATGGAATAAAATTTAACAATTTTTGGCCCTTTGTGTTTTTAAATGTATATGACTTCAAAGTTGGCTATTATAATAAAATATGATAGAGTATTCTAGAACTGAAAGGGTCAGTCAAAATATTCAATTATTTAAAAGTTAGGGGCATTCTGGGGTACTCTCACTTCCCAGTGTATGTATTTCCAGGGAAGTGATATTTTAAAAGTTTTTCCCTTAAATTTTGACGATGGCTTTATTATATTACAAAAACAATATCCACAAATCTTCCGTGCAGTTACAGAGATACTAGAAATGTATAAATAATATTTAAAATTTGAAAAATTAATTTGTAATTAAGTACCATGCGAGTGAAAATTTGTCTGACCCGAACGCGGCAGTCTCCACTAAACACTGTGGCACTACTAACCGTTGATCGGGTGAAACAAAACAAAGCCGTTTCTATGCTGTCTTCACCTCTCTCTTTCTATCGCCCGAGCGGCAACGTTGCATACTAGTCAATATCAAGTTGATTTTAACGAAGTTTTAGGTGCCAGGGAAGTGATACTAAATACGTGTCGCCTTTGTTAAGTCAACAAAAACTCAGAGAAATAAAGGAACTGTAAAAACTTTTTTCCTTTTCTGAGTAACATATACATTTGATTATTATATTATAACAGCATTATGTCAGGAAACTGCTTTTTTAACCTTATTACGTGGATTTACATATTGGATTTAGGAATGTCGCCCAACAGGGAAGTGATATTTTTGACTACATTTAAGTAATTTTTTCATGAAAATATTTGTTTGAGACGGATAATTTTAAAAGTCTAATTAGATACCAATGTAAACCTTTATTTAATTTTGTCACGTAACACATTCATCAATAAAATATTTATTTACGACCTGAGCCAACCAAAATTCCTTATTTGTAGAACTAGCCAATTATTTGACTGTGCATGCATGTGCTTGGGTCTATTCAACCTTGAGAGTGAATGTAATTTCCGTACTCACTAGTGAGTGGAATGCTGTGTCTCTCGCACTCTATGACTACTGTGAGGGACAAAGTATTCGAGAGAACGAGAACTAACTGTAACTCTAGAATTTCTTTTTTGTCTTTGCAGATTCACCATGAAATAAGTCGGCAAATATTCGGTTTAGACGTGTATGTTGTCCGATGACCCGAAATAATGTAACTGTCAAATACATAGACGCTTTACTCGGATTTTCGATTATTTATTATGTATAGCAAAACGGTTTTTTGATGCGAGTTCATTTGAGGCTGAAATTGTTTTGTGGACGTAAATAATTCATGAAAGTTAGGATATTGTTTGGTATTGTAGTGGGAGGCAGCTAAAATTGGGGTTCGAAACGTTCAGATCAGCAGTCTAGGTGAATTGTTCCTGTCTCTTACTAGCAAAAAATGAATTTAACATGGAGTTTATATGGCCGACGTTTTACATTTCGGGTGGGAGGACCTTGTGCAGGGTCCGTCCGGGTTGGTACCACCATCTTATCCATTAACCTACCACCAAACAGCAGTGTTCGCATTGTTGTGTGCCAGTTTGGGATAAGACAGCCGGTGAAATGACTAGCATAGAGGCATTTCATCTTAGTCCTCAGGATTGACAGTGCATTTGCAGTCTTAGGATTGCAGTCTTGTGAATGCCAATTTCTATGGGTCACAGTTTCCACTTAACATCAGGTGGCCTGTGAGCACGATTGCCTTCCCTATGCCATAAAAAAAACATGACGTCACACGGCGTATTGGAGCTCTCTGTCTTATCGCTGTGTAATTAGTAGTTTAAAAATCTTGTATCATCAGTATTTTTGTGCCGATTTTAATTCTAATTCAACATTTGGTGTTCTCTTTTACGTTATTTTCATTTGTTGAGAAATACGGAAATGCGATTTAAAAAAATCCATGCATTTTAGAAAGAAAGAAAGAAAGAAAAGTACATTTATTCACTACAAACATAAGACACACAGAAAAAAAAACCAGAAAACAGCAATAAATCGGACACTGGCTCAGCATAATGCTGAGGTGCTAAACACCTTCAGCGCTGATTTTCAGCCAGCTTCGTTTGTGACAGACGGACGGTACGCTAATCGAATATATAGAGCAAAGAAAAGAAAACATTTAAACAAATACTTTTCATCACTTCAGCCGAAAGACGTCCACTGCTGGACATAGGCCTCCCCCAAGGCTCTCCACTCGGACCGGTCTTGTGCTTTTTGCATCCACCGCGTTCCCGCGATCCTTACAAGGTCGTCACATAATAAATACAAAAAGTACATGCAAATACCTTACAGAAACATATATTATATATATATTAACTTTTTAAATCAATTAACGCAGACTAGGACCCATCCTGCCGCAGTCTAGCCAATTGGCGTGTGTCAAGTTAGCGTATGGGCTATTATTCGACGACGATCATGCGGGCAGATACCGCCGCAGACCGCATAGGGCTGCCAGTTGTTTTCCGTAAATATTTAAGTTATCATCATCAAGACATCTACTGTTAGACATAAATATAAAAATAAATAAATAAATATCAGGGGACAATGTCACACCAATTGACCTAGTCCCAATTTAAGCTCTAGGCTTGTATTATGGGAACTAGATAACGATATAAATACTTATATAGAGAAATATATACTTAAATACATAGTAAACATCCATGACTCAGGAACAAATATTTGCGCTCATCACACAAATATCTGCCCTTACCGGGATTTGAACCCAGCAGCATAGGGCTGTATTATTACACACATGTCAATTATATAGAATTCATATTATGATCGTCAAAGAAGTAAAAACAAAAAAAATATGTAGCAAAAGCCAATGTCAAAAATTAATGGATTATAAAACACAAATAATAATAAAACGAGTCACAAAGTTAAATATACAAATAGTATTATATATGGTGGTCTTTGTCGCGGTGGATAAAGAATCCCGTCACTCTTGTACAGACACACTGGTTAGAAAATGACAGATGTCTTATCCACGTTTATCCACATCGATAAACACGACAATAAGCGGTCTTCAGATAGTCATTTGGCTGTTTTAAATTATTGTAACCGAAAACTTCACATGGAACATGAACATGAATGGTTAGCTATTTTCTAAAACTATGAATTGATATGAACGACCAAAGCGTCAGAAATGTCAGAATGTCAGATCGTCAGGTTACCTACACAAATAGAGTAAAAACAACTACACAAAAACACTATAACATAAGCCTTAGCCGGGAAGGGCAGTTGCTAGACTTGTATACTCGTTTAGCTTAGCTTTATCTGTGGCTTTGTTCCTGCTTACTTTTACTCGTCCAGCACGTGCGTGCTTTCCGACCTCGACAATAATGTTAAATTTTTAACCATTCTCTTGTACGTGAGGGTTAAGTGACAGCCCTGCTATATACAGGTTGTAGCTAGTTGCGCGGCCTTGGCGACCTAGGTTCGCCAAGCAATTATTGGCCAAGTGGTTCTAGCCCGGTGAAGCCTTTGTTCTGATTTAGACACGGCGCCAAGTCAGGTATGAGCAGTGAGCCCGAGTGACTCATATCGCCAAGTTTTATTTAGAGTTACAAATCTGTACTATTTCAATTATTCTGTTTTGCAACGGCTTAAAGTGAAATCTGGTTTTATTAAATAAACATTCATTTGATACGGAAAGGACACCAGCATCAAGTCAGAGACGTTCAGAGACGCTATTTTACTATAGGCTATTCGCGTTAAGAAAATAGTGACTCATCGGCTTAGCCACGCCCTTTGACCAATTAGATCACAGTAAATTAGAAAGCCACCAATGAATACACCTTTACTTTGCAGTTGCACTGATGAGTCGCTATTTTCTTAACGCGAATAGACTATAGGTAAACTGCTTTTGGCGTTTTATCGTATTGTTTTTACCCGCCATTACTGTCAGGTATAAAAGCTAACGTTTAGAATAGCCCCAGATGAGTAGCATAAAACTACATAAGTGCTTTAAAAAGTATCGAACGATCATTAACGGTTTATAACTGTTTAAAATTGGTTAGCAACAACAGTCGGGTTTTTTAAAGCTTGTTTTTTATTGTTATACGTTATTATAATACATATTAACTTTCCGAAAGGAATTATACATACATACATACATACATAAATTCACGCCTTCATTCCCAGAGTGGGGTAGGCAGAGCTACAGAATTACCAAGCACTCTTAAATAAGTAGTTGATAATTCTGTAACCACGTTTTGCACAATAAGGCTAAGATGTTTACCAGTGTATTAGTGACAGGTTGCAAGCCCATCGCCTAACGGCCAAACCCTATATTCAATCCGCGGACAGATAGGCTTACTTCGGATTAAAATTTGACACATTTTGTATGGGCAAATGTCAAATTTTAACCCGAGGTAAGCCTTATCTATCCTCGGATTGAATATAGGGTTCGGCCGTTAGAGTACTATAAGCCTTTATTATTCCCTTAGTCGCCTCTTACGACATCCACAGGAAGACATGGAGTGGCACTATTCTAACCCGGTGACCACACAGGTATTATACAAAACCACATCAAAACACTGTTGTTTAAAAGAACAAAGCGCACATACAAAATGGCTACCATGTTTTATACTTTTTAAGGACTGTATGTCTAAAAGAGAAAAATCAGCCTACAACACTCTGTATCAGTCCCTAGTTCAAAGGAGTTTTTTACCCGCATGGCGTATGCAACCTAACCCAATCTCTCGTGACACGAGAGAGGCCGGCCGAAAAACGCCCGAGCGCCCGATAAAGAAACGCGTTATTATCTGTGGCAGAATAAAATTCTTTCGGGAATGGAAATTTGCCATTGGCGCGTAACATTTTAATTGTGCGGAAAAAACGATTTTATATTAGAGTTGAAATTGTTAAGACGGTGTAAAGCGTGTTATTTATTTAATGTATTTAGTAACTAAGTTAGGTATATAATGAGGGCATGTTTTGTCATATGTTTTAGACATATAGTGTAAAAGAGAAAGGACACTTATTTCCGAAGATATTCACTTTATCTAAAAAATTGCTTAGAAACCTTGAAGTGTTACGATATGTTAAAAAAAATATATTTGTGGAGCTTCCCCAAAGAAATATTTATCATAGTTATTTAACTACCAATCTAAGTAGTGTCATACCCCAAATTACATCATGTACATCTTGTACTTTTTGAGTAAAATGCCCGTGACTTGTGACATGCGGACGGACATGGCGAAACTAGGAAGGGTTTCGTTTTATAAAGTTAATAAAGTGCTTCCGATTTACACATAACTGGTATTGTAAACATAGCATAGGTATACCAAATTCGCAATAAACCGTCTATTACTACCGATATTAATGTGCTTGTATTTGTAGTGTACTGTCGAGCAATTCGCTGAGTTGATTGTTGTCAGCAATGAATCATTCCGTTATTAATAGTGATATTGTGTTAATCATTAATAATATTAGTTGCGTTTCCGTCGCTGACGCACGGGGTCGATGGCCTGAGCTGTCATTCATGTAAGAAACAAAGAAGTCATAGACGAGCGTTTTACTACTAGTTTTTAAGTTTTAGGTGATTCTATTAAACGACTTACTTTCCAATTCGTATTTGTCGTTTTTCTGTAGTATTTGTACTGTAATTATCGCATAATTTACGCTTATTATTACTACACAAAGGGCAATGGGTAAGTTTTTATAAAGAATATTGTCTTTTTTTTCAGCGGCTGACAGATGATTTTTCATAGTTACACACACACACACACACATACATGTATATATATAATTTATGGCGTTATATAATATCGGAGCGGAGATATTAAAGATTTAAGTATTCAGTTTTTGGTATTAAAAGTACGCCCAGATATGAATATTTAAATATCTCGGCTCCGATGCACTTAGAGTATTACATTATGTAACAAAATATGATTATTTTGAATAATTCTATCATAATTTACCACTTTTACGAATGGCCACTCATCTTGAAAATGTATGGACTTTTACAAATGACAACACTTTTACCCAGACCCTTTTTACGATACAACAAAAATAAAGATACGTTTTGAAAAAAACGTTTCTTGTATGGGAAACCCTTTTTTATTTAACACAACGCTTATTTAACGTTAACAACACATACTGAAAAAAAAAACAACCCGCCCTCTATCACAGTTCAAAAGATCCAGCTCTTTAAAGTTAGTACAGACAGACGGACGGACGGACGGACGGACAGCGTAGGCTAATAGGCTTATTCATAGGTTCCTATTAGCCGCCCTTTGAGTACCGAACCCTAAAAAGGACAAAGCTCAGAGCTTAACACCCAAAATCGCATGTTAACTCTGTTCCTTTTCATACACCATCCAGACATAACTAACGTATTTTAGTACGAAACTTCAATCATTTGTTGAAAACGCAGGACTCAAGTTAGATTGGTAACGAATTAGGACTAGTCGATTTGGCCTTTCTGTACGTACAGTTACGACACGGGAACGTTATGTCACTTGCTAATCTACATAATTTAGCTGAGTAATACATACTGGGTATACGAGTATAACTGACTTATCCCGATTTGCGCTACACGGCCAAAATAGGAAGTGGCTGTATGTACAGTCACGAACCGGGATTGTTGAGCCACTTACCCATGTTTCTAATTTGGCTATGTAATGCAAATCGAATAGCTGTCAGCCAGTCGTTGACATCGGTTATTGAATACACGGGCAAATTACGAACAATGGCAAATGGCTCAAAAATCCCGGTTCGCGACTGTACGTAACTATTACAAAATCACCAGTGATTATTGAAAACTATAATGTGTTCAGCGCCCAACTTAAATTAATTCCTAAACCGAACTAAACTTCTGTAATAAAGACGTACCCTGGGAAATTACCATAAATAGCGTAGAGTCGTGCGAATTGGTTTTTGTGGTTTTAATAAAAGCAGATATGAACAAAATTTTTAATAGTAGTCGCACTGTAATGAGTTTAGAGGTTATGATGTAAACAATTTTATCCCTTTATTGATGTTTTGGTCCCTTATAGGCCAACCTGCACATAGGCACTTTGTGAGCTCTGAGGACGATATCATGATAGAAGAATAGTGTTTGCGCTATGAGTCCTGGTGAAAAAGGGTATAAGTCGATTTACCTCGTTATTAAAGAGGGTATATACATAAACGGAGCATACTATACTCCAATTGTGTAAGTATTTAACTAAATGTAAACAAAAAAACCACGTGACATGGTTCGCCAGCCAATAGAAGCAGAACACTGATACGTCAAAGGTCGAGCAAACAGTTTTGATTGGCTGTTGAACAGAGCCACGTAGTTATGATTGTTTACATTTAGTTAAATACCTAAGCAATTGGAGTATAGACTTAAACCCATATTCACTTGATCTTCAGGAGACTTTACCCAATTTATTTATGTGTTGTGGCAACGGACAGCCGCTATGGCTGGCATAGAGATATTTCATCTTATTATTCAGGTTGAGTAACCCTTTTGCAATATCAGGACCGCAATTTTTTGCGGTCTTAGAGCCCATTTAACTTCAGGTAGCGTTAGCTATTGCGTTCCTTTTTTTTTGCTTTTTATGGTGTAAAAGGCTCTAAATAAAAATGCAGCGTTTCTAAGCTCTTAATCATCGAACAACATAATTCATTCGCTGTGATCAGCGACATGGCTCTATACTAGGGAATGCAAATAACCGGTTATTACCGGTTTTAACCGGTTTTTTTATATACAAAATCTGTTATTAACCGGTTAAATTGCATTCCCTACTCTATACTATTACAACCTTGATTTAATCGGGTGTACACCGTATTAATATCGGTGGTTCGCAACCTTTCCGTGTTCCCGACTCCGTCCAATCGATGCATAGATAGCACCGTTATGTACCGACGTCGATGCGTAGATAGCGTCGTTAAATGTACCGTGTCACGTCCCCGCGTTACGGCCCACGTGCGAGATCGAGATACCGGTACAGAGACGGTACATGTACCATGTTAACGCTGGGAACTACAGCCATATCGGATTAAAAGTAAGCTTACCCATGTTAAGTGTGTAACGAAACACCAAGGCTCAAGTTGCCTCAGGATTAGGTGTAATGCAGCCGTATTAATGCACAGACGTTGCGCTTATATTTGACCGTCTAAACTCTAAGCGATTATTGTCAACGGTTGGATTATGAATATTTAGCTGTTTCTTATTTTAGTTCGAAGCGCAATAACTACGAGTATTGAATAGATAAAAACCCCGAATTTGTGACCCTACTTTAAGAACTGACAAATCTTTAACCCGATTTTCAGTAAAAATATCTAAGACTACCCCGATGCTGCAGACAGATACACATTAACACATAATAATATACTCACGGTAAATTATAGCCATAGCATAACTATATAATAAAACAGTTGGGCTGAAACAGTGTAAACAATACAGTTATGGCCATTAACGACAATACGGCCAGACAGTTCAAAATAGAGATAAAACAAAGATGTAACAAAAACTAGAAAATAACCTCAAAAATACGTTTTCTAAAAGGTAGAAAGTTTACTTGAATTTTTAACATATCAAGAGAACCATATTCTGGCACTTTACACTCTGAAGATTTGTAGGTAAATATATATATATCTAAATAAAACATGTTCGAGATTCCACTACAGCAGTATCTGTCAACGAGGTACGCCTTCAATATGTCATATTACCATTTAATAAAAATGTCACTCGGACAAAATGTTGCCGACGGCTACTCGCCAGTCGCAAACGGTCTTTTCAGCATTGACATCGGACACGTTTTCTCACGTATAGTCAACCAAAAAAAAGCCTTTACCACTTTTAGATTCTATTGGTATAACGTTCAGGTCCAAAAGCGGCGATAAAATTGAACATTGGAGCAATATATATTTTCATTAATTTAAGATATTCCTTACGTACAGTGGTGCTATTCTGTGTAGCCACATCGTGTTAATTGATGTCCAATCACATAAACCATACAGATCCTACCTGTCACTATGTGAAAAGCAATAGAGCCATATGAAAAGATTAAATCTCTATTTTCCACTGCTTGCAATTTAGCAGTAATTTTATAAGGCTAGGTAAAATAGACCTATGGTCTATGGGCTTAGACAAGTTGTACGCTACTCGCAACTGACAGTTTTTTTTTGTAAGAGACGGAGACAAACACTCAAAGAAAAAATACAAAAATATATTTTTTTAATAATTTGTGCAAATTCCTGACTTTCCCGGTGGACTTTTCAATTGTTTTCTTTCATAAAAACCTTATCCTGACATTGACAAACACAACAAAAAAGAAATCAGCCAAATCGGTTTAGCAGTTCTCGAGTTTTGCGTTTAGCAACACATTTAGCAAAACATTTTTATTAAATAGAGATAATCTTGGTACTACCATTAAAAGTTAAAACTAAACTTATTTAAATAAATAAAAAACTAAGCAACTCAAATATTAAAGATGTAAATAATAATGACCACTATAAAAAGACCACCCCCTCTAGCAGATCCGCTCGCGGCATCGTCCCTATGACATAACATCTCTGGGTAGCTAGCTCAATCCTATGGGAGAGGTAAGCACCAGCTCTAGGATCTCCGGAGGTGTCTATACTATACTTAATACTGGTTCTTATTTGTAACAAATTATGACTTATTTTAGGTTGTGTCCCTCCTCACCCCGTAATCCCCACTCACCCCGTTTTACGGCACTGTAGAAGTAACCAGAGGCTCTTAACAATATATTTAACGCTATTGAAAACGATTTTCTAAAGCTGTCAAAGTGCATAGTACTGACGTAAGCGTTGGACACTACCATCTTATGCATCAAAATATACATTTTCGATAGCGATAACGCTCTCGCCACGCATCTTGTCTATTTTGTTCATTACGTAATCAGCGTCTGAAATACTCGAATTCGTCACGACTAACACTTTGGCATCGGGAATACTGCCACGTACGGGCTGACTCGACAAACCTTGTTATTCGGGGGCTCATTTCACTTTCGAGCGAACGCAAGTCATCCGGGCGAAATAACTCGAGTCGGGTGCGGCGCTAGAATAGGACCCCGTGCGAGCAGTCAGCGTTTCGAGTTACTATAATTTGCGAAACGTTTGCTCGTGACTTTTTCTGATTATTGGTGTGTACTGGAAGATGGTAAAGGTAGAGCAAAGTGGAAGTGGTCGTCACTTGAACGTCACGTCGCTTGAAGTCCTCCGGTCAAGGAAGAAATACGAAGAATGGGCCGCGAGATATTGGTTAAATTACGCCAAAATTCATAATACTTATGCCGTTCTTCGGGTTCTTCCGTGTGTAAAAGTGAACTCAGAATCGCAATCAGTAAGCCCAATAAGAAACAAACGCATTTACATAGCGGGGCACCGTTAATCAAATAGTTAACTTCGTTAATCGTTAATCCGCTACAAAAAAAGTTAGCTTCGTTAAACGTTAAAGCGTTACATTTCGGAAGAATTAACGCAAGTTAACGTTAAACGTTAATCTGTTAATATGTGTAATAAAAAAATGCATTTTTATATCGTTGCGTTAGTGAACTCATAAAACCTGTTGGTTTAGATTCTGGACAACAAACAAAACACTTGTCACTCTAAGCACCGGCGCTAAGTAATGAAATGATCAAACGAAACCAATATATTCGCAGTTTTCTCACTCGCACGCGGCGGCAAAATATATCTAGTTTTGTTTTTGTTTCACTCGTTCCCACTCGCCGCCCGGCACTTGTCGTTTCAAACTTGTCTGAACCTGTTTTTCGCGCCGCGCCGCGGTGCCGTGCGGTAAATAGTAGGCATTGGATTAACGATTAAAAGGACTTCTGCATATTAACGGAAGTTAACGAGTTCGTTAACATTTTTAAAAGTTAACTTAAAAGTTAATCCGTTAATCAAAATGTTAACTTCGTTAATTAACGATTAACGGATTAACGAGTTAATGCCCAGCTATGCGCATTTATGTTAAAAAGTTCAATGTTATTTCAATGTTAAAATACCCTTGCATTCATCAAAGCGTTCGAAATTTTATCACCAATTATTACATCGGCATCTCCCGCGTCGTAATCGCTAATCACGATAGACCCCTCACAATTATTGATAATAAACCCCTCAAACTCGAGTATTTAAAGCCTTTGATGTACTTTAAACGTCGCCCTCCCCTTTTCTTTATTTGTTTCTCTAAATACTGTTAAAGAACCATTTTCTCTAAGCGCCTTTTCCTTTGTATCGTGCTGGCCCTCTTTTTAGGGAAATTATCTGGATACACCTTAGTTGGAGATCAAAAAAAGGATTGGTGGCTTAAGTCTTTGAAGGCGCGTAAAAATATTTTTTGTGGATTATTTACGCGGGGGGAAAATACGTTGTTTTTGCCCAAGTGCCCTAAATGGGTAATATTTTGCGAGCGTTCATTTCTGTGTGTTGTGTGGGTTTTATTTTGTCTGTATCTTTGTGACCTTCTTTAAATTAAATGGATTGACGTATTTTAAAATGCGAGTCATCGTTAGATTTGTCTTTATCCAAGAACTGGCTTAGGTTGTGATCCTCATATTCTGATACCTCTACATTATCAGCTGTTGCATGACATGGATTTTAAGGGGTGTTCTGTTATTATGAGAGATAATTTTAACTTCCGGAAATCAAAAGATTGTACCTATATAAGTTGAACGTGTGTGTCTGTGTATCTGTGTGCTCTCAAACGGATGGATCGATTTAGATGCGGTGTTTTTTCAAAAGGAAGCTAGTTTAATTGTGATGGTGCGTAGCTAGATTTCATAAGAATCGTTTGGGTCGCTAACGAGATATCGATGATGAAGAAGCAATAATTCCTATCTACTCTCAGGGGCAAGAAAACGGGTCAGAATGCGTTTTTCATACTAAATAGGCTATTTCGAAGCCTTGGTTCCTCGCAGCTTATAGTGAAATCTGATGATGAATTCTCCGAGCATCGATACAGGACTTTCCAGAGTGCTCAGGATACCCAACTGACTGAATCTGCGGCTAATGCCGGAATTGTACATGTCCAGAAAAACATCTAATATGGTAATAAAATGTAAGGAAATACAAATGCTGACCCAAACTCTCTCGCTGTGGTGTTAACTGATTGTGCGATAAGTTAGGTATTTAAAGAACTTTTGACCTCCTCTATTGTACCTGGGAGAATCCATCATTAAAACCTCACCAGATATTTTTGCCCCTGAGTGACATGAAAGTGCAGATGTAAGCAATCCTAACTACATTAAGACTATGCAGATCAGTTTAGTTGAGTTCAGATTCAGATACGGTGATCAGATTCGCGACGTACTGCATAAGGGCCGAATAAAAAGCACCCGAAACCGACGTACGTGCATGAAGAGATTGATGAATGTAGAGGAAGCGAAAGTTGTATGTTTAGATCGGTGCACCTGGCGTTCCATAGTCTCTGCCTACCCCATTGGGAGACAGGCGTGAAGTTATGTATGTATGTGTATGTATGTGTGCAGTTAGGCTTATTTAGTTCTGCAACCTAATGCAGATCGGAGGTCTTTTTCATCATCGATATCAGCTCTGAAAGGAAGTGTAGTCATATGTATCGGGAATTCCAACTTTTTTAGTTATGCGGTAATGTTAACATCATTAACACTCATATATTTGTGAAAACACGTATGGTAAGGCAACTGCGATCGATTTAGCTGAATGTATAGACATTCCCGAATTCCGGAACGTTGAAAAGGCGTCATTAATTCATCTATAGGCCGAAAGGGATCCTATTAGGGATTCTTCGGGGTTGGAGTCCGGTTTCTAATTATTGGTTCATGTTGAATTGGTCGAAATTGTTCAAGGATTTTACATTGGCTAAGTAATATTCAAGAGCTTTATTAGGGCAAGGGTATTAATAAGCCTTTACTATGTATATGTCTGTATATTTGTCTGTCAACCGGCTATATCCCATGAACCAAACCACTTGAAGCAACGTACACATGCAACCTGGTGGTGTGAGGGATCTGAGATCCATAGATACTTGCAATGTCAAGACTACAATCCTAAGACTGAGCAACCAGTTAGCAACCAGAGCTGAGCAACCAGATATGTGTAATAATAATTCTGGGGTCCTAGTGAAAAAGGATACAAGTTGACTAAACTCGTAATAAAAAAGGATATATATACATGAACGGAGTACATACTAGACAAACCCTTTTTCACTTGACCTTCAGAAGACTTATACCCTGACCCCGGACCACGTTTTGCCACCAAAATCCTAACCCTACTGATGACTAAGATGGGATGCCTCTATGCCCGTCATTGGACCAGTATGTCTTGTCTTATCCCTACACCGGAGCAACAATGCTAATCATCATCATCATCATCATCATCATATCAGCCGAAAGACGTCCACTGCTGGACTAAGGTCTCTTCCAAGGCTCTCCACTCAGACCGGTCGCGCGGTCCTGTGCTTTTCGCATCCACCGCGTTCCCGCGATCCTTACAAGGTCGTCACTCCATCTTGTTGGAAGCCTACCTACAGCTCGGGTCCCGGTCCGCGGACGCCACTCAAGAACTTGCTAACCCGTCGGCCATAATCAAAAAAAAATCGGTTCAAGGTTTAATCAAAGAACATTAACTCAATAATATCATAAAGTAATTAAAATAAACCAAATTCAAATGCAGCGGTCTACAGAGATTCACCATTCTATTTACAACTCGATGGAAAGTCCCCAGGCGAGGTCCTTTGATAGTCTTAGCTCTCTCAAAGGCCAGTCTGTATTATTCAGGGCGCCATTAGCCCCGCTCCGACTAACCGATCTTAATTATACAAGAAACTCGGTTTTCTGTGCAGTTGGGTTTAGATAAACTTGATGATAGCCGCAAATTGAGGATAGCTTTGGAAATTCGACAGTAAATTGTCAGTATACTATTGCCTGGGCGCGGAAAGTAAGGGATTTTCTGACGAGGTAGTTACCAGGCCGAGCATTAGCGGCGTCTGCTTACGTACGAGTCAGGAAATCCTCGTTTCCGCTGAGGCATATATAATTTTCTCAAACAATGCGAGGAAATGATACAAATACAAGACTCGCAAGCTCGTCCGTTTAAACCAATACTCGGCCCGCAATTGCCTGCTTCACTGCCTAGGCAATAATGTACTATTAAAAACCTTTGCCAAATTCGGGTATTAGTTAAGATAGTTCCACGCCCAACGAGCCGCAGCCAGCACCGCAGAGCCCCGCCGCCACACCACACCACGAGTTGGGTGTACCGGATTTTTTTCATCATTTAACCGTGTACGCGTAGAAAAATAAATACCTCACTTCATACCTAAAACGTAAATGAAACTATTTGATTGAGAAGGACAGCGGCAAAAATCATCGAGTAACATTATCATTTAAATTTTTAATTTATTTGGTAATAAAAAATTATACGATTAAATAGTCATAAATTGAATTATGGCATTGACATTCATGTTCAGTTGTGATGCTGCCGTAATCCGTATTTTGATTGCGATTAAGCTGTATATGTACCACTTAATACATACCAAACACCTGCCAAATGATAGAGGTCCTTGTGTGTAAAATTTCGTCATTCTGACGTCATCGGCATCACAAGCATGACCCCTGACTATTAAACTCAAACGCGAACCATCTGACGAAATGTTTAGGCGCCGGCTTAGGAGTCTTTTGTTGGATAACCCAGTCTATTCGGTGAATGAGTATTATGGAACTTGACTTATAAATAAGATTGACTTTTAAATTTTCAATGTAGGTACTCTGTATTTGTAGTGACTTTTACTATTATCATTTAATTCTAATTCTGAAGACCTCAATGTAACTGCATGTTTTTTTTTTATGGCATAGAGAAGACAAACGAGCACACAGGCCACCTGATGGGAAGTGGAAACTGTGACCCATAGACGTTCGCATTGACAAGACTGCAATGCAATCCTAATCCTCCTGATAATTTGTCATACCATGTAATTTATACTGTGTTATATTGAGTAATAAAATCTGAATCTGAGTATCATTTTATAGTACCATAGTACACACAGCAACACATCTAGCTATACACTTCAGAAATCTGAAATATTGCATGAAAGAGAGTCGCACTAGAATGCATAGAAGTTGACATAATACACATATATACATCTCTTTATTTTTCTCTCTGCTCTGTCTTTAATGGTTAGTTAGGTGTGATGTTGTGAGTACAAGCTTTTTAGATTGATTCCTGATATTCATTTAAGTATTTAGACATGAAGGGAACGACTGAACCATATCGCAAACTAACATACACTGCTGACTAGACTACAGTACAGCCATATAGCTAACGAGCTCGTCGGGCGGTACAGTCGGATCGATCGTAGATATGGCACACAGATAGAGTTTTGGCAATTTGCAACTAGCTACTTTGAGGCATAAACGTTGAGGTTACAACGTGTTAGCATTTTCCTCCCTTCTACTGTACCCCCTTTATTTTTATCGCGATTGGCAACTGGTTATGATGATTATTTTAATGTTGCTAGCGTTCAAAGTTTGTTATAATCGGTAATTTACCGAATACTTTATTTAAAGATAAAGATAAAGACATTTATTCAGTAAGTAGGCCGCACAAGCACTTTTACACGTCAAGAATGTACCAGCGCTTCACAAGAGGAGACCACTGCTGAGAAGAAACGCCGCAAGAAACTCAGCAGTCAGTCATTTTTTTAAATATATTTAATATTACAATGGTACTACTTAGTCTAGCATTATATAAATGTATATATAGTAAATAAAAAAGTTTCTGCAGGAAAACACACCAAAATCTTAAGAGAGAGATAGAGAGAGAAAAGGATTTTAGACTTGGTTGCCGGGTTAGAATAGTGCCACCCCGTGTCTTTCCGTGGATGATGCAAAAAGCAACTAAGGGAATAAAGGCTTGACTCCTAGGCGTTGGACTTGCAACCTGTCACTAATACGCTGGTAAACATATTAATCGTTTGTGCTTACGGAATTGTCCACAAGTTTTTAGAGTTGTAGGTAATTCTGTAGCCCTGCCTACCCCACTCTGGGAACGAAGGCATGAGGTTATATGTGAATGTATTTTAAACTAGAGGATGCCTGCGGTTTTGTATGTGTTTCCCGCTACTTTCTTTTAGGGGATGAATTTCCAAAAACCCTGAGTGCATTCCGAGGATATCCAAGGAAAATTCCCTTGAAAAATCAGCGGTTTCGGCTGTGAGTTGGTTGACGAGTTAGTCAGGCAGTTTCTTCTTTTATATTAATGTGCCGTGTGGTTGCCGGCTTAGAATAGTGCCACTCCATGTCTTCCCGTGGAAGTCGTAAGAGGCGACTAAGGGAATATAGGCTTGTAGTACTGTTAGGCGATGGGCTTGCCACCTGTCACTAATATACACTGGTAAACATCTTAGCCTAGTTGTGCAAATTGTGGTTACAGAGTTATCAACAAGTTTTTGGAGTTGTTGGTAATTCTGTAGCTCTGCCTACCCCACTCTGGGAATCAAGGCGTGAGTTTATGTATGTATGTATGTATGTATTAATATAGAGATAAGGATGTATATCCGGTAAGTAGACTGAAGGAATGAAGGAAAAATCTGCCAGCGCTTCTCAAGCGGAGACCATTGCACTGCTGAGAAAAGCACTGCAACATACTTTAAGTACTTAAGCTGTACAGCCACGAACCGGGATTGTTGAGCCACTTGCCGTTGTTCGTAATTTAGCCGTGTATTCAATAACCGATGTCAACGACTGGCTGTCAGCTATTCGATTTGCATTACATAGCCAAATTAGAAACATGGGGAAGTGGCTCAACAATCCCGGTCGCGGCATCCACAGCTTTCTTACTGACTATAGCCACCAGGCTTATTGCCTAATGCATTCCCAGTCGCAATCGTTTTTTTGACAGTCCGAAGGCGAGTCTGCTTTCAAATAGAGAACAATTTATGCATTTTGAAGTCGATTGCGAAAGTGAGTGCGTTAGGCAATAACGATGGCCTAGATTAATCTAATCTGAACACATATACAACACCTCCCAGTTGTATTAAAGCCGCTTCCGCTCACGCTCCCGCTCCCGTAAACTACAAGTACCGTCATCAGTTGCAGTAGTCGGGAAGTTTCCCTGATTACCATCAATTAGGTGCAGGCGGGTGGCGCTTCGACCCCAAAGGGTTTAGCCACGAGGGTGTTTATCTGAGGGTCGTAAACGATCCACTTTTCACTACCATTGACTATTGCTATCTTTCTATTACGTTGTATGTTAGAGTGAGACACTTACAGGGCACTTTATTGTACTAAAACAATTACATTACACAGATATTAAAGTTACAGAAATTAGAGTAGTACAAAGGCGAAGATATTTCTTAAAGGGATCTCTTCCAGTTAACATTTTGGCAAGCGAGAAACAAAAAAAAATTTTACCAAACATTAGACAAACACTAACATACAAAATATAGATAAGAAACAATGGAAACCAAGATATTTTTCTATTCTGCTCAGTATAACTATATTACTTTTGAAATGATATCGGAGCACTTTTAACTCAGCTGCCATTACTGACAAGTAAATAAGATCTAGGATAACGTTATATGATAACATATCATAAACAATATGGTTTTACCGAGCAGAATGGAGCCCTTAAAGAGGAATAATAGATAATCAAATCTACTTCAGTAATAGAATGTAGAAAGAAGTGAGAAATTTTAGATCCATGCCAGCTTGACGGAATCATTCACATTTTATAAAGATTATTCTTTTATATACAGGGTGTAAGGGACGCCTCACCGAAAACTGAAACCATAGCTTCAGACCATTGTACTAAACTGAAATCCAGTGGTAAATTTTCCGGGAAAACGATAATTTTCTCGTTTTTTACGTGAAAATGTTGTTTTCAGTTTTTTTTTACATAATGAGCTTCAGTATGTCATAATATGTTGTCCTAGATCGGTTTATATGCAAAAACATGAAAAAAACGAAAAAAAAATCGTTTTCCCGGGAAAATTTCCACTGGCTTTCAGTTCAGTACAATGGTCTGAAGCTATGGTTTCAGTTTTAGGTGAACCGTCCCTTACACCCTGTATATAGCTTAAATAAGACTTGAACTTCGATTTTGTTGAATAAGTAAAGCAATTAACCCAATTAGGCACCTCCTAACTTTTAGTATTACCTTTGACAGTCCCAACAAAATGGCCGCCGTCGCCGAAAACTTCATTACGCCTCGTAAAAAGTAACTACGTAACTTGGGCCTTTTTAATTACTCTTTGGCAATAAAAAAACTTGAAAAACAAGCCTATTTAATAATTCTAGGTTCATTAGAACGAGGCCTTATTAATGAAATAACACTTTGAAGGCAAGTAAATATTAATATTATTATATATCAAGTCTCGTGGAAGGATTCGGTTTGCTTACAACATTATATATTTAGGTTGTTGAGTTAAAATGAAAAGTGTTATATTTTCATTTGCAAATGACCTCTCGCTTAACCCCTAGAGTGGAATAGGTGTACCAATAACCCTGTGTAGGTGTATTCATACTTGTATGTATTCAATGTAAACTCTTTATTGCACATAAACAATTACAAGATATTCTCTTAGCCAGCATACTTACATGTAGAGTTATTTATTTGTATACAAAATACGGTATTTTACTCATTTTATTGTGAATCTCGTGCTACCTCATCATCATCATGCCAGCCGAAAGACGTCCACTGCTGGACATAGGCCTCCCCCAAGGCTCTCCACTCAGACCGGTCTTGTGCTTTTCGCGTCCACCGCGTTCCCGCGATCCATACAAGGCCGTCACTCCATCTTGTTGGAGGCCTACCTACAGCTCGTCTCCCGGTCCGCGGACGCCACTCAAGAACCTTCTGGCCCCATCGGCCATCAGTCCTGCGAGCGATGTGTCCCGCCCAATGCCACTTCAGTTTAGTTATTCTTCGGGCTATGTCGGTAACCTTAGTTGTACTGCGGATATCATCATTTATGATTCTATCACGCAGAGAAACCCCGAGCATAGCCCTCTCCATAGCCCTCTAAGTGACTACCGTGCCGTACCGTGCTACCTAAAGGCACTTTACTAAAGGTTTACCTATTCACCTGTAATTTCCGTGATGTCGAAACAACTGTTATCATTTCGGTATCGATCCGGAACTCAATTAAGGTGTTTTTGACAGGCTCTAATTGGTGTGATAGTTTTAACAGGTAACAGTTGGAATGGAAATAATATGAATTATGCAGCAAGTTGGGAAACTATTTAATAACAGCAACATGGACAATAATGGTATTGTTCTGAAATATATTTTATGGACGTTTTCATAATCCATGTTGTTTTTGTTTTAATGTTGTTTTATGTTAAGTGTGTCACTTTCCGTCTCTTAACTAAGCGGTTCCAACGGAAGACCAGTGCTGGCTTTACGGCTAGCGAATGCTGAGTTGGGACCGTTTTGCAACAATATCTCTGTGTCTTATTCTTTTTGTATCTATGTAATGTAATTATGTATCGTTGCAAAAAAAAAATGTCTCTTTAGCTTTATCTCTAAGTAAATTTTGGTATTGTCATACGCGTGTTAATTTCAAGCCTCCGCGTTAATATAATAAAGGGTTTTAATATTATTATCACAATCATCACATTATATTGTTGTTATTTTGAAATTGATTCCCAGAGCACTTTGGAGTACGTCAAAGTGACACTAAATATAATCATTAGTTAGTCTCTTACGTTTTAATTGATTACGTCACTTTGACATAGTCCAAAGTGGTTTAGGAATCAATTTCCTTTACTGTATGTAAAGATTTTACTGGTGGTAGGACCTTGTGCAGGGTCCACGCATCGACCACGATCTTATCCTTTAACCTGCTGCACGCAGCAGTGTTCGCATTGTGTTGTTCCGATGTGGGGATAAGACAACCGGTGAAGTTACTAGCAATAGAGTCCTCAGGGTCGGCAAAGCATTTACGCTCTTAAGGTTGCAGTCTTAAGATTGTAGTCTTTAGAATGCAAATGTTTCTGGGTAAAAACCAAAATAAATGTACATAAAGGCTATTTTAATGTCACTTAAATGATGTCTCACTTACAGTTTCGTTACGGTGACAAAACTCTTCTTTAACATGACATTTCCTACTTACCACCAGGCTTATTCCCATCCGTTACCACCAATTTGTTACCACTGGTAACAGCTGGGTTTTTTTTTCCACCTGTTACCACTAAAGTACTCGGTGGTAACAAGTGGGAATATTTTCCCATTTGTTACCACTAAAATATTTGGTGATAACTACACTTAAAACATTTGGTGGTAACAGCTGGGAATTATTCCCAGTAGTACCCAGTGGTAACAAATTGGTGGTAACAGGTGAGAATAACCCGTTTGCCTTTATGTCATGAAAAAATGCAACGGTACATAATTAGTAATTAGCTCCTAAGATACTCGTGTCTGTTGTTAGCGCACACGTCTTACGTTCGCCTTTACATTAGCCCCATGGCTTACCCTAGCCACTCGAATAGCAAGAGCCATTATTATGTAACCTACTCTGTCATTAAATTGTAATCCTACCGCTAAGTACCAGGGTCGAAACTTAGAACAGTGACGGTACGGAATCGCAGTGACGTGGCGTGAACGTCACGACTTCACCGCATTCTCTCCACACCGTTGCAGTGACAATTACGGCATGCGATAAAATCGTGACGCTTACGGCACGTCGTCACTGTGATTCCGTATCATCCAATGATATGTTTTATTAAGATACGTTATGCTCATACAAAACGCATTCAAAACCCGTCGCCAATTACTGCAAGTTGCTACGTTATCATATTTCTACAGGCAAAGACGGCAATCCGTACCGAACGCTATTGTTAGAAAGAGATAAATAGTTGTTTCATATTGCGTACCCGAATGACGCGGCGTGCCTAGATACCGGTGCTCGCTGCAATGGCTCCCATTTAGCTACCCATCTTGATGTAAATTAAATTAAGAAAATATTTACGGTACTTACGAGTAAAATGAGACATCCTTTCTTCCTTTTACAGTTCCAGTATAATTTCTGCAGCCTCAAAAAACACAAGACAGCATTTTTTATGAAAAAGATTTGTTACTTTTTGGTGGGAAAATTTTATTGTCTTTGACGCGTGCGTGGCAGCGGCCGCGGCGCAACTGAACGGTAGTAAGGCAATTTACCTTCCTTTTTGAGGATCGCTTTTGCACGCAGATGACGTATCTTCATTATAAAATATCATTGGTATCATGACCATATTGTGAGCAGCCGTGTGGCCGCTCCTTAAATCACCAAGTGTCTAGCATTGAGGCATTACACCAAAAAGTAAATCAAATGCTTTGATTGTCTTTGTTAATTTATATCTACGCTTTGTATTTATTTTTTAATAAATAAATAAAACAAGTCGTAAGTGGGAACTACTTAGTTCACAAGGGTAAAACACCCAATTACTGGCCTCTAAAATACCAGTCACTGGCACCTAGTGATTGTTGAATTATCGTCTCTATTACCGTACGTTAAAGTTCATGGGGTCAATAATTGGTGCCTAACAAGGCAGTGCACCCAATATTTAAATTGTAAAATTGTTTTTCGTTTTTCGCGTGTTTAAAATAATAATCAATTAAAACACTACCTTTGGTTCTTTGCAAGAGACATATTGGCTCGTAATCGCGCGGGATGCGATTATAACAAAATATTTCTAGAGGGAAGATACATGCTTGAAACCACATTCACGCGCCAGTAACTTTGTAAAAGTCAATGTTTTCTGTTACAAAATAAGGTGTAATATCAAAAGCAATAAAGATAAAACATACTGCATTACAATATTGAAGCAGCGAAGTGTCGTTTACAATAGACAGAACCGTAAATTAGACAGGACAATGCTGGCTATGCCCGGAATCCTACCCTTACGAGTAAAAGGGCCTATCTATCAATAAGGCACTTTGGAAAATGCGACCTTATTCGTTTTATTACAAGAAGTTAAGTATCGTGTGGCTGTTAAGTTACATAAAGAGCCCTTTTGAATTAAAACGATAGAATTAGCATAATAAAAAGGGCATTCGTGTGTCGATCGTAAATATTGTTTTATAGCGACGCACCGATTTTCGAGGACAAGGTTTCGAGTTAAAATGAACCTTATTGTGACTGTTAGATTCCCTGTTATGATCATGACTTAAATACAAATAAAATGGTAATAACAATAAAAACAACGCAAATGCCGGCGCCCTTTAGGTCCGTTTTCATTTAAACTTGACAGCAGTTACGTTGTTATTGCATTTTTTTGAAATAATTATTGTCAACGTAACTCACATTTGCGGTGATATGCCCCACATAGTTTGAAATGCTTGTGACATGTCGTATTTTATCGTAAATTGTTATTGCGTTGCGCTTAAAATGGTGAATTTACCCGACGCTGTGAAATATGATAGCGTTCCAAATTAACGGCTTAACGTACGTCATTGATACATAAACAATAATGTACATACATACATACATACCTTTACGCCTGTAATCCCAGAGTGGGGTAGGCAGAGCTATAGAATTACCTACAACTTCAAAAACTTGTTGATAATTATGTAACCTCATTCTGCGCAAATGTTTTCCCGTGTGGTTGCCGGGTTAGAATAGTGCCACTCCATGTCATCCCGTGGATGTCGTAAGAGGCGACTAAGGGAATCAAGGCTTGTAGTACTATTAGGCGATGGACTTGCAACCTGTCACTAATACGCTGGTAAACATCTTAGCCTATTTGTGCAGAATGTGGTTACAATAATATCAACGTACATACGTAATTAGATATTGAGTGAGTCGTACCCAGATCACCGTGAAGACAATCCGCACTGTTCAATCAATACAGAATCAACTCAAAATCCTCGCTAGTTTTGTTTCAAGTTCATAGAAGTTGTAATAAAGTTGATTTTAAAATACAGTTGTATTTTTAGTTACTACTGTTCTGAACTAGCAGTACGAATCATGCAATGAGATGCTTTTACGGCATTATTAAATTACTTAAACAGTTAATGTGTGCACTGCACATAAGACAGTCTTTGTGTGAGATTGAATACCTACACGTATTTACGAGGCCAATGCAATTTCATACGATGACTAGTTAGCTTTCGTCTTCGACTCCGTCGGCGTAGCAGTCAATTATCGCTACTCCCTCGGAAACTGTCCAATTTTCCGGGATAAAAACTATCCTATGTCCTATTCCAGAATCTATCCAATATGTGTGCCAGGTTTCATCTCGATCCGTTCAGTGGTTGAAGTGAGAAAGACGGACAAACATACACACTTGCACATTTATAATATTTGTATGGATGACAAAATGCATTCGGCATTCATTATCGCTATCAATAACAACAAAAGCAAGTTTTAAAAAAATCTGACTGTTGTTGCTAACCAACTGTAAACCGTTATAAATCCTAAATGATCATTCGAAATTAAAATGTTTTAAGAAACCTAAAGATTTTTTTTAAATACCTAGTGAATGATACCACATTTGTTAAAGTTCGTCGACTTTTTTTTATTTTCTTACCAGATTGCGTCTAGTTGCCGCCATATTGAATTTTAATTATTGTCATATCCAGTGATCGGATTTCACGGTGCAACACGGGGTAATGTTCAATTGATTTCTTTACACGTCTAAAATCCTATCCTAATGCCTATTTTTAAAAAATCCCAACAATTGCATTTTCTTTTCGAACCAGATCCCGGGATTTTGGTCATATCCATATTAAGATTTCTACTCTATATCCCGCCGTGTTGCACCGTGAAATCCGATCACTGGTCATATCACAAGACTAACACAAATCGATGACCATAAGAATTATCAATGTCGGTTAACGCGTTTAGTTTCTAGAGCGCCATTAAGGAACAAACAAACATGATCAACACATTACCCTCCCTTCGGCAGTCGGGTAAAAATCTATAGGATTGACGTAAGCTGTCATACGGTCGCGTCGAGCGCCTACGTCATCTCCATAAACTTTATCACTTTTCGAAAACCGACGTTAACGCTAAGCAAGTTGTCTAGCCTCACAGGTCACTCAACCATCCTTATTATTCAACACATTTTCTACTAGTCTCCGTATTCTCCCTACAAGCTATACTCAGGGACAAAAAAACGAGTCAGAGTGCGTTTTTCATACAAACGAGGCTATTTCGAAGCCTTGGTTCCTTGCCAGGGGTGGTTTTGAGGAGGTTTAATGATGGATACTCCGAGGTGCAATAGAGGAGGTCAAATGTTCTTAAGTTACCTACCTTATCACATCACACAATCAGTTAACACCACAGCGAGAGAGTTTGGATCAGTATTTTGATTTCCTTACATTTTATTGCCATTTTAGATGTTTTTCTGAACATGGTCAATTCCGGCGTTACCCGCAGACTCAATCAGTTGGGTATCCTAGGCACTCTGCAAGTCCTGTATCTGTCATCAAATTTCACTAAAAGCATCCCCTGGCGAGGAATCAAGGCTTCGAAATAGCCTTTTTAGTATGAAAAACGCACTCCGACCCGTTTTTTTGTCCCTGAGTGTACACCGAGCTCCTCGCAACAAAACGTATTAACAGTATGAATATTAAAACCGCCCGTCACTCTAATTTCCTAACAAACTGGGCTTCATACGGAGTTCTCCGTTCTGAATCTGCTACAGCGACAGTCTGAATGCGATCCTTGACAACGCGTAATCACACACGATAAGGGGACGTTGTCCGGACATAAATATAAATTGCACCATAAATGTCCGACGGGCACAATAGCCGGCTCCTGATTTAAAGCGTACAGACATACCTAATACCATGACACTTAAGTTAACGGAATAAGGTTGGCATTCGATAAAGTTTATACTAGTAAAGTGGGGCAAGACTTGTCAATACCACTATAGTACAGCCGTTAAGCGTATTATGAATTTTAAATCGGCAACATTGCGAGCGAGGCAACGGCGTTCTTTGTTTAAATTTAAATGATCTTTATTGTATTTTCATTAGTCTAAAATAAACTAACGCAATCATTAAGTAAAAGTCCTTTGGTTCCAAAACTAAAGAATACTTTACCTCTATTTTAGGTTTTTATGATTTCTTATTTAACACATATGTTTTAACCAAGGACCGGAGTCGCTTACTCTTTAAAGGGTTCGTTAGGGTATATAAATGACTGGTTTTTACAAACCCTAACGATGCGATAAGCATATTATCTTCGACTTACCCCAATGAAAAGCTATCCTATACGATACAATTAATACGACTAAGCGCTTACTAATTCCTTAAAATCCTCGTTAGGCTTTCCCTATGAAGTGTTTATTGAATGGCTTCAAGCTATTTTAATCTCTACGCGCAGCCCATACAAAATATTTTTGCACTACTTAGCAATTGATTGACTATTCACATAGGCTTGAAACCAACCAATCACACGAATCTGCGAAACAGAATCAACGGAGAGGGAGAACGGATAGGGAAACACTAACCTAACGCTAACTGCTTAAATCCGAAACCCTTACGAAACTAGTAACCTCAATGGTTGTAGTTGACTAGTTCGAAGCAGTTTCCATATCATTAGGGTAAGCCTATCGATAGGGATACGCTAACGTTTGGGAGAGCATATGATGTAGTTATCCGATCGATAGACTTAATCAAATAAAGGGGTTTTCCAGTTCCAGGTTTTAACACAGTTATGATGGGAGAGTGTTCCGATGCATTGAATAGAATAGAATAAATATTTATTCAACGCACGCATAAAAACGGTAGAAAAATATAAAGTGAAAAGAAAACATTACCTACTTAGGTACGTAGAACAGGATCCCTCTCAGCACTGATTTTCAGAGGGACCCTGACTTAAAAACTAATCTAAATTAAACAAAAGGGCGGGCAACAGTAAACTGTTCAGGTTACTAGCTAGATGCCGTCCCCTCCACCTCAACGGATGGCAATCTACCAATTTGCGGTCTTAACAGCACCTGCGGCAGACGGATCGCTACGACAGGGACCCTCAAGAGACGGCCCTGTTTTTTTTTCGTAAAGGTCGGCAACGCATCTGCCGTTCTCTCCCTGGTCAACTCCACGTCAACTTTTTGACCGAAATTAATGCAGCTTATGCAACTTACTGGCTATTTATGCAAATGAAATGGTTTATTTTAGTAGTTTATGGGTGATTTCAATTATTATGACGCCTCACACGACGTAATTATAATGGTTAGGGTCGTATATCAGGATAATGGGCTTAAACGATTATTATTCGCTAGTAAAAAAAAAAAAAAAAATTAAGATTTCAGCTGTTTATTTCAATCATTACAAATTTTTGGTTTGCTTAACCTCTAATCTTAATTAAGATTTTAATGAGTTAAGGTTATATAATAATATTGCAAAATTTCTTATATATAATTTAAATATTCTTTAACATTTCTATATTATATCAAATGCCGACTTAATTTATGAATTATCTGATATTTTATGACATAACAAGTATCTTTTTATGATGTTTTTTGTTTGTTTACATGTTTTGTTATTAATTTTAGCTATTAGTTCGTATGGAAATCTGTTTAAGATGCTGGGCAGAATTCGTTCCCACATTCTATTGCCATATTCATTATTACTATTTGGTATAGTAAAAGAGACTAGAACTTATGTATGTATATACATCAAGAAATTAAACAAAGTACAGGTATTAACAAGATTTATTGGTATATTTAGAGGCTGAATTGAACGGAATTTACTCCTTTTTCTTTAAAAGTAAAACATTTGTATAGTCAAGAAAATATTTTGTTTACCAGTTTGGCATTACACGATTAATGACCGTTGAAAATATAACCCGACAAATTGACGTATTATGTATGTCAAACTGCTAAACAATCAAATTCTTCGACGGTACATATTGTATTGGGTTACTAAAAACGCGTTTAGCCTAATTGGTAGTGTCGACCTTGTCTGTCCAGCGGACCTAGTATGATTGCGTTTATCACGTGACAAATGTGGATAAAGCAGCCGTCACTCTCGTACTTATATACGTGTCAGAAAGAGACGGATGTTTTATTTACATTTTGTCACGTGACAAACCATACCCCAGGTCCCCAGGGAGCGTAATATGGCTGCGTTTGTCACTTTCTGACACGTATATAAGTACGAGAGTGACGGCTGCTTTATCCACATTATGGCACGCGATAAACGCAACCATGCTGGGCCCGCTGGCGAAGCGCGCTGTCCCGGGATTGTTTATGTAAAATTACCTCACGATCAAGACCCCGGAAGACATACTAAATTAAAGTGTTCCAACCCCCAATGACGCAAACACCAAAACGTCATGAATCCCCAAGAAATATTTAATATTACCACCCAATCGGTGAATAGAGCCTCGATATTAATCGGAATTTTGGGTCGGAGTGAAACCATCTGTCTAAAATCAGAAGAGCGTATGTATTGTATACATAACTGTAGATATAACCTTTCATATCCGCGTGAACACTGCCGCTTGAAATAATAACGGCGTACGTAATATATGAAAGTAAATGGAGATACGTCATTTGGTGATATGGGAGTTAAAACGACATTCGTAATCATAAAGACGTATGTCCTGTATAAACGTAATGTAAGATACGTCTTTTAGTGTTGTGACGGTTTGAAACCCCGGATCCGTTTGGCAAACAGACCCCGAATTTAATAAAATCCGCCATTACGAGTTGAGCGGTTATTATGTAGGAATAAATGACAGTCGGACATATTTACGAGCGCTCGTTGTTTGTCGCCCGCCGATTCATCGGATTAAGGACCAACTGGTTTTAAATTTATGTATTTTTACATTTTAAACAATAATACGAATTTCACGTGGATATAAACTTTTTTCTGAACGACAAATACGGTATAATACGCATTCGTTTCTTTGAATAACAAGGATAATATGGAAAAATATTTTTCATCAAATGGCCAATCTTTAAAAAAAAAGTCGATAATGTCTAAATCGTACTAAAGGGTCGAGGACATATCTAACAGACAAAAATGCTTGGCTTAAGAAACTTAGTCATCAACGCAAAAGTTGTCTCTTGTCTAGGGGACACCGTTGATGTAGAAAAACATATCAAAACTTTTATGTGGTCGTCTTGTGTTTTTTTCTTTTTCCTTATTCTTCCTATATCTCTCTCGAAGTATTTTTGACATGTTTTCCTGCTGAACTACGCATGATGTTATGATATTATATTTAATTTAATATTTATAGCTTTATATAATGCTTTTCCCCGTGTGGTTGCCGGGTTAGAATAGTGCCACTCCATGTCTTCCCGTGGATGTCGTAAGAGGCGACTAAGGGAATAAAGGCTTGTAGTACTGTTAGGCGATGGGCTTGCCACCTGTCACTAATACATTGGGAAACATCTTAGCCTACTTGTGCAAAATGTGGTTACAGAATTATCAAGAAGTTGTAAGACTTGTTGGTAATTCTTTAGCTCTGCCTACCCCACTCTGGGAACCAAGGCGTGAGTTTATGTATGTATGTGTATATAATGCTAGACTAAGTAGTATAATTCATTATAGTATGAAATATGGTTAAAAATTGACTGACTGCCGAGTTTCTTGCGGCGATTCTTCTCAGCAGTGGTCTCCTCTTGGGAAGCGCTGGTAGATTCTTGACGTGTAAGAATAAGTGTCTTTTATCTTTTACCTTTTTTATCTTTTAATTCCGTTTAAGGCGATAACGTGTACAAAATTACGGTCAATAATTTTATCCACATTGTTTTTCTACATGTATTTTGATCATTGGTGTACATATTTTGTCTTGTCACTTACGTCATTAAACAAAACTTAATTCAATTAATTTAATTCAATACTAACGTTGAAATACCCCATATGGAAGTAAGTAAATAGTAATAAATGTTATTTACGACGCTCTCTGTTGGCCCGTCACTGCGTATCGGTTGTATTTCATCGCATTAATTTTGTCTGTCATTGTTGGTAGCTTTACTCATTGTAGTTACATTATTGTGGGGTTTAAATTAAAACCCACCATGAATTTGTGTTTTTTAGTTGTGATATTCATAAAATGAAATAATAATTTGCAAAATTTCATTTTAGATTATTTTCATTGTGACTGTTTTTTCTGCAATGTTTTATTTGAATATTGGAAAATAAGGATAACTGTTTTATTATAACGTCATTTATATAATATATTATGTTACAAATTAACATAACTTTTCTTTTATTTTAAACTTAAAATTTGTTAGTTTTTATTACAATATTTATATTCCAATTGTACCTTTATTTATCCTCACCGTACGCTAATAAAAACTTTTTATTTCCAGGTAAGCACATACACCACATAAGTATCGTAAGTGACATCGTACCAATTTCCGCAGCTCACAAAAGTCGGCTATAAAAAAACCTACAAGAATAGAGTTTTTTTATAGGTCCCGCCAGATAACGAGCTCCCGCTCGTGCTGTTTTCCAGCTCACGGGGCCAGAATGGAATTTACTTACATATTTCTATTAAGTACAATTTGGGGGCCCATGTCGGCGTAACAAAATCAGACTATATTTTGCATAAACGATGTTTATTTTTGCGCTAGTGCCCAAAAGGGAGGGTAATGATTATTAATTTTATTTATGCATGGGTATATACCTACTCGTTTTATTTGTTTAACTATTCATATTAAGACGATTAACGAACGATTTTTATATATTAGAAGAGAAGAAGATAATTAAGGCATCCGGTGAACGAGGGAACAAGGAACCATACATACCTACAAATACGGATCACAAACATTGCCCTCTTTGAATATTGTCTGACTGCAATGTTTCGTCTGGTGGTCGATAGATGTGAAACAACATTTACTCCCCCTCTCAATAGTTAGCCTCTGTCACTCCCATAATCTAACGTGCCATTTAGGGTGTAGAGCGTGCCAAAGAATTATACGTACCTACATACACACAATTGAAAAATATACAGGTCTCAGAAACGGACGTCAACCCGTCTATGGCTGATAGAGCAGCTTCAAAGCGATTCATTATCATCATTCAGCGATAATTACTAGTTTCGGAGATATTAATCATTTTAAGCTGATTTTTTTAAGTAATCACATAAAGTTTGTTTCTCCATGCTAGGCGTCCCATGTTTACTTTTCACTTTGTAGGTAAAAAACAACTATTAAATTATTAAAAAAATATATCTAAAAAACGGGCGAATAGGTTTAAAAATTTGCAGATTCGTGATAATTCTAATTATGTAATAAACCACTGAAAAACTCATGAAATAAAACATAAGGGAAAATTACAATAATATCTCCAAAAGGTTCCTGAGACACCCTGTATATAACGCTCCTTCTGACGCAGTCTGGAAAAAGCTGCTTAAGGGGGCTTCTAAACGAGCAACATTTTCACGGCAATGTGTGGCCGGCAACTATACGCATCTTGCTCTAACATACGAAGTAAGAGTAAGACAGCACTAGTTGCCGGCCACAAATTGCAGCAAAACATGGCCCGTTTACAAGCCCCATAATATAAATATCTATTTGTAATACACAAGAAACCCTCACAAGAGACCAATTTTACGTGTAACCAATTTTCATTATAACAATTCTATTCACCTTATTAAATCCGCCGAATCTTATAAGTTTATTTCTTGAAGGGGCTACAGAAATCTCAACGTCATTGTCAACCGTGTGATTCGAGAGCTAAAGCCCAAGGTGCCTTATATTCGGTTTATTTACCGTGATGTCTCAAGCACCGAATATAGTTGTATTTGAATATTACGAATTCTTATTTCCTTTTGTTACGTTTTTGACGACATTATTGAAGGAATATTGAGCATATTATGAGTTGAATATATTAATAGCCATCAATGAAGATGTAAACATGTTTTATTTGTAGGCTTGAATTATATTATTCATTAAATAAATGTAAACATTGACAAACATACGTTTGACGACGCATGTTACGATGCGGTATTTATTTTATTCTATGTATTTATATCTCTATATAAGTATTTATATCGTTGTCTAATAAATAACCATAGTAGGTACAAACCTAGAGCTTAGTCTGGGACTACGCCAATTCGTGTCAGACTGTCCCCCCCAGTTTTTGTTTTACCCAAAAATAATCGATTTGCTGGTATACGATGAAGATGATTCTGTAACTTGTACGACGATATTTTCCGTTCTAAATTAATTTAATGGTACTTGTTGGTATTGGTACAGTCAGCAGCAATAATATATTATCCAACATGGGGCGCAAAAATATCTGACACTTCTTTATTACTAGAGGTATAAGAGCGTGTCAGATATTTTTTGCGCCCCATGTTGGGTAATTTATTATGACTGGTAACTGTATTGTAAAGTCGACTACAAAAATACGTATCCACTTCTTTACCTTATTGTTTTTAATAAGGTCTAAATTTGTATTCGACTGTATGCTGTGCAACCTAAAAAATGGTGTTGGATTGATTTGTCAAATATGTAATAAAGAAGATACATTATTAACCTACATAGACGAGCATTTCTAAAAAAGTTTGTACATTTCATTTACGACTTCGATTTGCAAAAAAAATTGCAGGTTGGTAGGGTGAATGAAGCTGAGCCTAAATAACATAGTCTCCCAAAATGTCCTCATACATTTGTATGAAACTTTCCTTTTTTGTTACCATGAACCAAAGAAAGTTAGTAACAAAAAAGGAAAGTTTCATACTAATGTATGAGGACATTTTGGGAGACTATGTTATTTAGGCTCAGCTTCATTCACTCTACCAACCTGCAATTTTTTTTGCAAATTAAAGTCGTGAATGAAATGTACTAACTTTTTTAGAAAGGCTTAGACAAGACATTGTTACATTAAATGCCCACATTATACCTCGGTCAATTAGAAGGTGCCATGGTGTAATGGTCAAAACCTCTCAAATTATACGATTTTTTGAATTATTAATGAAATAAAAAGAGCAGATAACAAACGTCAATTTTCTCACATGCAAAAAAATTGGCGCTTACCTACTCCAAATATCAAATGACGGTCAGATCGATGGCGTAACTGCCGTAACTCATACGGGTGTAATTGCGCCGGCGCCGGCCAGCGGCGGCGTAATGGCCCGTGCGGTTTCATTACACGCGGACAAATTTTAATCTCGGAGGGTTCGATTCCCGGTTGGGGCATCGCTTTATAGCCACGTAGCTATAGAAGAGCTGCAAAGCTAATGGTCCTGGGATCTATTCTCTGTACGGGTAATTTTGCTGGAGCTATTTCCATGTAAATCCTTAATTTAGTAAAACTAGGTTAGGTTAGAACTGTAATTCATATTCATAAAGTCGACATTCCAGTCGACATGGAGTGGCGTCCGCGGACCGGGAGACGAGCTGTAAGGTAGGCCTCCAACAAGATGGAGTGACGACCTTGTAAGGATCGCGGGAACGAGGTGGATGCAAAAAGCACAAAACCGGTCTGAGTGGAGAGCCTTGGGGAGGCCTATGTCCAGCAGTGGACGTCTTTCGGCAGACATTAAAGTCGACATTCGAAAAATTAGAATAGTATTAAGAATGAGTATAAATTTATACAAATCACGTGGTTAGGTACGTTCTTCAAATCGGGTCTAACGATTTCAATGTAATTTGATATATAGAGATTTATGCGGGCTAAAAATCAATCTGTCAAGTTGTCAATTTCGGGAAAATTCGTTTGTAACCCGAGCAACGTACGGCCTTCCAGGTACCTACTTTGGTATTAAGTGTTAGTCTAAATTATGTTCATAACTATGCGGAATGTTTTTTTTTAAATCGACAATGTTTTTTTTTTAACCCAAATTGATACACTAAAAGCATTAAAGAGGCCCTAAAAAAATTCTCGTTCTTCGCAGTAAGCCCTTAAGTGCGTTTCTTCTGATAATGGACCCGGAGCAGATTTCGCGTTTAGCTAACGATGTAGAAACGATATCTTTCACTGAATAAACATTTGGGTTATTAATGAGACTGGGAATGGCCGGCGGGGAGTAATTGTTGAAAATCTTGGCCTAAACTGCCGTTGGTAGCTGCAGGGTCGGAGGAATAAATAAATACACTTCAGGGAACAATCTTACACAAATACCCTCGGGGGGGGGAAATAACTGGTCAGAGTGCGTTTTTCATTCAAACGAAGCTATTTCGAAGCCGTGGTTAATTGCCAGGGGTTATTTAGAGTGAGTTTTAAATGGTGGATACTCCGAGGTTCAATAGAGTAGGTTAAAAGTTCGTAAGATACCTAACTTATCACACAATCAGTTAACACCACAGCGAGAGAGTTTGGGTCAGCATTTGGATTTCCTTACGTTTTATTGCCATTTTAGATGTTTTTCTGACCATACAGAATTCTGGCGTTAGCCGCAGATTCAATCAGTTGGGTATCCTACGCACTCTAGAAGTCCTGTATCGATGCTCGGTGTATCCATCATCAGATTCCACTAAAAGCATCCCCTGGCGAGGAACCAAGGCTTCGAACTAGCCTCTTTAATATGAAAACAGACTCTGAACCATTTTCTTTGCCTCTGAGTGTAGTCCCAAATTATGAAACAAACACACAGGCCCCCTCATGTCATGATAAGTCGAGTTTGTGACCTACAGACACTTGAATTCCCAAGACTACAACCTTAAGACTGCAATCCTAAGACCGCAAATGCGTTTCCAACCTTGATGACTAAGATAGAATGCCTCTGTACTAGTAATTTCACATGTAGTCTTATCCCTACATTGGAAACAAGAAAGCGAACTCTGATGTTTGGCGGTTTATATGATGATATGTAGTGGTTCACCTGGACTATATTAAAATAAACGAAATCCTGCGATATAGTAAAACATTAACACGTCAAAGATCAACAACACATTTGATGGGCGGTTTTAGAGTCACGTGTTTTGCTTTGTGTACATTTATTGAAATAAAAAAAAATGGAGTATACAGGGTGTCCCAGAAACTGACGTCAACCCGCTTAGGGCTGATAGAGCAGTTCATAAGCTATCGATTTAACCCCCATGTATGATCAGCAATTGTTATTGATTATTTAAATCGGAATTTTTGACATTTTTCCTTATGTCCGTGATACGAAAAATCCCTAAATTAATGTATTAAGAGCTGCTGGAAAATGTGAATTAATACATGAATTTAGGGTTTTTTCGTACCACGGACATAAGGAAAAATGGCAAAAACTCTGATTTAAATGATCAATATCTCGGAAACTAATAACAATTGCTGAACATACATGGGGGTTAAATAGATAGCTTATGAGCTGCTCTATCAGCCCTAAGCGGGTTGACGTCGGTTTCTGGGACATCCTGTATATTTTTCAATTATGTGTATGTACGTCTATTTCTTTGGCACGCTCTACGGCCTAAATGACACGGTAGATTATGGGAGTGAAAGAGGCTAACTATTGAGAGGGGGAGTAAAATGTTGTTTCACATCTATCGACCACCACATAAAACATTGTAGTCATACAATATTAAAAGAGGGCTATGTTTGTATTTATGTATGGTTCCTAGTTCCCTCTTTCATTCTGATAGCTAGATAGATTTTTATTAAATTTATTGACATGCAAAATTAAGTGCGTGTTTTTATTAAGAATCAACTTATGTATGTATGTATGTATGTAAAACTCTTTATTGCACATAAACAATTACAAGACATTTTTGCATCAATATAAATAATGTACATAGGCGAACTTATCCCGTATGGGATCTCTTCCAGTTAACCTTGGGGTAGAAGAAGCAAGGACAATGCCGAAGGATAGACAAATAAACAAAATTTCAGGAAATAACAAATAGTACATACAACAGAGAAATAGGAAGAAAATAAAATATATTCCTTAATAAGATACATACCTAAACATAGAAATAATATAATATACAATATAATTCTACCACACATACGTAAACAGCAGTTAAAACCTACAACAGAAGGATCAACACTCAGGCTCATCCTGTTTATTACATACATCCTTTGTTCCACAACATTCCAATTAACCCAGTTTGTTCGGAACTGCTCCCTATTCAATAATAATTTAAAAAGCACTGCCACAGAGCGCACTCGTAACGCCGACGAGGCAACCCTACTTGTACTATGACTATAGTACTTTATTGTTTGCAAACTACCTTATGAAACTCATGATAAGGTTTATATTCATTTGGATTTTAATTGTGACTTATTTCGTTTGAGCCTTTGATAATAACAAGCGTCCGGTGGATGGTACTCGATGAGGATGCATAAGCTGTAGCGTTGAAATGTACTATGTTCAAGGGTGTGTGCACACCGAACAGACTTTGTCGGTGAAAGCGCTATCTTCGTGTTACAGAAATAAGTATTTGTACAGTTAAGTATTCAATACTAGAAACCGCCAGCGAATTTTTTTAGACTTAGTTTACTGCTACCATTTTTGGAAAATCCTTTCTTAGTGCACCCCTATAAATACATACATACATACATACATACATGAACTCACGCTCATTCCCAGAGTAGGGTAGGCAGAGCTACAGAATTACCAAAATTTATAAAAAAACCCTATAAATATTCTCACAAAATTTCAAGTCCTCAGATCCCACGGTTTAGGCTGTGCGTTGTGTCTCATTCTGCAAATGTCGGAAGATCCGTCGACACTGTCCAATTGATTTGAAATAAGAGTGGTATCTAGGTTCTGGTTATGAAAATGGAAAAAAAACTTGTTTAATAACTGGTTATGAAACAGTGAATAAAAATCCTTATTCATAACCAGTTATGAAATCTTAGTTATGAATGTGGACGAAACGGTATCGATAACTGTTTCAAATACTTATTTTTTGACAGCTACGCGATTTTAGCGGCGCTTCACAATCCTCATCAGACTCAGGTTCATTGTGCGATGCTCGCATGCTTATGTTAGGTATACATTGCGTCGCTGCAATAGCTCCCGGCTCAAATATGTTAAAACAACCCGTCAATGGATTGGAATCTGAGCATAGAATCGCTCTCCAAACTTCACGGATTCCAGGAACAAAAATGCACTTTGTTCCGTTAAAATCTCTCATTTTACATTCATGAAGCGATAAGTACATTAAGAGTGAACTTTCAATAACGGCGTCAAACTTCGCCATTCGAAATTTACCTTCCGACTTAAAAGTTCTCCTTCCAGCAATACGGTAATGAGTGGGACGGTATGAGAAGTTGCGAGTTGGTGCTGCGTTTACACGGGTTTAGTTGGGTATGGTCAAGTAACTGACTTGTTAGTCTTTGATAGCGTCAGTTAGTGTTAGTCAGTCAAGGTAGAATTAATATATGATAGATTTGTCGCCTTGGTCTACCGTTAGGATAATAGTAAATTGTAGATCACTAAGCACAGATGAAAGTGTGAGATAACCGATCAATTGCTGAATGAATTGCGTTTTTGAATCGTTTTCGAAATCGTCTATAGTTTCAATGGTGATGGCGCTATATTAATAATAATTGAATTGGATTAACACATACTTATAATATCTGCATCATTGCTCTAGGTCGGTTTCCTTATACATTAAAGGTATATAGAAAATAGTATTATAGAAAACCAGTGCTGTGGCTCCGACTGCAACGCAGGCTGAGCTGAACCCTATTTAACTTCACAATACAGCGCAACGTTCCTGAATTTGCTCTATTCATTTTTTATTTCGCATCCGCCTAGACCAAGACCGCAAGACCGGTCTGAGTGGAGAGCCTTGGGGAGGCCTATGTCCAGCAGTGGACGTCTTTCGGCTGACACGATGTTTTATTTTACTATGTGTGTATTTTAAAATCTATGTTATACGCTCGAGTTTAACCCTGTTCACGCAACTTGCTGCAAGCTACTAACCCCCCCACTAATTCAGCCCGGGACGGTCCGAACGCGCCTGCGCCGTATCGGGTTCACACGCCATTACCCGGGCTTGCATCCGCTCATTACCGACACATTTATATCGGTTACCGATTTTACACGACTTGGGTTTCAGCTAGACTCACTTTAACTCACTTTTGGATTCGTCGTCGAATTAATATCGGACAAGCGTGAGTTGCTGCCACCATTTTTGGGCTTAGGGGTCATACACAGCTTTAGTCTTTCCTGTGGAAGTCAGGTCCGAAGGTTCAAGATTATATATAAAAAATGTTTGTATATTTATCGTAGTTTAAAAAGGTTAAGTATTTAGAAAACCATTGCTGACGTGTTCAGACAAATCTCGTAAATTTAGTATTTTTAAACTACTGTATGTACTATCAGACCATTGGAACGCTGCCCAACCCATCATAGAACTGTGTCACGGTGACGTTATCAATCTTATGTGGTGTGGTGGTGTATACTTATACACATAAGAAGGTATTATTTTCTTCCTTTTCTCCCTCTATCTCTCTCGTAAGTTTTTGGTGGGGAGTGGGGAGAGCCTTGGGGGAGGCCTATGTCAAGCAGTGGACGTCTTTCGGCTGACATAATGATGATGATGATGATGAGTTGTACTATGGGTACTAGACAAAGATATAAATACTTATAGATTCATGGAATAAATAAATTAATATTTGCCCATACCGGGAATCGAACACGGAACTGCTAGCTTCATAGCACTACCAACCGTCGTTATTTGCTTTATCAATCACGTTTCACGTTTTTTTTATGTTGTTTACAAGACCCAATCCATCTCCGCCGGTTATTACGAGGAACGCACCGCTTATCGTTGGCAGAGGCGCAAGCGGCGGCGATTACCGCAAATGAGCGTGCATTACGCGATATTTGGCACGGAGGCGGTCGGGCGGCTACAGTGAACCACGTTACATCACTAAACGTTGTGATTTATTTATTTATTTATTTCAAAATATATTTACACAGCATTACAGTCACAAAACTAATACACTGTGAAACTTAATTTATAATAATATAGATGAAAAAGTAGAGAAAATATTTAAAAAAAAAAACATTACAAGAGAGTACTCGACTGCCTGTCATACATCGCCTCGCAAAACCTCAGGCACTCCGAGCACACAGCGGTCCATCGCCACGCAAGCAGGTCACACTCCGATGCCGATGCCAGGAGCGTATTTAGCAGCCCCAGGGCACGAGGCAGCGGTGAATTTTTGTGCGCCACCGTGCGCGCAACTGGCACGGACAGTACTGATAGATGGGTCGTGGTTCATCTAACCTTAGCTGGGTAAGGACCAAAAAGTTGGACAATAGTTAATCACAGTTAACCATACAAACAACGAAGTCAAAAAAAGTTCCGTGGTGCGACGAAAAGTATCCCTACAATTATTGTATGGCTAATTTTCGTGTCACAACGGAAAAGTTTCATAGTTAATTTAATTGACGGAGTTAGCGTCTTTTCGGTCCTTACCCAGCTATTATTAAAATTAAAATAAATAAATATCGGAGGACAATCTCACCAAGAGGGAAGGCCATTTACTGTGACACTAACACACACAAAAAAAAAATAGGCTATGGGTACTAGACAACGATAAATATACATAATTAGTAGATATAGATAATAGACAAATATTATAAAGAGGTAAGGTTTGTGACGTTGTAGGGCGTAAAAAAAAGACTGACTGCCGAGTTTCTTGCGACGTTTCTTCTGCAGTGGTATCCTCTTGTGAAGCGCTGGTAGATTCTTTTTTTTTTTTTTTTTTTTTATATTATAGGAAGGCAAGCGAGCACACAGGCCACCTGATGGTAAGTGGAAACTGTGACCCATAGACATTCGCATTCACAAGATCGCAATCCTAAGACTGCAAATGCGTTGCCAACCCTGAGGCCGAAGATGGAATGCCTCTATGCTAGTCATTTCACCGGCTGTCTTATCCCCAAACCGGAACACAACAATGCGAACACTGCTGCTTGGCGGTAGGTTAATGGATAAGATGGTGGTACCAACCCGGACGGACCCTGCACAAGGTCCTCCCACAAGCAAAAGTACTAAGTACTCTCTTGTAATGTTTTTTTTTTTAAATATTTTCTCTACTTTTCTTGACGTGCAAAAGTGTCCGTGTGGCCTACATACTGAATAAATGTCTTTATCTTTATCTTTAAGGTTTGACCAGTACATATTTTATACATACATCATACATACATACATTGCAAGTAAAATAAAAGCTTGTAAAAACGTCCAAGTGTCAGAAGCGCGGTTCGACACGTTTGTTACACGAATTCGACTCGCACTTGACCGGTTTTCTTCCCGATTAAGATCTCAACAACGCTACATTTGGGGACCCTCCGCGCTCCCGTACCCTGGGTCCGGTACCCTCGCGTTTTTACGCGTGTTTAATCCCGGGGCGGTTTATGTCCTTCCCTTATTAAACCCCCTTAAAAGCGATCGTCCAGTTTAAGAGCTTTCCCCGAGCTTTCGAAGCTCCGCGATTGGAGTGCAGCTTTATTGATTTGGAGGAGTGCATTTTTGAACGGTCTGAGATTTGTATTCTACATTGTATTAGGCTATATTGCTTCGATGTCGTCGTCACACTATTGACATTGTATTAGCTGTCATAACTCCATGCCATATGATTATGATTACGATATATAGAAACGGTTTTGAGAAACGAACATTCGGAAACCGTTTGTTTAAGATTCGGAGTTGGTTATGGTTATGTGTAGTTATAAATAAATAAATAAATATCAGAGGACAATCTTACACAAATTTACTTAGCCCCAAACTAACCTCTAGGCTTGTACTATGGGTACGACGTAGGCAACGATAAACTTACATAGATAAATACATAGAAAATACCCAAGACTCAGGAACAAATACTCATCACACAAATATTTGCCCATACTGGGGATGGAACCCGGGACCGCTAGCTTCGTAGGCAGGGTCACTGCCGACTAGGCTACCGTGTCGTCACTTATGACTTTCTTTTGCATGCAAAGTCAACCCGCTGGTGGGATCAGGATCGACCATATTTGGGTAACGACCAAAAAGTTGGACCATAGTTAAGCGCGGTTAACCATACAAACAACGAAGTCGCATAAATTTCCGTTGTGCGACGAAAAGTATCCCTACAATTGACATGAACCAAAAAAAATAACTCAAGATTTTTACATTCTAATTCGAAAGAATAGGTAATTTTAAGAGAACATTTTTTTTTATGGTTGTCATTATTATTTTAAATTTGGGGTGGCATTTTCTAATAAATTACAACAATTAAATGATATCTAATTATAAAAAGTGATTGTAATAGTTTATTAAAACATACAATTTCAAGAGGTTTTCGCCTAACTCGTAAGATACAACTAGGAGGGCTTCAAGCCGAAATCGAAAGTCAAAGAAAGGTTAAATATACTTTTGTCGAAATATTCGAAATAGATTAATATTTCAAAAACTTTGGTCCTTACGTATTTAAGAAAGTACGGTGGTTTAAAGTAACCATTTAGAGGTTGACTAATCGATAGGACTTTATTTCAATTTAGGGATCGCAGGATTCCGGCCAATATTTCGTTTAGGAATTAAGATGTGGCCGGTTTCAAAGTATCACCTTACGCAGTTATAACAGTCTTATAATAATTTTCATTCCGACATTGAGCCTTTCTAAACAATTAATCCTATCGCATTACTTACAATATGGCTATTAGAGTAACATTGTAAGAAAACACATTATCTCTCTTACGAGCTTATTTTCCCATTTTGACCGTAATAACCCGGTTTATACATCATGTGCATAATGTTGCCCGCTGCAAAAAAAGGATCTAAAACCGGCTTCGGCGAACGCATTAACATGGCAACATTGTGCGGGGCCATTAAAACAACATTTAGCTGGCAACACAAGGAATAATGAAAGGCGGGAAAACTCATTCCGCGCCATAAAGGTTTGGCTTAAACATTCATAGAAATGTAGGATAATTTTAATGATGTTGTAATTGCAAAGAAATTGTTTTTTATGATGTAACTTTGAACTCGGACGTGTGACCGCGTTATAATCATTCAATGTTACAGCAGCGTGTGGTGTGTACACATTGGATATTTGAACAAAAACATATTGAATATTCAAATAGTAGTTTATGCAACTGATGCATATAGAGAGAGACGACTTGAATGTTTTTTATAATCATAGACAAACGAAAAATGAAGTCTATATTGTCACGTCGCTTGACTAATTTATACAAGTCCATTTCTTATGTCCCCTAATTTAAAAAAGAAACGAGTATCTAACCGTGAAATAAGTTTTGAGCCCTGACAAGACTTACACAAGTTTAAGTTCTCAGTGCATCCCGTTCTCATGACACTAGTTAGATAGAGCCGCACTTAGGGATAAGTGGTACTAACGGGCACGCTAACTCACTCAATTAAATTATCTATGAAA
The DNA here is from genome assembly GCA_927399475.2 of Acleris emargana. Taxonomy (NCBI): domain Eukaryota; kingdom Metazoa; phylum Arthropoda; class Insecta; order Lepidoptera; family Tortricidae; genus Acleris; species Acleris emargana. The sequence continues at coordinate 3,084,612 of OV656847.1, forward strand.
CTTTTCCGTTGTGACACGAAAATTTGCCATACAATTGCGGGCATAATTTTCGTCGCACAACGGAACTTTGCCCGACTTCGTTCTTTGTATGGTTAACTGCGCTTAAGCTAAGGTCCAACTTTTTGGTCCTTACCCATAAGTTTTGTAAGGCGTGCTCAGTCTATTTTTATTTTTAAAAACAAGCTAAAGGACTATTATTTATCGCTTCCGTAGTTTTCCTATGATTTCCTTTATTTTTATTTTTACCATCCTACGACCTCGTGTGTTATCTTTGTTTGGCTGATTTCTAGTATTTATGTATATATATATATATACTATAGTTGTATAATAGTATGTATTTAACGTGTATTTAGTATGTATATATTAACTAATTTACTTTGTTTATGTGTATATTTATATGTAAGTAGTTTATATTTGTGTAAGTAGTTTTTACAATAACAGAAGTGTTTCTTGTAGTTTAGTTTGAGTTCGGAATAATTTAGTTTACACCGCCTGACATGTATTTTTGTTTTTATTATTTCTCTGTCCAAGGTTGTCTGGAAGAGATCGCTATTAAGCGGTAAGACCGCCTGTTGTATACCTATAGTTAAAATGTACTGTTCCGTGTTTTGTTTTCTTTTGGTGTTCAATAAAGAGTATTTGTATTGTATTGTATCCTCGTGCCAGTCGACCCGCTGTAAAACATCATCACATACACCAATTACAATAAATGCTGCACGTCACTTTAATAGTCTGTATCACAAGTTATCTAACACAATAATCCGATGATTTAACGCCGGTAATGACGCCGTCTCATCCAATTAGACCTCAAACGACAGAGACGCTAAATCAAACGCCATTATGCTACCAACATAAAAAGCGTTTCCGCCCGTCCTCCATTGAAGCAGTCACGACTCTTTACAAACCGACCCAGTAGACATATTTCATGGTCGTAAACTTTTTACGATAAACGAAACGTGATGATCGATTACACACTCTGTTACTGATGGAATAAAGTCGGAGTTTTGTCGGATTGGTCATACCAATATGGCGGATTGACAAAAGTCAATGGTGATAAAGCTGCCTTTGATGCAATTTCTCGTCGTGTCAGTGTTGGTAAATGTCGATTTATTAGTAGTCGAGTTAAGGGTTTGTTTAGGTGTTCGTTTTACGATTCGATACTTAAGAAATTTTAGATATGGCAATACATGATTTTAAGCAAGGCGGGAAAACGGTTACGTGGTTAGGCTGCGTTTTCACGGAAACTTCGAGCGGCAGTAAAACAGTGCGCGAGTAACTTGCACCATGATCTTTGATATTTAGAAAACGCCTTCGGTGTAGAACTCGTAAGGTAATCGATTATTACATGGGCATGTTTTGTTTTCGAGATGCAAAGTATCTTATCTTTTTCCTCAGTGTCAAATTTATATCCATGCCAATTTTCATTAAAATTGGTCCAGCGGTTTAGTCGTGGAAAGGTAACAAACAAACAGATCGATTTACTTTCACATCTGTAATGTTAAGCGTAACAAACAGACGGACAAAGTTACGTTCTCATTTATGTATGGATATTTTATTTATTTTAACATATTCATGAGTATTTTATAGTATTATTCACAAACTTCATTTAAAATGGCGTGCGGTGCTCGTCCATTCGGTGTCGAGTTTAATTTCCCATTACACCATAATCTACTTTTGGAAGACGTTTTAACTGTAATTTGTTAGCCGCCATGTTGGCAAACTACACTTAGTAGTGACGCGGTTCAGTTGCTTTACGGGAAACTTTGAATTAAGAACGTCATTTCGTAGAGAACCGGATTTATCTGATGTAATTTGGTTGAATTTGGAACGGTGTTCGCTAAATTTAGACTTGTCAAAATATATGGTTTGAAAACGTCAAACTCTAGGTTCTCTTGGTAGACTAGAATCGAGTTTGTCGTTTCATAACGGTGTTATGTTGGATTCGCTATACATTTAGATTATTTTCAACAAATGCTCATGTCCGAAAATCAATACGTAGTTACTTAAATGTATGACATATAATTTTGAAATTTATATGTTATTTAAAAAATGTTCCTATATGCGTAGAAATTGTTTAAATAAGTACCTTTCTTAGTTTATTAACTGTTGAATGAAGTATAAACATGGGATTTCAAATGATGAATTCGTATCAGTTTAATAAATTTTCCTAGTATCTTAAACAAATGCCAACTTTTTCAGAAGTCGTTTTCAGACATCATCATACTCATCGCCCTAAATTGTTATAAAATATCTTCGACAAATATTTATTGGAAATCGACCGCTTAAGCTTGCTAGCACGTTTTGTTCTTAATTTGAATTTCGAATTTCTCGAAAAGACCCTCCGCGTTGTACGAGTCACTTCAAACGCCCTTGTTATTCCAATTTTGAATATTCCATATTCGAAATTCGAACAGTTTCCATTAAATCCCCTCCAGAATTATTCCAACGAATCAAAGACGCGCGTGTTTGCATGTTGCTAAATTACAAACTTAACGCAACGCCCAGAAAACAACATAACTCTCTTATCGTGATGCGAATAGAGTTGATAATTAAACGCGTTCTAGTTGTCGGAGTGGATTATTGTTACAAAAGGTTTAATCGAAATTGGAACGAAACTAACAATCATCTTCCATTAGGAATATCCGTATTGCTTATTATTGTTTTAACTTCGTACTCGAGTTGTTTGTTAGGATAACATTCGTTCTAAATATGAAATTGCGTCAAACAGTTATTAGAGTTGTTACAGAAAAACTTAGTTAATAAGTACCTGTGTGAAATAATATGAGTTTTTATGCCTTGTTTATTTTTAATTGACTTAATAAAGTACCAAGCAAAGGAGTTATTGAATAAAATAGTAGATTATTTGTATGGTACAGCATTGAAATTGTTCGTCAATAGATCAAATTACTTTGAAAACTGTTATTAATTTACTTAAATGGCACCATGAATTCTAAATTGCTGTCTTTGTCGACAATGCCTTGTGATTTGACAAATTGTATGAATAAGGTTTATCAGAACCATAAATCAAGCTTTGAAGCTTTACAAATGCAGAATACCTCGATTTGTCCGGGTGTTTGTATACTATACATATATGTTTAAGCATAGCATGTACCAATCATTGTAAATCACAACTGTTTCAATTGACAACATTTCATTTTGGTGACACCTGCAAATTACTATACGAATCGAAAGGGTTTTGCCTCCTGAACACGGCAAAATATTTATTTAGATTTATTTTTCTTTATTGACAAAATTACAAGTACCTAAGTTAAAAAAAAATCGAGTTTTACCAATACTATGCCTGAATAGATATAATACCATTGCCTTTTTCACGAGAAAAGAAGCTGTCATACTTCAAGTTTGACATTGACACTATTGACAGATGGATAGATACTTGAGATCGGTTGACCGCCATTATTAAAAAGAAAAACTTTTTTTTTATACAGATTGGACTAACGTAATATGTCCATTGTGTCGTAGAAATGAAGTTACGCCCTTTTAGAATAAGAACATCTTAATAAATTAATAATAAAATAATAAAATAATTATACATCCTAGGGAAAAAATAAAACTATTAGTGTCTTCCTCCTTCCAAACAGTATCTATAAAACGAATAAAATTAAAGTCTTGAAAATATGAAATCTTGTCAATTGTATTACGCTAACTAACGTTACTATGCGTTTCGTTTGTAAACCAATCGCGACACTGGTAGATCACGTGACTTTTCGTATCACGTCATCGAATCGAATAGAAACGCTAGTTAGCGTAATGCGTCATGGCAAGGGCCTAAGGACCCCAATGTAATGGCGGCCCCTTCTTCCAAACCTTATATCTCTCAAACGGGCAAAGCGATTTTGATACAACTTAGCTAAGAATCCTCCCTATTAAACCAGGTTTCTTAAGGGTGGATCAACTTTTTCTTGTTGTTATTCTGTCCCGTAAGCCAGGAGACAACAGTGATAGAGTTTCTTAGAAAAAATGTTATAATATATACTTCCAGCACACTCAGGAGAAAGGCAATAAAAGAATGGGTGTGTAATTGCCAATAAAACAGTTTTTTAGTGGACTTATATCCTTTGAAATCATAGTTTTAAAGAGTGACCCAGGAGACGTCACCATGGCAACGAGCTACAAAGAAAAGTTGATTGACCCTTAAAAAGAAAAACCGCAACCGGATCCGTCCATCCGTTGTAGGGTTACGATACTATGCCAAACAGACACATTGACACACACGGACACACACACACACACAGATAGACAGACATATAGTTACACAGGTTAAACGGTTAAAAATGGCGGATTCCCAATCTTTAGCATGCTACCATTAATTCATACAGGTTTAATTAATTATTAATCTAATTTGAACACACTTACTTTTTTTTGCTTGTGGGAGGACCTTGTGCAGGGTCCGTCCGGGTTGGTACTACCATCTTATCCATTAACCTACCGCCAAGCAGCAGTGTTCGCATTGTTGTGTTCCGGTTAGGGGATAAGACAGCCGGTGAAATGACTAGCATAGAGGCATTCCATCTTATTCCTCAGGGTTGGCAACGCATTTGCAGTCTTAGGATTGCGGTCTTGTGAATGCGAATGTCTATGGGTCACAGTTTCCACTTACCATCACGTGGCCTGTGTGCTCGATTGCTTTCCTAAGATATAAAAAAAAAAAAAAAAAACTATTTATTTTTCTCCAACATGCTCGGAAATGTTAACTTTACTGTTGTAAAATCAGCCCGCGAAGTTCTGAGTTCCAGGTGCAGGCAAAATAAAAAAACAAAGTTATTATTTACCAAAGGAAGCGGCCGCGAAAATGTATGCAATTTCATTACGAAATAACATAAACGCGTAATAAATGTTATAATTGAAAAGTTTAAATTTGTGCTTTTATTTAATGCTTTATTTCAGTGTCATCATACTACTTAAATCGTACTTGTTTCTGTTCTTTTTTTTCAAGAAAATTTTGTTACAGTGTTTAAGATTTGTGATATTATTAACAATTGTGTTATATTTTCTCGCATTGTTGGAGAAAAGCACTATAAAAGCTTCAGCCGGGAAGGGCGGTTGCTGGACTCGTATGCAGGGTGCAACTACCTTAAATATTGGAAATAGCTCATTCTGTGTGTATATGACTTTCTTTTATTTTTTAAGATTATAAACTCTCCATTTATTGATTTTTGAAAAATCATCTGTCTCAACCGGGACTCGAACTGGTCAAATGCGGTAAAATAACATGCCGTATTATTATGATGCAGGTCGAAAGGGTTACCGATATGGTTCATTTATCTCTAAGTAACAAACACAATTAACCTATGTTTGACAAATAAATAACTTACTTACTTACTTACAATAAAAATAACTGAAAGCCATGAATACTAGCAAATCTAGCAATTGCCAATTAACTTTGTTTTCACCAATCACGGGAAATGTACCGCAAGTACCTTAAATATTGGAAGTAACAAATTTTACAGCCTGTATAGCGCGACCTCGACTGCCAATTTCCCGGTCACTGCAGTAATGTACTATTAAATTCAACATCAAATAAATTGCTAGAAAATAAACTGCCAGCATTTTACAAAACCAGCGCTCTTTCGAAGAAAAAAAACGCAATTTAAGTATAGAACGCGACAAAATGACTCATTCCCGCCAAGTGTTCGAATCCATTATTCGCGGCAAATCGATGTTGCCACGTAATTGAAAGGCATCAGATTCGGGCGGGAACGTGTGTCGCCCTCGGGTGGTATCCTGGATGGCAGGTGGGAGTCGGAATGGTTGGGGAACTTGTTTTATTTTTTAGTTTAATCGTAGTTAATAATTAAAAAAAAAAACGTGTATTCATGTGTGGTTGCCGGCTTAGAATAGTACCACTCAATCTCTTCCGGTGGATGTCGTAAGAGGCGACTAAGGGAATAAAGGCTTGTAGTACTGTTAGGCGATGGGCTTGCAACCTATCACTAATACGCTGGTAAACATCTTAGCCTAATTGACAACAATTCATTTTGTGCTAAGGTAGTAAAATAAAATACCGTTTCTAGATTTTACACTGCTGATTACAGTAAAAATATCTTTGGTTTTTTTTATGCAGTATTTTTTTTTATATTTAGGAAAAACAGTAAAAAAAGTTGGATTGTGAATCTTAGGAATACACTTATAGTGCCCTTAGTCCATTTATTACCAAAGGAATTCAAAAAAATATACAACTGTCATGTTCATTGTTTATCTGTCTGACGGATTACTTGATTCTGACGACACGCTTTCAATTCTACGCAAAATAGTTTATTTATTTTAATGGCGTCTACAAATTACGTAAGTAATTAATTAAATTACGCAAAATAGCAAATTTGTGAACGGCAGCGAATGATTGACATGACATGACAGTCAGTTTTGTTTACTGTTTAAAGTTACTTTTTTAAATTTTATATCAGGCTAATATCACGACATCAGTATTCCTAACTTTGTATATACGGTCATTTTAATGACTATTTCTTTAATAAATTATTAACGACGAATTTAAGTTAAATAAAGAAAAACCAAGAAATACGGGTAGTCTAATTTTTAACCAGCTATTATAAACGCGAAAAAACAATAATGCTTTTTTTTTGAAATGTTGTCAATTGTGCAAAGTGTGGTTACAGAATTATCAAGTTTTAAAAGTTGTTGGTATTTCTTTAGCTCTGCCTACCCCACTTTGGGGATGAAGGCGTGAGTTTATGTATGTATGTATGTAAGTATGTATGTATGTGTATATTCAACTGGACTTCAAAACCCTAGCTGTCGAGAATATAAATAGGTCACGTGCACAAACAATAAACCACGAAAATGTTTTATGCTACAGTTTAAAGATTTTATCGTAATTTTGCAATAAAATCGCCAGGATTAGGGTAAGTTACACGAAAAGGTTATCTAAATTTAAGACTGACAGTTGCATGCAGTTTTAGACAACTAAGCTCCTCCTTGAGACTAAATCTAGATATTTTTGTTGCAAGTGGCCTCTACAATGTAAATAGAGCCTTACTCTAGGTACATTTTGAAGTTCTTATGGTTAACCCTCTGCGACTGACGTGACGTCTATCAGACGTCGCCAAAAAAAAAAACACCGTATACCGTGATATGGCTCTGTATCGCTCTGTACCTTCTTCTAACGACTCACGGCATTGTAAGTTAATCTTTGTGAAAAATACCAGATTTTATTACCTTATTCAAGTAAATTACATATTTTTTTATTTTAAAGCTCATGTACATGTTTATTATTAACTCCGCATTAAAATTAAATAATCATGCTATTCACTAAATAAACAATACTTATCATTGAACCATTAGTATTTTTTCTATATGTCATTAAAAATGACGTCTGACAGACTCCACCTCAGTAGAATGTTTCCAAAAAAGTCACCTCAGTTGCAGAGGGTTAATAATAAAAACAGATTTCTAAATGTACAAATAATTATTATATGATCACTTCCTATTCTAAGCCAAAGGTAAACTGATTCCGCTAAATCTACCAAAAACACAATACTTACAAGGTTTCCCGTTACCATTTGCATCTTCAGAAATATTATTGAAAAGTTGTTTTGTGGAACACGGATTCTCTGCGGCCTGACTAATAAGGTTGTTTATAGAGCGCATCTATTTCAATGCGGTGCCTTTTTCGCGGAATGTGCCTCCATAAAGAACCTTATTAAGTCTGTTGTCTTTTGTTTGGCTTTCTTTTATTTTTTCTGGTTTGAGTTCTTTTTTAAATTTGAAATATTTTTAAAATTTTGCTCGTTCCATTTTAGAAATTGAATCCTTAGTTTACTATACAACGAATTATATAAACACCACCATTGTATAAAATTAACAATAGTGCTATTTATGCTTGCCATAGACTAGATTTGTATGCACTTTAATTAGTCTATGGCCTACAATGCTATAATTTACGCTTCTATTGTGTTTTGCTTTCAACAAACGCTATGAAATCAGACAAGGACCATCGACTTACCGCACAGTTGTTAGAAAGAGAGGCTGTGATTAGGTACTTTACCAAAATATTTGATCGTATCGATATTTTCCCTTCCGCGGAAGAACAATAAAGAACGCAATTTGTGGCTTTTACCGATTTTCCAAATATTTTTATAAGACGTTCGTTTTTTTTGTTGGTACTTAGAGTTGGTTTTCGTTGTTTTTTTTCTCAAACACTTGGAAGTAATTTTTTACTTACCATACGAGTACATTTGTGTGTTTCAGAATAACACTGCATCTAACATGGTCCCCGGTGGAAACATGGATTGCATGGTTATTTTTTTATCACTGGTCCTGGTCTTATTCTACATTATTATTATCTACTTGTCAACGAGATGATAGCAATTATTAACTTAACAGTAATGACGGCCGAAATAAAAACAAGACACCATTTTTAACCTATCCTATCCACCCCAACAGGCGATACTCATATTGATACTTAAAATCCCCTTTTTAAAAGAAAGTCGTGTATTTTATTTAGTAAATGTCTTAATTAATTCTTCCATTTCCCGACTCTAATTTCAATACACTCGTTGAACGTGCTAATAGCTTATTAGGTTAATTTACACCTAGTCCCCTGTTATTATTTCGGTGTTCGTCCTAATTTCGGTGTTCGTTCTAATTTCGGTGTTTCATATAAGTCTTTGCGGTAATTACGAGTAAGTGTCTTTGAGAATAAGTTATTTTTTAATAGGAGCTTCCGTTTTTTCAGTCTATTAAAATTGTATGTTTTAATAATTGTTTCATGTTGCCAGTTACTGCGGGATGTGGCCATTTGCATGCACCTTGGATAATTTGATTTAAATGCTTGTCTACATTAAATAACAAAATGTAATTTTCACTTTTTATTTACTTATTAGTTTCGTTGGCTTTTTACCGCTACACCATCTTAATTAAATTTTTGACACGTAAGCATTTTGATTTTATAGTAACTATGTTTTTTTTAACTGGGCAACAATGTTACCTTTCGAAGGCCAAAAAAAACAATTCATACTTTACGTCTCCGACAAATGTCCTCCATTTGACAGTTTTGTTTTCTAATGCTCCACAGATACAGTAAGTTGGCGTTTAGTCCGTAGCATAGATAATGAAATAGCTCGGCGCGGTCAGGCTATTAAGTTCGAGATGCCCGTTTGTGGCTGCCCATTCTTAAGAGGTTCGAGTAGACGCTATTTCAATTTGTTAAAGCGGTGCGGGGTGGCACTGCGAGCGGATTTACGCTTAAAAGTTACATTGGGGTGAAATAAAGTTTTATTTTTAAAACGAGCATTAACTAGAAAGTTTTGTTGTTCAGTTCCTGACTTTTTTCAGTAAGGTTTTGTATAGGCTTCAATTTTGTTTTGGTCAGATAGAAACATCGCAGAGAGGAGTTCAGTCCACCAGTTTTACTTTACATATTTAAATTGAGTAAATAACCAATGTAGTTAATAGTAATAGTGAGCCAATCACCTTAAAATGACTATCATTTACTAGCTTCTGCTATTTGTGAATCATCTAAAGGCTTTTGGTTCTCCTTGCCCGACTACCCTCGCCTACATTCCAGTTCGACCATGATGAGGATCCCTTAGCCTTTATCACGCTTTATCGTGTGTACACGCCTAGAGCTTAATTTGAGATGAGGTCAACTTGTGTGAGATTATCCCCTGATATTTATTGATTAAGATTTGTTTTTTTATTAAATTTGATTGTTATAGCCTTGTTTACGTACCGTACTTTTATTCAAAAAATCATACTGTTCCTAAAGTAATCGCTATAGACATCTTCTAAGCGAACGTAAACGCTAGTTTTACAAAAATATTGAATTTTAAATATACATTTGCTAGTGTAAACTGAGCCCCAACCCTATCCGCGAGTTGCCGTCCATTCGCGTTCTTGCGGCTTCGCCGGCCGAAATTGGACCGAGGGTTGCCGTTCACGGCGCCACGCGGTATCGGGTATTGGTTGTGGTCGTGTGTGCAGCAACGCTTACGTTAGACTCGTGTACTGTCGACTACAAACGTGTAGGTATCCACTTTTTACCTTATTGCATTGTGATAAGGTCCAAAAGTGGACCTCTTTGTAGTCCCATAAAAAAAAACTTGGTGTCGTCAATGCCATATCGTCGGTGACACTGCAAAACCGCGTAACTAATGCCCGGTTTCTGAAGTACTTTTATCGGTGGTTTATCTGTCCGTAAACGCTATTGGTCCGTTAACTTTGACAACTGCGTTTCCGAACAACGACTCAAAGATAAACTCCGTTTTAACTAGGTTTAACTTAACTGACCAAAGTTTGCCGTTTATCGGCTCCATAACTATTTGACGTTTTTTACGATTGAAGTTTTTGTTTTTGAAGTATCAACTGTCAATTTTTGTTCATACAGCCACTGGCAAATAAACTAGGTATTTTAATTTTCGTTATGATTTATTTATTAATTACTATAAAGTGGCTAAGTTTTCTCAAATTATTATTTTTACAAAAATCAACCGGAATTGATGTTGAATTAAGGCATTAACAGCAGTCTACGTATGACAAACTATTAAGATCCATCTAGCGGCAGCGGAAGGAACTATTTATCTGTCAATAGTTATCGAACTGTTCGTAGAGCACTCAGAAACGCACGAAGAGATAAACGTCGTTTAACCTAAACATAACTTTAACGGATCAATAGCTATTAAAGGTTTAACTAGTGACTTCAGAAACCGGGCATAAGAAACTTATGATAGAGAAAAATAAACCTTACTATCTTATTAAAAAGGTGAATTTTGCTCCTTATTTCAAATTTTACTTACACGGTTTTGCAGTTTCACCTAGGATATGTAACTTATTATAGGAAACTCAACGTTTTTGCTGTAGAATTTCACTTTAGGTCTTTGACTGTTCATTGCATTGTATAGGTACTTGTTTTGTGTAAATAATTAAACTCTTCTCAGACTACACAGTTAGCCTAGTTTCAGTGCAGCAGTGCTCGCATTGTTTTGTTCCCGTGTGAGAAATACAACTATTAATTAGTTTGAAGCTCGCAAATTGATGAAATTTATTTATCCATAAGTTGTACGGTCACGGACTTTAATTGATGAACTACTATAGAACTTTGTCGCATAAAACCAACAATTACTTTCTATGTTATTTCTATCTCGTCACTTGACGCTGTCATAATGACAAGGTTCTATTGTTGATCTACAAATAACCCTTTTCCAGGCCTTGCTAAAGTAAGGACACAAGCGAGAAATGAAAGAGCCACGAATTCGTAAGTTCCTGAAGGATACTGATCCAATAAGTCATATTTCAGAAAAATTCAATTATATTTGTGTCATAAAATGTAGGTAGTTAAGTTCAATTTTGTGAAAATGAAATGTGCCTGGAAAAGGGTTAAAGTACTTTTTCTACCCGAAATTTGGACAGTTCCCGATGGAATAGTAAAAAAGAAATTCTACGTGGATAGAGTAGCAGGCAACTGCTAAGTAATAAAGTTGATTATGAAAGGATTTGAGCGCACAGGTGCGAAATCTAAGTACTTTATGCACTTAGAGTGATGAGGTGGGCTTAGTGGTCGTGAGTTCGGTTTCCGGTTGGGGGGTTTAAAGATTTAGGCGTGTTTGATAAAGTTGTTTAGAATTCGTGAGTTGGTTGTGGTATATGTATGTAGGAATGAACGGAATGGTAAACCGAGGGAATGTCTGTGTGATGATTGGCTGTCAGCGGATAAGAACGAATGAGTGAAAGGGTGAATGAAGAAAAGAGGAGACGATTGGTAATGGCTGTGCTGTGCGCTTACGAAAGAAGAGTTCGAGATATAGATTTAATTTAAAGAATTAGAAGATAACTTGGTTTTGGTAAAATAAATAATATATTAACGGGGAAATTAGTTATACTTATTCGGAATACTATAGTTTTGGGGGCTCGTCCGGGAGGGAAGTAATGAATCATGCCTGGAATGTTTTTTTTTATTTTCATAGGCGGCCTTATGCCTTATCCAGTAAACGTTGTATATATTGTGTTGGAATATACAGTGTGAAAATGGATTACGAACAAACATTTTAAGGAGGCTTAATATGCGTCCTAATTAACCTAAAAGCACGTGTATCTATAACATGTAGTTTTTTTTTTCATACAAATTCATTCGTTACGCAATGTATCAGAAATAGTCCAATTAACCTCCAATTAACTGGGACTTACATCTTCGTTAACATTATAAATTTCTGCTCGATGGGACCTTTAAAAAATAATTGCGCTTTATGTTTTTGAGTTATTAACGAAATTAACATGACTTGTAGAGTCATAGACTCATAGCCTACGTCTAGTATCAATAAATAAATAAATATCAGGGGGCAATCTCACACAATTTGACCTAGCCCCAAACTAAGCTCTAGGCTTGTACTATGGGTGCTAGGCAATGATAAACTTACGTACATAGATAAATACATACTTTAATACATAGAAAACACCCAAGACTCGCGCTCATCACACAAATATTTGGCCGGACCGGGCAGCGAGCAAGCGAGCGGGTGTACATAGAAAAAACAACTTTATGTGATTACTAAGAAAGTTGATAAAAAAACGGGCAAACGTCGCTGATTCGTAATGAAACTGTGTAAGATATCACTGAAAAACTTATGAAATTATAATGATCAATATGGAAACTAGTAAAAATCGCTGAGCATACATAGGGGTTAAATCGCTAGCTTTTTAGCTGTTCTTTCAGCCTTATCAGTTTTGGCGTTGGTTTTTGGGACATCCTGTATGTGGTATGGGTCTTTGTTTTTTTTTTAAAATCTGAACGGAATGCCCGATTTCAACAAGCGAGTATCGTGAAATTCGTTTTTTTTTACATAAAAAATATGTACATGTTAAATAGCAAATTGTGGTTACAGAGTTGTCAACAAGTTTTTGGAGTTGTTGGTAATTCTGTAGCTCTGCCTACCCCACTCTGGGAATGAAGGCCTGAAGGTATGTATGTATGTATGTATGTATGTATGTAAATAACATATTTACGATGGTTTTTAAAGCTTCCTTTTTGTTAGACTTGTTCTAAAATATGTATTAAACTACATAATGCTATTTTTTTTTTTTCAGGTAATACAAAGAATTTGATTCAACGGAAATCCGATATCGTAAGTTTAAAAAGGCGAGTAATATTTGAGGTGATATCTCTATAATTACGTCTCCGCAATCCAAAAGGGCCGTATTAATAAACTGATCTCGACTGTAATGCTCGTCTTAAGATGTGTCAAAAATGACAGTGTTCTATGGTTTGACGTTTACTTTGACGTATCTTGTGACGGGCGTCTCAGCCAAGATGAATTTATTAATACGGGTCTTAGACTTTATTTATTGAAAGACAAAATCAGCGTACCTTTCATTAGCACCATTCAAGCTATTTATAGCTAAAGATCTATGAAGCTGCTTGTACAGTATACGTAAGTCGGCGATGTTAATTCAGTCTTCGGCACCCTGAACAAGCGCTAACGAAGTCTTGATTGGAGCTTCACAAACTAAATTCAAAGGAATTAGCTGGAAAATCTTGAGTCTTTACAAATGTAGAGAAAAATCTTTTCCACATTCATAAATGCACAATAAATCTATCTTAGTTTAAGCACTAGTAGGTACTTAGCATTATAGATTGTTGGTAATTATTAATCTCAAAAACTCAATACTGGGAAAGGGCCGAATCTTAAGTACCCGAAACCGACGTGCGGGCATGACTCGGTGTATGAATGTTGAAGAAGCGAAATAAATTTGGCAAGTGGAAAGAAATGGTCTCTGCCTACCCCTCTGGGAAACAGCGTGATTTAATGTATGTATGTAATAATCTCATCAAAAACACTTGTGGGAGGACCTTGTGCAGGGTCCGTCCGGGTTGGTACCACCATCTTATCCATTAGCCTACCGCCAAGCAGCAATGTTCGCATTGTTGTGTACCGGGTTGGGGATAAGACAGCCGGTGAAATGACTAGCATAGAGGCATTCCATCTTAATAGTCCTCAGGGTTGGCAGTGCATTTGCAGTCTTGTGAATGCAAATGTCTATGGGTCACAGATTCTACTTACCATCAGGTGGCCTGTGTGCTCGTTTGCCTTCCTATGCCATTAAAAAAAAAGATTTATATGCGGAAGCTTCTTAAAAAACGAATTTCCCCTCAACGATAACCATTGTTTTTTAACTCGACTAAAAACACAGTTTCGTCCATTTATTTTAATAACCCGAATCATACTCTAAGGCGCGCCATCCACTGCGAGCGAAACGATAATGGGCGAGAAAATAATGGAATGCGTTAAGTGAATGAAAAATTTGAAAAGCAAGAGGGGAAGCAACATAAAACTTGACGGTTATAGCTATAGCTCTTAGGTATTTTGTTTTTTGTATACAATGGATATTTTTAATAAGTTAGCTTCGGGCGAGAGGTAAGATTGAGTTAAGTAGAGGGTGTGGCAGAAAATTGAATTTGAATAATCATTTTTTTAAGACGTTACAGGGTGATGTTTTTTTTATAAATGTAAATACAATCATTTTGACCACGATCCCCTAGCGGAATTTTAATGTAGGTATGACTCTCTGAACTGTCAGGCAGAATGTACCTCTGAACCAACGCGTTAGTTAAAATGGACTTCAAACGCTTTGGCATTTAGGTACATTAAAGGTTTTAAACATATTAGGTAATTGTGCAGGGTTTGTCTGTCCGGATTGCTTCCACTATCTTACCCGCTAACTTGCCGCAAAACCGCAGTGCTCGCAATGTTGTATTTAGGTAAACAGTTCCGTGTTTGAGGCATTCCATTTTATTACTCAGTGTTGTAGTTTCAGCACATGTTTTATTTATAATGATGATGATTTTATCATAATAGAGTTTATATTTAAAACTAACTAGCTGTTTGTACCCGGCGTCGCCCGGTAAGTTAAAAACTAAGCGAGGGTCGAGCCGTTCTCAAGTGATGCTTCGTTAAGAAAATGTTTATTTATATATAAAAAATACCTTCTAGTGTTACTTTCACTGAAAAAAAAAGAAAAAGTGGTACACGCGCACCGAGGTTTGATCTCAGTACCCAGCGAAAACGAGTCGTCACCCCAACCCACAAGACCACTGACGCTCTTACAAATGTAATCACTAATCAAAGGCGATAAGCGTAATCAAGGCAATCCGTCTCTGGAATGAGCTCCCACGGAGCATCAGACAAGCCCCAAGCAAGCTTAGCTTTCAAGCGGATGCTTCATAAGCATCTGCTGGAACAAGCGCAGTCGTAAATCGATTTAACACACATCACCTTATCTGTTTATTTATATATTTTATGTGTTTTATTATATTCATATTACATATTTACGTATATTTATATTTTATATACCACCCGTATCTTGTATATATTTTATTTAAACAGTTTTTTTTTCAACGCTTTTTTTTCTTCTCACCGAACTTCTTTTTCTGTTTCACCTGCTGGTTGACTGGTAAAGAATGCATTGGGCACTAAGTTCGCCATTTGTACTTTATTGTATTTAGTGCAAAAAAGTTTAAATAAATAATAAATAAATAAATAATCACTAACTTTCTACCATATTGACTGTAGTAACACTAGGTGACATTGCCAGCTTACATAACTATGCAACCCCAAAGGTCGGCCGAGTGACATTCTCCGCCCTTTATCCGCCATAAATCAACATGGCAACACCGCGCTTCAGTCTAAAACTCCACATTCGTACCCTTTCGTGACGCTGTGACCTATTTGGAAAGAGATTACGTGTTTATGTTTGGTTTTTAATTTGGTATAGTTTGGAATTATTTGACATCGTAGTTCCAAATTTAAATATTTTTTATGAACCCGACACGGGTTAATATTATAGACGGTTACTCACATGTCCGAATGTGCTGAGTTAGAAATGTATTTGTCGTCTAAAACCGTTGAGCTTATGTCTATATGATAGATTACAGATCGTACTTACCATCAGGTGGCCTGTGTGATCGTTAGCCTTCTCTAGGTGATAAAAGAAGTTTGGGAATATAAACTTTCCCTGTAACTAATAAATAATCATGGTTCCGGATCTCTGACAATGTACGTTATATACATGATGATTTAGTTCTTGTGATTTTTTGGTTTTGGCAGTATTTTTATTCTTACTGCTGGCTGTACGTCTCGACAGAAACCAAGTTTTGTGCTGAGATCAGTTTCCTGGTTTAGATGCAGTCTAATAAATAAAAATTAAAAACACATTAAAGTTGTATTTTATAAATAAATAAATATAGACAAATGCATAATTGCGCCATGAAACATATTAATTCGTCAACGTTGCTTGTAATAAAGGAGATAGTTGATATTCAATAGTGCGTTGACACTTCCCCTAAGACGCGGGCCGGGTTGTTGACAGTCTAATCGACTAATTAATACGCCCCAATTGACACCTGTCAAAGGCTTGATTAATATGCGTGCTAGACGCAATCACCGCGTTCGCTACCAACTGTGTTATATAGAGCCAATTATATATGGAGAATGGTAAGATGGGCATTGAAAATAGTAAATTGCTAAGCTTAATGTGAGTATGCGTAGTTGCTTGATGATTAAAGGGGTTGGAGATTATCTAATAGAATTACAGAGATCAAATCAACTGGGAAATTACAACGGACGCGGACGGCGTTTGAACCCGGGGGTTTTAATAATGATGACTGACAGGTCAGATTAGTTGCCTTTTAGGCAATGGCCAAGTTTCCAGTAATTTTAAAATATAAAGAA
Source organism: Acleris emargana (assembly GCA_927399475.2). Taxonomy (NCBI): domain Eukaryota; kingdom Metazoa; phylum Arthropoda; class Insecta; order Lepidoptera; family Tortricidae; genus Acleris; species Acleris emargana. The sequence goes on from OV656847.1 coordinate 3,101,306, forward strand.
CTGTAACATGAATATTTTTTTATGTTTTGTTCCTTTAAGGATCTTTTTCGTGGTCACACCACCTAAGAAGATTTTTGTTAAACAGCACGTAACTAAATTATTACTTTTATATGGCATGAAGAAGGTTAACAGGTGATTTCACATAACATAATCATCCTATTAAAGCCCCACCGCTGGGAAATACATCCGTTCATGATGAGAGGATTTGGTAGTTGGGTCTGCTGGTAGGGACACTTTATTGTGCGACTAAATTAAAAAAGAACATTGGATATTGTTTTGGAGCTCCGTATCTTATCTAAAACACCCCCTATATTTACAAGCCGCGCATCTTCGCATTTTAGCGATTATCATAGAACAGCCAACGGTTTTCGCTTTCCAATTACAGAATTCGTAATTCAAAATCTCCGAGCAGGCGGGGGTGTAATACAAAGACGAGCGATTCCGAGCGATTGGGCGACACGCGGGATCATTAGCGACGGTGTCGAGTGGGAGGCTAATTGGATGCCGATAGGGTTGCCAGTGAGAAGTGTCACTTTTTTGTGTTTAGAGAGTCTTGCTTCGAGTGCTGTGAAGTCTGTATGCGGGTGAGAATTTATCTATTATATGAAGCCAGAATGTGCGCATGAGTGTGTCAGGTACAAATTTATAAGTTTTATGATGATAGAGCATGGTTTGATAAACGAAAACGACTGTGACACAAATTCGTCTGTTGCAACACAATCGCACAAGATGTGGATGAGCCTCGCTGGAACTTAATTCTACATTTTTGTTGATATTATTAATCATATTGTTGTCGTACTCTTACTGTCAAGTGAATTAAAACAGTCATAGCGACAGTTATATTATTACAATTTAGGACCAGGTTGGACTAAAAGCGACTGGAATAAAAGCCCTGATCTTGTATTGGTTAGTTAAGCCACAAAAGAAAGTGTCTTTATCATCTCAAAGATAATACAATTTATAGTCTGCCATAAAGCAAGAGGTCGAAGATTGGGCCGGTATCAAATCTGTGGAACAACTTTTAACACTTTATGTTTATGGATAGTTTATGGATTGGAAAAAAAACTATGTCTATCAACGTTCAGTGTTGAAGCCTATGGAGAGCCACTTGAGGAGGTTACATGTCAAATTATGATGACGACCCTTGCATTGATGTTTCGGCTCGTGATAATGCAATAAAATTTGCTTGTCGCTCAGTATCACTCGAAATTTTGCATTAGGGTTTAAACCATGTCTCTTGTTTCACTAAAGCTTTCTAATACTTAAACAGTCAACATAAACTACAATAATATCACCTATGCTTATTAAGAACCTCTTCTAACCGTCACTTTATATTCCTTAAGCCTTAACTTTGTTTCAATATAACGGCCCTGCACAGATACCCGTTGCACATTACTTTAAAACCAGCTGTTACTAGGTGTTAAATACAATGTATGCACGTAAATAAAGTGCTCTTCCATTGTTATTTTCCACCATAAAATGGCGATAAATCTCTTCTATTGCCAGCCCTAGCTTACACCGCTGCACCGTATTGTCTGCTCGGTTATGACTCGAGCACTCGACATTATCGATGCGAGAATCGAACCCCGCCGATACTGCTTATTGGGATACAATGCCGAGATTTTAGTTTACGCTCGCTCGGCTTTCTTGAGTGCCAGTATTTCCTTTTGCACAATAAAGTCAATAGAACACGAAACCTCTAATTACGTTCGAAATTTAAAATCCCAAAGCCACGTCCGCTTCGACGCGTTCGATTTTTCCACCAATCACGTACCTACACCCGTCTCGCGCTTTGTGATTTGTTAATTGAAATCCTTTGGCCAATCCGCGACCCTTGAATGACGTCACGTAGTTTGAAATCGGGATTACAGGGCGGTGTGTTCGATTTGTAAATTAAAGACTAATAGTTTGTTAGCGTTTGATTAGTTCGCGCGCTCGGTTATTATATTACTCTCTTTTTTTTTGTTAAGTTGAAAATATAATGATGCTTAATAGATAAGTCAGTGGAAAAAATGCCTAAAACAAGATGTTAAGTTCCTCTATCTTTCATTAATATTCTGTCTAGTAATATAAATTTAAAAATAACTCATTAAAAAGACAACTTTATTCAAACTAACGAACGCCGTCACTTGAATTATTAATCACGAAATGCAACATACATTTTCGTAAACTCAGCTCTTGACTCTCACTATTCACTCACAAGACCCTCCGATGCATTTGTCCCCTCCCCCCATTTAAATTCATCCGTGTCCCCCCACTTTAATCACTGGAGTGCGCGGAACTCGTCATTGGAGCTCGTTGTCTTCGTAACTCGTAAACTTGTAATGACGCCGGGTTTAAGTGCCTCCCTTGACCTGGGGCAATTAATGATATCACTAAATTAAAAGAAAGTCGAAGCACCTTTTTATGGCCGACGGTGTAGGTTTGGTGCCATTTTTGGAACATAAATATAAAGAGACATTTATTCATCGACACCAATTAAACATCGACTTTTTGCGTTTCGCGTTTTCTCAGTTGAGTATATACAGGGTGGGAAAAATGAACGCTACATGGACGGCAACTTCCTTAAATACTGGAATTAGCAACTGTATATAGGATGCTGCTTTATGGTAAACGTTGTTTTTTTTTTATATATACACTAGGATCCTAATTTTTCTTGTTAATTAATGGCTTTCTTATTGTTTTAACAAGGTGTATTTCGCCAATGACGTTTTTAGAAAATAAACACAATGACACAATTACAAACTATTCACCATCACTATCATCATTATCCTCATTAGGCCAAATGTCCTAAATTTAGGACATTGTCAAAGTGACTTTTGACTTTAGTTGACCAACACAAGATTCTTTTTCGAACTAATGAAAATTGACGTGGGCCGTAAGAGTTTATTAGAGAAATAAGTCCATGAATCAAAAGCAAGGACTATTGTTTGGTTATAGAGTATTTACTGATGTGGGCTAAATAGAAACACATAGGGTTTGCTCCACGCGCTTCTGTCAAGATCCCTCTTATACATAAACGCTCTCTTCTCTCAAATTCAAATGTCTCAATAACGATAGGAATAGTTATTTGTTATACAAGTGGTGAAAGTTGTATTTTACCTGCGAGTGTTCATTTGAAACACGAGCTAGCGAAAGGATTCTATGATTGACCACGAGCGAAGCGAGTGGTTCAAAAATAGAATCCTGAGCGTAGCAAGTGTTTCAAGACACGAGACGTAAAATAACTTTTCACCCGTGTATAACACAAAACTTTTCACCTCACTACAGCGAGGAAACTAAGAAAAGGGTTTGTACTGTAAGCTCAGTTCCGCATTTTGCACGGTTTTCTGTAATTCCACAGGTGTTAATACGTCTTTATCACTCGAATCACTCATTTTTAATAACAAAACAAACTAGAAAAACATGCGATTTTATTTTTTTTATTATTTCGGATGCGTTTTGTTTGCACATCGACGTATTTAGACTGTCAGAACATTTTATCCGTTTTTAAAACAAGAATGAAGGTTAATTTTGAATGCTGATATTTATGAATTAAAATAAAGTAGTAAGACTGTATTTAGTGTTTTTTACTCGATGCAACTCATTAATTGTGATGTTAAAAATTCAGCACTTGTAAGGTTTTACGTTTGGTTAGCTGTCAAATATCACTTAAGCTGCCTTCAAATGTCAAAACTCTTCCCTCACTTGTGGATAAAAAGCGATTTCCTCAATAGATATCAAACAAACAAAAAGGGCTTTCCGAGCTAGTGAGATGAAAATAATATTTTAGCACTCTTTAGCTGTCGTTCTTTAATGAAAAAGAAGTATTTTCTATGGTATTGTAGAGTTCTCTACCTAAATATCAAAATCTGAAAGTTATAACATTTATAGTTCATCAAATTAGATATCTTGGTTGATCTATCAATGATCTAAGGGTACCATAGACTAGCAGTCTGTTGGCGGATATTCAATATTGGACTGTAAGTTCATCTTATTAGAATACAATCTGTTTATATTTAGCTTTCATACAAATCTTTATAGATTCTGGACTGTCCGTGGGTTATATCCGCTCTAGCTATAGCCTATTTACAACTTCGCTTTTTGGGACACCCTATATTTGAAATCTTTAATCCTGGCCCCCAATTCTCATGTGATTCGAGACGAAATGTTATCTGTTTTTTCGTCATATCTCGCATGTTATCTCGACTACCAGACAGTTCTAGTTAAAAATGCAATGTAATCAACATCGTATCTTTATACCACTTTAAGCTTTCAAATAAATTTTGGCAGCAATGCCTTAATAACATAAATATACAGGTAACAATGGCGAAACAAATAGAAACGGCAAAGTAACAAAGGCAAATTGCTATTCATTAGCCATTGTAAAGACTGGAGTGAAGCCGGCCAAGTGTTTTCGGAGTTAAATTGAAATGGGGATAAATTGCAGAAGCAATAATTCTTGGATCGAACTAGGTATAATGAATGGTTTCCGCTTTTGACGTTTGATGGACAAATGTGCTTACGAGTATTATGGATTTGTTTTCGTATTGTAAAATGCAACTGTTTAAGGCGGATATTCTCAAAGTGTGATCCGATTTCCTTCTCTCGCCCTCTTTTATGCACAAGAGACTTTTTTCTCGACGTAAGTATTTTTATTTTTGTTGTATCTAAAAAAGGTAAAGCGTCAAATTTGATATAATTGTAGTACAAACCCGCAAGAAAACAATAAAAACCAAAAAAATGGTAAAGTGTGAGTGGGGGCGAAATTCGACTCGAAATTTAATAATACGTACAGGGCCGGTATTCTGGAGGTAAAAACCACGTTTTGATAGCTCTTATTTATTTGACAGTAATGGCGAACTAGTGAAAAACAATACCATCACAGGTCAAATACGACATCGTTTTCACCGTCTAGAATAGGGGCCCTGTTTTTTTCAGATTTCTGTAATCCCTAACGTTTGTATAATGTAATTTGTCAAGCCCCACTTGTCCGCCCAGTCGTTCCTACTGCGGACTTTACGTAAGACACGTCAAACATAACTGAACAGTTAATTTATTTATCCGCCGCATGCAACGCGAGCTTGATTTAAAAAAAACGGCCAAGTGCGACTCGTGCTCGCACACGCATGGACCCTCCTTAATTTTTAATTGTTGTTTTTTTTTTGTTTTAGCGGCATTACTGCTCCCTTTTTGAAAATTTCATGTTTCTGGCTATTACGGTTAAGAGATACAGGAATGGTTGATGTCGAGCAAAACCCGCTAAAAACTGCCGCTTTAATTTTTAGTTTTATTGTAAATATAAAAATGAAAATCATCATCATCATCATGTCAGCCGAAAGACGTCCACTGCTGGACATAGGTCTGCCCCAAGGCTCTCTACTCGGACCGGTCTTGTGCTTTTCGCATCCACCGCGTTCCCGCAAAAATATCGGGGGACTATGTCTAGGCTTGTACTATAGGTACTAGGCAACGATAAACTTAATTATACAGATAAATACATACTTAAATACATAGAAAACACCCAAGACTCAGGAACAAATACTCGCGCTCATCACACAAGTATTTGCCCGTACTGGGGATCGAACAAGGGACCGCTAGCTTCGTAGGCAGGGTCACTACCGACTAGGCCGTTTGTTGTTATAGCAGCAAAATAAATACTGAAAAATTTCAACTGTCTTCATATTACAGTTTATGCGATACAACCCGCTAACAGACGGACTTACGGATTAGTATCAAGGTCCTATCGACACCGCTTCCGTACGGAACCCTAAAAAACTCCTGAACGTGTTCGTTTGTAGGAAAATGCATGTAACTTTAGTTACACACACCGACTCCATAAGGGGTCCATTTTGTAAAGCACTAAACAAAATGGCGCTGAATAAGTTAAAGTTCTATATATTCAGCACCGCGAGACACAGATACGTGTCAAAATTAGATACAAATGTCCAGCTGTGGCAGTTAACGTGTTAATGTATTTATTACTGAACATCACGCGACAGGGTGTGTTCGTATCCGGATTATTAATAATTGCATTCGTAAATTCTTATATTACTGTTGTGTTTGTAAAACTGACTTTTTGTAAGCGTTGTAGAGTTTATATTAGTGTGATGTGAGTGTTATATGCGGTGTTAGATTTTCGTATCGTGTAGCGTATTATTATTTATTAGTATGTTGAGTTATGATGTTAGACGTAATAGTTTGTTAAACAAGGACTTTAAATATTAATCCTCCATAGAATGTTATAATCACGGCGTCAAGTGACGAGATATAAATTATATAGCAATTAATCGTGGGTTTTATGCGACAAGGTTGTATAGTTAAAATTTTCACATTTATTATAAACCATTTTGAACGTTATTTAATCAGCTAAAGAATTGAATAGAAATACAATTGGTCTACTAGTTATTGATTGGTTGTCAATTTTAGTGAGTCACATTTGAAGGTAATCGTAAAAGATGTAATTACAAAGTTGATATATTATTTGCCGGTACTGTATAAACATTTAATAATTTATTAATACGTTGATGACTTTACTGTTGAATTGTGACTAAATAGGTAAAACCTCTTAACTACTCGTATGACATTGTACGTGACTTTAAATAAGAGATCAGCAAATACTCCAGCTATTTAACAATTACGGCCATTTTGTCCGGATCAATTTTCCTTGTAGCGTGCCGGTTAAACTCCATTACCGGCTGAATATTTGATTTGTCTAATCACTATGAACTGGCATAGTGTGCGAAACAACACATGTGCCTTAGGGTGGGCAATATGAAGAAAGGATATGATAAATGCAGTTCCAAGTTTAGGTATTTATTTATTGAATATTAAAGATAAAAAACAAAGATAAAAGATGTGTATTCAGTAAGTAGGCCACACGGGCATTTTTACACGTCAAAAATCTACCACCGCTTCACAAGAGATGAAGAGACCACACTGCTGAGAAGAAATGCCGTAAGAAACTCAAGTCAGTCGTTTTTAAAATATTGCTTATGATATTATACAATAATAAACTTAACCTAGCATTATGTAAAACAATGAATCTCAAAACAAAAAATAAATATATTCATGCGTAGTTGAGCAGGAAAATGTTTCAAAACTCAGAATTGTCACTAAACCGAATAAGTAATAGTAATAAAATAGAATTAGAAATTATACAAGTTATACTTACCTGTGACGGTGCAAGACAACCTGCATAAAAAGTTTCGTTACATTCTCGTACAGAAACCGTGTCCCCTAGACAATATACAATGTTTACATATTTTATATTACATACATACATACCTTCACGCCTTCATTCCCAGAGTGGGGTAGGCAGAGCTACAGAATTACCAACAACTCTAAAAACTTGTTGGTAACTGTGAAACCACAATTTGCACAATTAGGCTAAGATGTTTCCCAGTGTATTAGTGACGGGTGGCAAGCCCATCGCCTAACAGTACTACAAGCCTTTATTCCCTTAGTCGCCTCTTACGATATCCACGGGAAGTCATGGAGTAGCACAATTCTAAGCCGGCAGCCACATTTTATAATAGATTTTTGAAAAAAGCGAATCGTCCTATATAGCTTTCTCTCTTTTTTTGTTCGCTATTAAAATTACATAGGTTATGGGGCTGTGGGTGGGATTTATTACGGTTTTCTTTAAGCGCATGCGGTGAGCGATAAACGAGTCGCCATTTTCCGCCCATTAGCTCGGAAAATTCGCGCCGGTTGGATGCAACACTGCAGCATGCAACGCGACATGCACATTTGGCTCTATCTAAGATCGTATCTTGTCTTTGTTATTAATATTTTAAATGCGGAAGTTTGCATGTTTGTTTACTCAGTCACGCTGGAACGCCTGAATATATGTGGATGAAATGGCACTGGGTAAGTTTGTATGAAGTAGTATGAACATTATCTATTGTATGATAAATTATAAATATTCAAATATCTCGGTTTCGATGATGCACTTAAGACAGACACATTACTAAACTGTATTATGAATGGATCTATTAAAATTTACCACTGATCACCTTAAAATGTATGACTTTTACAAATGACCCGTTTGTCACAGAGATAGATGAGCATTTCTAAAAAAGTTTGTACATTTCATTCACGACTTCAATTTGCAAAACAAATTGCAGGTTGGTAGAGTGAATGAAGCTTAGCCTAAGTAACGTAGTCTCCCAAAATGTCCTCATACATTTGTATGAAACTTTCCTTTTTTGTTACCATGAACCAAAGAAAGTTAGTAACAAAAAAGGAAAGTTTCATACAAATGTATGAGGACATTTTGGGAGACTATGTTATTTAGGCTCAGCTTCATTCACCCTACCAACCTGCAATTTTTTTTACAAATCGAAGTCGTAAATGAAATGTACAAACTTTTTTAGAAATGCTTAGATTATATTTTAAAATAGCACATACTTCTTTTAATTCCAGAAAAATTAGTTCCCCTGGGAAGATCGATAAAACGTATACGTGGACCGAGTCGCAGCCAAAAACTATCCTACTATCCCACTAATATTATAAATGCGAATGTTTGTGTGTTAGTTTGTTACTCCTTCGCGCTTCAGCGGCTGGACGGATTTGGATGTAATTAAAACTTGAGATAACTTATACCCTAGATTATCACATAGACTGCTTGTCATTCCAGGAAATTCTTAAGTTCCCGAGGAAATATCAGTCAAGATACATAATGCTTAGTAGTTCTCGAAAATCAACCTTATGTCAGCTCCATACATTTTGAGTCAATAGAAAATAGAAAAGTTATCAGAGTTTGCATCTTAAATATAATAAATAAATACATATCTGGGGACCATGTCACACCAATGGACTTAGTCCCAAACTAAGCTCTAGGCTTGTACTATGGGTACATGACCACGATATAAATACTTATATAAAGAAATATATACTTAAATACATAGATAACATCCAGGACTCAGGACCAAATATTTACGCTCATCACACAAATATCTGCCAGTTTTCGAAACCACGACCGTCAGCTTCGTGGGCAGGGTCATTACCAACTAGGCCAACGCATCTTCAAAAATCTTGCTCTGATCTACTGTATTCATTATTTATTATTATTGGGGGGGTTGAGATGGGCCTTGTCAGCCACTTCGACCATAGCTGATCTTTTGTGGCAGCCCTTTGTTTAGAGTTCACTACAAAGGCCCGTTGCGTCCAGGAATTTCCAGATGCTTAGGGCAATGATATATCGCCCTAGGTGAATACTTCTGTTGCGCATTAGTGGTCCGCACGAACAGAGGATGTGCATTGCTGTCTCTTCTGTCTCCTGACAGAACCTGCATGTCGCGTCTTGTTTCATACCCATTAGAAACAGGTGTCTGTTTAGTCTGGTTAGTGGCCAGTTAGGATCCTAGTCACTGCGCAATTCTTTTCTCTTTTGAGTTGTATAATCTCTTTGGAGTGCTTGCTTCTGAACCCTTTAATAAGTGATTTCGAGTGGTTTTGTCCTTTTGTGGACTTCCACTGCTCGGTCGCTTTATATCTATATAGCTCGCTTAGCAGGGAATAGGCTTTTCGTTTTGTGATGCCACGGAACGGCTCCGAGCCGAACAGGGGCTCTACTGTAAATTGATATCCTAATACGTCTGCTTCAAACTACTTATTCTACTTAACCCTTATGCTAAGTATTCCTAGTTCCCACAAAGCCTGCACGGAGGGTCCGCCGGACCCGCGGGCCCGGGTCATCCGATATTATCCGGTCTTATTTTACCCGGCTTTGATCGTTTCGGCCCCTTTTAGACTGACCTTTCCCTCCCCCCTTTAATTATGTCGTGTCCGTTATAATATTTTGGACGAAGATTGATATGATGGCGATAATTTTAAACCGAGGAGTTCTATGGTGACTATTTTGTCTGTCTGGCAACGCTGTATTCTACTCGGTGAAACCGTATCGCTTTTTCATGTTATATTATTGTTTTTAATTCTTACTATAAATAAATATGTGCTATATTTACTTGATAGTAATGGCGACCGAGTTAAATACTGTACCATAGCATGTCGAAGGCAATATGGTTACATCAAATGGAATAGAGGTCCTAAACAATACATAAAAAATGAAAGCGTCTTCTTAGTTTTGGATTTTTTCTTACTCTGTTTAATTCATGTTTTTTTTCTGATGGAGCATTAAGTGGACTGTCTTCCACAAATTTAACTACTTCTTAAGTTAAGTAAAAGCCTGTACTAGACTATAATTACCATAGCTCGGACAGGTCATCGCAAAAATAGATACGGAAATAGAACAAGATTCATTAGAGTCGTAATACATGGATAGGATTACATACATACATAAACTCACGCCTTCATTCCCAGAGTGGAGTAGGCAGAGCTAAAGGATTACCAACAAGTCTTAAAACTTCTTGATAATTCTGTAACCACATTTTGCACAAGTAGGCTAAGGATAGATAGGATTATTAATATCTAAAGCGGATTTTATGGTAATTTAACATTTGACCTTTTTTAGTTGCATATCTGTCATTAGTTTTGTCAAACTGGCATTCCTGAAACAGTTGTGAATTTTGAATTTGAATATGGTTATTTCTAAATATTTCAAATATGGTAAAATTAGGAACGGATAAGTGGATTAAGAACTATCCCAAACTCTGTTATGATCAAAAAGTCTTTGAAATATTATGTACATGTGACATTCGTATTAAACAGTAAAAGAAATATAATATTCAAAACACATGTTAACCTTCACAAACATGGTCAACTTGAGGTTACCTTTATAAATGTAATTGAAAAATGTAATTAAATAATACTGTACACAATAAGACTCTATTAATCTTTATCTATTACCGTGTTGCAATTGTTTTGTAATTAGAGATATGATAATTACCTTCTCTTCCCTTGTCCTTCTATGTACATTTCAAAACATTTAGCACTTTGGAAGAAATACTTTCCCTCATCACACAATTACTTGCTCATACGACGACATTTGACGACGCGCTGGCCTAGTTGGTAGTGACCCTGCTTACGAAGCCTGCGGTCCTGGGTTCAAATCCCGGTAAGGGCAGATATTTTTGTGATGAGCGCGAATATTTGTTCTTGAGTCATGGATGTTTTCTATGAATTTAAGTATATATTTCTCTATATAAGTATTTATATCGTTGTCTGGTACCCATAGTACAAGCATAGAGCTTAAATTGGGACTAGGTCAATTGGTGTGACATTGTCCCCTGATATTAATAACTGGCCTGATATTAATAGCTAGGAATGTTAATAACTGGCCGGAGGGAGTGTCTGTACGCCTCTTTAATGTTGTTCAGCCAAAAAACTTCCCAGCAAAAAGTGTCACATTAAAACCAAAGTAGTCACTCAACTTGTTGTAATTCACCAAAATGTTCGATCTATTTGTGGCAAAACTTCTCTAATAGATCTATTATCTAGCACGGAAAACCCAGACATACTTGGTTTTAGCGAAACATGGTGCAAAAAAAGTGAAATTGAACGGGTGAGGTTATGTGGGTACACATTGGCGAACTACTACTGTCGAACGCGCATCGCTCACGGCGGTGTCGCGCTATATGTCCGCGACGGCATGGTATATCGACAGCGAAATGACTTGCAGGGCCTCTCCGTTCAATATCACTTTGAATGCACTGCTGTGGAAATCTGTTATTGTAAATTGATAATTATTGTTTTATATAGAACTGGATTAGGTGACTTCAACATTTATTTAGAAAAATTAGAATTATTATTGACTAAGATAACTGACGAAAAGAAAAGGTTTCTTCTTGTTGGTGATCAAAATGTGGATTATTTATCTGATAATTGTTTGAGGCGGCGGGTAGACGACATACTAAGTTGCTACGGTTGTGCCAACACCGTGAATTTTCCAACTCGCGTGACTGCAGACTGTGTATCGTCCATCGATTGCGGCATTACCGGCGTCGCTCGCGACGACCTAACTGTATCACCAGTGGACACTGCCATAAGCGATCACAACGCACAGCGGTATGAGTTCGCCATAAGGCGTGAAAGTCCAACAAACGACACAGTTCAACGTCGATTATTTAATGACGAATCTATCTACTTTTTCTATTATGACATTTCTTATTATGACTTTTATTTTATTTACGATGAAACTATTGACATTAATATTAAATTTGATAAATTATTTTCGGTTATGACGCATTATATTAATATTCATTTTCCTATGAAAACCATCAAATTAAAAAATAAAAGCAGTGCCGTCCCATGGTTGACCGACAAACTATTGGAGTACACTCGTAGACACACCGATCTACACGAAATACGGCGCCAGTACCCTAACAATGACATTATATCAGACTGTATAAATAAATATTATAATTTAATTAAATCTGAAACGTTGCGTGCTCGTCAAACCTTTATCGAGCAAAGATTGGCGGGAAGCAGAAATCCTTGCAAGGAAATCTGGAGCATAGTTAATGAAGAGATAGGCACAAAAACTAGGTCACAAAATATAAAACTTAGAGACCCGACAACGCAAATTATTATATCTGATAATGACATTCCTAATACATTTAATTCCCATTTTTTAAACATAGCCTTAAATTACACCGTTGACAGTGATAAGTCGTTGAGCCAACAATATCTCCGCAGACACCTGCGCGCCGCGGACGTGCCCGCGCTCTCCCTGCCCGCCGTCACCAGCGACATGCTGGACCAGGTGCTGCAGTGCATGTTAAAAACGCGAAAAATTTCTGACACCTATGACATATCACTAAATATTTTATTATGCATTTGGCCGATTATTGGCAACGTCTTAGTTAAATTAATTAATGAAGTTTTTGTTTCTGGTGTATACCCTGATGTACTTAAATTGACTAGAGTGTGCCCTGTGTTTAAGGGAAAAGGGGACAAGTGTGAGGTCAACAACTATAGGCCGATAACAATAGTTCCAACCATCTCTAAAATAATAGAGTCAATCCTGTCGTCGCACATTATGAGCCACCTCGAGGATAACGACCTGCTGACGGACCAGCAATTTGCGTATCGGCAGAAGATGTCAACGACCGAGGCAGCGTGTAAAATCTATGACTGCGTAGTTACTGGTCTGGATGAGAGGTACAAGGTGGCGGGTATCTTGTGCGACTTGTCCAAGGCCTTTGATGTGATCAATCACGAAATGCTTTTGGACAAGTTGCATCACTACGGCATCAGTGATGTTAGCCACCGTCTACTCACGTCATTTCTGTCGGGCCGTAAACAGGCAGTCAAGTTATCCGCAAACGGAATAAGGATGCAGTCTATGACCGGAAGTGTGAGTCAAGGTATCCCTCAAGGATCTGCTTTAGGAAACACACTATTCCTAATTTACATGAATGACCTTCCGTCAGCCATTACAGCTGGCCTGTCAGTGCTCTTTGCGGACGACACGACTGTCGTGGTTAGTGCCCGTACGTATGAGGAACTCGGGGAGAAAATCCATAGCGCGTGCCATCAGTTGCAAACGTGGTTTTCGGCTAATGGTTTGATTTTAAACTTGTCGAAATCCAATACTATGGTTTTCTCAGGCCGACCTATCTCACTTCCTACGTGCGTGGCAAACAGTCCGATGCCGATATGCAATAAGTGTAGGTTCCTCGGCTTCACACTTGACTCTAACCTTAACTGGAAGTGCCATGTTGACAAACTTTGCGATAGACTGAGTGGTGCCGTCTTTGCGTTGCCTAAACTGGGCAGGCTTATTGCAAATGATGCATTAATACAGGTGTACTTTGCACATTTTCACTCCCTAATGTCGTATGGCTCGCTCCTATGGGGAAACTCCACGGATGCCAATAGGGTGATGATAATGCAAAAGCGCGCCTTACGCACGTTAGCTGGGGTGAAACCTAGGCACTCTTGCAGGGGCCTTTTCGGAACGTACCGCATATTGACGCACTACTCAGTTTACATTTTCCAAATATTGATGTTCGTAAGACATAATATTTCCTCCTTTGCACGCGTTAATGTTCTTGGCAAGGAGCTCCGCCACACCGGGCGTTTGAGAACAGTTCCCCGTCGCATGGCACTTGCGGGTAAGAACCCGCGTATCATCGGTCCCACGTACTACGAGCGTCTACCCGCTAAACTTAAAAATTTACAATCCGATGAAGCATTTAAACATCAACTAAGAAACCTTTTATTGGATAATCCATTATACTCCGTGGATGAATATATGGAGCTGGACATGTAAATTTATTATTGTGTTGAAATTTATTAATCACTATATGTATTGACATCGGACGAGTGACCATTATTCGATATTTAATTGTTGTTGTTTTAATTTAATTAATTATTATTAATTATTCTTGTATTTTTTGATTATTAGTATTTATGTTTTGACAATCTCAATGTAATTTCGTATTTTTTGACATGCAATGCAATTTATATTGTAATATTACATTGATGAATAAATAAACTAAACTAACTAAACTATTTATTTATTAGGTCTGTTCACACTTGCAAGGACCTGTTATTCAGTTAATTATTTTAATTATCGTTCCTGACGAAGAGACCTCGTCCTGTTGTTCTCCTAGACATTAGGTATTTTATTGACCTTACATTTGAAATGATTTTATTTGTGTTAGTTTTAAAAATAATTATTTATTAATTTATTACCTTGTAATGTAATTTAGATACTTTTAAGTATTATTGTATTTAATCATTGAAAAAAATGACCTGCTGGAGTTTCTTGCGGCGCTTCTTCTCCGCAATGATGGTCTTGTCCGAAGCGCTAGTAGATTCACTCCATGTTACCGACGTGTAAAAGAGCCCTCATATGGCCAATTTACTGAATAAATATTTTGTATTTTGAATTTTGATTTTTGCGTGACATTGTCCCATGGTATTAATTTATTTTATTTATTATTTATTACACCGGGGATTGAATCCGAGACCGCAAACTTCTTAAGCAGGCTACCAACTTGGCTAACAGCGTTGTAAATATTTTATATAAAAAATCGTTAAGAAACACCTACTAGGATAACATACAATCGAAGCGGACACTCCTTCATATTAAAGAGGTACATTGAAGTCGTAATCATTTTCGAACTTCTAACGGGTGCTGTAGCCCTAGTACTTACGTTTCACCTCTCGCAAACATATTGTTGCCAACATTGCCGTTAGACAATCGGAAGTGGTCGTTAGCTCGCTCTCGAGGGTCGTCGGTTCAATCCCACTCGGCACGGCGTCGTTATTAGTTTATTGTTACGAAACAATGTTTTTTTTCTGCAAATTTCTTACAATATTTTATATAATGTTCCAAGATAAAGTAGACTACATTTTCAAGTACCTATAATCTCTATGAAGTAAAGAAAATATATTTCATTGGAATTTCTTTCTTTAATTCAAGAGCCATGCTCTTAACAGAGTCAATGCTCTAACGGTCAATCTTTTATTTTTACGGTGGCAACTTGACTACAAACAGATACAAATAAATCGTTATTACTAAAAAAAAAAAAACATTTTAAATTTAACCTAAAGTAACTAAATTTAATTGTGCAAATTGTGGTTACAGAGTTATCAACAAGTTTTTTAGAGTTGTTGGTAATTCTGTAGCTCTGCCTACCCCACTCTGTGAATGAAGGCGTGAAGGTATGTATGTATGTATGTATGTAACTAAATTTATCCGCTGTTTAATATTTTGTCATTAGTATCATTACACTAGTTTTCCACGAGTCTGTATGGATCCAGAAAAAAACACACTCTGTATTCAATTTAATCAATGTGGTGCCTCTATATACCTTTATTTAAAGAGAAGTGGAGGAGCGGTTTTAAACCGCACATTCACTATGTTCTTCTTTACAGCGCCCACTAAAAAGGGTATATACCCTTGATTTTTAAAATGTTCATGTCAATTAGGAATATTTTCCATTTATTATCAAATATGTACAAAACACATTGATTGACAGATAAATATTATAATAAAATTTGTCATCCCAATGCCAGGTGCATACTCGTAAAACCCACAATCATGATTCATGCTAAACATAACATGTTTAATTTCATATTTTTACTATCAACTTTATGTTAAGGCGCACAATAAAACCGCCACACCGGCAGTTAGCGTCATAAATGTGGCAACACCAAGTTACGTTTGCCGCTGAAAAGCGCACCATTAACAGTCCGACAACCAGAGAACGGTAGGTAGAAAGTTGGATGGAAAAATTGACGGTTTTTAACGTATATGTTGGTTTTGCGCTTCGGTTTTGGTACGCGATAAATCGTCGCACTTCGGCACCGACGCCGTTTCTAGTTAATGGCTTTTGCAGATAGAAACTGAACCTTTTTTCACTGTGTCCGTGGAATGATACATCGCTGGGAGAATGCCTATTTATTCGGCCCGCTTTAGCTGACTGCAGCTGTGCTGTGCCCGTTAATGGTATGCCGCGTCGGTTATTGCGCGGGAATTTTAAGGTTTAATCCAACTAGTGAGTTGGAACACTAGTTTATTGTTGTGTAGCTTAGAACATGGCTGAAAGCCGGAGATACCACGGAGATTCATACGGCTTTTGATATGTTATGGTATTGTTTTTTACGCGGCGGCCATTACTGTCAAGTAAACAAGAGCTTACAATACATTTACTTATCAATATATAAAATCACTTACAGAAAAAGAAAAACCCCTCAACTGTGATTCTCGATCAGGTGCTATGCATAAATTCCATTTATTCCTATAGACATTTTTAATACAAGGTACAATAGAAAAATATTTTCATTTTACACATGGCAACACAACCAATTTCCTACCGCGTGTGGTGTGAGCGAGGCCCTTATCGCCCTATCTTCAGCGCGCCACTCACGCCCCTGTAAAAAGTAACGGCATGCATGCACTCGCAGACTTATCTCGCAATGACCGCTTTCCAGCTGGCTGGAGCGCTTTAATGCGCTTTTTATGCTTAGCTGGATTTTTGTTACTTTGAGATTGCTGGCTGAAAACAATATTGAGATTTTGGCTGTGCGTCCATGAGGAGTTCTGGGGCCATATTGCTATTACGGTATTGTTTTTAAGTTAGACCACGTTACTGACAAGTAAATAAGCTATCATAATGTCGATAATACGATAGCATGTCAAGAAAAAAAAAGATTTTACACAGGTGAATCGAGGTCCTGTTTAAAGAGTGTTTTATTTTTAGTTGCCACTCCTAGGGGGTCACGATCAATTTGGTAACGATCTCCTAAATGATTTTTTCTGGGTTGACAGGATAAAGAGTAACTCCCTGATACCCAATGTGTCGGTCTGCCTGCGCACAGTGGGTGTGGCTTCGAGTATATGGCGCCTAAGAAAGGAATTGTCAAAGCTAAAAGAACAGGTCAAGTCACATCAGGCTTATCATTTTTGTGAAAGGCCTTTTTTTGATCATTTTGTTGTTATAGTGACCATTAAAATACATAAACTACAGGTTAACTGCGCGGTCGTCTAGCAACAAAGTAAAAAAAAATATATATAAGTAAAGTAGTAATTGTTAAAATGTGCATGTTATTATGTTCAATGAAAATCTTAGTCTTAAAATCTTTTTAAAGTAAACTAAAACTCACTACATCTTTAGGAACTTTTTAAAAGCGTTACGACAACTACTTTGTTTTTTATTGAAATAAACATTGAATTAATTTTTTCAATTTCTTACTCGTCTGATTGGTTGATTTTCAAATTGGTTTAAAATGAAAATGTTTGGTGACCATAATTTAAGTATTAATACATACATAAACTCACGCCTTCATTCCCAGAGTGGAGTAGGCAGAGCTAAAGAATTACCAACAAGTCTTAAAACTTCTTGATAATTCTGTAACCACACTTTGCACAAGTAGGCTAAGATGTTTCCCAGTGTATTAGTGACAGGTGGCAAGCCCATCGCCTAACAGTACTGCAAGCCTTTATTCCCTTAGTCGCCTCTTACGACATCCACGGGAAGACATGGAGTGGCACTATTCCAACCCGGCAACCACACGGTGCTTAGTATTAATAAGGGAAATATAATATTATTTTAATAAAATGCCTAACTTTAATCATATCAAAAACAACTATACTAATATAATCTCGATCATTTAATGGTTGCGAAAATTAATTTAGGATCATAAGCAGAGGCCGGAATTCTCGTAGTACTTTTGAGCTGTCATAGGGACTTCTCGTTTATCGACTTCCGATATACATTTTATATGGATACATTATAGAACAAAGCAAATTAAATATTAAAAGTAGAGGTAAACAACAGGCGGTCTAATCCCTTTCAGATAGTGACTGCTTATTCTTTTATAGAGAAACGAATGATGAAACACTTGAGAGCACTAAAATGACATGACAATGAACTGTTCATTGTTTTAATTGTAAATATCTATTTCACATTTTCAAATACTAAAAAGTTATCTGAAAGAGACAGCTCTTTAGCGACAAGACCGCCTGTTGTTTACCTCTACTTTAAATCTTCTTTCATATGCTGTGTTCTATGATAATGTATCGATAAAATATGTATATCGGAAGTCGATAAACGAGGTCCCTATGACAGCTCAAAAGTGCTACGAGAATTCCGGCCTCTGCTCATGACCTAGACGGGCAGACAAAAACTATGAGGCTGAATGTAGTATACAAAGTAAGTTTTAAACAGTTTCCTTCTACAATCAATAAGATGCCTGAACCTGAAACAATGAAACCAATAATAAAATTCACTCCACAGTGATTCTCAAGTAATACCTTTTAATTTGTAACAGATTCCGCTCTACTTCTTTACAAAGTGGTTAGAATACCGTTTTCTTATTATCGGTACCTGCAACAGCCATTACAGCCGCTGTGTCAGCGCCATTTGCTTTTAGGGTCCCGCAATCTTAATGGAACCGTTCAATGAAGGAAAGTATCTAGTTTTAAAACTATCTGGAATTATAAAGAGCGTCAGTGGCCTAGGGGCGGAGTGGCTTAGGGGGTCGACTCCTGATCGTAAGGTACCGAGTTCGAACCCCCTCGTTCACCATGTCGCACTACTAGATTAAGACAATATCAACTCAAAATCATTATTAGTATTTTTTCGAGCTCATAGACGTTGTATTAAAGTTCTTTTTAAAATACAGTTGTATTTTGAGTTACTACACTTTTGATCTGGCTGTGCGATGTACTAATGAGTTGATCTAACTTACCTCCAGAGTCCCCAGATCGCTTGAGGACATAATACTATAATTAGCAATTTATAAATGTTATTCGACATCAATAAATATTACTTATTTTCTCCTCATTTTTAGATGAAAAATAAGCAAATTATAACGTATATTTATATGTTTATTTTACAACAGTTTTCATAATATACAATCAATATTTTTTCCATATTCGTCGGTAATAATGATTGCCGTCTAGATGAAAATATACACCTTTTTTTTTTTTTTGCCCCCGCTGCGACTTGAACAGCTACTACCGCAGGGATATGGCTTCCACGTGAAGTGATTTCGCCAGTGTCAAGGTTTATATGAGTATAAAACACAATCCAATCTTCTCTAGGAAGATTGGGGGCAACGTTGTACGGTGATTTGTAGGTCAGAGGTCAAGATAGTTTTAACCTCTGCACCACTGCGAGTCCACTTGAAACGAGAAGAAAGATGCCAGATACACGAAATAAGTCCAAGTCTTCAATCACTGTGCGACACTAAGGCATAAAAAGTACAAATCACTATCAGAAAAGAACTTTGAACACCTAATTACCCAAAAATTAAAGTCTAAAACAAATTACACGTCCGCCATCTTTTAACGTTGCAAATGGCCTCCAAATATACACTTTAAACTGCTAAACGTACTAATATGAATGGTACTGACAGTAAATTGTCATTTTGATTGAAATTACATCCGCATACTTTTACACTCTTAAGAGGCTCGATATCGGATATGACATCGAACCTCTTTATAGTAATCGAGAATGTTCAATGTGCACATGTATTAATATAATTAAGTCGACATATTTTTTATCAATATCAAATCCCTAGAACTTGCCCCGAGTTATCCCCGGTATGATCATGAGCAGGGATGTAACGGAGGTAGTTTTATCGGAATCGAAGGCGGAGTCGGAGTTTTTAAATTTGCTTTATCGGAGTCGGAGTCGGAATCGGAGTCGGAATCAGAGTCGGAGGCAGGGTCAGAAGTGGTGGCATGAGAGATAATTTTTATTTAAGGACAAATAAAACATTGTTTAATCAATTTTTTTTCATTTCAATTTTCAATTATAAAATAAAACACAAACAATGAAAAATGATAAATGATAGTTCATATCATAACAGTCGACACATGCCGCCACGCCACCGCTATATTATGCTTCGACCTCGGATTAAAACCTTCGATTTAAAAGTGTCGGAACCGAAGTAGGAACCGAAGGTGTAATAATAATCGGAAGTTCCGACTTATCGGAACCGGAGTCGAAGCTCCGTAACATCCCTGATGATGAGTGGGGACGCCCGGCCGGATCTGGTCTCTCGGTAATTCCGCCCAGTTCCCCTTGTTTTAGCCGTAGGTTACTGGCCCGGCGACGCTCCAATCCAGCATGGATCCCATCTTCTAGTTTGATACGACCGTAGTCGAGCTACTGTTCGCAGCTGAAACTCTTTGTCGTCTAATGAAATGGAAGTTGATAAAAGCCAGGGCTGCCACGTCGCGTCTATTCATTTCTCTTATTAACTCGAAACACCGCTGCTGGGAGAAATGAGCTTTGGTTATTAAAAGCGGATGTACACAGTAGCAAAGTTTAATTAAAATACAAACTAACGGACATTTTTTTAACCCTTTTCCAGGCATAGTACTCGTACATTTCATCGACCACATTCATGTCGCTCAAAATTGAACTTAACTACCGTAAAACGGGGCTATTTGGGAACCACGAGGCTATTTGGAACCCAAGTAATTATAAGCTTTTAGTTGATATATTTTTGTCATGGCAATAATATAACTAAAAACTTAGCCTGACAGCAAATTTTACAGTTCTAGCATAGCCATGAAAAAAAAAAATTCAACTAAAAGCTTATGATTACTTAGTTCCAAATAGCCCCGTGATTACCAAATAGCCCCATTTTACGGTACCTACATTTTATGACACAAATTTAATTGAACTTTCATGAAATATGACTTCATGGATCAGTATCCTTCATGAAGTTACGAATTCGTGGCCCTATTCCATTTCTTGCTGGTGTCCTTACTTTAGCAAGGCCTGGAAAACGGTTCAATTAACAAGCTCTAGTCATCATTTACAATATTTTCTCTATATTTAACTGGAAAAGAATGTCGTTAGTTATGAGTGGCTAACTATACCTCGTTTATTATTTTGACTTTATGACAGCTCTTAATGTCAAGTAAGAGCTGTCACAACGTCAAAAATATGAATGTCGAAGTAACTTAGTAAAGTATCGAAGTAACTCGGGTTTAATACATCGTGGTCGGTGACGGACGGGGGACGCTGGTAGAGATAACCTCAAGTTTCGGAGAGGGTGTATCGCCAATTGAAAAATGTTCGGCATTCATTTTTGATTTATTTTGTTTACTGATTATACTCTCACTCACTTAACATTGCCGCAATAACTGCGGAACCACGGTAGAATGTCATTAATTAACGAAGAAGAGTTTACCTCTGGGGCCCTGTCAAAAAGTTAAATGTCAAAATTCAAAAATTATTCATTGTTTGATTGCAGATTTACAATAAGTTGTTATGGATTGGTTGGGCGCATCACAATCTACCGTTTCCGGTACAATAATTAAAGCACTATTTATTATATTTAAAAGGAACTGATTAAACGCAACGCAACGGCAAGACAAAATAAGATACGTTATTTTTAAAATTACATTAATCAACTGTGAACAATACAATACATTACATTATTAAATTATAATAACATTTACATTATAATTACTAAATATAAGTCGACTTAAGTTGTTATAAAAATAGTACGCATCATGTACATACTACGTATTATTAGACTTATAGGTACCGTTTTTCACTTGAAAAATTCATTTGTTTTCACTCATCATCATCATCATCATCATCATGTCAGCCGAAAGACGTCCACTGCTGGACATAGGCCTCCCCCAAGGCTCTCCACTCAGACCGGTCTTGTGCTTTTCGCATCCACCGCTTTCCCGCGATCCTTACAAGGTCGTCACTCCATCTTGTTGGAAGCCTACCTACAGCTCGTCTCCCGATCCGCGGAAGCTACTCAAGAACCTTCTGGCCCCATCGGCCATCAGTCCTGCGTGCGATGTGCCCCGCCCACTGCCACTTCAACTACCTTCACCTTGTTTTCACTATGGCCATAGAACTTAGGTCGATTTATAACGAGCTCTTTACAATTACTATATTTGTTCAATTTATTTTTGCCGCGTTGCCAACCCTAGCTAGCGCCGTTGATTAATTCGTCCGTAATCAACAGCGAGCGCTGCAGTAGCGCTCAAGACTTGTCAGTGACGTCACTACTAGCTGCTATAGTTCTCGCAACTGCGCTTAAATTAATAAAATTTCAACCTTAGTACCTTATAATAAGAGCGCTTACAACCGCAGTCGTGAGATGAAAAAACTTTACTATACTTGGTTTTCTTTTATTTAGATGAGATTAATGAATGAATGACGGTCGGATTTGACAGAATACATACATACATAATCTCACGCCTTCATTCCCAGAGTGGGGTAGGCAGAGCTAAAGAATTACCAACAAGTCTTAAAACTTCTTGATAATTCTGTAACCACATTTTGCACAAGTAGGCTAATATTTTTCCCAGTGTATTAGAGACAGGTGGCAAGCCCATCGCCGAATAAAGAAACATATTTGTCTATAGTTCTTGGCTCATAGTCAATTCTGACACAAGTTTTTGCGCTATATCTTTGACCATTTCCATAGATTAGTTCTAGGTTACACCGTTATTTTCCTTCGTGGACATAACGCATTCGTCACTATATATAATTAATGTATACATAACTAAAACAACCTATACAAAATCATTCATTACAAATGATCCTCCATAATCGCCACAGCGCAGTAGTTAAAACAGGTCTATATATCTAATAAATTGTCGGTCGGTTCGTAACGGGCTCGCGACGAATGTTTCTCCGGAGAGCGATCCCGACGTGAAAACACTGCCACCATGTTAACTACGGAGCCCTAAAAACAAGGTGCCATTTTTAAAAACAAGCCCATTACATTATCAACCTTATTTAGTAACACAAAGAGTTCAATTTGATTTACTTTGAACTGTCACATACGTCCTTTTGAGTTGAGCATGTCACATACGAACTATACGTACCTTCATAGTGCACTAGAGTAGCTCGAACATGGAATTTTCAACCGAAAGTGCTACAAGTTAAAGTTGAAGTTAGAATGTGTTCTTTGTCTCTATAATTGGAAGAGTACCTAGTATGTAGCCGAGGAAAACGCTCTCCTATATTTCACTGAAGAAGTTTTAATGTTGAGTGCCCTAGACGCGTTTCATGTGCTAGAGTTGCATACAAATCGTAGTTTGGGGCGGTGAACGTCTCGGAATAAGTAAAAAGCGCAGATGGGACGCCATGTTTGATTGTTTCAACGCTGTTCGTTTGTTGCATTTTGAGTAACGATGTTTATTTTAAAGGAAGGCGTTAGTTATTATGACTAATAACTACAATTATTGGTTGGAAATAAAGGTCAAGTTCGAGAACTCGCACACGAAAGGGTTCCACCGTTGATGTAGGAAAACATATCAATCTTATGTGGTCGTCTTGCACCGTCTTATATACACATACTCGTAAGAAGGTGTTCTTTTTGTCCTTTTCTACATCTATCTCTCTCGTAAGGTTTTAGTGTGATTTCCTGCGGGAACTACGCAGGATATTTGAAATATTTTTTAATTTGCTATTTATAGATTTATGTAATGCTAGACTAAGTAGTACCACTGTTATATTGATTATATTTAAAAAAATACTGACTGCTGAGTTTCTTTCGGCGTTTTTTCTCAGCAGTGGTCTCCTTTTGTGAAGCGCTGGTAGATTCTTGACGTGTAAAAGTGCCCGTGCGGCACACAATAATAATTGAAAATGTGAAATAGAGATTTGCAATTTGCTTTCAGATAATGACTATGTATTTCTTTTTATACATTGTGTTCTATAATGTATCGATAAAATATGTATATCGGAGGTCGATAAACGAGAAGTCCCTATGACGGTCCCAACGGAAGACCAGCGTCGGCGTCACACACGCTGAGTTGGGACCGTTTGGCAACACTAGCACTACATGTCGTCTCTTGTCCTTTTTATTTTTATTGTCTGTGTTTTATTGCTATGAATAAATGATTAACTTACTTACTTACTTACTTACTTACTTAAACATAACATCAGCCGGTATTTTCGACCGCTGTAAACTCGCCCGGCTCATGACTAAACCATGGCTGTCTCGGCGGCTCAATCCTTCATACAAAATGCAAGTGCAACATGCAACCGACATGCAACAGGGAGCAGGGCCGTCACGAAAGTACTTATGAGGTATTTGTCAGGGTTTGCCGATATTATATAAAAAATATTTTTAAACACGGTTTTTTTTCCGTCAGGCAATTCTAGAGTAAATTGTTTCACTTCAATTTCTGTTACCGCACTCTAGTTTCGGATAATCACCTAGTTGTTTAGTATTCTTATTTAATTTTCTTGTATTTAATTTCAAACCTTATCACCATGGTATAAGATAAATAAATTAATAGGTAGTACTTACAGATTTAAATTCGTGTTTCATTTCACGGATATTTTGATCGTCATAGTCAAAAAATATATGCATTTTTATTTATCCGATATAATATCGGATATATACAAAATAACCGTATATTTAATAATAATACTAAATATCAGGACAATATCACACCAATTAACCCAGTCCCAAACTAAGCTCTAGGCTTGTACTGTGGGTACTAGACAACGATATAAATACTTAAATAGATAAATATTATACTGAAATTCATAGAAAACATCCATGATTCAGGAACCAATATTCGCGCTCATCACACACAAATATCTGCCCTTACCGGGATTTGCGGTGGATGCGAAAAGCACAAGACCGGTCTGAGTGGAGCGCCTTGGGGGAGGCCTATGTCCAGCAGTGGACGTCTTTCGGCTTACATGATGATGATGATGACCGGGATTTGAACCCAGTAGCGCTAGCTTCGTAGGCAGGGGCACTACCAACTAGGCCAGCGCGTCGTCCATTTATAATACATATCGAATTGTTTCAAACCCTGTTATATGTACTTATCGTCTGGAGGATTTGTTTTATGTTAAACTCAAAACTCATAACATTTATTGGAAAAGTACACACACACTGCTACACAAAGACGGTATAAAAAGCAATATTAGAGCAAAATATTAGCATAGAGACGTTCCAACCTCCTCAGGGTCAGCAACGCATTTGCGGTTTTCGGATTACAGTCTTGGATTACGCAGAAACCAGATTTTTAGCGCCCAAATTGCTCTGAACCCTAACGATGCGATGAAGTCCATAGTAAAAAATAAAGAGTAAATATAAACTCACGCCTTCATTCCCAGAGTGGGATAGGCAGAGCTAAAGAATTACCAACAAGTCTTTAAACTTCTTGATAATTCTGTAACCACATTATGCACAATTAGGCTAAGATGTTTCCCAGTGTATTAATGACAGGTGGCAAGCTCATCGCCTAACAGTACTACAAGCCCTTATTCCCTTAGTCGCCTCTTACGACATCCACGGGAAGACATGGAGTGGCACTATTCTAACCCGGCAACCACACGGTAATCTCTTTTAATCGGTTCTTTTTAAACTGGTGATAAACTTCTAATTAAATAACATCGACCAGTGTGTTGCCAGTAGTTACATTTGGCAATAAGACGTGACGTGGTCCTTCATAATGGAGTTAGTAGTCCAGCAGTAGTCGTGTTTCGGCTGACGTGATGATTATGACGTCTTAAAGGAGCACGAATATTACCAGATTTAAATATATGTATTTCCCATGACAACGACGAAAATACAATCGGATGGGCTGTCCGCCTGTTTGCCCGTCAATGGCATTAAAAAGAATACCATCCACAGATAATTTCTGTAAACAACCTCTTTTGTCTGAACTTTTACGTAGAAACAGTATTACGTGAACAACTATCAAGTAAATTGCACTAACATACAATAGCACAAAACCGGTCTCACTTACTGTCAATGTATAACAGTTCTATTCTTAACCAAAATAAAGTTGCAATTCCAACTTTACGTAAAGACGCTTATATTGCAGTTTTTCAATAAGCTGTCATAGCTATTTCCATAAGCATGCGATTAGCGATCGACCGCCATGATTACTGCGTTTATAGGTTAATACAGAAGCAAACATAATTTTGACTTTTGAAATCAACTACTAGTTTTTACTTTGAGTAAAAGGTAAGCAGTGCTTAAGTTACGTTTCCTGTGTTTTCTTGGAATTACAATATAGGAGTATGTTTTATGGCACGGAAATGTCAAACAAACAAGCATTTTATTTGACCAATTTTCCGGTTATAGGTTGACATCGACATTTTTGAATAACACACTAATTTGTCATAAATTTTATACAAATAAAAGTTAAAACTAAACTTATTTAAATTAAAATAAAACTTACCTACTCAAATATTAAAGATGTAAATAATAATCACCACTATAAAAAGAACACCCCCTCTAGCAGGTCCGCTCGCGGCATGGTCCCTATGACTCTGGATAATTATTCATTACCTCTCATTACATACATCAGTACATAAAATCACGCCTTCATTCCCAAAGTGGGGTAGGTAGAGCTACAGAATTACCAACAACTCTAAAAAAATGTTGATAGTTCTGTAACCACATTTTGCACAATTAGGCTAAGATGTTTTAATTGACAAAAAATACTCATGAAATTTATGAGGCTACAAATGGTATTAGAACGTATCACTTGAAATAGGTACTTTTCTTCTTAAAGTTAAGGGTAAGGCTCTTGTCGGTGGAGCAATTTTCATTACACTCTTTTTTAGAGCCTTTTCTTTTGGGGCCTGATATGACTCGACGTCTGCTTTTTATTTTATCCGATCCATGAACGTTCTCCATGGTCTTTCCCTCTTCCGCTTTCCTTCAATTTTCCTTTCCACTATGGTCTGAATTTATTCGCCTTACTCACTCAACCCGTTCATATTAATCGTATCCATTATTTCGTAATAATTATCACCCTAAATATGTACGATTAAAATTTCTTCAAACCCTGCATATCATTTACAAATTCATTCACATTCTCCTATTTCCCAGGCTTATTCGTAATTTAATTTGTCGATCGCGTCGTCTGAATGTCTGTTATTATTTGCTCAAAGGCGTTCCGCTGTAAAAGCGGTAATGGATGCGGTACAAATTCGACGGGTCGCTTTGTTGTCAAGTTGAAACGAATCAGACAAAGTCCTATGCCGGCAATGCCTTTGCTTAAAATTTGGACTTTATTACACGTATTTAAGGTTCATTTGGTTAGGTTTATTATTTAGTACGCCTTTGGGAATACGGTAGACGGGTGCTTGCTGTTAATGTGATTTCTCGATATGTCTTTAAGTGCGTAGGTTGGCGGTTTCAATGCCAAGGACTACGTATTAATAGACATTTTGAAGGAGAATCGGGAGGGGGCAGGCATTGAAAGGTGGAGGGAGGATATAGAGGGTGTAGTTTCAAACCGACATGAGATACACAAATGTCAATTTAAATTGTATGTCGCTTGATGAGCACCTTTGGAAACGGAGTCGTAGGTAATTGAGCATGAATTTATGAATAAAGAGACAGTCTTGGGATGTATTTTGAATTGAATCGCGGAAGATGAAATGTTTTTAATACAATTTTTATTAAGCCGATGTACTCGTAATAATGATTTTAAGTTTTTACTTTGCGTTTTCTATAAAATGGACACGTTGTATTTTTGTAAGATATTGAGATGAAACAATTTCAAATTCTTACCCTCTTATTAATAAAAACGCAAATGTGCTTCAAATATGATTTGTCCTTATATGACATAAGAGATAAAGATTACTGTGACTATTACTTGGGTTAGGTTTAGTAGATTTTCATATTATAAATACTTATTTATTTTTACGACACAATATTTTTATTACACTTGGTATGTATTTCTTATTCTCTAGCACTTTATATTTGCGAATTTCTTTATGTCAACGTTTCATACAACAACCATCTATCAACAAAACTAAATACAAGTATTTGAACAACAAAAAGATTTTCAAACACTTTGAGTGCGCGAAATATGACGAAATATACTTTCGAAATAAATGGGCTCTCTCACTTTCGTAGAATTAAAACGTTCACACTAGGCTGAGAGCGCACTGCGAAGATTTACCTTACAAAGACAATTATTTGTTGTAGGTAGAGAATTTAATCTGAATAGTTTCAAAGACACAACTGAGCTCTGCACCTGAAGTTTGAATGATAATTTATGGCATGAAAAACGGTACGGTACAAGGTTGTTAAAATTTGGATTACACAAGCTATCCTGGCTGATTGTAAGTGCCTTAAAACATTCTTAACGTCGAGTGAGATGAGGTCTTACAGTCAAATAAGCGTTCATATGTTTGTGTGTTTTTTAAAATATGTTTTTGAAATTTGAAAAAGATTAGTTGAAACGATTACATTTTTTTATTTCAGTCTTAAACAGAATTAGTCAAGGGTGTTGCGGTGTTAGAAAGGGAGGGAAACACGAAGTCTCTATGGGTAAACAAAAACTAACCGTTCTCCTCAGTCACGTTTTAGAGACAACTAGCGAACCGCCCTTGCTTTATTTCGGTTTTCATAAACTAGGATTCATTATACATAAAAACCTTTCGTTAAAAAATGTCTAACCGATGGTGAAAACATAAAAATCTGTTTAGTAGTTTTCGAGATTATCGCGAACATACAGACAAATGCGGTTACTTGGTTTTATAATACGTAGTGATTAACTCGTTCCTATTTTAAAGTTGTGTATCGAAACTGCAAAACCGCGGAAGTAACATTTTTAATAAGGAGCAAAATGCACCTTTTTAGTAATATAGTAAGGCTACTTTTGCTCTGTCATAAATTTGTTAGTTAAATCGTCCGTATTAGCTACTACAGGTGTCCTATCAATAAATGTCCCTTTTCTCACGAGATGGGTCATATCACATTGGGCTCTCGGGCTACGTGCTCATGCTGCGTACGAGTCGAGTGTATGATTTGAATGACTTATCCGGAGATGGGAAAACTTGCGGCGGTTCGGGGCAGCTGTGGCGTCCTTGTTGTTTATTTGTTGTTTGGGTTTTTGACTCGAGGACATAGAATATCTACCTACTTATGTTTTAGGAAATATGATTTGACCGCCTGTTATCTACTTGGAGATCATTTTAGGCTTCAGTACCAAAATGGTAAAAAAGGAACCCTAATGGTTGGACTGGTATTCCCTTGGTTGATATAACAACTTTTCTTCTATTTTCGGTTTGCCTAATATTGTTTGGAATATTTAACCATTTGTCAAACATCACTTTTCATATTTTTTATTTAGTATAATGATTTGTTGATCGAACCACGGTAACTCTAATAGACGTTTTGCACCATTTTTGTTTAGTCTAATATTCTTATACCTAATGATTAAGTTACCTAACTATCGTTTAGTATAACTTATATTTAATCTAAATGATTATACTGATCATTTCAAATATTTTTTATTACATCGATTACACCGATATTTTATGCAAGTTAAGTCGAATTCTATTTAAAAACCGACTTCAGGGCATCCCATCCACGTGGTCTTGTCTGCCCTACCCCTAGAGTGTTTTTGCAAAACGCGGAGCCAGAAGCTCGCGAGGAGGGGCCCGCGGAGCGAGCATGCGGAGGCTGGAGCGTAGCGAGTGTAGGGTGGGCCCTTCGAGCGAGAGTTCTGGCGGGAGCCTACTAATTTCCAATATCTGCCCCGTTGATTCATTTTTATATAAAATAAAAAATTATTATACAGGGTGTATTGCAAGTCGTGTGCCAAATGAATATGGTGGGTAGCTAAGGTCACTTGCAACACGTTTTGGGCCAATTAACACTCATCCTACCCACGATGTTTTTTTTATATTTTTTTTGAAAAAATCTCGGAATCTTCCAAAAGTTAACCATTTTGTTCACCTATCTTTTTTTTTTAATATGACAGCACAAAAGTACTTATAGTTTTTTTTATCTTTAATGTTTGCGCATCCGAATGAAATGATATTTTTATTCATATAGTAAACAAATAAAAAAATATTAGCCAACAAAGTGTGAAGGACAGAAAAATAAAATCTTCACGGTCAAATTTACGGCACAATTAAAAAAAAAGTAGAAGCTCCTCAGATCTTCCAACATCATAAAAACTTCTCCAGTTCCTGACAATTCTTACGGTATACCACATGTCTAGAATCACGTTCAGTTTTTCGTCAAAATATGGTTTCAATCTAAAATGGTGGTTTTATTCGGTCAGTAGATCCAGCCAGTTAAATGGGCTAAATGCACAATACAAAACGCAATATGGTTAAAAACCATCTTTATTTTAATAATTAATTCAAATTTTGTTCAAATTGTCTTCCTCCACAATTGATACATTCGCGACACCTTTTTCGTATTTCTACAGTAGTTGTTGTACGAAGTGTCATTTCTTGCCGCATTATTGCGAACGCGTCATTAATTTTTGCGATCAGATGCTCTCTTCTCTCTACCTGTGTTGCGTACACTAGCTCTTTGGCCCTTCCCCAGACGGAAAAGTCAAAGACACTTCGTACAGTCAACAGCAAAAGAAACGGATGAAATAGGGTCTCAAAATAGTATATACAATAAATTAAGACAGATGTCTCTGATCATTGTAGTTTAGCATTAGTAAATTAGCTCGTAATGTGTCATAAGTAAGTGACATGCCATTTAAACAGTTAAAGTCATTACTGAGTGTTTCAAATTAAACTGATTTTCTAAAATAGCAATACTCAGTAATACTACCAAACTATCACATCTCAGTGAATATGAATGTTTGGGCCTTCATGTCTTCTCAAGACCACCTCGGAGTACAAGTCAGACGCTCGGTTAGTGTCGGTTATACTCGTAAGACAAACACGCGAAACAACTATAACACCTCTCATTTCCGTCAAGGGTTGAAATAAGTTCCTACTACTTTCGCTTTGTTTTTTTTGCAACATTTAATATAAATCCTTTTTAACTGCCGTGATTACCCTAGTTTTCATTTGGAGATTTTGTCATTTTGACTTTATCTTGACTTGACATTTATCTTGAAATTTTCTGTAAAGAGACAGTTATGGCATCGTTTATGATCATTTTCTTTTGACTAATTAAATATTCAGTTGAAAATTACACTTTGTTATAATCTGTTTTATCTGGGGCGTCATGCTTGAACATGTTTTGAAATGTTAATTTTGATCACTTACTTTTGACGTTGACTGTACAACAACTGTAGAAATACGAAAAAGGTGTCGCGAATGTATCAATTGTGGAGGAAGACAATTTGAACAAAATTTGAAGTAATTATTAAAATAAAGATGATTTTTAACCATATTGCGTTTTGTATTGTGCATTTAGCCCATTTAACTGGCTGGATCTATTGACCGAATAAAACCACCATTTTAGATTCAAACCATATTTTGACGAAAAACTGAACGTGATTCTAGACATGTGGTATACCGTAAGAATCGTCAGGAACTGGAGAAGTTTTTATGATGTTGGAAGATCTGAGGAGCTTCTACTTTTTTTTTAATTGTGCCGTAAAGTTGACCGTGAAGATTTTATTTTTCTGTCCTTCACACTTTGTTGGCTAATATTTTTTTATTTGTTTACTATATGAATAAAAATTACATTTCATTAGAATGCGCAAACATTAAAGATAAAAACACTACAAATACTTTTGTGCTGTCACATAAAAAAAAAAAGATAGGTGAACAAAATGGTTAACTTTTGGAAGATTCCGAGATTTTTTCAAAAAAAATATTAAAAAAACACCGTGGGTAAGATAAGTGTTAATTGGCCCAAAACGTGTTGCAAGTGACCTTAGCTACCCACCCTATTCATTTGGCACACGACTTGCAATACACCCTGTATAAAAAATATTATTTTACCAAGTGATTATTAGGCAATAAGAATATTATACTAACTTATATTATGCACTACAAAAATTATACAAACCGAAATTATATAGTTTAAGTGTTTATGAAAAATAATATTATATTAAACGATTATAAGACGAAGTGAATGTTTATGGCAAGTGATTTTAGACAAACTGAAATTAGGCCAATGGCAAATAGATCAAAAGTTGTTATACCAATCATTAGACAACCGGTGGGACTTCCTTGTCCGTCTGTCTGTATGTCACGGCAGGTTTTCTCAGCCACTACAAATGCTATACGTCGCGTCACTCCTCCTCACTCACTCGTGTATATTTCTGACCTCTTTAGGAAACTCGTATTGGTATTTTGAACGTTATGAATTATTCTAATACGATTGTTTTTTCTTTACAGGTATTGACCAAGTTTCTGTCTATATACTTCGTGAAGTGCTATGTAAGTTTAGTTGTTTATGGATGCGTATTGTACAGTTAATAGCATAAATAAGTGATCATTTATGTACTTTGTCACTTTAACGTTGTGTTTGAAATGTTATACAAAATTGTGAAACGATTGAAAGCTTACAAGGTAACTACAGAAATGATCACTTATTTATGATGTTGACCGTACATTGTGCCATCTTGAAATATGTTTAGAGCTTATATTGGGAGTAGGTCAATTAATATGTGATTGTCTCTCTCCCACTTCTTCACGTTATAACAATATGTCATCTGACTCAATATTTTCTTCCTTCATGTAGAACAGAGGTCTTGTCACCTTTTAATATCTGACAGTGTCTCACTCACCCCTCATTACATAAAGTGCCGAAACGCGTTTTGACAGATGTCACACGTCTGTCAACAGAAAACAAAGGGCACGTTCTTTACGCTGCGACCCATTTACATTTTCACAACATCCTGTATTTATTTTTAAATTAAAACAACCTAACACCCTATGGTATTGTAGGTAAGGTTGGTTTTTGACCAGCTATAATATAAAAGATATGCCTTTACTTTACTTTTATACTTGTTATTTGGACTCCTAATGATAAAAGATAAAAAAAGATGCCAGATGTTTATTCAGTAAAGTGACAAAGAGTTCCTTTTTATGGGCTTTGATGTTTTATATGGAGATGTTCTTAAGATGATCTTATGTTAGTTGTGGGAGGACCTTGTGCAGGGCAGGGTCCGTCCGGGTTGGTAACACCATCTTATCCATTAACCTAGCGCCAAACAGCAGTGTTCGCATCGTTGTGTTCCGGTTTGGGGATAAGATAGCCGGTGAAATGACAAGCATAGAGGCATTCAATCTTAGTCCTCAGGGTTGGCAACGCATTTGCAGTCTTGTGAATGCGAATGTCTATGGGTCACAGTTTCCACTTACCATCAGGTGGCCTGTGTGCTCGTTCGCCTTCCCATGCTATATATAAAAAAATAAAAATAAATTGAGGAATTTCTTACCTATGTAGATCTTAAAAACATTATTATTTATTCTAAACTCTTTTTAGGGTTCCGTACCAAAATGGAAAATAGGAACCCTTACGGTGAGACTTAGTCCGTCTGTCTAAATATTATATTATAAAAAAATATGAAATTAATTTTATTAATAATTGAAAAGGATTCTAGAATGGGGGGTTGAAAACCGAAAGTGGTTTGATTATGGGAAATGAGATGTGATATAATAGGGCTTAATCTGCACATATAAACCCTTTTTTTTTCATTTTCTGTGATGTACTTTTTGATTTATAGCCAGAAAAAAAAAAAATTACCGACCCCGCCCCCTTTATCTCCAAAGTTTATTAAAAAATCTGAAGTATACCTACTTATATTTAATGCGAAAAATAAATTGAAGTGATACATAATAAAAAAAACCTTTTAATAATAAAAAAATGAGAATCTGTATTAAAATTTTATTAAAATTTAGGCTTTGTTGCATTAAAAATAAAGTTCTTAAGTATTTTCTTTTGTGGTTATCTTAAATACGGAACCCTCGTTGCGCGAGTCCCACTCGCTCTTGACGGTTTTTTTAAATTTAATGGCAAAGATTAGGCAGATAAGGACAGGACAGCTGATAGTAAGTACCTATAAATTCTGAGACCCATGGACAAGCATTCTCTAGACAGTGATCCTAAGAATGCCTTTATCACCTTAGTTTGGTCATGAATAATGCCTAAACTGATATTGAACGTCTTATAATTACCATATAGCGTGTAGTAAATTGACAGCCTGTTAGTTTTCTGATGATGTATTCAGGCTAATACTGACACCAATTATTTCAGTCTAGCCTATGATCATCAAACTGAATCGTTTTAACCTAGTTTTATAGTCCATGTGGTTGCCGGGTTAGAATAGTGCCACTCCATGTCTTCCCGTGGATGTCGTAAGAGGCGACTAAGGGAATAAACGCTTGTAGTACTATTAGGCGATGGGCTTGCAACCTGTCACTAATACACTGGTAAACATCTTAGCCTATTAGTGCAGAATGTGGTTACAGAATTATCAACAAGTTTTTAAAGCTCTGTAGCTCTGCCTACCCCACTCCGGGATTACAGGCGTGAAGGTATGTATGTATGTATGTATAGTCTACAAAGAAATGATTCAAGTTTCATTGGTAATTTTCAACGTAAAACCTAATAGTAAGAAATAATTACTGTACATTTTTAAATTTTAGGTAGGGCTTAAAAGCAGATATTTTGTTACTAATTTAGAAAAACTCGTATCTGATATTTTGAAATATATGAGTTTGAACTGAATTCTGTTCACATTTAAGTTTAAAATCGTACGTCACGAAATATGAGATACGAGGTTTTTTCAAAGTAATGACGATTTATGTCCTTCTAGTGCATAAAGAGGACGCGCTAATAACTAAGAAAGTAAGAAAATAAGTTTAACGAATGTGACGAAGCTGGCTTTATTTTACACGGGCAAAACCATATTGCTTTAATATGTTATTGTGACAACGAACATACTTTAACATTCATACTCAGGGTTCGGAGTTTTTGTTGCACGGTAAGACTAAAGGAGCTACCACACCGCTGCTCAAAATACGGTTGCGGGACGGAATCGCAGTGACGTGGCGTAAACGTCACGACTTTACCGCATGCTCTCCACACCGCTGCTGTGGCGTTTCCGTACCATCACTGTATTTTGAGCAGCTGTTTGGTTGCTCCTTAGCGAAATATGGAGTCGACATACATACACCCACGCCTTCATTCCCAGAGTGGGGTAAGCAGAGCTACAGAATTACCAACAACTCTACAAACTTGTTGATAATTCTGTAACCACATTACATTTCGACATCCATGTTAATTATTTATTGCGTTCTACAATTTAATTATTCATATAAATAAAAAAGACGATCGTTTTTTTATTAAAGTAATACATACATACCTTCACGCCTGTAATCCCAGAGTGGGCTAGGCAGAGCTACAGAATTACAACTTAAAAAGTTGTTGATAATTCAGTAACCACAATTTGCACAAATTGGCTAAGATGTTTACCAGCATATTAGTGACAGGTTGCAAGCCCATCGCTTAACAGTACTTCAAGCCTATATTCCCGTAGTCGCCTCTAACGACATCCACGGGAAGACATGGAGTGGCACTATTCCAACCCGGCAACCATACGGGGAAAGTAATATAATCATGTTATATGTGTAGGTAGATATGTTAGTGCCATCCATAAAGCATGTGGCTACAAGAATAATGTTTTTCATCTGGTTATGTTGAAGCATACCGAGCAATGTATAATGTTCTATCATTTAACCTTCATTTGTTTCTCGCATAAAAATACGACTTATTCCCCTCAACAGAATCCGTACCTCCGTACCTCCGTACTCTTCACATCTCTCTATATTTTCACGCATGGCTGGATCACATGTCAATCACAATAAAGATCGCAGTGGAAAAAGACGCCTTTTATATGTCCCCCTTTTATAGAAATATCTCGAGAGGATATTTTGTTTTTGCGATGTTACGGGTGAGGAAGTAAGCTTTAGGTTATTAATATTGTGATGATTTTAAATGTTTTACGTAGATTGGTTTTAAATAAATTATAAATATCAAGTCAAATCACACAAAGTGACGTAGTCACAAACTAAGCTCTAGGCTTGGACTATGGGTACTAGACAACGATACAAATATTAAATACTTAAACACATAGAAAACTTCTGAGACTCTGTAACAAATACTCGTGCTCATCACACAAATATTGGTTCATGCCGGGAACATTTTTAGATAAATTAAATAAATGAGTATGAATATGAATAAGAGTTTAGATTTATGGCAAATGACGACTCCATAGCTTGCTATTAGTCTTACCGTGCGACAAAAACTCCGATGCCTAGTCATCATCATCATTTTTTTCCTTACCGTGTATTTCAGAATGACTGTCCCATTTTGTTAAAATAAACAATCAGAATTTGTCAAGAGTAAAAAAAAAAGATTATGATTAGTGAAGGTTAAAATATCCTTTTAAAATAAAGAATAACCAGAATTATGTTTCTTTTTTGTTTTATTTGCATAGTTTCAATAAAACAATATTTTTACAAACAAAACTTGGAGCGATCACTAGTTTGTGGGAAAAGCATCGATAATTGAGTTTATCGACATAGGCAATCCCTAGCTGTCATTTAATTTTACCCCGTATATTCCTAGGTCTGGATATCAACTTTGAAAGAAGTCGTCACCGCCATATCGGGGGGTTATTTTATTATCTACAGTTATTTAAGTAAGTTTCATAATAGCGATTGGAAATCTTCGTTGTTCTATGAAACACGATTGAGTGTAAGCTAGTCAAACTCTACTACGTATCCCATGCTTCGTCCTTATCTGTCATTGTGACATATGAATTCGAGAGATAAGGACGAAGCATAGCTTAGCTACTCCACGTTTACGGCTTTTATTAATAAGGGCATTCGAGTATTGAACATGACATTATTGCTGCTAAAAGAACTCTTTAAAAGAACGACTCTAAAAAAATGTTTCGAATAACCAATCAGCCTGTTTAAGCCCGAAATCACTCGTAGTTATGCTACGACGTAGGCCGTAGCTCGTAGACGCGTAGCGATATTCTCGTAGAGTATTATCAAACTGCTACGCTTGGCTACACTACACGAAACATTTTAACATTCTACGAATAGTAGTTTACCTACTTAGAATTCTCGTCTCGTTAATGGTTCTGTATCACAATGGTGTAAAAAGAATTATGGTGTGTTTTTGCGTCTGTCTGTCTGTCTGTATGTCATGTTTTTATGGCGTCTGATCGGATCCAAATAAATATGATCATAAAGTTTTGTTATTTAACGGTCGCAGTCCGAACTAGGTACTACTTTAAAAATAATTATTATGAGGACTTTACGAGTATACAATACAATACAATATGTAAAACACTTTATTGTACACCAAACAAAAACATAACAGAGAGGGAGCACAATTATACAGGTTAACAATAGGCGGTCTTATTGCTGATTAGCAATCACTTCCAGATAACCTTAGTAGGGACAGGGTGTCAAATTAAGTTATTATGGTTTAGTCCGTCTTGTAGACGTTAAACCCTTCACTTGCACTTAACAAAGTGTAAACAGGGTCTAACGACAGCTCTCTATGTTAAGGGTCAAGGAACGTCTTAACGATTACGATATCGAACTAAGATGGGCAAATTCTATGTGGAATCTCTATTTCGCCCTGTTCAGATACATCTTTTGATATGCATACTAAGTCTTAACATTGACAATGAGCATACCTGGGCTAACTCGGGGCATCTGTACGAAAGTGATGTAGCAAAATATTTTATTGACATAAAATATATCGATGTTACTGCCAACATCTAAATGTTATTCGACATAAATAAATATTACTTATTTTCTTCTCATTTTTAGATTCAAAATAAACAAATTAACACGTATATTTATATGTTTATTTTACAACGGTTTAAATAATATACCTACAATCAATATTTTTTCCATATTTGTCGGTATTAATGATTGCCGTCTAGATGAAAATATCCACTTTAAACTGCTAAACGTACGAATATGAATGGTACTGACGGTAAATTGTCATTTTGATTGAAATTACATCCGCATATTTTTATTATCTTAAGAGGCTCGATATCAGATATGACATCGAACCTCTTTACAGTAATCGAGAATGATCAATGTGCACATGCATTAATTTAATTATATCGACATATTTTTTATCGATATCAAATCCCTAGAACTTGCCCCGAGTTATCCCAGGTATGACAATGAGGTAACATGTCCAAATAAATTAGGTTTTTCCCGAGCCTCAGGAATTAAGTTCAAATCTGACATGGAAAAAACACCTTATGGTTATTTCGAGAGTAGCTTTTTCCCATTTTCATTTCACATACATAATTGAAATGAAAATAAAAATATTTATTTCATATAATACGATATTTTCCAATTTCCGTGCATATTATAAATAAACTCGAATCACGTATTGCTCTCAAATATTTGCATTGCATTTTATGGACGGATTGATGCGGGCGCCGGATAGAGGACGAAAGCTCATTTCCGGCGCTTCTTGTTGAGCTTTGGGCGTTGAGCTTTCAAAGTTCGGGTAACGTTATACTCGTACACACACATTGGTATTGTTTATTTTGTTCTATTGTATTTAGAACACTAATAAATATGTAAATAAAGAAGTGTTTGTTTCTGTCTTATTTGTTTTGCAAAAACGGGTCTATGTTTTTTTTTCTACAGAGATTCTAATTCAGGATAATTATGTTGCTATCCTTGTGTAAAATAAAAGAAAAACATTTAATAAAAATCGAATTTTCTTACACCTTACTTTGTAGGTCACTTACATCTGTGGTGAACTTAACCAGCCTTAAGCCTATAAGTGTCCGCATTGTTGTGTTCCGGTGTAGAAATTACTAGCGTAGAGGCATTAGGTAACTTATTTCTGAGGGTTTCGCATTAACATTCTTAGGATTACAGTCTTGAGAATGCATTTCTATGGATCTCCTAGATCCATGATCCCACTTTCCATGTGGTGGCCTGTGTTGTGTACGAATTTTTAAATTCCCCGCTATATAAAACAAACGGGTAAATTTTTAACAAATTGACCTAGTCCCTAGGCTTCTACTATGGGTACTAGACAACGATAAATATATTAGTATTTAGATATAAAAAATCATACTTGAATACGTAGAAAACATCCAAGACTTGGAAACAAATACTTGCGCTTATCACACAAATATTTGCCCGTACCGGGAATCGAACCCAAGACCGCAAGCTTCATAGGCAGAGTCACTGCCTTGGCTATAAGCGTCGTCAAAAAAAAAAAAAAGTATAATAATTAGGGTTAGGACTTACTTATATGGAGTCGCTGTTTCCGGATTATTATAATAATCTTTAATTAATCTTTCATTCTATTCCTAAACTAGTTTAAATTAATTTTGGTACAGAGGGTATCTCCGCTGTGAAAGCGTAGCATACTGAACTAAAAATGTATTTAGTTCATTTAGAAATGACAAAACTAAAGGCCGAAAATCATAGTTATATGTATAATAATAATTAGGAAATAGCGACTCCATAGATTCTAGAACTACGATTGCCACCAAAATTCTAACCCTAATAATAATACTTAGCCGATCCCGTGATCAGAGTATCCTACCTAAAATCGATCACCCTCTGAGAGGCGTCCATCACGCGAGCGTCCTGCCCCGCGGGACTCGATTACCCATCGACTCGAACCGCTATCGATTGTACGGCAACCCCTTACGCGGCCACTGTTCTTTACCAAAACATCTACATTACAAAGCCTTTATTCTATTTTAGTTTAAGCTATCTATCCTCTAACTCACATCTATAGAGAGAACGAGAAACGCTTATTTGTGACAAACAACAAAGAACAGAGATGCACAAGAAAAATGTAGTCACGAAATAGTCCCAAGTCGGTTTAATGCTGGCATCTAAGTCAGCGCTGGACCAGATAGTTATAATGATAATTACATGCTTAAATATGTAAAAAAACTCCTAAGTCTCAGTAACAAATAGTCGCGCTCATTACAGGCGGCCACTACCTACTAGGTCAACCGCATCGAACAGTACTCGTGTAATAATACCTGTCATTATGCAACAGTCACGTAAAATTTTCTCAAAAATTACCGGAAAAGTTGACATTACTAACTCCATACTGAGACGCGAAGTACATAGTTTACAGAGAGTTCCCAAATTAAAAAAAAAATACATTGCGTGCTCGCTACACAAGCCCGCAATGCTGCATACAAATTTCATTGTTATCTAGTTTGTAACTTTTAAAAAAGTGAAAACGGCCATAATAAAATGAGGGCACAGGTCTTATACATCCATATAATTATTCGAATCTGGAATAGCTTGAGTTTTTTTTTTCTAGAAAAGCTTGCGTTTCTCCTTGTCATAAACATAAAGGCGGTAAAGAGTGATGGTTTTTTCACGTGAAGTTTCTGCTTGTATGCAATTCAAAAAATGAGTTATGAACATTTTACTCCAACACAATTTTTTTCTTGCGTTGTTTGAGAAAAGCACTCGGCAGGAACGGCATTTGCCTGCTTCACTGCCTAGGCAATAATGTACTAATAACAAATCGCAATTAGTTTTGTCTTCTCAAACATGCTCGAAAATGTATTTGTTAATGTCCCGAAATGAAGACATGATGTTTCTTATTTATAGCTCTCTACATTTCTTTTTGGCCTAGGCCATAAAACCCGAAAAAGTAAGATTGCAGTCTTGAGATTGCCATTGTAAGATTACAGTGTTGAGATTGCCGTCGTAAGATTTCAGTCTTGAGATTGCCATTGTAAGAATTCAGTCTTGAGATTGCCATCGTAATATTGTAGTTTTGAGATTGCCATCGTAAGATTGCAGTCTTGAGATTGCCATCGTAAGATTGCTGGAGAAAAGCACTATACAATCCTCGGCCGAGACAGGGATTGAAGGACTCGTTCTTTCCCAAACTCGTCCTTAAATCCCTGACTTCACGGCCTCTGCAGTAACGTACTATTATTGACACAGAAATACCTAGCAATATTGAACCGTTGCCAATTAATTTAAATCCATACATTAAAGCGCAACTTTGTTGCAGCAAATTGCAGACACAAATACTACCTAATTGGCCGTTGCACTGTCGTATTGTCCCGGGGGCTGCGCCGGGACTGCACTGCAACATAGTGCATGTGCATCGTATCCTTGACAAGCGGGCTTCAATTCCCACGTGATTTATACGCGTATCTTTATTGTAAAATCTATTGCAACTTGCAAATTTGTTGCCTTGTTGAAAATAATAGAATGGAAATGAGCAAAATACTATGTGTTATCAGCCCAATGGAATACTGACCCTCCGTAGAACTGTGTCACAGTGATTTTATGATTCAAGTCGTAAGACGTGTCAAACAAATTGTTTTATAATGTCACTGTAACAACGTTCTATGGTGGGTGAGGGCTCCATTTGGCTGATAGTACTTACATAAAGACCTTTTGTTGTGATTTATTAAAATTATATAGTTTCCAGATTTTCCCCTATATTTATAATATAATACGGTTATTATTTGCCAAATTTCATAGTTCTGGGTCAACGGAAAATACCCTGTGAATTTTGATTTCCTTGAGAGTGTCGAAATATTATATTTTTTGCGGCATAACTGGCCGTATCTTTTTAAGTTACCTTAGATGTATGATATTTTCATAGCTTCAAGGCACTATACACTTGAGTATATGGTTTTCATTCCAACTCGAAACCTCCACGCGTTCCCGAGATATAGGGGCTTGACAGACAGACGAGCGGACGGAAGACAAAGGGTTCCGTTTTTTTCTTCTGAAGTACGGAACCCTAAAAACCTACCTGCGTTTCCTGTTGGGGTGTTTCACATATTTATTATGTATGGAAAAAAAATCTTATTTTTTGCAGACTTCGCTTACGCCCTAATTCTTTCTACGGTCAAAAATGAAAATGTCTAGTTTCAAGGTGAATGGGCAATATTTCGCACTGCCAGATCAAAAGTGTAGTAACTCAAAATACAACTGTATTTCAAAATCAACTTTAATACAACGCCTGTGAGCTTGAAACAAAACTAACAATGATTTCTTCTTAATTTAGAAGTGCGATTTAGAGGTTGCACAAATTGACCACTTCTCAGGAGCAGATTTTCGATGTTTATTATTGTTCCAAAAATAACAAACAATAACTAGCTTACCTGTCCACTTATGTCAAACACTAATGATTGACAATCATCACCATATTTCCGCCTGCTGCGGCTTTGGAGCATGGCATAATCGTGAAAATTTACTTAAAAATTTGTCGAAGTGTGCAACCCCTAAATACCAACGAAATGTGTTATAATTTTGAATACTGGTCTTTTAGACAAGTAGGACCAAGAATTTGATCGAATTCATAGAAAATCTAAATGTTCCAAAAATGAAACACCCTATGGGTTTCCGCGGCTTGCCATGCAACTTCCTCATTTGCCCGCTCGCATAAAAATCCTCTTATGATCAGCTGAAATTGTGCTAGAGGAACTATTACCTGTGCTATATTATCTTATCACGCGTGTTCCAGTAACTAACCATGAATATGTTGTGTGCCATGAATATAACATGAACCATCACACGGAACGTTGTGGGCGTCATGCGAAGTTATGGACATTGGTTTTTATCAATAATATATAGGGGGATGCGGTAATGAAGGCGTGATGAAAACCCTAGAAAGACACCCTGTATATAAAGGCTTTGCTTGTTTGGCTACCTATTCACTGCTTAAGACTGTTTCACTATCGCTTAAAGGTGGAAAAAATACTTAAAAAAAATTCGCCCATGTACAATCACCAGCAATAATATATTATCCAACATTGGCACGTCTTTGTTACTAGAGGTATAAGAGCGTGTCAGATATTTTTGCGTGATATAGAACACGTATTTTTAGCTTTATGAAATCAAAAAAAGTTCGGGAGTGGCCTGTGACGTCACAAAGTGGTATGATGTGCCATGACGTGACGTCACGTGAAACTTACACGCACTTTATCTTCATGTTTTGTTTAATTGACAAATTGTGTTTAACATTTTTTTGATAGTGTACATGACGGGCTGATAAGATTTTTTTCAGACACCAGCCATTTTGATATGAATTTGATTTCGATGCGATAGCGATCTTTTTCGTAACGTTTTGAAGGTCTGGATACATATTTTTGTAGTTAACAGTACGTCCCCATTTTCTGTTTACTTTGTGTTTGCATTTGTTTTATATAATTTTGTACGATATCATATATACAAGCCATTGTTAGCAGTGAAAACTGTAGAATTTTTCTTAAAATGAATTTGCCTACATTGTACCAGCCTACATTTTTTTATTTTATTTAAAGGACAGGGGGGCAGTAAACACATGTAGTAAACTTCTGATATTAACGGATATTATAAACCGTGCGCATGTTACGAAGCTCCAACTAAATATGCAAGCTGGAACCTTAACCATAAATCAAAAAGTAAAACACCCGGTTTCTGACACACTCGGCAAAGCCGCTATAACGGTACGTTTCCTCCGGTGAGGCGAGGAAATTGGATTGAAGTGAATTGAAATATCTATGGCCAATTTAATACTTTTCTAGCGTATCTATGGAAATGTTCCCGGATGTGAAATTGAATTGAAATATACATACCTTCACGCCTGTGTCCGAATGGGGTAGGCAGATAGGAAAGGTAGGTGCCCCGGTTCAAACATACAACTTTCGCTTCCGCTACATTCATCACCCTCTTTATGCACGTGCTGCGTTCCGGGTGCTTTTTGATTTGGCCGATATTCAGTAGTCAACAGCATAAAGAAGTGATCATTTATGTACCTTGTCACTTTAAGGTTGTGTTTGACATGTTATACAAAATTTTGAAACGATTGAAAGCGACAAGGTACATAAATGATCACTTATTTATGCTGTTGACTGTACATCGCGAATCTGATCACTGTATGTGCGTCTAAGGCGTATTACTGTACATATA
This sequence comes from Acleris emargana, assembly GCA_927399475.2. Classification (NCBI taxonomy): domain Eukaryota; kingdom Metazoa; phylum Arthropoda; class Insecta; order Lepidoptera; family Tortricidae; genus Acleris; species Acleris emargana. The sequence goes on from OV656847.1 coordinate 3,145,306, forward strand.
GGTACTTACTAATGCAAGTGTCGCTGGAAATTTCAATTCTCGTCTCGTCTACAAATTATTCTAATTACAATAATAAATGGCGCTTTTTTAAGATAAAAAAAAAATCATAAGAAAAATACAGTTTTTAACAATTAAAGCCACTATTTACACAAAGAGAATAAAAAATATATTTATGGACACTTACATTAGGTGTGCGTGGAAACATTTCCGATATAATGTTTCTTTAGTAGTTTCCTACATAATTTAGAGTTAGGGTCACACCTCGTACTGGTCAATTCTCTTTCCATAAACGTTGTTATAACCAAGAAACGGAATTCTTCATAGCAAAAATCAAACTGTCAGAGGGAATGACCAAATTGTTTTATCGACAATTCCACTTATCGATGTTACGGAATATTATCGCATATCGACTTGTACGATTATTCTGTAACATTTGACCTCTTTGATAAGCAACCTGCATCTCCATATTAAAATACATTTGTGCACTTAATTGCCAGTTACACAACCTACTCAAAAGGGTGTGTATATATTATATTTAAAATCCCTTCAATTATTGGTGACTGGAATTAAGTGTTCGAGGTCCTCGTCTCTGTCTTGAGTTGAGTGCGTATCCATGTTATAAAATGAATGGACTATGGCCACTTGTTCCTGGTTTTTGGAGTAAATCGGTTTCTTAATTTATTGAAGATCCATTTATCAGTGGAAAATGATACCAACGTCATGTTAATGACTCATTAAATGACATTTATTTATCGATAGTCGATAAAACACTTTGGTCAAACCCTCTGACAGTTTGATTTTTGCTATGAAGAATTCCGGTCCTTGGTTATAACGCTACCCTCCTAAGCTAATACGCAGTATGTCAGATAAAATTATTGTAGCAATATCAACCTTATTACTGAAAGAATAGAACTAAAAATTCTTTGGTTTTTGATTTTGAAATACTGCTCATTTGCTTAGGGTATTGCCTCAAGCACCGGTAAACGGATCTGCACAATTATACGTTTAAATTGAACTTCTCATATTAACCAGAAAGTTACGAGCAAAAGTTCAGTGCGCGTGTTTATTGGTTTTGCTGAGTGGAGCTTGGATTGCTTTGTTATTCCTTGTTTTGCCACTCGATTGTGAACGAGAGATGGGAGTTTGAGAACTGCGGGGTTATTATGACATAACTATGCAGTTCATTTTACGCTGAGAGATAAGGACAGAGCTATATAACTGCTATAGGTCTGTCTTTTACGCTCGCCGTAAAATGTACTGCATAGTTTTTTTTTTTTTTTTTATGGCATGGGAAGGCAAACGAGCACACAGGCCACCTGATGGTAAGTGGAAACTGTGACCCATAGACATTCGCATTCACAAGACTGCGAATGCGTTGCCAACCCTGAGGACTAAGATGGAATGCCTCTATGCTAGTCATTTCACCGGCTGTCTTATCCCCAAACCGGAACACAACAATGCGAACACTGCTGCTTGGCGGTAGGTTAATGGATAAGATAGTGGTACCAACCCGGACGGACCCTGCACAAGGTCCTCCCACAAGTAAAACAACGGGTTACGTCATAACAACCCCCCTGTAATGAATACAAAATTATTGTCGCCTAATGGTGCGTTCCTATATTCAAAACCGTTGGTACAGTTGTGACGTCTCGTTAAAATTTGACATATTTAGTATGTAGCAAATGTCAACGCTACTGCCCGTAAGGAAAACGATTCGTTTCTTGAATATAGGAACCGGGCATTAGTCATCGCATCGTAAGAGATTCGAAACTCATTTCATATAAAGTTTCACTGCAGGGGCTTTATTTTGTCTGTGGTCACAAGTATAACCTACATAACAAATGCTTAAGATAACCTGAAAACTATAAACTACGTACTGTCCTATACCCTTATAAAGTACATGCATGGTTTAAAAGAACAGTTTCTATTAAAAAAAAAAATATATCTAAAGGTCAATAAACTCAACGGTATAGTTTCTCGTCACATTTTCTTTTTCTTATAACTATTCTCTAAAATAACCTTCTCAGACCAGTACCACATTCGTTTAGTTACTAACACGGAATTTCGTTCCTACTCCCGCCCGGGCGTTGATATGTAGCATAAATGTTCCTTTATGTACTCCGTATATAAGCTCATGTAGTAACCAGGTGTTACGGGAGCTGACGTTGTTTTTAAAAAGTATTTTTTAATGTTATTGCGAGTTAACTCCGTCGGCTTTTGAAAATAACAGTACAAAAAAATGAGTTTTGAATAATGCAAGGGGGAAAACACGAACGGAACATAAAGTAGCACTACCTTACTTACCTACTTGATATAGCTAACTTCGCTTAGAGCACTTTCGTTCCATTTAAAAATTACTACACTGAGTATAAGAAAAATACTTATTTTTAAAATTATCTACTTAAGTTTAAAGACAGGTATGTTTTATTGGACAGACGTAAGACCTATCAAAAGATACAATTAGTTAATAACCCTCTTAGTCATAAAGACACAAACCTATTTTAGTTAAAGTATTCTTTGTCCCTTTCCATCAAATTCAAATGTCATACACACTTAAGCACACTTAAGTTATTGCGCGTTTATTATAAACTAACTAAGTAAATATTTATGTTTTCCTTTTTAGTTAAGCCGCTTTCAATAGGGAATATGCATGTTTTTTTTTACAGCTTCAATTGAAGCTGCTTCATGTAACAAACAGATCACAAAAATCATTTTTTGAATAACTATAAAAATAACCAAGATATAAGCCAACAAAGATTTGTTCCTATCTCTTTCTAGAAAAACGGAATTTTACATGGAGTTTATATGGCCGCAGTGCACAATGACGTCACGGTGCACATCGGATCTCTCTGTCTAATTAGAAGTTTGAAATGCTTATAACTTCCGTATTTCTTGACCGATTTTAATTTTAATTTCCGTTTTGGTGATCTCTTTTACGGTATTTTCATATTTTGATGAGAAATGCGATTTTTAAAATCCATGCATATTCCCTATTGATCCCCTATAAAATGACTGCATATTTTTCGCTACTAGCTCCGGAACTATACCACAACGTCGCAAATGTAACATTAGGGGTTAAGTTTACCCGCGGCCGTGCTGTGTGGCGGCTGTTTAGTGTTACCATGCTTATATTACTGGTCCAAATACTAATATGTTGAGGCTTGTGTTTATACCTACTATCTACCTTTGGGCTCGTCCAGAAATCATGTAATCGTTTATTGGTCCGAGAAAACATCACGTGTATTTTTTTACACAGCAGGAAAGTCACGTAAGTCAGGAGAGTAACGAAATTATTCAATAATTTTCTTGTATCAAAATAATCCGCTCCGAAGTCTGTCCCATCATCACCATCCACAACACCCGTGGACCGAGGATATGATGTATTGTGACATTGCTTTAATTAAAACCATTTTTATTATGTTGTTGTTGTGTTTTTAATCACTAACTTAATTCATACTTAGTCCTAAAACTACACTTGATCTTGAATTGGGGGGGGGGGGGGGGGAATATCACACAAAGGAGGGGAGTCAACCAGGGACTTGAAATTCGGAAATAATATTCCCTCGGGAACTCTAAAGGTGCACTAAGATTGGGCCCGTCCGGGTTGGTTCCACCATCTTATCCATTAACCTACCGCCAAGCAGCAGTGTTCGCATCGTTGTGTTCCGGTTTGGGGATAAGACAGCCGGTGAAATGACTAGCATAGAGGCATTCCATCTTAGTCCTCAGGGTTGGCAACGCATTTGCAGTCTTGTGAATGCGAATGTCTATGGGTCACAGTTTCCACTTACCATCAGGTGGCCTGTGTGCTCGTTAAAAAAAAAAATTAGACCCCGACCGGGAAAAAATAGGGGGAGTCGGGGGAAATTAGTTTTACACTTAGAACACGTACATAATCATTCTGAATAATTAAATATCGGAGCCTCTATTCAACACGGCAACAACCATAGGTAAAAACATTATCGTGTTTGACATGTTATCGTTTTGTCTACGTTTTGATAGCTCTTATTTATTTGACTTGCCTTTGCCCCGTGTGGTTGCCGGGTTAGAATAGCGCCACTCCATGTCTTCCCGTGGATGTCGTAAGAGGCGACTAAGGGAATATAGGCTTGCAGTACTGTTAGGCGATGGGCTTACCACCTGTCACTAATACACTGGGAAACATCTTACCTACTTGTGCAAAATGTGGTTACAGAATTGTCAAGAAGTTTTAAGACTTGTTGGTAATTCTTTAGCTCTGCCTACCCCGCTCTGGGAATGAAGGCGTGAGTTTATGTATGTATGTATGTATTTATTTGACAGTAATGGCAGCTGAGTTAAAAACAATATCATACCAGGTCCAATAAGATTTGGATTTCACCGCCTAGAATAGAGACGCTGGGGACAATCTCACATAAATTAACCTAGGCCCAAACTAAGCACTAAGCTACTAGACAACGATAATCATACTTATACACCTTTTTTTTTTTATTTACGATAACTTCGGCCTATTACCAGGTACATCCATAGAAACTAAGTGGTAGATTAGATTTTTTAACATAGCAAAAAAAAAAAAAAAAAACTGTATAGAACTAAGTAATTAAATATTGTATCTTTGGTCATTCTAAAAGGGCCTTCAGAGTTAACTCATAGTCAGTGTCAAATACGTCAATGTTGGCGTGACATACACAGACAGTTAAGAGCCTTTTAGACCAGTTCAACGTGATTAACTGATTAAATTTAAAAATTAAATATCTTTAAAACCGTTACAGTTATCATTTGTCTGTCTTCGGGAAATTTACTTTATTTGACCTAAAGAACGTTCCCTTAAATCAAAAAAAACACGTGTAGAGAAATAAATACAATATAAAACATCCAAGACCTAAAAACCAATCCTCGCTCTCATCACTAGCTCTGCTCGTCATCGTGACCTATAATTTTAACCCAAACGTATTACAATCGAAAAATAAACGAAATAACGTAGTAAGTACGAGTAGCGTAGTTAAACTCGATAAGGGGCATCAAATGCTATTATCGTTATTTCAAACCCTATCCGCAAACATTCACTTTTATGTACGAAACAAAAACACTCCCCTTCTCAACCAAAACAGCATATCTTCAAGTTTAAAGCTCACCCAATGTCGACCTTACGTTGTTTCTAAAAAGGCTGGACTTGCTTTAAGAATACTCTGATAAAAACACTTTTTTAGCGTTAGTAAGTAGAGTGGCCGGTATTCGGGACGTGTCGCTTTACATTTTTGTCGGGTTTTGTCGACATTTATCGCGTGACAAATCTTACAAAACAAAAGAACGTGAAAACCTATGTACAGTTGGACAAATATGTGGTCTGCTGCTCTAAGGTTAAATTTCACCTGCATGGAAATTCCTAGCGAAAAATCCAGTAGGTAATTTTCAGTTTAGGATAGTGATACCGCAGTCGGTATTGCCAGTTTATTAGCATACATCGTTATCGCGGGAGCAAAAACAAATCTATTAAAGAACAGATATAATATAACAGATGGTCGGTTCAGTATAAACGGAATATTCTGCCTATGCACTCTAAGCCTCTAAGAAGGTCTTCATATCTTGCACGAAATTTTCGCTGGAAACAGTCAATTACACTTGTCTTACAATTTGTAAACGCTTTTATAAGTCAACGTGTCAGCTTTAATAAAATAATATAAAAGTCAAATATTTTTGTCCAGAACTAGTTTAATTTCTTTAAATATATTTTATATTTAATTTAGATATATTTTTGTATCTTTTTGTACATATCAAATCAATCAAGAATGACAAATGTCTAAAGTAGCAGGAAAAGTGACTGAAAAGGTTGAGGTTAGGATTGCGTATCTAATCGCTTTAAATATGTACTACTAATCAAGTCAAATACGGAGGTAAGACATTTGAAATAATATGATACATTCTGAACTCGTAGGTATAAACGTTTCTCGATACGAGTGTCACTTCTGTTATTGCCTATTTGTCATAATCTTTGACTACTGTCAAATCGTTTTTGCTCCCGCGATAACGATGTATGTTTATTAGTAAACCGTTCCTAACACCTATATAATTGGGTCTCTGTTCTGCTCGGAAAAACCATATTGCTTTTTTACATGCTAGGCAACCAATCACCGGATTCACAACCGATATTGACCTTTTAGTTGGTCGGATCAAATATTCAAAGATCATATGAAGGGTCCTCGGAAAGAACATGTCTAGTCACATTAGTAACTTTTTGAGATATCGCGATTTGAAAGTTAGGAACCATGTCATTTTGTACGTAATTTTCGTGTAGAGGTTTTTTTAAGAGTGAAAAGATACAAGTTATATGAAGATTTATATCTGAATCTGAGTGGTAGGTAATAGTTCATTTCGTCCTCTATATTTTGAAATTCAAAACTCATTTTCAAAAAAAAGTGACTAGACATGTTCTTTCCGTGGACCCTTCATCTGAAAGAATGTGTTCATTTGTCTGACAGATAAATGAAATTAAAAAATCAATTTGTTTGTTTTGTTTAATTTACTTAATTTTAGCAAACTCTCTTTCCAATTAGTTCGCAAAAGATCTTGGAGCCAATAAAAGAGATATATATAGGATTCATCAACAAAATGTTGCCGTATTTAAATAAATAACCCATATGTAACGGAACGACGGTTGCGGGGGCGCGCCAGTATTGGAAAAGGTGTCAATGTTAGGGTTGCCACTATAAGATTTTTATTGAAGAAAAAGTGAGAATAAGATTTGTGTTATCAGTCTACTTTGCAATTGCTACTAAAATTCAATTGATTCTATTTATAATTTATGTAAAAATATTAGTTTTAAAAAAAAGATAAAACATGTTTATTCAGTAAGTAGGCCGCACGGGCACTTAACACGTCAAAAATGTACCAGCGCTTCGCAAGAGACCACTGCTGAGAAGAAACGCCGCAAGAAACTCAACGTTTTATTCGTAAATAATACTTTCATTCGTACCATAAAATCTCATTTTATTTATTCAATTTGTATCATACAATCTCATTTTCTTACTGTATAGTTTAGTCTAGTAACTACACTGTAAGGCTGTTAATATCCCAAGTAATAATCATTAATCACTAACACCACACTCATTAAATTAATTTTCGTGGTATTATGACCTTGTGAAGGCTCCGTCCGGATCCGTAGCTTTAACCTTCCACTACCGCCAAGCAGCAGTGTTCGGATTGTTGTGTTTCGGCGTGGATATAAGGTAACGGTGAAATGACTAGCACAATGGCATTCCATCTTAGTCCTCAGGGTAGGCAACGCATTTGCGATCTTAAGATTGTAGCCCTTAGAATGCATGTCTATGGATCACAGATCCTACTTACCATTAGATGGCCTGTGTGCTCATAACGTCGTGAAATGACGTATTAGTAATTTAATTTATATAACTACCACTAAAAAAAATACAAGTGTCACCTTCTCCATGATTTTATTGATCGAAACTCGACGGAACAATACCTTCTATGGCCCACCATACAACGAAATTTGTCAAAGAAATATGAATCTATATATACTATTTTAGTACAAGGAACCTAAGGATGTCTTTGTATCCCACAAAGACATTGACATATTTCATAAAAATGGCCAGCGTTACGGCCAGCGTTACTTCAACATTCATTCATTCATTCATTCATTTATTCATTCAACAAAACGTAGCCCTAAATGTCAAACGTGGCAGCCCTAGCGATGCACGCTAGCATGTTTAGCATACAGATTGCCGGTCCGGTGATGTAGCGTGCTTGTCCGGCTACCGAAGAAAAATCCATGCATTTCGTATTAGTTGAGAGATGCATAGTCACTATGTTATACGTAAGTGTACGAAGGACTAGTTGCTTTTGAATCGCCGAGAAAAAAATGGAGGTGGTATAAGTTTATCGTTACAATCTTTGTATATGTGTAGCTCCTAACGAATGGAGTAATTTGGATGCGGTAATTTTTAAAGGACAGCTAGTTTGATCGGGATGGTTTTTAGCTAGGTTTTATGGAAATCGGTTGAGCCGTTTAAACTAAACTAAACTAAACTAAACTTGACTCTAACAAAAAATAACGTTTTAAAGCTTAATATATCACAAACGGATACCTTGATCGTAAAATGGTTTTCACAAACCCGCAATATTTTTGAAAGATTTATCCAACGACACCCACACCATAGGTTAGACGAGAAAAAAATACACCTCCAAGTTACGTGTAGGGGAGGTACATTAAAAAAAAACTTTTCCAGGTTTTATGTTACCACTTTGTTGGCGAGATTAATATGTATAATTATGGCTAATTACAGCTTTGTAGTACCCGTTTGGACCAGTGTGGTTGCCGGGTTAGAATAGTGCCACTCCAAGTCTTCCCGTGGAAGTCGTAAGAGGTGATTAAGGGAATAAAGGCTTGTAGTACTGTTAGGCGATGGGCTTGCAACCTGTCACTAATACGCTGGTAAACATCTTAGCCTACTTGCGCAAAATGTGGTTACAGAATTATCAACCAGATATTAGAGTTGTAGGTAATTCTGTAGCTCTGCCTACCCCTCTCCGGGAACGAAGGCGTGAGTTTATGTATGTATGTACAGCTTTGTAGTACTAAGAGTCTCTGAGCTAAGCTACGGACGGACGGACGGACATGGCGAAACTATAAGCGTTCCTAGTTTGACTGCGGAACCCTAAAAATCACCCCATTATTAAACTATCACCGTCTAGAACATTCTAGAGCACAGTTATGTATATTCATATATTGTAGCGACTGCATCAATCATCACACGCGCAATATTTCACTTACCTGAAGTCAAACAGCCATTTTTCACCGTCGACGGCGATCGGTGATTGATCGAGTGGTAAAATTGCCTGACGGAAGTGGTAACGTTGTAGATTAGTAGTTTTCAGTTTGGATTGCGGATGTTTTGTGGCCATGCAATAAGAGCGAAAACGGACGTCTTATTGCACAGACTTAAAAGATTAGTGACCGGTTTAAGCCGGTTGTGTTTTGAGAGGTCTGTGTTCTTAGTGAAAAAGAGGGTTTAAATGGAGTGGTTTAATGATAGTTTATCCTTATGTTTGGTGTTCTATAGGTTTGTCTCAGAAGCATGTTTTTTTTTATTATTATTTACTGAAAAATAAAATTAAATAACAGCTTATGCCTAAAGAGCTTATACGTCAAATAGTCTTTCAGTTTTAATTTTCGAGTTCAATATTTACTCAACGGTCCTTTAAATTCAAATATGTTAGAATAACATGTTCATAATGACGACGCGTTGACCTAGTTGGTGATAAGAGGAGATCACTGCTGAAGCTGAAAAAGAAACGCCGTCAGTATTTTTTTTAAATATATTTAATATTACAACGGTAGGTACTACTTATTCTAGCATTATATAAATCTATAAATATTAAAATCAAAAATATATCAAAAAACCTGCGTAGTTTCCGCATGAAAACACACCAAAATCTTACGAGAGAGATAGAGGGAGAAAAGGAAAAAAGAACACCTACTTATGTGTATATAAGACGGTGCAAGACGACCACATAAGATTGATAGGTTTTCCTACATCAACGGTGTCCCCTAGACAAGATAAACCTTTTGAATTTAAAACTATGCGAAAGTACTGATTTGCTTTATCAAGAGCCTCGTGTGATGACATGGCATGACATGGCGGAACTACTTATAACGTACCGCCAAGCAGCAGTGTTTGCATTGTTGTGTTCCGGTTTGGGGATAAGACACCCGGTGAAATGACTAGCATAGAGGCTTTCCACCTTAGTCCTCAGGGTTGGCAGTGCATTTGCAGTCTTGTGAATGCGAATGTCAATGGGTCACAGTTTCAACTTACCATCAGGTGGCCTGTGTGCTCGTTTGCCTTCCTATGCAATAAAAAAAAACTACGGAAACAAAAAAAGCCTCTACAGCCTTCGTTAAGTAACGACATCGGACCACTCCGATAAACGCCTATATCTTCCCAATGAGCCATAAATCTATTTTATGCCGTATTATACAGTAATTACGGCCGATTGTGGTTATCATAGAGTACGCCCAATTTTGGCTTGATGAGTTTTTTACGAGTTTTGGACAGGAGCGGGATTTTACGCGATATTTATGGGTAGTAAAAACGGCGATAACATTGTACCGGTGCAGCGTTTGAACTGTCGTGGTTTATGGTGCGTGAATGCGACAAGGAGGTATAGCGAGGGACACGGTCGCGCAACTAACATATGTCACGCCGTTTTTTTATAGGAAAGCGGAGGCGTGGAATATAGTATTTTTATGGTTAATGGCAAAATTGAAAAAGGCATTAAGTATTTAAACATATATACATGCAAGACGTCCACATCTACAGCCAAAAGACGTCCACATCTGGACATAGGCCTCCCCCAAGGCTCTCCACTCAGACCGGTCTTGTCCTTTTCGCATCCACCGCGTTCCCGCGATCTTTACAAGGTCGTCACTCCATCTTGTTAGAGGCCTACTGTTTAATGGATAGTAATGATGTATTAATATGCAGTAAATTTACATCGAAATGTGCAATATAATAATGAATTCAAGTTTGAACACGTATCGCCTTTATAGAAGGATTGCTTCAAGAAATTCACATCAGGTCTGGTCCTACCTACATCGCTTCACGGAGGCTAGAGGATCACCGTACAACGTTGCCTTATAAATGATTGTTTTGATATGTAAATGAAAATATAAAGTTGGCATTGCCATTAAATAAAAAAATAACACAAGCAAAATTAGTTTAGGTCAGTCAAATAGTCGTAGAAGTTTTGTATACAAAATAGCTATGAATAGAAAAGTAGTTCGTCTTTGGTGGTTAAAGAGTTTCTGTTATCTATTGCCGCTCGGGCGCTGAGGTTACGTCAATGCGCGTGGCTTGATAGTTAATACGCACGTAATTTAACGCGTCAACATGCCGTGGCCCCGACTAAACCGGCTTATTGCGTCCTATTGAGTCTGCTTGTGGTGGTTCGTGGCGCGTGTATGGCACTTTTTTTATGTCATAGAGAATGCAAACGAGCACACAAGCTACCTGATGGTAAGTGCAAACTGTGACCCATAGGCATTCGCATTCACAAGACCGCAATCCATAGACTGTAATTGCACTGCCAACCCTGAGGACTAAGATCCCCAAACCGGGACACAACAATGCGAACACTGCTGCTTGGCGGTTAATTAATGGTGGTACCGACCCGGACGGACCCTGCACAAGGTCCTCCCACCCGCATACGATCGAGTACGTTCGAGGCACACATGCTAGCCGTGCGACATACCTTGGTGTGCTGAAGTACCCCTTATAAGATGGTACACTCATCTGCATAAATTTTCTAAAGTTTTTTTACGGTTGATGTAGATTTTTCCGTGAGGTGCGCTATAGGTCGTTATTACACTTCGTTTTACCCATCTCGTTTTCTAACTCTATTTCCTTTGAAGGATGCGATCGCCGAGTAAGCTTTTGTTAATCTTAACAAAAGCTTATATTTAAATGGATCGGTAAGCTCGTTGTGTGCGACTGATGCCGTCTTTGTAAGTTTTGTATGGGACATCATACATTTTTGCGGCAGTTATGGTTAAGCCTGCTGTTTCGGCGCCTTGTGATCTTTGTGTGACGACCCACGTGTGGGGTTAGCGTTAAGATATGTCTGGGGAAATTTAGACTGTATGGAGGGCTCGATGAATGGTAGCAATACCTACTGAAAAAAATCATTGTTCATTGTTTAAAATTAGTAAATAATGTGTAAAAAACGGTGTACTGAATTTTACACGGGTTTTTTTTTTACACCCTGTATATGAATATGTTTTCTATTAATACAGGACGTGTGTTTTTTCAAACATCCATGATATTATAATTGTTTCGCTAGGAGATGATAACCTAATAATTTATGTTTATTCATCATAGATAGAGTTGCAAAAACAATAAAAATGCTAATTAAAATTCCGAATTTAAACGTTTGCTTTTGTATCTTTTAGTCAATCTGTATTTATGTTAAGTACCGTCTATAAGCGCAATTAATATTCTAGGTATAATTCCGACTGCCTACATAAATGTGGTTTCTGAACATCCAATAAAAACTTTTACGGTCTGAGAGATTAAATGTAACGCTTAATGAATATTAAAATTTAAATATTCTGTTTCAGAAATTTTAGTTTTATGAAGGTTTCATTTGACTGACCCTTTTTCATTCGGATTATTACTTTTCTGGAGAGCTCTGGATTTATATTAATGGAATTCGGTTGTACTCCGTTTAAGTTATAAAATGAACATCCTGTAAGCCAGTATGGATGGATACAGGATGTTCATTTAGACGACCCGCGCGAGAACTTTTCCGCTGCAAAAAAAAAGATATCAGTGCTTCTTTGAGTTCTTCTTAAACCTTATTGCGAAACCCTTTCCATATAGTTGATCCGTTAGACTATGTGTTAAGGTTTTTTTTAACGGATTTTTTAATTTCAGTTAGTCAGAATTAGTACCTACTGGAACAGTTTAACTTTAAAGAGCTGTATTTATTGAATCGTAAGAGATAGCCGATTGTTTTTTTTTTTTTCAGAATGTGTTATTACTAACATATAAAATAAATGACGGGGTTCCCCATACAAGACGCGTTTCACTAAAACGTATTTTTATTTTTGTTGTATTGTAAAAACGCTAAAACATACAAGTGCCTTAAGAATTATTATACGAACCCAAAAAATACAAAAAATACTGGTCGCGCTAACGGTTATAAGCTCTAATCAATATTAAGAAAATATAGTAATATCTATGTGACAGTACGGAATCCTCAGTGTGCGAGTCCGACTCGCTCTTGACCAGTTTTTTAAGTGAGGTTAACGAGTTAATTACTTGATAAGAAGTAATCTCCACCTCCCATAAACACCGGTAACTTAAACGATTGTTGGTCCGTTGCCAGTCTTTTATGGAACTAAAAACATTTAAAACAAAAAAAAAACATTATTACATAACTCGTTCATTGAATACGAAACGGACACATTCCAAAATCAGTCAGTGTTGAATTTTGAAATTAGAAGCTGTTCGTATAAGATTTTCAATGCAAGAGAAATTTATTTTGGAATGTGTCCGTTTTGAATTCAATGAGCGAACTGTTTAGAAACACCCCAGTCGGTAATTGATTATGTAGTTTATACATCAGGTTTTCACTCAAGTCCTTATAATTATTCTTTACACATCGAGGAGGGTAGTCGGCTGTCACTACAACACACACTGTATATAGCGCCGCATTTTATTTTATGTGCAATGTCCAAGTTTTAATAGGTAGTTGTGGTTTTCGTTTGGCGTAAAAGTTGAACACAATCTTTAAAGTGGTATAAAGTATCGGAACGTGATTTTAGTACTAGTCCAGTACTAGTTTATTGCTATAGATAAAGACTCAAAAACTACCCACATAACATGTAAAAATACTTTGCTGATACCAATCGAACATTTCGCCTAGTATTAAGAGCATTGAGTGGTCTATTGGTTTGGTTACCCCCTATACCATTCGATACTCCAGAGATCGGTCCCGCGCTTGGTCCATATTGCTTTTTGTGTTTTTATTTTCGTACGCAGCGACTGGGAAATCGTTTCTGCGTTTAGTGCATCATCATAAAGTGTAATTCTATGGAACTTACTAACTATGTAAACAAACCGCCATATTGAATTTTCTCTGATAGATGAATTTACTAGTGATGGGCAATACTCCTTTCATCATCATCATCATCATATCAGCCGAAAGACGTCCACTGCTGGACATAGGCCTCCCCCAAGGCTCTCCACTCAGACCGGTCTTGTGCTTTTCGCATCCACCGCTTTCCTACTATACTCCTTTACTTATGTCAAACCATATCGAATAATAAAATACCGAAAGTAAAAAACAAGCAGTTACTTATTTCTAATTTGTTTAATCACGATCTGAAGAAAAATCGGTACTTGAAGTTGATATATCACCAGTATTTATTATAAAAGGTACCGTTATATCATCTGTATCGATGATGCCTTAATATATCGCCAACTTTAGCCACAACACTACCCATCATAGACAATTGTAGGATTTAAAAGAAACTAAAACGTCATTCCATCAGGTCCTAATAACCTACCTTATGAAACCATTTAAACTTTTAATGAAATATCCAAGATCGAGTTATATATTTGGTGATTTTGTATTTTACAGTAACGACCGTTTCATTAGTGTATGGTTTCAATGGAGTTTGATGAGTTGGTGTGAAAATTCAAGGAGAAACAGTGACAAAACAAAGTTAAGTCATTTGTTTACATAGTTAGCAAGTTCCATAGAAATACACTTTAGTTTTTTTTTCTGCCCTAACTTTATTACATTTTTGGTTTAAAAGCTTGGTTTGTTTTTTATATACAATGGTTGCAGTTGTCTGTCAAGTTTGTCAAACTTGTAGAACTACAGCATGATTATTATTTTGTCGTGACAAGGTTAGCCCCAATTACTTTATTATTATTTAATAACACATTTTAGCGTTCGTTACCCGAATGTTTCTCCACGTACTTTTACGACTGACGGTAATCATCGTTTGTAATATTTGTAATGGAAACTTGCGTAATGTGTTAGGGATGAGTGGAGTGGTCTCAGTTATTAGATTACCGAGGCGTTGTTTCAGATATACCGGTTAAATAAAGCATGGTCTGCGTCCGATCTGAGTGTGGGTGACACATCTGTAAGGGCAGATGGATACATTGCTCTATTACTCAATTGTCTAACAACTTATGTCTCATTAGGACACCTTCTGTCTCTTTTTAATTTGCTAAGAGAGAAAGTGGCAGTACCTACGCAGCATAAATTTTAATGAAATTGTGCAACTTGGTATATTATTATGTATGATGAAGAAATCATATCGTTATAAATCCCTTGCCATTTTGACAAAATTAGTGGTCCTGCGTTCAAATCCCGGTAAGTATGTATTTCTCTATGTAAGTTAAACTTATCATTGTCTAGTACCCATAGTACAAGCCTATGGCTAAGTTTGCGACTAGGTCAATTTGTATAACGGTCCCTTGGTATTTATTTATTTATAACTAATCGTTTTTACTTCGGGTGACTTTTTATCACCAAAACAGATTCATTCACCTTTTACTTGTAGCAAAAAAAAACGTTACTTAAACCCTCCAACTTATCAGTCGCAGACATATTTATATATTTAAGTTGTCGCAATCTTACGAAAAACAAACTGGTTTGACGAAAATAACCGAACAAGTCACATCAAGTAATAAAACATCTAATAAGAGTTACGTTGTTTTTTTATAGTTTGTCTTGAAACGAACCTTTTACTGATATCGACGTATTGGCGTCGCGGATGTTTTTATTGGCCACTCGTTTCTTACTTCTGCTTTGTTTGTAATACATTCACGGCCCGTGACACAAACGGTGAGTCATAAATCCATAGATATTTACGTTTGTCGGCGCGGAATAGGTCCAAGCATTCGACGCCGAGAACGTCATATCGTGTGTTGGATCTTAGAGAAATCCGAGAGCGCGGCATTGAAAGTGTTTCAGACTAGCTTTGTTTTTGTAGGCTATGTTTTAAACTGATTGGATTGATGTAAGACTATGACTCCACTACATTTCCTTTAGTTTATTGTTGCTTTATATCAAAGGATTTTAGCCAATCTGAATCGGGAGTTGACTGCTCTAGTAAATTCGCTGTAAAAGCAGAACAGAAACTGGAAGACTCGCCTTCGCATTTTAATATGAATGCAAAAAAATATCAAGTTGGAACTATTACATACGATATATTACATACATACATACATACATACCTTCACGCCTTCATTCCCAGAGTGGGGTAGGCAGAGCTACAGAATTACCAACAACTCCAAAAACTTGTTGATAACTTTGTAACCACAATTTGCACAATTAGGCTAAGATGTTTAGCAGCGCATTAGTGACAGGTTGCAAGCCCATCGCCTAACAGTACTACAAGCCCTTATTCCCTTAGTCGCCTCTTACGACATCCACGGGAAGACATGGAGTGGCACTATTCTAACCCGGCAACCACACGGAACTAATATATTAATCTTAGAAAATTAAATCTCCCTGTATTTTGCTTTTGTTTTACTCTTTTATTAAGCATGCGACACATGATAGACTGTAACGCTACGCATGGCTTAACGCACCAGACGTGGTTTTTTTCGTTGACGACATAAAATATCATACGTAAATGAAGAGGTTTGTTTGATAATACAAACATATAAGCATTGTCGTAATAATCCTTGCCGCTTTAACATTATGATTAAAGCATTAATATTTAATTTTTTATAGATTTAATACGAAAACGTTCAAAAATAATCATGTAACCTACACGAAACTAACAATGTTTGACGTTCGTGCAGGATATACAGGGTGTTAACTTTACATGCGACAGTGAAGGTGTATTTCATATAATTGCGATAGAAATAAATACCGTGGAAACTGAAACGTCAACTATTTACGGTGAAACAGTTTAATTTGTTTCTATAGTAACAACGGAGAGCCAGAGTAACAACATCCGTTAGCGGAGTTGGAATTAATACAAGAGCTATTTAGCTACCTCCTGTGCTGTAATAATGCCGGGTTATCTCTGCCGCTGATTAATAAATGGTGTTTTAATTACTTTAGAAAAGACAGTTAATCTTATAAATGTTTTTTTTTATTGATGTGACGAAGGCTTACGACCACAGTCTACTTTGTAGTGAAACGGAAAACGCTTCTTGTAAAATTCAAGCATAAAAATTAAGTTGTTTTGTCTACGTCCTAATGGAAATGATGCCGATAATACCCGTGGGAAAACGTTCCCATGTTTTTTGTCCTGGATTATATAGCTCAGCATGTCCGTAAAGTAAGTAAAAAATTGCACGAAATGGACATTGTGAAGATCATTCATGATGATAAAAGGTCAGGAAACGGAAAAAATAACATGAAGGTTTAATTTTTGATTTAATTATTACTTACTTGTGCGTACCTACTAGTATTTAACCGAATAAATTTTAATCAATTCAAAATGAAAAAATATTTAGTCACCCTATTAAATTTCAATTGTACTCATAATAAATATTAAAGTTTCATTATACTCAATAGAAATAAAAACCGGTTACGAACACGTAAATTACTAAGTACATATTTTTATTGCCCTTAAAAAAAACATTTTTCGTAATACCTTCCTTAAACTTTAAAGGATTCCATTTCGAATTTCCTATTGAAGTTAGCGAGAAATATTATACCTACTTGAGAATCGACGGTAGTATTGACTTTAGAAGAATAAGGTTTCCCTTTGTAGTGATTTTTAATAAAATGGCGTCCAATATTGCGGCTGTGGTTCACAAGGCTTCAGTAACAATGGTTTTTTAGACTTTGGTCCGATCTTTATCGAATTACTTGTATTATATTTAACAACCACAATAAAGTTGACTTATGTTGAACTTTGCTGTATAATGTAGTTGTATGGATTGAAAAAATGGAATTTATGGTTAGTAGTAACAAGGTCAAAACAAACACGATGCCTGAATTCGGGTTGGCTCCACCTCATATCGACTGCAAACCCTACACTCCTATCCTATCTACTTGACTCTCCGGTGTCTCGGGCAGGTGCGCTCTGCCTGCTGCGGGCGGAGATGGTTGGTGCAGCAAAGGCGACGAAGCTCGCATGCCCTGATCGGTTTAGTATTAGTGGCTGGTCGGTGCGGGTTAAGGTTCTCGTGCTCTGCCGGCTCTTGGCTACTCATACTGGACCGGGCGGGCGTGCTTCTCCCCGCTAGCCTAATCTAACATCTCCCCTCCGTCGCAGTCAGCGCGTACACCTTGCAGCAGAACTGCTGGCTGGAGGTGTCATCAGAACAGAACAGAACAGTAACAAAGTCAAAACAAACCAAAAATATCATAACAATTTAAGATTGTATGATTTCTTTTTAATCGATAGAAAATTCAGTTAAGATTAAGTTAAAAATTACTTAAACGAGGTTTGTCACCGCAGTAGTGTTTTAAATTTGTAAGGTGTCAGTAGCAGCTGGTCTGTGTGTTCGTTTGTCTTTGCCTTAAAAGAAAACCTTGCTCCAGGGTCTGTGTTAAGTCGTCGGTGTAATTCAGAGGGATTGCTTTAGTCGGAGATTCGCGGCAGCTGTAAATATGAGACCAAATTAATTTTCCTGATAAATTTCCGGCCTGCGGCGATCTATGCGGGGCGGGCGCCGGCGATTTTAAATGAAATCAAATTTTATTACATTAAGATATTTTTCTAAACTGATTACATAGAGTACGTATGGTAATGAAAAGGGAATGAGCACAGCTATGCTATTTAAATGAAATAAATAAAATAAATAAAAATGGACGTCTTTGTTCACGATTAAAATTTTGAGGAGAATATTATTTTTGAGTAAAAACGAACAGTATGCTTTTTATATTTTCATTTTGGAAGTTGACATAATGTGCTAAATTACTTGTGGGAGGACCTTGTGCAGGGTCCGTCCGGGTTGGTACCACCATCTTATCCATTAACCTACCGCCAAGCAGCAATGTTAGCATCGTTGTGTTCCGGTTTGGGGATAAGACAGCCGGTGAAATGACTAGCATAGAGGCATTCCATCTTAGTCCTCAGGGTTGGCAACGCATTTGCAGTCTTGTGAATGCGAATGTCTATGGGTCACAGTTTCCACTTACCATCAGGTGGCCTGTGTGCTTGTGTTTGCCATCCCATGCTATAAAAAAATAAATACAACAATACTTATCAAAACATTTGGTATAGTATTTAATCTGCATATTATCTATGTACGAGATATTTTCTTAATAACATGAACACTCTCTAGGCGTTCAGACGAAACAGCGCAGATTTACTAACAAAAAATAGGATCAAATAACCGGTTCCCGCTGCTCTGAACTAGCTCTGGGCTGATTTTCTATTCGTAGGCTGTTTTCACTAGAAAACCCGAAAACGCTGGAAACGGCTTAACGACCGCTCGAGCGTAGGTCCACGCGCTAAGTGGCAGCGGATTTTTTTTGTATAACATTCTATTCAAAGAATATATCAGGCCCATTTCATAAAATAAAACTTAGGAGTAGTAGATGTCTCTTACTAAACCTATTTAAACGTGTTTATTGCCAACAGCTCACGCTTATTCCTCGAACCTCCCGTTTCTGAGTTTACTTATTCACAGGGGGGATAATGAAATATAATTATAAAGTGGAGGGAGTTGATTAAACATTAATATTTCCACTGCATTATTTCGCCATATTGTATTTTTATAAAGGAATTAATTTAATTATTATGATATTCTTTGGGCTACCATTTTTAACAAGCGTATATTTACGGCAAATTACATTTTTAAATTTCGAAGTTTACTTTCAGTTAATTAACAGGCTGAGATAAATTCATCGGTAGATTTATTCCGTCTAAATATAGGAACAATGTGTCCGTCCGGGTCCATTTTAAATTGAATACCCTTCTTCAGGATTAAAACAATGGATCAAAAATTCACGATAGAATCTAAAAGCAATTTATTTTAAACATAGCGGGTCATTATTAACATTAAAAACCTTTTTTTGGATTAACATTGAAAAAAATATTTTGCTTCACAAGTAAAAATAATTCATTTATTAATTCATTAGTTAAATAATAGACATAACTTATCGTAACTTTGGTAAAAATAATTATAGTACTTCTCTATTATAGCATTTCCGTGAAAACTTTCTAAACATTATTTGTAAGGAAACTTTTTTAAGCACAGTGTTTTTCTTGATTCAAATAATACGCAAGAGTAACGTATTGCCTCTAAATTATTCCGACAATCATTTGCTTCCGCTCGGGACACGCCCGCTTAATAATAAACTTAGTTGGAACACCCTCTAAGTTACTTCATGGAACAACCTCTATGTATCTACATGATGTTTATGTTATCCTAGGGACGCTGATTTAGTTATATTAGGGGTGATCTTTTTTATTTTGCGGACAACTATGATATTTTTTTGCATAGTTTGTTTCTGACGGTTTTTAGCTGTGTAGATAATGTAATTGCCGGTCGGGTTGAACATTGAACGAGCGATTAATTGAATAAAAGTTAACTGTTACCGGCAGCGTATATTATTAGATAATTATAACAACGTAATGAGTTTCCAAAGGTAGCTTGAAGCCGCACGTGAACTGTTTCGACAGAAACGTGTGAGCCGACGGGATGATATAATTGGTTTTAGTCTTAATATCGAATTTACATGTATACAGGGTTATTGGTAAGCCGACCTATTCCCCTCTAGGGGTTATGGGGGAGATCATTTGCAATCATTTTGGTCCCAATACCCTACGCAAAAGTTAGTATTTTTTTATATTTTTGTGTCATTTATGTTGGATAAACTAATAAAAAAACATGTTATTTTTTACTTTTTGGTCTCGCATTCTTAAACGTGTACAGATATTTCTACTTTTAATATTGCATAAGAACAGCAATTTTGACCTTGAACAAAAGCTATTAAAAAAAATATTTAAGGTGCTAATATTTTTTTGTGAATATTTTTGAAGATGCGTTCCCTTTTTAGCAAATAACTTAAATTTAAATTATCTCAGAAATTGTTTACTTTTACGTAGGGTATTATGGGACCAAAATGATTGCAAAAGTCCTCTCCCATAACCCCTAGAGGGGAATAGGTTGAGTTACCAATAACCCCGTATATGTATATTACGCAACCGTTTGAGTCTGTTTAAAGCATTATTCTAAATGCTATGGAAGACTGTTGAGTAAAGTTGAGGCATTCTATGTTAGTCCTCAGTTGCAGTCGTAGGATTGCATAGTTGTAGTTGTCCCATGTGTGCTTCTTTCTTGCTATAAAAAACCTTATTTCTCTTTCTTTCTCCCATAGCCTGAATCGATATGTCTCTGTCAAACTTTTTGTTTCTTGCTTGTTATCAGCAAGCAGACTTCGACTTAAAGCGGACGCGTTAAGTGTCGCTTTGGCGTGGGGAGTATATGTATGTGTACCATGTGTGTTTGCTTGTTGCAGGAGAGCGCACCTCAGAACCTGCTTAGAGAAGCTCAAGGACATGGTGCCCCTGGGACCCGAGGCGTCACGACACACAACACTAGGATTATTAACGAAAGCTAAAAGATTTATAAAGGTTAGTGATTATGAGTAAAGATTAGGGAATGCAAATAACCGGTTATAACCGGTTTTAATCGGTTATTTTCATACAAAAACTGGTAATAACCGGTCAAATTGCACTCCCTAGTAAAGATTAATAGGGAATATCCTTTTTTTCACAGCTTGTATAAAACCTGACTCATGTAAGTCACCAGTGGTCAGCCTTATATGAGTGCGAAGAGTAGGAAATATATCTTTCGTACTCTTCCCACTCATTCAAAGTACAGGTCTCAGGCTGACTACTGGTGACTTTACCCTAGCTAACAGTTGCGAAAAATATTTTGTTTGAATAATATCAACCAACCTATAAGCCAGATTTCAACATAGAGTTTATATGGCCGACCTGTTGTCATGACATGACGTCACTGTGCATATCGTATCTCTCTGTCTAATCGCTGTCTAATTAGTTTAAAATGCTTGTGTCATCCGTGTTTCTTGGCCGATTTTAATTTTAATTTCACATTTGGTGATCTATTTTACGTTATTTTCGAGCGGTGAGCATTCCAGTCTTGAAAAAAAAATACTCCATTTTCTAGGTACTAACCGAAAATGTAAACAAACCGCGCCACGTGGCTTTGGTAAACAGCCAATCAAAACTGTTTTATCGAGCAGTGACGTATCAGTGTTCTGCTGCTATTGGCTGACGAACTATCACGTGGTTCTTTTGTTTACATTTAGTTAAGAATCTAAACAAATGAAGTATAGTTAAGTCAATTTGTGTGAAATTGTGTCCTGATATTTATTTACTTTAACTATTTATGTACGAGCTCCTTTTTAGGGTTCCGTACTCATAGGTTACAAACAGGACCCTAATACTAAGACTCCACTGTCCGTCTGTATATCTGTGACCAGGCTGTATCTTATCTTATGAACCGTGATAGCTAGACAGTTGACATTTTCACAGATGATGTATTTCTGTTGCGGCTATAAAAACAAAACAAAAAAATAAAAAATAAAATAAGTGGGGCTCCCATACAACAAACGTGATTTTTTGCTGTGTTTTAATCGATATTACATACATACATACATACATAAACTCACGCCTTCATTCCCAAAGAATTACCAACAAATTTTAAAACTTGTTGATAATTCTGTAACCTTTACCTTTCTGCACAATTAGGCTAAGATGTTGACCAGCGTATTAGTGACAGGTTGCAAGCCCATCGCCTAACAGTAACACAAGCCTTTTCTCCCTTAGTCGCCTCTTACGACATCCACGGGAAGACATGGAGTGGTACTATTCTAACCCGGCAACCACACGGGGTCGATCGATATTAAAATAGGTATAATATACTTAGTATATTATGTTGTATATACAGGGTGTCCCAGAAACCAACGTCAACCCGCCTAGGGCTGATAGAGCAGCTCATAAGCTATCGATTTAACCCACATGTATGTTCAGCAATTGTTATTAGTTTCCGAGATATTGATCATTTAAATCAGAGTTTTTGCAATTTTTCCTTATGTCCGTGGTACGAAAATACCCTAAATTCATGTATAAATTCATATATTTTTTAGTGTTTTCTTGCATGATTAGAATCACTGTGAAATAAGGAAATTTTAAAGCTACATGCCAATTTCTTTTTTATTACAAATGTTTGAGTAAACGCACAGTTACTTTCTCCATACTAAGAGAACCCCGCGTTTGTTTTTCACCTAGTATGGAAAAACAAACTTTGTGTGTTTTCTCAAAAAGTTGTAATGAAAAAAAAAATGGTATGTAGCTTTAAAACCTTCCTTATTTTACAGTGATTGTAATCATGCAAGAAAACACTAAAAAAATGTGAATTAATACATGAATTTAGGGATTTAGGGATTTTTCGTAGCACGGACATAAGGAAAAATTACAAAAAATCCGATTAAAATGATCAATATCTCGGAAACTAATAACAATTGCTGAACATACATGGGCGTTAAATCGATAGCTTATGAGCTGCTCTATCAGCCCTAGGCGGGTTGACGTTGGTTTCTGGGACACCCTGTATAATGGTACGGAACCCTTCGTGCGAGAGTCCGACTCGCACTTGACCGGTTTTCTTGTTCTTAAGCCACTAGTTACTGAACTCGTTTAATTTTGACATTGACTTTGCATTTTATCTTAATAAAATATCGTCTTGGATCCTCCGGCGTCAGTGGCGCCCCCTAGCTCTCGATAAACAAAAGGGCGCGCCAAAGGGTTCCGCGCTTCCGGTCGGCGCAGCTTCCGGGCCGCTACTTCCGCAGGGTTGGTAGCTTTGTGAAGTTTGCCCCGTAATGTTGGCACAAAAGAAACTAGAGTGTAATTGGTTGAGACTTGGAGTCGTTTACAGGAGCCGTTTTTGTTATTGCGGTTGGTGGTAAGGTTAAATACATATTTTTCGGAGGGTTAGGGTGACGGAACCAGTAATGGACAAGGCATCAATAATGGACACTTGATTCTTATTTTACAGAAGATAAGGGTTATTCATTTGTTTTGCAACAATCAATTTAGGACCGTATGAAATTTGATTTAAGACTGAAGTGTCCATTACTGGTGCTTGTCAGCTAAAAGTGTCCATCATTGGTGCCGTCACCCTACGATTTTTTTAAATGTCGTTTGCAATCACAGGGTGTTTACTTAGACTCTATAAATAACTTTGATTTAGTTATTGTGATGGGATATGCGATTGTGTCTGTTCTCATACTGTTAAATGATGTACATAAAGACGCTTTTTAAATGTCACTTAAATGATGTTTAATTTAAAATTTCGTTACAAAAATGTACGTGTGTTGGTCTCTAATCGACAGTATCGTTACGGTAATTGGACACTCTTCTGTAACTGGACATTTACTTTGATTTATACCCTGATGACGTTTGCCTGACCATTGCCAATAACTTTAGTTAAACAGTTTTACTTGTAAGTTCCTTTGCAAATAAACCGTCAACTTCGATAACTGCTCGCCTGTAATATTAAATTAATCCTATGATTGTGTTTTTTTATTGATCATATAAACAACAACTATTTGACTAACACTGGAACCACTTTTTAACCATTATCGTATTCAAAGTTTAATCTCACCCATATGTAAAGAGAATTCAATTTGCATCATGCTGTATATGACACAACTGGTAATATCTCATCGCTTTGTTCCACAGTTCTATAGTTCAGAACCGAAGTGCTCCACATCCAAATAAAAGCGTATGTAATTCCAGACTCTAATGTGCTAGCAACTGGTGCCTTAATCGCGTGTTTCCTTCAATCGCTTTAAATCGAATTGGGTCTACACTACGCCGTCCGGTGACGAATGCGCGGCCCGTCCGGTCCGATCCGGACGTTCGCCGTACTGACTATAATACAAGGCTAACATATGTGCAATAATATACCAACAAGATTTCAACCTTATATTGTTAAAATTAAAGTCGGATATACAATGATAGTTTTGGTGAGATAAGTCGTTTTGTTATTGGACTCAAGCGATTATGAATGAACATTGAACTGAGTGTTCCGTATTCCGGAACACGGTTATGGATAGTTCTCAATTGTTCGCGATGGATCGGGGTGTTTGTTTTTTGTTTACAAGTCTCACTATTGCCGGATATGTAACGGCAGTTTCAGTATGGCAATAAGTTTGTACAGTCGCCAGCAATAAGCATTTATACGGGCTCAAAAATATCTGTCACGTCTTTATTATTTACAAAAAAGTGAAAGACACTGTTAACCGAACTGGCTTGCTACAGAATTGGTGAATTTTATGTCAAGAAATTGTTGACTCAACAAAAACATGATCTACCGTAACTCTGTGAATGTAAAGTAATAAAAATAATTTTTTAATCGAAAATAATCAACAAATTGACCTATAAATAATGATAAAAAAAATATTTCTAGAGTCAGATGTTATTGAACGCAACGTTGTATAACATATTGCATAGTCAAATAAACATCAATTTACCATTATTACTCCGTATTCCCGTAATTTTGAAGGTTCAGCATGATTACTTATTTATACACTTAATCATTATCTTCATATTTATTTTGAGGTAGTAATCTATATTAAATCTTGTATTTTTTTATGAAAAACTTTTTCGATGAAAATACAACTGAGTGACGGATGCTTATCTCAGTGGGCGGCTGACGGATGCAAAATAGGGACGTAAACAGAACATGGATAAGACTATTATTAAATTTCGAGAAATATTTATGAATACAAAATTATGCAGTTTTTATCTTTATCATACATTATTAGTAAATACATAATAAGCTATCCTCTATTGTACGTAGATTGTATACTAAGAAGATACTGGCCACTTATTATTTTATCACCTCTTGAGACTGATGAGCGTTTATGTCTATTACGTCTTAGACTTGTCAATTAAATTTGCTTAGTTTTCAATATTCATATTTAAGATGGCAAAGGAAACTACAATTCGTAAGTGGATAATTGATAAACGTGATCTAATTTACGATACTTCTAAAGGCTCGATCTTTTGTACAAAATGTCAAGTAAGTTTATTTGCGAAACGAAAAAGCGTGATTGATAGACATGTTAAATCTAATACGCATCGCCGTCAAGAATTTTGCACGAAACAGAATCAAGAAGATTTTAATATTGGGAAGGAATTGATTTAAGGAATGTATTGAAAATATGCAATATAGAAAAAAATATGATTATTTACTACAACAATACAATTATATAACTATTTTACAATTTCGTTCTTTTTATTAAACCCCTTGCAGTCATATCCATGTTACGTATAACGTTCGACATTATTTTGACGTAATTTGCATCCGTCAGCCGCCCATTGCTATCATATACATTTTTTGATTGATTTCATTGATTGATTTATGTTATAGGACTTATAGGTCATATAGTTTAATTCAACAATAATGTTGGTACAGTCAGCTGCAGAGAAAAGGATACCCCCCCTCCTGGTCAGGATCGAATTTTTTCAGAAACCTGTGGTTAAATTTATATGATTTTTCGGTGAATTGAAGATTTTATTATTGTCTACACATAAACTCAATATCATTTAAATCTAACCACAGGTTTTCGAAAAAAAACAATCCTTACCTGGAGGGGGGGTATCCTTTTCTCTGCAGCTGACTGTACATACATGTCGTTTATGTATGTGTTGACAATATGGTTTGATTTTTTGTCTCGTTTGCTAAGTGGCAATTTTTTCGGTTTTTACCTACTATTAAAAAATCTTTGGGATATTTTGCATGGATATAATGGAAGGTAAAAATTACACAAGCGACAATTAAAACTTACATGCACAGAAAACAAAAACGTTAATTATATATATAGATATATGTTTATTTATATATTTATAAGAAAGTAAGTAAGAAGGTACCAACTGTGTATGAATGTGGATTATTCTATTAATGGAAAGCCAATATTAAAGTCACGACCTGCCTAAAAGGGATCCACCATATCGGACCGCTATTTTCATCTCATGGACCCCTTGCTGGTCGACGCCATGGGGGTCGATATATACCTCTTTGGGGATCACTGATGTAAATGTTCCGAGGATTAAAGAAAGTAAAAAAAAAAAGTTCGCAGGGAACTAATTAGTTTTTTTTTTTTTTTATATCTTAGGAAGGCAAACGAGCTCACAGGCCACCTGATGGTAAGTGGGAACTGTGACCCATAGACATTCGCATTCACAAGACCGCAATCCTAAGACTGCAAATGCGTTGCCAACCCTGAGGACTAAGATGGAATGCCTCTATGCTAGTCATTTCACCGGCTGTCTTATACCCAAACCGGAACACAACAATGCAAATACTGCTGCTTGGCGGTAGGTTAATGGATAAGATTGTGGTACCAACCCGGAATAAAATAAGGCAATAATATAAGAGTACGTTTACTTTTAACTAAAAGTAAAGGTTCTATTTTGTCTTGTATAAAAAAGCATCTTATGTACAGTGTGTTTTTTTTCATACCAATAAAATGTGAAATAGGTACGAATTAATTATACTAAGAATTTACTTGAGTCAAATAAATTTGTGCTTATTTAAAGTTTTATATTGCTATTAACTTCATTTAAATTTAAGCTTCGTTCGTTACTTTCATATAAAAACCCAAGCTTTAAAGCTTAAACAGGTAATGGCTTATAAATGTTAGTACCCAAGTTAGACTGAGTACTCGTGCAGTAAACGCTTTGAAAACGCCAAAATAAAACCATTTTAGTGCAAAACCCATTTGAAATATTTGCAAGGATTATCGCGACGGTAGACCGCGTGCCGAGAATCTATTTATTCTGTCTGAACATTAAAAACTTGAAAGAATTTCCTTGCGCTTATCTTACACGACTTTATGGTTTTATAGAAAAAAGTTTATAAAACGTTGTCACGACCTCTGTGAAACTAAAAAGGAGAACTGCATTTTTGTGAATTTTCATGACGTAATTAAGTGTTATTGCGAACTTGAACGTACAGTCAAAAGCGCTAATATCTCTACGGCCGTCGCGCAAGATATATGTAAATATATGTCAACCATATTGTCCGGGGCATAATAGGGTCGTGTAGATATTTTTGACGCCTTGGGAACGTATATTTATGACATCGACTGTACATGATATTTATTATAAAAGTTATCGTTGTGCTAGTACAGAAAGGTAAATAAACAAATTAAAAAAAACAGGGAACATAAACAACTACTAACCTAACCTAACCTAACCCGCTCGAGGCGAGGCGGTGCGGGTCGGGCGCCGGGTGGGTCTAATGAGCTGTGACCTTAAGCCTGAATGTTCTAATAATACTGTACTTACTATTGGGATAGACACTGAAGACTAACACGGTGCGAACTAACGCAGTCTCCAGATCTTAAACTTAAACTATATTTGATCTATGTAATTTAGAACAATAAATATTTTGTCACGTGTGGTGGCCGGTTTGGAATAGTGCCACTCCATGTCTTCCCGTGGATGTCGTAAGAGGCGACTAAGGGAATAAAGGCTTGTATTACTGTTAGACGAGGGGCTTGCAACCGGTCACTAATACACTGGGGAACACCGGGAACATTTTAGCCCAATTGTGCAAAGAGTGTACTCTGTATATGCTTGTAATTTTTATTTGTAATTAAATTATTATCACTATGTCCAAACTGACAATTTATTGGCTTCTTAAATGGATTGCGTATATTTTCACGCTTTTTTCATAAAATTGCGTTATAACGCGGAATCGCTCAGTGCGCCGGGCGACCGGACTGATCGGCCGATCTGTCAACGTCGGGGTCTTTGTCGACACGATAAAACTCTACATGGACGTCTCTATCGATCTCGCTACATGTCATGTCAAAGGGATCACTGGTCTCTATACAGGGTGATTTTGAAATGAACATGACTCGCTTTCGTTTGTTGATTAAATTGAGATTTAGGCTGTATAATTAATATAGTTAATTTAAAAACTCAACACAAACATAGTAAATGACCTCTGGCGTGTAGTTGTGTACAAACCTAATATGGAATATATGTCAAAATTCAAATTTAGAATGTCGAACGGTCTAAGCTGATGGGCTACAAGTCTTACATGCCACTTATTTACGTTTTTCATCTATAGTCAGTTATTGTAGGGTGACTATGAAGTTACGAGTGAAGTAATTTCTTCTCAATATTTTTATTCTAAAATCCCTAGGTTTAATAAAAATAAATGATGAATGATTCCGGTTTCGAAATTACGTGTCATTATGACATTTGAATTTGACATAAAACTGGTTTATTGTGCGTTTATGAATAAGGAATAATTATGATTCATTCCCATTAGACCTCGTAAGGCCCACGTCAAATCTCGATAGTTCAAAAATTAATCTTGTGTCAGTCAATTTAAGTTTGAAGTCATTTTTGACATATATATATATATACATATAGGCAGTTGGGCCTTACGATTATAAAGCGGAATCCCAACCTTACTGTCAGTTTCATAATAAAATATCGCATTCGCAGAACTTGCATGTCCAGGTTCGTTGCAAGCACTCGTTTTAAATTAACCGGCGATATGCATCGCGCTAATTGTCCGTAATTGAGAGTGTGGCGTGTTGCATTCCCGCTGTTAGAGGGATATAAATGTCTATCCTATTATTTTAGACAACTGCTTGATTGTTATCACCCTGTGTACGGGTTGACTGTGTCTTCTTTACCATTTTATTTTTAAGGAACTTCCCACTACGGTGTTTCCTCAGCACTACGACATGTCCTCCTTTAAACGCGGCTTAAAAAGAGTATTCTCTGAAAGGCAACAACGTCGCTGGGCCCCCGGCGTGGGCGACGGTGACCGCTTACCATCGGGCCCGTCTGTTCGTTGTTTTTACGGCTATAAAAAAAGCTATAAATAATGTATTTTTCGCTTTGGGTGTACACAAATTCCGATTTACAAATGTAAAGGATTGCAGAAATTAAAGAATTTGTATAGGATTTAAGTTAGCTATGCGCTCATATTTGGCAAAAAAAATGGATTTTTATTTCAATTACAAACTTTGGAAGAACGCCACTTAACTAAGTATTATTTTCAGAATAGAATCTCCGTTATTTTGCACTCAGTTTCGCCTTAAACGGAGAATTAAAAATTTAAACCTTTGTATTTTCTACTTTGCAAAATTTTATCAGCTAGAAAATTAAGACAATTTTTTTTCAGTATTATCTACGTTATTAAAGGAAAAGTTTGCGAAATTTACCGTTTCTAATTTGAAAAAAATTAAGTATAGGGGGCCCTAGCGGTACTGTTTCCCTCTAAACGAGATGTATAACATTATCAATCATCCTGTGTGTGTATACACACATAAGTCTTAGTAAAAATATATGTACAGAGCTGATACTCTGGACGGTAACAACCTATCAATGCAGTTCATTTTACAGCGAGTGTAAAGGACAGTGCTATAGAAACTACATAACTCTGTCTCTGTCTCTAATCGTAAACAGAACCGCAAAGCATGTCATAATAACCCCTTTGTTATCGAATTATCAACCTTTTTATAGCTCTTATTTACTTGACAGTAAGTGCGGCCGAGATAACAATACCATAACACGACAAAGGCAAGATAGTTTTAATGCGATGAATAGAGGGCCAGACCGTATTAATTATTGTATACACCCTAAATCGTTCCAATGAATTCTCCACAACAAGCCTAAAAAAAAATTACTTAACTATTTAAAAACAGACTTTAAACGTATAACTCCAGCGTCTCTCAGCAGGCCACCAAGGGTGCCAGCCAAAAGTTGGGCAATAAAGAATATTATAAACCTCCCGGGGGACCGGTATAACGCCGTTATGACCTCGTTACGTCTTCGCCGCCCCACAGAGACACCGCTATACGTCAGGGCGGGATGGCACGAATGAAGTTACTGTCAAGTTCGTGTGGCGCGGGGTACGGAGTC
Source organism: Acleris emargana (assembly GCA_927399475.2). Lineage (NCBI taxonomy): Eukaryota > Metazoa > Arthropoda > Insecta > Lepidoptera > Tortricidae > Acleris > Acleris emargana. Next base: position 3,175,727 of record OV656847.1, read on the forward strand.
TGTGTAAATATTACTTCGTCTTAAACCATATCGTGTTTTATGGCAAGGAGAAGGTTAACGAACACATTCGACGACGCGCTTAGCTTAGTTGGTAGTGACCCTGAATACGGAGCTAGCGGTGCCGGGTTTGATTCCTCGTATTTATTCCTCGATATAAGTATGCATCGTTGTCTACAAAAAGTACAAGTTTAGAGCTTAGTTTAGGACTAGGGTCGTTCTTTTTTTTTACCGACAATAGCCTGTCTCTCATCTCAGTTAGCGTCTCATTAGAGTATTAATAATTATGTTTTTCATGTTTAATATACGTCCATATTTTTATTTATCTATTAGTACTAAATAATCGTGCTCTTTCTTCAACCCAGTACTTTTATAATAATATTGTTTTTCAAAGAATGCCGTGACAGAGTGGTCATCTGAAAATTGTTTTTAATTGGTGGTAAAAAAGAAGAACGACCCATTTATTATTTTTTAAGACGACAATCGCAAGGCTGAAATCCTGAGCAAATTCGTTGCCAACCTTGAGGACTCAGATAAAATTCCTCCATGCTAGTAATTTCCCCGTTGTCTTATACAGGCTTACATTTAAACAAAAGGACGTCAATGCATTTTATTAATTTTAGACAGCATGTTTCATAGTAACATTCACTGATTATGGTTTACACAATCGATATCCAAATAGACATTAATTCATTCCAGACAGTCGATTCCCGAACCGAGTGTAAGTTTTTTTTAACTATGTATGCAGTTTTTCTTGTCACTAAAATCGACGACATAGTTCCTAAGAACAGATCTTTGTATGTCTTATAGTTACAGACTTGCCCATACTGACCGATTTAATGGGCCACCCTGTATATCGGAACAGCAAAACGAATATGGCTGCTTGCTTGGTTAAAGGATATCGTCGTTACATTGAAAAAACCTCGTATCTCATATTTAGGGACGTACGATTTTAAACTTAAATGTGAGGAGAATTAAGTTCAAGCTCATACGTCTCGAAGTATCAGATACGAGTTTTTTCTAAAGTAGTAACGATATGATGGCGGTAGCGATGCGGATGGATTCTGTAAAATATAGTGGAATAGATGCCCAAGGTCTCTATTCTAAGCGGTAAAAATCATATTGTTTTGAGATGTTTTCGTACTGTCATCGTTTTGATAGCTCTTTATTTCCTTGACAGTAGTGGCGTCTGAGTTAAAAACAATAGAGAGTCAGAGACGATTATGGTTTGTATCGCCAGGCGCAGCACATTTACCGACACTGCTAGGAGTGCTACGCTGTATGTAGCCCGTAGCAGCATTTTGCCGGTCAGCAGTGACAATCTACTACGAACAGTTAACCCGACTATCGGAGCATGGCGTGGAAAAATGGTCATTTATAGGTAGTTTAATTACATGTTTATGAAAATCAGAAAAACCTTCCAAAAATACCTTTTTGATTTAGAAAACTTGCCGCGCAGCTTGCAGAGCGACACAAAGCTGACAACCCTTTCGGATACACTACATAATTACGAATTGATCAAAGATCCGAATTTTCATAATTTCGAACGGAACTTTTTGATAAAAGACTTAACTTTTTGCTATAGCTTATAAATCAAACCTAAACTAACTTACAGGGTAACATAGCTTTCGGAAAAATGAATATTCGGAAAAAAAATATTCTTAAGATATTCTCGACCCTTTCAACGCCATGTTAAATGTTTTGTTCGTGTGTATCCTTTGAATAAATTATTTCTATGTCTATTAATATTTCAATACCGAAAGTAATTGACAATAGGAACGCTGACATTATATAGAACCACAACCTGACATGTCACTTTCCCAACGTCGTATCTCACTCAATGGTGACGTTGGTAATACCACTCTGAAGCCATCAGAATAAGGTTGGATTTGGGTCACGAAGTGTTGGAAATATATTATTTTGGAAGTAAATAACACAATGTGGGATTACACCTTTATCATTAATAAAGCCCGGTGAAATGTAATTACTTGATGCTAGGGTTGCCACAATTTTACCAGTGAAATACATTAAACATATTTCTAATATCTAGCGTACGTTTATAAAAACTATACTTTTGGAAAGAGCTAGCAACTGTCTGTGTAATAGAATTCAGAGGCTACTTCGGCCACAATACTAGTCATAAACTTGAAGTACAAGTTCTTTAGCAAGTTCTAACTTTACATTGAATGTATGACATCATATCACAAAATAATTATCCATCACAACTGTTTCATAAAATGTCCCAGCTGCCAACCCTACGGCTAATTAAATGTAATAATAGACAAAGCAAAGCGTCGAATAATTGGCAGCCCTGGGGTCGGACGAAATGCGCCGCAGCGTTGTAACCGACAATTTACTTGTGTTTGTGTGGTAGCTGCGGTGGCCAGAGTGTACCTACTATGCGCGGTGGAGTCGTTTGATTTCAACTTAATTATAATGGTTTTAATTCACGACCGTTTTTTTTTATGGCATAGGAAGGCAAACGAGCACACAGGCCACCTGATGGTAAGTGGAAACTGTGACCCATAGACATTCGCATTCACAAGACCGCAATCCTAAGACTGCAAATGCGTTGCCAACCCTGAGGACTAAGATGGAATGCCTCTATGCTAGTCATTTCACCGCCTGTCATATCCCCAAACCAGAACACAACAATGCAAACACTGCTGCTTGGCGGTAGGTTATTGGATAAGACGGTGTTACCAACCCCGGACGGACCCTGCACATGGTCCTCCCACAAGTTTTTGGTTCTATTCCATTATTATTATTTGTACGTCTTTACCGGACTGAATCCCGGACCTTTGGAAGGCGTACATGGACACGAAGCCAAGTAGACAAGTTTAATTTAGTAAAGTAATGGGAAACCAACCGGCGATTATCCCTGAGTTCAAACTATAGAAGTAAGCACGGACAACCACCGGTTAGTGTAGGACTATTTAAGAAGGATGGAATCATTAATAATACGCTCTATGAATGAACTGATATGGATTGGTGAACTAGGCTATTGAAGAAACTACGGCGCCTGCCTGGCCAATGCTACTTGGTTGAAATGGCAGGCGGTGACTCGCCAGATCAATGGAATGGGCCTCCCAAAATTGCCGCATTTACATAGCAGCAGGGAGGTAACAGTTCCAAAGGGGCTAAGGGTGGAGAGGTGCTTCTGGACTTTAAACGACCATAAGGTGCCCACTCGCCACTTATGCAACACATCCACCCTTCGAGCATATAGCTCTTGCGACTCCACTCTGACCGGGCAATAAAGGCAAGCCAGAGGTGAGGGTCTGTTCCTCGTCATTGTCCACCGCAGCCGGCCGGTGAAGGCAAGCCTGAGGTGAGGAACAGGGCCTACACTCGGGAGCATTCAGGTCCGTGGTGTCGCCACTCACCAACAGCTCGCCACTAGCTACCCTGCGGCCTTATTATTAATATTATAGTAATGGTTAAAATATCATAACAATGGGGGAAAAACAATGTGGAATAAAATTCCTATTTCATCAACATCGAAGGCATTTGTTTATGTATTATACTTGGAACTCTATTATCGAAGAAATCGTTTATCCTTGATCTTTTAAGGAACGAGCGGAATTTCACGGACATTAATATAATCTCATCAATTCCTTGCTCAGTTTTAACTTCGAGGAAGGGCAAACAATTTTTTATTTATTTACCTAATTGTATAATGAATTTACGAAGGATAGAGGAACTAAAACAACCTTATTCCAAATTCCCACCTTTCAACCCCCCTTTTATTACCACTAAGCACAAATTTATTCAAACATTCAATCTTTTGATAGTTCACATGAAAAACGTTATTTTTTCTATTAGATTTTCTCTATTTATCTGTCTTGGTTCAAGGGGAAACTTTGAGTGCTCGTGATAGCGGTTTTATATGGAAAAGCGACAACGTGTGGAGTTATGGGCGTTGGATGAGTTATGGAACAAATAACACGAATAGGCTACGAAACTGTTTTTCCTTAAGGTAAGGGAACGGCTCTGAAACGGAAGTATTATTGTAAAGGGACTGTCGCGACAAACATATCTTCGGTGAAACTGCAAAACCGCGTAAGTAACATTTTAAATAAGGAGCAAAATTCATCTTTTTTAATAAGACATTAAGGTTTACTTCGCTCTATCATATATTTGTTAGTTACGCGTTTTTGCAATATCACCGACGATATAAAGGAACAGTGTAAGGAAGTTTTTGCACTTTGTTGGAAAAACTATAATTCAAACAAAAATTGAGAATTGGTGACCGAGAAATTCTAGTCTCGTACTAACAGATCTCAGGATGACTATCTCAACACTGCAAATGCGTTGCTACCTCTGGGGAGTTAGATGGAATGTCTGATATATGATAAGGGGTATGATGGTAGCAATCCGGACGGACCCCGCACAGTCTTTCTACTCCTTAAGTATTTGTAACTCGAACGACAAATGGTCATATTTGAGCCTGGGTAAGCAAAAGCGATACACGGTGATTTTTGCAATTATAAACATACAGACGCGCTAGCAAAGATGCTTAACGCTTACGTAAACAATTTCCGAAAACTGTCAGTGTAAAGATTGACATAATCGCCTGACTTGACCTTGTTTATCAGACTTTATATTTATGTTCTAGAAACTAAACGCGATCAATCGATTTGTCTTAATCTTTTCAGTGTCACTAAATATATGACAGTAATTAAAATTCTATAAGGCCATATTATATAGTCGCCATATTGTAAATATGAAAAAAAATAAGTCGACGAACTATGACAAGTGGGGCATCATTGAATAGGTATTTAAAAATCATCTTTAGGTTTCTTTGATCATTTTTAATTTTGAACGATAATTTAGGATTTATAATGATTTAACGGTTAGCAACAATAGTTGGGTTTTTTAAAGCTTGCCTTTTGTTATCTATAACGATGACGATATCGCAATGCATCTTATCTAGGGTCATTATCAGTGATCGGATTTAACGGTGCAACACTGCGGGATATAGAGTAGAAATCTTAATATGGATATGACTAAAATCCCGGGATCTGGTACGAAAAGAAAATGCGATTGTTGGGATATTTATAAATAGGCATTAGGATAGGATTTTAGACGTAAAGAAATCGATTAAACATACAAAATATTGAAAAAATAATTGTATGCTATTTCAATTTCATACAAACTAATAAAATATCGGTGTGTAGTGTGGTGAACTGATAAGATAATGCGTACCGTATTATATATTTTATTTATATTCATACCCAAAGACTACTTGGCAGATCAATTTTAATTAATTAATTAAGTATAATTGCCTGATTGTGCAAAATGTGGTTACAGAATTATCAACAAGTTTTTAGGGTTGTTGGTTATTCTGTAGCTCTGCCTACCCCACTCTGGGAATGAAGGCGTGAGTTTATGTATGTATGTATGTATGTATAATAAAAACTATTTTTTTTTCTTTTTTTACATACCTAAATTACTTTTGTCAAAATATTTATTTTACACGTTTAAATTGTATTGAAATTTATTTGAAGTAATAAAGTCAGAATAATATTTAACAACAAGTCCCGGAACCCCGGGGCATATCAATATTAGCATAATGTTTGAGGTCATTCACCCCGTGTTGCACCGGGATATCCGATCATTGGTCATTATACATTTTAATTGGTATCTAACCCACACGTCCACGAATATTTGGCTCTTACAGCCAACAACCACTTAATAATTCACGTGAAAAAACCTATAAAAACTCCTTTCACCGTTTCCTACTACGCCCATTCAAAGCAATGTGAAAATTCAGCTCAATTCAACAAGCTGAATTTAAGCTGAAACTGAATGAATTTCCTTAATTGCCGACGCAGAAAGCATTGAACTATTTCCCTTTTTGTTGATGAGTTTAAATGTTTGGCGTATTCAAAAGGATTTTTTAAACCGTTCCACATTTAAATAAAAACGCGCCATGGAAATTTGCACAGATTAAATCTGTGAAGCAGATTTTGGATTTAAATTTAAATCGTTTTTATTGAAAACTAAGTGTTATCTGTGACTTTTTTCGCATGGGATTCGTTAGTTGCTGTTCTATACAGCATGTTCTGAGTTTTACAAGCTTGTATTAACTTCATTCAGTTTATTTATTGTTTCGTTTGTTCGGTTCAATTATTGCGACTGAGTTTTAATCGTGGGGCCTTGTTCTTTAATATTTACACCTATTTTTTACCTGTCAACCTTTTAATAGATAGTTTTTCAGGGTTCCGTAGTCAAAACTAGAAACCTTTATAGTTTCGCTATGTCCGTCCGTCCGTCCGTCGGCAGCCTAGCTCACAGACTTATAGTTCTAGAAAGCTGCACCAAATAACTTTTAATAGTAAATTTGTTCACGCATGTGTTTTTTGAGACAGTTTTTTGGTTTGTTGGTTTGGCTTCGGAACTCTACACTGAGCATGGTCCGACATGCTGTTGCCCGGTTTTTAATTTGTTAGCAATATGAGTCAACAACAATACGATGTCACTACGTGTAAAACAAAGCAGAATAAGACTCTAAGGGCTCTATTGTACTCGGGCTAAATCTAATTGCTTGTAATATATTACCAAATCGTCTACTTTATTATACGTCTTATTTAGTTAATATTAAAGGCGTTAAAAATACTACGATAACTTGTCATAAAAAAAAATATTGCTTGTCCCCCGATATTTATTTATTTATTTAAAAAGAGTTTTACCGAGATAACTTAGTCCCAATGTGCTCATTTACCTGCTCCATGCCGAAAAACAACTTCAAAGCAAGTGCCAATTTTCAAATCGTTATTTTTGCTAGACTTGTTTTATTTTTATATTTCCCAGCTCACCGCACTATTTACCTACTCCATCGTACCCTCCATTTTTCTATTCGGAATATTCTATCGCAATATTCCCGGCGCACCCGCAAATGGGCCTTTTCACACGAGAGATTGATGCCGCAACTAGCGGCGAAAATTACACCGTCTGAAAGGTCTCAAAGTCAGTTTTTATGGGTGTACCGCGGGGCGGATTCGTGGATTTGACAAATTCGATGTGCCTGGCTTAATGCGGTGTATAAATACATAAATATTATCTGGATTAGGGTTCGTTTGTCGCTGTTTACTTGGGAACGGTCCATTTTTAAATAACTGACTACCGAGGTGAATTTTTTAGGTGTACGTGACGAACGAGCACATCGGCTACCAGCTTCATTTTTCACCATATTGACAATGATAGTTGACAATTCGGTATTCATTGCAGAGTTATTTTTTTTTACATCACCGGGGTTCATGTTAGTGGTGCCATGTACACTTAAAGGTCACCTGTCACCTGTCATTGTCACGGTGGTGAAATAGTGCATATTTGCATTATCTAGACTGCAACCTTAATGGTGCGTTCCTATATTCAAAACCGTTGGTAGAGTTGTGATGGCTAGTTAAAAATTGACACATTTTGTACGTAGCAAATGTCATAACATAACGCTACTGCCCGTAAGGGAAACGATTCGTTTCTTGAATATAGGAACCGGGCATAAGACCGCAAATACGCAAGGCTCTACCATCATTATATGTATGTATGTTTGTATTCATCTCTGTTATCTTTGTAGTGTGCAGTGTAAACTAAACGGCTTGAAGTTTAAAGTATTGTTCGATTGGTCTTCGTCCCTTTGGCGTTATCGTATTGTTTGTAACTCGTCCGCGATTACTGTAACAAGTTAAGAGCTATCGTAAATTAATGATACGATATCACTTTTTTTTTAATTAAACTAATATCATAACAAAACAGTGAATAAATTCTGAAAAATGTTGGGGTTATGTTTAAACCAAACCTTTTTCATAATATTCCACGACTAAACATGACACAAAAAACCGTTACAAATTAACGAACCAAAATATGGAAGGGCGTATGTCGCAACAACAACAACAATCGACTGTATAATTAAGACGCGATGGTCGATATAGCAAACAAATAGTTTACACCCTTTAAGCCTTTAAGCTGCGACATTTCTCAAAATGCTAAATAACGAAGCCATTCTTGTGTTGAACCAAATTAGATTCAAAATTAAGTCGCACTTAGAGTGAGATAAGATTTTGCGTAAGAAAGCAATTTTTTGTTTTATATTGAAACAACCGACCCTCGTTTTCTTCGGTTTATGTGAGTTTTCTAAGACACCCCGTACATAAACCAGAGTGTTTTATATATAGAAACCTTTCTCTTGAATCACTCTATATATTGCTGAAAACTGCATTTAAATCCGTTGAGCAGTTTAAAAGATAGAAGCGAACAGACAGCGGAAGCGACTTCATTTTATGCCATTTAAAGATATACTATAAACCAATTAAAGTTTAAATTTCAGATTTTAATTTCAATTTCATATAGTATGTTGCTTAATTAATCAGCAATACCTAGGCATATATAACATTATTGGAATATTCTAAATGGCATTGTGTCAGATCGTATGTATAATGCAGTCTCTCTCTTAACAGAGTAAGAGCAAGACGAAATATATCATAGCGAGATGAATTAGCGTCGAACGATAATGGTTATTTTTTAATGTAAAATGTAAATGAACTCACAAGTTACCTGATTTTCAGAATGTAGTGTTATGGGTCAAGATAAATTCGTCGTAGAGTTTACCGACGATGTACTAAAGAGAAAGCCCCAGTAGATTTTTCGTTCCTTTAATTACGGTTGGCTCGGCGATATTTATCGCCGTCAAAGGTCCCGGCCCGCCACGCCTTTGCGTAGTACGGAGAGCTCGCCCTAGAGGTTAACGATGGCGTGATTAAACAGCCCTAGCATCTTAGGCGCGGAATTCGCGAGCGAGCGCTTTTTTTTTTTGTTAACCCTCCTGGTCAAAAAATGTGATCTGATCTTTTTTTATCAGTGTCTAGATTTACTATTAAAATAATGTTATTCTAAGCTCTTGCGGTGATTATTCAAGATGTTCTAATCGCGGTAAGAACCCGGTTTTATAACTTTATTATGACAAAAAAGGTGTAATGTAGTGATACCGTGATTTACAAGTATAAGAGTCATTTTCGACTACACCTCTACGTTATTTGTATTCCTTTGTATAATCATAATGACAACTTCGTTTTATTGACTTGCTTTCTAAACATAACAGACGTAAAATTCATAACTAAAACGTATTCAAAAATGGAGCACGATGTATCTATCACTTCAAAAAAATACTTCAACATTGGTAAGCGTAAAGCAGTTCTAAATTCAAATCAATTTCGATTTCTAAATAAATAAAACACCAATACGTACTGGCCACTTACTCGAGCCCAATAAGCTATCCTACATTTACCTTCCCAAAGTCCTATCTTACTCGCCCGTATTATTCCTAAAACAATATTGCGTAGCATTCAATAAAGTTTAAATTTGAAGCCAATGCGAATATTACGTAAGACTTTTTGAAAGCGTGCAGCGTTCTGAAGGCGGACCTGGATGAATTATTGAACAGTAAGGCCGGTCACACATACGTCGGTGAGGACGTTCGGAACCGGCCAGTGTGAAAATTGCTTTATTTGTTGTTGCTTTGTGTAGTATACAGCATGATGTCAGGACGAGTCGTGATACTTTAACAAAATGTAAAGCAAATGGTAAACTAACATTTTAGCTTGCACATAACGGATAACGACCAAAAAACTTTGCTTAGCCTAACCGAAACCAGACAATCAAATGCAAATATTTACTAATTTCCGGCTCAATGTAAATGTCGGCGATGGAACAATGACCAAAAAGTACCTAATTAGTTAGCATATCGTAAGTCTAGAATCAACCTGAAGGTCGTCCATTTTCCGTTTCATTTGTTTCTTCAATAATGTGCCCTATTTTATCAAAGTTACATTTAGCTTTGTATCAGCCATCTTTTGTCTATGGTACGGAATAGGCCCGCTAGTTCCCGCCAAGTTTACGAGTTAACGCCAATCGATAATATTTATCACTCTATAAACTCGAGCGAATTTAGTGTTTGCGAATTAAACGGTGAATGTAACAGCAGAGTGAGGAATTACGTTTGTGCAGATATAGATTTGTCCTTTACATTTACGCTATGAGAGTTGATGCTCCTGTAGATGGCCTACTCACTGATCATATCATAAGCTAGTGAAAATACAGATTTTTCTAATAATAATTTTACTAATATTATAAATGTAACAAGTAATTAAGCATTAACATTTAAACGATGAATTTGTTATCGTAAAAACTTTATCCGCAATGGACATACCTACTTTATACGGCAGAAATTTAAAAAAAAACATTTGTGAGGACGATAATTTATAATCGCAACTATTCGAATGAATCACGCACGCGGACGGAGTCGCAAATACAAACTAGTATACCCAAATATATTGGTTTTGTATGTAAAGTGCCTACTGTACGTCTGTGTTGTTTGCAGCCAACTGAACCGTGAGTCGGTTTATTGGCCCTCGAATCATTTAAAAGGGAGCGATTGTTTTATTGAGCGATTTTAATTAGTTTTATAATTTATAGCTTCAGATCGTTAGCTATAAAACAGTTGTTTACAATTTACATCACTTCATAAAGGAACTATTTAAGCAATTAGAGGTTAAATATATTACTCTTTGATTGTCTATCTATCGTGTGTGTTTTAACAAGTAACATTTCTCATAAAATAAAAACCTACAAAACAATATAAAAAACTGTAAAAAGAGCTATAGTCTTAAATAAAATATTATAACTAGAAACTTCGTGCATATTTCTACCATTTATTCCGTTTAACCGACCGCAGGCTGTCATTAAAGTGTCATAGACACGTCACATTATTTTTAAATTGGCAACAGACTATGGAATTCAAACGCCATTCAGCCGCATGTCCACGTCGACATGACAATAACGCTGTCACTGGCCAGCCGGAATGGAATTATTGGAAAATTTAATATTCCGAAATAGAATATTTCAAATTCGTACCTGAATACGATTTTCAAGGCGGTCGGGAACTATTTCTATTCAGCCAGGTATAAATCAATTTATTTTTATGTTTCTTTGGGATTGTTGGAAACGGAAAAAATATTGGAATACCTTCAAAGCCAGTCGATAAAAACAAAAAATATAAAACTCATCGCCTGAATCTGTAATCTGTGCATAAGTCGTCTTAGGTCAGGTCTCCAATCACTCCAATTTAATGACAATGAGCAAAGTTATTTTCAAACTTGTTTTTTGTGACACCTTATAAAATCCACGGAATAGCGGCCCAGACCTCGTAAATATCTATGAGCTATAAAGCACGCTACTTTATGCCTATTTACCTAACAGCCTAACCTTGTACGTCGCAACCCGCTGTTCAAAGTTCTCTGAACTCATTATCGGGTCCATTTTGTATAGAAATAAGGTAGCCGGGCGCTGAACGTAGTAAGTTAGTCTATTAGAACGCGCCGCCGTCGGAAATCATAATTCTACCTCTCTGAAATTTATTACCAATGCTGTGCAATGGAAGCAACAAGGGCATATGCAACTTAATATCCAAAGGAGATACAACCCTTTGTGGTTCATAATATAGTCTTATTTGCTATGTGGCTGATTTAGTAGTTATGTCTTTTTTATTAAGACGGCTCAACGGCTGAGTTTTGGGGCGTTTGTAACGGTACCGACTATACCCGGGTAGAATGTTGCTCTAGCTAAATAAAGTTGCGCTACACTGCCATTTTGAATCTAAATCTTAAACAATAAGGTTAAAAGTAAAAGTACAGATGGTTTTTTTTAACTATCGGTGTTGTATTCGATGAAAGTCTTAATTTAGCGTTGATTTTAACGGTTTTTAGTACATAAGTAAACGATCGTCGTGCATTGACATGCTAAAGTGCATGACATGAAATGGAACGGAAAGGCAACGAACTTTGTTAAATTATGTAAAATAGCAGTAAACTTGGCTTATACCTCAGGGATATCATCCAGGTAACTTGCACTTAACCGTACATAATTCACAAACTAAACTGAGGTCATGTTTCATAATACTCTTTGTCAAGCCATAAAGGACTTTATTGCCGAGGGATAGTCGTTGGTATTTCACGTGGGTATTATTTATTTCTTGTTAGTAAAAGCGAATCCTTACAAAGTGTAAAATAACAAAACAACTCATTCCCATTTGTCTTAATATAAAGGAGTTAAGCTTTTCATATTTAGTAATAGCTACCTCACACGATGCAACGAAAATTATTTCTTGTAGGAAAATTCTGTAATAGGATTCGGTGCGGAATTGGGCGTCGCGGCAGATCAAGGCGACATTGGCGAGATGAGCTTGATGGCATCAATTGAGACTGGTGGGAGACTGGCCAAGATAGGGCTTCGTGGAAAGAAGGGAGGGAGGCCTTTGCCCAGTAGTGGGACATTACATGCTATTAAATGAATTTATGAAAGTAATTCCATATTGTACAATCACCCACACAGCTGACTGACCAATGAAGATAAACAGAGAGAAACTGTCTCTGTCGTGCACATGAGATTCTAATGTAAAATCTATATCGATCTCTTTCTACATTTTCCCACTTCTGTCATTAATGGACAGTTAAGTGTGTGGCTGTTTGTACCTATTAGCCGATGTTGCTTGTTTTTTATTTGTGGCAATAATTAGTGGAACTGAGAGTGTACTCATTATTTGTCATTCCCAGTTAGAGCTATCGTATAATAGTTTGATTTCGACTTTATAGCAAAATTCAATAAAGGGTCCGTTAGTAGCAAAATAGCTAAGCTGTTTAAAATCGAGTCAATTCTTAAGAGCGCATGCAGACAAGTTACCCCTGCTTTGTTAGCTAAGCTGCTTATGTTTTTTAATTGTACAGAATGCCGCGAATAGAAGCTTTACGAAACATTCTTTGTTGATAAAAATTTAACATCCTGTATCCAAACTGTCAAATTCCATCGAAATTCAATTATAAAGTTGTAGGGCAAATTCCACCGAAATTCCAATTTCAAAAGTTATAGTTTTAAATTCGGAACGTTCTACGCGGTGTGTTCCGGTCGATACAGCTGACAGGCGAGGTGTCGGATGTCGGTCGTAATTGCCCCCCGACCCGCCGCCGCACCGCCCCGGGCCATTCAAATCAACCACACTTATTAAATTTTGCGCGGAGAAAAAATTATGTGCGGAAAATGGGGAGTTACGCGTTTCCTTGGTTCGGTTTTGACGGTAGTAGTTTTGACTGTAAAATATATGAGCCTTGGAAGTGTTAAGCTTGAGATTAAGTAAATCTTTTCGTATTATTGTAATTGTTTTTTTATGGCATAGGAAGGCAAACCAGCACACAGACCACCCTGATGGTAAGTGGAAACTGTGACCCATATACATTCGCATTCACAAGACCGCAATCCTAAGACTGCAAATGCGTTGCCAACCCTGAGGAGTAAGATGGAATGCCTATGCTAGTCATTTCACCGGCTGTCTTATCCCAAAACCGGTACACAACAATGCAAACACTGCTGCTTGGCGGTAGGTTAATGGATAAGATGGTGGTACCAACCCGGACGGACCCTGCACAAGGTCCTACCACAAGTAAATACATGTGTGTGTGTACATACAATGTGTTTAATTCATGATTGAGAAAATAACTGTTTATTTTAACCTTGTAAACAATCTTGATAGCCACTGACTCTCAACTGATATCTTGTGTCACTTATTATATTAAATCTTACTATTTCATCAAGGTAGACATTTTCAGCACGCGACTTAAGGCAACACTAAATTCAATTAAAGTCTGAGCAGCATGAGCATAGCAATTAGTCTTTCTTTGTTATTCTTCAATGTAAATTCAAAGTACATTTCACCGTATCCCAAGGAGCGATTCACACCTCAAAAGGCTCAGGGTTTAACGCACTTGTCCGACACGTTCGCTATATCCGCTTTATTCGCACCGCGCCCTCGTCAGCGTCATGTACACAGGTTCCGCATTTTGAACATTTGCGGAAAAATACGGCTGCGCGTTGTCAGTGACAGCCGGTAAATTGTAACAGAGTTTAAATAGTTTTTTGGCGGGAAATGGGTTCGTGTAATCGTGTTGGGCGCGTCATTATTTTTGTTAAGTTGGCTGTGTTGTTGTGATACTTAGTTTAGTATTTAAATACATACATTATAAAGTAAATAATGTTTGGAATAAATGTGCGTTTTCTTGGAATGTGTTTAAGGGTCAATCAACTTTTCTTTGTAGCTCGTTGCCATGGTGACGTCTCCTGGGTCACTCTTTAAAACTATGATTTCAAAGGATATAAGTCCACTAAAAAACTGTTTTATTGGCAATTACTCACCCATTATTTTATCGCCTTTCTCCTGAGTGTGCTGGAAGTATATATTATAACAGTTTTTCTAAGAAACTCTATCACTGTTGTCTCCTGGCTTACGGGACAGAATAACAACAACAAAAAGTTGATCCACCCTTAAGTAACAAACTATGTTTTTTTATAATATTTAAGACCCTAAATAAAATCGAGCTATGGCAATTTTGTATCTATATTTATGTAAATCTCCAAAGCATTGTGTATTACAAAAATAATAGTCATAATAATGGATAAGATAAGAGTACCTAGGTATCTAGGTAAAGGTACCTTTCAACGAACGTATCATTCATTACGCAGAATTTCCATGTCATCGAAAGACATTTATCACAGCACTTTTTTTTTTTGTAGTCACAAGTCTATCTTAACCTTACCTAGGTAATTAATGTTTAAGATATCCTGAAAACACCATAGTTAAATCAGAAAATAGCGTTCGATTAAATGATATAATCGACGATGGGTTAAAAGCAGAGCTAGGAATATAGGGCGCAAAATTAAATTACAGCGAGGGATTGCCTATATCGATAAACTCATTTATCGATGTTTTTTCCATATTCTAGTGATCGCCCAGCATTGTTTGTAAGTGTGTATTTTTTTATTTTGTTTTACTCCTACCACTTCCACGGAAATTGAAAAGTCTTTTAGCCACCCGGAATGAAAAATAATACCTGAAAATTTGTAACAAATTCTGATCGTTTACTTTAATAATAGTAAATGGGACAGTAATTCTGAAATACACAACGAGGAGAAAAATATGATAATTATGTGTGAAAATCGAAAATCCTTTTATAATAAAGAATAACCAGAATTAAAATGCATTAAAAAAAAAAAAACTTGAAGCGATCACTAGTATATTGGAAAACCATCGATAATTGAGTTTATCGATAAAGGAAATCCCTAGCTGTCATTTAATTTTGCCCCGTATATTCCTAAGTCTGGTTATAAGATAAGCATGTAGTAACAGGATTCTTCGATAATTAATGTTGATCATCATCTTACACTTCTAGAAGATAATAAGCAAATATTAATCAATGAATTATACGCGTATTATTTAGCGAGGTGTACTATGATGAAACATTGAATAAATTAAATGAAATAATTATTTCCATTCAAACTATTTCCGGAGCGCGCGTGCCGCAAACCGTTTCACAGATAATTTAACGCGTCCATAAACTTCATTACATTCTCTAGCGGCCATATTTCTTGTTCACGCTCATATTTATTGTATATTTATATTTGCAGCGTTTAATTCATCATTAACGTTCGCCCATTAACACATTCACAAGTTGGAACTGCTTATAATGTCCATTTGTATGGTGGTCACTTGGTCTTATCGGCATACGACGTAATATGATGAGAAAACACATACTTATGTGTAGAGTTAGGACTTTTGGTGGCAAATCGTGGGTCTTGAATCCATGGAGTCGCTATTTTCTATTTATTGGGATACATACCACTTTGATTTTGACCTTCGGTATTTTAGTATTTTAAATTTTATTTATATTTAAATGAATTTTGGTATGGAGGATATCTCTGCTGTGAAAGCGTTACAAACAAGCAAATATTAGTAGGGACGGAAAACCGAAATAAACATGTAATTAGTTCATTTTGAAATATGACCACACTGAAGATCAAAATAAAAGTGTCATGTATTATAATAATAAGGAAATAGCGGCTCCATGGATTCTAAAACCACGAAGTGCCACCAAAATCCTAACCCTACTTTTGTGTTTTGTGATCAGATCCCTGTTCATAATTTGATCCTGTTGTAACTGAATGATACCTAATATAATACTGTACGTCACTCATATCATTCCCTTGCCTTGTAATGACTATTTAAACATTTAATTAATCAATCAGAATATGTTATGTTTTAACATTAATAAGGTATTTGATGTAGTGACGCTACTTTTCAAATATTTATAAATACTATAACATTGTATGTATAATATAGTAATTCTTTATTTTTTCAAACTTGCGTTGTGTATGGAACTAAGCAACGACTTATTTAAATACATTGATGGTTAAAGTACGTCCAGCGGGCCTAGTATGGTTGCGTTTATCGCGTGACAAAATGTGAACAAAGCATCCATCACTCTCGTGCTTATAATAATGATTAATGTCAGAAGTGACGGATAATTTATCCACATTTTGTCACTTGATATACGCGGCCATATGAACTCCTCAAAACAATCATGTTTGGCATTTCTATCTTATTATTAAAATAACAATAAAGATTAGTGATAAAATGTTTTTGCCGTAGTTACTGGATTAATTGGCAGAAGCGGATACACATCGTGGCAACAATGATCGTTATATGTGATTATCGTTGCGGACATCCCTTTTGTTTGTTGCGATCAATCGCCGCCATCAATAACAGCGTTATACGGCAGCTTCAATTTGCGGAATGTTTTCCGCATCTCGAAATCGATAGAGTACATACATACATATATTAAATCACGCCTGTTTCCCAGAGGGGTAGGCAGAGACCACTTATTTCCACTTGCTACTATCTTGACAATCTTTCGCTTCTTCAACATTCATACATCGAGTCATGTATTGTCTCTAAATAAATCAAACAGACCCTTATTTGATAAATAAGGTGTTTAGGTTAACAACCACAACAATTCAAAATGAAAGTTCAAGAACTTTTACTTACCTATATTGTAATACTAGCTGACCCGGCAAACGTTGTTTTGCCTTATAAATTAGAAATGAAAAATAGATAGTAGCCGATTCTCAGATCTACTGAATATATGCATATAAAATTTCATAAGAATCGGTCAAGCCGTTTCGGAGGAGTACGGTAACTAACATTGTGACATGGAATTTTTATATATTAGATAAATTTTAGAATGAGCGGAAAATTCTTCGGTAAAACAAACTCATCCCCAAACTTTACAGAAGCTTTGAAATATTATCTTGTCAACGTTATGACAGCTCTTTCTAGGAACCCTTATAGTTTGGCCATGTCCGTCCGTCCGAAGCCTAGCTCAGAGACTCTTTGTACTAGAAAGCTGTAATTTGGCATGAATATACAAATTAGCCACGCCAACAAAGTGGTAAAACAAAAAATTAAAATAAAAAAAACGCCTTAAACGGCATCAAATAACTTTAAATCGAGTATTAGTTCATACATGTTTTTTTTAAATAGTTTTTGTGAAGTAACCCTACACTGAGCATGGTCAGACATGCTCTTGCCCGCTTTTTTTTTACTTGAGTCGATAACAATACGAAAACTTGTCAATAGCTATATTGTTGTATCGAGTAGTATATAGCCATGGTAAAATAGTCTAAAGTCGCATGCTATCTTATTTTAGACGAATTAGTGACAGATAAAATAAATATTGCAAAAAAAAAACTTTTTTTAACAAAGTAATTAAATGTTTAGAGTTAACTCATAGTAGTCATAGTTCTCATAGTCAGTGTCAAATACGTCAATGTTGGCGTGACCTGGTCTAAAAGGCTCTTAACTGTCTGTGTATGACAGTTAAGAGCCTTTTAGACCAGTTCAACGTGATTAACTGATTAAATTTAAAAATTAAATATCTTTAAAACCGTTACAGTTATCATCTGTCTTCGGGAAATTAACTTTATTTGACCTAAAGAACGTTCCCTTAAAGTTATCGTAAATCAAAAAAAACACGGTGTATATGCCATAACACGTATTTACTTAGTCACCCCTCTATTCATGTAACTCCGACTTCAATATTCTAGCGCCCTCTCGTCCCAGGCTGCACAATCAACAGCCCTGTTAAACATGTAACGGGTTAAAAGCTGCATGTCTCGAGGCGCGGGCTAAAGACGGGTTACCCCGTTTCCGCATTGTTCCGCTTTGTCTGTCAACCCCCCCGCTGCTGCTTTGAATTTTAGATGACATCGCAGTGTTAGATGCACTATCGCATTTTATGTTACTGCGGAGATATGAGTTTTTTATCACGCACACAGAACAGAACTTCAGAAGTAAATTACGTCGGTTTAAACTTCTGTGCTACGTTCCAAAATAAAAATGCCGTCAAAGAGTATGAAGTCCTATGCGTATACTGCCTTTTTGTATTGCACTGCAGCATATAGTCTCTTCAATCGTCATGAAAAGATACCTTCTTTTAATAGTTCTAATGTTACTGGTTATTGTGGCCTGTCAGTCGTTTGGTTACGGGTTTAAATCGTTGCACCACCCGAGGTCCCAGAAGAACATGTAGAATTCGTGTCAATATTGTCAAAGACTGTCTAATCGGACTCATTTATGAAATCTAAAAATAAGAAGCGAAAGAAATTTGTCAAGCGTAGCAAGTGGAAAGAAGTGGTCTCTGCCTACCCCTCTGGGAAACAGGCATGATTTAATGTACGTATGTATGTAAAAATAACACGTATTAACATGTATTTACTTTTGCACCTTATCACATTGAAATAAGGTGTTAAAGTGTCACATATTTGAACTCTACTGTACCTTAAAAACACGTCGCCATTTAAATAACCGTTGGATTCCTGCGAGACGCGAAATTTAAAAATTCTTCAGTGACATTAATCCTGGCCACAAAGTAAAAAAACTTTCGTCTCCATAAAGTTACATGTTAAAAAAAACGCTCGCGGCGCGGCGGCGCGATCTGCTAATTTGCACGGAACCCTTTTCCCGCGTTTGAGGTCCCCGCAACTTTGCGAATTTCCGCACATTTCCGCCTTCCGCACTCTTCCGCTTTAATAAAATGAAAAGTGGCCGTTCCCATGAGCTGCCGGTGTTGCCAGGCCTTTTAATTAGTCCTGCATATTAATGTGATTATAGAGGGCTGGATAAACTGACTTAATTTAATGAGGTGGGATGCAGCATTATTACATTACATATAACGAGTAAGTATATAACGTATGTGAACAATCTTACAATCTTGACTTACTGTTTTCCTTTGTGTGACACGTGCTTTAATTTCTACTGTCTTAGTACGTTTGTTTTGCGTTTGTATTGTTTCTAACAAATCCAGCGATTAATAAAGCTTTAACGTCGTTATAAACATTCGCGTATGCTACTAGATATTATCTGTTATGCTAGATAATTGTCTATTGTCTATAACTCCGTTTCGCTATTTAACTTTGTCTTTGTTTGTCTTGAAAATATACCATTGGCAAATATCACTTTGTAAAACTACTTTGAAATACCCAGCTCGCTATAAACGAGCATTTGAATTCAACCTCTTTGTTCCAAAGCCGCTGCTGGCTGCAGGCCACAAACAGACTAAGTACACTAACGGTCCTACGTTCTATATTTGAATTTGACGTTACCTGGAACTGCACGGGCATTACAGCATATTATAGCGACTATCGGTTGCTTGAATATTGAATTTTGCTTGGCTAAATAATGTATTTCGGTAAACCTTCTGTTTGATATGAACGTGGAATTTTCGAAATATCATACTTAATTAATTGCAACTACGTTCGGAAATGCTCAATGCTGAAATGTATGTGTTTGTTTGACTACATTTGATACATATTGTATTCGATACAATGTTTTCTAGTACCTTATCTAAAAGCAAATATGTTTTATTTACCCAGCCTGCCTTGGTAAATTGAGCTCTGAAAGAAGCGTTGCTTTTACAGTAAATAAACAATTCCTGAACCGGAGACAAGCTTAACTAGATTCTTTGTGTTTGATTCTTGGGAAATATAAACGACTAGTGAAGTTGAATAAAGAGAAATTGTAACGTAGTTTTTCTTGCGTTGAGTGTATACCTACTACAAGTGTAATCTGGGGATGAGAAATGGTTTGGGTGGGAAAACGTAAAACCGGTCAAGTGCGAGTCGGTTCTGCATACGAAGGGTTCCGCACCACTATACAATATTAAACAAGTTTTTTTGTGTATCCCTTATTTTATGTTTTTATTATTTGTTGTTATAGCGCCAATAGAAATACACACTCTGTGAACATTTCAACTGTCTAGCTATACGGTTCATGAGATAGGGAAGGACGAATGGACGGAGCTTAGCGGAGGCTTAGTAATAGGGTCCCTTTGGTACCTTTTGGGTACGGAACTGTTTCACTTCAAACAGTAAATAAATAAATAAAATATATCAAGGGACAATCTCACACGAATTAACTTAAGCTAGGATTTTGCCATCATTTTTGAAAAAAATACAATCCATCCATACTGTACTTATATTATAAATGTAAAAGTAACTCTGTGTTTCTGTTCTTATGTTATTATTTCATGTCCAAACCGCTTAACCAATTTCGATGAAATTTGATTTGGACTTTAATCCCGAAGTAGGACTTAGGTTACTTTTTTGACTCGAGTTGTGATAAACGAATTCTATGCGGACGCAGTCGCGGGCAACAACTAGTATTAAATAAAGAAATAAGCCAAAACGTCACAATGCCCGTCATAACACTATCGACAGCTAATTCACTCCAACCAGCCGCACCGTGTCGAGACCACCGTATTACCGCGAGTCGTCTGGGGCTTTGTTCCGGTGTCCCCCATTTATTTGGAGTGACTCCGCTGTGACGGAACTCTGTTCCAATACACTAGTTGGGTATTTGGCTCTATATTACGTAAATATGTGTGTCTAAAACATTTTTTTTTTTAAACTGTGACATGTGTACGTGACAGCTTTCTAAATGCCTTTATATTCAATACTACAAAAAAACTTAAACAAATATCTCTCGTAATTTTACCAGTACCTAGTTTTTTTTGTCTAATAAGACATCTGACGTAACTCAGGGCAATATAATTTTATTAATAGTTATTTTTCTTGCAAAATAATCTCCCCATGTGTATTCCACGCCAAAACAGTTTACCAACGTTCCAAATTAAACAATATCTAAACATCCCATTAATCTTGCAAATGAAATCCGTTTGTTATTCGCGTTATTCCCCCATCCCTGGTGTTTACGAAAATCATCCAGCGTAAATAGTGAAAATTTTCAAGTTCCCGTAACGATAGTAATATTTCATCCCGCTGAATACGGCACCGGGTAAAACTACGATTTATTACCCGCTTCCCGTGGCTGGAAACTGCGCCGCTCATGCCTACTCCTTTATATCAATTTAAAAAAACAAAACGTTCCTTTTCAAAACTCGCAACCCCAACTATAATGCTAATGAATTAAAATTAAAACATTCCACTTTCAAATTAGAAGACTCGCGTCGAATGTTACAATTTATTTTATTAAATTCAAACAAAGAACAGAACGGCAACATCACGGACAGAATTTCAATTTATAACATCGCTTGATACCGATGTCTTCCATTGTCTGTGGTATTACAACATGGCGTACAAGTTAAATCAACAGCGCTCTGCAAAAAGTCTCCCGGGCCACTGCCGCATTTCTCATGCAGATTGGAAAACTTTTGAAATAACCAATTAAATTATAACCGATACTACGCTTGTTTCAGATTCGATGTTTAAAATTCATTACAGCCATTAGGTTGTTTAATATCTGAAAATATGGTTCGTTTAATGCATACAATTTCTGTAACAGTAACAAAGATTATTACAAAAATGCTCCAAACTATATTGGACATAAAAACAAATCGGCCAAGTGCGAGTTAGGCTTCTGTTAGTAAGTTAGTTTCTGTAGCATTATTGTCCCTTCCTTTTTTATCATTGAAAATTTCATCTGTCTATATACATACATACATACCTTCACGCCTTCATTCCCAGAGTGGGGTAGGCAGAGCTACAGAATTACCAACCACTCCAAAAACTTGTTGATAACTCTGTAACCGTAAGAGGCGACTAAGGGAATAAAGGCTTGTAGTACTGTTAGGCGAAGGGCTTGCTACCTGTCAATAATATACACTGGTAAACATCTTAGCCTAATTGTGCAAATGGTTTCATAATCAAATAAAAACGTCGTTGCAAGTTGCAGAGTTGTCAAGTTTGCATTTTATTTTAATGAAGCTTACACCTACGGTTACAGTTAATAATCAGTGATGGGAAATAGGTGAGCTAAAATACCTATTCTTTGCGAGAGGACATAATATGGAGTGGTTACAACCGGATAAAAGTATATATTTTTTGGATTCCGGGTATTTGATATTTATCCGGGCACTGCGAATACTAGCCGTAATGTTGAACATACATTCTTTTCCTTATAGAATGTTTGTAAAGTTTGTAGTAAAAATATCCGAAAATGTGAACGCCCATTTGCAAGTCATAAACAAACAATGTGTGGGAAAACCCATATTATTAGTCCTGCTACTACTTTTTAGAAATCTTGTACATTCCTTCTTTTCTCTAGCCCTTTTTACTAAAAACTAACATTAAACATGCCGTACTTTAAATAAAACATGTCATGTTTTACATTACGGTAATTACCCGAATAAATATCGAATACCCGGAACAGAAAAAAATAATATTTTTTATCCGGTTGTAACCACTCTATATTATGTCCTCTCGCGAAGAATAGGTATTTTAGCTTACCTATTTCCCATCACTGTTAATGACGCCGCATTCTATTGCCCACGGTTCTACTGGTAATTCATCTCCAGTGATGGGAAATAGGTGAGCTAAAATACCTATTCTTCGCGAGAGGACATAATATACAGGGTGTCTGGAAAACCTTCGGAGAAATTTTAACTGTAGATAGGGTGGATGATTTGGATCATCCCTATATTGGTAACTTTTGTTTAAGTTAATATTTGACTGAGTTACAGACAGATTTATCATCGACTTTCCTGACGATGCTCTCAGTGTGCCCCATCTTAACGGATTCATTCATAATATCGTCGGTGATACTGCAAAACCGCGTAAGTAACAAATTTATGATAGAGCAAAATAAACCTTACGGTCTTATTAAAAAGGTGCATTTTGCTCCTTATTTAAAATGTCACTTACGCGGTTTTGCAGTTTCACCGACGATATGTGTCACAACGTAATGTAAATAAACAAGTTGTTCCTTATGAACAATGTTTCCAATCATGGTCAAAAGCTCCATGGAGTTTAGAAAACTGACACATTATCCTGTAATGTGAATGAAAAGACGGTGTCTGATAAGGGCTATTACCTATGTGAAATAATCTAAAACTGAAACTTACGATTATGATTTTTACTCACACTTTTCTCACACTCACACGGCTAAAATAGCACTTGCACTCGTAGGCACATTACTTCTTTTACGAGATCATGAATCATGGCTGTATTTCATTGATTTGTACCACTATAAGGGCTTCCGACGAATAAAAAACGGAATAATTAATTATTGACAATTTGACATATTATCTTTTTAAATCTTGGACCATTAAAACTCTTTATGAAAAGAGTTTTAGGTTTCATTTGTAAACAAAAAATCCTACCTACACGTTACGTTTTATCAAAATTACATTTAAAGCTGGCATCATACATGTTGTTGCTAGATATTCGTATCATAGAAGAAAGAGAAAAATAGGATCGCTTTGTAAGAAGAGGTCGACGTGATTACACTCTGTGGTAAAAACCCTTAAAAGAAAAAGGCCACTAAAGCCGGCTACTCACACACCTGCTGCAGGGGCAATATGGGAATTGGACCCTTGATTGCCTCCTTAATTGTGATGTGTGTAGGCAAGCAGGAGCAATTTTTAGATTGGGCCTGCGGCAGGGCGGCAGGGGCGCAAGACCTTCCTAGCTCCCTAGATTGTGTCTACCGCCCTGCAAGGTTGCTGCGTGTGTAGTAGGATTGGGGCAATTCCAGTCAGTTCATTGGTGACAACCGAGCGGAGTGGACAAAAATGGAAAAAATGGTGTTACCATAGCCAGGAGCTCTTCAAAAGAATCAATATCCATTCGCAAAAAGTTTCTAAGATCATCTACTTCCAATTCTTTCATAATATTCATGTGGCACAATTTGCTTCGTTTCTGCAACCAATTCTTCACCCAATATCTTCTCTTCCTTTTTTTTTTGGTAGCACCACAGAAAGTGCCAAGGCGATACCAATCCTCTGGTGTTTCGACAATACAGGAGGCTTTCTCGTGGACGTGCGTTCAGCGGGACTATCAGTTACACACTGAACGGCAGGCTAGTGTGTAGAGAACAGCCTAAAATTGGTCCAACCGCCGTGCGACCGGTATTGCCCCTGCAGCAGGTGTGTGAGTAGCCGGCTTAAGGAACACCCAGAAAATATAAAACGTGGACTACAATCACAATCAGTCAAGGAAGCGATGTCACAAGCGAAGCGATGTTTGGTTTGGGGTTTGTTTTGTTTACTTGCATGTGATGTGACTTCACATCACACTCACAGGTTATAAAGTATTTCTAACATCACATAGCGTTTTTGCCACAGATTAAATTTCAAAAAAAATCCTTATTATTTCGTGTAATTTCCAAAAAAATAGACATAATTTAATGTGAAATAAAGTGAAATACGTTATTTTACGCTAGTATCAGATGTCAAATAGCCTATTATAATCAATTATGCGACGACCTTTATATCCATCGACAAAATGTTTTGCACTTGGACTTTTGGCTACTGCCACAAATACCATGCGGATCAAAAGGAAAGAACCAGCAGCCAGCAGCGCTTTCTCCCCGTCTGGTTGCCCTGAAAATCAGCGCGTGCAGCGTCACGGCATGTCTGACACTATGATGCAATTTGGTGCATTATTATTTTATAAAATAGTTTTAAGGTTTTGTTTTAAATTATTTTCTCACTGTATTTAATTTGATTATTATTTTTCTGTGGTTTGCACCAATAAACGATTTTCTTTTTCTCCTTTTTTTTCTTCAATACGGAGAGCAATAATCGGATCGTTCAATCCGTCTATTTGAACTTTGAGAAATCTATGAATTTATGGCTGTCATTAGATGTCAGTGTTAAATTATGTTATTTTCAATATTCACGTCTTCAATATTTTTGTTGTAAATCAGTTATATGGGCTACTTTAGAGCAGAAAACAATGGTAAATGGTTAGATCTCGACAGTAAAAGACGGACGATATGATCAGTCTCGGCAAAACATGAACAAGAGACCTAGTGATTTCACATTTAAAACCAATTAGTGTTCAAATTGCAAAAACGAAAATACAGTAAGTTGCACTAAAATTACTCATTTATTTTTATTATAATGCTACCTTGATTTTTGTTTACATGGAGCGAACTGTTTGTTTACATGGAGCGAACTGTTTGTTTACATACCATGTGACAACGTATGGTCTCAGGTCAGGTATTGAATTTTGACGTAAGATACTACGAACTGTTGGAGTAGTATACTATCAACGTCAAAATGTCAAGGTCGAGATATCGGCTGCGATACATCAAGTAACAAAATGAATATAATTAATCCTTCTTTTTTTTTACATTAACAGAAACAAAAATGAACCATACCCCCGTGATCAGAATCGTGCCAACTATTACCCCCCCAAATTTCTCCGAAGGTTTTCCAGACACCCTGTAGAGTGGTTACAACCGGATAATTTTTTTTTTTTTCTGTTCCGGGTATTCGATATTTATTCGGGTAATTATCGTAATGTAAAACATGACATGTTTTGTTTAAAGTACGGCATGTTTAATGTTAGTTTTTAGTAAAAAGGGCTAGAGAAAAGAAGGAATGTACAAGATTTCTAAAAAGTAGTAGCAGGACTAATAATATGGGTTTTTCCACGCATTGTTTGTTTATGACTTGCAAATGGGCGTTCACATTTTCGGATTACTTATAATTTTAACTTTATGGCAGGAATGTTACCATTTTTACTACAAACTTTACAAACATTCTATAAGGAAAATAATGTATGTTCAACATTACGGCTAGTATTCGCAGTGCCCGGATAAATATCAAATACCCGGAATCCAAAAAATATACTTTTATCCGGTTGTAACCACTCCATATTATGTCCTCTCGCAAAGAATAGGTATTTTAGCTCACCTATTTCCCATCACTGTTAATAATAAACGAATAGGACACGTAAAATAGAAATCAGACGCCAATCCAAAACTTGCCCAGCGGCCCCAGCGCATCACAAATAAATTCATTCCTTTCATGCCCTTCATGCCGCTGTATAAAGGGATATCGTCGGTGAAACTGCAAAACCACGTAAGTAACCTTTAATAAGAAGCAAAATGCACCTTTTTAATAATAAATTAAGGTTTATTCTGCTCTATTATAAATATTGGTTACGCGGTTTTGCAATATCACCGACGATATCTTACCCGATGTTGATATATTGCGGGGTGACAGATGATTCACAACGATCTTAAGCCGTCGATGGCAAAGGTCAGTGATGGCGCTATTATGTAGCTGTGACAGTATATGGGACTGGAATTTGATATACAGAGTAATATAAATAAAATAAATCTATATAAAAGTGTCTCCTAACGGCCGTTCATGATTCAATCTCTTTTGTGATTTACGTGTTAAAATTAAGAAAATTAAACGTCGCTTTTAATACCACTAAAAATAAGTAAGTTATGTATTACTTTTTAGTGTTGGAAGGACCTTGTGCAGGGTCCGTCCGGATCGCTACCACCATCTTAGCTATTAACCTACCGCAAGCAGCAGTGTTCGCGTTGTTGTGTTCCAGTGAAGGGACAAGATCGGCCGTATCTTTTTATTACGTTATCTTCGAAGTTTGATTTTTTCACAGCTTCAAGTGACTTCAAAACTGAGTATATGGTTTTAATTTCAACTCGATAAGCCTACGCTTACCCAAGATAAAGGGACTTGACAGACGGATAAATGGACACGAAGCACGGAACCCTACAAACAGTTACATTTAGGGCCTGTTTCACAATCGACAAATAAATTTATCTGTCATTTAAACTCGGTTCTCTCCTTGTCTATTTTCAAGTGTTTGACAGAGAAAGGGCAAAATTTATCCGTCAAATGAATGATATACCGTAAAATGGGGCTATTTGGTAATCACGGGGCTATTTGGAACTAAGTAATCATAAGCTTTTAGTTGATATATTTTTTGTCATGGCTATGCTAGAACTGTAAAATTTGTTGTCAGGCTAAATTTTTAGTTCTATTATTGCCATGACAAAAATATATCAACTAAAAGCTTATAATTACTTGGGTTCCAAATAGCCTCGTGGTTCCCAAATAGCCCCGTTTTACGGTAGTATGTATACAGTAAATGTTTCGTCGAACCTAATACGCTTGCATATCGTCGATGTCCAAGTTGTTGATGTCCATGTTGGTGACCAAGATGTATTTTAGTAGTCTCAAGGATATTTACAATATAAAATAGCCTCTAAGCAAATTATGTATTCAAGCACTGACTCAGTCGACTGTGATTTACTATTTGTATTTTATCTTTTCTACTCTTGTGTGTACAAGAAGATTTAAAATGAGAACACACTGTGATGTTTCTCGCCGGACAGCTGTTTCACACAATATTACATTTGTTGTCCGGCAGCATGAGCATGTCATGCTCGCTCAAAGGTCTTTGCTTACGGCGGCGTCGTTGATCGGGTCGCCACTTTCCCGATCACATGGTTGAGAGAGGCGATGGCTGAGATACGCGTCATACTCGTGAACGGGTGATGTTTGTGGGGTCCGGTCTGTTCACGTTTGCAAGGACTTGTTGTTCAATTTACTATCCAAGTTATATGGCTTTTGACGTAGAGACCTCGTCGTGTTGTTCTCATAGTCATTATTTTATTTTAAGGTTTATTGACCTTACATTTGTAATAATTCTATTTTTGCTTTTTTTAAGAATTTATTGTTTATTACTTTATTACCTTATTATTACTTAATGTAACTTACTTTTAAGTATAATTATGTTTTTATGATTGAAAAATGACCTTCTGCTGGAGTTTCTTGCGGCGCTTCTTCTCCGCAATGATGGTCTGGTCCGAAGCGCTGGTAGATTCACTGTACATTTCCGACGTGTACAAGAGCCCGCATGTGGCCAATTTACTGAGTAAACATTTTGAATTTTGAATTTCGAATTTTGATGATACTGCAAAAACCACGTAACTAACAAATTTATGATAGAGCAAAATAAACCTTACAGTCTGAGTAATAAGGTGCATTTTGCTACTTATTTCAAATGTTACTTACGCGGTTTGGAGTTTCACCGACGATATCATAGAATATTGTCGGTGATACTGCAAAACCGCGTAAGTAACAAATTTATGATAGAGCAAAATAAACCTTACGGTCTTATTAAAAAGGTGCATTTTGCTCCTTATTTAAAATGTCACTTACGCGGTTTTGCAGTTTCACCGACGATATGCAACATGAGCAGCTAAAATAATCGACTACCCTCATCCCGTTGGTATTTCACCGGGGCCAATCGCGTCAAACGGCCGTTTTATGCCGATTCGTTTGCATTACCATTGAATCAATGCAAATTGCTTAATTGGCACAGAATAACTGCGTTACAGCATTGGGGCTACATAACCGCAGCGTGTTGTAAGATACAAATGGGTCATATACGCTCTTATTACGCAAATAATATGAAAATTAACTAGTATCCGCTTCCAAAACCCCGCTTTGCGGTGCATTTATTTTGTGTAAATGGACCCTTTGGGCAAAATACGAGTCTAATTGACGTTAGATTTGTAACGAATCAATGATTCAAAAGAAGTTTAGTTCGTTTTTATCTTCAAACTTAACTTCAAATTTTACAAATACTGCAAATCACTCTAAATAGTTGTATTAAATTAATGAAAAAATCAAAAGGGAACAATATATATAAATTGATTGATGATAATTGCCCGTCATCATTATGGACGGTTCATTCTCTTAAACAAAATTAGAGCAAGATAGCTTGTAAGTGCACCTTGAGTCATATAGAAGTATAAACTGGCCTTATCCTATCCTACTGGATATCCTATGAATGGATGGATGGATGGATGGATGGATGGATGGATGGATGTTTGTTTCTCTTTCACGCTGCAACGGCTGGACGGATTTGGATGAAATTTGAAATGGAGATAGCTTATACCCTAGATCAACTCATAGGCTATATTTCATCCCGATTTTTTGAAAGTTCCCGAGTGAATAACGATATTCGGAATCTACGCGGACGAAGTCGTGGGCAGAAGCTAGTGTACTATATGAGTGAAATAACTACTTTTTACTTGTGGGAGGACCTTGTGCAGGGTCCGTCCGGGTTGGTATCCATTGACCTACCGCCAAGCAGCAGTGTTCGCATTGTTGTGTTCCGGTTTGGGGATAAGACAGCCGGTGAAATGACTAGCATAGAGGCAATCCATCTTAGTCCTCAGGGTTGGCAGTGCATTTGCAGTCTTGTGAATGCGAATGTCTATGGGTCACAGTTTCCACTTACCATCAGGTGGCCTGTGTGCTCGATTGCCTTCCTATGCCATAAAATAAAATAAATAAATAACTACTTCACATTGCAGAGAGCTAAAGCAGCATAATTCTTCTTATTTTTCAGAAACATTTAGCGCATGAGCGCATTGACGTAGTTATTTGCGCCCTAGCAATGTCACGACCACGAAATCGTCCTTCCGATTCTTCCGTTTCCTTCAAATTATACGAATAGCAGCATAGTGCAATGGCGATTTCAAATCGACTCCGCCAGCAACGGCTTTGTCATGGATATTGAAATTCCTGTTAGCTACAAACGGTTTGCGGCAAGCGTGAAACTTTGGACCAACTAAACCTCGCTGGTTTATTTTCAGTTATAAATACATACATACATACATAAAGACACGCCTTCATTCCCAGAGTGGGGTAGGCAGAGCTAAAGAATTACCAACAAGTCTTACTGCCGCACTCAGAGACGTCAATTAAAATTAATGCTTCATAAAGATGCTGCTGTCACTTTTTTTGATATAGCAATAGAATAAGACAAAACATCTCTAAACAAGCATTAAATTTAATTGACGTCTCTGAGTGCGGCAGTTAAAGTTATAAATGTGTACAATAATTTAATAGGGGGTTTAATGATGCACTGGATAAACAAATGAAGCTAGTTTTTGACCTACTAAACTAGCGAAGTTTACTATAAAAGATGACACACATCATGCTATCTGCAGCAAGTATAGCAAGTATAGATTGATCCAAGTAACTATAAAAAATCTATGGTCGTATCTGTGTATATGTGTGTGTCTGTGGCACCGTAACTCCCAATCGTATAAGCCAATTTGGACGCGGTTTTTTTAAATAGAAACCTAGTTAAATTGCGATGTTTATTAGTTTGGGTGAATTGCAAAAATATTTTACATAGTTAAGGGCTCAATTAAAATATCCTTCACAATCCTTAACTTTTTCCTTTGTGTAACAAAGATTAGTCATAATGATCATAATATGGATATTTTTCGTTACACAAAGGAAAAACAATGGAAGAAAGTTCACGTATCTCAATTAACTCCTTAACTATGTACAATATTTTTGCAATTCACCCAGTTAGGTTTCATGAAAATTATAAAAATGATAGAAGACTCCATCATATTCGTATCCAGGAGGTTTTCATCTATTACCTATAAAAAGTTATATTATGCCGTGATATCTTGCCAAAGTTCAGTCTCATATCACCAACAATGTCGAATCTCAATTAAGCCATACCCAAAGCCATACAAACCGCACATATACAGGGTGGAAAGAACGACCGCCACATGGACGGCATCTATCTTTAATATTGGAAATAGCAAGTTCTACGCAAAGGAGGCTTATTTTTATTTTTGAATTCATTCAATACTGCATTTATGGATTTTTGGGAATTCGTCTGCCTTAACCCGGATTCGAACTGGGCATACATACATACATACCTTCACGCCTTCATTCCCAGAGTGGGGTAGGCAGAGCTACAGAATTACCAACAACTCTAAAAACTTGTTGACAACTCTGTAACCACAATTTGCACAATCAGGCTAAGATGTTTAGCTGTTTATATTAGTGACAGGTAGCAAGCTCATCGCCTAACAGTACTACAAGCCTTTATTCCCTTAGTCGCCTCTTACGACTTCCCCGGGAAGGGAGATTCATATTCATATTCATATATTTATTGCACTCATAATAATACATAATACACTTATATAGGAGATATTCGTACTCTATGGACCCTGTTGGGCGCAGCAATATAAGAAAATAATGCAGTATACAATACAATACAAAACACTTTATTGTACACCAAACAGAAACATAACAGAGATGGAGCACAATTAAAAATAATACAGGTAAACAACAGGCGGTCTTATCGCTGATTAGTATTTTTTTTTCAATAAAAGTAAGTCTCCATTGCGTAAAATTTGCTATTTCCAACATTTAAGGTA
The DNA here is from genome assembly GCA_927399475.2 of Acleris emargana. NCBI lineage: Eukaryota > Metazoa > Arthropoda > Insecta > Lepidoptera > Tortricidae > Acleris > Acleris emargana. Next base: position 3,207,141 of record OV656847.1, read on the forward strand.
GTGATCGTCCATGTGGTTCGAATTCTCCACCCTGTATATGCTGTTTAATAGCTTTTCTTCGTCAGTAATGGGTGAGCTTGCTACGCCCTTCCTATGTCGTAATTTTTCATGTCATCGGCCCATTTCAGTGACGATATGCCTACACGTTTTCCTTGGCAATGTAATATCGCGACTTGGCTCGTTTTTTCTCTCCCCCCCATTGGTTCTTATTTCTTTTGGAAATCCGGAACGACCGTTATTATTTAGTTACGGCTGTATTCATTGAGGCGAATGTTATTTATTTAATGTGAAGATTACCTACGAGTTAAGTTCTGAGTGTACGCGATAAGGAAACGTAAATATTGTATTATTGTGACTTGATCGCGTATCTTTTTTAAGTACCTAGTCGGTTACTAAGTTCTGTTACTGAGATTAATTACAATTAAAAAAAAAAAAAAGCAGTTTTGCATAAACCTGTATATTAATCAAAACTTTGATTTATATAGAATAATAATAAAAATAATGTATTCTAAACTATTGCAATTATTTGATGTACGAGCTTGAAGTATTCCCATTTCGGACGATAAAATCATAGTTAAAATCACGCACGACGATGATACTGATAACGGCCCCAACTTTTGTAAGAGTTCCTGTAGAGAGTTCAAATTTGTGTGACATATTGAACAGACTTCTAGCTTTAAATTCTGATACGAATGAATTCAAAGCAACTAAAGATCCGCTTGGACACCGGTCAATCTTGATGACTCATTAAATCGACTTTAAGATTTCACATGATTTTGCAGAAATACGAAAACACACCAAATCTCTTGCTTCATAAGTTGGAATTAAGTCATGTTGAGAAATATAATTTTGGTCTCTAAACATATACAGAGATAGGATTTTTTATAATATTATACAAAAAAAGTTCTTTGGTAAACAAAGACTAACTTTTAAGCGATTTCAAAAAATGAAATTTACAGAAAAGTCATGCGTAATTTCAACGATGCCGGCTGTGAATGTTAAAAGATCGTATCGGGAATTGCGGAAACTAAGAAAAATGATTAACTGTTTTTCAAAATGTATATTAATTAAGCTTTTAATTTTTATACATATTGAAATTAAAAAATAAACATAAGTTAGTTTTATTTGCATCAACCTTAGTAACAGAACTTAGTAACCAACTAGGTATGTTTATCTTTACATGGTATTTATAAAACAAAGTCACTTTCTGCGTCGGATAAAGGGATTTTGATGCGGTTTTCATAAATAAATTCTGGTTTACGTACGTGTTACAGACCTCTCACAAACCGAAGCGAAACGAGGTCGGGTCGCTGGTATCATTATAAAAATATTATATTATAGTAACTTTTTTTATGTAACTACCAATGGGCGGCTGACGGATGCTTACGTCAAAATAATGTCGAACGTTATACGTAATATGGATATGACTGCAAGGGGTTTAATAAAAAGAACGAAATTGTCAAATAGTTATATAATTGTATTGTTGTAGGCACTGTTAACACGTTTCCACGGAATATTGCATAAAACTAAAAAGTTTATCAAATCAATATTAAAATCTTCTTGATTCTGTTTCGTGCAAAATTCTTGACGGCGATGCGTATTAGATTTAACATGTCTATCAATCACGCTTTTTCGTTTCGCAAATAAACTTACTTGACATTTTGTATAAAAGATCGAGCCTTTAGAAGTATCGTAAATTAGATCACGTTTATCAATTATCCACTTACGAATTGTGGTTTCCTTTGCCATCTTAAATATGAATATTGAAAACTGAGCAAATTTAATTGACAAGTCTAAGACGTAATAGACATAAACGCTCATCAGTCTCAAGAGGTGATAAAATAATAAGTGGCCAGTATCTTCTTAGTATACAATCTACGTACAATAGAGGATAGCTTATTATGTATTTACTAATAATGTATGATAAAGATAAAAACTGCATAATTTTGTATTCATAAATATTTCTCGAAATTTAATAAGTCTTATCCATGTTCTGTTTACGTCCCTATTTTGCATCCGTCAGCCGCCCACTGGTAACTACACAGTCATTCTTACCCCTACGTAAACATGTCTATGTCTGTCTGTATGTCGCGTCGTAGTTTTCAAATGGATAAACAGATTTAATCGCGTTATATTAGAAAGCTAGTTTGCCTGGCGTGGTTCTTAGCAGAGTTTATTGAAAATCAGTTATACCGTTAGAGTTCAAACTGTAAGGGTCACAATGATTTCTGGCAGTTTTTGATCTATTTTATCTACATCCATACCATATCGCTCATCCAATAGAATAATGACATAGTTGCTTTTTTAGCATGCATGTTATGTCATTGTTCCACGCGATAGACCTGACCTTTAGAACACTTATGACGGTAAAATCTCAGAACCCGATTTTTTGCAATTATGTCATTATTCTACTGGATAAGAGATAATTGGGTGGATCAATTTTTTGTTGTTGTTATTCTGTCCCGTAAGCCAGGAGACAACAGTGATAGAGTTTCTTAGAAAAAATGTTATAATATATACTTCCAGCACACTCAGGAGAAAGGCCATAAAAGAATCGGTGTGTAATTGTCAATAAAACAGTTTTTTAGTGGACTTATATCCTTTGAAATCACAGTTTTAAAGAGTGACCCAGGAGACGTCACCATGGCAACGAGCTACAAAGAAAAGTTGATTGACCCTATGTTCAGAAAAAAAAAACAAGAATTTACATTTGCTTATATTGCCTATGACCACCACACTAGGCTCTGCCAAATGATAAGCAAAAGGCCTATATTAAGAAACCTGTGTCTGTAGTTTTATTTTAATGCTAACATTAGGGCCTGTTTCACAATCAACGAGTAAATTTATCTGCCATTTAAAGTTGGCTCTCTCCTTGTCTATTTACAACTGTAAGACAAAGAAAGGGCTAAATTATCTGTCAAATATGCTTTACTCGTCGATTGTGAAACAGGCGGTTAAAGTATTGCATGTCATAAAAGTATTGGTTATCGATGTGTTTGCATCTTAAAGTACACATTAAATTATCGGTGACCGATACTTTAAGATACAGGGCAATCACAGATACAGGTTTCTCACATATTGTAGAAAAGTTATGATATGTATGTAGAAAAGCACAAGACCGGTCTGAGTGGAGAGCATTGGGGGAGCCCTATGTCCAGCAGTGGACGTCATAACATGATGATGATGATGCATGTAGATAAAGAAATGTATACGACTGTACACATAATCAGGCATTAAAACACTCGTATGTTAATGCCTCTCATTATGCACGAGTCACATAATCTTCTATTTTAATTATTTCATTTGATTCCACAAATAAACCATTTCTCTTCGTCAAATGTTTTTCTTTTCGTTTGTATATTCTGCTGCTGATTTAAATACGGCCGGCCAGTATCTGGCAGTGTAAAATATGGACCGTTATTATTCCATAAGCCGGGCAAAATAAGAGACGCTGGTCAGTCCACGTGGGAGATTTATACGTCCATGCATCATCGGGGAAGAGGCTAGGGCTGCGCGCACAAATAAAGGTTCGACGGAAAGTAGTGACGTAACGGTAGATGTGATAATTCAGGTGTGATTTTTTGGCGAACGTTTTCGATCACGAATATTTACGCAAAATACATTTTTAGTTTCATTTTTCAAGGAATTTTATTTATATCCTCCTGCCGCCCAGAGGCCTTTTAAAAGGCCTTCTAAAAATCATATTTTAAACTTTTTATGACAAGAACCTATGTACTGATTTCGATTAACAACTTTTTTGCCCTGGGCGGCACGAGGTTATGCCATAATGGAACTCCGTCAAAGTGATGTTATAATTTAATTTTTAAGAATTCTCTCTTTGACATAGTTCCATAGTGGTTTATGATTTAAATTGGCTGATTGTACAACTTTTTTGTCGTTTCGTAATAGTAAACTTACTTACTCAATTACGCATGAAATCGAATGCTAGCTAGTTTTTTTCTTTGTAATTTCTTCAACATATTTTAATTTTGTTAAATCACTTACACGCAAGTACTTTAACTTTATTTATTATTTTAGAAAATAAACGCGTGTGTGATAACCCTGGATCGCAGGGACGGCTGAAACGGCAAACCAATGGTGGATATCTTTTTATGCGTTACGTGTCTCCATGCGTTACGTGTATGTGTGTGTGAGAGTCGACGTGCTTTACGCGCATGTGTGCGTAGGAATCGGGTGCTTTATCATACGTGATTTCGTCAGGGCTCAACAGATATTTACTTTGAAAGGGACATTTATTCTTGACAGATATGAAAACTAATGGGGCGGTGATATTTTTATGGACGGTCGTTTTCCAAAAAATCGTTAGAACGTTTTGATTAATTCTCAAATGGCCCTGAAAGGTCTGCATTATGCATATAACACTTAAGTTTTGTAATATTTGCTATTGTATACGACAACTTTTAGGGTTGCCTAATTCACTTTATTTAAGCCTGTATTGCTTATGTATCGTAATAATATGCTATTGACTTTATAGTAGCTCTTGCTGTCAAGTAAATAAAAGCTACTGATAAATTCTAAAATGAAGTTGAAACTGCAAATCGTTGTAGTTGGAACAGGAGCTGGTTGCGTCGTACTTTCGCAATGCTATTTTTACATTTCTACCGCTCACGTGTAATTTCGAGCATTCGATTATCAAACCGAAAATCGATATCGGAAGTTGTTAAAAATGCTGTCCGTTACTCACGATTGTGTTTTATTTGGAAAAAAAAAACAAAGCGGAGCAGGTGAATGCCTTTTTACTTTGATCAAAGGGTGTCGTTAGATTTGTCTTACTGACTGTGAAATGTCGGATTTAGACCCGAATAATCATCATCATTATCATCATCATCATCATCATGTCAGCCGAAAGACGTCCACTGCTGGACATAGGCCTCCCCCAAAGCTCTCCACCCAGACCGGTCTTGTGCTTCTCGCATCCACCGCGTTCCCGCGATCCTTAAGGCGCGTACAAATTATGCGCGGCTGCCGCGCGAGCCAGTGTTCGCGTGAACATTGGCTCGCGCGGCAAATGTTCGAAGGAATTTAGGTAGACCGCGGCTGCCGCACGCGACAAGCGATCCAACTCGATCAGCGCATGGCATTAGTTCGTTCTTAACCATGGACGCGCGTAAAACCGTCCAAATTGCGCGCGCGGCAGCGACTGAAGCTCCTTTGATGCGGGCTAAAAGACCGACAGCGCTCGGATCGCCCCGCGGCACGTTCGAGCGCGGCAACGTTCGAGCTGCCGCGCGCGGAAACCCCGTCTACATTATGCGCGGCCGCTGCGCGAGCCAATGTTCGAGTGTTTGCCGCGCATAACCTGGACGCGCCTTTACAAGGTCGTCACTCCATCTTGTTGGAGGCCTACCTACAGCTCGTGTCCCGGTCCGCGGGCGCCACTCAAGAACCCGAATAATATAATGTCTTAAAATAATAAACGTATTAATCGTCACACTTTACTGTGTGATACATATAAAAAACGCTCTAATAGTAGTTTTTTTTTATCCTGAAATATTTACAGTTTTGGAAAAAAAAGTGTTTTGCAAAGTAATATGTAAACTTATTTGCGCCTCTAATCAAGTGGGTAAAATCTAAATCGCATTTGACCTGTTATGGGATATTTTTTCTCGGCCGCCATTATTGTCAAGTAAATAAGAGCTATCAGAGCGTTGACAATGCTATAACAGGGGGGTTATTATGACATAGCATTGCAGTTCAGTTAACGTTGAGAGAGAAGGACAGAGCTATATAACTGCCATAGCTCTGTCCTTTACGCTCGCCGTAAAATTAACTGCATAGCTACGTCATAATAACCCCCAGATCAAAAACGATATGGTTTTTACCGTGTTGAATAGAGGCTTTGGCGTGTTGGCTCGTTATTCAGCCTGTTTAAAATCAAGCTCCAAATTCAAAGTCAATTCTCTTCTGCCACAGAGTCTAGAAGAGAGAGAAAAGCGGCACTCGAGTCACAGAGAGCAGCTTGCGCGCGAGCAACGCTACCTGCGGCGGCGGCTAGCGCAGCTGCGCGCGCCGCACGCGCGGCCCGAGCCGATGCATGCGCACACGACGCGGGCGGACTCCTGCTCGTCGCTCGAGAGCTCGTCCGGCGTGTCCACGGCCGAGCGCTCGCCGTCCAGTGTCTCAGAAAGTGGTGAGTCTGAACTCTTTGTAATTCTGGGTCAAGCGGCTAAATTATTTTTTGGATCAATCCAACATGGGACACCATGGGCTAAAACTACTCAATAAAACTATATTGCTTTTGAGATGCTATCATATAGTTTTTAACTTAGAGCTATCGTGACGTCACTTCCATTTAACTATACACCAGCCAGCTATAGTCTGTGTCAAATAAGTAAACAAATAAATAAATAGCCAAAGAAGTAAACAAATTAATACTATTTGACACATAACCTCAAATATTAATCAAGCGTGATTATTATAATATCGTATAATTAATAGTCATTTAATTCAAAACTTAATAGGGTTAAGTCACCAGTGGACTGCCAGAGACCTGCAGTCGGCCTCTGCCTATACTTTGTATAAGTGGGAAGAGTAACAAAGATATATTTTCCACTGTTCGCACACATATAAGATCGACTACTGGTGACTTTACCCTATGATGTGTAACGTAAATATCAAGTGTATAAATCATTGCTAAGACCTCACTTGATCTTTAAAAGCACGTGATTATCGAGTAATAATGGTAAATTAGTTCGTTTCATTTTGTTTACATGGTTGCCAATTTCACCTTCACAAGTTGTTGTATCCCTTTACCAGAACACAACAATGCGAACACGGCTGCTTGGCGGTAATATATACCAGCAATCATATATACCTACTATAACCCAACATGAATCTCAAGAATTTATAACTCATTTCTAATTAGGTACTACAGGCATAAGAGCTTGTCAGATAATTTTAAGCTTAAGGTGATATATTATTTCTGGTGACTGTACCAGGAGCGGCTAGTCCAAATAACTACAGTCAAAAATCGTATTCAGTCAACTAATTTACACATATTATGCATATTCAAATTTCCTTAAGTTATGCGCACCGGACGCTGCATTAGCTGCACAAATAATGCATTGTGCATTTAATGCAAGCGAGCATTTACGCTCGGGAGTTCTTTTAAAGTTCGTTTTGCGAAAAATTTATGTATACTTTCGGAAAAGGCAGAATATTTTTCCATTTCTAATTTATAAAGACACACATCCTACACCAAAATCAATTATTCCGCGAACCCATTTGTCGGCTCTAAATACAAAAGTAAGTAAGTTTACCCAGTAGAATGGAGGCCCTTTGTAAAGTCCAGGGATAAAATCTGGGGACCAAGTGAAAAAGGGTACAAGTCAACTTAACTTGTAATAAAAAAGAGTGGTACTCCACTATACTAGTAACCTTTTTCAATCGATCTTAAGAAGACTTATACCCTGATTCACTAGGTCCCTATAAATGTAGCCGTTGCCTTTGCTACTTTCTAACGCTACGGACGAACCATCAACACGTTTTCGATTATATAAAAAGCGAAATTTTCAGCATTCGGCATAGCTTGACTTAGAGCGCCGATGCGTTGCGTCGGCCAAGCCGTTTGTCGAATTTCGGCGACGGCTAATGTTGTGGTATTAACATAAACGCCCTCGGCGAAATTGATTCCGCGTGGAAGGGAGATAATCGTTTTTTAAAGAGTAGTTTAAAGCGCATTTGACGCGAGGGGAGGCTCTCGCTTTAACGTGTGTTTTTTAGCTCCAAACCATCCGTCCATGGAGGCACTTAGTCTATTTTTCATTTTTACGGTTGTTTTTTAACCAACCGCCGAAATGGGAGGGTCATTTTAACCCCCTACTCAAAGGGAGGGGTGTTATGAGTGTAACGCCTGTCTTTGTGTGTTTGTCTGTCTGTAGCATTTAAGGTCCCAAAGAGATGAAACTGCAAAACCGCGTAAGTAACATTTTTAATAAGGAGCAAAATGCACCGTTTTAATAACTTAGTAAGGTTTATTTTGCTCTGTCATAAATTAGTTACGCGGTTTTGCAGTATCACCGACGATTTGTAATATTTGTAGAATTTCAAAGATATTGACCTGTTTGTATGAATGTATGTGTGTGGGTATGTATGGCTACTTGTTCCCTCGTAGAGAATCAACCGATATGGGCCAATTTCGACGAGAGTGTTGTGTTGCGGTGTCACTGGGCATCTAAATTAAAAAAGGGCGGACTTAAAAATATACCTTTACAACATGACTATTAACATACATATATCAAAGTAAACATAAAAACATACAATTGGCTTTTCAAAGCTTGCTTTCTATACCAGCCTGGTTCCTTGTTAATTCTTGCCTAACTTCACCCAACTTTATTTTTCTATAGCCGGCCAACAAACGTTTTACTGGCCTCAAAATCCATTGTGGCCCGTCGTACCGGCCTATATTGTTACCCTTTATTTATGTGTTAACTTTGGCAATTTAGGTGTCCTTCATAAATTATACACAAAAAGGCTTTAGCATTACGAAATTGTGATGTCCTTACGCAATTTCATAACTATCCGAAAAAACCGAATTTTATGAAATTGAAAGTCTATTTTTAACTAGTGAAAGTCCTATTTGCAATGGTTAAGTTATAGTTAGTCGTAATACAGTAAAATAGGCTGTATTTTAATGGGATAAATGTTATTATGGTAAACAGGTTTATTGGCCGTGTAAGTAGAGATTAGACGAGAGATTTCTCTTTATGACGTCATTGGGGTGAGTTGATTCAATTTGAATATATTATTGTTGATCGGTGCTGAATATAAATTGCTTTACTGTTGTTGTCTTGCGTAAGCAGATAAACAATAAAAAGAACCGAATTGAGAATTCCTCCTTTTGTTTGAAGTCGGTAAATTAATAAATATGTACATAGAAAATATCTATCCTCCTGCCATTGAAATAAAGATCTAGTGCAAACTAAGTAATGCAGAATTTCTTTTATTTTTATGAGAAATTGTCAAATAAAAAAATTGACGTTAATTTATTCATAATAGATTCATATTCCTTTGACGAATTTCGTTGTATGGTGGCCCTCAGGAGGCTATAACTTGATAAATAGATGTTCGTATACAATTGTCCCTTTGTAAGTCTTTGTAAGACATGACATCACATCTTTGACGACGCGCTGGCCTAGTTGGTAGTGACCCTGCCTACGAAGCTAGCGGTCCTGGGATCAAATCCCGGTAAGGGCAGATATTTGTGTGATGAGCGCGAATATTTGTTCCTGAGTCATGGATGTTTAAGTATTTATGATATAAGTATTTATATCGTTGTCTAGTACCCATAATACAAGCCTAGAGCTTAAATTGGGACTAGGTCAAATGGTGTTACATTGTCCCCTGATATTTATTTATTATTATGTACTGAAAAGTCAAAATGTATGGGGTGATATTAGAGGCTGAAATGGATCTCCAGCAGCTTATGCCAATCATACATACATTACATTCTTAATGACGATACCGTTCACCGCTAGCATTTTGTCTAAAGCCACCGACGTAAATCATCATCATCATCATGTCAGCCGAAAGACGTCCACTGCTGGACATAGGCCTCCCCCAAGGCTCTTCACTCAGGTCTTGTGCTTTTCGCATCCACCGCGTTCCCGCGATCCTTACAAGGTCGTCACTCCATCTTGTTAGCTTGTCTCCCGGTGCGCGTACGCCACTCAAGAACCTTCTGACCCCAACGGCCATCAGTCCTGCGAGCGATGTGCCCCGCCCACTGCCACTTAAGTTTAGCTATTCTTCGGGCTATGTCGGTAACCTTAGTTCTACTGCGGATATCATCATTTCTGATTCTATCACGCAGAGAAACCCCGAGCATAGCCCTCTCCATAGCCCTCTAAGTGACTTTGAGCTAAATATAATATTAATTTAATGAATATTGGCATTGGCACGCGAATCGGAACTCAATGACCAAAAATAAAACCGAGATTTCTCTTTTTGCCGACAAATAACACCAGGTCCCGGTGGAGTGCTTAGAAATGTGGGAATTTCGATAATCATGGAATGCAGAATTTTTCCTCGTTCTAAAATGGACGACATGGTTCCTAAGGGCTAATTTCCTTATCTCTTATAGAGCAGATTTTCTCGTCTTTCATAGATTATTTTCTTTGATTCTTTGCACGAGCAAAAACGCTGTGTTAGTTTTCACGTATACGATTTTGAACTTTGACTAAACCGTCTAAGATTTAAAATACTCTTAGCACAAGGGAAGACATAGTGAATTTTGCATGCGCAGCGAAGTATTATGCGTTTTTTAACCTTACATAGGTAAGGTAGTATATCGTCATTACTTTGAAAAAACCTCGTATCTCATATTTCGAGACGTACGATTTTAAACTTAAATATGAAGAGAATTAAGTTCAAACTCATACATCTCAAAATATCTGATACGAGTTTTTTCTAAAGTATAGTAACGATATAGTATTTGAGACTTATACATTCACTTAAATTCTTAAGACTATTCAAAACACAAGACAACAATCCTAAGACGAGAACGACAAATCAGTTGCCCCGAGGTAAATGCTACTCCGCAAGTTATGTTAGTCATGACCGGAACACAAAAATGCGAACACTGCTTGGCGGTGGCTGCAAAAAATTTGAATATCCTCTAGATCAAATTTAAATTTTATACCCTTTTTAAGAATAAAGCGACAGTGGAATACCCTCGTATTTATGATAATCTCCGCGTCGATCCCGCCGCTCGTTTTTATGCAGATGCTCGTAAAACTGAGTGTTTGGTTTGCATCTCGGATTCCGTTTTAAGTCTGCGGAACCCTTCTGAGCGTAATAGAGTGGTCAAAATAATATATGGCGTCTTAACTTTTATATAACAGTTTTCGAGACGACTGAGAATGAGGGATCTGTCAATGAATATTGTCATAATTTCGATTGTCATAACACATTACGCATAAAGTTGATGCTGATATTATTTTTTTGGCATAAATTGTACTATGGCATAATTGTTCCCTGTCATAATTTTACGGAGTCATAATTGGTTTAACCATAATTTAGAATGTCATACATTTATTTAGTCATAATATTAATATAATATAAAGTTAGTGGCAAAACCGACTCGGATCGCGGATAGGTTAGGGTTATTTTTTTTTATAAAACAGCGGAAAAACTTTATGGACATTATAAAGTATGGTTAAATATCAAATGTATGTTACACAATATGTTCTTAAACATTATGATTAAAAACTTTATGCGCATAAATGTATGGCTTAATACAGTTATGCATAATGATGATTATGAGGAAACTACGTATGCTTATAAAAATATGACTTCAAACTTTATGCGACCCGATATGGACCCGTCAATGAGAGAGCTTTTATCTGACTGCTAGAAAAGGAATAAAGGAAGTAAAGTTTTAGTCATATACTCCTTTTGTGTAGTTAATAAACTAAAAGGCAAATATTTGTGGGATGAGCGCGAATATTTGTTCCTGCGCACTATGGTCCCGCTCATAGGTCATAAGTCCAAATAATCAACAATAGCCGAGCTATGATTTGTACTTCTCTGATAACACATTCATTACCAGCCTACTTAAAACTATAAATAGTTTTGAAGTAATCAGTCGGGATCATTGTTTTTCAGACCTCCGAAGTGAACACACTTAAACCGCGTAATTAGTCTTATCAATAGATCATTAAAGTGAAAGTTGTTTGTTGACGGATTTCTAAAAACTTGTTGTGATAAACTCTATTGAATCATCATAGAAATTAATAACAAAGGTATGTGTTTTAATAATAATATTTTTACTAGCTATTTTTACTATACATTTTATATTTATTTGAGAGCTACGAGACACCTAATTTTATAAAAATATTTAAATTGTTTGTGTATTACCATTGAGTTTTATCAATGACGCCATGCTGTACCATTAATAATTTTGATTGTTTAAAAAGCGTATAAAAGTCTAGTTATTGTGCCAATAGTCATCTTCTGCTAGATTTTGCTAGATGTTTTATTAATTCGTCCTCTACGCTGTTCGTAGAAGATGCTACGATATTTGTCAATTTCTAATGTATTTTGTTTTCTTTCTAACAGGTTCTTTTTTGCAAGTCCAGTTTACAAGAATGCACATATTTGAACTATGGCACCTTGCTAAAGGATCACAGATGGAAAAATATCGAGTTTTGGAAATGGTCCCGGAAGCTGAAAACGTTGAAATCGAAGTTCTAAGTAAACGCGTTAATTGCATAATCCAAAGGATCGCAGATTACTGGAAAAAAGCAGAAAGTAATAAATATGAACTAGTCAGAAAACATAAAAAATGGTTAAATGTCCTTGAAACTATAGATATAGCAAAAAATGAGTCGGTATCTGCGAGAGAAAATTAGTTTACTGGTCAAGAAATGACATCAAATCTCGGTCGACCGAAGAAAGATTTTGAGTCTTGCAGTAAACGAACTCAGCGAAGGAGATTAGTGGACCTCTCAAAAATTGATAACTCGGCCGTCAATGCTTTGATAAATACTTCGTCAACCTCGAGTAGTGGGCCAAATGATAGTCATAAATGTGAAGTGAATCCAAGTGAGATCCTATCGCTAATCACAGAAGCAAAATTAACAAAACACCAATACCTTTTAATTAAAGAGTTCATTAATAGTAAACAATATCCAGTTTTGCCTTCGTATCATAAGGTTTTAGAAGCCAAGAAACAGTGTTACCCTGAAAAATTATCTATTACTGAAAAAAGTGCCGAAGTAGAGTTACAAAATTTGTTGAACCACACGGTTAAAAGAATACTGGATTCTCAAAATATACTGTTATCAAGTATCGATCCCGAGACCATAGGTGATGTTATGTTAGTTGGTAAGTGGGGTTTTGACGGTAGTACCGGACACAGTGAGTATAACCAGTGCTTTTCCGATGACCCAATTTAGAAGATGGAAGTTTATTCGTCATAGTTGCAACAACAGGAGAAGAAACAATATTATGGAAGAATCCTCGCCCATCATCAACTAGGTACTGTCGCCCTATTCGCTTCCAATTTGCAAAAGAGACAAAACAATTATCTAAGAACGAAGAAGATTATTTTAAAAAGAATTAAAAAAATAAATTAGGTCTGATAGTGGACAAGCCGCGTAGCGGAGGAAGCGGCAACTCGAATGATGGGAATACAGCACGTAGGTTTTTTGCTAACTCTGCCATTTCTGCTGAAATTACAGGAATTAAGCAAGAGCTTATTGATAGTTGTGGTACAATTCTTAACTGTCTCAATTCCGGTTACAAAATTAATTCTGAGAGATTTAAATCGTTTGCTTTAGACACGGCTCGACAGCTTGTTGAGGAATATCCGTGGTACAATTTGCCAGCGTCCATTCACAAAGTTCTGATTCATGGGTCTGAAGTAATCGATCAGTTCGATCACATGATGGTATCCATAGGAGAACTATCAGAAGAAGCTGCCGAAGCTACAAATAAAAATATAAAAGCGTTTCGGCTCAACAATACTAGAAAAATGTCACGTGTTGCGACGAATACCGATCTTTAAAATCGACTTTTATTAAATTCTGACCCACTAGTTACGGGTCTTAGAAAGCTTCCTAGGAAAAAAAAGTGTTTCATCTAAATCTGTCATTAGTTTATTACATTATTGCTAAGCTCATTAAAGTTTCACTAATGAGTGTTAGATAGTTTAATTATAGTATTTTTAAGATAACAACTCTTTACGTGCGGTTCATTCTACTGCATGAATTGCAGATAACGAAAAAACTTAGTAAATATTTTTGCGTTCAATATAAGTTGTTTTTTTTAAATTAAATAGTATTAAGGTATTGTTTGTTATATTTTTAAGTGAAAACATGTTACTTACTATTTATAAGTGTTAATTATACAGTATTGAAATATAGTGAATTTTGAAACGTTTGTAATTGTTTTTTTTTATTATTATTCAATAATATATACACATAAAATTAATTGTAAGTCCTTTATTTTATCAAATAAATTCATAATTAACAACAATATATGCATTTCTTCCCAATAATGTTGGAAATTTTGGACAAATCGACTTATGACACTCTCTCCATACACGCTGAACCACAGTGTGCGTCTTGGATGTTTTCTATGTATTTCTCTATATAAGTATTTATATCGTTTTCTTGCTAGTTTAGTTTGTGACTAGGTCAATTGGTATAACATTGTCCTCTGATATTTATTATTTATTTATCATGCCTTATCTACAACATAAAACTGCGGGCCCCTATCACTTGTCTCTTTCTCTCCACTATGCAAGTGCAAGAGTGACGGATATGCTTTGTCCACCGCAATTATGCAACCATAATTGCCCTGGAGCCGGAAATGAGGTTTTTTATCCCGAAACATTCTACGCAGACCGAGTCACGGGCTAAAGCTAACATTTACTATTAACATGAACATTACCGAAGATAAATAAAAAGGTCGTAACACAGGGTTAATTTAAGTTTGCCTTTTGATTACACATTTAATTATACACCGCTGGTGTAATTATCATTACACTGGACGAGCACCAGAATGAGCCGACGCTTGCCACTCATCAATCATTTTAAAACTAAAATGGATGACGACATTTTTTCATATGCCAATCATAGCAACACAAACAAAAATCAACCTTCCGTCTTAAAGTTTAGGGTTCAAAATCAAATGTAGTTTTTCCATTAATTATTTTTGCGGACACGTCCACAATCGTAATGCCTTCGCGTGTCTTATTTTAAAAGGTCACAAGTCATTATTGAGTGTTTTTATTTGAACATTGTGCTATTGGTGTAGAGTTAGTTTTGCGATGTTGTATGTTTAGTTATGAATGTGATTGGAAGTATTTCGTGATTATTATTATGGAGGCATTTGTATGAAAAAATACGAATATAAAACAAACGTGATTGTTATTGATTCATTCAATGTTTTCAATTGATTAAATAATAAATAACTAGTACAATTTCAAAAATCTTGCAAAACTTAATACGTAATGGTATCCCTTATCTTTTATCTATAATCGAAACGAATAAATTAAACTATAATATTTTTCCACAGTTATAACTTATAACTAATATTTCTAATACGATGCAAATAAATCAATGAAACTAGACAAACATGTCACCTAACCAATTTCCCACTATTATACTATATCACTTTATAATCAGATATTTATAACTTTGCCCATATATTTCCACACAGTGTTCACGTATTTTCACTTTACGTATATATTCGTAGCGCATCAAACTTGCAAAATCAAATTGACTACGTAGAGTGAGCAAGCGTAGCACCACGTAGCAGTAATAAACGCTACGCTAATCTCGTAGCGCCCGTAGTGCCGCTACGATAGCGGCTACAGATTGTATCAGCTACGTGTTTGAGTAATACTGCTGCTGTATAAAGCAAAAACGCAGTATGCGCAATAGAATGCATTCTATTGCGCATACTGCGTTTTTGCGTTTATAGGCCCTAAGCCTTTTAATTTTTTTAATTTTTTTTTATGAATGTTTTTATGTTTTCTATGGTGTCGTATATTGTTTTATAATCTTCATCCATAACGTTACCCGTCAAGAAAATAATCACTCACAAATTCACCGAACGCATTATTAAAATCGTTAATCTAAACACATATTATGCATCCCCTATTATGCGTTCAAAACCCGTAGGAAATGACCAGCATTATTACAACCAATTTTACTATTTGAACTTTCTTGTCCGCGGTAGTAGGTAAAATCTGTACTATTATGTTATTATAGTACACATTCTAGTGACGTTATGAGTTTAAATTTGGAACAGCAATCAAAAGCGGATAATTAAAAACGTTATCGACTCGAAACGTCAATTCAGTATGTTTTTTTTAATATAAACCGCACGACATTTAATTTCGAGTGACTTGAGAATAGGGACTTTATTCGTTTATCGATGATTCTAAAAAAAACATCCGACTTGACACAGGATCGCATTGCCGCCATATTTATTTTTTGCTGTTATGTTACGAAAGTAGGACAATTCTAAACTTATGATATGTGCGTAGATAAAGTAGTGTACGCAACTGTACATAATTAGGCCTTAAAACACTCGTGTGATCCTATTATGAAACTCGCTGACATAAACTACACTCGTAATTTAAGGCCTCTCATTACGCAACAGTTGCATAACCTAGTTCAATATTGCATTAAAAAAAATGATCTCATTAAATGAAAGGATATGAAATACAATCCATTTTATTCATTCCAGATATAATGTTTCATAGTAATATTTCGGTATCAAAATAGAAATAATGCATGTTTTATTTTTCAGTACGACAGGGTTCGATTCCCAAACTGAGTACATTTTTTTTAAATCTATGTATGCAGTTGATCTTGTCATTTAAATCGAGCACATGGTTCCCAAGAACAGATTTTTGTATGTCTTATAGTTTCAGACTTGCCCATACTGACCGATCTAAATGTGCCACCCTGTATAATCCAGTGCAACTTGTTCTAAATGAACACGCGCCGGAGTTGCACGTGCACTGATTTATTTGTACTAACCAGTGCAATTATCAAACTTATTATCTACAATTATTTATTGCGTTGAATATGCGGTGCAGTGAATGCAATGTTGGTGTTAGTGCTGCTAAGTGCATTACGTGTAATAAACAGGAGCCTGTTGTTTTCCCTTTTAGGGTTCCGTGCCTCAAAAGGAAAAAATCGGAACCCTTATAGAATCAGTTGGTTGTACGTCTGGCCGTCTGTCTGTCAAGACCATACATCGTTATCGCGGGAGCACAAACAAATCTCTTAAAGAACACGTATTACAGAATGTCTGTTCAGTATAAACGGAATATTCTGCCTATACACTCTAAGCCTCTAAGAAGTTCTTCATATCTTGCACGAAATTTTCGCTGGAAACAGTCAATTAAACTTGTCTTACGCTGAGTAAATGCTTTTATAAGCCAACGTAACGTGTCAGCTTTATTAAAAAAAAAACAAATATTTTTGTCCAGAACTAGTTTAATTTCTTTAAATATATTTCATATTTAATTTAGATATATTTTTGTATCTTTTTGTACATATCAAATCAATCAAGAATGACAAATGTCTAATGTAGCAGGGAAAGTGACTGAAGAGGTTGAGGTTAGGATTGCGTATCTTATCTCTTAAAATATGTACTACTAATTAAGTCAAATACGGAGGTAAGACACTTGAAATAAATTGATACATTTTGAACTCGTACGTATAAACGTTTCTCGATACGAGTGTCACTTCTGTTATTGCCTATTTGTCATAATCTTTGACTACTGTCAAATCGTTTTTGCTCCCGCGATAACGATGTATGGTCAAGACCCTTAATATCGGGAACGCGTATTGAATTGAAAATAAAACCATATACAGTCTGTGAGTACTTAGAAGAGGTTTAGTACTTCTCTCTCACTCGTTCTCATACAATCTTATTAAGAGCGAGTGAGAGAGAAGTACTAAACCCGAGCCTTTTCTAAGTGCTCACAGACTGTACTCAAGTCTACAGTCCCTTGAAGCTGTGGAAAAATCAAACTCCTAAGGCAGAAATTGTCGAAAAATACGTTATATTTCGACACTATTAAGGGAATCAAAATTTATAGGGTATTTTACGTTGACCTAGAAGTATAAAATACATGCATATATTAAATCACGCCTGTTTCTCAGAGGGGTAGGCAGAGACCACTTCTTTCCACTTGCTACGATCTTGACAAATTTCTTTCGCTTCTTCAACACTCATACATCGAGTCATGCACGCACGTCTGTTTCGGGTACTTAAGATTCGGCCCTTTTCCAGTATTTCTCCGATTTGATTCAAACTGATTTGAATATGAAATGTGGCAAGTAATACCGTCATATACTACCAATATAAGAAGAGACTATAATTTTTTATGAAATCCCAAAAAAAACAGGGTCTTCATGCTAGGAACGGCGGTCCAAATTTGAATTGTTCATAATTCGTGTCATATCCGGATCACTCGGTGGGCGACGGTTTAAAAAAAAACTAGAGAAAGACTATACGGCAGCTAGCAAGGAAACGGCACTGCATTGTACTTCACAATAGTTTTCAAACATTCAATATAGTATCAAACGCCCTTTAAGTTCCCCCACTAGTCATTAGGGGGTGATTTACGAGCGGCTTATCGCTCCCGTGCCCTCGCCACCTCCCTTTATTAATTACGAGCACTGGCTAGTGCTTGCTGGCAGTGTTCGTCGGGGCTCGATGAGTTTGCACTTTACAAGTGTTTGGTCTAGATAAAAAGTGTTGTTATCTGGAATGTAGGAGAGTGAGCGGTGATGAGAGCTTGTGTCGTTACGCTGATGCAATAAGTAGTAGTAGTTGAACGCATAACATCAATATACATGGCAGTAAATATTCCATTTACAAAAAATATACAGGGTTCTTCCTTAGCCCTTTAATATATAGCATGTCGAAAGTCTCAAAATTTTTACAATGCTAGAAATCGTACTGCATATTATATGTTTGAAATTTACTTTAATTGTTTGTTTGAAAATGAACTTTGAATCTTTCATATTACATACATACATACCTTCATTCCCTGAGTGGGGTAGGCAGAGCTACAGAATTACCAACTACTCTAAAAACTTATTGATAACTCTGTAACCACAATTTGCACAATTAGGCTAAGATGTTTAACAGTGTATATTAGTGACAGGTAGCAAGCTCATCGCCTAACAGTACTACAAGCCTTTGTCATTGTTTTGATTAAATATATTTCAAATCATCAGAAAGACCCATTTAAAAATATAAAACACGCATAAAGCCAAATACGGCTTCGTATGCAATAAAAGGTGAAGCTGCATTCCAACAAACTTGTACATACATACATACATTAAATCACGCCTGTTTCCCAGAGGGGTAGGCAGAGACCACTTCTTTCCACTTGCTACGATCTTGACAAATTTCTTATTCCGAGATTAGTCTACCCTACAATGCAAACTAAGTAACTAAGTTACCTAAGTTGTCAAAAAAAAATGTTATTATAAAAAAACAGGGGACAGTGTCATACCAATTGACCTCGTCCTAAACTAAGCTCTAGGCTTGTACTATGGGTGCTAGACAACGATATAAATACTTATATAGAGAAATATAAACTTAAATACATAGAAAACATCTATAACTCAGAAAAAAATATTCACGCTCATCACACAAATATCTGCCCTTACCGGCATTTGAACCCAGGACCGCTTGCTTCGTGGGCAAGGTCAATACCGACTAGGCTAGGCTAGGCTACTTACAAGTTCATTTTTGCAAAAAAAAAAATTACCGACTTATACTTAAAAATGTTTTCTCTCAAGTTGTTTCCCGTGAGTAAAATGTTCTATCTTAAATATTCCTGGTAGTTTTCCCCCAGGTTCAGCATCTTCGATCACCGGTTCATTGTCGGAAAATGATCTGTCTTTTTAAGAATATTTATTCTTAGTCACCAACATTCCTTTGTTAAAATTTCAGCGTGCCTCGAATACATTCTTTTTTTTCTAAATACTTTTGCAATCGCCTGCCTCAATTTTGGACCTGCCTAAAAGATCTGGCTCTTTGATTTTAGGGTAAAATGGTAAAGAGCTGAGATATTTTTACTTCATAACCCTAAAAATATCAGTCTTTATTAGACTTTAAAGCTGCGGTCATCCGTGTGACCTAGATGTAAGCATATGCCCGCCGACCTGGACCACCCAGCCATGCGGTAAAGATTTAGCGCCTGTCGCGGAGTCTAGATTTATGATGAGTTAGGGTTATACCAGTGTGTGGAGATATATGGGAGCTGGCGGGCAGGGTTTCCGTTTGATCAATAGAATGCATTGCGTGTGTTAAAGCCAGGCTACAATAGTAGATTGTTCTACAAGGGACTAAAACAAGCCATAATGACATGAGATGTTTAGCCACCCAAGCGGAGCGCGGAGTGTCATTATGGTTGTTTAGTCTCGCGGTAAACACTCTACTTTTCACTTCGAATGCGAGGAATAAAAACGACGTTTTATACAAAATTACAATATTGATTATAAGGAAGTTTCTTACAAAGGGTGATGGGCAATTTTGTATGGACCCCGTCCCCACCCTCCAACAGTCACGGGATGCATGTTTATATGTTCGTTAGGACCCAAAACAAGACAAAATAACTATTTTAGTAGCTAAATCGATTGGATTTTTTCTATGAAAAAAACCTTTCAAGAGTCATGCAATGCAAGAATGTGTTCATTTTTAAACCAATTCCATACGATATGATAATAATTTTCCAAGAAAACCCCATACATAGGACGATCGTCGTCATAGTAAAAAATCATCAGGTTGCCAAGATCTATCAAATGAGATATGTTTCGTTCCTGTTGGTGGGTGGGGACATTTTGCCCATTGTCCTTTGTTCTGCGGTATACGCTTTAAATTCTTGCATATTTAACCAATAGGTTCAAAACTAAAAACTATTATCACTAATTGGATATATATTTTAAAACTAATATAATTAAATAGATGCATATTTGTTATCATTGGTCAGGTTTCACGTTTTTTTTTTTTTTTTTTTAATATCTTTGCCCGGTTGTAATTTTGAGGTTAAAATAGTTTACACAATAACCGAAAATGGCGATAATTCTCCATTCACGAACACCATGATTGGTTGTTTAGGGGTTTTCAAAGTAAATAATAGAAAACTTTAATCCCTAGAGATTAAATGAGGGGCTTTAGTACCGATGTGTTCATACAAATCTCGTAAATTTAGTATGAACGCGTCGGCAATGTTTTTTTTTAATACTAAACTTTTTTTAAACTACGACATGTACAAACTTTTGAACCTTATTTAATCAGCTAACGAATCGAATAACAGCAAAACAATTGGTCAACTAATTCTTGATTGGTTGTCAATTTCGGTAAGTATTATTTGTAGGTAATCGTATGAGAAGGTGATACATTATTTGCCGGTACTGTATATAAATGAAGTAACTGACTGACATATCAACGCACAGCCCAAACCGCTGGGTCTAGATATTCCAAATTTGGCACGAAGGTTCCTTATGAGGTCTAGGGGTGCAACAAGAAAGGATTTTGCGAAAATCGACCCCCAGCGGGAAGAAATAGGGGGAGTAAGGGGAAACTCACTCTTCGCGTACGAAATCGCGGGCATCCCCTAGTTTAAAATAATATAAATTAACTACCACATATAAGTAGTGGTGTAGCAGCGATCTTAAAAAGCCCTGGTAGATTTTTGACGTGTTCATTGCGTCGCTGCTATAGCTCCCGGCTCAATAATGTCAAAATAACTCGTCAATGGATTGCTACACGCATGCCGGCTATCGACTAATGAAACAGCCTTAACAGTCTATTTGGTAACTATGTTTTTTGATGTACCTTGTCATTTAAATTGCTGAGTCAATTCTTATATGGCAGTTTAAACATGACATTAAATAGACAAGGTACTAATATTTATGAACTCGACTGTACACACACGGACTTTTTGATGATCTTTATATAACAAGTAATGTTTTGTAATATAAAACAGAAATGTAATTCAGACTACTCTCAATTGAAAATACGAACTCTTAACAAGAATTTTATGATCATTCACTGAGATTGGGACAATGGAGTGAAATTGCTTTCTTGTCGTAAGACGGCATTACGTTAGCATTGTTTCAAACCCTTAATACAGTTTAATATAGGTCTAATGCGGCATTAATATAAAGCTTTTGTATTATTCAAGGTTAGATGGCGTATTATAAAGCTTTTAAATCTGTCAAGCTTCAGTCAGTGGAAGAGATATTTAAATGAACCCCGTTATTAATAAGCGCACAGAAAACGTATTTTAGTTAAAGTCCTATTTGTCTCTTACTGTCTAATTCAGATGTCACAATGACAGATAAGGATAAACTATATTTCAAGCAAAAACTGACTGTGGCAAAGCATAAATGGAGGGTTATCTGTTTGACTTGTATATATGTCCGACTCAATGTCCGCTCGTAACTACTAAACGGCTAAACCGTTTTTAATTGCTTTGCTAACATCGACTCCACAGCTCTCTTTCGTCTTACCATGCTAAAACTCCGAACAATGGTTATCGCGTAGAATAGAGGCTGGTTCTACTTATTACATTGCCCTAAGCGATTTTCACCGTTCGGTTTGAACGGTTTGCCATAAAGTTGTACCTTAATATATACTTCCATACTTATATTATCTCTGTCTGTCTGTTTGTTACGCTTCCACGGCTAAACAACTGAATCGACTTTGATTTTTGGTATGGAGATAGCTCGAGTCCTGAGAGACTCTATGATACTTTTGTCCCGGAAAAATTAACAATATCTGAGGGAATAGCGTCGGCGTTAAACACTACTACGCGGACAGGGTCGCGGTCAACAGCTCTGCCCTCCTAAGCAAGCAGTATCCTAAAATCAATAACCAAAGCAGTTTTACTTCTCTTCTCTTAGTAATAAGGTTGATATTGCTACAGCTTTTTTATCTGACATACTGCGTATTAGCTTAGGAGGGCAGAGCTTGTACCTTACTCATACATATCATGTTGGACATGTAAATTTATTATTGTGTTGAAATTTATTAATCATTGTATGTATTGACATCAGACGAGTGACCATTATTCGATATTTAATTGTTGTTGTTTTAATTAGGTAATTAATTATTGTTAATTATTATTGTATTTTTTTATTATTAGTATTCATGTTATGACGATCTCAATGTAATTTCGTATTTTTTGACATGCAATGCAATTTATATTGTAATATTACATTGATGAATAAATAAATTAAACTAAACTAAACTATCACTATGTATTATAAACCCTATGTGAACTCGCAAAAAGCACAAATTCTAACTCATCAAAACAATCAGCGTCATGATCTTTATGCGCACGTAAACCCCTGATAAGGCGGGTTCAGCTATCAGTTGGGGCGAGGGGTAAGAGCGGGAGGGGGAGGGTGCTAATTACACCAACTATCCAACTTAAATTAGCTCGGGAACCGGCCGGGCGGCGTGAACTGTTGACAGTCGATGCTAATCTGTACGGCGATATTTTGTACAAGTTTAATTTTAGATGGAGAAGTATACTAGGTTCGCTGGCGTCGTTATAGGGCGTTTTCACTAAAAAGTGTACCCAATTAAGGACTGAAATTAAGGAACTTTAACTTTGTCAGTTTTGTGACGAAAATTAGCCATACATTGCGGCCGTCAATATATAGCTAATTTTCGTCACAAAACTGACAAAGTTAATGTTCCTTAATTTCAGTCCTTAATTGGGTACACTTTTTAGTGAAAACGCCCTATAGCGTTCATAAAGAAGTCTTTTAAAAAGTTTTTGTTTATGGCACAGATTTGAGACCCATATTCATTCATTTGAATTGTCAAGATTGGGGAACCCCATAATATTCCGAATTACGTTTTTCCGAAAGGTGTGTTATGCTGGAGCTATTTTAGATTAAATGCATAATTTAATTGCAATACGTAGGTTAGGTTGCGTTACATGTAAAAGCGATCACAAAAAATTAAGTCTTCTATCAAAACTGCATACGTAATAATGAGAATTCGGAATTTTGTTCAATTCGGAATTATGACTGTTTTGAATTATGTAGTGTACCCCTCAAGACTACAATCTTGAATTCAAATGCGTTGCCAACTCTGAAGACTAAGATGGTCATTTTATAAGTATCGCGCATGCGTGACATCTGTTAGCCTGATGGTACTCGTATTGATTATTCACGAATCGCGACAGTAACATTGCAGCTTGTTAAATATCACCATACTTTTTACAATTTTATCACCACTAACCGCCTGTTTCACAACCGACAAGTAAAGCATATTTTACAGAGAAATTTAGCCCTTTCTCTTTCTTACACTTGTAAATAGACAAGGAGAGAGCCAAATTTAAATGGCAAATAAATTTACTCCTATGTCCTTGTTAAATTCTATCAACAATATACGAGCTCTTGTGTCAACGGCGCTAAAATTCCTGTATACATATTTATGCAACTTGGTGTGAATGTTTATGTTTGCCCCCGACTGTTCCTCATATACAATACCAACTGGTTTAATGGGGATGCCATCGCTACAAATTGCGAGATGAATCAGGAAATTGGACGCTGACGATGTTTGCTCCAGGAAATTGTAACCGTTTGTAATCGTACGCATTCGGTTTTTACCTAATTTCAATATCAATCAAATACCCCGTCGGGAGAGTCAACGAGTCATATGAATTTTAGAACGTTTGAGTCGTTCAGTCGGGTAGTTGACTTGTAATGTAATTTTCGGGGGAGGTGGGTGCTTCTCCTAATTATTACTTACTCTAATGTTTTACGAGAACTAATTCAAAAGCGAGATATTAAAATATTGCCGGTTATGTTGCTTTACGGTTCCTTATAAACGATACTGGAAAGTTTTTTTTTGACAATGAAAGTGTTTCAACTTCTCTAGTCGAAATCAAGTCAGCAATCTCCATTTTAAAATAACTAACATAGGTAATTTTTCAGCATAACGCACAAGAAAACAACAAATATATTATCCCTATTATTAGCAACAGGCTTCGTCAAGACGTTTTAAAAATGTCGTTTTTTTTTAAAGAGTATTTAAAGAGTATAAATTCGACTATGATGGACTTACGTCGTTAAAGTTATTTTTCAAAGTAATTTTTCCCGGTTACCCTAAGTGACATTAAATAAAGCTGAAGGATTAAAAATGCGCGGGTGACCTAGAACCTTCAGGCCTGGATTCCGCTAATCCGTCTGTCAAAGGATTAACTTCGAAATTAATTATTGAAGCCGCGATTCTTTTTAGTAGATATTGGGAGAATAATTTCGTTGCTGTGGAATTTTAGAATTATCGTTGAAAGCTCTAAGGTTTTTTTAAGATTCATCATTTATTCATCGTTATCAAATTCTGATTTAGATTATATTCTATTCTATTTTAATTAATGGCTTTCACTGTTAACGTGTATTTTGACAATTTTATTAGTGAAATAAGTCCAGTTCGGTAAGGAGTATTTTCTTTTGTGGACTAAACGGAACGACATGGGATTAACTCCACGCCTTTCTGTTAAGTCCACATTCTAGATTTCATCGTTAAGCTTAGACTTCCACTGTTAGACGAACGTCCTACTCAAGCATTAACACGACTATCGGCTTTGTTATAAATATTGCAACTGCAAATTTCATAACGGCGTAAGTAGCCACAGAGTAAAAGTTTCAACGGACTAATGCCGTCTATTTGTCTAACTTACGTATTCGATTCCATTGATGTATCTGTTCTCGATTCCCGTCCTCGATTTATCTTGGTCCTTTTTTCTAATGTGTGCTAACATTCGTAATTTATATTGTAAATTATATTAGCTAAGTATATCGAGGAGGATTCTATCTAGGCTATAGTGGAGGGGGGAGATCTAAGAAGGGATGGATGGAATGTGTGAAGGTTATGAAATACACGTGATTGAATACGGAGATGACGGCTGATAGGGATGTTTGGAAGAAAAAGACGCGCTTCGTCGACTCCAAATAATTGGGATAAGGGCAACATTGATGACGATATTAAGATTATGTTTCATGTGTTTTATAAGTAATTAATTTGCCTAGAATTTTCTGAAATACATACACATACATACAATATACTTACGCCTTCATTCCCAGAGAAGGGTAAGCAGAGCTACAGAATTATCAACAACTCTAAAATCTTGTTCATAATTCAGTAACCACATTTTGTACAATCAGGCTAAGATGTTTACCAGTGTATATTAGTGATAGGTTGCAAGGCCATCGCCTAACAGTAACGCCTTTATTCCCTTAGTCGCCTCTTACGACTTCCACGGGAACACATGGAGTGGCACTATTCTGAGCCGGCAACCACACGGCCGCCGACTGCAATTTACATAACAAAAAAACATACCAAGTAGCTTTCGTCATTTCAAAATAGGTATTAGGTATTAAATTAATATCGTGCATCATCAGTATCATCACCGAAGTGGTTCTGCAACTTTATGTAGCTTTGCTATAAATTATCATTACGTTGTATTAAGTCGGTTGTTACCTACCGACACTGTAAAACGTGGTTGCATAAATACCATCGCTGTATATGCACCATTATATATCTCAGAGTTCTGAGATCAAGGTTCCATGGTTGCAAGTTGAAAAAAAACAGTATTTCAATTTCAATTTTGCGCAATACACGATCGGCCCCTCTAGTATGCCGCTACCTCCGAAATCTAATTTGCGCTCCGTCCAATCCGAACGGAATTCAATCTTACGCATCAAATGTCTTATGAGATCCTAATTTTAGGCAAAATAGGTTTTTCACCCCACGGCACGGGTAGAAATAGGATCCCGTAAAATAGACAAGCGTCAATTACGCCCTTAAGGAATATGAGGCGTTTTTCGTTTATTCCCCGATCGAGTTTACTGTTGCTAGGGTTTAATAATCTTGAGATTTTGCTTGTTTTCTTTATTCGTTGTTTCCTTGGGGATGATATTTTTGGAAGTAGGAAAATGTCGATGAATTTCGAAAACATTTCCCTTTTCGTCTTACAAAGTTAGTTAATCAAAGTTACACAAGACGAAAAAAATATTTCTTTCATTGACTCCCCTTATTGCTTTGTAATAAGGTCCAAAAGCGGATACATCACTTTGATATCAACTGTAACTAGAAACATATCTTGAGTGAGATTTTTGTCTAAACATACGTCGTAAATCGCACTGCTAGATCAAGACTGCATCAACTCAAAATCATTGTTAGTTTTATTTCAAGCTCATAGACGTATTAAAGTTGATTTTAAATTACATTTGTATTTTGAGTTACTACATTTTTGACCTGGCAGTGCGAAATGTCCAGTCTTAGAAGTCATTTCTGATGCATCTTGACCCAAACTCATTTGTTAATACGGCTCCATGTCTTCCAAATCTGCTTAGGGAAGAGTAAAAAAAGGACAGTTCATATGTATCTTGTCCATGTTAACTCTACTCGAGTTCCTGTCTTGTCTATTATTATTGGGGGGTTGAGATGGGCCTTGTGAACTTCGACCATTGCTGATCTTTTGTGGCAGCCCTTTGTTTAGAGCTCACTACAAAAGGCCCGTTACGTCCAGGAATTTCCAGATGCTTTGGGAAGTGAGTAGTTGTATCTCTTGTCTAAACATTGGCTACTTATTTTGGTGATTGCCTAAACATATACCCTCGTTATATAACTCCCAAAAGCTCCAGGAAATAACCAGAATATGGCAACACATCACTTCTACGTACGGCGGACGTACCATGATTAATATACTACGCCATTAAGCGAACGACTGTGGCGAATGCTCCTTTGGACGTTACACTGATGATGCGAGTAGCTACATCCTTGTTATACACTAGTTATTGCTCTTGACTCTGTCCGTGTAGAATTTCTTCTGAAATGATCAATTTGACAGATCCATTCTAAGTTTGGCAACGTATTTGCAGCCTTGAGATGGTCGGCTTCAGAGTCCGCTGACCATCAGGAAGCTTGTGTGCTCGAAATCCATAACACCATTCCCCTCCTAAGCAAATAAGGCGTATCCCAAAATCAGTTCATTTGCCCAGTTTAATGCGCATTTGATTTATCAAAACGGAGATATCTCCCTCTTTATCACACACTGCGTTCATAAAGCGAGCCAGCACTGCCGTCACCTGGTCCTGGGTTCAATCCAATAAATCCCTATAATTTACCGTTTCTTTGTCTCCCGGGCCCATAAATCTTCCATCCCTGTCGCTGACGTCACGCCGTCCCCCTCCCGCTCGGACGAAACTTGGTTATTTATTTGTTTTGTTCAGTTTCGATTGTCGTTGGTAGACATCATTAGCGTCATTATTCTATCATGAGTCGTCACGTCGTTGATGATTGAAGTTTCAGTCTCCTTCGTCCATGATAAATTGCAAATAGTTTTGAAATTCATTACTATCAGCAGTGACAGCTTCATTGAAGTGGATGCCGTCTTTTTTATGGAGTTGAGAAGGTAAAGGACGACGAGAATGAACTTGTGTCACGAACTTAAAGTATTCCTCGTTCATGTATATCGAAAAACAGAGGTAATATATCGTCGGTGAAACTGCAAAACCGCGTAACTAACAAATTTATGATAGAGCAGAATAAACCTTACTGTCTTATTAAAAAGGTGCATTTTGCTCCTTATTTAAAATGTTACTTACGCGGTTTTGCAGTTTCACCGACGATATTCAAAATTCGGGTTGTTAAAATGTTAGTATTAACTCTGCTGTCGTGAAATTATACATTAACCCTTTTCCAGGCATAGTACATTTCATCGACCACATTAATGTCGCCCAAAATTCAACTTAACTGACTACATTTTATGACACAAATTTAATTGAACTTTCCTGATCTATGACTTCATGGATCAGTATCCTTCAGGAAGTTACGAATACATACATACATACTTACATACATTAGATCACGCCTGTTTCCCAGAGGGGTAGGCAGAGACCACTTCTTCCCCCTTGCTACGATCTTGACAAATTTCTTTCGCTTCTTCAACATTCATACATCGAGTCATGCACGCACGTCGGTTACGAATTAGTTACGAATTCATGGCTCTATTCCATTTCTTGCTTGTATCCTTACTTTAGCAAGGCCTGGAAAAGGGTTAACATCTATTTCATATAAAAAAGTCATGTCTGACAGAACTTTTTACTTTATTACGAAAAAATAAGTGTAAGGAAGAGTCTCGTAATTGCAACTATCTAGTTATTGCAATAATTATATTGTTCTTCTACACTAAGACGTACAATATCACGCTAATCGTTGTACAAAATAGTGATCCTGGAGGCATTTAAATCAGTTGCAATGACCAAATATTTGCACTTACAAGACTCCACCTTACGTTGTTTGGTTAGGAAGTAGGTAATACTCAAACAAAAGAAAATGCCCTGTTGACCTGATTTCATTATTGGCTATATTTATTAGAATGTTTTCGACGTCCGAACTTCTGTTCCAATTTGAGACTTAAGTCGTTGCCGAGCTCGCTTTTAGACGCATCGCTGCATTGACCGTTCATAGTTTCACTTCAAAATATTATGTTACTTTATTATGTTATTTTGGTATTCGCTCCAAAATTCGAAAATATGCTTTGTTGAAAGTTACCATGGGAACTTAAAAATATGGTAAATCGGGAATCTGGAATTTTGTAATATTAAATAAGGATAGAGCCAAAGTTCTTTATTGATCTATCTAAATATTATTATTGATTATTGCTCGGTTCCTCACACTCTAACAAACTAAAATGGAACCGTTTCTCAGATTTTCCGAAGATACCAGAGAATATGTTTTCTTAAAATGAAGTCTCATTTCTATTATTCGCCTCGATTCACATTCCGGCAACTTTTTACGGAAACTATTTTCAGGGTTGCCCCATCATAAGCAGGTGAATTTTTATTCAAACCTATATTGCATAATTCTCTAATTAAACGATTAATTCATCTCGAGCAATAGAGATTTTAAGGTAACGGTTTCAGAAGTAAAAGCATTTTTAACTTACCAAAATATGGCCAATAAAACTTCGGCCTGGACCTTACCATAATATCTCTTGGACAACTTAAATAACATTAATTAACCTAAATAAATCCCTATACTTATTTAACTTTGCTATGAATATTACTATTTCGATATTTTTTTTATTCTTCTTACAAGTCAAAACGGTTTCTCATTCAGAATTTATATTCATCGCGCCAAATATAATGCCGACTGTACCTACATTTACAGCACTTCCTCGGATACGAATGCACCCGTCATTGGCAGCCCTGCTCGATTGTTCCCCGCAGGGTACGCATGCCCGGAAATTGGCGCGCATTGCCATCCGGCGGCCAGTGTAATTAGTCTGCCTCGTTCTCTTCTGTTCTGTACTGTTCTCTGCTGACCAACCCAAAGCTCACCCGATCTGTATTGCTTTATGATTGGAATTGGATCGCGTTTAGAATTGGACTTAAGTCGTTTTGCGGTTGGAGGCCGACGTGGACCGGAGGATTTTTAAATTGGCTGGTTAACGCTTTTTGCGCTTATTCTCTATTTATCATTTTGTGGACAAGGCACGATGTTACTACCAGTTAGTTTTTAAAGTTGGAATTTTGATATTTTTAAGTTTTGCGTTTATATATTTGTGTTTAATGTAGATTACATGACAATTTCAAATTACTTTTATTTTCTTGTGTTATGGCTCTTGCTGCAAGGCACTTAGCCAAAGTAAAGTAAGGCGGCTTGTTTAGCCATTGCCATATCGCAATATCGCAGTGATTGGTGGGTGACTGACATTTGACATTTCATTACTTGGTTCATAGGATTATCTTATCATATCACGTATAACGTATTTGTATCTCTTTATTTTGCGACACACGTCTGAGAAAGTATTTAAAATGATAAGACGACTTTTTGATTGCTGTGGAGCGCTTACATTAACCCAAGAGAGAAATTACAATTCTTAAAAGTAAACTTAATAGGTATCAAATTACTTTATTCTCACACAATTACCATGACGTGTTTGCGTCAATTTTGTTTATAAACAAGGAGCCTTAGTCGAAATGACACTAGGAAATTTGGAACCCCTACCGGGTCCGCCTGTTTTTACTTTTGCGCTTATCTCAGAAACCAGTACTACCTGAAAGCTATAAAATTCTGTGATTTTTAGTTGATTTTCACCACAATTTAGACCACTTCTTGAGGACGATATCACGAAGTTGGAGCATAGTCGCTAAATAAAAATAAGATAAATAAAAGAGTTCTACAACCACAATCACCATTGATTAGGATTGCAGTCTTAAGATTACAGTTTTAAAAATGCAAATGTCTATAGGTCACAGATCCCACCTGATGTGGCATGTGTGCTTGTTTACCTTCTCTTTGAATTTAAAAAAAAACCGATCCATCGCCATGCCTCACCAAGTGGCCAGGGTCGGTATTCTAAGCGGTAAAAACGATATCGTAGTTAACCTGTTATGGTATTGTTATGACGTCAGCCGCCATTACTGTAAATAAGAGCTGTCAAAACGGTGACGATACGATAACAGCTCAAACACCATATGGTTTTTACTAGTGGTCCTGATATCCGTGTTACACGCGGAACCGTAGCTCCGTGATCTTAGCACCGGCGGTGCTAAGTTCCCGAACTACACGGTCACGCCAAGATACGTATCCGTGTCTGCGTTCGGCTACGTATCTGCGGATCTCGGCTCCGGCTCCGCTCCGCACGGTTATTGAATGAAAGCTTAAAATTAAACGTCACGGTCACGGGCGGATCGGATCTACGTGTAAATAAGAAACGTATCTCCGTGTAACACGGAGCTACGTATCTTAATTACACGTAGCCGAATTTTACGTGTCGAACGGGCCGGATCTCCGTTGCCGTGTTACTCGGTAACGGAGATTCGGCTACGGGTACACGAAACACGGACACGACCAGGAGCCCTAGTTTTTACCAGAGGCCCTGTGTACTCGTTCCTATCGCAATGCAAAAATAAAACACTTGCATCACCAGACCAGCCACACACAGCTTCACAGCCAGCACATGCTGAGTTGGGACCGTTTCGCAACATTAGCACATCTGTTCTCTTGTCTCTTTTCCTTCTTTTTTATTGCTACTTGTATTTTTTGTTGTGTTATTGTTTTGAATAAATATTTTACTTACTTTACTTACTTACCCCTGTAGAAACCTTATTACTGCTGCATCTATGTCGCAATTTCTGCGGCTTTTCCTTATTAACCAAGTTATTTATAAACTAAGCTTTAAACAGTCGGAATCGTAATGAGAACGCGTTTAATGCCAGGAATAAAAATAGGGAAGAGTTGGGAGTCTATTGTGTATGAGAATTAGAAAGTTGGTACTGAAGTGGTGTGCTAAAAGCTTGGCTTTTCCGCAGTCACTTAGCGACCCGCTAATGTAATTCGCAACCGAATGTTCTGTTGTTTTATTCTCCGAGTAAAAAAGCATTTCTAAAAACATAGCCAAGGTTTCTCTCCACTCGGGCTAGACCTAATTGCTTTTGTATTGTTATCGTATTGTTTTTAACTCGGTCGCCAATACTGTCAAGTAAATAAGAGCTATCGTAACGTTGGTAGGTTTGTTAGATTGTCACAAAAGCATTTTCTCATAGTAGCGAATTTTCACATTGCGTTCTTTCATAATCGTTTATTTTATTAATCGCCTATCTTCATGTATTATACAGCATTATTAATGTTCGAGATTTTTACTATACTTACGCAATTTTTCCGTATCCAATTTTTCCCGTCTCAAATTTTCACAATAGTAATTACATAGCAATAATATTTTTGGAATGGGAAAGAATGCGACTAAAAAAATAATGTAATGGTTATTTCAGCGATTAAAAAAGCGCGAACATTAAAGTAACGCTTTATCAAAAAACGCTACATGAAGAAACACCAACAATTAAATGTGCGATAGTGAATGAAAGCGATGTGAAAATTCGCTACTGTGAAAAAATGCTTTTGTGAAAATTTCTAACAAATCCGTTGATAATGTGATAAATAACATGTCAGAAGCAATTGGGGTACATGAAACTATGCAATAATTAAAAATCGCAGCGTGAAGACTGTAGGTACAGTCAACAGCATAAATAAGTGATCATTTATGTACCTTGTCGCTTTCAATCGTTTCACAATTTTGTATAACATCTCAAACATAACGTTAAAGTGACAAGGTACATAAATGATCACTTATTTATGATGTTGACTGTACTAAAACATTTGAATGGAAAATTAAATTGTTTCCTACCGAAGTTCATACGTTTTTGGTTGATATTAGTAGTTCATACATATGTTTGGGTATTCCAAGCAGTACATACATACATAAACTCACGCCTTCATTCCCAGAGTGGGGTAGGCAGAGTTAAAGAATTACCAACAAGTCTTAAAACTTCTTGATAATTCTGTAACCACATTTTGCACAAGTAGGCTAAGATGTTTCCAAGCAGTACATTTTTCTTTAAATATCTATACGAACGGCCTCATGACATCACACACACACGAGCCAGCCTAACCTTCAATAGGGTTCGAATCCTGGTTAGGGCAGATATTTGTGTGATGAACGCGAATATTTTGCTTAAAGTGCTGCTTTTGTGCAAGCGCCACAAATCAAAAATAAATATATTTTGATTTGAAACTTAAAGTACTCCTAAATAGCATTCCGAATTTAAATGCAACACAAACACATTTTGAGTTGTGTCGCTTTTGTATTTAAGCAACGATTTGTTCCTGAGTGTTTGACGTTTATCATTGACTATAGTACCCATAAACAAGCCTAGAGCTTAGTCTGGGACTAGGTCAATTTGTGTGAGATTGTCTAGTGATATTTATTTATTATTTATTTCTGCATTTTGTGTAATTCTAGTTCATCGAAATAAATTTTCTACTTTTGTATAAAAGAAATAAGTAAGTTTTGTATTTTGAGCTGTATTTTGGTTAAGATATTTTTGCCTGCCAGCGTACTAGATACGAGCTGAGATCAAGTTAAGCTGGCTATCTTAGAGCTCTTTCTCTTTATGTTCTGCTTTGTTAAGTTACATAATAACTCCCTTAAAATTCCCTTGACCCCAGCTCGGGTCCCGCATTAGGACCCTTCCAATGCTAATTCCGATTAAGGTCAAACGGTACTTTCGGCCGGTTGGAATCACTTTGTTTGACGTTTTTTGGTGCTCACTCGACCTTATCGTATTTCGGTGCGAACAAAGTACAATAAATGCTTCAAGAACCTTGAAAACTGATGTGAAAATGCATACATACCAAAGTGGGCGTAGTGCGAGCGGTTGCACACTTTTAAAATAATTTCCATGATTATGCAATTTACATAACGTCGATGAAACTGCAAAACCGCGTAAGTAACATTTTAAATAAGGAGCAAAATGCACCTTATTAATAAGACAGTAAGGTTTATTTTGTTCTATAATAAAAAAAATAGTTACGCGCTTTTGCAGTAACACCGACGATAAGCCGTATTCGATATCGTTAGTGTTTGACATAAATTTACAGGGTAGTTCGTCATTGACTGTTTCTTTTGGGGAAATAATAATAAATAAACTTTAAAAATCAGTTATCGCCTTAGTGGTAATTTTGCCCAAAACTTACTGTCCTATGATAGAAATCTGCAAAAATTATGACTTTGTTTTCATACAAATGTGAAACATCCTAGCGTAGAGCTTCAGAATGTTTGTTTTTAACAATGGAATGGTTTTCAGACTTCTAAGGCCCGTGTTTTATATACGGCCAACTTGTGTGAGATACCCGTCCGAAGACGCGTCAGTAATTATTGTTTTCTATGCCGACTTATAGTTTGACATCTCTAAAGATTCGGTTATTACGCCGTTTAGTTCACTTCCTCTCTCCAAGTGTTTGAGCTGTGAAACAACTCAGGTTTCATGCCACATCGAACCCGTTATAATGTCCATCGTTAGGACTGCTTGCTATTCGCGGCGGTTGTCGCGCACGTCACGTTTTCAATCCGGTAGGGGATTTGTCTTGTGCTGTTTATATGTTGTTCGTATGTGAGGAAGAGGATTGCATTTTAAAACAAATTCTTTGAGGCCAAGAGAATTGTTGTGTCGCAAAACGTCTTGGTCTTGTTCGTAATATAACTCCGCGTCGTGTGCCTTTTGAAAGGTGTGCTTTCGCCATTCATAAATATGAAAATATAAGCAATAAAATGTAATATCCTACTTATAAATTGCTGTTAATATAAATCAAAGATTAAATTCCGCAAATATAAAACTGACTCGTGAAATTACCAGTGCCCAGTTTTTTTTTATGTTACCCGACTTAACATACATACATAAACTCACGCCTTCATTCCCAGAGTGGGGTAGGCAGAGCTAAATAATTACCAACAAGTCGTCGTTACTTAACGTCGCATAATAAACCTGTTTGGTTGATATAATACTAAAGTTTTCCTATTTCTTTATTCCAGATGAAGTGGACGTGATTGGGTACACGTCTAACCAGAGCGATAGCGAGTCTTTGCTGTCAGGCCGGAGCGGAGACAGCGGGGTATGCGAGCGGGCGCGGCGCGGGCGCCGGTCCCCGCGCACCTCCCGCCGCGCCACGCGGACCACGAGGGTCTAGGTCAGTACACGGGTGACAAACAGGGAGGGCTCTGGGTCAGTACACGGGTGACAAACAGTGAGGAATTTGGGTCAGTACACAGACGGGTGACAAACAGTGAGGGGTCTGGGTCAGCACACAGGTGGCAAACAGTGAGGAATCTGGGTCAGTACACGGGTGACAGACAGGGAGGGCTCTGGGTCAGTACACGGGTGACAAACATTGAGGAATTTGGGTCAGTACACAGACGGGTGACAAACAGTGAGCGGTCTGGGTCAGCACACAGGTGGCAAACAGTGAGAAATGTGGGTCAGTACACGGGTGACAGACAGTGAGGGGTTTGGGTCAGTACATGAGTGACAAATAATGAAGGTACTGGGTCAGTACAAGGGTGACAAACACTGAGGGCCTGATACAGTACTCAGGTGACAGAGTGCCTAGATCGGTCAGTATACGAGTGACGAACGAATGATGCCGATTTAAAAACGACTGATAAACAGTGAGGATCTAGATAATAACTTTTTTAGTAATAATATATATTATGTTGTTTTAGCTGTTAATTATTTAGTTCTGTTCTTGTCTATCAGCTGGTTGCTACGGTTTATCCCACTGTCACAACCAATAGTACCGACGACCTGCATGGTGAAATCTCTAGTTAGTGGCAGTAAATGCAGTATAATAATGATTTAAAAGGTTCCCGTTTGTTTCCAGGTGAAGCGTAAGCGGCGCGTGCGCGGTGCAGCCCGCTACGTTATTACTTCGTAACGTAAACAATCGTAGAACATTTTGTTG
Source organism: Acleris emargana (assembly GCA_927399475.2). Classification (NCBI taxonomy): domain Eukaryota; kingdom Metazoa; phylum Arthropoda; class Insecta; order Lepidoptera; family Tortricidae; genus Acleris; species Acleris emargana. Next base: position 3,242,976 of record OV656847.1, read on the forward strand.
ATACATGTACTAAGGCGACTGTTGTTTCTGTGAACGTTGAGTGCCGCGGCAGTGCGCTCGCGCCGCGACAAGCCGCGACATCTACCGGCGGTTTGTGACAACTCCAACAACGCCATCTACCGGTGTGACACTAACGCCATCTAGTCGCTGCAATGGAACTCCGGCTACACTGAAAACTGAAAATAATCACCGAGTACAAAATTGCCAAAAATTCGTTATTTTTCAACCTTTGTTTTATAACAATTATAACCGGTGAGATATTTTTTTCGTTATATTACCGAATATTAATAATAATTGGTTTTTGACATTGTGATGTTGTTACATTTTGAAATGTTCTCGATGGACATATTTTTATTATAGTTAGAGTTTATTACATCACTACAATCACAAAACGAATAGTAGACTTGGTATGTCTTTTTAATTAGCATCGGTTGTCTATCGCCATCACCCTCGCTCTTGCGTTTGACTGTATTTGTTATTCATGTCTCTGAGAAACATGAAGAAAGCCGATGTCCTGATAAATTAGACAGATGTACTGTAAAAGTTTTGTCTTTTTTTTTTGAATCGTTGCTATACGCTTTTAACAGTAGATAATAAAGTCAAGCGTAAACTTTGATAGAACAATTCAAAATGTAACGAACTTTTAAATGCTGATTCGGTGTAAATTATAATTAGTTCAGAGATCGACGGAAAATAAATCGTAAACTGTAAAAGATTTTAAAAACTAGTTTTTCAATATTATGAATCTTCGTACAAAGGGATACATATTGGGCGGACAGACGGACGCCCTGTATTTTCATCGTCACTGATATGATAATCATGTTATTTTGCTATATGTTATTGAATTTTCTATCGGTCATATTGAACGTGAACGGTCTACGGGATACGTTTATCTCTAGAGGGTACTTATCGTTGTTTTTCACAAAGTTGCTGATTTAGCAAAATGTTGTATAGATAAATATCAATTTTATATTTGTATATAATTATTTTTCTTGTAAAAAATCAATCAAATAGAATTAGATCAGTACACAGTGGGCCGTGTTGCTGTTGCTGAGCTCACACAAATTGAGTCCTATTAAATCTTTTGATTTCAATGACTGCATTCAAACTCGGTCATGTACTAACCGAGGGCATGTTTCACTACAAGAAACAGTTAATAGCATTCTAAACTGGAAATATTGCATATTTTTTGACACGTCAATGTTGCCATTTTAGAATTGAGCGTTTGTTGATTGCTTAATTCAATAGTAGACTTGAGAAGAAAAAAGTAAAAGAAATCACTAATATCTAGTCTATGCTTCCTCCAAAACTTAAAAAAGTCCGTCGCTAGACTTTTGCTCTTTCTGTACATCTCTTGAATTTTAAATATTTACTTCGCATGTTTCCAAACACTCACATTTCATAACAACTCAAATAGAAGTCAACGACCACACAAGTAACTGTGTCTTGTAGGAACCAGAAACGGGCCCGTAACATTTCGGCTATGACAGATTCACAATAACGCTTTATTTCTCACGCATGCCACCAGAAGTCGCTTCACAAAGCTTCTTGTCATCGTCTAAATTATTTATTATCATTGTCTATGGGTTATTTCGCCCAGAGACAACTACACCACAGACTAACATCGTATTCTTAAGTATTGATATTGAATATTTTATGATCTCACTCCATTGTCACACACCCCTGGGTAATTTGTCATTAAATCGACTTGTTTTTTTTAAATTAGTTATCTTCTAGTATATTCAAGAGTCGCATTATATGGGATCGTGGTCATTGTCGTGTATTTAAATCGAAAAATCAAAAGTTATTATTTATTTTAGATAGAGTGAAATGACTATAATAATTAATATATTACTGCGAATTAATATAAATTTACCATTTTTTTATTTTAATATATTGACAAGTCAAATGACAAAATTACTTTAGTGGTATTTAATTTATGTGGACATTCACGTACCAAAAAATAAATACTTATTATACATTGTAAAGAAATATGGACAATATGTAAAAGTGTCGCCATTCTATCTTGCAAGGCCGACCACTTGAAGAGTACACATATTTTTGTTAGATCTATTTTACGTTGTATAAATTGTTAATTCATTTTGTGATGAGCGGCTGGTCAACTTTGTATATTATGTATGGTCATTTTTTTTGGTGGCAATACACAATCGGGTCTCGAAGCCATCTCACTCACTTCCGGCCCGTAGTTTTTTTTAAATAATTGCATTAAATCTTATTGTAAATTGATTTAGGTATGAATGTTATGTAAGGATAGTTGTAATGTATTATCATTTGTAAGTATAACATATGTTTTAGAAATGACAGTCTGATCTCTTACGGTAATAATGCGTGTATCGGTTGCGGGCGAGACGTTGGGCACTAGCTTTACGGTTGGGCGGAACGCGAATCAACTGTTTGTTTTCGTTTCACGTGGAACGCGCAAAGATCCATTGGTATAAGTATCAGAACATATAATAGGAAATCAGTACAGTTTTTGACACGTAACATAGCTAATACTAATTCTAACGAATCTTTCTACGATCTGTTGTCGATTTATATTGTATTGAATTAAAAAATTGGGCCAAGTTTGATTTTGCTTTTGCTTATATGTCGATAATAATTATGTGTTCCAAAGAGACACCGTGAAAATTACTGTATCAATGTTGTTTTTAATTCGCGAATATTGATGCAAATCTTTACATGTTTACGCAAACAACTTTTGTTTTATAAAATTGGCGCATACTGGAAAAACGCACATACCTACGCGTTTATGGCATTGGGTGAAGTCAGGAAAACACATATGCGTTGCCGGCAGTGGATTCGTTATGTTACATATATTTCTTTTAAATTATACATAGTTGTAATTTTCTTTTGCGTAGTCAAGTGTTTAAAAAAAGGCTGTTTTTTTCTATTTTCTGGTTGATTCGAGGAGAGCCCAAGGTGCACCAACGCTTTCAGCCACTCGCAACGTCTAGGACCTCGTGCCTCTGTCAATCCTGCCTCAAAGATGTCAACAAAATATCGGTTTCAAATTATATAATTATCACAAGATATATATATGTACACATATTTATATAATTTATTTTAAGACAGTGCTTTGTCGACCTTGTTATTATAAATACTGTACCAATGTTTTGCGATACTTCATTCAGGAACTAATGTCTGAAGGTTGCTGTTAATAGTTTGAATTGAGTGAGAAGACCTAACAATTAATAGTTCATTTCACTCGACGACAGTCAAAACCCAAGTCTGTTCCGTGTTGATAATTTTAAGTCATGTAACACGAAATAAAGAAAATGCAAGCGGACTATTATTAAGTCGCTTGCTTTTTTTTCAAAAACAAATCCATAGACAACTTTATTAATGTGGACGGGACTTTATACTTCATAGTAGCGTAGCTGTCAGAATACTCCATTCGTATTTCGAATCATTCTCTGGTCTGCTCGGTTTGAGGAGACGTGTGTATGAGCTCGTTTCTTTGCGATTGCCGATGTGTGGGAGCAAGCGGCGACGGGACGCTTTAAGAGTACAAATTCTGTATAAGCCCCTACTTGAGTGTTAATTCTAAATATTAATTTTTAAAAACACGAAACAGGGAGACGTTGTCGGTGTACGACGTACGAAACTAGTGTATGGTAGCGCGGCGACAGTAGTGGCGAACGGATCCAGTCATCTGCCTTCGGTGTTGTCTCTTCCTTAAATAAATTGTCTATCCTATCGCTACAGTGAGTTCATTTGCTTTTCCTACTGTTTGCCGCACGTAGATTAACCTTTTGAACGCCGTACGTCAAATACAAAATGCGTCACTTACGCCAAACATGTTTGCTATGCTAAGCAAATTACAACTTAATCCATATGAAACAGTCTCTTTTAATCTCTAACTTGTGTCGGCTGTGGCCGTCGGTGGCATCAGTGGCACGACTTTCAGTTGTCGGCCAGTGCCAACTGTGGCGTTCAAAAGGTTAAGGAGCGCCGGCTCTGCGGGATCCCAACAGTGTCACTGTAACGATAGGGTACCGGGCGTGCGTGCACTACGCGCGTACTTTAATTAGATAAGAAATGTGTTATTAGAATTGAAATTGCAATTATTTGTCCTCACCGACTCCCCGCGCCCCCGCTGCTCAAACCTGCCTCTGTAAATTACTAAAAATAGTCCGGCGTTGTAAAAATTAACAGTACGGTTGTAAATATTGGAGCCAAAATTTTTATACAAATTGTTTCATAAATATATCCGGTGGGAGTGAAAGCGGGGGAGCGGGGTGGTCGGAAACGCACCGGAACGAAAAAGTCTAAACGAATAGTAAATATCACTTGCTACTTGAACGAGAAGCACTATCCACCAATCAGAATCATCACGCAGAGTACAAGCCAATCAGACTCAAGCTTTACGTTTAAGTAGCTCCACGATGACAATACTTAAATCTCTGGGGATATTTGTCGGAAAGATTCCCATAATCTAGTGCAGTAGTTCGCTCAACTCGTTATAGAAATTGTTACCCAATTTTGAGCGATATTGGATAGTAAATTGCATTGCCACGGCAAAAGTATTCGGGTAAAAGCATTCATGTAACGTAAAAGGAAGATTGAAAGTCAATCCTGACAGATGTCATCGAAGCATAATTTATAGGTTATAACAAGTACGGGAATGACAGCTATCAGTATTGACTTCTTATATTTCTTATACAGTAGACGTGTAGTCAAGCCTTATAAATTACAAGCTTGCTTCCCTAATGTTTTTGTAGAGACACTGCATTATTTACTATTCGTTGTAGAAACTGCGTGCGTTACGGTTCTGTCTGAGTGGAGGCGAACATTAGGTACCGTGACAACTGCTGAAGTGACTTGGCAGCATTATTCAATGTATTTGACGAAACGTGGCACATATAATTTACTATATGTAAAAAAAGTTATAGAACTAATTTAATAAAATTATAAATAAATATTTTCGTGGTTTCATTTAGTAAGTCATGTTTTTTTGGTACTAGAGTACCATCGAGGCACCTTGACGCAGTTGCTAGAGACCCTGGTTCATGGTTCACTTGTTTTCTTATGCGACCCTGGTATAGTCTGAGAGCACTTAAATGCTTCGGGTTTGTACTTCTCTCTCACTCGCTCTTAATAAGAGCGTATGAGAGCGAGAGACAAGTAGAAGCCTGAAGCACCTAAGAGCTATAGCAGTGTACCTAAATTGAGTGCTATCCTATGTGATCTTTTTACTGGCTCTTTTATTGGTGGATCCTATCTCACTTGCTTTATGCAATTCTGGAGCCTGCATCTAGAAAGTATGATTCCCAATGCCATTCAGATATCTGACAGGGTTAACTTGAACTTTAACCCTTATTCAGGGGGGATACGTGTTTCTAACGTGGAATCTATTAAATAGTACGAAACTGAAAGTGAATAAGGCTGAATATAGACTTATGGTCTGATAGCCATGGGTTTCTATTCTAAGGCGGTAAAAACCATATCGTCTTTATCGTCAAAGAAATAAGAGCTATCAAAAGGATGACAAAACGATAACAGGTCAAAGAATCGCGACCCTGCTTTTCTCAATGTCGCTCTGTGCGGCTCGACGTGTATCATTACTGACTAGATAGAAAGGGAGAACCCAGCGCCAAACAAGTCGCAGGCAACTTGTGCTAGCCGTGCTGATTACAGGACCTTTTGAACGCCTTACGTCGTATACAAGATGTGTCACTCACACGCCAAACATTTTTGCTATGCCATGCAAAGTACACCTTATTGATACGAAGTAAAGTCTCTTTCGATCTTGAACTTGTGACATCTGTAGCCGTCGTGGCGTCAGTGGCACGACTTTACGTTGACGGCCAGAGCCGCCGGTGGCGTTCAAAAGGTTAAATAAAGAGCGATATATAAATAAAAGCACAAATTCAGAATGAAATTACTTTATTCCGACACACGTCCAGTTTGTCGACCAGCGACAACCAGAGGAAGGTAAAACGGCTCGAACCACTAACAATAAAACATGAACATTGGCCTACTTCGGTTACAGTCCAGTACCACGAGATGTATAAAAATTTTCGCTTTACTACATTGTAATAAGGTTCAAAAATGGATACATCTCTTTGTTGTTTACTGTACATAATAATAGCTTAAATAATATCAAGCCACTAAAAAATGGCACCAACTAAGCAAGCATAGACATGTTTTTTTATACAGAAACGGATTATACATACAAACGATATAGCTTTTTAATTAAAGTACCTTCTCGAAACATTGCCTTGCGATTTTAAACCATAATTCCTTCTATCTTTCGTTTTTTTGCCGTTGAGAGAACAAAATTTTATCAAGCTAAAATCGCGGTTTTTTACTTGAAAAAAATCTGAGCGGATAGTTTTGAAGTCTTTAAAAAATAATAATCATTTAATTTGTAAAAACAAGTGTAAAGCAAAAACACATAAGACAACAAAATTGTATTAAGTTCCCCTCGCAAATGTGTTGAAAAAATATTTCTTTGTCTTTAACGGCAACTATATATTTTAATTTTTATACAGTTCGGATTCGCTAGAGAGAGATAAATATACTCTGTTCTCTCTTAAGGAAGACTGCTACTACGGGTATCTAAGAATATTTCTAAACATGTATTGTGAGAGCATTTCAAATAAATTATTACGCGATTAATGAAGGCGTCAAGGTATGTAGGTACTACGCATAATACAAAAGTACCACAGTTACTATGAATAAGAATGAATGCTACAATATTAGAAATACTATCATAACATATATCGCTGAATAATATTTAGTTACATAATTAATTAATAATATATAATAATAATAATAACGTCGCAAAAGAAACGTATATACATTGTCTACACAACAAAACCCTTATAGGCAATAAATGATTTAAACTATAACAGCATACGGGTGACAACACTTAACATACAATAATATTTACATTTATATAATGAAAGCTCGATCGAATGAAGTTAAGTACAAGGTGAAAGTCCCTATGTCACTTACAACTTATTTCTTTTAGCATTATAAGTCACGTAAAAGTAGGTTATAAGCAGACCTCGGTATATACGGGGCAAAATTAAATGACAGCTAGGGATCGCCTACATAGATAAACTCAATTACCCATCGATGGAGGGAGCAAAATGCACCTTTTTATTAAGACAATAAGGTTTATTTTGCTCTATCATAAATTTGTTACTTACGCGGTTTTGCAGTATCACCGACGATAAATTTTTCGGTACATCCCTTCTCCCCCCCCCCCCCCCTGGAATATAAAAGGAATATTCCCTCCAAATTCAAAGTCCCTAGGCCCAGCGATTTCGACTGCATTGATAAATCAGGCAGTTAGTTTCTCCTTTTACACGAGTGTATATTATAGACAATATACTTAAAATGCGCACCTTTTTAACCTTTTGAACGCCAAGCGGCGAAGTACTCCGGCGTGCTACTGACGCCACAGCAATAAAACAAAGTGTAGAGCTCTTAAAAACTAGTGATTGCAAAACGCGGACAAAATGTGGTGTCGAGATGTGGCTAGTTATATTTGAATTACATTAGGCAAAATAGAAGGAAGATGGACAAAGCAATAATACAAACATAAAAATATAAAAGTAGGTTTATTTATTACGGAGCCTTTGATCGATGGGGCGGCAATTGGCATCGTTGGCGTCAGTTGCACGATTTTTCGATTACGTGTTTTGCCGTCTTTGGCGTTCAAAAGGTTAATTATAGTGACCTAATTAAACATTTAAGCTTTCGACTTTGAGACGTATATTTATTACTATAGACCTAACTCGAAATCCAATTTTTTTGTATTAGGTCACTAATAGTTCTAAAGATGCCATGTGTCTAAATATATTATTTTTAAATTTCCCGAAATATTTGTAGAGACAAAGCACAATCTAACTCATGTGATCGCTAAATGGCGTTTGAAAACTATTAGTGTGGTAAGTAAGCGACAGTTTTAACCTCGTAGGCCCAACGGACTGCAAACCGGGAGTTTTTTGTAAGTGGCACTTTGAATCTACCAACAAGGCAATAAAGTTCCATTTTCAGTTTATGAACATACGAAAATAAACCCTATTCTTATTGCAACACAGTTCAAACTTAATTGCCTTGATTATGTACATCCTACTGGGTCTTACGTGGTTAAAACCGACCGTCGGAATATGATTTTAGATAAACTAAGAACTGCAGGTGAAATGTCAATCTGTGGCGCCCTTAACAAATATTTGAGGTGCTCACCTCATACCACCAAAAAGTTAAAAAACACTTCTAACAATTCACTTCTACAAGTTAACGCTAAAATTTAAATAGTGCTTGCAAACATGAATAAGGCAATTTAAAACTAGTTATAAATCAAAGGTACATACGGGCAAAATGTATTATTTGTAACACAGTACAGTCTTTGACAATACTGATATGATATAAGGATCATTAGAACCCAGCAGAACTATATTAACCTTACGCTATATATACGATCAGCTTCACAAATTAGGGCTTTAGACATTTTAAGGGGGTTTTTCACGCTAAACTTATGAATAGACACCGCTATCGGAGGTGCAAAATGGTAGCTGTCAAGTTCATAGGGATGGGTAACAAATATTTTGAAAGCTTATAATTATGTCGATAATACGTCTATACATCGCTATTTTTTTTTACCATCATGAGAGTCTAGAACTTTAATTCAACGTGTTTATTTTATAAAACGGGACTATATGACATTGACTATCTGTTGACGTAAACAATTTATTACCTGTTTAAGTGGCTAGTATTATACCTTTATTGAAAAGGTTTATCTTAAGAGCGTTTATGCAATGCCCTGCAACCCGAAACATTAGAAAAGTAAAATAGCAACCATAGTGTTTTTGTTGTACTGATAATGGTTTACATTTCTGATGATAATGATTATCATGGATCCCAAAAAAACATGTTAAATGGCATAGGTACATATAAAACTAATTGTACAGAAAAAATAAGAGTATCGATATCGAAATTATTATTATTACTACCCATCCCTAAGAACTTGACAGCTACCATTTTGCACCTCCGATAGCGGGGTCTACTTATGAAACTAGTATTGTTGCACTAAACATCTTTATTCTGGGCCTCCATTCAACTCCGTAAAACCATATTGATAAATGGGTAAGGACCAAAAATTTGGGCACGCTAACTCACTCAATTAAATTTTCTATGAAAACTTTTCCGTTGTAACACGAAAATTAGCCATACAAAATTGTAAGCATAATTTTCGTCGCAAAACGGAACTTATTTCGACTTCGTTGTTTGTATGGTTAACTGTGCTTAACTATGGTCTTTGGAGTTCTTGCGGCGCTTCTTCTCCGCAATGATGGTCTTGTCCGAAGCGCTGGTAGATTCACTGTACATTTCCGACGTGTACAAGAGCCCGCATGTGGCCAATTTACTGAATAAATATTTTTATTTTTTTGAATTTTGAATTTTGTCTAACTTTTTGGTCCTTGAAAATACGGAAACACATCAAAAACAATAAGGTTTTACCGTACAGAATCACAGCCCAACGCGTTAAATGCACCTACATGACGACACAAAAGTTGATAGACCAATATACACCACAAACCTAAGAGAGCTTATTGCCTAACGCAATCGCAATCGTTTTCATTTTGACATTCCGAAGGCAAGTCTGCATACAAAATGAAAACAATTATTCCACTTTAAAGCCGATTGCGATTGCAAGTGCGTTAGGCAACAGCGACGCAGGACTAAAGATATTCTAATATAGCTTATGACACTCCTTGAGTGACACCAATACAACGATATCCCACACTTCAAATTCCGTTAAAGCATTTAGCCAACGGTCACAAACCAACAGGGCTAGATATATCTCGGCATTCTAACAGGGTCCTAGCTGGTAGAACAAGATGGAATGCGTTCTAAATCTATGATATTTTATATTTAGATACGTTATGCTCATACTAAACGCCTTTAAAACCCGTCGCCAATTACTGACAGTTGCTAGGTTACCATATTTCTACAGACAAAGACGGCAATCCGTGGCGAGTGCTATTGTTAGAAAGAGATAAATAGTTGTTTCAAATTGCTCGCCAGCCTCTAATTTCGGCAGCCTCGAAAAACACAAGACGGCATTTTTTATGAAGTATATTTGTTAAAATTTTATTGATTTTGATGCGTGTGTCAGCTGCCGCGGGGCAACTAAACAGTAGTAAGGTAAATTACCTCCCTTTTCGAGGAACGCTTTTGCGCGCAGATGACGTATCTTAATATAAAATATCATTGTTCTAAATTTCAGCTTTCAGCTCATTCCAGTGTTGAATTGTTTCATGAGTTCCCTAATAATACGTAAAATTCGGACTAATGAAGAAGTTGGGAAGGAAATTTTTACTTAGTGATAGGACTGATAGGTAACCAACCTTATCCTTAAAACGCCGTTATTAAGTCGAAGTTACGTCGCTTTTGTGTCGCCTACCAAACGATTTGTGATCCTAATAACGTAGTAAAATATATTCCAACCTATTTTAAATTACAATTGTTATTGGTCATGTCATTCGCAACAATTATCAGTTAACTTGTGTCGTCGGCACAAGTTTTAGAGCATTGGAGCTGTTAAGTTAAATACCTTGCTTTTTAAATACATTTTCCGTAACCCAAGGAAATCTCTAAAATACTACACAAAATCTCAAGAGGTAACCCAATATCAATAAAAAACGACGTGGGGATCTTTGACATAGCAGCAAAAACACTTATTCTTATCTAAATATAGCAACGCCTATTTTAATTTACATCACCTATTAAGGCAGTACTGAAGGACATATCAAACGATACTGCACTTTTGCTATCAAAATATTTTTCTTTCTCCTCTTCTTCTTTTTTTTATTAATGGCGAACCAGATTTCGCCAGTGTAAATCGGTAAACAGAATAAATCAAAAGCAAAAGCCGGACTTCTTTCAATCGGCCATCTTCCCTCCCCGAAGGAAGTTACAGTCAGTCAGTGTGAGCACTAAGAAGATGCTCCGGTTTTGTACTTCTCTCTCACTCTCTCTTAATAAGATCGTATGAGAGCGAGTGAGAGATCAGTAAAAACCCGAAGCATCTTCTAAGAGCTATTATGGCACTATAACAATGTTCGACAAGATGTGGTACGTGTAAAGAGTCGGAGCTTTATAAGGACAATATAAGTAAAATGATCTTGGTTGAGATTTCACTGACAAGACACGTCAGAATATACGAGTTTTCCATGATTCGTCTATTCCTTTGAGGTATCTTGAGACCGGCATCGGTATCCCCTTATTTGCTGTAAGACCAGTGGCTATAATTGGGTCGATAAACTTTTTGTTGTAGCTCGTTGCCATGGTTACGTCTCCTGGGGTCACTCTTTAACTATGATTTCACAGGATATAAGTCCACTTAAAACCAGTTTTATTGTCAATTACAAACGCGTGCTTTTATGGGTTTTCTCTTGGGTGTGCTAAAAGTATATATTATAACGACTTTTCTAAGAAACTCTATCACTGTTGTCTCCTGGCTCACGGGACAGAATAAAGACAACAAAAAGTTGATCCACCCAATTATACTCTAAAGGCAGACGCCAATAGAGGGGTTGTAGTTCGGGGCACCATGAGAAACGAACCCCACAACATGATTTATAATATAAGATAGGTAGGTTTGTAAGTTTTATTTTGCCCTTCATTATAGTGCAGAAATCAGTGTTTGTTTGAATTATAGGTTCAAACGAATAACGAATGGGCCTTGTGTTATTACGTAAAACAAATATATATAGATTTTAATGTTATGTATTGTGAATATTAGATAATTTAAAACTATACATACGAAACATTGATACATATACAATGGCATTTAAAGAAAATGAATGATAAGATATGATGATATCGTCTCTTCTCTTGTGTGTGTTTAAGGCAATAACTTTTTCTCAAACATGCTCGGAAAAAACGGTTTTCCGATTGCAACACAAGGACGGAAAGAGCCTCATTTTACTCCTAGGAGTAAAAAAACCATATGAAAACACTTTCCGTCCATGTCCATATATTTCTTAAAAATGCTGTCAATTTGCATACAAAATCAAAAGGACCAAGACAAAAATTCCAAACAGCCAAGCTCGCTTTTTTAGCACAGTGCGTGTGTTTCTTTTTGAATTTGCATTCCAATGTCTATGGTTAGTATTTAAAAACAATTGACAGTCGATAACATTCGTTCATTCTGCATAATATAATTGTGAAACCGAATATTAAACTATTTGTTGTGTGAAATACTTTTTAGAAATGTATTTGTATTATTTCCTCACAATATGTTTGAGAAAAGCATTATGTATGCCTCGGCGGAAACGAGGATTTCCTGACTCGTATTTTAGCAGGCCTCGCTGTTGCTCGGCCTGCTAACCACCTCGTCAGGAAAATCCTTACTTTCCGCGCCTAGGCAACAATGTACTATTTTTTGATAATATAAAATGATTATAGTACATTATTTATAATATAACATTTTATTTTATGTCGTTTGATTTTATAGCAAATATGGTAGAACCGTATCTTAGCCAAGATCAATTTATTTATATGAACCTAAAAGTAAGTGAAACTATTTTCAAAATGATTAGTAATAGAGTTCAAATTTGCAGTTACGTCCATTAGTAATTAGGTATCCTTCAGCGCAATACATACGTAAAATAATCTTATATAACCTTAATTCGGTAACGATAACACTATTTTATCTATTCTAAATAATGATATTAAAAATCGGTGGACTATTAATACTATTTCTATTATATTATAATATTCTAAAGGAATGACAGTATCAATACAATGAGCATTTCATTTATTTGTTCACTTTTTCGTTCTTCGTAATTCAATAAACGAACATAACGATAACATATAATTTAGCAACCAGTGGTCCCAAACGCAAAAATATATTCGAGTATTTAAGGATATATTTGATTAAAATAAATTTATATAAACAAATATCTGAACCTAATAGGGAAAAAATTGTAACAATTTGACTAATATTTTCAGACTAGACACTTTAGCATGATACCTGCCACCAAATATAATTATATTCGTACATTTTCCGATTTTATACGAAATAGTTCGTACTATTCGAGTTTCCAATTAATATTTAAGACAGTACAATCCAATTCCCAAAAAAAAACACTTAATAAGTAATTAATTTGCTGCGTTAATAACTGCTTTTTTACTAGTTCCAAATATGTGTATGTAATACTTTTAATACCACAATGATAATACCGGTTATATATGATATCAGTACTATGTGCTTCATTAAGCTATGGTGTATTTGGCGAATAACAGCAACTCTGCTTCTAGATTTTAAATTTGCTGGGAGACTACGTCAAACACTTACAAACTACGAAAATCCTTTCGGAAGACGAGCATAGGCTCCATAGGGAGACATTATCAACCTGAATACTCAGACTTGACACCAGTTAATACAAACAGATACACATACATCCACATTATAGACATGTAACATCAATCGTCTTATGTAACAATGAAACATGAATCATTTCACAAACCGAATAAACCAACGTGTACCTTAAACGTTACACACAGTGTATCTCACGCATAGCGAACCATGCTTACAACCATACCTAATCTCAAACGTTGATTAGGGTTGCCTCTTAAATTCCAGTCATTCCACAGGGTTTCCACAATAAGTGTTACCGTTAGGGTTGCCACTTTAGGGTTACCTGTTTTTGATTAGGGTTGCCAGGAGGTAATATTTTGGCCTTACTTGTCGCAGTCTTGGACGAGTTGGACGCTGTCGTCGGCGCGGCGCGCGCTCGGCCGCCGCAGCGGGCGCGGGTGCTGCAGGAGGGAGAAGCGCTCGGGCTGGGCCTTTTTGTTCAGAGCGTTTCGGAGGTGGCTCTCACCTAACGGGAACAGTGTTCATAAGTTAAAATCAAGTTCGAGTTGGTGTTATATATTACAGCTTCTGACCATAATTCAAGTTATCGAGTTTTGAAACGCTCATGAGTTATCAATCAAAGGAAATAATCACGGTAAGAACTACATTACGAAAGAAGCTATACACAAAACTACAGGATAAAACTACTACTACAAAGAGAAACATCTGCACAAAGTTACGAAGATAAAGTCGTTAAAGGCTACTCCTTGCTTGAAAACGTACGTCAACCCTGATATGGATCCAACATGCGCAGGTTCGGAGAAGCAGCAGGTTTATTGTCCGAAACGTATTTGGGCATAACATATTTAATATACTCGTAATATTGTTTCGACGAAATTTGAAATCGTAGAAAACATTTAATACAATTGGTAAATATCTGAATGGTTGTTAGGGCGATATTTAAATCGTATATACTAGTGATGAGACCGAATTTGATTACGAATAAATTCGTTAAGTATAAAGGTCATATAACATACTGTTGTGTAGCATAATAGGAAAGAACGAAGCGAGCGAGCCACACGGGTCGGGGCAGAGCGACTCGGATAGGTTAGGTTGTTAGATCTTTTTTATAAGCCGGGAAAATCTTGCCGTGCTTTCAACAATGTTTATGCTGAAACATTGTTCTGCTTAATAAGTTTATGCGTTTGATTGTTTATTCTTTACGAACAATCGACTCATCAATGCTATGCATAAATATTATTGACCTACTAAATTTATGACTAATGATTTTTGGGAAACAATGCCATAACCGTTTCTGCTTATTGACACGCGCTAAAAGTTATTTATTATGCCCTATACCATTATTCCGAAAAATAAAACAAACAAAATGTTGCGTTTATTAGTCTAATAGAGAATATTCATGACTTTTTTAATTACACAGTTTCAATAAAAGCTGATTCATGCAACAAATAATTGAGGAAAATCATTTATTGAATAGTTATAAAAATAACGAAGATATAAGCCAACAAAGATTTGTTCCTAACTCTTTCTAGCAAAACCAAATTTAACATGTAGTTTATATGGCCGACTTGCTACACGACTTCACAGTGCATATCGGGTCTCTCCGTCTAATCGTTGTCTAATTAGCTGTTTTAAATGGTTTACCATTGAATAGGGAATATGCATGGATTTTAAAAATCGCATTTCTCATCAAAATATGAAAATACCGTAAAAGAGATCACCAAAACGGAAATTAAAATTAAAATCGGTCAAGAAATACGGAAGTTATAAGCATTTCAAACTTCTAATTAGACAGAGAGATCCGATGTGCACCGTGACGTCATTGTGCACTGCGGCCATATAAACTCCATGTAAAATTCCGTTTTTCTAGAAAGAGATAGGAACAAATCTTTGTTGGCTTATATCTTGGTTATTTTTATAGTTATTCAAAAAATGATTTTTGTGATCTGTTTGTTACATGAATCAGCTTCAATTGAAGCTGTAAAAAAAAAACATGCATATTCCCTATTGCCGACAGACTTTTAATCGAATATTATTTCAAAGACAACGTTTCAAGTATTTTCATTTCATCGACAGGTCATTGCGTCGAGGACTCGATACTAAGTAATTTGAACCGAGGTCTTTTAATTAGTATTTGACTTATTTCAATAAAAATCATGTCATGACTAATCATTTCGGGTTTTTTTTATTTGTTTTTTTTTACTTGTATTAATATTTATTCCGCATAAAATTATTTCAATTGGTAATATTTTGCTATCCTAATTTATTATAATATTATAAATTAATAATAATAATGTATCATGCTTTTCTGTCAACAGTTCATTTTCTTGGGGGTCGCAGTTCTAACCTAACCTAACCCACTTCTGTCAACAGTTCGTTTTCTCGGGGGTCGCAGTTCTAACCTAACCTAGCCCACTTCTGTCAACAGTTAGTTTTCTTGGGGGTCGCAGTTCTAACCTAACCTAACCCACTTCGGTCAACAGTTCGTTTTCTTGGGAGTCACAGTTCTAACCTAACCAAACCCACTTCGGTCAACAGTTCGTTTTCTTGGGGGTCGCAGTCCTAACCTAACCTAACCTACTTTGAAAGCCTCGTAGTTCTATTTCTTGATATAACTAGTTATGCAATAATATTATTAATTTATTTTTCAGAAGAGTTCAAAAGTTTAGCCTTGCAACAAAATATGCTAAAGATGCAAAATTCGAAAAAAAAAAATGTGCAATGGACACATAAAATTGTATTAAAGTAATACGTCGTAGAAATGAATTGCAATGTTTTGTAGTTGTACCAATTAAGATAATTTGAAACAAATCAGCGATTAAGTAGTATTCGTTGATTAGTATTTCCACGTAGTAAGATAAATTTAAATAAATAATAGTTGAAATAAGATAACGCCAAACAATATTACTAGTACTAAAGTTTCGATGAATCGTTGTCGATGAAATAATATTCGATGAAAAGGTTGTCGACAAAACAAGGGTACACCGTTTTAAATGCTTGTATCAAGCGTATTTGAGTAATTATTCAAGCGTTTCAACCGCCTCACTTTTGTGGACATATTTTTGAAGTATTGGGCGTATATTTTGATGCCGTTTTTTGATATTGGTTAGATATGCGGGATACTTAGATACCTAAACAGAAACGAAATCGAAATCTGCAGCCATTTCTACAAAAATGTGACCACGAAAGTGATTCGGAACAAACGCCCAGATAATTATCCATTTCTTGGCCGATTTTCATTTTAATTTCACTTTTGGTTATCTCTTTTACGGTATATTCATATTTTGTTGAGAAATGCGATTTAGGTCAATCAACTTTTTGTTGTACCTCGTTGCCATGGTGAAGTCTCCTGGGTCACTCTTTAAAATTATGATTTCAATGGATACAAGTCCACTAGAAATCAGCTTTATTGAGAATTACAAACTCATTATTTTATGGCTTTCCTCCTGAATATAAAAATCGTATGTATTATTAAAAAAAATAAGAAACTCTATCTCTATTATCTGTTGTCTCTTGGCATACGGGACCGAATAACAATATAAAAAAGTAGATCCATCCATTTAAAAAATCCATGCATATTCCACACTATACATACTCGTATGCTACTTGTGCAAAATGTGGTTACAGAATTATCGAGTAGTTTTAAGACTCGTTGGTAATTCTTTAGCTCGGCCTACCCCACTCTGGGAATGAAGGCGTGAGTTTATGTATGTATGTATATATTCCGTATTGTTCGTTTAGTCGTGTAGGGCTCACCCGGCAGAGACAGCGGCCGGCCGCCCGGCCCGTCGCGGCCGCGCGGGGAGGCGGAGCGCGAGGGCCGCGGCCGCGCCTCGCGGGGCGCGCGCCGCGGCGACCGAGACCCGATACCCACCGACTCCTACAAATAACGTATAACACACATAAGTCACATATAAGAAGAGTAAGTCACGTAAAAGACATTAGTCATATAAGTCACAAATAAAATTAACTCAAATAAGTTGTATAAGTGAAATAAGTCACATATTAGACCTAAATCAAGTGAGATAATTATAAATTAAATAAGATTAATAAGTTACATATCGTCGCTTAGCTAACAATACCGCACATGTCAAAATCGAATGTTATCGAGTTTTGAAGTTTATTTGTATTATATTAAATCAACTCTTAATTCGTGTTCAATCGTTGACTTACGCGGTATTGTTAGCTAAGCGACGATAAAAGATAAATAAGACAGGTAAAAGAAAAGTCAAATGAATCACTTAAATATGACAACCGGTTATTGTGTACCAGATTTAAAGTTTAATAAAGTAATTATAGTAAAACGGAGTTTAACACGTTATGACGCACAAAATAAGACGTAAAACGTCGACGTTGGATTAAAAAAAAGGTAATTATCGACCTATTTTACGTCTTATGGTGTTGAGATCCGTTTTTAACTTTAATATGAGTAAAAAGCAACAAAAAAAACAGTAAATACGTTTAAAGTTACATTAATTGAAATACGTAAAATATTAAAAAAAAAAACAATATCAGAATTTCCTTAAAATACAAAAACACAATTCAAAGCAATGAGAATACGTAACTAAAATTTCCGAAAATAAACAAATGGGAATAATAACTACTAACTAGTCATAAAATGTTCCTATACTCCATTTTATTTAAGCACTTAACTAAATGTAAACAAACATTACCACGTGAATGAAAAACAGCTAATCAAAACTGTGTAATCGAGCTTTGGCGTATCTATGTTTTGATTCTATCAGCTGACAAACTATATTACCACTTGTTTTTTTTTAATTAGGTTATGTACTAGGTGGGTACCAAATAAATGGAGAATTATACTATAAGGTAAAGCTTTTCAAAAAGTATACAACGTTCTCACCAAAATATCTGAGCGCATTGCTTTAATGGCTGTATTAACGAACCGATCTTGAGTTAGATATCAGTCTCAAGACGCATGAGAAATGACAGTGAGCTAGAAATTAAAAAAAAACGATGTGTCTTAGAAACCCATCTCAGTCTAGATCAATTAATAATACGAACCTGATGCACTCAGTCAGTTAATACCGATTTAGTAACGTTACACAAGTTTGAAAATAGAACGAGTTTATTTTATCTAAAATGTCTCTGAGTACGACCATAAAGGTATACTTACACGGTCATTTTTTTGAGGAATTGTCGTGTCTATGCGATGGTTTTTGCTTTTCTGCTGTCAAGTTTGTCACTGTGACTTTTATTCAATAAATGAAATGTTTCATACATGTTTATAATAATTTCAATTAGATTCATGCATATTTAACAATGGCGACGACGGAGGAAGAACTAACGCGACTTACTCGCTTACGCACTTCAATACGCGGTCAACTGACGAAACTGCATCAGCAACTAATGCAGCTACAATCCCCCACCGAATATGAAGTAAGTCAACGACTTACAAGCCTGGAAAATTACGAAAGAAAATTCGATACCATTCAAAGTGAAATAGAATCGCATTCGGCAGATATTGAGACGCAAATCGAACAACGTCATTCTACTGAAGAAAACATATTACAGTTAAAACTGAAGTTACACAGCTTACGCCCGTTACCATCGGAGGCACCGTCGACTTACGTCACGGCGTCCCAGCATGCCCGTAGCTATGAAGGTACACCTGAAAATACGCCCGTGGCTATCCACATACCTAAAATAAATTTTCAACCACTACAGGACCGGGAGAGTTTTAACAATTTTGTTAAAAGATTAGAAACATACATGAAGCTAAGTAACTGTCACGATGCTCGTACCCAGACTCTGCTGTTGCTTAGTTCGCTACCTCCTGAAATACACCAAAAAGCTTATGATTTGTGCTCACCAAATGATCCTTGTGAAAAAGATTTCGACAGTCTCGTACAAACGTTAAAAGACTATATAGATCCAAAACCGAGCATTTGGGCTAGCCAACATAAATTTATCACGAGGATTCAAAGAGAAGACGAATCAATTTTGACCTATACATCTGAACTGAAGCGTTTAGCTCAAGATTGCGGATTTACCTGTAAAAACTGTAAGGCATCAATTTCTGATAATTTCCTGACATTACAGTTTATAAGAGGGCTACATGACAATTATATTCGTACGAAAATACTGCAAGATACAAAGATGTCGGAATTTGTGGAACTGCTAAGCACCGCGACTGCAATCGAAGTAGCAAAATCTGACAGTAACTACATGTCTCCAGCACATTGCTCTACACAACCGCAGGTGAAAACCATTCAATTGCATCGCAAACAGAACCAATATAGAGCTAGCAACAGACCATTAACGATTCAAGATTTAAAAGGAAAATGTTTTCGTTGTGGAAGTCAAGAACATCAAGCAAATGCTTGTAGAAGCATTAAGGACACCTGTAACAATTGCAAACGGGTGGGTCATTTAGCTCGAGTATGTCTACGACCACCCCAACACCTGGGTCACCACCAGGTAGAGCCAGAGAACGAGTTCGAGCGCTACGATGCCAACTCGGCAGACTCGGTCAACGACAGCACCCCGTGGGATGTGAACCTGATACGGTCCAACAATACCGACAAATTCATGATAAATGTGCGTATCAATGACAACAACATACAGATGGAAGTAGATACGGGTGCTGCGCTGTCATCTATTTCACACAAAGATTTTAGAAAATTAAATACAGGGTGTAAAATTTATAAAACAAACGTCACTATGAGAACATACACTGGAGAGATTTTTTCACCCCTCGGAGTGGCGTATGTCATATGTAAATACAATGGGCAACAGTTTCGAGGAAAGTTGTACATCATCAGGCAAGATGTGGATGCTATCTTCGGTAGAGAGTGGATCCGATCAATTCATTTAGATTTGGCAAATATCAATCAAGTTAATACAAAGATACATTCAAGTCTCGATAGCCTTCTGACTGAATTTGCTAATGTCTTTGACGGTACCCTTGGATGCATACCAAACTACAAAGGCCACTTTACCTTATATGACGATGCAGTGCCGATTTTTGTAAAACCAAGACGGATCCCCTATGCACTTAAGGGAAAAGTAGATGAAGAAATTGAAAGATTATGTAACCAGGGAGTAATTACCAAAGTTGACAATTCGGAGTGGGGCACACCAGTTGTTCCAGTTGTAAAACCTAACGGCAGCATACGCTTGTGCGCGGATTACAAAGTCACTTTGAATAAAGCTATTAAGGATGAACCGTACCCTATACCTATCATACAAGATATTTTGGTAGAAATGAATGGCGGCGAGCTGTTTTGTACATTAGATATCAGCCAAGCATACTTACACATGTTGATGGACGATGAAAGTGCTATGATGCAGACACTCAGTACACACAAAGGAACATTCAGGGTAAACAGACTAATGTTCGGCGTTAAAATTGCACCAAATTTATGGCAGAAGTTTATGGATCGTTTACTTCAAGGAATCGACGGTGTTAAATGTTTCTTTGATGATATAATCATTCAAGGATCCTCAGAACATCAGCTCATGACCAGATTACGCCTCGTTTTGCAAAAACTACAAGAAAATAATCTAAAATTGAATAAAGAGAAGTGTCATTTCATGCAAGAAAGTATCGAGTATCTGGGTCATGTTATTGATAAAAATGGCCTACATAAAAACGGAAACAAGGTTAAAGCAATTGTAAATACAAGATGTCCAGAAAATGTTAATGAATTACGTACATTTCTAGGAATGGCTAATTATTATAATAAATTTATACCGAATTTAGCTTCAATAGCCTATCCGTTGAACAATTTACTCAAAAAAGGTAATCAATTCACTTGGACGCAAGATTGCCATGAAAGTTTCAATAAAATCAAAGAAGAGATTTTGAGCGAAAGAGTATTGACACATTTCGATCCGGCTAAAACCCTGGTTCTTGCGACAGACGCTTCCCCGACCGGCCTGGGGGCCATTCTCAGCCACCGATTACCAGATGGTTCAGATAGGCCTATAGCTTTTGCGTCACGATCATTGACAAGTAGTGAAAGAAAATATAGCCAGATAGATAAAGAAGCTACATCGCTATTTTGGGGCCTAAAAAAGTTTTTTCACTATTGCTACGGCAGGAAATTTATACTCGTTACAGATCACAAACCACTTACCACTATTTTCCACCCCCACAAAACATTGCCGGCCATGAGTACAATGCGACTGTTCCACTATGCACATTTTCTCTCCGGGTTTGACTACACTATCGAATACAGGACGTCGATTGAGAACAGCAATGCGGATTATTTATCGAGATTTCCTGTAGATACAATAGCAACAAATATTATTGACGTACATTGTGCATTCCAACTACATCAAATGAATACTATCTCCATTGATCGTAAGAAAATCGCAGAGGAAACTGAAAAGGATGTCGAATACAATAACCTATTACACGCCTTAATGTCGGGCACAACAATGAGAAGGTATGGTAATAACGATAATGAAATGACTATTCAGGATGGGTGCTTAATTAAAGGCATTAGAGTTATGATTCCGCAAGAGTTAAGACAGCAGGTATTAGACGAATTACACACAGGACACCTTGGAATGGTAAAAATGAAAATGTTAGCACGCGGATATGTATACTGGAAAAATATGGATAAGGATATAGAAGATATCGTTCGGAATTGTCGGACATGTCGATTACAACTCAACCAACCTGCCCCCGTTACGTTACACCACTGGGAACTGCCGACGCAGCCGTGGCAGAGAATCCACATTGACTTCGCAGGGCCGATGAAGGGCCACTACCTGTTTATAGTGGTTGATGCATTTACTAAGTGGGTCGAGATAATCCCAACTACAACTACCACAAGTGCTTGGTGCATCAAACAATTAAAGGAACTTTTCGTAACTTTTGGATTCCCTTTTACCTTGGTGTCTGATAATGCCCGGCAGTTTGTTTCAAATGAATTTGAGACGTATCTTAAGTTGAATGGAGTAACACATAAGACATCAGCTCCATACCATCCCGCGACTAATGGACAGGCGGAGAGATTTGTCCAGGTTATCAAAAAGGCTCTTCATAGTATAAGCACTGAAGCAGGCAGTATGCAGGACAAGCTATTAAAGATAAAAGAACAGTTGCGAAGGACGCCAAGCACAAGCACGGGCCGAAGTCCTTACGAATTAATATTCGGAAGAGACATAAGAAACACCTTAAGCGTCAAATTCAAGGCGACTACAAATTCGAGCGACGAAACGCATAATGATGTACGCCCTTCAATCCGAACATTCACCATCGGACAGAGAGTACAAATACGAAGTTACGTGAATAGACAGATCAAATGGGAATTCGGAACCGTGACTAAGGTTCTAGGGAGACTACATTACGAAGTCAGGACTGATGCAGGTGAGATCTGTAAACGACATCTAGATCAAATGTTATGTACCACGGTTGCGTGAAGAACTCACGTCACACAGATTTGTGGCGGAGGTGTCGTGTCTATGCGATGGTTTTTGCTTTTCTGCTGTCAAGTTTGTCACTGTGACTTTTATTCAATAAATGAAATGTTTCATACATGTTTATAAAAAATTCAATTAGATTCATGCATATTTAACAGGAATAATTTTATTAAAACTATGGATGTTTCATTCTATTACGTAATAAGACCTAATAAGACTTGAGATTAACTATTGTGAGCTGTTACTGTTTTCGGAAAATTCACAAAAAATTGCCCGTGTAAGTATACCATTCGACAGGCAGAATTATTGATACTTTTCAAACATGGACACAATAGACGGCACAGAAAAAGATAGATTGTTAGTAACCTTCTCGTGAGCGACGGAGTAAGCGCTAAAGGAGACGGGGCTGTCCGCGCCAAAGTCGAACGCCGAGGAGGCCCGGTACGAAAGCGAGTCTGCCACCAAACGGGTTAGTTACACGTTAAAATCATGTCTTATTCATAAACGCACAATAAACCTCTATTAGTAAAAGTATGCTTTATCACTTTTTGTAGCTCGAGCATGAACAATTCAATGAATTCAAACTCGATAAGTCACGTTTCCAAATCACCTAACTTTCGAAAACGAGTCCTAAACTTATCCGTAGCACAAGCTCTTAAATAGACTCACGTTTTCATACATTATTAAAAGCTATAATTTAACTTGAACTGTCCGTGTGTATGTAAGTTGTCCACTAAAAGATAACAATGCTATATTATGGTATTTAAGAGCTGATCTGATGATGGAGTCGAAAGGTTTAATGTTTTAAAGTTTTAATGTTTTCTCGTTACTTTGGTCTTGATAAGCCGCTAATGAGTAATGACTTTGCAAAAACCAAGTTTAATCGGCAACAAAGGCTTGAATCAAAAATGTTTTGTTTACCTACTCAATGACGATACAAAAGCCAACGTCAATGTCAACTTGCTATAATTTTTTAGTAGTTATTATATATTATATTTTTTGATACGGTAACGTTACTTACTCGGTAGAAGATGAATGCTCGAGCTCGGGGTACTGCGGGCCTAGTATGGTTGCGTTCATCTCGTGTCAAATGTGGATAAAGCCTCCGTCACTCTCGTACTTATGTACGTGTCAGAAGGTCAGAAGGTGACAGATGCCTTATCCAAGCTATATGACGCGATAAACGCAGTCATGTTAGGGGCCCTGTCCATTTAAAATATCACAATGCATGACAAGGCAGCAGCATAGATAAGGCATACTTTAGATATTGTGCATGTATGAATAAGAATATAGGTGTGTGTCAATCCAATTTAATAGTTCTGTAAACATTTTGCGATTAATAAACGTTTTAAACGTTTCAAGTTTTTTGTTTTTTTTTACCCATTATCAAAGTGTAAATTTAAAGATGTCTTTGGTTGTATACATAACCTCACTTTTTGATTTTAGTACTAGATAAAGTTTAAGTACAAAAAGCATCCGATTCTTGTTGAAAAAAGCGACGAGATATTAATAAATATTATTTATAGTCCTTTTAAACAAATGTAGAACTAGAATCTTATCAAGTCGTTTTGTACATACATTACATACATTAAATCACGCCTGTTTCCCAGAGGGGTAGGCAGAGACCACTTCTTTCCACTTGCTACGATCTTGACAAATTTCTTTCGCTTCTTCAACATTCATACATCGAGTCATGCACGCACGTCGGTTTCGGGTACTTAAGATTCTGCCCTTTTCCAGTATTTCTCCGATTTGATTCGAAAAAGTACGCCTAGGGCGGCCCCTTCCGACCCTTCCACTCACTTTCGATCTGTATATCTCTTTCGTCAATCTTCTTTCATCCATCCTTTCCAAATGACCGAACCATCGAAGCATGCCCTTTTCAATCTTAGTCACTACATCTTCTTTTATTCCACATTTCTCTCTGATTTTTTCATTTCTTACTCTATCAATCAGTTTCACACCACACATACTACGCAAAGAGCGCATTTCAACTGCATTTACACGACTTACATGCTTGTCCTGCCACACCCAACATTCACTACCATACATCAGGGTAGGTGCCAGCACTCCATTGTGAACAGCCAGCCGGGCTTTTTGTGAAACGCCCTGTCTGCTTACAAAGGAGTACAGGGCCCCATTAATTTGATTGCCCGCATTCACCGTCCTCTCGATATCCTTCTCACACTTACCATCTCTTGTAAACATACTTCCCAGGTACACAAATTCGCTCACTTGTTCTACTAATTCACCATTTATATTTATCACGCACTCAGTCATCTCCTCATCCTTCTCTATCACCATGACCTTGGTCTTGGTAACATTTACTTTCATCCCCTTTTGCTTAAATCCCTCATTCATCACTGTCACCATCTCCTGCAACTCAAGTACCGATGGGGCAAGTATAACTTGATCATCGGCATATAAGAGGCATTTGATTAGCAACTCTTGCACACGCAAATCCTTATCATACCCTTTCAAATCCCACATACAACTGTCCATGAATAGATTGAACAGCCATGGTGAGGCAACACAGCCCTGTCTAACACCTTTAGAGATGTTAAACCAGGCCGAGTATGCGCCATTGATTCTGACACAGGCTTTGGAACCCTCATAAAGGGACCTCAAAGCCTGCACCAGGTTGCTGCTCACTCCATACATAGACAGCACCGTCCACAACTCCTTTCTATCTACCCTATCATAGGCCTTTTCCAGGTCCACAAAAGCACAGAAAACCTTTTGGTTCACCGCCAAGAACTTTTCTGTGATGGACCGTAGTGAAAAGACCTGATCCGTACATCCCATTCCCTTTCGAAATCCCGCTTGTACATCCCAGATTTTGTCATTCGTAACATTCAATACCCTTTCAATTAAAATCTTCGCATATACTTTGCCGACAACAGAGGCTGATACCGCGGTAGTTTTTGCAGTCTTGCTGTGACCCCTTTCCTTTATACAGAGGGACGATAACGGCCTTGACCCAATCTTCCGGGACTCGGCCGCTACTCCAACATGCATTGAAAAGACGGTACAACAGACTACCCACCACGCCATCTCCTCTCCTCAGCATTTCTATCGACACTCTATCACAACCTGTTGACTTTCCCGCTTTCATACTTTTTAAAGCCTTCATTATTTCACTCATACTAATCACACTTTCATCTTCGCTACTTGCATCTTTACTCATGCTTTCTGGCTCACGACAAATATCTTCGCATTCAAACAAGCTTTCAAAATAAGTTTTCCATCTATCAAGCATTTTTTCTTCCTCACATATTAAGTCTCCAGACTCATCCCTCACCGCGTTTAATTTAGTTTTCTCCGATTTCCCCCGAGCCGAATTAATCAAGCTCCAAAAGAGTTTAATATTCGACTGGAAGTTGTCAGAGAAACTCCTGTCATACTTTTCATTCAGTAAATCTTTCTTTCTAGCCACAACGTCTTTCACTCTTTTCTTTGATCTATTATACTCTTTTTTCTTTCTGTCGCTTAGATCTTGTCCTGGATCTACAGCTACAAAAACCAACCAACACTTTTTCTTCTCTTTCACTACATCATCTACCTCTCTATCCCACCATTCCGGTCGTTCATTCTTGCGTTTCCTTCTTTTTACTACACCACATACTTCAGTGGCCGATTTGACCATTCCATTCTTCATAATCTCCCATACATTATTTACATTATTCTCAACTTCACTGTCTTTCATCTTATTAACACATTCAAAACAATCTTTCAGCTTTCTTACGTACTCATCTTGTATAACTTCGTCATTCAGTTTCTCTACTTTTATCCTCTCTAACGCAGTGGTAGGTACGGGAACACGATGGCGCCAACGTGTGAACAGACCCCTTACTCGTGTTACCACTAAGTAGTGATCTGAACCTACGCTAACTCCTCGAAATGCTCTGGTATCTACAACTTTGTTACGCAACCGTTCATCCACAATCATCAAGTCTATCATAGACTTCTCATTCTGCCGTCTCCACGTATACTGATGAATCTCTTTGTGATCAAACAAAGTGTTTGTCACGCAGAGATTCTTGGCCAAACATACATTGAGAAGACATTTGCCATTCTCGTTCACTCGCTCATCACCATACTTACCCAGTACCGATTCAAAACCATCCCTTTGCACGCCTGTCCAACCATTAAAATCGCCTAACAAAATAATCCTCTCATTCTCCTTGCATTTTGTTGAAACCTCATGCAAACTTTCCCAAAACTCCTCCCTTTCTTTTTTCGATTTATTCGTATCTGGGGCATAAGCCCCAATTACGAATAAACGGGTGAGACCTACCTTGAGTCTCACCCAGAGAAGTCTTGGGCTCACACATTCATGCTCTTGCATACATTCAGCCATTCGCTCTGTGAGTACGATGCCAACTCCCTGACGACCGTGCTCGGATACCGGAACTCCGGACCACAAAGCCGTCAAGGTTCCGTGTGTGGACGTACTCACCCCTTTTTTCTTCGTCTCAGTCACACAAAGAACATCCAGCTTTCTCTCTTTCATCATCATACATACCTCATCTAATTTATGTTCCATCCCTCCACAAACATTCATCGTAGCAAGGCGGCTTTCAGCGGCCCGCTTTTTGCCAACCCCCCTGCGAACACGGCGTGACACGTGGCAAACGGCATCGCCGCCGTTCCGATCCCCGGAGGGATCCGAACATACGTGCACTATTTTGCCCCCCCCAGAGTACGAAGGGCTGCCCAGGCTAGGCCTGGGGAGGGATTCTCTGGCATTGCCAGTACCCTCCTGGGGTATAAACCTTTTAAATCGTGCTCGCATGGTCCATTATGCAGGGTCGGGTTTGAATTCGGAGTTTTCCTTCTCCTAGATAGGTAGCAGCCCAATGCTGACGACGCCTATCCCGCCGGGTTTGAATTCGGAGTTTTCCTTCTCCTAGATAGGTAGCAGCCCAATGCTAACGACGCCTATCCCGCCGGGTTTGAATTCGGAGTTTTCCTTCTCCTAGATAGGTAGCAGCCCAATGCTAACGACGCCTATCCCGCCGTTTTGTTTACATAATAATTCAATTGGATTGACACAGAGTATGCAAATTTACATTCTAGTTATTTATTTCAATCAAACCAAACCACGTGATTTGATTTCTCCTAGTTAAAACTTAAAGTAAAGATGAGACGAGTCAATTTAATTCTACAATTACATGGAATTTTAATAATCCCTTGAGAATTAAACATGGCCGACATGGCCGTGCTAGAATCAGATCAAATATTCTAGCATTGAAAGTATAGCAGATTTGTTAGTAGCTAATGGGTTAGAAGTTGCAAGAATAGGGAATATTCATTTCATTTTCACAGCTTATTCAAGTAACAGATAATATAAAAACAACCGAGATATAAGGCAACAAAGATTTGTTCCTATCTCTTTATAGCAACACAGCATTAAATATGGCCGACATGAAGTCACAGTGCAAATCGGGTCTCTCTGTCTAATCGCTATCTAATAAGAAGTTTAAAATTCTAATTCTAAATTCCCTATTATTACACTAGAAGCGAAAACATTTTCCACGTAAAGCCATTTTGGTCATAAACCAACAGTATACAATTTATAATCGATAGCATAATACTTTAGTCCATTTGCAATTTGAAGCTCTTTAAAATACCTTTTTTTTTAAACATAATTTCTGATCGGTCATCTCCGACCATTTAACAGAAATTTAACTCCATATAGGGACGTATTAATCGATTTCTATTCTATTCTATTCTATTTAAGGACTAAAATTAAGAAACGGTTACTTTAGTCAGTTGAGTCACGAAAATTAACTATAGGTACCGTTATAAAACAAATGATTGTGTCACAGAGAAAACTCCTGTAGAAAGTGCGACCGTGTTACTACCGGGTGAGGATTGAATCTGCTTCGTTTATTGTATTTTGCTTATTGCCTATCGGCTCATAAGGGCAGTAGGTATATAAATGAATAATTAATTTTCGTGACTCACACTTTTCCTTTAACATTAAAATATATTTAATTATTGTCATTAATTACATAAAATAAAGGACACAATTGAATTCAGTTTCTAATTATGACTTCGTTTAAGGCGAAAATATCTGCAAATTAACGGAAATTTATTCTAAGAATTCTTGAAAAATGTCATGGGAAAATCACACACAAATAAACTTACGCTCAGAGCGGCTTATCACACAAATATCTGACCTTACCGGGATTTGATCCCGGGACTTTGATTAATATGACAACATAATATTGATCATTGTTTCTCTACAGTACTAAGAAGTCACACGACTGCATAAATGCATGAGAATAGAAAGTCATCCATCGCATAACCCGATATGCAATAACAGCTATCATAGTAACCAGTGGTTGCATGACATGACGCACGCATATTGAAATATATTACATAACTAGCTTTTCCCGTTAACTCTTCCTGTATGTTGATCGGTTATTCCATACATTAATTTAAGGCAACAATAAAGGTCATGGTGCCTAATATTTTCTCAAATAATATTCAACGCACGTAGGTATTTTCATAAGAATACGTAGAGTTTTTATTTCATCGAAAAACATTAGTCGCCGCTTGAGTTTTTTTTTTTTGGGTAGTCACAAGTGAAACCTAACCTAAACTATGTAAACTTTTTTGATGCATATAAGCTATACCACACGTCCCTACAAGAAATGTAATGAATAACCAATCAAATTACACTTACCAAAACCACTAAAACAGTTCATTATTTTTACCATAATTGAATTCCTAAATGATTGCTGCTACAATTTACTTGTCTTGGCTATTGAATACAGTCGACTGTTATTATTTTTTAATTAAAATTCAAGGTGTTTATTTATCGTAGCAGGTGGGAAGAAGTGGTCTCTGCCTACCCTCTGGGAAACTGGGGTGATTTAACCTATGTAACCTAACCTAATCCTTTATAGGGCAGAACTAAAAAGAGAACTGAATGTTAGCCTCATTAGGTTTTCTCATATTCGCACAAAATTGTTTCAATGAAAAAAACTACCAGTTGTAAGTTTTAGTACAGTCACCAGCATAAATATATTACTATGGACAGCCGTGCAAAAACAAATGATGCTCCATTGGGCTCATAAGTATGTGACGACATTACCTCGGTAAAAATATGTGATGCTTTTAGTACGGCATAAACATCGTTACACCGTAACAGCATAAATATCGGATCGGGTCGCTCAAAAATAAATGATGTTCCATTGGGCTCATAAGTAAGTGATGATATTACTTTGGTAAAAATATGTGATGCTTTTTGGACGGCATAAACATCGTTACACTGCATCAGTATAAATATCGGATCGGCTCGATCAAAACTATTTGATTACTTATAAAAATCAAAATTATGTGACCATCTCTCACCGGCATAAATATCTCCAGGTCGCCACACCGGTAACATCTATCTGTGGGGGTCCTCACGGTAACATTGTAATTGCAACCTTGTCGAATAACTATAGGGTGCCGTTTATGTTTAGTATTATGTCCTCGAGTGAGGATCGGGGGATAGATGCTGGTCTAAAATAATTATTAACTTAAAACAAATAATAAGGCACAAAATAAAAATAAAAATTAAACCCGAAAAGAAAATAAAAAGTGTTATCTCTGTGTATTCGACTGAGATTTGAACCCGTGATCTCTGCTTAGAAAACCAACGAATGCTACTGAGACCACAACCAACCCCTGACAAATGGCTCTAAATTTGGCTTCACTTAGCTTTCGCTATGATGTGTCAGGCGTTTCGACGATTCTGTTGAAAAGAAAATAAGTTACAGTTGACCGAGAGGCACCTGTCAAATGTTTGAAGAGAAAAACGTGAGATAGACATATGCAATGACAAGTCTGCACCGTTTTCGTGAATTGTCAAATCACTTTACACAATTTACGTCTCTATGCCAGCCAGGAAGGTAAGAATCGTTTTTGCAGATCGATTACATATTTTTGAACCTCTCAGATATTATTATGGGTACGCCGAATTGTTTTCGCATAATTTTTCTCCAGCTTAAAGGTAAAATGTTTTTTATTGTGTAATCCTTGTAGAATAGGTACAGTAGGTTAGGTAAGGTTTAATTTATAACTTTCAAAAAAGTCAACGGTATCAGTATTAACGGTGCGGCGGTCCACCTGTCGTCCGATGCCTATGCTTTCACAGAGGGATAGATATTTATGCCGGTGAGAGATGATCACATAATTTTGATTTTTATAGGTAATCAAATAGTTTTGATCGACCCGATCCGATATTTATGCTGATACAGTGTAACGATGTTTATGCCGTCCAAAAAGTTTCACATATTTTTACCAAAGTAATATCATCACTTACTTATAAGCCCAATGGAACATCATTTATTTTTTAGCGACCCGATCCGATATTTATGCTGTTACGGTGTAACGATGTTTATGCCGTACTAAAAGCATTACATATTTTTACCGAGGTAATGTCGTCACATACTTATGAGCCCAATGGAGCATTATTTGTTTTTGCACGGCTGTCCATAGTAATATATTTATGCTGGTGACTGTACCAGGTTTTAAAATTGTCCTTTTTAGGCTTAAGTATTGTTTGAGCAAGATAAATGTTATTAGCTGAAGTGGAAACTGTTTTGGCTTTTGTTTTTTTTTGTTTCTGTTTCTTAGAATATCTTCGGACTCTAATCAAGTTTGTTAAACTTTCAAAAACCATACTACCCTCTTGTTCATTTGGGTACAAGAGAGAGAAATATAAACCCGAAAGGCTTCTTGTCACGACATGTTGCAATTTAAGTGGACTAATCCTCTTATTCAACCCGCAATGTCCTTATCCTTTATTGTGGCATTATAATTTGATAGAAAGTGACAAAGAAAACTATATCTAAAATAGGTTTACTGTGCGTTTATGAATAAGGTTAGTATGTTACAGAACTTCCATTTAGATGTTTAAGAAACGTGTTGGTTACCGTTAGACCAGCAACTGGTGGGGGGAGGGGAACGGATCATATGCTCGTGGACCTCTTTCAAGGTCAACGGGTCTTCTTCCACGAAATCCAGCGCCGTACTGCCAAAGTCCTGAAAAATTGTAAATTTATCTGAGGGAGAATTCGAGGAATAAAGACTCCAGTAAGTTTTTTTTTTTGTTGTTACATGCCAAAACTCTACTGTGGGTCACGCTGCGCACGCGCAAGCAGACCTTCATAACGTTATATAAAATATTCTGCCGTCTCCTACTAACGACGAACTGCATATTTTAAAGGACAATGGGCAAAAATGTCCCTACCCACCAACAGAGATGAAACATGTCCCAATTTATAGATCTTGACAACTTACTTTATTTTTACTATGGTGACTATCGCCATATGTATGGAGTTTTCTTGGAAAATCATAATCATATCATATCGTATGAAATTTGTTTAAAAATTACTAATATATATATATTTATTTTTTTCGGTTAGGTCTGCGAATCGGACAACATCATTTATTTTTCATCCCCCTAAATGATAAGGGTGGTCCCCCTAAATTTTACATAAGTACATGGCAAAACAACGTTTGCCGGGTCAGCTAGTACCGTTATAAATTATAATAACGTTATGAATCGCGCAATGTTGATTTACTTTTAATGCCGTGAATCAAAGAATCTTGCCGCTACTGGCGACTCTTATGATGCATATTAGATGGACGGCAAAGAAGGCCACCGCGGTATTGTACGAACCAACGAAATTAAATGCAGTAAAAGGGGTGATGTTTATGATGAGTAACGCTATGAATCAAAGTTTTATGAAAAAGAAAGATAGAAAAAAGAAAAATATTTATTCTTGACAAACAGACCAACAACAAGTCTAACAAAGAGGCAAGCTTTAAAAACAACTACTGTTTGGATAATGTCGTCAAAGTTATGTTACGCCAATTTCACATTTAAATAATTTTAATATAGCCTATGACACTAATGGTTAATACGAACCTAACCACGTATAACCTATTAAAATCGGATTTGGGCTTGGCCGCAATCGGGTAAAAAGGAATCAAATACTGACTGACAAAAGGCAGACATATTAATAGGGACCCGTTGGGTTCCTTTGGGCACGGAACCCTAAATAGGTACTAAAGACCAACTAAAACCTAATATTAGCTGACATAGGGCCGTATTAATAAACTGATCTCGATTGTGATGCTAGTCTCAAGATGCCTCAAAAATGACAGCTTTCTATGACTTGACGTTTACTTTGACGTATCTTGTGACGGGCATCTCAGCCAAGATGAGTTTATTAATACGGCCCATAAACACCTACCTGAGACATTAAGATGGTGTCATCGGACTCACACTCGTCAATGTGGCTCTCGATTAAACTCTCTCGGCTGGCCTTGATGACTTGCTGAAAAACAATCACACACGTAATAGGATTAACGTGTAATCGTGTTAACAGATACCAGGGACACCCAATTTGTGTAATGCCATTATGCTGCACATTAGAGTATGAATCATAAAATTATCGTTCCTGACGTAGACACCTCGTCATGTTGCTCACTCACTATTTTTAACTTTATTTTATTGACCTTACATTTGTAATGATTTTATTTGTTTTAGTTTTATTTATTACTGTATTACCTTACTTAAGTATTATTGTTAATAATAATAAAAAAAATACCTTCTGCTGGAGTTTCTTGCTGCGCTTCTTCTCCGCAATGATGGTCTTGTCCGAAGCACTATTAGGTTCACTCCATATTACCGACGTGTAAAAGAGCCCTCATGTGAATTTAAATGAGTAGATAATTAATTATGTAACAATAAAGAAACCTCGCGTCAAAATTCAAATTCAAAATTCAAAATATTTATGCAGTAAATTGGCCACATGCGGGCTCTTTTACACGTCGGTAATGTACAGTGAATCACCAGCGCAACCAGCGCTTCGGACAAGACCATCATTGCGGAGGGGAAGCGCTGCAACAAACTCCAGCAGAGGGTCATGTTTCAATCATAAAAATATATTACTTAAAATTAAGTTACATTAAGTAATAATAAGGGAATAAAGTATTAAACAATATATTCTTAAAACTAGCAAAAATAAAATTATTACAAATCGTCGGTGAAACTGCAAAACCGCGTAAGTAACATTTGAAATAAGGTGCAAAATGCACCTTTTTAATAAGAAAGTTAGGTTTATTTTGCTCTATCATTAATTTGTAAGTTACGCGGTTTTGCAATATCACCGAAGAAATGTAAGATCATTAAATTTTAAAATAAAATAATGACTATGAGAACAACACGACGAGGTCTCTACCTCAATAGCCATATAACTGTACTGCCATCCTACCAAAGAAGGCGGCTAACTGCAATGTAGTAGTCAAACCATTTTAAACTCTATTGGTAACCACATTAAATTTAAAATGCTAATACCACTACTGTGCACTTAGCCGCCTTCTTTGGAAGGGCGGCAGCATAATAATCACATCATCTCCTTCGCCTCACGTGGAACGCCTGCTCAGGCACTCTTCAGGACTAAAACATTTTAACACTACCCTCTCAGTACGTGTATGACGAGGCTACATTTGTTAGGTACAACATTGACAATTTTCCTAAAAGGAATCTGACCAGCACGCGACTGGGACCTACCAATCAACTATTTACGGCAAGCTCCAGACTGACCCAAGTCTATAAACCATGCATATTTTGGGACCGAAGGTTTATAACAGTTAATAAAATAACTACCCTCGCACCTAAATAAAATAACTTCAAATGTAACTTTCCAAAAAGAGTTACGAAAATGGCTAATCGACAATTCATTTTATGATTTTAATGATTTTCTTTTAGACAATTTTTTATGATGATTAAATAATGACTTCTACTCAGGGACCGGAAAACCCCTTCTTTTGATTAACCCTATCAATAGGCTTAGCCTATCATTCGGTTAGCCAATCGATGTGCTTAGCTATGATTGAGTCACCTTAACGTTAGGGCGAACCCCTTTGATGTGATTAACCGCATCCAAAGAGCTTACCCGGTTCATTAGGGTTTCGGTAGTGTAATATTTAAGCGCTTAGCATTGACTGGGTATTACCCCATCGATCGCCTCTCTCTTTTTTGCGCATTCGGGCGAACTCTAGCCGTCTCGCTTAAGCGGCTACTGCCTGCCGCCACCCTATCAATTGTTAGGTAATTCAATAATACGTCTAAACTCTTGCGCATAGAGGTGAAACCAGTTTGAAACCGTTCGAATAAGCTTGAATAAGGTGACAGACAATAGGGTATTGGAATAGGCTTAGCGCTTAGTCGAATTAACCGTATCGTTGGGTTGCCCTTTCTTTGAGCTAAGTCGACGATAAGCTAAGCGCATCCTTGGGGTTTGTAACAACAAGTCTATCAAAAAGCATATCAAAAACCCCTTTCGCGCTAAGCGGTTCCGGTCCCTGCTTCTACTTGCCGTTAATGTAACTTGCTACTTAAATGTTCAAATATTTTGTTTATACTCGAAAATCTAATTAGATTCCAAAATCTGACAGTTCCCATCTTGATTATTTCTTTATTAAAATATTATTTCATAAACATATCAATGAGAACTCATGTAACCAGTAATATTAGGGTCAGTTTAATTGATAAAAATACCTACACTTAAACCAAAATGCAGTAATCACAGCGAATGTGCGTCGGTTGAGGTTAGGATTTTGGAATCTAATTACTAATTACAGTTTCGAGTATAGTATACTTTTATTGAAAATTGGATATAATTTTAAAGTAAAATGGGTTCAAAGGTTTTTTGGTATCAAAGGTTTTTTTTGTGCATTATTTATTACATAATCCGTTGAGAAACATAAGCGTTTACATCAGTTAAAGATGGTTTATGATGTTTTATTTTTTTTACCAACCAATGGATCAAAAATATAACAAGAGTCTGAATTTTAAATGGGTTTTTTTTAATTTTAAAATTTATTTTCATAAATTCTGCAGCGTTTTTTGTGATTCTTCTAATAATAACAGAACCGTATTACAATATATGATAATTATGTAAGTAAACCCACGCTTTTCTGAAGGATTGCCTGAGGATTGCCACCAAGAGAGAGGTGTGGAAATGAAGGGAGCAGGCCTTCGCACAGCAGTGAGATGGGAACACCTTAATGTGCCATTTTTTTTCTTCTTCTAAATATTCACTTATCCGTATTTGCATTTGTCCGAACGCTATGTTATTTTAGATAAAATGTTTAATTATTTGTTATACATAGATTAGGTTAGGTTTTATTTATAAATTGACAATTTAAGTAAGTCGTATTTTATTATTTTGTATGAG
Source organism: Acleris emargana (assembly GCA_927399475.2). Lineage (NCBI taxonomy): Eukaryota > Metazoa > Arthropoda > Insecta > Lepidoptera > Tortricidae > Acleris > Acleris emargana. The sequence goes on from OV656847.1 coordinate 3,278,985, forward strand.
ATGTAAGTTCAAAGGCGATATATTAGTGGCCGCTACAGTATAGCTATAGCTTGAATACTGTCTACGAAAAAATACATATAACCTTTTCTTTTTAGAATTGAATTAGGAAATTTTTTGACCTTTATTTTTTTATGTATCTATTATAGTTGGCTCAAGAAAGTTAGAAAAACGTTAACAGGGACAGTAGGGGGAGAATAGTGAACTTTAAACACCACACCTAATGTATCATGTCACACAAGTTCTAAAACTTTGTTAATTTGTTTGGTTTTCCCATACATTGAATACATAAAATTACTGTATTATGATTACTTTATCACAGTATAACATTAGAATTGTTTTAGTCCAAAGCTTTAACTTTAACCTATAACAGTTACCTATAAGAGAGATTTTTACCCATAAGATTCCCTACCTGTAAAAAGGGGTTGTCTTGTCGCGATAGTCTGAGTGTTTCCATGTCGTGCGCGATGTTTCTGGTCCGCCCCGGAGTCAGCAGGACCGCTGCTGACTGGCTCATGGGGGCAGTCAAAACTAGAATAACGAAACACACAAAAACATCGAAACATGAACCCAAACGTAACGTTAAATAAGCTCCTTAAAATAATACTCACTTGCAAGTGAATCGGTACTCCCGACGATCCCGTCCATTCTAACAGTTAATACAGTTTAAATAGATCCAGCAAGTTCTATAAGTAAATACGTAAACAAAAGTAATCAATGGTTTTTGAACATTATGAATATTTAAGCAAACACTGGTACTACGTTCGACACTAAAAATACACTTAGAAGCTACTTAACAATAGAGTAATACTCTATAAAATTATCCTATAATTTCGAGGACTATTTTCTTGAAGAATAAAATAATGTACTAGTACTCTTATTGAAGTAAATTAATAATTAATTTAATAATTAGAATAAAGAGTTAAAGACTGACTGATAACGTAACGATTGACATAACTATGACAGCTGCGATTCCGTTCAGAAATTTGAATAGCTATAAACTAGCTAAAGTCGTTAAGGGCCTGTAGCTACGGTCGCCAACAAGCCCTTCGACAGCACCACCTTATGTGACATACTCATATGCTTGAATTACACAATCGTCCAACATCTGATTTGTTCTTTCCACCGTCGTCGTAAGTGTGATATCAGCCGTGATATTGATAGCTAGTACAGTAAATTTGACCCGAATCAAGGGAGTTCTGACGAATTTGCAAACTCAAACATTCAAAAGAAAATGTTCTTTGTTCTCTACGATAGTTTTTGAATTTTCGAAAAAGCCTCGCTGTCAAGTTCAAGTAGCTGTATTATATCATTCTTAACCGACTTCATAACAAATATAACATACCAGATAGTTTTAAATCGTACGAATTGTATAATTTTATGAATTGTTTGATGAAATGGCCAACCAACAAAAAAATATTTTATATGAATGCCACGGATTTTGAATTTATTTTGGAACAAGTAGGGTGACGGAACCAGTAATGGACAAGGCACCAATAATGGACACTTGATTCTTATTTTACAGAAGATAAGGGTTATTCATTTGTTTTGCAACAATCAATTTAGGACCGTATGAAATTTGATTTAAGACTGAAGTGTCCATTACTGGTGCCTGTCAGCTAAAAGTGTCCATCATTGGTGCCGTCACCATAGCACTAATCATAAAAAAAAGATACATTATTTCGGAAGGCTATTTCAACATCTGAGAAACTTGGTTTGGCCATTTTGTTTTAGCAGTAAAGTAAGTTCTCAATTTATGAGTTTGCTTTGATAAGTTGTGAGACGATGTAATCATACTGGAACCCGTTTAGACTCGTAATTTTCCAATTTACGGAAGTAGTAAGATATTACAATAAGTTACTTACAGAGACCGTTTACATTTGCAAATTTATCGTAAGTTAATTACGTAAGTTACTTACGTGCGTTTAACTAACAAGTGTAAGTCCTGCCTAACGTCAATTTAACTAGCGGGTTGTGTACCGTACCGTCGTGGATCGAGAACATTATGCCATGTTTATACATGGCGCGAGTGCCAAAGCGGACGCCGAGACGACGCACGAGCAAGCATTTGAGAAGAGAGCGCACTGAACTAATAGTACTAGAAGTAGTAGAAAACCATGTTGATGTGCTTTATTGGGTTAGGTACCTAGTTAAACTTCCATGTCCTCCGTATTCTCGGACAAGCGTACAATAGGTACGAATAGTTTGTTGAATGTTTGATCAATTAATTTGTAAATGCGGTGTAAAAGCTACACGTTCACGATCAGTCCATTAAGATATTTGCCGCAGGCCCGCAGCGTACAGATTTTTTTAGTGTTCGAGCTTTCTATGAGTAGGGAACTGCCCTAGCAGTCCTGGCGCCCTACCAATTATTCTCACTTTTAACTTTACATCCGGATAATAGAAGCAATAATTCTACAACAACATAATTGACACCTATATAATTAAAAAGGTTTTAGTTAAAGCATCATTTCTTAATATTGCCGCAAATATCTAGCTCACCGGAAAACAAAAATATGGGCACTTGAAAACAAAATATATCGTCCGTAGATACTTCGGCTAATTAATGTATAATTGTTACAGTTTATTATAGAACTGCGTGTAGGGTATTTGATGTATAAAAATATGTAAACTGTGTAGTGTTCATGCTTCTCCAGAGCTTGTCTAAAAAAGTATATTTAAAAATATTCGTAACAACACGTTACTCGCAAGATTACAAAGTATCTTGTAGAACTCTATCATCAACATAACCTTCGATTAAATTACTTAAGTGAAACAAATTACACGATTTTTTTTAATGTAGGTATTTAATGTATCTTATAAATGGTGTATTTATCTGTACGACAAATAAACTCTCGATTTCAAGAAAATACTTCAGTTTGTTAATGTATATTACCTAAAGTTTATATGGACTGTCTTGTTTTCAAGTGTTCATATTTTTGTTCTCCGGTGAGCTAGGTATTTGCGGCCATAATAAGAAATGATGTTTTCACTAAGTTCATTTTCAATATAAAGGTTTCAATTCTGTTGGTGCCACACCCAATTTCCATACAAAAATGCCCATGATCCTTTGCACCATGGCTCAGCTGGTATTTTGAATGCCAATAAAAGTATTTTATTTTATTATCATCAGTCAAAAAACTATTGGTATATGTGCTTGGTTGATACTATGTCAATGAAATTAGGCTAGAATTAATAATTAACATTTCCAAATTATCAAGTGGGAAAGAAAAAATAAAATAAACATATTTAAGTAATTTCCTTTTAACTAAATACAGGTAACCGTTATAAGAAATTTCGCTCTAACCCCAGAGACCATCACTTCACTCTTATTGCTGTCATATTACAGACCGTGTCTGATAGCGTACCCCTCCAGATATTAATTACAAGCTTTGCTAGATAGACCTGAAGGCGATGCACTCAACTGCACCATATCGTCCGCTAATGTTGACGATCCGTCACTGCGCCCACGTGGCACCCTCCCTACATGCATGACGCTAAGCTGATCGGGCAGCCCCTCACTTCACCAACCTGAGGTTAAAGAATTTTTATTTGTATCTCAAAAGAAATTACATTTCACTTAATGAGATTTATCAGCATGCCTTAAGATTACGTTGCGTCCGTGAGCGTCGGCGCTTAATACACTACGTACTTGCAAAACTAACAAAAGTATGCAAGATTGATCAGTTAGCAAATTAAAAAATACATTATAGGGTAGAACTGAACCAGACCACGAAACACCATATTCCTGCGCTGTGCAAAGCGGCAGCGATAAGACGCCAGGGCCGGGCTCAGGTCGAAGTTAAAGGGATATTATTTAGTATATAAGTTTTAAGTTTGCGCTTAAATAAATTATTCGAATCAATGTTTTTAATATTGTCTGGTACATTATTATATATCCGTGCTCCTTCAAACCTTATATTTCTAGTTCCATAATTTTTTGTACGAGGGAACGGTGTGAATAAGTTGTTAGCATTTCGAAGTTTTCGTCGGCCTTTTTCTATATTTGTTACAAAATTAGTTTCACAATGAATTTGTTTTTTGGTAATCTTTCTAATTAAGAGACATGTGTTAAAATGATATAGTTGATTTAGACTCATAAATTTAGTTTCTGTATATACTTTGTTTGTAGGCGTGAGGTAATCATAATTAAAAAGCACCTTGATAATTTTATTTTGTGCAACTTGAAGATCTTTTAAATTAGTTTTCGCTGCATGTCCCCATATTTCGATCAGTTGGTCTAAGTGAGATTTTGCGAGTGAGTTATAAATATTACAGCGAACCTGACGTGGTAAACATCGTCTCATGCCACGAAGCGATCCTAAAAGAGATGATAATTTAGAGCGAATTTTAGTGATGTGAGGTTTCCACGTCAGACCGCTATCCAATATTAAACCGAGATACTTTTCTTCGTATGATTGTTTTAATTTTACACTGTCAATATTTAATTCAATATGACTAATTTTCTTGTTTTTTGCCCTAAAAATTACATAAGAAGTCTTAGACGTATTTACGGTTAGTAAATTAGATTGAAACCATCCATGCACATTATCTAGATCCCTTTGAGCCGGTTCTAGGATGTCATTAATGGAATGACCAAAGTAAAATAAGCAAGTGTCATCAGCATACAGAGATACATCACCGTGAAGTTTAAGTTGACTTATATCATTAACGTATATTAGAAACAATAGTGGACCAAGTATTGATCCTTGAGGAACACCGTAAGTGAAGGACTTTGATGCACTATGGTAATTACCAATTTTGACCATTTGGAAGCGATTGCTTAAGTATGATACGAACATTTTATAGACCTTATCAGTTATACCTATGTCAACCAGCTTGTTTAATAATATAGAGTGACTAACGGTATCAAAGGCTTTTTTAAGATCTATAAATATCCCAAGGCCGATTTTTTTAGCATCGATATTGGTTTTTATTTTAGTAATTAAGTCGATTGTAGCTGAGAGCGTACTGGATTGCTTTCGGAAGCCATACTGACGTGTGAACAAGAAATCAATTTCTACAAGGTAGTCATTAAGTCGTGTATATATAACCTTTTCAAAAATCTTGGAGAGAACTGGCAGAACTGAAATGGGCCGATAGTTACTAGGGTCTGTTTTGATGCCTGTTTTATAGATGGGACTAACTTTTGCGATTTTCAAATCATCAGGAAAAGTTCCATTTTCCAAGTGGTTATTAATGCAACTAGTAAGACTTTTAAGAATGTAGTTTTTTAGACATTTGATAGCTTTTGTACTTATATTATCAATGCCAACACTGGAGTTCGAATCCAAATCATCAATGATTAGGGAAATTTCACTTTCAGTACATGGTGAAAAGGTCGATAACACGTAAGCATCATTGGAAGCTTGGTCAAGGGTGTATGTTTTATTGTTATGAAACTGAACTGGTATTCGATTTGCTAAGTGCGAGCCTATATTGGAGAAGAAATTGTTGAAAAGTTCACATACCTCGAAGCCGTCCGTTATTGGCCCAGAATCTGTTAAGAGTTTTGGAGGAGCACGGTTACACTTAATTTTATTTTGAGATAGTTCGTTTATCAGAGCCCACATTTTCTTAGGATTATTCGCACATTTGGCAAACAAATCATAATAATACTTGTCTTTCGTTCTACTTATAGTTTGGGTTACTTCATTTCTTATTCTTATAAATTTTTCTTGTAGGTCTTCATTTTTCGGGTTCTTCTTTACTTCTTGCCAGATGTTATTTCTTTTATTAATATCATAAATAATGTTCTTGTTGATCCAGTCTTTGCATGGAGTATTTAATATTTTGGTCTTCACAATTGTATTACCTCCAATTACAGTTTTTATCATTGCCTTAAATGTCATATAATCCATTGTTTGAGAGAAATTGTATTTTTCGACTGACTTGTACATTTTATCATAATCGAGAGCTTCATACTGAGTACGTTGTAGTGTTTTTGGTTTTTGTTTTTCGGTCCCTAGGAACATCTGTACATGATCTGAGAGTGAGGAGTCCATTATAGCTAAGTTAAATTTAATATTCGTTACATTGGTGTGAATGTGGTCAAGGATACTTTTCGTCGTAGATGTTGTACGTGTCGAGTAATTGTCATCAATTCTATTAAGAGTTATGTACCCGGTTTCTCGCAGCATGTCTTTGTATTTATCAGTCTTTCCGTCTGGTGATAACAGGTTAAAATTAAAATCACCAAAGACAATTGCTCGTTGCCTTTCTATTAGTTGTTTTTCAAGATCTTCCAAGAAATTACTCAAATTTGTATCGCCTGGTTTGTATACAATGCCTATGTCTAGTGCAAGTCTGTTGATATGTATCCAAAGGTAGTTATTGCCGTTTAAATATGTTTCCTCTGTAACGTGGTTTTTTAAATCATTCCGTATAAAGATAGATACGCCGCCTCCTCTGGCATCAGTTCGGTAATTAAAATAATGGGTGTAGTTTGGTATTTGAAGAGTTATTGCCTCTTGCTCAGTTTTTATCCATGTTTCGGCCAAGAGAACAAGATGAATTTTGCCGCCAGTTGATTTTAAGACACACTTGAGTTCGTCGAGTTTGCCTGGTTTCACTATGCTGCGGATGTTAGTATAGAAGAAGTTTAACGAGTCTTTATTTAGTTGTAGATCCTCATAGGAGTTTATCAGTTCGTGGTGTATGAGAATATCATCAATCGGTTGAGGATGTTTATTTGCAGCTAATCGTTTTTTGCCGACGAAGCTGTTTGTACTATAGTTGGGGTACCTTTTATATATTTGATGGTAAGATCCGTATCACCGTTATTGATTCGGTCCAGTAATTTTTGGCGCAATTCTTTAAGATAAGACTGTTGAGCTGGAGTCAGATCAGAAGATACTTTAATTTTGTCTGTATTTATTTTAGTTTTGTTTCGTAATACTAATTTAGGATATTGTGGTGAATCAAAGCATATTTTAATGGCTCTTGGGTTCCCTGCTCTTTGCTTTCCAAGTCTTATTGTAGTTATACAGTCCGGTAGATTACCGACTACGGGTCGCATAATTTCTAGGACTGTATTTTTGTCATGTGTCTGTCTCACTTCTTGTGTTTCGTGGGTGGATTCTGTGATACCGTAAATAATCAGGTTCTTCTCTCGTTTGACGCGGTCCCTAATTTCACGAATCAGATGTTCATTGCGTGGTGGAGGATCTGTTACAGTACATGAAGGTCCGCTCATTAGGTGGTTGATATCGCTTTCTAGATGCTGCATCTTTTCCTGTGTAGCAGAATTTTGTTGCTTCAGTTGAGATATTTCAGTTCGAATGACATTATTTTCAGAAGTAAGATATTCCGTTGTTGATTGTATATCTTCTATTTTCAACTTTATTTGGGACATATCATCGAGCATTGAACTCAAGAACTCGTATTGATTCTTAGTGAACTCTTTGAACATCGCGCTTATGTCTTCTCGAAATAATGCTAATTCGCTTCTGCAGGCACAATCCGGCCCTGGTGGTGTTTTACGTTTTCTCAGTGTAACTTGTTTACTTGCCCCGTCAGCTTGAGGTAGGTTCGTAAGGTCCGGATTTGATGCACTGTTAAACATATTTTTGCTGGGTGATCTCGTAACACTCATTGTAAGCAAGAAACGGCTGTAAGTCTATGATTTGAGTGCGATTATGGTTTACTATCCCGCGCATTAGACTCTGCGGCTGGTGTGCGAAAGAGTTAAAAAATAGCAATTATACTCTTCTCTCGAGGTAATTAGTGAAATCACGAGTTGTTAGAATGACTTAAACACGTAGTTATTGGTTTATAAAAATAGATCTTATTAGTTGTAGCACAAGATTTAATTTTGTTTATTTATTATTTATTGAGATTTAAATATTTTTGCAACACGTCTGCTCCGATTGCTCACGGACGAATTTTTTCAACCTAGCAATGATAAACGGTAGGTGATATTTCATTGAACATAATGGCGCAGCTGATATTAATCCCACTGATGTAAAGGCTTGTTAACTTCTAATTCTAATCAATGGTATTAACTCCTGTTAAGGTGTATTTCGCCAATATCGACTTATTTATAGACACTCAAATGGACTTATAAAAGAAATAATATCGCGAAATGGATATCGCGAAGACAATATTGTTCGGTAAAAGAGTATTTCCTCTAATGGACTAAACGGAAGCACACGGAGTTAGCTCCACGCGCTTCTGTCAAGTCCCGCTTCTTCTTCTTTAAATTAATGGCATACTACTAGAAATAGACTAGGTGGCGCTAGCGTTGATTTAAAACTCGGCATCGAATTTCTTGCCTTGGTGGGGTCAAAGTCACTACACCTTAACAGGAGTTAATACCATTGATTAGACTAGATGATAAAGCGATTTTCCCAATACAGCGCAATAATAGCTTTATTTCGTTCTCGGTTCGGTTAGGACCAACTTATGTTATTCATCCTGGTAAGATCAAATTCTGAAGTCCACGCAGACGAAGTCGTGGGCAGAAGCAAGAATCAGTATAAGGAAATAAAGCAACGTGGAACTTTAATCACTAGCAAGAATCAACAATAAAAACTTCGAGTAGGTACCTACCTATTAAAGAAAAAACTTCCAAAGAAGAAAATATATAGGGAATTGTCGCACACGACTCGTAGACCCACTACTTCGTCCCACTGCTCTTTTGACGGAGCCCTGCCGCGAGACAGGGCTCCTACTTCTGGGTGGTTAGCCTTTTGGGCGTTTAAAGATAGAACTAACGAACCTAACCTCCCTACTTTTGCGGAATAAAAAATAATTTCTGATGAATTTCTGACGAAAGTGAATAGCAGTGGGGCAAAAGTAGTGGGTCCACTAGTCAGTCGCTAGAATTGTCACCTGTCACCTATCATTGTCCAGATAGTGAAATAGGGGGCAGGCAGGTTGCTTACGTACAAGTTCAACCGCTTCGTCGAGGTCAAACCAGCTCTTGTACCCGTACGGTTCCGACAAAGTACCAGACTATCTTACAATGCGATTGCTCTCGGGTGCTTCGGGTTTTTACTGGTCTCTCACTAGCTCTCATACGCTCTTTTTAAAACCGAGTGAGAGAAAACACAGGCGAAGCCCATTAGTGCTCAAACTGCTATTGACCTAACCCTCGTACCAGTTCCTAAATATGGCGGTCAACTTTAAAACTGGTGATACCTTCATATCCTTCAGTTTGTTTTTATCAATATGGCTCACACGCCCAACACGGTAACTGTGCTATGCAAATTACAACTATATATTTATTTAATGAAAAACGACATAAAATAATACAACAACCATAACACAATAACTGAAAAATAAGACTAACTCTAAATATATAAATTAACTAAAACATTAAATCTAAGAATGGCCCCTGCAGCATTGTACCAAAGATGCAACAACTTAATTGATGTGAAACGAAGTCTCTTAGAGTGAAACAACACGAGCTTAATTTTTTGAGTTGTGAACGCGTAATTTTTGCTATACATTCGGTTTCATACAAAACTCCCGGGGCTCTACTTTGAAAATCGAAGTTCGAAGTAACGCTAGCTCCATCCCAATTACTCGTCATTCGAGACTAAATTGAGAGAAAGGGATGGAGCTATCGTAACTTAGAACTTCGATTTTCAAATCAAGGCCTCTGTTTGGTTAACACGGCGACGCAAAATCAGCTGGCCTTTTGTATGCATCACTACGCGACTCACAACTCAAAACAAAAAAGTACGGTCTTGTGGCTTCACCCTTAATCTTGAAGTTGTGACGTTGGCGTCAGTGGCACGGCCTTCAGTTGACGGCCACATCGGTCTGCGACGTTCATAGGATAATCTAGAATTATGAGTGCCGTAGCCGTAGTAGCAGCATCAGTGGTAGAACTTTCAGTTGACGGCCAGAGCCAAGTTAAAGCAAAGCAAGGACGAGATGTGGTTTTCAACCATTTCTCTTTTCTGCTCCGCTCATCTCCGGACAAACCGGTTCAAGGATGTAAATAAAATCCAGTTGTGAACACAATGTATGAATTTAATTTGAACGTAGGCACTACCTTAGCTAAGAAGGCACCTTTTCGCTGTTCTAATGTAACTACAATATTGTAAATAATTCTTTTAGCGTCTATTACATTACCAAAGCAAACTCTATGTACATTATTTAATTTTATGTGTTGCAAATGGGATTCACAGCAGCAAACAATGCCGTTTATTATATCCATGTTTTAAATATTACTAATGAAATATATAATTTGGACATTAATGATTAATTTTTAAAATTACATTTGTTCGTTTAGTATTCGATGTCAGTTAGTACGAATTGAGCGGCGCTCCCGTACGACAGGATTCTGTTCTTGATATCCTTGAGCTTGGAGATGTAATGCTTGTGGATTTTAGTGTTCGTTCTCTTGTAGCGAAGAGCCGTGATCATCTTATCTACAGTGTAATGCAGCCACAGAATGTTCGTGTAGGGCTCGAAATTCTTCCAGTCATTGCTGTGGACAAATGCAAAGGTTAGATAGTGGAATTCCAATTTATATGATGCTTTGTCACGATGGCCCACCATGGTCAGCGTAAGGGACGGAGTTATGCGATACAATATGTTGCTCACTATCAGGGCCGTATTAATAAACTGATGGGTCATCGTGTGGTAGGGTCATTCAGAAGTCATTATTTGTGGACTACTTGGGGTTGGGGTAACTGAGGGTTGCCAGATAAGTATGAAATTTAATAATGAGGAAATTTCCATGATCTCTTATAAACTACACGTTTTTTTGTTGAAGTAACGCTGGCCTAAAAGCTGTCAATGTGATGTCTATTAAAAACAATGAAAAAGATGTCACTGGTTTTTTTCCTTATATATGCAGAAATATGATTTTTATATTTTATTTAAAAAAAACACGCCATATATCCCTACTTAATATTATAAATGCGTCTTTGTTGTTTGTTCAGTCTCCACAGTTCAATGCGTCGACAAATTTGGATAGTCAATAGCCTGGAGACGGACATAGAACATTTTTTACCCCAAAATAGATACAATTCTCAAAAGCAATATAGCACTCCTAAATTATTTTTTTTTTAATTATGCAGCATTAAAACCGCACCACGAAAAAATACTGAACTGCACAACAAACTACCGTAAAATGTGCCTACTTTGCTCCCCCACGGGTAATCTTGCTCCATCGTTATATTGAGGTATTCTGTATTGTAAATCATTCTAGTGCTTTCATTCACTGCGCAGCTGGATGTATACATCAATTATTTTAAAAAAAATTGTCATCGGCCTTGTCTTATAACTGTTCACACTTTAATTTTAAACATTAAGTAAGAAATTGAACCATATTATTTGTATCTAAAACCTTTGTTGCATAGTGTTTTAATGAAATTTAAAAATATTTTGGAAGTTAAAATTGAAATAAATAAATTCCGTACGAAATAAAACACGTAAAAAAAACGCCAATTTCATAGGTAAGGACCCAATATAATACAATCAAACAATCAAATCAAAAACAATCAATACTCTTTTTTAAAGTTACTAGAAAAAATAAATTTAAAAAAAAGCCGCCAACCAGCGCCGTCGTCGCACTGATTCCCGCTCGAGTTCCCGATCGCTTCCGAGCTGTGACGAATCATGTCGGGTCGGGCGGACCGCGGAAACATCGCGAGACTTGCGCGCGAACTTTGAAAGTTGTATTTTGAATGCATCAAATTCTGAGTTTGGCATTCCGGAAATTGGTCGAATATTCGAATATCGCAAGTTTTATATTCGAATATTCGAACCAGTTTATTATTCGAATAATTCGAATATTCGAATATTCGAATGCAAGGCCTACTTATAAGTAACATACAAAAAAGTCACTATGGAGCATAATTACCCACGGCGGAGCAAAGTAGGCACATTTTACGGTATCTTTCGATGAAAGTTTTTTTTTCTATACCATGATGGTGGCTATGGATGCCTAATTGCCTACAATACCAGAAGTATCGCATGAGCGTTGTCGACCCTTTACCCGATTGTTAGGTTTTTATGGATGAGCGTTTATGGGTCGCGATGACTTGCCATCAGGTGACTCGCTTGCTAGTCTGCCTCCTTTTCAGATAAAAATTGAATAACCCCAATAGTGTATACTGACCCCAGCTTTTCGCGCATGAGCCGGTAGACCTCGAACTGGTAGTCGCCGACGGCGTCGAAGAGCGAGTCGTCGCGCGCCAGGTCGGCGAACAGCGCGGCGGAGGCGGGCGGCGCGAGCGGCAGCGCCACGCGCGACAGGCTGTAGTCGATCACCGTGGCCGCCACGCCGCAGCGCGCCACGCGGTGCGCGCGCCCGCGGATCACGAACGTCGCCCACTGACAGACAAATAGACATATCGTATTCATTTCGTAATGTTCCTTCTGGGCTAGGTCGATCAAACTTTTGTATGATGTAGAATATTTAAAAAAAAAATTGAGGTGTGTATCATGAGCCAAATTTGTTATACAGGGTGTTTTTTTTTACAAGTATTTAAATGGTTAGGAGGGTCATATTTTTTAACATATAGCTTTTAGTCTCATTAATATTTGTACAACATTTGAAATCCGTCACTTTCATAGTTTAGGAAAAAATAAATAAAACAGTTTTGGGGTGAATCGCATGTTTTTCACCCCAAGGGGGTAAAAGAGGGATAAAACTTTGTGCAGGGTATTCCTCCTCAAAAGGCATCATTTCATTATAGTTTGCCTAAATGCCCGGGCCAATTTTTCTTAGGCTATCCTGCTATACCCGTTAGTTGCGCTAACTAAATCTGAAAGTGTGCCTCGCCCTAACGAAGTGTCCCCAGTCGACTACAATTTTACTCTAGTGAAATGTCATTTTTAAAATCCCTAAAACTGCTGTTTTTCCGCATATGTTCGTGCATAACGTGTCGAAAACGATTTCTCATTCATCGCTAATTTGCCCAGGCTTTAAAGTAAAGTACTCTGTCACTATTCATAAGCATTACGCAGTGTTATAAGTAATGGAATCACGAGTGAAAGCGACGCGACACAACGCGATGCGAAAAAACTACAGCTATTCCTCTCAGAAGTGTCCTTCCTACTACTACTACAGTGAGAAGTTTAAAATTGTGATAGGCTAAATTACCCGCATCCAGCACAGTCCTATATAATTGGGAGGAAGTTGCGAACTGCAGCTAGTCGTGTTATTCATGTACCTATAGATTTATTGCTCAAAGCGCCATCTATCGCTTCTTTGTTAAGGACGCACTAGTGTAGTCGATACTCGCAAGAGGGCGCTAACCACTCAGTTCCTCAAGCTGCCGAATAAAACAGGGATCATATCGATGTCAAGGTTGCGTGGCTCAATCATCTAGTTGATTTATTACGACCGACACGGTTAAGGAAAGATCCTGGTTTTGGCGTCATATTTGCTTATTAAGTACCTCATTGACATTGTATAAACTTTGACTTATAAAAATCGAAAGTCTATCAACAATGATAAAATACATTGCAGACTTGACAGAAGCGCGTGGAGCTAACCCCATGAGCTTCTGTTTAGTCCACAAGAGAAAATACTCTTTAACCGAAGAATTCTGGGGTCCTAGAGATAAAGGGTGTAAGTCTTCTGAAGATCAAGTAAAAAGGGTTTAAGTCTAGTATACTCCGTTCATGTATATGACCTTTTTATTACGAGTAAAGTCGACTTGTACCCGTTTTCCCTAGAACCCCAGAATTGTCCTCTTGTGTGATATTCATGGGACTTGTTTTTCAAAGTCCATAGTGATAGCCTAAAACTTGAGATTTTCGATAATTAAAAAAAAAAAAACCAAATAAAGTCACAACGTAATAAACTAACTAATCAATCTGTCTTTTGTCGCGTACCCATAATCGTTAAGTATTAAAATAAGGTTAAATGTCTGTGATCTAATACAATTGAATCCATTTAATCCATTATGAATATAAAGTTAATCAATTGTCTAGGTCAACACCAAAGCAGGCCTGTGTCACTCCGCGTGTAGGTATTAAAAACATACCTCCAGGCGCCGGCCACGGCGGAAGGGCCAATCTAGTAGGCTGCCGCAAGCGAAAGACGACACACGTATAACCACGTATAACCACGTCTAACTTATTATGAACCGTAGTACAGTGAATTAAGGCCCATATTTCCTCAAAAAAAAATTAGAAGGTATGTAAATGAACACGTGCTCGACTGGAACGCGAGCTAAATTAAATCATATTGTCTATCAGATTGAGTACATATTTCTTTGAAAACCGTTGTGAAGTAAAGCTTCTGTAACGCTAGTTACTAGTTATTATTCTGTGACCAAAGCAAGGTTGAATATCTATGAAGTACGGAACAATGGTAGTGAAATTATTGGAAACCTTTTCATATCCACTAGGTCACAATAGAGTTGTTCGTTTTCTCTTTCTCGATTGTGATACTGCCATGTTATTTTCTCACTTGCACGCAGAACTTAATAAGTGCGACGATGCAGTAAACCTTATTGGATGTGACTTCGGTCATGAAGCAATCAAGACGGGTAAATATTTGGTTAATGAGGATGAAAGTTTGTATATCATTGTAAGGTCAGTCTTACAAGTGCTGTACACTTGTGTACCCTGTCGCTCTAAAGCCTTTGACTGATTAGTAGACATCGGTATCAACGTTCAAATTTCATGGCAATGTATGGTCGGCAGAAAAACAAATACAAACAAATACACTTAGTATTTTAAACGTTTATTTTGTATAAGTAAAAAAGAACTAAAAATGTAAATAAATATAAAATCAGGATATTGTGTTGAGTCCATTATCTCAGTCTAACACGGAGTTTGATTGGGCATTTGTCATTAAAGCTAATTATCAGTTATGAAACTTATGAATTATGAATGTTTCGATAAAGTATTAAATAATACTTTACAGATTATTTTGCATGACAGTTAAATTGACATTCGTTGGGAAATTTAACATATTGTTTTATTTTTCGAATGCGAAATGAGTTGTGAGTTGAGGTTTTATGTTTATGACGTATTTAGAATGTCAACCTCTTTTAGTATATTTACAGTTTACCGCAGTGTATGAGTGTAAAAACAAAAAATAATTAAACGGTATTATTCAAATATTCAAATGTATTTACTTATTTTACTACCCTTACCGAGTGCCATGAAATTTGAACGTTGATACCGATGTATACTGATTAGTGCAGCAGTTCAAACATGACGTTAACGTGACAAAGTACGAAAGCGTGCAGCTACTTATATTATAATAAACGGCCGACCATACCCGTCAGTTCAGTTAGGACCTTCCTTCTTCCTGCTGATGTTATAAATGAGTAAGTTTACACAAATCCTACTTAAATTATAAATGCGACAGGTCGTATTTGTTACTCCTTCACGCCGTAAAGGCTGGACGATTTGAAATGGAAATAGCTTACACCCTGGGTTAACACATAGGCTACTTTTCATTCCGGAACATTTAAAATGGCCGAGGGAATAACGATAATCGAAATCTATGCAGACGAAGTCGCGAGCAGAAGGTAGTAAATAATAAACGTACGGTATTTACATATTTAAATGATGGTACGTCTTTCCACCACATATCGAGTGAGAGTTAGCACATAGGTAGTCTATGTACTGTACTAGATTAAAACCTACGACAATCTTTATCCTGGAAAATTCGGTAGTTTCCGAGAAAAACACGTTAAAAGTGTTCTCCACTCCACGGACGGAGTCGCAGGCGGGTTATAAGTGTAAATTAGGTCTTACCTTCTGCTCGGTAGGAGCAATGAGCACGTTGCCCCAGTGCAAGTCTCGGTGTTCAAACTGGAAGGCTTCTTCGCCGACGGCTAGACCGAACGCCACCTGAAAACGATATACCATACCGTTAACACATCGCTAAGTTACTAGTCGAGACACAGTAATAGTGCGCGAGTGAATGAGACATGCGCAAAGTTAAAAATGGAATGTGTCTGTACAATTGTAACACTTACGTAGATGGTGCCGCTGTCATATCTCATTCATTCGTAAATGTTACACAGAAATACACAAGTTATAATTCAAAGCTAGCTTAGACTGTAATTAACTATTATGGAAATTATTTAATTAACAACGAGGAAATAAACGATAATTACTAAAGAGACCTCGGGAAAAAAACTTTTTAATGAAGACCCATTTGAGAAGAGAAATTATTGATTACTGCTCACTTATTGATTTAACTCTTAGTAACGACGAGGAAAACCACCTACTTAGATCTTAGATCTTACTATTTAGATCCAAGCATCTCCAAAATTGGATTCTTTGCAATAAATAAATTAGCACTTCAGGTTTGCGAAATAAATGGCAGTCGGCGTTGGCATATTGCTCCATAAATCCATGGCCGCTGGGGCGGAAAGGTTTTCGACCACGTACCGGACAGTGCAACGCTCGCAGGCCTCCCACAAGGTGGCCGACGATCAGATAACGGTAGCGGGGAACCGCTTGGTGCTAGCACAGGACCGACCATGGCCATCTTGAAAGCCTTATGTCCAGCGGTGGACGAGTTTCTGATATGATGATGATGACAAAACATAATTAATCATAGTCTAAACTAGCTTTCTAAACATATACACAACACAAAAACAAATGCAAAAGAAAATATTAGTAAAGAAAAATCCACACGTGACATTGAAAGCAGAAATGGCCACCGCGAAGGATAAGTGAAAATCTAGTCAAGATATAGGAACTTGTTCTAGAAATTCACCCATCTTACGCAGAAGCCTGGCATGCCCAAAACGCTGAAAAAAAAACAACAAAAACATAAATTTAAATAAGTTTTCTTTAGTATCTTCAAGAGTCGTTGTAGATTGAATCATGCGTTTGGCTGTTTTTGACCTCCATTCATGATTTTAGGCTACTCTTCCTGACCTAATTCCTATCACCTTTGTTGCAATATATCTTCACAATTACGCAATATGCGCATCATACACAAGGTCCCAAATTGAACGGAGCACTTATTTTTGAAATACACATTGTTACGCGTTTATAAAACTGGTAACAAGACTTAGAGGGGGGGGGGGGGGGGGGAAGGGTTCATGACCCCTATGAACTCCCCCCCGGGATACAAAGACGTGTACCAGCGCAAGGCCCGGGTGATTTAACTGTAGCATTACACGCTCGTGACTAAAACATTTGATCTTTGGCATTCGGAACATCTCTACGGATCAGCGGAAGAGGTCGATGGACTTTTATTTTTATACGACTTGTTCGAGTGATGAAACACGCACGTAAACAATAATTGTTCCAACAAAATTGAAGATATACACGTCATTAAGAATAAATGAATAATGAAGTGGCTCACACGCGGGTACACCATTGTATTAATTAACAACCCAGCGGTATTTAGTTGTAAAGTTGTTGCGAAATTTATAAACACGAATACAATGTTTCATGCTTGTTATGTTTAATTTAAATGATTCATGTATGCCCATAATCGAATCAATTGCTTTACACCTTCTCACGGTTGGTAAGAATGTTTTCAACTTACAAAAAGATCTCTAGTTTTGATGTGAATAATCCAATGAGGTCGTGTAGTCGGATAAGTTCGTATTTATCTTGCCATCTCAGTTAGCTTTTGTATAGCTACTAAAGTTAATTGACAGAGCAATAGTACGAACATAACCGAAAAAATACGATGTCGTTTGATTATTTACCCCGATTGTATATGCTTTTAGTTAGAACTCTTCTTATTGGAAATGAGTCGCTCTCCCTACTGAAACCTACGTTTACTTTTGCCCGCGATTCCGTCCGCGTAGTAGTCGTTTATCGATATGCTCTTGGGAACTGACCCATTTTCCGAAATATAATGTACCCTACGTGCGTCTTCGGGCTTTTAACTATCTCTGTGCCGCATTCTTAGTTGATTGATGAACTCGATAAACCGTAAAGAAGTATTTATAATATAAGTAAAGATTGTCAAATCAACTATTGTGAATGTGTAATTAATTGCATAAAACGAATTAACTAATTCTCATTTTATATAACTTCTTCTTCTTGCCTGACAAAACTATACAATTCATGTTTATTAATGCTTTCCGTATGTATTTAAATGAAATTATGCAAAATGCTTAATTAACTGAAGCTCACCCGTGAAGCAGATATAAGACTATTTCAAGCCCTGCGATATTCTAATCGTGCCGGCTCGTAAGATAATCAGAACAAGGAACAACAAAAAAAAACTCAATACAATGAAGTCTCACGCACTGCTATCGTTAAACCGACTTGAACTTTAACCGCGATAAACTAGTGAGATTATTAAAAACTCACGAAACCTAATACGAAAAGATAACAACTGCCTAAATATGAACACAGAGAAATAGCCTTTTATTTTGATACATCAGACACTCGGACACTTTCAAATTGAAAAAATAAACAGAGCGACGCTTCAGAGTCCCGACTCAAAAGAAGAATCTACCGACACCTCGTACAAATCGCTATAGACATGAAGCGGATACTAGAAAAACATAATAAGTTCTCGGGTAATCTGGCAAAAAAAATAACTCGTTGCTACGAGAGAGACAACTAAGCGAGACCGTGAACCAAGATGGTAGATGGCGTACTAAGGTTGATTTTTTATCGTTACCGCAGCCTACAGCCATTGGTGGTCGTCGAAACGACTTTAATGGCGGCTCCACTTGGTAGTTGCCAAGTACTTGTCTTACATCTCTTTGATTTACCGAGTGAATGAGATGCAATGATAATATTTAACAAGTACTAGTTTAGTGTTAGCACAAACGTTATTTCTGAACGATATTTTAATTTATTGATCGTAATATTTTGGCCAGCACAATAATATCCGCCGTCTTATTCAACCTTCTTACGCTAGAGCAGGATGCCAGTATAATTACAATCTATTGCCCGCTTAGAAGCCGCTTCACGAATAAAATTGTAACCGTGTACGATATATTACAGATTTATTTGTTTATCTTTTTGTGAAACAAATAAATTGACTGGCTTTTTTGTCGGCTAAAGAACGCTATTCAAGATTAAATCCGCCATTTCTATCTAAATTTATAAATGATGGTAGTTATTCATTAAATGTAACAGCCAGTGATGTAGCTGTACTTGCTTTCTGCTTATTGTTGTATACAGTTATGAAGGAAGTGTTTTTCACCGCGGCGCGTTTCCCGGAGTAAGCAACGATAATAATAAGCAAATCGTACGCAATTCACACATTCGTAAAGAATGTGTGGTTTCAAAAGTCAACGAACGACACGAGACAAGCGAAGGTTTTCATTTGAATGCTATAAGTTTTTACAACCGTGAGATAAAAAATATTCAAAATAATAACTATTCAAGAGACGTATACAGACAGACTAACATTGTACTAACAAAAAAACTAAATATGGAATTCAAATTGTGTTCAAAGTATGGACAATAGTCACAAAAAAATGCAAAGTAAATAAAACATTTAACGCGTCTATTAAAAAACTTTCTAACAGTTTTTTAATAGACGCGTTAAATGTTTTACGCGTTACATTCGCATTTTAAATCAAATAAAAAAACTAGCAATTACGCATTTTATCAAAATTCAAACATTTAAGAGGCCTCCGATTTACGTTCACACACAAAAACAAAATAAACACTCAATTTAAAAAGTTAATCTAAAATTCAAATCATGGAAACGTCTTCAATTTGTTCAAGCACAAAATACTGGTCACTATATAAAATATAACAAATAATATGTACATTCAAACATTAGAAACACATTAAATAAATAGAACACAGATAAAAAACATTAAAAACACTGGCAATTACGAATTACACAATAAAAAACAAATTCTAAATTCAAAACGTACCTGCCAGAACAAGGCATGTGCCTGCTCCGCGCTGTTGAACTGGTAGCTCTCGAGATCCTGCCCCGCGTTAGCGAGCTCCAACACAATGTACTGTTGGTCGCTCGGCAAAATAGCCGGGTTGTCGTTCTCAGACCCCTTGCATTCGTCATACAGTTCCCACAAATCAAGAAGGCGAGACGTATAGCTGCCGTAGACACACCTTACTGCCAGTACCTAGAGATCAAAATCGAATATCAAGCGACGGTTTTATAGAGCATTATGGGGTTGGAGCGGGGGTCATTTACACAAAAGAATTCAACGGTCGATGGGCATGCGGTCCGCCTCTAAATGCGTATCTAAACTATTCGTTGTGGTTACGGCAAGGAATCGTGATTTAGACATAGATACCGAAGGGCTAGAGTCTTCACAATGCAAGCAGCCAAGTGTTAAATTACTTCGTCGATTACTGTGTCTTAGCTTTCTCGTTACTCTTTTGTGTTGAGTCATCGGATGAGAGTATTGCTTAAGAGTTGAATGTGCCGCGTCATTGTTACAAGAGCGGGATTCGTCTGGCTGGGCCGGATAATTAACTGCATTCATCTCTTTCTGAGAATAGAACTGGTTCACAAATTGGTATGCCGTCCCACCCCCTGTCACGTCAAATGAAAGGACTGGTGGATATTAAAAATGTCCGCCCGACTTGTTGATACGTTGTTGGATTCACTTGCATGTCCGCCCGAGAAAACCTGTTCGTTACAAGTGTTTCAACTCTCAACGGATAAATATCTATGGACATGGAGATTAAGAGTTCATTTTATAAATATTTTTGTATTTAGTTGCATTTGTACTTTTTCGATTTATGAGAGAAATAATTCTTAAAACAATTTGTAATAAAATAAAATAATTTGATAAGAATAATAGGCTAGCAATCAGCAGGGAGTTTTAGTGGTAGATGTCTATTTTTAAGGTGTTGTTCTAGTAAGATTGAGCACCTTCTAGTTATCTTTTGCCATGTCGCTCTCCCTTTAATGTAAAATATCAGTTCTATAACGTCGGTGATGCTGCTAAACCGCGTAACTAACAAATTTACGATAGAGCAAAATAAACCTTACAGCCTTATTAAAAAGGTGCATTTTGCTCCTTATTTCAAATGTTACTTTCGCGGTTTTGCAGTTTCACCGACGATATGCAAAACTAAACAATTTGTAACACGATATTTAAGATTTAACGGATATCTGTCGTGTAACTCTAGCTACAATCTTATTGTACACTACTAGGTCCTTAGAACCTTAAAAACCAAGCATTTAATTTAAAACCCAGCTCCATTTTTTGATATTCTCGTCGATATATTATGTCAAAGACATAAAGGCGCATACAATCCGTCATTTTGATATTTCAGTTTTTTTTACTGTGTGACTCGCGCTATCTAGACGAATCAAGTGAAACATCATTTATTAAAATCGTTTGAGCCGTGTTGAATAGTTACGAGCGGACATAGATAGTAACGAATATACTTGCATACATACAGGGCAGAAATTGAAACCACATGAAAGAAGTTATGTAAAAATCAATGGATAACGTTACGCGACCGGGTTCCATAGTGTCTTCCAAGTCCTCAACTGTACGATGATAAGATAACAGATCAGAGACAATATAGTTTGTACCGCCTAGAATAGACACAAAACCTTTTAGGGCTTCTCACCCTATTCAAAAAGACAACATTACTCGTTTCAAAACTTGCATTTTCAACTTATCCAAGCCAATATTCCAAACAAAAATGTCACTCAATGGACTCCCTAGAACTTGCCTTGTACACATCCCACACGTGTTTCGTTATTACATACACATTTCTACGAACTTGGCAATAGACCTAGTGTTGACACAGTGAAAGCTAGCTCAATAGCATAAAGGAAAGTCTCTCGCTTGTATGACTGCACATATCTTGGGAACATTGCCAATGATTGACTTGCGGTGTCGACCACTAACATGGATTTTATTGTGAACTAGCGACCCGCCCGCGGCTTCGCCCGCGTGGAATGTATTATACATATAAACCTTCCTTAAGAATCACTCTATCTATTAAAAAAAACCGCATCAAAATCCGTTGCGTAGTTTTACAGATTTAAGCATACATAGGGACAGACAGCGCAAGCGACTTTGTTTTATACTATGTAGTGATACGTACGTAGATTACTCTTGTAGCTTGCGACTTTCGCTCGTTATACCCTGTTTATGATTTATACCATTTTTTAATACGAGTTAAGTCGACTTTCCTTTGTCAATTCCTACTGAACAAGTCGACTTAACTCGAAATAAAAAAGGGTATATACATAAACGGAGTATACTAGACTTAAACCCTTTTTCACTTGATCTTCAGAAGACTTAACATTTCCCTAGGACCCTAGAATTTAGCTTAAAAAAATATATTGTATGTTTCTATGATGTCACATATTAAATGAATAAAAAACCAACTTGTCAAATACTCGTCGTGTAGTCATGCAAAGCCCGGGTAACTCGCTAGTACAGTAAATAAAGGAAGAGCGTTCCACTCCATGTTGGAATATACCAACGACCTCATTATCACGAGGAATTGCCATGTGCTTCTAGCTATGTATGTAAATTAGCTCGATTCTAGGAAACTAGATAATTACTGCTACTTATGGCAGATGCAATGAAACCGGTTTAAACCAGTTTGTTGAGACTGAGAACTAACATTTCAATAACCGCCTTCATAGAAGTAATAAATTATATTACCTGTGGAATTACTTTGTCGCTGTTCCCTAGGGAACTGTCCTAAAGTACCTATAGCATCATTTAAAGGGCCGGTTAGACGAGCCACATTTTCTCGGTAATTTGTGGCAGGCAACTATGGACGTCTATCTCTAAAATACGAAGTAAGAGTAAGACATGAATTCAAATTCAAAATATTCATTCAGTAAATTGGCTACATGAGGGCTCTTTTAAACGTCGTTAATATGGAGTGAATCTACTAGCGCTTTGGAAAAAACCTTCATTGCGGAGAAGAAACGCCCCGCAAGAAACTCCAGAAAATTGGCCGGCCACACATAGCCGTGAAAAGTTGATCTTGTACCAGCACATCTCAGATATTGAATTAAGGTAATTAAAAATAAAAAATAATCAATTTAAAATTATTGACCCGTTTGGGCCCTGGGCAATGACAAAAAAACAGAAGGACAAACGCCACTTGTATCAAAAATAAACTAGATCATTTATTTTTACAGCACAGATATATGCAAACAATCCAACCATTATACTCGTAGTGTAAAATAACAATCCATTGCTCTATATTGATTCGAAACTTTCTCATTATATGAGTCACAATTATTATATTCATGGTAAATTATGATTGTTCAACAAAAATGTTTGTCTGTTTTCATGACAATAATCGGTCATCGTCATTGAGTAGTACAAATACAGGAAAACAATGACCTTTTGTATGTTTTGGACATACGATTTCAATATGGATTTTCCCACACTGGTAGGAAAATCGAAGTTTCCTTGCGAATTGTTTACATTACTGTACACGTCATATTTACGCTGAATCCGTGGGTATATGTTGGCAAGGCTTGTTTCGAAATAGATTTACATTTGAAGTATGATGAAATATGAGAGCCTTTTAGTTAAAGTTAAAGGGGTCTTAACTTAACACGGTAATACGAACACAAATGTTCAATATTTATAACTTATTTTATTATATTTGTTTCGTTTGAGCAGAGTTGCAGCCGTGGTCACTGTGATTTCTACTTTTTTTTGTTAAACCGTCCATATATGGGATACCATATCTCTGTAAAAAGAGACATTACTTCGAATTTTGATTTTGGACATAAACTACCTATTATAAAACAAAGACCCCTGCCGCGGCCTTCTGTCTGTATGTATGTTCGCGATAATCTCAAAAACTACTGGATTTTCATGCGGTTCTCACTATCAGTTTATTCTGGTTACAGATAATTCACATAAACCAAAGAAAAGCGCGGGCGGGCCGCTAGTAAAAAAAAAGAAGCATCTAAAACTAAGGTGATATACGGAAGGCAGTCGCTAGGAAACCTTATCAATACAACCATCTTTATCTTATCTGCGCATTACAAACAGCGCAATGCTATTAAATGTTTATTACTTTCAAATAAAGCTTAATTTGTCATAGTAGGCAGGGCACGCGGATATGGCAAGTCAACTTAGAACCTCAGGTTTCTCTCAGTTTGGTCACGCATAAAGAGAAAGATGATGCATCCGAAATTTCTAATTCATTCTTGCATAAAGATACTTAGAAATTATTTTCCAGAGGCTCTGTACGGAAATAGGAAGTAATGGAGGACGAGTTATTTTTCACAATTAAAGGCAACTTTATTTAACGGCATTGAGAAGGCAAGCGAACACACAAACAGACACTTGATAGCAAGTAAGTGACGATCTCAAGACTGCAAAATCGTTACCAACTTTGAAGACATGAAAGCAATGCCTCTATGCTAGTAATGTCAATAGTTGTTTTACTCCACCCAGCCGGACTTATGATAACGACGGAATCGTTACTCAAAGTGAACACGAAAGGATCCAGTTTAAAATGAGTCTTTCATATGCTACGTCTTAAGCAGGATTCTCATGAGTCAAGGATATATAGAATCAATTTAAGGTAGTTGATCAACTTCAAAAGCATGAAGAACATATTAGTCATTCACTTTTTTCGAGTTCCTAATGTGAAAATGCAAATATTCGTCGTGTTTAAGACTTGATTATTTAGCAATAGTAGAAATAAAGCCAATTTGAACTCATCTGATCACTAACAAAGGGAAAATGAGGTAAGCCAACTATATACTGCAATAAAAAACTTGGTACCTTCTAACAAGATTGTGGTTATTGTGCAAAAGCGTCTTGATTCAATACCAGCCTAATAAGACGTTAGATACGTGAACCAAGATGTTGGTTAAATCACCAAAGATGTTGCTGTTCAATCATCTTAGTCATGCATGACTTATCATCATACACCGGATTGACGGGGGCAAAAATGTACCAGTGCTAGTGATTCATTAAATATCGACAAAGTTTATCGACAACTTTTGTCGTGACATATGGATCTTACATTTCTTGCAAAAGTAAGTCATACCTTTATCTTCTATATCAGAATGATCAGCTTTCCATGAAGATATACAATCTTTTTTTTCGAGGCATTTTTAACCGACTTAAAAATCAGAAAGGTTCTCAAGTCATCGGAATGCTAAAGAATATTGTTGTAATGAATGAATTGGTTATTCAACGTAATTTCAATGGTTGTCAAAAGTGACTTGAGTACAGGGTCACTATGAGATACCAGGTGTTTAAAGTTGCGATAAGTATGAATAAAAGAGGTTTGCACATAATAAAAAGGTATTCAAACTTGGCCATTACTTATGATAATGATGGATGATTAAAAAGATTAAAAATTGTTTTTTATCGATGTCGATTAACTAAGTCGACATTTAATGAATCACTAGCACAGGTACATTTTTGCTCCCGTCAATCCGGTGTATGCTTATCATGACTTTTTACCAAGTCATCACTTGACAAACTTTCATTTCGCAATAACGTGTATGTGCTCAAACCGTTACATATTACATAGGTTACATAGGCTTGTTAAATAGGTTAGGTTAGACTGACTGACCACATAAAAATGTTAAATAATGCGGCGGGAAGTATCTCTTTGCGAAATGAAAATGATATAGTTTGTCAAATGATGGTTTGGTAAATCTTTAGTGAACCGAAAATCTTTCTTGGTTAGCTCTCATATTGTTGAGTTTACCATTGCTTTCTTTTCATCAAATTAATCACATAGCATTCAAAACGAATGTCATCCACAGGCCATATATACTTTTCAATGATCGCAACATCTTGGCTGATTAGAATAAAAAATAAACATTATCCTGAGACGGAAATGCAAGTATAACCTGTCCGTAACAAGAATCATATCCATATAGGATTAGCTAGTACCCCGTACTGCCCTTAGTCATTAATGTCATTATCGCATACGGAAACAAGACACGCTCATGTCCTGCTCAAGATAGCTTGCCCAAGAAATATCACGTAAAATTAATCATAGGTTATATTTAGTAAGATTAAGCAGAGATAAGAAAGAGATGGTGTCTAGATATGATAATATGAAACAAAGGTTGTTGTCATTTGCAATTGAATTAGGAAATATAAAAAAAATGGAGCTAAGGATGATATACACCTAAAACAGCAGACTGACTTTCAAATAAGTCATGCTGAAAGAGAAGATATAATATAGCTGACATGTTTTTGTATTGGCTTTTATTTACTTGACTGTAATGTCGCGGTCGGCCGAGTTAAAAACAATATAGTTTTACAGAGTAGAAGAGAGCCCAAGCCCAGGTAGCCTTTTTCTTGGCATGAAGAAAGCAAACAATCAGACTAAATACAGATGTATGGTGACGGCACCAATGATGGACACTTTTAGCTGACAGGCACCAGTAATGGACACTTCACTCTTAATTCAAATTTCATACGGTCCTAAGTTGATTGTTGCAAAACAAATGAATAACCCTTATCTTCTGTAAAATAAGAACAGTGTCCATTACCGGTGCCTTGTCCATTACTGATTCCATCACCCTAGTGCATAATTATTTTCCATCGTATTTTCCCGGAAACGTTCGTATTTGTCATGCTACTTCAGTCAACCTCAGTACTTTTTGTACTGTTACCGACTGAAATAGCAAGACACGTTCGTGCAAACTGTCAGTGCTTCACGTCAATCGGTTGAGACTTTGATCCGTGAAGACGACCAACTCACTTCCGCATTTATTATATTAGTTAGGAATCCAGGCGTTCCAAGATGGATGCCTCTATTCAAGATATAAAAGTACAATTGCTTCGTCCTCGAATTGGAGTTACGGCGTTATAGTTACCGCGGTCTGGTCTTAAACACACATTGCAAATTGAGAACATGTAACCAGGTCAAGTTTCAGTTTTAAAGGAATTCTTTCAGCCAACTAGTGCGCCAAATAAAATGACGGCGGTGCTCATTCCATCGCACAAATCATAAAGCAACTGAACAAAGATAGCTGTCTCTCGAGATAAGCGTCCGGCCCAGTTTTCTTATCAATTTGCAATATGCGTTATCTATGAATGAGGTGATTCACTTTGGAATTACTGTCAATTTTTTTGTTGGTGCAATGTCAAAGTCCTATTTGGAATTTATCTAGAACAATCTATATGGAAAACGTAAATCGAAAGTGAATAATAAATAATCCACAATTCCATACTAATATTATACAATGTATCAACGCGAAAATAACTGTTTGATTGTTTCACGAGATACGGCTGAACAAATATAAATTAAATTTGGCAAGACAATACTTTTTATCCTTGAAGGTTCTCGAGGGAACAGTGAAAAACGACTGGCACCAGCTAGCTATTTATAAATATATGAATGAATACTTGAAATTGTTATTAAAAAAAATACCTAGACAGTGCAACAATACAGTTATATGTATATGAAAAAAAAAACTTATTTTCATAGAACAAATCAGTGATAAATATTTCCCCTTATCGGCGATCGAACTTGGGACTGCTAGGTTTATGAACAAGATCGCTTCCTAAAATAAGTGTGACAGTGTCGATGAACTACAAAGTGGATCTGGCTGGTTTTTTAAATATATTTGAATGACAATTGGCAGACGGCAGACGTTATTTAGACAACCTAGAGAAGGACAAATTGACCGGACACACGAGATACTCGCGGGACCTGTTATCGCTGTCGCCTTCACACTACTAAAATAGAACATGAGACGGACAGAGATAGCGGACACAAACGACCTTAGAATGTTTTATTCTAAAAAAAAAAAAAACCTATTAGAGCTCGTTGGAGATTTTTTTAATTTGAGCTAAGAATTATCACCAAAAAAACCCTTTACGCCTTTGTTTAACAGTCATATTTATTATGGCTTAATATAAAAGCGTAGAGGCGGTATAAGCAGGGACTTGTACCCATAAACTGCATTTTTGGAATGGCCAAATACACGAAACACATTCTCAATAAAATAATTTACGCTAACATAACGACCAACATGTACGAGCAAACTCTGCGTCATTTCCCATCGAACGACATCACGTGAATAAAAGCAATAACCTAACCACGTGCATTGTCACGTGTCAGGAAGTTTATTATACTAACAATGACTGACCAACCTACATGAAAAATGCGAAACATTAAGCTTATACAACAATATTTAAGCACGCAAAAGTATCTAAAAGCACGTTTGTTAATTGGCTAATTTGTTATATTGGTGCGTTCGTGTCTGGCCGCATTAGATACATCATTCCCCTAAAAATCAGAAAGGGTACCTTGTACCTGCTTGGGATATTAAATCTCGACATAAAAACGCAGGTAGATAAGTGTAAAAAAGGGACGGCAGGTAAATGATTGTTGGACATAAATAGGATGGGAAGAGCACTTGGAGTTCCAAGAATTTACACACAACCAGGAAATATGTACATCTGCTTTATAAAATTTGGCCACGGTCCAGTTGAGTAAAATTTTCCGCTCCAATAAAAAGATACGACGCATTTATTTATTGTGCGATTTTCGTAACCTTCGTGATCGAAAAAATACAGTAAAAATTACAACACGCGATCGAATTTAACATTCGATGTTAAGTTTTCTCCATCTTTTCCTCTCGATCAAGTCTTGAAAAACTGCTAAAGGGATAGGGAATTTGAAGTTTCGTTTCTCGTAGTACCTTACTTCAACAATTTAGTTCAAAACCTATAGCTAGGTATCCTGTATATGGAGCTGCATTGCGAGAAAGTCACACGCCTCAATGCAACGTACGATCAAATTATGACCGTAACGATAGTAAATACTATACAACAACATCCTTCCACAACTTGTCGGTTAGTAGTGTTATTTACAAAGCAAATATTGAGACGCATACTCTCTCGCCTAGATAGATAGTATAATAGTGAATTGTAAAATACACTTACCTCGTTAAAAACATCTGTAGCATTTTGTATATTGTGCAACTCTAATGCATCAATGTCCTTCCCTTCATCAAATTGTCGTTCCAAGTCTGCTATGGGAGTGCGTATAGCACTCAATTCCCTAGAAACACAATGGCAATCAGACCACAAATTACGGTATTATGGATGGCGGCGTTTCAAAGAGAAAACAATGGCCGACGCTAATGTAACGGGTCATTTCCACTTCCCTTTCTCGTTTTTTTGCTGCACACAAAGTATTATGGTATTACGTGAAGCACATTTAGACCACAATAATGAGTTACATCACAAATCATGACTAATAATTTACACTTACGTTGATTTATAAGAATACGATATTTATGTTGTGACTCATTAAATAAATCTTTGTGCACGAAAATATGGCGTTATTGAGACATGTCAATGTTTAATAAAAATGAGTCATTATTTCTTCATAAGTAAATTCTGTGAAGACATTCAAGGGTAATATAAGTGGACTCTTTATGATATCAACATTCATACATACATACATAAACTCACGCCTTCATTCCCAGAGTGGGGTAGGCAGAGCTAAAGAATTACCAACAAGTCTTATATAAAGTCTATTATCAACATTCATCTTATACAAATAACCAAGCAGACTGCATTACAATAAAACTACCCAAAATAACACAATTATCTAGACGTTGAAGGCAATTTAAAGTCCATTTCATGAACCAGATAACTACATATATGTATATTTTAGTACAAAGTCTGTCTCTTAATATTCTTATAAGAGTTATAGGTAACTTGCGGTTACTAAAGCCATTGCAGCAATAATTCTGAACTAAATTGAGTCACACGCACACACAGGCGTGCGAGATTGAACGTCAATTGCGATTGTATTGTCGTACAGTCAGCTTCAGAGAAGTCACCCATTTAGCTGGGTACTTTTATCTACAGATGACTACATGGCTTTTATGTATGCAAGCGCAAGGGTGAACTTTCTAATTCTAGAAGGTAGTGTGGGATAAATGACGTCACTCGGTCAGCATTTTCTCTAGACTGACCAATGTTAGTGTAATTAGGAAAATTGGGACAAATTCCGAGTTACCCGTTTGAGCCGATCTTTTTGTAGAATATGGCAAAAAGGTGGATGGTGGTTTTTGATTTAGAGCAACGATCATCTGTTAATTCAGTAAGGTGGGATAGTGACAGGAAACTAAAGTGTCCATAATGTGTGTTGGGAGTACTTACATAGCAATCACAATCTCCGATATTATCTCGTGGAAGTCCTTCTGGTTTTCGCCATTGACCTTTATGGTGCCCGCAACTGGTACTATCTTCATAACCCGCGCACGCCCATCTCTTGCTCGCCACAGGAAGACTTCTCCATATACTCCTTCGCCAATCTTGTGGCAATTCTTCAGGGCTCTAAAACAAAGGATGTATGAAAACAAAATGGCAGGAAGAAGTTATTTACTTTATAACTTTTCCGTGAATGACTTATGAGAGATAAAACACAGCCTAAACCAACCAACCAATCAATCAGTAACACGTATCTGGCGTCCTCTTGCTTTAAGTATAGGTCCCAAAGTTCCAATTTATATATATAGTTATGCCATGTCTTGCCTAATCGGAGGAATTTGAAGTAAATATTAATATAATGTCGTAATGTAACACGATTTTTGAGAATTTTGTATTATGTAGGTATGTAATGGAAAAGCATGTTAAAAATATAAGTAAACCTAGTTTAGAAACAAAATGAGACCAACAATACATCTCATTTGAATGAAGTAAAAATAAAAACGTCACTATCTGAAAGATAATTACGTCCCCTGAACTTGTTAAACTAAAGAAAATTATCTAAAGTTAAATACAAAAATATACATAAACATTTCTATGGAAAGTTTCTGATTTTATCTTTACATAGACTATATTTAAATAGGCATTATTATCTACTCTTCGGGTGCAGTCAAAAAGCGTGGAGAGATGTGAAATGCGATAAAATGCCGTGGTCGCTTAGTCAGCATAAACCACTGTTATGGCAATGAGGCAATAGCAGTTTTTTAAATCAGTTAATCAACAATAGTGTTTTGATTACATGAACGTAAAACGGATAAAAAAACCTTAGTAGATTTCTTATCAAGGGCTAGTCATTGTTTGTTAAGTTTTTTCACCTCAAGCCTTGACTACGCATCAGAGAAACGCCAACGAACTACTTGTAAACAATATACGCGTCAGTTAAGCATTGAATGCCACAATATCCTAAAGGATGCACCTATGTAGTTTGAACACACTAGATGTGTCAGTGGCATGTCAGTACTTAATCAAGTCTGTAGGTATTTTTGTTTTACAAAAAATGGAGCATTTTTGACAGATGGTTTTAAGGCAAGGGGTCCTAGGAAAAAAAATAGTTTTCGACCATGGTGGGGGATAGAGGTTAAAAAAGAGGTTACTCAACACAACAAAGGGAAGTTTTAAATGTCACTAATGTAATACATTTCAAAGTTTGTTTTAGATGTTTTCTAATAAACTAATAAATTGATAGATTTAGTACACCAATCAGAATACAATGTGAGATGAAGGAAGTTTCTTATAGAAATTTTATACCTAGTTGCGAGCTTACCTAGGCAACTCATTCTTACAGAATGATACTATAAATGCAAAAGGGTACTTTTGTTTTATTTATATTGTTCAACGCCTAAACCAATCCAACATGAATTAGTACAAAGCATACTTCTTACTCCAGAATATCTTTAGTTCCTGAGGAAATAGCGATAAACAACAAAAATGCAGATGGAGTTGTGGGCAGTGGTATAAGATAGCACACCAATATATAATTTAATACACAAAAAGCTTTTGATTTACCCCAGTCCAATATTTGCCCTCACAAATGATTTGTGCTTGTTATATTAACCACCGAACCGTGTAATATGACCTGCTGGTAGCGCTGATACACAAAGACAATTATAATGCCAACTTGTGTGACCTAGATAGGTATGAACAATTTTTATTGTCATTGCAAGGTTAAATTGACTGAGCGGTAGTGGAACCCTTTAGAGCTACTGTTTGGTTTGAATAAAATCACTTGTCTTAAGTAGCAAACAGGTGTCCATTCATGTCACATGTTTTTTACAGAGAAACCTAAAGGGGGCTGGTACATGATGAACTTTGAATGTCAATACAGTCTAACATCCGTATTCACAAATAATACTTAAGGGATTTTTCACTGAGTAAACGCACTGCATTCAATACAGCTTTGTGATTGGTCCTTTTTGACCGACCTTTTGTTTATGAGACAAGTTTGTTTGTCAGTACTGTGAGACCTCATAGTAATGTTTGTGATGTGTGTGTTCTAGTGTCCAGGGATACATTGCCATGAAAATGTTACTCGTCTAACCGGCCCCTTGGTAACATCAATTAGTGATTTAGATAATGAATTCACTAGATGAGCCGAGGGCAAAGGTAGGAGGGCTAATATCTGTAATTTCTCTCAACATTACCGGCTCGTTTTGAAACATTAAAACCCAATTAGCCAAATAGATTCAGGTCATTACACAGTCCAGTTTGAACCAAATACATAAATTAGCGACTGTTATGTGGTTATGTCAGAGTAACAAATTCATTGTTTCGATAGTCACAATGAGTGTTTTGAGACAAAAAAAACTTGGCAGAAAAGTGAATGGCTAGGATTTAAAAACTTGTGACCTGATTGTTATGTCATCAGCAGTACGAGGAAAACTACTGCAGAATGAAATGCAAATTATTTTGGACTAAATAAGGCAAAATCCACACCTAGTGATTCATATATAACATAACAATTATTTAAGCTACAAGCAGAGAATTTAATTAATAAATTATTTCAACTTATATTTTATTTTATTAAACCCATCACATGTCCTATGAAATATATTTCATTTTACGGCAAGCGTAAAGGACAGAATTATAGCAGTTAAAAATTAAATGAAATGAAATAGTTTATTTGAAAAAACATGAGTCTGAATAAGTTCTTATGGTACAGAAGTTTGTTGCATACATGTTTTGCCATAATTACAGCATTCAAATATTCAGTATTATTAAGAATTTAATGTTATCATAGCACGCCACAGTAATCCTATAAACATCATTAAGAGCAAAAAAAAAAAAAAAATTGAATCCAATGTCACAGTAATTAAAAACAATATTATAAATGTCACAGCAATAATAATAATAAACTTAAGAGCTATTGGCGTTTATTTTACAATATCTTGTGAAATCATTTATGTCATAAAAGCATTCTTGCAACAATATCCCTAGCAGTTTTTTTCGAAAGTCATTTTCTGGAAGTGATCGTAAATTAACAGGAAGTGTATTAATAATTTAACAGCCATGCAATAACAATTGTTTTGGTAAAATTTCAATCTTTGGTACGGAACTTCCAGATCATGTCTCCTACTAATAGTGATCAATTCTTTTAAACAGGGATATATTTTCTTTACAAAATTACAAATTTCAAAGATATATAGAGAAGGCAATGGTAAGATTTTTTTCCTTTTGTATAATGGCTTACAACTATCTAGGTAGTAAGCTCCACATAATGCTCGCACAATTTTTTTTTTAAATTTAAATGCTCTGTTTGCGTCAGTAGAGTTGCCCCACAGTATTAGTTATATAGCTCTTTCCTTTATTCTCAGCATAAAATGAATGGCATAATTATGTCATGGTAACCTCCCGTTTTTTCTTTATGACTAGGAAAATTAATGCTGTGACATTAGGTCACTTGTTCCTCAGGTTAAGATTTATACCTCAAAAACAAATTACCTGTGAAATGACTAGCATAGAGGCATTCCATCTTCGGCCTCAGGGTTGGCAACGCATTTGCAGTCTTAGGATTGCGGTCTTGTGAATGCGAATGTCTATGGGTCACAGTTTCCACTTACCATCAGGTGGCCTGTGTGCTCGTTTGCCTTCCTATGATATAAAAAAAAAAAAAAAAAAAAAAAGTACAAATTTAGGTTTACAACTAATAATTATTGGACCCTAGATAGTAAAAAGCAAGTGAAAAATAATAGGGTGAACTAAATTTCGTTTAAATGAATATGGGCTTCTTATTAACAATTATCAAACCATGTTATCTTGACTGCACTATTGAACTCCAATGGTCAAGGCTCTGCATCATCTTCAATGCGTGCAATTGTATTATTATTTACTATTTATTAACAACTAGGTGTGTAAATATTCAACACGACGATAATCCGTGAGCAAAGGTTAGTTGACTTGTAAAATAATCTCAAAAACATGTTTACTATTGCTCAATTTACAAAAGCATTATTCAAAATACTTAATGATGTTCAGTAGTTGGGTGAATGAAACAGTGAAAGTTAATAACACAAACACATTTCGAATTTAGAAGCATGACAAAGAACACTCGGTGTACCTAATAACGGTGGTTAGAGCAGGAGTGTAGTTGTACTCACGTATCTGGGTAGCATTCATCAAAGAGGAACGCCTCCGTTTGGTTGCAGCGCCGTAGAACGTAATCGCGTGCAGTAGTCAATCGGTCTTCATGAAGCTTTTCTACCACAGTGATTTCGTGTTCAGAGTCGGCGATCGACAGTTTCGAGAGCTCGACAATGGTATCATCACAATCGTCGCTAAGGAAATCTAAAAAATGAGGATTTGTTTAAGGTCGCACGCATGACACACAAGGAAGTAGGTATGACGAACTTTCCCTATGCGTAATCGTATTACGTAGAAACCAGAACACGCCACTACATACACACCACTTGGTTTTTACTTATTTTTACTCGTGTTACTAACCTGTGTCTTGCAGGGAAAGATGCATGCACTTGGCTTTAGACACTTTTTGTCGAACAAAGGGGCAGAACCAAGCTTTTATCCCGTTAGGGGTAATGAATGGCAGTCAAAGTCAATCGATTATGTACAATAACTAAGGTTTGCACTTGTCTAACGTTTGTTAAACTACCCTTTAACTATAACTGAGGTTAATACACTACAAAACGTAGGAATTGCGCAATGTAAAATAAAAAAACTTAAAATGTATGGACAGAGACCACTGTCTACCGTCCGCGACTAACGAAAGCCGTTTTGTGAGGGCTTGCTTGTGCGATGCGACGGAATGATTGGTTGGTTGGGGAAAGGGACCGGAAGCGGGACGGGTGACGCTGCCTTAAAATGTTACCTCATGTAAAAAGTCCGTTGGCTGAGTGTTCATAAAAGACTAAAAGTAGGTACACAACATTTTGTAGTTTTCATTCGAATTTTGTTCTGCTTCGCATTTTGGTTGCTTTCTTGAATGGAATGCATGAAATACATCCCGTAATTCTTACTTAACTTATATCTATACAATTACTAAATAAAATTGTCATAGAACATTATAAATTGAGTTACTTACCTTTAAGATCATCATATACTGTATTGTTGCATAAACTTATCCGAGAACTGTTTGAATCCTAAAACAAGAGGCAGAGATGTTACGAAACGCATTTAATTAGTTAATTTAAGCTTTTAATGCCTATATGCGATTTACAAGAGATGCACCAAAACCCACTTTCAAAATCCGTATTGTTGATCTGCAAGGTTTGACCACGAAAGTACTTCTTCGACTGCTGATTGACTCATTGTGTAGTGAACCTGTAATATTTTATCATTATTATACACAATACCGTTTAGTAAATTAGTTTTGAGAAGATTTAGTCTCAATAAAATACCAACCTGACATTACACTGAAACTTTGGATGGATGTGTCAAACAAATTTTGTATGCAACCAACCTTCTTTGTTGTTACTGGCAGTTAGAAAATTTTCAAAGTTGAATAAAACCTTTACTTACCCTCTTGCATTTCCATAGTACTAATTACACTCTGTCTGTATTTTCGTCCTTTACGATCCATGGACTCGTCTTCTAGCAGGGATCTTTCAAAATTGTCATTCATCATGGTCATTCTTCTATAGATACTCAGAGATCTTTCCCATTTTTTACCAGGTTGCAGAACTATAGCTGGTTTATTTTCTACAGAAATTTCAGAGCTGTGCTGTAATGTGCTAAATTTCCTGGAAGACTTCCTTGTAGTGACAAAGGACTCCCTTGGATCAGTTGTTAATTCTACTTTATCAGAATCTGAATGATTGCTATCATTGTCCAAGTTGCATACTGTATCATTTTTTTCTAAACTATTCCTTATAATACATGCATCTTCATCAGACACCCAGATTTCCTTTTGACTTAATTCATTAATGTTTAGGCTATTTTGAGTTGATTTAGAATTACTCAGTACAGTCTCATTACAGCTACCAGAACTGCTACAACTATCTAAGCTTAATTTGATTGAATTGCATTTATTATTTATTCTCCTTCTTGTATTTATAAAGCACCTGACGTCTT
This sequence comes from Acleris emargana, assembly GCA_927399475.2. NCBI lineage: Eukaryota > Metazoa > Arthropoda > Insecta > Lepidoptera > Tortricidae > Acleris > Acleris emargana. Next base: position 3,315,065 of record OV656847.1, read on the forward strand.
CATCTTCACAACTATTAGATTCTATATTTTCAAATATAGAACTTGAATCAGATTGTCTTTTTAAAGGTGAAACAGTTTCGCGACGTGATTCGGCATTTGAATTATCAGATTTACATATCAAGTCCTGATCAGAATTAGAATAGTCATCTGAATCAAATTCAATCTTTTCAACCGTATCATTTTCACGTGAACCAAAAGATTCATATTGAATTACCTCTTTATCTTGACTGCTAGTGCTTTCACTATCTTCATCCATGTCTTCGTCTCCAGTCAGGTCAGAGGAGTACGCCGCCATTTTCTCATAATATTCTCGAAAAACATCATCATTTAGTTTTGTAATTTTGATAACAGGCTCTCTACATATTTCACGAGATATTTCAGCAAACTTGTCACTGTTACAAGTATCATATAAAGAAACAGCACCTTGTGACTCGAATGATTGACCACTATTACTTGTATCTGTTAAATCTACTTTTTCCAATATTTTATTATTTTCACCTATACTAGCATTTATTTCATTATCAACATCAAATCCGTAAAATGGTTCACTTGGCTTAGAACCTCCCAGCACTAATTCAGAGTTGTTAAAAGATTCACTTAAATCATATTTATTTGAGCAATCTTGCAAATACTTTTTCTTTAAACGAATGACCTCATTATTTATTGCTTCATCACTATTAGATAAATGGTTTTCATTGCGAGAAAATCCAAAGAAAAGTTGACTCGGTTTAGAGCCACCTAAGGAGACCTTTAAATCAGATTCATTTATACTATTACTTAAAACGGAAACACGCTCAAGATCATTTATTTCTTGAGGTTCTTCACTAGTTACTATTTCAGCAATGTTTTCAATAGATGGTCCAGGGCTTTTCATGTCATCATTGCTATTACAATTTTCTATAGTACTAACATTAGAAAAGTTAACTTTATCTTCATTCATAATGGTGGGTAAAATTTTACTACATTTGCCTTTTGTCCCTCTTGTTTGTTTTAAATGAGTAACAGGAGACTTAAGATCATGTTCAGCACTATTACTATCATTTTCTTCAGTAATTGTAATATAATTTGTTGTTTCTCCATAAGTCATTCTTGAAATTGGTGAGAATTTGTAAATTGATGTTGCTGTTCTAATATTCTTTAATGGGGTACTACTTAGAATTGATTTATCTATTACAGTGGACTGTAACTGTTTCGTTCTTTTCTTGCCATAGCTAAATGAAATAATTGGACTTGAGCTACTTGAATTCTTCATATTATTGAATAGAGATAGATTCTGAACTATATTATTGATAGACTCATCTTGGTTTTTTGAACTTTTAGGCACTTCTTTCTCTACTATTAATTTATATGCCCTAATATCTGTAGCATTATTACTCTCATTTTCTTTATCAGTCTCTGAAAAAATAAGCTCTCCATGAATTCCTGATCATTATCCCAATATTATTATTAAACATAAAATGTTCTGACTTACCATTACTTTCACTACTAGAATAATTATATTTCTTTACTTTCCTGTTTTTTTTTGATGAATATGCTTTAGCTGTCCTGAAAAATAAGAGTATTTAGAGTCAATATAATTGTAATGTGCCCTACGAAACACGCACTCTACTAACTACTGTGTGCTGTTTCATTTGAGATACAATAAAGTCAATAAACCTGCCATCCAACGAGAAATGTAGTCGTATTTTATCCCAACATTACTTGGTAGGATCACTGGATCACCATACTGTTATCCACATTAAGAGGATTGTGAGGCGAAGCTTAAATACTGTAGTTGTAGAAAAAAATGTACAAATTTAGTTCCAGGTGGTAACATTTCTCTCTCCTTAAACCTAGTCTGATTTTGAGTTTTGAATATCTTGTAGTTATTATGAAAAACTAGGTTTGCATTTTTCAGTTTCAGTTCAGGAAAATGTTACCAGAATATAAAAAGTAATATGGTTTTAAAATTAGAATAAAGCCTCTGTTTCCTGTTTAATTCTTAGTACTTTTAATCCATGAACTCCCATATATTAGCAGTTTGGGTGGTGGAATTTGTTTATAGGAAATACTTCACATTGTTTGGTTCTGTACCAAAGGGTTTGCCTGTCTATCTATTACCAGGCTGTATCTTATGAACCGTGATAGCTAGATAGTTGAAATTTTCACAAATTATAACAACAAATACTAAAAACAGTATAAAATAAATATTTAAGTGGCGCTCCTATACAACTTGTTTCTTTGTTTTTTTACTCGATATTAATAAAGGCAACTGGTATGGTGTCTCATGTTGTATAATAGATAATGGTACGGACGGAACCCTTTCTGCGCAACTCCGACTCGCACTTGGGCGGTTTTTTTAATAATACCATAAATATTTTTATTTCATTATCTTATGTACTTTCAGTGATAACTAGGCTTGGGACTTTTGGATGCTCGCTATGGTTCTAGAATCCACGGAGTCGCCATTATATTAAAATATTTTTTTAGAAGTCAAAGTCAAAGTGGATAAGTACATACAACTTGTATGTATAATAATTACCAATAATAAAATACTCTATTGCTAGTAAACAAAATAAACTAAAACAAATACTTTAAGTAACAATAACAAAAATGCCTTTTTCAATCTAATATTAGTCGCCACTTCTAAATTTTTGATGAGGTACAGGCTTTTTGAATCAGTGCATCATAATCATCATCTATTACTATTTCATGTTCATCATTAAAATGGTACTAAGAATGGATCACTATTATTTTTTCTATATTTTAACTAATAAGTTAATGATAAAATGAATTGCAGCCATAATAACGTGGTTATTACCGATCGATATAACAGCGTAAATCTAACATGTTTTATTTTTACACTTTGACTTTGACTTCGAAAAATAATATTTTAACATAATGGCGACTCCGTGGAATCTAAAACCATAGCGAGCATCCAAAAGTCCCAAGCCTAGTGATAACTTATCTTTAGAGAATCATTAGAAACTGAAAATGTGCAGTTTGTTTGTTTAAATAGTGTGCAGTGGCAATGCAACCCTTTGAAGTCGCCGACACCGCTTCGTGTGCGCGCGACGGCGGCTTCTTTGTATCAATTGTGAATACATTGAGGCATGCGAACTATTTGAACGAATGAACACCTATACATTTCTTCTTCATAGATCAGATAACCAAGTTAGCTTACAAGTGAACAAAGAGAAAAATATCTTCCTAGACAGGTTTTAGGTTTTAGGTTTTGTAGGTAGGTTTTTTTATAACTGTCCAAATAATTTGGAAAAAACTTTCCTATTCAAAATCAGCTATTTGGAAAAACGTTAACCCGGGCTCTCCATTAGGAACAAATGGGGGGGTCTGTAGTTTGATCATAAACACAAGGACCAGATATTTAAACTCAATAGGCATCTTCTGGGTGAGCTTGCTTCATCGTTGACAAAATCTTCAATTTCCAAGGGCAGGAGTTGGTACGAGCAACCTGTTATCAATATAATTAAATCCACATAAATCTGTCATATTTGATAGCCCAAGTTACCCATACTAAGATTGGATTTTGATTTACCGTCATAAAACAATAAGGTACCTATGTAAGATGTGTCTAAAAATTTTTAGGGGTGAGGGAATATGTTTACACATGGTTGACTACAAAGGCTTCCACTTTTTCACCTTTACTTAACCCATTCATTGCCGACGCCTCACATTTTTACTCATCACGCAGTGCCGGCGTAATTTCGCGTCCTCGGCATTACGATTACACATACATGGGACGCGAATTCGCGTCTTCGGCATCCGAGATAAGAATTATGAAAATTACAAATGCACTGAATCCAAAAACCAGCAACAGTATAATATTATACTTCATAAATAAAGTAACATATTGGTATCAGCATTTTAGTACAGTTGTTTTCTAGCAAAAAAAAAACAAATAACTCGAGGACGCGAAATCGCGTCCTCGGCATTACGATTACACATACATGGGACGCAATTTCGCGTTTTCGGCATCGTAACTGAAATTTTTGCGTCTAAAAACAGTTTTTGTCGAAAACGTATTCAGTAAAGGCCCTTTTCCTTTCGCGACAAAAACACTTAAATCGCGCGTAATTTCTCCCATTCATTGCCGACGCCTCACATTTTTACTCATCACGCAGTGCCGGCGTAATGCCGAGGACGCGAAATCGCGTCCTCGGCATTACGATTACACATACATGGGACGCGAATTCGCGTCTTCGGCATCCGAGATAAGAATTATGAAAATTACAAAAATGCACTGAATCCGAAAACCAGCAACAGTATAACATTATCCTTCATAAATAAAGTAACATTTTGGTATCAGCATTTAAGTACAGTTGTTTTCTAGCAAAAAAAAACAAATAACTTGAGGACGCGAATTCGCGTCCTCGGCATTACGATAACACATACATGGGACGCGAATTCGCGTCTTCGGCAATGAATGGGTTAATGGAATAAAGTGCAAAAGTAGATGGGGTACAAATTGTAGTTAACTTGAAAAAAAACTATACTTTTCAGATGTTTTAAGCATCCAAACCACTTTTTACTTTACAACTGGTTTACTATATAACTATAACCATATAGATAAGGTATATTCTTTACAACTTAAGGTACCTACAGGTAAATCTTGTTATTTTACTCCCTTCGGCCAGTAACTTTATCCACATAGATTTTGACTATCAACATTCCCTCAGGAACTCTCCGGGATGAAAAGTTTTAGTCCAGCCCAAGCAGCATGAAGGAAAACAAATGAACACAAACTTTCACCTTTATAATATTAGTAGGATTGCATTAATTAAGTACAATAATGTTAATGGTATAATGTACAGTGCGAAAGTTTTTTAAAGTTGATTTGCTTATTACTTTTCATGTGAGTAAAAGAGTTAACCCAAAAATAGACGAACTTTTTAAGGTCTTTATCACATTCTGCCTTGATCCATGGTTAGTTAACAGCATGAATTCATTTTAACTGTACAACATTCGTGCAGGACATAATTATTTATAGAAGCATATAACTTTATATAAAAAGATGGAAGAAACTTTACTTATCTTAATAGATTTTACTCACCTTCGAGACTGTATTTTATGGAACGAGTCGTCCTTTTTCATGTTTGTTTCGACAAGCACGGTCGAAGATGTGTTAAGCAGCTTATCAAACAAATCATCCCCCCTGTTCACACGAATAGATTTGTCCGGTGTCAAGTAAGTAGACCGAGACATGGATTCACGAGGGGTTTTTTCCACATCTTTTACAATCCTTTTGACAAACTTTTTCTTACGAACCTTATTAGGAACCGCGTTATACTGACTAGAAGTACCCATGCATGATAGTTCTCGCTTAGTCTGCTTCAAGTTTTCAATGTAAAACGCGTCGAAAGCAGAGCTTTTTTCATCTACTGTAAGTAACACATCCCTATGATCAAGCCCACCCCCAGTGTCCTTCTTAGACTTGTAAGTTCGTCTCATAATGAAGTTTAGTTAGTAAATTAGAATTCATTCACATTTCACCGATGAGATGATAACATTAAAATAATTCCAAGCAAATCGCGGTCCGCGGAGGAAAATAATAACAAATGCCGTGTGTCAACTGTCATTAAAATTCGAATATCTATTGACGTTACGGTTACACAAGTAGGCGCAACATTTTGGTATGGCAATATTAGGGAAAAAATGTTCATTGTGTTTATGCTAGGGGCTACGGGAGCCACCTCTCGTTGGCTGCGTAAACAAATAAAGAGACGCCGCAGCGAACATTTCCCGTAGAACGGAGATGTAGCATAGATAATCACGACAAATTGTTTTACTCCATAATTTATATATTAAAATAATTTGTTATTATTGAAGATTAAAGAAAGGAAAGGTTCCAGTAAGAATTTTTGGGAATATCCCTTTATAATTTTCAAGTAGACATAACACTGCAGTTTTCGGGTTATAATTGGATCACATTGCCAATTTTTTAGCGTGGAATTTTGAATTCACCTTTACTCGCTTCACCATTGCACTCAGCGATTAACAGTACGGATTTCACCGTGTACGATTGACTGGGGACCTTCTTGCGTATACCAATCACTTGTGGGGAGAAGCCTTCGAGAACTACGGCGAGGTTCTTCCCGTGTCTATCGAAATCTCCAAGGCATTCGACAGGGTTTGCACGACAGCCTACTTAAAAGCAAGCTTCCGTCATTCGGGATTAACCACAGCTCTGTGCGACTGGATGGATGAGTGGTCATAATTAGATGGCTGCTCTTGATTGCTGCTGACCTATTGGCTATAAATTTCGGCGTAGGTACCTCAGGGGTCTGTTCTTTTCGCAATGCTTTTCCTGCTGCACATCAACGACCTATTGTGCCCAGGTATCTTCGGATACGCAGATAGCAGAGTACCTCGCGGTAAGATACCTGTCCACTGCGCGCGCGACTGGTTCTGAGACTGAGTAATCTAGGGGGGCCATGGTTGAGCGGATGAACTTCCAATTGGGGGCGATGCCAACCCTGTGCTATTTGACGCCAACAAAACGCAGGAGTGTCTGTTTTCTGCAAAAAGGAATAGTTTCAACAGGACTCCTACATTCCAGAATACACCTTTACCCATGACTGACCACCTCAAGCTCCTAGGTATGTATCTGTCATCCAACCCAACCTTAACTTCGGCCGGTCCATTGAGTCAAAAGCGAAAACCGCTGCCAAAAAACTTGGCATCCTCTTTAAGGTTCAGTGGTACTTCACACCGGAACAGTAATCCACTTATATCAACTTATCAAGCACAAGTTCGTTCGTGTATGGAGTACTGCTGCCACACCTGTGTGATGTGATGGCTCTGCTAAATATCAGCTGGACGCATTGAATTCGGTGGACCGGCGATTGACAGCAGGCATCACCTGTGATTGGAACTCTATCCATTGTGACTGTCAGTCATCCTGCCTTCTAGCGAGCTGTTCAAAGTATTGTTCGTAGTCGAAGTTCAGACTACGAAAATCGATTTTCAAAATACGGTAGTGAAATTTCGGTAGGTACGAGGGGCGTTCAATAAATTCTCGGTATGAGAAGGAAAACAAAAGCATACGATTAGTGTTTTATTTTTATTTTTCTATATATTCCCCCCCTATGCTTTTACACTTATAAGATCTGTCAATTAGTTTTTTTAACCCTTCATAAAAATATTTTTTGTCTTTAGTGTCAAAATGCTCCACCACCGCTGCCTTCAACGCTTCATCATTAGAAAATAGATGTCCACGAAGATCCTTTTTAAGGTTGGGAAACAAAAAGTAGTCGCTGGGGGCCAAGTCTGGACTGTACGGCAGGTGAGTAATTGTTTCGAACCCAGATTCAAGAACAGCAGCCTTGGCAACATGAGCAGTATGCACAGGGGCGTTGTCATGAAGAAGCAGCACTCCTCTGGTCAATTTTCCCCTCCTCTTCTCTTTGATTGCTTCCCGTAATTGGCGTAAAACGTTAGCGTAGTACTCTCCTGTAATATTTAAACCCTTTTCTTTATAATCTATTAATAATATCTCTTCACAATCCCAGAATATTGTCGCCATGATCTTGCCAGCTGAAGGGACGACTTTGAATTTCTTGGGATGAGGTGTTCCTTTAACGTGCCACTGCATCGACTCTTGTTTGCTCTCAGGGTCATAATGATGAACCCAAGTTTCATCTCCGGTAACAATTTTTTGGAGCAAACCATCAGGGTTTTCACCACACAGCTCAATGAAGTCGGAACAACAAGCAACACGCGTATGCTTCTGAAACGGTGTCAACATTCGTGGTACCCATCTCGCACTAACTTTGGACATGTTAAGATGATCCTGGATAATATCATGTATTGTACCAATAGAAATATTGGTTTTTTGTGCTATAGACCTAACCTTCACTTGACCATCTTCCAGTATAATTTTCTCCACTTTTTGAATGTTTTCTGGTGAAGTAGCTTCAACAGGTCGACCAGGTCTAGGGTCATCTTCTATGCTCTCCCTCCCACGCTTAAATTCATTTGACCACTTTTGTACAGATGATTAGTTGAAGGAGCGGACTCACGGTAAACTAAATCCATTTTTTCTTTAATACACTTTTGATTTTTACCCTGTTTAGTCAAGAACTTTATCACGGCTCGATGCTCCTATTTAATTATCATTGTAAAATCGCTCATGGTGGTCACGTTTGTTCAGCAGTAGCAGAAAAACAAAAGAACGTGTGGGCTTCAAATTTACTTTTTTTTACTGTTGATGAATGACTCTTAGCGGCCAGTATTAAGAAGGTTACTAAAAAGGTTTGCAAGATACCAATACCGATAATTTATTGAACGCCCCTCGTATACATGGCGCAGCAAACATGAACCCCACTTGTGAAAGCTTTTTAAACTTTGCAATGTATATCGAATTATCACCTATCATAGTCACGATGGTGAAATGGGGTTGGTAGGTGATTCTCAAACATCTCGTTCTTAAACTCGACCATAGAGCATAATATAAGCATGGTAGTGCTCGATGATTTCGGCGAACTGAATAATAACCAGCGAGTTTAGTACTTAGTCCCGTTAGAGAGATGCCACACAAGCGTTGCATGTGCGCTACGTCTCTGCTGCGTTGTTGTACATATAACTTATCAACAACATCACATGATGCGTTGAAACACTTGCGCCGCTGTATGTTGAAATCACAGTGTTGAGACGACACGCAACACGCGCCGGCAACGCTCGTGTGGCATAGCTCTTAGAGCGTAATCAACGGGTGCGGCTCCACTGAGGCGGAGACGAGAGGAGCGGAGCGGAGCTGTGCCAATATTAACCAATGGAATCTGCGCAAGGCGCGCTCGACGTGACCGCATGCGCCTTTTATTGGTTAATATTGGCACAGCTCCGCTCCGCTCCTCTCGTCTCCGCCTCAGTGGAGCCGCACCCTAAGGCGCGCACTCTCAGTTTACCCGCTTCCGTGAAAAAAATATCTAGCTGAAGCTGATGGTGAAAACTGCAATAAAATCCGTTGCGTGGTTTAGGAGTTAGCGGATGTACAGACATACAGACGCGGAAAGCGACCGTTTTATACCATGTAATAAATAATAAAGAAATATACTTACGTAGACAGAAACAATATGCTTATGAATGAATATGCAATTAACAGAATTAAAAATAAAACAAATTAATATGAGAATTTATTTATCCTTTAATTACTCTGGAATATCTTAAATGAGTTTAATGAACACCAACTTTAGACTACACATTATAAAATACATCTCGCATAAGTTTTTTTTATACACTTTTATTTATGTTTATAGAAAGTGTATATATTCATATGTTAGGTATGTGGTAAATATATACATTATTATATGGCATAGACAAGGCAAACGAACACACGCCACCTGATGGTAAGTGGGATCCGAGAATTCCCAAGACTACTATCTTAAGACTGCAGCAAATGAGATGCCAACCCTGACGGCCAAGATGGAATGCCTTCATACTAGTAATACCAGCGGTTGTATTATCCCCACAGAGAACACAACAATGTGAACACAGCTACTTGACGGTAGGAACTTAAACAAAATGAAATAATTGCAATTTTTTACTCGGGTTATTTTAATGTTCTTTTTTAAATAAACGTATTGGCCATATATTTTTAGTTAGATCGGATAATTAGGCGCTTATTTTTGTGGTCGTTATTAAATAAAATGTACCAACCACTAAGGAATTTGAATATTCAGAAGTTTGACATACTACACAAATTACCCGTGATATACATTTCCCGACGTGACACGACTAATGGCACGTGGAAAATGTATAACCCAGCCAATCTACGTATGATATCAACCTGCTAAACATTTGAATTCCACGATCATTAAAAAGGTTTAAATGTCTGCTAGCTTTCATATCATCGTAAATATGTAAATATGTACATATAAAAAAACTGACTCCACATTAATATATTTCCAGGGAATAAGCTTACTTTAGGTAAATAACCGCTCCATGATCCGATCTACGTTCTATACATTTGTGTGCTAAAAAAACGCGACAAGTCTAAATATTTTCTTAATAACTCTGTTATTGCATAAACCCTTGAAAACTGTGTAACTACATTGAACGAACACATTTTTTTATGGGAGAAACAATACTTTTATCCGTAATACCTGTAACATTTTTAATGATAACATTGTAACAAAAAAAAGTAGGACTATGCTATATTGAGCTTCAATGTTATTTAAGTAAAAACGAGTCCTTTCACATAAAATAAGGTAATTAATTCCTCATCACAGAGATAAAAAAAATGAAGGACCCCAGGTTTAAAATAATCTCAAATTTGCCATTATCATTTATCATCATCATCATCACCATCACCGTGAAATCAGCCGAAGGACGTCCACTGCTGGACATAATGTCGATTATGCTCATTGGGCGCCTACCTTCAAGACCACTTTACGACTACAAACACGAACAGTAAAGTAGCGCTTATTACTATCATTGTTTTCAAATAAACTAAAGTATTTTTTTGAAACCGACGAGTGTGTATTCGTTGTACAAATAAAGACATCACTTAAAAATATACCTTTGAGTTAGTAAGGGAAAAAAGTGGCCACCTTTTTCCGTGAAGTTGACTACATGAAGGTTAAAGTAATATTTGCACATCAAAACCCACTCTTGGATTTCAAAAAAATACTTGATGTCACTAGAATTCAATAACATTCACGAAAGCGCCACTATACATGCGGCGTATTACTTAGTCTTAGGCTTGATTTCCTTCTACGTTGGCATCGGTCGCTTACGTCGGTCGAGCGTACCGACGTATCGCACTGCTAGATCAAGACAGCATCAACTCAAAATCTTTTTTAGATTTGTTTCAAGCTCATAGACGTTGTATTAAAGTTTATTTTAAAATACAGTTGTATTTTGAGTTACTCCTCTTTTGATCTGCCAGTGCGGTATGATAAATCTGGCGCGCACGTCAGCGTCGCTGTGCGGTGTCTAATATCATAGAACATGGTGTATATTCGTACGCTCGACCGACGTTAGCGTACGATATCAGCGTAGGGGGAAATCAAGCCTTAAGTTACTCATATTGCTAGAGTAGTGTAAACCTAGCTATCCTTATTCTAGTCATAAATACGGAATATGCTTTATTAAGAACGTTGAACAGTTTATTTTAGCAAACAGGCGAACCCACTCATTTAAAAAGACGTAAGACATTCATGACCTTGCACGAATCTTTGGCAGAATTTCCTTTACATCAAGGTTGAATTTGCTTAATGGTACACTTAAAATTAACAAAAAATACTATCTTGATATTAAAATAGTTACACATTTATTTACAGTACTTACACGAGAAGAATCACAGTGCCTTTTCATACCTAAATGCTCACTCCTTGTAAAATGGAATTATTGGCGAAAAGCGTCATTTTAACCTTTCAAAAACGACAAAGTTACAATTATTACTATGGCTGTAAACTAGAATTAACGTTAACTATTTCAAATTAACAATATAAAAACCAATATATTAAAAAACGCGTCTTAATTTATAATAAAGTCAAAAGGTTAAAATCACGCAGACGCTGTGGTCATTTTGGTTTACATATCTTAACTACAAATATGGGCTGAATGAGACTTCCAAAATCACCATAGAATAAAAACTTAGCTGTAACATAATGATTTCTTAAACACCTAAAACAAAGTTTTTACACATTTAAATGGAATAAACAAGTAAAAAAAGTAAAGTAAGACTCATTCATCAATGAAGATAAAAAACAATAGATAACTATGAAGCACAATAAAAATTTGTTTATTAACTATTAAATAACAGTTTAAATTGCTTTTAATGTAGGGTAAAGTCACCAGTGGTCAGCCAGAGACCTGTAGTCAGCATCTGCCTATAATTTGTATGAGTGGGACGAGTATGAACAATATATTTGCCACTCTTCGCACTCATATAAGGTCGACTACTGGTCTACGGCTGACCACTGGTGACTTTACCCTATGATCTAACTAATGGATCAACTATATCCAGTTAAAATAAAACAATATTGTACATACTTAAGAGCATTTTCCACTTTACAGAATTTAGTTGTCTTGTGTCCTAGGAACATATTAAGCACAGTATAATCAGACCAGTAGGACATCTTCAAACACCCTTCTCGTCCTTGGATCTCGGGCGGTTTGTATGTGTGTGTGCCTTACATGTACGCGCTTCTAGTAGGTGCGGCGTGGGTGACATAACGCTGATTGAGGATAAATCAGCCTGTGTGTATGCGTAGTGCTTAGGTAACTAAATCGAGCTCCTAAAGAGTCAAAGATACATCATTTGTCTGTATATACTTTGTCTTGAGTGATACCTATGCCCGTCCCACTAAAGACAAGCCAGATGTGACTTGACGTTAACTTTGACTTGAGCACTTGACAGAAGCGCGTGGACCTAACCCTATGTGCTTCTGTTTAGTCCACGAGAGTTATCTCTTTAATCATAAAATTGTTCTCGCATATGATATCCATGGACTTGTTTCTCTTATAAGTCCACGGTGTTTGTCTAAAACTCGACGTTAGCAAATACACCTTGTTAAAAGAAGAAGTAATACCATAAAAATAAAACTTCGATTTTTATTGAGACAGGCATTTCACTTAAGACCAGTTTCTTAATACTGCCCTTAGAGTATATACTGCCTTATGTTAATTAATTCGGTTAAGTAAAATCATATTTCACATGTTACCCAATAAAAAGTTACTGACAGAATGCAAATCCACTTGGTTAAATTAAGTAAATTAGCCACTTGGAACAAGACAACACTTTGCTAAATTCCGAAATGTTTGTAACATGTGGAGTTAACTCTGTTCCAATAATAGTTGCCATGTTATTTATATAATTCCAATGGCAAGGACAAAATAATCAACTGCCGCCACATTGTCTCTTTTGATTTGGTTGATTGAATATACATACCTACAGCAGTTAATAAATTCACCATCTTGCCACAAAGTCGACCAATTTAGCTCGTATACTGATATATAGGTATTTACGTGACTGATAGGTTTAAAATGTACAATCAATGAAGTATTATAAAATCAAACCTATAAGCAGTTAAACATAGAACCTCCTCCTTTTTTAAGGCGGTTTAAATGATGAAATATTCACTTCTGTAAATTAGGTACCTATCCTGAAGTAATTAAAGATGCATCATGTTTTCAATAGTCAACAGAGCATACTTCCTTAATTTAATATGGAATTACAAACATACATACATACCTTCACGCCTGTAATCCCAGAGTGGGATAGGCAGAGCTAATTGAAACACTTAAACTAAGTAGCAAGTCTTTTTTACATCTTAGACTGTAAAAGAAGACTCTGTTTGTAGAAAGACATGCTTTCAGATTTAAAAAATAGACCAAAACATGATAAAAACAAACTTTAAAATTGTGTCTATGAAATGGTTCCAAACATTAAAATCTGGACAAATTAACCAATGCAATTACTCTGAAAAATGAATAACAATACTTATATCAGACAAAAACCTAAGATGTAAGTTCATTAGTCATTCATTACTCATTAACCACAATGAATATGCCATATTTTCCTTACACCATTCATTATTGCACAACAACAATGGAAAATTTAAAGACTAAAAATAGAATTGCGTTTACAAACTTTATAAGTACATATTTCCTACAAGAATGAAACAGTATACATGTCAGTCATTTTGGGACAGCCTTTGAAATGATGGAAGCAAGAATCAATATTCCCATCAAATGACACATTTTTAAGCACATTAAGAAGCACATAAATAAACTAAAGTTTTGTGCAATGGGAAACAGAAACTTATAGGAAAACTATCAGATTAAAGAATGTTTTTTTTTTTAAATGAACTTACCAATTTTGTGCCGTAGAATAATAATATCACATAATTAAATTTTGGCTGTACACATCACAATTTATGAGAAAACATCAATAGGCCGTGGCGATTGATTTACTAGGTTGGACTGTGAGGGGCTCGCAAGTGGGTCCTGTATCGGAGATTCATTCATATTTGCTTCTTTTGTGGCCAATTTTACTGCCTCTTTATATGCACCTCGCTTTTTTTTATTAAAACGCACCTGAAATAAGCAAAAAGCATTTATTAAAGCTATTGTAGATCTAACAAAAAAATATGCAAAGAGTTGTTCCAATGTCATTCAAATAGTGCTAATAAGATAGCATCTTTTATCTGTATAAATAATGACAGAGATAACACACTATTTCAAAACTACTGCAAACATATCCTAACATTTAAAATAATCTTATCATGTTAATAATGTGTGACACTAACACTAAGAAAAAGGTCAATCATAAATATTTGTAGGTTATGGTTTATAAAAGTTGTACAGAAACATACATCTGAAACACAATTCAAATATTTTACCTTGTAATCTTCTAGGAATGGACACAAACTGTCACATGGCATCAGGGATGACGTTGTGGAAGCAAACCATGCTACATGTGCTCTGGATGTGGGGGTCACACTAAGTACTCTGCCTGGCCACCAAGGGAACCCTACAACTTTACCCCAAACTATATCTCCAGGCGCAACACGTACCAACCTCGCACCTGCACTCTCCATTTCTGTTGCTGGGAAATTTGGAACAGTATCACTTTCCCACTCATCAGACCCACTCTCTGCTATGTCTTGCTCATTTCGCTTTTCATAAGAATTACTACTCAATCTTCTTAGGCTAATTGACAGCTTCTGGTTTAGGCAGTGGTCTTTTATATCACTAAAGTAGCTAATTGATTCATCATTGGTAACATTTTCATCCCTTTCTTTTTGAAACTTGTGCTTCTTTTTGTGTTTAACCTTGTGCTTGTGTTTTTTTTCTAACAAGTCTGTGGTATGCACGCTGTTGGACACATTATTTCTCGGGGATAGAGCTCCAATATGCTTTGGCGATCTCCTAGTCCCCATTTTGAGTGTAATTGTATTTTTCTTTGCTTGTTTCTTAGCTTTCTTCAAAGCTTTTTTAGCTGCTTTTAAGTCTGGTTTGGAAGGCTTAGCCATGTCACATGAGACTCCAGAATCTTCATTGTAATCTCCAGTAATGGGTGGTATCTTAACAACTGTTCCTTCACCCTCACCAAAAGAAATTTTCAGAGTTCGTGCACTTTGAAACATAGCTGTAAATGAGGGATCTCCAGCATCTTTCGAATCTTTACTCTCTGTGTCAATGGACACATTGACAAATGCCATTTCCTTTGTTGGTGGGTCACTTGTTTTTGGGACCTTGACACTAGCCTTATTAGAATTTTTAGAAGCACCTTTCATGGCACTAGTTATTTCGCTAGGTTGTAAACGCGGTATTCTAGGGATCAAAGAGCCACCTATAAGGCTTCTCTTCCCGACGACGGATGACTCAAAGTTCGAGTGGGAAGTGTCGTCATCAGATTCATGTTTCCGTTTCTTAGACACGTCTACGTTTTCACTGTTTTCATTGCAAATGCCTTTGCAGTTGGAACACAAAACCTTCCGCGGTCTTAAACGCACGGTCATCTTTTGTTTCTGCTGCGGTTTGCCTTTAGGCCCAGATTTTTTGGGCTTTTGCAAGTTATCACCCGCATACTGGGGTTCTTGGTATGTGAATCTTTGGCTAGCGGAATGTAGCTTATCATTGGAAGTATCGGTGGATTCGGTTGTTTTTGAAAAAGCTGGATTAAGACTGTACACTCCAAAAGGCAGATTACTGCAAAATAATAAGTAAATAAGCCAAATAACAAGTTTTTTTAACAAATAATCGATAAACATACGATAAGACAAAAACACTGTACCAACCCTTTGTTTGAATCCAAAAGCACACCCTGGAATTTTTTATTTTCAGCGCTGTATGAAACTACGATTAAATCAGCTAAAGCTTCCTCAACATTAACTAAAATTTGAGAATTCTTTTGTATCGTCATATCGGCTGTTTCAGCGACAGCCGCCATATTTGTCTTGGGCTTAGTTCACAGACAAGAACGATTCTGTCTGTGCTGTCTATGGCTTTAGTCAAGGATGTATGTATAGCTTTCTAAATCAGTATTTTGTTGAAAATTATCTGATCACAACATTGATCACAATTGATTATTAAATTATAACCTAGGCAATTTACCTAACCAACTCGACAATGCATGTTCTATTAATTTGAGATAATAGATACCTAAATTATGGCAAAAAAAAAAAGTAAGCTATTTGCGCAGCTCTATCGTTATCGATATTTTTATCTCCAGCTGCTTACTTGACAGTTCGGGTTACCAGTTTGTTTGACAGTCGGCGTTACGGTTGGCCTTGTTGTTGAGCGGTGATGTGATAGACACAGCAAAGTAGTCGCACCAAACTTTTAATTTAATAATAGTCGAGTTCGTTCATTTGCAATTGAAGAAAAAATAATTAAGCCCTTGTAAGTATTTATCGTGCTACTTTCTATGAAGGCAAGTGATCTTTTCTCGGTCGGAAGGCTTACATAATCACAAAATTGTTTAAGTATAGGTGTGCGTCTTTGAAACAGGTCTTTTGTTTTTTTTTACTTGTGTTATTTGCTTAATAATATTCAAGGTCTTTGTAGGGTAAATTACATCGTTTAGCTGAAGTTTGTCAATGTGACAAATAATAATTGTGCAAATTGAATTTGCGCTCACGGTAATAAAACAAACACCGGAATTGTAGCTATAAACTATTTTTTATTGCACTAGTTATTTATTTGCTGGCCGATGTACTTTGAATAACTTTTTGTTTTAAGGCAATGGCTGTTGAAAAGAGAATAGATATCACAAAGCCTTTGTGGGACCAGGGTAGCTTTGTGGGCAGATTTAAGCACTTTGCTTTTATCTCAAACCCACTGCTGTCCCTCGTACCGGAATCAGAGCTACATGAAGCAAAGGAGTTATACTTTAAATACAAGTAAGTATGTGGATACATACATACATACATACATAAACTCACGCCTTCATTCCCAGATTGGGGTAGGCAGAGCTAAAGAATTACCAACAAGTCTTAAAACTTGTAAGTATGTGGATATATTTATTTATTTTATTTAATGTTTATGGGTACTCTATAAGAACATATTGAGTTTAATTCAAACATGCATTTTTGCAATAAATCCATAATTTCAACTGCAAAAACTTGATAGTAAAATAGAAAGATATATTATAATTTAAAAAAACATATTTATATTAAATTTTTGGGAAACCGGCGTGATTTAATGTAATGTAATAATATGTCATGATATTTCATGTAAAGTAAGATTACTTAACTGTGTGTTACATTCATCATCATCATTTGAAAAATGTCTTATTCTTACATGAACATATTACCTATATAATATATCCTGTTGCATTGTCTTCAAGAAAAAAATCATCATTTCAAAACCTTAAATTTATACGAATGTGTTATTACAGAGAAGGAAAAGAACCCGAAAACACATCTATGGACAAAGTGGTCCGAGCAAAACAACTGTATGAATCTGCGTTCCATCCCGACAGTGGAGAGCTGCAGAATGTGTTCGGTCGTATGTCCTTTCAAATGCCCGGAGGCTGTCTCGTAACCGGAGCTATGCTGCAGTGGTACAGGTATGTATACATAGAACATAATATAATTCTACCTGTGCAAGAAGTATGCTGGTTTTTACTGGTTTTGTACAATAAAGGGTTTACATACATACATACAAAGACCATTTTGTGACTAGTACTTAAGCACCTTATCATACTGAACTTAAAACTGAATGTAAAATGATAAGTATGATACAATCAACAATATTTATGATGAAAAGGTTCTAAGAATGCTCAACATTTTTATTACCTGATTATTATATTTATCCAACTGTACCAAGAGGCAGATTAAATTGCATGATAACAATCAGTTATTCAACCAGCTTTTTTGTCATACAAAATGAGTCATATAAGTTTATGTGATGAAGCTGATGAATAGAGCTGTTTCATATTTACAGGTCACTGCTAAGCTAACCTTGTAAAATGACACTACTAGGCACATAGTTGTCGTAACTATAGTAGATTGTACAACAAGTGCATAAAACGTACCATTTTACCCGAGACGTGCATATAGCCACCCGAGCCGGCACGGCGAGGGTGGATGGTCACGTCGAGGGTAAAATGGGTTTTATGCTCGAGTTTTACACTCTGCTTTTCACTTCGATCGCAAGGAAATAAAACAACGATTAAGCATATACCTACAAGAAAAATTCATTAATTTTTATAATGTAATCAAGCATAAAATGTAATTTCATCGACAGTTCGTCAAATTAGCTTAAAAAAACACACTCCTCAAACGTGTTTACGCTTTTTTGGTTCCTCCAAATCATAAAACTTTCGTATGTGCTGAGATAGATTTTCTTCGATTTAGGCGGCAATATCTGCTCAATTACATTTTTCGCACTTCTGTACATTAAAGTCTCAGGCGAAATCATTTTTTGATTGTCACTATCACTACTTGAAGACATTGTTCAATTACTTACGAATAATTTATTGAATTTTCAACCGCAACACAACAAATTTAGTTAGTTTTTAATTTTGTTTGACGAATAATTAGCTTCCCGCTACACAATTTTTCTTAATTTTTTTTTTTCATTTTCAACTATGTGACTTTTGACTATGGACACTAGGTTTGAGCCTTAATGCCAAGTTATTATAAATATTTGCGTTACTTTTTTTTTTTTTACAAAGTGCACGCCCGTATTAATCTTAAAGTATTTAGATAGTATTACATATGTCGTAATTAAAATAAGATATAACCTAAATCTCATAAAAATATATCAATTAAATGAAGGTGTATTGTGTATGTGGCTGTAAGGCCTTATTGTCTTAGTCTTAAAAGAAGAAATTACTTTATGCACTAGAGCATAAAATGCGATTTTATGCAGCCTATACCCAGCATAAAGAAGGACTTTACGAGCATGAGAAGTGAAAAGGTATTTCTTGTGTTTCTTGTGTAACACCTTTAATACTACTATTATATTATTGCGTTTGTTACTACCTACTTCAAAATTCAAAATATTTATTCAGTAAATTGTCCACATGAGGGCTCTTTTACACGTCGCGTCGGAATATGTAGTGAACCTTCTAGCGCTTCGGACAAGACCATCATTTCAAATCAAATCATATCAAATATATTTATTTCGTCAACACATGTATAAGCAGGTATTAAATACAATATTCCCGCTGTGATGTGCCTAAATAGCATACGAAAATAAACAAAAAAATCTATTATTAAATACAATAATACTTAAAAGTATCTAAGTTACATTACAATAAAGTAATAAATAATTATTTTTAAAACTTACACAAATAAAATCATAACAAATGTAAGGTCAATAAAATAAAATTAAAAATTATGACTAGGAGAGCAATATGTCGAGGTCTCGACGTCAGGAACGATAATTAAAATAACTAACTGAAAAACAGGTAAAGCGTGAACAGACCGGACCCCACAGACAGCACCCGTTCAAGAGTATGAGGCGTATCTCAGCCATCCTTCACACTGAAACGGCTGGACAGATTTACATTAAATTTGGTATTGTCACATAGCCTATCTTTAGGTGTAGGTACTCGTTGGATGATCAACGATATGTAACGTGTAGCGAACTACTGATTCTCCGCGGACGAAGTCGCGCGAAAAAGATAATATTATAAATGCGAAGGTGTGTTTGTTTGTTATTTCTTCATGGTTCAGCGGCTGAACCGATCGAAGTAAATTTTTTGGTTCAGATGTGGTACAAACTGGTTTTCTAAATTTGAGCTCTTTGACTGTCTATCTACTTCTGCCGCTGATTTTACACTTAAGAAACTACCCAAGAACAATAAGTATCCATGACAACGTATTTCCGCATTGTTGAAGGCTGAAAGCAGAAATAGACATATCTCGTAGCCATTGACCTTCGAACGCACAAATGACGTGCAAAATGATGCCTCGTGACGATTCAGGGAGGCGTGCGTCCCAAAACACGGTGTAGCGTTTGAATGACAGATCGCACTGCCAGAACAAAAGTGTAGTAACTCAAAATACAACTGTATTTCAAAATCAACTTTAATACAACGCCTGTGAGCTTGAAACAAAACTAACAATGATTTACAGTTGATACAGTCTTGATCTAGCAGTGCGCGATATTGTCAAACTCAAGGTTAAAAAAAGCTCAAGTATACTGCATCTGTACCCTTACCATAAGTTACAATTAACGTTCTCGCTAGCGAGTCGAATGCTCTGTCCCTCGCAGTTCTCGCATTATTCTTATAGAGTGCAAGGGACAGAGCATTCGACTCGCTAGCGAGTACGGTAATTGTAACTCATGGTTAGGTACTGTATTACAAAAAAACCAATCCAACTTGAACTGTTAAGGAGCGTCCCCACTGAGAGCATTCGCGTGTATTGAGTATTCGGCGTCGAACCGAACGACGAGTTGTGTGTAAGCTTTGTAACGCTCGGCTCAACGTCCACACCACACGAATATTCGACGCCAATGCTCTCAGTGGGGACGCTCCTTTATACATAGAAAGCATAACGTCGGTGAAACTGGAAAACCGCGTAAGTAACATTTTAAATAAGGAGCAAAAAGCACCTTTTTAATAAAATAGTAAGGTTTATTTTGCTCTATCATAAATTTCTTAGTTACGCGGTTTTGCAGTATCGCCGACGATAATATTGCAGTCTTGAGAATGCAGATGTCATCAGGGTCCTGTGTGCTCGTGTGCCTTCTCCTTGTCATAAAAAACAGGCCAAGCGCGAGTTGAACTCGCGTGGAAAGGGTTCCGTAAATGCGTTTTTATTTTTAGGTATTGAATTCTTATAGGTTTATCTGTAAACTACAAGCAATGAACTATATTTAGTATTTCTTCCAAAATTTCCTGAAATCGGGGTGGGGGGGGGATGGTCAATTTTCGTCTTCGTGATTTTCGTGGCTACTTTCTTAGCCTATTTGTGCAAAATGTGGTCACAGAGTTATCAACAAGTTTTTAGAGTTGTTGGTAATTCTGTAGCTCTGCCTTCCCCACTCTGGGATTACAGGCGTGAAGGTATGTATGTATGTATGTATGTACTTTGTTATGAATGTCACGAATAAATGTTTTTCTTTCTTTCATTCTTTCTTTCTTCTTTAATAAATAAAATAAAAACAATTTATTTTACCATAATAACAAAAATATATTTGAGCTCATAACGAGACTTCATTTAATATACAGGGTGTTTGGTAGCGGGTTCGACAAACGAAAATGGGAAATACTTGGGTTCAATTGGAACACATTTGCCATAGTGACCCCTATGCTAAAGTTGATAGTTTTTTTTAAATATTTTTTTTTCCGTTTTTTTGAAAATATCCCAAAATTTTACCTTTAAACCTTCTTAATTACATACCTAAGCAACTGAAACCGCCCATTTTTTTTTTAAATCATGCTCTGATAATGTTTTTATTTTAAAACAAAACCAAAACCCATAGGTAGTGCTTTAAAAAAAAATATGGGCCCTTAAAGCTATGACAAAATGTGGAAAATAAAATGACATTTAAGTTTCGACAAGTATAAAAAAAAATTACAAGTCATAGACGATTTCAAATTGATTAAAAAACTTCTCTGGTTAATACTCTTCACAACGATATGCCATTTAAAAGAAAAAACACAGAAAAAAAAAATACGCAGTACATTGAAATTTCCTCACGAAGATTTATTAAAGAAATCACTTATACCACGGTTATGAATATTGGTGAATTCGTTAGAGTTAATAATCGCTGGTAAATTACCATTAATAAAAAACATTTTAAGAGTAATAATAAAATTGAAAACAAAACACTTTTAAATTTTGTTCACAAAATTTAAAAAATTCTTTAAGCTTCACGGGCGTTATTGCGAGCTCGACCATACGCTAAACAAAACACTTTTTTAAATTTTGTGATCACTTGATCAGGAATACATTCCGTACATTTTCGTCGCATTTGCCACATTGATTTGAAAAAAACATTAAGCTAAATTAGCTTTTTAATCTGTCTTAAATAGCTTGTAGTTCTTTAAAAGAAAAGTACACTTTTTTTTAAAGGCGGCAAATTGTAATTTTTTTTCAAACAGAAAGACTTGTAGAAAAACACGTTGATTTGTATTGGTTTTTGAAACTTTCATTACAATGGGTGAACGTACACCATTTACAAATGAAGAGTACGCTGATATTATTTTAGCGTATGGTCGAGCTCGCAATAACGCCCGTGAAGCTCAAAGAATTTTTTGTGTTTGGTTTTCAATTTTATTATTACTCTTAAAATGTTTTTTATTAATGGTAATTTACCAGCGATTATTAACTCTAACGTATTCATCAATATTCATAACCGTGGTATGTGATTTCTTTAATAAATCTTCGTGAGGAAATTTCAATGTACTGCGTAATTATTTTTTTCTGTTTTTTTTCTTTTAAGTGGCATATCGTTGTGAAGAGTATTAACCAGAGAAGTTTTTTAATCAATTTGAAATCGTCTATGACTTGTGATTTTTTTTTATACTTGTCGAAACTTTAATGTCATTTTATTTTCCTCATTTTGTCATAGCTTTAAGGGCCCATATATTTTTTTTAAAGCACTACATATGGGTTTTGGTTTTGTTTTAAAATAAAACCATTATCAGAGAATGATTTTAAAAAAAAATGGGCGGTTTCAGTTGCTTAGGTATGTAATTAAGAAGGTTTAAAGGTAAAATTTTGGGATATTTTCAAAAAAACGGAAAAAAAAAATTAAAAAAAAACTATCAACTTCAGCATAGGGGTCACTATGGCAAATGTGTTCCAATTGGACCCAAGTATTTCCCATTTTCGTTTTCTTATTTTCGTTTGTCGAACCCGCTACCAAACACCCTGTATGATACCTACAGTAAGGTTTGCAAATCTTTTTTTTTCCTAATTTATCCCCCGAAAATGACCCACAAAAGCTCAAGACTTTGTTTCGTATGAATTAAGTTGTAATTTGCATAGCATAGGAAACATGTGTGGCGTGTGAGTGACACATTTGGTATTAGATGTAAAAGACGCCTTTTACAGCGCCTTGTGGATTCTCTCTCTCCATATTTCCGACGTGTAAAAGAGCCCCCATGTGGCCAATTAACTGAAATTGAATTTGTGTTTAAACAAATTCGTATGGCAGTTTCAGCGTAACGTTGAAGCATCAATATTAATTTCGCAAACTTTGTCAAACGAATTTTGAACTTTACTCGAGTATTATAAAGCTTATCTGGATTAAATAATTTAGAATGATATTGGAAATGTTCCATCTTATCACTGAATTATAATGTATAATCGCTTGTAAACACGACTTATCTTGACATGTATCGGTAATATTCAATAAAGCAACGAACAATCGTGTCCATCTCATATCAATTTTCTCAAACATGCAATGAAATATTGATGTTATGTTCCTTATAATAGACTGCGAAGTATGACGTTTCAGGTGCGGCTAGGACATGAGGTTGTTAATGGAATTTCATACAAATCGTGCAGGCCTAGGCCGGCAATGTCCTCTTTTTTAATTTCCATTCCACATAAATTGATGGCACAGGCATCATGACATTCTGCCACAATGCGTATTAAAAAACTAATTAACGATTTGGTATGTACTTAGTGCAGTTTTATTTACATAATAAATCCACATGAACATAACAAATAACACATTATTATATATTTTTTCTATGATTCTATGTTTATCAATTCAATATACTATTGATGCATCAGAGCATTTGTTATTATCTTTAAACCTAAATAAATTGAAGTATCGGAATAAATCGGTGCTCGACTTTTATTTGTTGACTTAGCTTAGCCTAACAAAGACGAATGAGGACGTGCTTGGCAAAGGAAAGGAAAAGAGGTCATTAAAAACAGGCTAGTATATAAGTATAATTAAACATCATACGTTAGACGAGAGAGAGAGGTGTTTGGTTACCTGTTCAACATCATTTATCATGATAATCGTTGAATGAAATAACTATTTGTAAATTCATAAAAATAAATATCTTTCTTCTGGTGTATAGGACTGAAATTCTAGGCAGTAAAACCGGATTGAACCGGACAACGTTTTGAGAGCTCTTATTTACTCGACAGTAATGGAGGCGGAGTTAAAAACAATACGATAGCAAATCAAAAGCAATATTGTTTTACCGCGTTGAATAAACCGCGTTGTTGCGTTTCATTTAGTGATGGGTCGTTACCGGTAATATTTCCAAAGCGAGTATTTTCCCAGTAATGTTACCAGTAATATTACCACTCACCGGAAATTTCAAGAAATATAGAAATAGATTATTTTTTTATTCCTTTTTGTATTTAACATAGCAATGTGGTCCTAGTATGCACCATTTCACAACCATAAAAAATGCATGGGATCCTTAAGGAAGTAAATTACCAATCTTACCAGTAATATACCCAATATTACCGAGTATATACCAATGTTACTGGAAATATTTCTATGCTGTATTTTTTTATTATTATCATAAAGTCCAGAAAAACACGTAAAAAAAAAGCAAATCTTGTATAAATCATTATAATTTGGCATATTTTTGGCAAAAAAGTTACACATGTTTTTGTTTTTTTTTCTCGGTAAAATGATGAAACATTTTACATTTTGGTTTCATTGTCCCGTTTCGAGAACACTAATCGCCACTTCACATGTACGTATACGTTCACTCCGTTTCGTGGTAAGGGCAAAACTAATCCTATTGTTCCATTTAAGATAATTATTCTAAAGGAAAGAGACATAAGATTGTAAGTGTGTAAGAGAAAGATATATATTTCAATGTTTTACTTAATAAAGTAACAAAAGAATCATCAAGTCTTATACGAATTGATGATTTCCTATCTTACTAGCTTTTGGTAATATTACCGGTAACATTGGAAAGTTACTGGTAATATTCCCAAATGGAAAAATACTGGTAACGAGAATATTACCAACGACCCATCACTAGTTTCATTATTGTTTAATATTTCGCTTCATACAATAGAATGTTTGGCATGGCCGCCACAATCGCCTGCCAGGCGTTCTCTTACATTCTGCTAATTGTACTGGCCGTAAATGTAAAAATAGTTGTCAAGGTGTTGCTAACCATTTAATTTAAATAGTTTTAAGTCATTATGAGACTGACCAAGGATTTTCTTGTTTCACCTGCATTTTTCACGCTGTAATAATTTTTAGAGTGGTTGGTAATTCTGTAGCTCTGCCTACCCCACTCTGGGAATGAAGGCGTGAGTTTATGTATGTATGTATGTATGTATAATTTAGGTCGCATCTTCAGCATAGGTAATTAACTACGCGTAGTCGTTTACCGCTATTTATGTGGGAACTGTGTAATGTTTTGGCATGTCTCTGAGCTCCGTTGTTGCGGGAGAGTAGGACAAACAAACTAATATTGCATTCATATTAAGTAATTAACGCTTTTGCATGCGTGGTGGATCTTCCCAAATTCCCTGAGTGGAGTTCGATCCAAATTCAAATTCAAAATTCAAATTATTTATTCCGTAAATTGGCCACATGAGGGCTCTTTTACACGTCGGTGGTTACATCCACTGGTGGAGCAGACGGTGGATGCTAAAAACTGTTCCTACATTCGAGTAAACATTACATTACGCTTCATTCTAACTAATCTGTAATGATAGAGACTCACTGAGCGAAATGCCAGAAAATACAAGGTGTGCTATCCGCACAGTACCTACTTGTCTTCATTCCCTTTCCCGCGTTGGTTGGTTGTGTAACACGTTGGCCTGGTTGGTAGTGACCCTGCCTACGAAGCTAGCGGTCCCGGGTTCAAATCCCGGTACGGGAAATTTTAATACATATTTGTGTGATGGATGAGCATAAGCATTTCGCTCATCGAATACAAAAACGTACACATTCCAAAATAATTATCTCTTGCATTAAAAATCTTATACGAACAGCTTCTAATTTTAAATATGTTTAAATAAATTGTATTTTTCTATATAAGTATGTTTACCATTGTCTAGTAACCGTAGTACGAGTACAAGCCTAAACCTTAGTTTGGGACTAGTTAAATTTGTATGACATTGTCCCCTGTTTTTTTTTTTTTTACTTTTGACCTGATTGCGCTCACCTCCCGTCCAATGTCTGCCACTCACTACGCAGAAAGGTCGCGCGAGGACTTGTTCGACTACAGAGCAGCTTGTATTTGTAATCTATCGTCCTTGGTAGAGACAATACCTAATTTACTGAACTTAACGGGTGGCCGTAACATTGTTTTGTGGTTAACCAGTACAATGACTTTGTTTTAATACAACAGAATTGTTTTCTTTAGGTGGATAGGGCTGAATTAGGGGCCTTGTAGCGACACAGTATACAGGGTGGAAAAAATGTATGGGCCCTGGAGGGGAACTACCTTAAATCCTTTAGTTAGCTCATTTTACTGAAAGGAAAAAATCCTTTATTTTTAAAAAGAAACAAAACTGCATTTAACGATTTTTTTAATGTGGCTTGTCTCACCCGGGAATCGAACCAACTATTGTTTCAAAAGTAAGCTTCTAATAAATCGAAATGTTCTTGATACGCCATTATTACAGAATTGCGGAATGAGAGCAAAACAAAACAAATTTTGAAATTCGAACGAATACTTCTATTTTATAGTTTTTAAAATTTCGAATTTCGAATTTGTTGCCCCGCGTTGCTAAAAAAGTACGTTCCATTATTAAACTTTTCGTCAGAACGAACGTCTAGTGTAAGAAGGAATCGTGCTGTGCATAGATTTATTATTACCATTTACCGATTTTGTTATCCAATACTTAAACAAGGTACTTAGAGATAAATAACATTAGCAAGCTTGTACTTCACACGATGTCTTTAGATGTTGAAGAGATAAGAAAATTATAACGTGTGTTTTACTTGTTACAAGTGAACAGTACTAGGTTTTGTTAATAAAGAACTTGTAATAAATATTATTCATGGGCATCTCGTACAACAGATGAGTGTAAGACCAAATGTTTATTAGATAAATTTTATCCTGAACAATAATCCTACCGATGTATAATAAAATAGCGAGGGTTTATTTTTTTATTTTTAGTTGGTTCGATTCCCGGGTGAGACAAGCCACAATTAAAAAAATCGTTAAATGCAGTTTCGTTTCTTTTTAAAAATAAAGGAATTTTTCCTTTCAGTAAAATGAGCTAACTAAAGGATTTAAGGTAGTTCCCCTCCAGGGCCCAAAGATTTTTTCCATCCTGTATATGTATGTATACTCTTTATTGTACAAGAATAAATAAATAAACTAAATAAATAACATAGGCAATATAATAAAAAAAAGTACAAAGGCGAACATAGCCTTAGCTTAGCTTATTTAGGCTCCAGAAACTTATAATATAACCATCGTGTCATATTTAACGACGTGTTCAGCCTAGTTGTTTTCAATATCGAAATTGAATACCGATATTGGGCCTATCAATATCGTAAATCCGATATTGATTAATTTTTAATTCCGGTATTGTAATATCGAACCACACGGAATTGATTTTAAATCGGTGCGTAGGTAGGTAGTATTACCAGTAGAATTTCTTAGTTATCTGTGGAGTTGCCTGGTATAGTTTCAAGTTCAAACACATAGATGACGTCACCTTCTATGCATTACAGTAGGGCAGTATCGGACGATTATCTGTATCGGAATTGAAAGTCGGTATATATTGAATAGGAAGTGTTTTTCTAATAGGTCCCCAATTCTGATACTAGTATCGGGATTCCGATATTGAGACACTATACCGAATTTCAATTTCGTAATTCGGAGATTCCGATTTTCAGGTTCAATTCCGATCTTCGATTCCGATACTAGAAATCATCCGATACTGCATTCCCTAGTTGGTAGTGATACTGCCTACGATCCTAGTGATCCCGGGTTCAATTCCCGGTATGAGCAAATATTTGTGCTATGAGCATGAGCTTTTTACTGAGTCATGGTAGGTATAGGTACAAGCCTAGAGCTTACTTTCGCACTAGGTAAAGAATAAGATTGTCCCCGTTCTGATATTTATTTTATCGTTATTTTCAGAACAGGCACAGCCATAGTATTCTGGCAATGGGTGAACCAATCGTTCAACGCGCTAGTGAACTACACCAATCGCAACGCCAACTCCCCGCTGACGACGGCGCAGATGGGCGCGGCGTACGTGTCAGCCACCTCCGCCGCTATGGCTACGGCGCTCACCTTCAAGTTCGTCGTGCAGAAGAAGGCTAAGAATCCTATATTGGCTGTAAGTGATAAAAGATAAAAAAGATAAAAGATGTTTATTCAGTAAGTAGGCCGCACGGGCACTTTTACACGTCAAAAATCTACCAGCGCTTCACAAGAGACCACTGATGAGAAAAAGCGCCGCAAGAAACTCAACAGTCAGTACAGTGTAAACCGTGACCCACCATAGAACTTTGTCACAGTGACGTTATGATTCAACTCGTAGGAAGTGTCAAAAAAAATATTTTATAATGTCACTGTGACGCCGTTCTATGGAGGGTTGAAGTTCCATTAGGCTGATAGTACAGTTACGTCAGGCATGTAGGGTTGCGATGTAAACTTGGAAACCTAATTAGATTCCAATATACGTCAAAAAAACTACCAAAGATGGCGAAATGTCACAGTTACACGTGTCATCATCATTGTGACGTTTCAGGAAAAACCAACCTTTTGGTACAATAATTATGTTAAAATGAAACAATATAAGTTATTTCCACAATATGGTAAAGGTCAAAATAATAACGAAATTAAACAACGAAAACTTAACGGAAAACAAAAACTTAACAATGGAAATCACCACGGGGCGAATAGGTACAGAAAACATTCGAGCTATCCAAACGTCAGATGTCGAATGAAGTGACAATAGATGTTATGTTATGATCAACTGATAATTTTTTGAAGACTTGAAGATTTTTTGAAGATTTCGGTCAAGTTTTGAAGACGTACGTAAAAATATGATTGATTTTTTTTCCTAAAAATGTAATCGCACATAATGAGAATAATAATTGGTACCAAATGTTATTAAACCCTGAGTTATTGCCATTGTTATTTAAACTTTTCTCCTATAAAACAATTTAATTAAATATCTTTTTTTGCGACGAGTATTTAAATAAGATTGTTTATTTAAGAAGGATAATTAAATGTTGCCTTAATATTATAAATAAAATAAACAGCTACCTATAACATTTACAGAAGTGAAAATTTACCGATCCACCTAATATGTCATTTTAATGGCAACCCTTTTTTGACGTATGTTGGAATCTAATTAGGTTTTTTAGTATAGGTTCAGTAAAGTTAGACACGTAGTGTTGCGATGTAGGAAAAATATAGCCATATTGGATTGCGTGTCTCTGACCTTGGGGCTTTAAATGCATGGATCGTTTCTACTCCTGAATCTGAACTTGTTTTGTTCTGTAAGTTGTTAAAAATATGCCCAACCAAATAAATATTTTTTTCATACAAGTTAAATTTAATTTTCAATGTACGCGATCCAATTCTCCATTTTTCTTTAACCTTTTCCTTAAGGAAATGTCGCCTCCGTAACATAAGATAGTGATATGGCTAGTGATGGGTCGTTGGTAATATTCTCGTTACCAGTATTTTTCCATTTGGGAATATTACCAGTAACTTTCCAATGTTACCGGTAATATTACCAAAAGCTAGTAAGATAGGAAATCATCAATTCGTATAAGACTTGATGATTCTTTTGTTACTTTATTAAGTAAACCATTGAAATATACATAGCTGGGCATTAACTCGTTAGTCCGTTAATCATTAATTAACGAAGTTAACATTTTGATTAACGGATTAACTTTTAAGTTAACTTTTTAAAATGTTAACGGACACGTTAACTTCCGTTAATATGCAGAAGTCCGTTAATCGTTAATCCAATGCCTACTATTTACCGAACGGCACCGCGGCGTGGCAAGAAAAACAGGTTCAGACAAGTATGAAATGACAAGTGCCGGGCGGCGCGTAGCAGCGAGTGTGTAGTGTGAGAAACAACGATGATGACAAGGAAGACTTTTTCAATTCTGTCACTCAGTCTATAGAAAAACCAAAGAGCTCAAACTCTTTAAAGAGTAAAGCGCAAAGTCTCGTTAAAATGTGGCTGGACATGAAATCAAAAGACTCGTTCAAAGATACTGCATTCCTCGGGGAACAGATATTCATAAATCTATTCATTAAATACAATACTGCTATACCCTCAAGCGCTGCAATTAAACGTCTGTTTTACACGGGTAAAGACATTTTAACTCCGAAACGAGCCTCGCTTTCAGACGAGAACTTCAACATGTTAATGTTCATGCAAGGGAATATGCACCTTATGCCCTTTTGTATTTTGTTTTGTTCCTATCCTGTTAAATTCCAGAACCTAAACCAACAGGTTTTATAAGTTCACTAACGCAACGATATAAAAATGCATTTTGTTTACACATATTAACGGATTAACGATTAACTTTAACTTGCGTTAATTCTTCCGAAATGTAACGCTTTAACGTTTAACGAAGCTAACTTTTTTTGTAGCGGATTAACGATTAACGAAGTTAACTATTTGATTAACGGTGCCCAGCTATGCTTAAATGGAACAGTAGGATTAGTTTTGCCCTTACCACGAAACGGAGTGAACGTATACGTATGTGAAGTGGTGATTAGTGTTCTCGAAACGGGACAATGAAACCAAAAAGTAAAATGTTTCATCATTTTACCGAGAAAAAAAAACAAAAACGTGTAACTTTTTTGCCAAAAATATGCCAAATTATAATGATTTATACAAGATTTGCTTTTTTTTACGTGTTTTTCTGGACTTTATGATAGTAATAAAAAAATACAGCATAGAAATATTTCCAGTAACATTGGTAAGATACTCGGTAATATTGGCTATATTACTGGTAAGATTGGTAATTTACTTCCTTAAGGATCCCATGCATCTTTTATGGTTGTGAAATGGTGCATACTAGGACCACATTGCTATGTTAAATACAAAAAGGAATAAAAAAATCATCTATTTCTATATTTCTTGAAATTTCCGGTGTGTGGTAATATTACTGGTAACATTACTGGGAAAATACTCGCTTTGGAAATATTACCGGTAACGACCCATCACTAGATATGGCCAGAATTGAATACACTGATTTTACAAACAAACTTAAGTTATTTTTTAACGTTGCAGAACAAAATTAGTTCAGTTTAGCGAGTAGAATCGATCGTTCCATTTAAAGCCCCAAGGTCAGAGGCACCCTGTATAAATATATAAATTACCTAGGATTGCGATGTAGGGTAGAGTAGCTAATTCAGGTAGGCTTGCGACGTAGGGTAATGAAGTAACTTATGTAGGGTTGCGATATAAGATGAAGTAGAGTAAAGTCAGTCACATAAAGTTACTACGAACAGTAAATTCAGTTACATAAGCTTACGACACAGTGCAATGTAAGAACATCTTGATATTTATAGAAAAGTCATACTAAGTAGTACTTGTGGGAGGATCTTGTGCAGGGTCCGTCCGGCTTGGTACCGCCATCTTATCCATTAACCTACCGCCAAGCAGCAGTGTTTGCATTGTTGTGTTCCGGTTTGGGGATAATTCAGTCGGTGAAATGACTAACATAGAGGCATTCCATCTTAGTCCTCAGGCTTGGCAACGCATTTGCTGTCTTAGGATTGCGTTCCTGTGAATGCGAATGTCTATGGGTCACAGTTTGCACTTACCATCAGGTGGCCTGTGTGCTCGTTTGCCTTCCTATGCCATAAAAAAAAGTCATGATGTTGTTGTTTCAAACATTGTTTTACCAGAATATCTCAATAATTAGACAATGCTTTGCTTTCAGAGATTTGTTCCCTTCGTTGCCGTGGCGGCAGCCAACTGGGTGAACATTCCACTGATGAGACAGAACGAAATTATTAAAGGTTTGTGAACCTTGTCACCTTACAATAAAACTCACTATTACTCAGTTAACAGTGATCCTGTTTGTACGAGTACAATACTACCCTCCAAAACTAATACGCAGTATGTCAGATAAAATTCCTGTAGCAATATCAACCTTATTACTAAGAGAAGGTAAAGTACGTAGCGGGGCACATCGCTCGTAGGACTGATGGCCCATGGGGTCAGAAGGTTCTTGCGTGGCGTCCGCGGACCGGGAGACGAGCTGTAGTTAGGCCGTCAACAAGATGGAGTGACGACCTTGTAAGGATCGCGGGAACGCGGTGGATGCGAAAAGCACAAGACCGGTCTGAGTGGAGAGCCTTGGGGGAGGCCTATGTCCAGCAGTGGACGTCTTTCGGCTGACATGATGAACGTACCATCAGCACAGATCACTGACCATTTGTGTATCATGTCACCTTACAATAAAACTCACTATTACTCAGTTAACAGTAGTAGTACTGCCCTCGCCTCCTAAGCTAATACGCAGTATGTCAGATAAATTCCTGTAGCAATATTAATCTTATTACTAAGAGAAGAGAATTAAAACTGATTTGGTTGTTGATTATGGGATACTGCTTATATGCGGAGGAGGGCAGAATAGCTGTACCGAGATCCTGAGCTAGGAAGCCCTGTGTTACAGGACACAGTAGTACCTATACAATTATAAAGGAGCGCTATATGGGATTTAACCTTTTGAACGCCAAAGACGGCAAAACACGCAATCGAAAAATCGTGCCACTGACGCCAACGACGCCAATTGCCGTCCAAACTTCATCGATCAAAGACTCCGAAATAAATAAACCTACTTTTATATTTTCATGTTTGTATTATTGCTTTGTCCATCTTCCTTCTATTTTGCCTAATGTAATTCAAATATAACTAGCCACATCTCGAAAATTCCACATTTTGTCTGCGTTTTGCAATCACTAGTTTTTAAGAGCTCTACACTTTGTTTTATTGCTGTGGCGTCAGTAGCACGCCAGATTACTTCGCCGCTTGGCGTTCAAAATGTTAAAAAAAACATCTTTAATTGAGTGAATTTGCCTTGCTCAATGTGTCCCAAAAAATTAATAAAACATGTTTTTGGTTTCCCAAACTTTAATGATGTCTACGGGGAAATTTGTAAGTTTTTGCCTAGTTCAGTAGAAGTCTTTTTTAATTCGGGAAAAGTGGACAGGTATTTTTTAGCTGCTGTATTAAAAAATATACTACAATTAAAAATGAAGACAGATTATCCTATGATATGTTCCAGGTCTGGATGTTACTGACGAGAACGGGAAAATCATTGGCAAATCGCAGCTTGCGCCGGTGAAAGGCATCTCACAAGTAGTTACCTCTAGGTAAATAGTTCACTCAATCTATAGTAAGGCCATAGTATAAATATAGAAAAGTAGCTCGACTCCGGCCCTTTAAGAGATTCTGATAACAATTGCCGCTCGGGCGTCAGGGTTGTCCAAACTTGTTTTTCAATTTAAGTCACCTACTTGGCCATACTTTCTATGATTTATAAGAATATTAATTTTCATAAATTACACAAACTTAAAGTAAGTAAGTATAAATATTGTTAGGTACAGTACCCCAACGAAAATGTTAAGCACTTTAGTGCGTTGTCATAGTAAATTTCAAACAGAACATCAAATGACACACATGACAATGACTATGACATTCACAATGACAAGGTTCTAAGTATGCTCAACATTTTTATTGGGTGACTGTACCTAAGTACCAAATTTAAATTATTTTACTTATATAATTTTATCTGTTGACATTAATTATATATTTATAGGTATGTGATGGATGTGATATGTAAATTCCTTTTTGACCTTTTGATAATGCCGCTTTCGCGCAAGGCGGTTCCTTTGACTATTTACCTGTTATTGGATTATGTATACCTACTATTATTTAGACATCCGTATACAGAACAATATTTACGTCTTTTCGGCAGCGACATTGTATTGTCGCTCGATAGCGATAGGTAAGTACGCGCACTACCAACAAAACGTAACCGAGCGCAAGGACGCCGCAGCCCCGACTAATGTACACTCGTAGTATCCTGAGATTTAGTATAAAGTGGGAGTTTAGCCCCGCCCACCGCCGCGAGCCGCGCGATGTACCTTTGTTTGAAGACGTTCTACTGTTCTTATACTGTGGTAAGGCTGCCTGTCCACTGGAGGGGAGCGAGGCAGCGGAGCGGTGAGCGAGGAAAAGATCCACCAATAGGAACACTTTATTTTCCTAGCCTCGCTCAGCGCAGCTGTCCTATTGGTGTCGTCGGTCGCTCCTGTCCAGCGGCCAAGCAGCCTTAAATAGTTATAACTTATAACTTAAGTTTTCGACTGAGGCTTCTTCCGGTAACCTTCGGGGAGGGAAGATGGCCGATTGAAAGATGTCCGGCTTTTACTTTTGATTTATTCTGTTTACCGATTTACTCTACTCGCTTGACATTGGCCAAAATCACTGCAAAATACCGCGGTGGACCGCCGATAATAAAAAAAGAAGAATAAGTTTTCGGCTGTACTTACACTGTATCACTTTCCAGGATCATCATGTGCGCGCCCGGCATGATGCTTCTCCCGGTGATCATGGAGAGGATGGAGCCGAAGCCCTGGATGCAGCGCATCCGCTGGGCCCACGTCGGCATCCAGACCGCCATCGTCGGCATGTTGTGAGTACTTGGGTTCAATCACGATTTTTCTCTTTAGGTATTCGGAAATGATGATTTTTGATCTCTCAAATGACTTGTAAATTATTGTAGATAACCTTTCGCTTAGGAAGCCTGATTTTTTTGTTGTTTTTTTTCTGGTTTATAGGAGACTTGAGTTAATCCCACAATAATTTCTAGGCTCGTAAAGTCGAAGTCAAAGAGATGCGTCCACTCTGTCACCTTATTGCATTGTAATAAGGTCCAAAAGTGGATCTCTCTTTGTATTCGACTGTACTATGGGTACTAGACAACGATTCTCATACTTATGTACTCAGAAACAAACTCTGGCGCCATAAATACATATTTGCCTTTCCTGGGAATTCCGGGTACAATTACGTCTAAGGGCAAATATCTATACGTATATTGATATACCGTTTGCCTAGGGCCCTTTCCCATGGCAACCTCCCGTTTTTTGCAGAATCCCGTATAGTAGTGTACACATGTAGTGCATAATTTCCATCGTATTTTCAAGGAAACGTACGAATGTGTCTTGCTATTTCAGTTGGTCACAGTACAAAATTAACTGAGGTTGACTGAAGTAGCATGACAAATACGAACGTTTCCGGGAAAATACGATGGAAACCAATTATTCTCAAAAATGACCGGAAAAGTTGACATTACTAACTCCATACTGAGACGCGAAGTAC
This sequence comes from Acleris emargana, assembly GCA_927399475.2. NCBI lineage: Eukaryota > Metazoa > Arthropoda > Insecta > Lepidoptera > Tortricidae > Acleris > Acleris emargana. Next base: position 3,350,254 of record OV656847.1, read on the forward strand.
ATAGTTTACAGACAGTCCCCAAATTAAAAAAAAATTACATTGTGTGCTCGCTACACAAGCCCGCATGTTGCATACAAATTTCATTGTTATCTAGTTTGTAACTTTTTTAAAAGTGAAAACGGCCATAATAAATGAGGGCACAAGTCTTATACATCCATATTTTATTCGAAACGTAACTTTTTTATCTTTGACTGGAAAAGCTTGAGTTATTTTTTCTAAAAAAAGCTTGCGTTTCTCCTTGTCATAAACATAAAAGCGGTAAAGAGTGATGTTATTTCACGAAGTATTATTTGAAGTTTCTGTTTATATGCGATTTGTATCTTATGATTTTTGAGAAAAGCACTATATATCTATGCCTCGGCAGGAACGGCAATTGCCTGCTTCACTGCCTAGGCAATAATATACTAATGCACTACATCTATATCTTCTATTAATACTAGCAGGCACACGAGCATCCTGTTAACTACTACTAAACGGGATCTACGGGGACTACTGTTGGGAATGAACAATGGCGGCAAAATAAGAAAGAGAAATAATAATTTGAATATACGTGTATAGATATTACGTTTTGGCAGTGTAGGACGATAGACAAGAGCTCCATCGTCCTACACTACCAAAACGTAATATCTAGAATATCAGTGACATTACATTTGAACCTTAATGCTATGACGATACCGTTTGTTTTTCAATATGAATGTTGTAGTGGCACATGCTAACTCGGTAGCTAGCGGCTTTGGGATAATAGAGACAATGGCCTTTGTTTGAAAGATTAGGGCTTGAAGCGAAAAATTCACCTGGGACGATTCATACTATATTAGGTTCGATCGCTAATAATGAGTGAGGCTGATGCCTGGCTGACAACGCCTTTTATGCACAGCATCAGCGCTCTCTTGAGGCTACATTATGAACTAGTTACTAGGCTTATTGATAGATCTAATGTTTTTAACGTTAACTAAGTTCGGCAAGTAGTTCATTACAATATTCATAGATGGCTCTGCTGTTAAAGCCTTAACAACAGTTGTTAAGGCTTTAACACAGTTACTGTGTTAGGCTAGCCGCGTTGTCAAATTTCTCACAATTTTTATTTATTTTCAGCCTCACATTTATGGTGCCAACGGCTTGTGCACTGTTTCCACAAAGATGGTGAGTATACATTTTTAGTCAATAATTATTTTTACACTCGCATGTTTTTGCTAATGTATATGACCCATTCATGTTTCATCGATACATTGAGAACGGCAATTTTCATTCAAACTTGCACACATCCCTTTCGACCGTCATAGCTTGTTTACCACTTAGGCGCGACAGCAATATATTTGTCCAAGCTGTACCTGTTTTGTTAATTTTAACTCTATTGTCCGCAGCAAAATCTCGACTGACACAATCAAACGCTTCGAAAAAGAAAACTATGACGAGATATTGAAGAACACAGACGGAAAACCGCCTCAGTATGTATACTTCAACAAGGGTCTGTAAATTGCAATTAAGTAATTAGTAGGTTATGTAAAAGACAATTTTTGACTGGTTTTTGAACACAATGGTTAAGAGAAGAATGGAGATAGTGTTTCATACGTTGGAGTAGGTACCGTGTATTAATATTATATTTAAAAGGATGTTAATTAAACAATCGTGACACCTGTCATTCCAGTACAAATTATAACCTCAAACTCATGAATATGATTCATTACGACGGAATTTCATAATGCCTTGATATTTAATTGACTTTTATGTAGTCTGTGCCAATTGAAATTGGCCAAGATGTAAACACAACCAAACGAACCAATTCACCATGATTACTTGATAATCACGTGCTTTTAAAGATCAAGCGGGGTCTTAGCAATGATTTATACACTTGATCTTTACTTTATGATTCGATGGTTCGGTCATTTGGAAGGGATGGATAAAAGAAGATTGACGAAAGAGATATACAGAGCGAACGGTCGAAAGGGGCTGCCCTAGGCGTACTTTTTTGAATCATACATACATACATACCTTCACGCCTCTAATCCCAGAGTGGGGTAGGCAGAGCTACAGAATTATCTACAACTTTAAAAACTCGTTGATAATTCTGTTACCACATTTTGCACAAATAGGCTAAGATGTTTACTAGTGTATTAGTGACAGGTTGCAAGCCCATCGCCTAACAGTACTACAAGCCTTTATTCCCTTAGTCGCCTCTTACGACATCCACGGGAAGATATGGAGTGGCACTATTCTAACCCGGCAACCACACGGACACGGATTATTTGAATAAAATCGGAGAAATACTGGAAAAGGGTCGAATCTTAAGTACCCAAAACCAAGGTGCTAGAAGATTTGTCAGGATCGTAGCATGTGGAAATAAGTGGTCTCTGCCTACCCCTCTGGGAAACAGGCGTGATTAAATGTATAGTATGTAATTATAAGTTATTTTAAATAAAAACACGCCCAATGAATATTTAAGCTTAAAGATTCTAGTAACCTTTAGGGAGGGAAGATGGCAGATTGAAAGATGTCCGGATTTTACTTTTGATTTATTCTGTTTACTGATTTACTCTACTCACTTGACACTGGCGAAATCACTGCGGAATACCGCGATGGACCGCCATTATTAAAAATGATATAAGAATATTTAAGGTTACGTGTCAAACAGTATTAATTTGTTTACATCCTTGGCAATTTCAATTGACACAGACTATAGTGTCATATAGGCTCATTCTTAAAATACCCGAATGTTATAATGACTAATTAATTATTTTGATCGAAAATGTCAGATTCCCAAAAAGCGACTGAAATGATTTAAATCCAAAACATCTGAAAGGCGAAATTTCTGTCTCGAAATTTCAAGTAAAAACAAAAGACAGGTTTGTTGAGCAGGCATGGAAGGAAGGTTAAAAAACTTGTTATGTTCATGTGTTTTGGGATTTCGGGTGTTTTGGGATAAAGGTGTTATGCATTTTAGTCATAATAGGGATCCGGTGTTTTAAAAAAAAATAGGTACGTGTATTTCGGTATTTAGGCATTATGATACAAAGTCGTTTTGAGATCTAAGCGTATTGGTGTAAGGTACGATGCAACCTACTAATAAATTGTAGCTACTAAGATGACAGGTATCAGGATTGCCTTCTTACCTTCTCTTTAGTACTTATAAGTTTGTGTGTCGCAATTAGTTAAAGTATGCTTTGTTACTTTCTGACTAATTGAATTGTCGAAGTGATAGTAAAGGTCAACATATTTCAAGCATACGCTGGCTAGTTCGTTTAGGAATAAGGGTCAGCTCCAGGTGCGCACTTTTTGATACCAATACAATATGAGAGCTTATATACTACACGGAAAAAAACACAGTTTAGTCAGAACGTTAGCTTCGCGTTTCGTCGCATCTCGAAATTAAATGGTTCGCTCTTCTAGTTGACACCCACCATACATACGTTACATACATACCATCACGCCTTCATCCCAGAGTGGGGTAGGCAGAGTTACAGAATTACCAACAACTCTAACAATTTGTTGTTAATTCTATAACCACATTTCGCAAAAACAGGCTAAGATGTTTACGATGTGTATATTAGTGACAGGTTGCAAGCCCATCGCCTAACAATACTACAAGCGTTTAATCCCTTAGTCGCCTCTTACGACTTCCACAGGAAGACATGTAGAGGCACTAGTCTAGGCTGCCGGCAACCACACAGCATCTACATCTATATAGAAATAGAAAATCAATTGCCGCATGTATGAAAGAAGTGGGTTAAAAATCATAAAGTGACAAGGATTAATAAAGGAATGCTGAAGTGGTTTGGTCATGTGAAGAGAAGACGAAGTGAGATTGGCAAAACAGATATATGAGGCAAGAGTAAATGGGAATGTTAGAAGAGGACGGCCAAGGCGAATGTTCCACGATCAGATCGGGGACGTATTAAGAAAGTGCCAGGTCAGGAGACTCTAAACCGACCCACGTGTATGAAGAGACTTATGAGTGTGAAAGAAGCGAGGGAAGTTTGTCTGGATCGTAGCAAATGGAAGGATCTCTGCTCTGGATTTCTCTACGGGAAAGAGGCCTGATTGTATGTATGTATGTGTGTGTATGCATGAAAGATCATCACTTGAAAACGGCTCGATCGATTTGGCTGTGTTTTTTGCCCTGTAAGTAGTTATTTTAAGGTTGGTATGAAGAAAGTAATTTGATGACGCCGGGCATGAACAGCTAGTATTAAATAAAAATGCTCCAGGGTTATATGGCACCATACTGCAGCTCTCAACGCGTTGTGTTCAAAGACAAGTTTGTAAGCCAGTGATGCAATAATTGTAATTGGGTATCAGTGTACGTATAATTACATACACCAATGTACTTATACCTAATATTAGAAATTAGAAATTTACTTTATAAAATATTTTGGTCGTAAGGTGATATCTCGATTTTTTATGATGTAATTCTAACTTTTGCGTTGAAAGTAAACGTTGATTAGAAAAAAGATATAGGATGTAAGGCACAAATATTTTTTCAAATAAGTATATTGAAGTATTGTTTTTTTGTTGTATTTAAGCGTATTCAAACAGTTGTATTTGGCAATTGGTGTTGTTTTTAATCAAGTTATCATATTATTTACAATAATCAAGCATTATTTACTAAGACGTCCAAAATAATTACTTTTTATAACATTTTTTCATTTACATGTTTTTTAATATTTTTTTCTTTTTTTGATTGGAAACAATACATTCCGCTATATATTTGATAAGTATTTTTCTGTGCTTTAATTTGCATTTTTCTAAAATGACAAATGTTTTTTTTTCTCATTAATTATTTCTAGTCTATATTTGTTAGTGCCCAAATTAAGGTAGTTTATGCAACGCAACGCTTGTCCTATTAGTGTGCCATTTTTGTTGAAATATTAGATAAAATTCGCAGCTTAAAATTGAACTAAATGTTTTATATCTGCAAAGTTATGTTTGTCAATTAGCTCAAGCGAGGTGGAGACAATAAATATCATATAGAAAAATATCTGTATTTTTACTCATAGCCTAGATAACACATAATACGTACATAACACCGCAAAGCGCGTGTGTGACATGACAGGGGTAGTAAACTTTTAGTTCAGGTACTCGCGCGGGCGCCCCGCCGGCGGGGCACAGTTCATTCTATTGCCGTGGTCGCGAGCAATGCAAAAGAGATGCAATGGATTGTAATAAAACATTTTTTGTTCCCATTCGTCAATTTTGATTCACAGCTGTTGTGATAAAGCTAAAGAACTGATCCAAATATATTCGATCAATTTGTGCAAAACTTCCCTCTTATATCTTATTGATTTATTTTATATACTTGTAATAATAATACAAACGTAGAATTGCGTTTGCCTGATTGTTTATTATCTCTGGAAGTACAAATTCATACAACCGTTTTTTTTCCACTAATAGAAGGCTCCATACCTTACTAATATAGGCTATATTTAATTTCTTTAAACCGAAGCTAACTGAGGGCAGGCCGCTAGATAACTATATAAGCGAAAACAAGAATAAAACAACAAAATATTTATATTTAGATATTTATATTCGACTTCTTAACACGAGATATAAACTTTGAACTTCACACTAAGCTCGAGAAATACATAAATTACATGCAGTAAATGTACATTACGCTTCTATGATACAAGTAAATAAGGCACCGGATTGGATACATCGAGTATATAGAATTTCAGTTCTATTTTTATTGGCACCTATGAGTCAAAACTTAAAATTTTGATAACAAACCCCTTTTAGAACTCATTTACACGAATTCCTTTTATTTACACCAGTTTTGTTTCCCAACTGTTTCATTCGTCCGAAAATTCATAAATAAACATTTTTTCTAAACTCATCTTTTCAAAATGCCTGAAAACCTACCCACTTGAAAAGTGAAACGGTTTCAGAAAAAAAACGGACATGAAAATTAGGTCAAACTAAAACAGCTTGTAACTGAAATTCGACCTTGTGATAGACAACCAATAAGTGAGTTTTCTACAGCGTCGACTATGATGTATTTTCAACGGGGTTATTATAATTAATAACAAAATACAACTAATCATAAAGTCTTTTAGGTGCCTACTACGCTAAGAACTAAATGTAGAAATAAAACGACTTAAAGTTAGTACGCATCTGTAGCTATCCAAAAACAAGGTGATTGTGAATGATAAGTATGTATGAATTAGATACTTTTAAGACTATTTGCTTTAAAAATCATCTAGTAGTAGTTTTTAGTCTCAAAAAAGTTAAGTTCAAGGTCTCAAACACTCACTTTCTACATTTTTACGCCCTTAGATCAGCCACTCTATTTAAACCTAATTGACAAGTCACAAATTAAAATGCATGTTAACAAGGAATGCTACGTTTTTATACATAATAATTGACAAAAATAATAAATACAGTTTAAGCTCTTCGGCACACACAACACGCGTCAACTGAGACAAAACAAAGGTTGTCTGTATACAGCTTTATGGCTTATAATCCAAGGATCAATTTTATAAAACTCTTTACATTTTGACTCCATAATGATAATGTTGATGACATATTTTACATCAATGACGAACATCCCAACTTAACACCAGTGGAATTGTAATTTGATTCATAAAACAGACCCTAAACAACAAAAATTCCAGATGCGCACTCTTAAAATATATCAATACACATTGGCTTTTTCGAGTAACACTGACGCTTCGCACATCGCTTTCGCCGTCGACCTTACCAAGAACATCAGGTGCAGTTGCTCAAAAACATTCAACTGGACTCTAGTCCTTACTAGACCATGGAGGACCGTCGCTCTTTCCAGATCCAGCCACCTTTGTAAGGACAATTCTCTATCATCAACTGGAACCCCTTGAACGACATCCAAAGGTCCCCATAACATGAACTCTAGCACAGATTTGGCCTGGTTGAGGGATATCGCTCGTTCTTCTTGTAACACTTCTTTCAGGAGAGGAGCCAGCTTTTCCCCCGGGAGGATGATTTCTAGCGCTTTCATGGCGCATTTGCAGAGAGAGCTGAGACAAGAGTCCGCTGAGTTGTTCATGTCGTCACTCATTCTGAAAGGAAGATGTCAATGTTTTTTTAAGAGGTTCGCATTTGGGACAATTTATCAATCCTGAGGCTTAACCACAAACTTGTAATCGAAATGCGCATAGAAGTGACGTGAGATATGTAACTACATACTGAGATCATGTTAGCGCTATTTTATCTTAATTGTATTCAACACAGATTAATCAAGAAGCAAATAAATGAATACAACTGTAGTGTCGTGCAAGGTCTAACTCCTATCATATACCTACAAGGAAATTACATTTCAATAGACACGAAGTATTATTCGATACGAGTATGATATACCTATACAATGCCAGATGCTTTAATTTTGGATATATCAAAGTTTGGCAACAGGTGACAGGTGGACCTCAATCATCTCGTCTGGCGACAATCGAAGCACAGAAACTTTTTAAAATGGCGCAAAAGAGATTTGAATTTCGAAGTGGTTTTTCCCGCGTTCGGTGCGACGCAGCCGGCAATCAAATGCGCGCGCAACTTTGTTATGACCGCGTGAACACGGAGACTACGTAAAAGCCTTGCTTTTTAATTTATTATTGCACTTGCGAATCCAATGTTGCGGTAAGTTAGTTTTTAATCAAACAATTACATAAGATCGCGGGAACGCGGAGAATGCGAAAAGCACAAGACCGGTCTGAGTGGAGAGCCTTGGGGGAGGCCTATGTCCAGCAGTGGACGTGTTGCGGCTGATATGATGATGATGATGATGAATTACATAAGATGTTTCTTGAAATTTTGTTTTTTAATGAAATCGGTAATCTACGTGTAGTTCAACAGTTTTAAAGTAAAAACACCATATTGTAATGCTTTATGCAACTTAATAGGGCCTGAGAATTAGCTTAAGAAAATCTCACCCTTGTAATATGCACAGTCTTCCATAACAATTCGTCTTGGGAGCAGACAAGGAGTTTAACCGATCATCAGGCGACGGTAAACTGGCGCTGCTGCACGGCTGTTCCCTTAAAGCTATGAAGGAGGTCAGGGACTCTGAGATCTCCTCCACCCCTCTGGCTTGCAGGCATTTGAGGCCGCATATGACCTGCAGCATCATGAAGATGGCCTCGTGGATCTGTTCTGTTTGAACGAGCTGGTATTCCTTTGTGGAGACTTCAGTGCAGCGAAGGGTTTCGCCGTACGTTCGGATTGTGTCCACTTGAGCTTGCGCCAGAACGACTACGGTTGCTGAAAGAGAAATGGTTGGATATGATGATAATTATTTCTAAGATTTTGTGTAATCTATTAGGCTTGTGTGAATAACTGAAACAATGCACAGCCTAAGCCTGGACTTAATGACAATATGGAGGGAATATTCCTCATGTGCCCTAGACTAAGACAACATTTTTGAAGAATTGGGAGAATATATAATGGGCTACAAATACTACGCATATGAAATAGCGGGCATCCTTACGCCATCTTAAGTACCAAAATCTATGCAAGCAAACTCAGCACGTATGACACAAAGATATATTTGCACAACGATAAATTTTCCCTCAGTTTCTCCTCTGTAATGAATTTCGAATCCGCATTTTAACCAAGCTGCTTCTAAATAATTAATTCTACATTGACGATGCTATTAACGATCCAAAAACATACGAGTATTATGTATATCTTTCTTTGTCCGTGTGTCGGTTCTGTAATCGTCTTGGGACAGAATGTATCCATAGTTATTAAATAAATAAGTGTCATGAAAATCGTTTGAACCGATAGAAAGTATCGTATCGACTCTGAATAAGTTCAAGAAAGAGATCGTTGAGGGTTATTCTAATTTTAAATTTATGCTGTTGCTTGTCTTGTGATTCCGTCTGCGTATTAGTCCAAATTTAACCAGTAAGGCATGGTTGAGGGACTAAAATCCGACATCCTAACCAACTTTCACATTTGCAAGGACGCCTTATTCACCTTGCACCAAGTCTTCTCCGTCCTCGCCGAAGTGCAGCAGCGGCACCAGGTCGCAGAACTCGGTGACGGCGTTGAGGCTGAGCGCCGGTTGCAGCGACTGCTGGCATACCATCTGTGACGCCATCTGCTCCTTGTGCAGCATCAGGGTCACGTTCACTGGACCTGGGAGGACACAACAGGTTTTCAAACAGCTGTTCAGAAATTGAATGTGTTCCCAAGTTGTCTTCTATGTACAAGGCCGGCTTAAACAATGTTGGGGCACTTGGGCACACAAGAATTTGGGGCACTTAAAAGTAAAGAAAGCGAATTATACAAAAAAAGTATTTATTATGGTCAGTGATCGGAATAGGCAGAGCTAATTTGCCTAAACTTGACGCATATTCATTCATGAGTGAGTGAAATAGGAACACATTTATGAATGAACATGCATCAAGTTTAGGCAAATTAGCTCTACCTATTCCGATCTCTGATTATGGTACATAAATTCTCGGTAATTCAGGGCCTCCTGAGGTTGGGGGCTCTGGGCACGGGCCCCGTGTGCCCTTGTGGTTAAGACGGTATTGTCTATGTATATAATAAATAAGGAAGTTGACGAGTCGGATTATCTTTGATTAATATCCGATATGTGGTTGAGTCGACTTGTTAATGGTAAGTTTTATTTACTTGTCTGTTATGTTTACTGGAAGTTGCAACATTTTCAACAAGATGTACAGACAAACAAATGGATTTCTGGGGCAATTAGAAACAATGTGAAAGTGACGCTATCAATCAAATTCTTAGAGTCTAGGTATATCATCTTCATCTCAATATATTTTATTTTGAAGTTTAAAAGAAAATGAAATATGTGCTAGAACGGCCAGTATCTTTCTATCATCGGTTTAATGGTATTGTTATTGGATGAGTCTGATGTTTCTCCATGTATAGTTTAGGGTGGAAAAAACGACCTTAGATATTGGAAATAGCAAGTTCTCCGCAAATTAGACTTACTTTTATTTTTGAAAACAAAATATACTGCATTTTTGAAAAAAACCTCTTAACCGGGAATCGAACTGGTCGAATATGATAAAACACTAAAGTCGTGTCACAGATCGAAAGGGTCACTGATAGTGATCAGTTATGTCTATTACACATACAGATTCCAGATACACCTTTTAATTAAATAAAGACCGTAAAAAAACCCTTCTTTATTATTTTGTCATATTCGACCATATTCATTTTCATTTCTTGCGACGTTTCTTCTCAGCAGTGGTCTTCTCTTTTGAAGCGCTAGTAGATTCTTGACGTGTAAAAGTGCCCGTTACTGAATAACGTCTTTATCTTTATCGACTAGTAGTTATTATAAATTAGTTTATTGTTGTCTAGTACCAATAGTATACGTCTTTATAGCTTCGTTGTGGACTAGGTTTGTGAGAGATTGTTTCATCTGTTATACATTTTTTGTTTACTTATTTATGTCTACCTTGGCTAGAGTTCCAGACGGCTGGGTAGAAGACGCGCTTGCCGGCTCGCACAGTCTTGGCTGACTGGACCGTGAAGTCGCTCCAGCGAAGGTTGGTGCAGGCCTTGAGTCCTCGAAGAGAAGGCTGCATCGTGGCGCTCTGTTGGACCTGAAAAGTTTTGGAGTTATGAATACCTACAATGAACCTGGTTTCATTTCTAAGTAAAAGTAGGTACGTAAAAAAATGTTGCTTCGTAAATTTTGTAAATTTCAACCAAATGACTGAATGCAATTGTTGGTTGCGACAAATATGTAACAATGTTTTTGTTGGTAGATAAACTAACAAACAAGAAACTGAATTAAATTCCTTAGCAAAAATAGCCTTAGATTTTGAACGACAATGACAAACAAAGTTACTTATTTTCTCAAGTCATGCAAACATCCGCGCTTTAGGTTGTAGTTTTTTATGTTATTAAAATTTAGACAGACAGCGTTGTGGTTTACTAGGAATTTTGACAAAGTTGACGAATATATTGTAGTCCGTAAGGCTGATTTAACGTTTTTGTCCAATCTATCTTCATAAAAAATAAGTGAATATACCTGTTCTAAAACCTGTGCCAACGCCTCGTGATTAGCGATGACGACGGCTCCATAATTGTCCTCCAGATTTCTATGCATCACGCTACGTCCCTTTCGCACCCTAAGCTTGTTCGTCGTCGTTTTAGGCGTCATCTCGTTCTGATAATCTTCATTAGTTGGACTGTCCATATTGTCATTTGAACTATAGAAACTGTATGGCGAGTAGATTTCTGATTCAGTTTCACTTCCGCAATAGGGAAGAGACGTTCTAAAACCATTTGTGTATTTAGGGTAATCAGCATTGTCGTCTTTTCGTGTTTCCACGCTGCTTTCTCTTGGTTTTATGGCAGAATCGCATTCAGGCGAACTCGATCTAGCATGATTTACGTATTCGTAATCGCTGTCACTATTCTTCGCTGAATCACAAGTTTCCTCCTCATATTTGTTGGAATTGTAGACGTCATCATAGTTATGTATGACAGCTTCGTTGGTTGCCTGGACGAGCTCTTGCGGTCCATCTAGATCGTCTTTCTCGTCGTCTATAGGCGTCCTGCGCTTAGGCAGCTCTAAGTGCGCCTCTCTTTCACGCATGCTTGCGGTGCGTTCGGGTTTCCTAGGGGCGAGGGCCGATCGTATCTCTCCTGAAAAACGCAATTTTAATTTATTATTACTGGTGGTTAGTCTACTTAGTGGTTAAGATAATTAAAGCGTTTTTAGCGCTGCGTGTTAGTTTTTTAAATTAATTATGTTAGGTATTAATCCATGCATTAGTATTCGTTTGACAAAACTTGCCTAGATTAGCATAAATGTTGTCGCTTTTATTCGGGGGCACCCACGCCTGTTGTTTTTGTTTCTTTTGGAGAGCAGCAGATTTTGGCGGCGGCGGCCGAGCCGGCTTGTGCACTGTGGCCACTTTACACTCCTCGCTCGAGTGCCTTGGAGGAGGTGGGGGCTTGTTTAACACCTTAGGCGTCTCGACTTCAGTGGCAGAACTACTCCCACTGTATATCGATGACACATCATCATGACTCAGTCGCCGCATTTCGGAAATCTCATTAGTTTTCACGACTTCTACATTTGACCCGTTTATGTCCAACGGATGTATGATCACTAGTCGTGGCTTCGGTTTCGGCGTCAAGTCAAATATTTCTTCTGGTTTATGAGAAACTTTTGTCACTGTCGCAACGCTCAGTTCCTTTTTATCTAAGTCTTTCGAAGAGCCTATGCGAAGCAGCTTTTTTATGGAAAACTTGAGTTTGCCTTTTCGTTTCTCATCTAAAAGTAAATTATCATGAGAAAGGGATATATTTCTCCTTGGCGCAGGTTCTGGAGTGACATCGACCTTTTTCAATTCTATAATATCCGCAGGTTTAAGCTTAGGTGTCACTGTAGACATAGTAGCTCTCTCTCGCTTTTCCATTTCTCTTACCACCGGTGAGTCTGATTTTGTAAATCCGTTGGTGTTTCTTTGATATAAATTTGGGTACTCCTCTCCCGACGGGGAGCACGGAGGCGATGGTGCTTTAGACTTAGTAAGGCTGTGAAGTGACGTATCGCTGTCTTGTTTAGTGAGAACTGGTTTCGCGTAATACATTGGTTCCGGTTTCTCTTCATGAACTTCAGTTATTTCATTATTCTTTTCCTCGCTAATAGCTCGCACAGCGCGGTTTTCATCAATCTTTGTTTGTAAATGCATAACCGTTTGTTGCGTAACAACACTTTTCTTGGTGGTGTGTTTTATAACTGGCTTGACTGGCAGCTTCGGTTTTTCAGGTACGGCTGGTTTGGGGGACATTATGTCAGAAATTATACCGTGAAGGAATGATGGACGGGGATCCATAGTTGGCATCGGGCTTTTAGGTAACGCCGGTGCTTCGGTGGGTTCGTCAGGGTCAGCCCTGCCGTCTGGTTCGCCGGCTAGCTCTCGACTCGCTTCAGCAGAAAACATGTTTTCATGGGCCTTAGGCACTATAGGTGGCATATCAATGATCGGACTCTGAAACGTCGAGTAACCGTTGCTAGCCTTCCCGTCAATTTTCCGAAGTTGCCCTATCGGTGACATCTTGATATTCTTTTCAGATTCATTGAACACTTTTATCTTGACCGTCTCCTCACATTTTGGTTCTGAGAAGTGGCCGCTGTCGTCGTTATCTGAATCCGTACGTCCGCTAAAGCTTTCGTCATCCGATGTTAAGGAATTATTTGCAGTTGAATTGAGGGTACCGACCGCGGAATCAACACTACTGCTCTCTACATTTATCTTGCAGAATTTAAACTCAGACCGGCTGAGATTTACCTTAGGTCTTTCTTGAGTTTTAGGCAGAGGTGATTTTCTGACAATTCCATTTTTCTTAGTCTCGCACATTTCTTTTTTTTCGCTATCATCCTGCATGCTCTCTTTCATCTTGCCTTCTACCACGGTGGGCTTGTTATTATGTGCTAAACTAAGATCTGTCGCGTTTGTCATTCTATTCTGCTCTAACGTTTCGGATATTTCTTCAAGCAGTGATTTCTCGGTGCATATGCTCTCCGTAGTACTATCGGCTTGAATTATAGTTTCTGTTTCCTTAACATAAGTGGAAAGAATAATATTAGTTTTGTAATTATTAGTATCTTCGGTGGACGCGTCTGAGACGTGTATAACGGCGGGTTTCCGACCATGTGACTTTACATTTGGACTTTTGTTTTCTTGTCCGAAGGGCGTAACGGACACTAGTAAAGTCTTTTTCTTGCCATCAGAATCTGTTTGTATTTTTCCCAACATCAATGAAGTGTGAGATTTTATACCTGAGTCACTTAGCAGATTGGCTTTTACTGTATTAAAATCTGTGTTCATCTTAGTGACCTTATGAAGTTCTCTTTCTTCTACCGTATCCGGAAATATATCATCATCCTCTGTTTCTTCTGAAATTTCGAATTCCTCTCCATCAGACCAGTCGTCCCCTCCGTATCCAATGACACTGCTGACTTCCTCAGGGAATCTGACATTTCGTTTGTTTTTCTTCTTGGGGTGTGTTCTGAGAATGCTCGGTGGCGTTTTCTTGAAGAAAGTGCTTCTGTTTTGGAAAGGAGTGGTAAGATACTTGCTGCCGTCGGTGGCGCGCTCCTGCTTGAGGTGGTCCTCTCGGGACTTGAAGCAGTTGGAGCAGAAGTCCTTCTTCCACGCATTCTGTACGAAGTTGTGGCATACCGGCGACATGTTGCCGCGCGAATAACGCCTGTTTATCGCGTAACTGGCATTCTGGAAAGAAAGAGAGATATTCATGAATAAACGTACTAATAACTTTTGCGTTTCAACCGCCGTCATTATTGTCTTCGCATATTATTCCTGACAAAATTAATAACTTTCTCGTTCTTTTAATTGGAAGGGATACTACCACCAGTTCTGCTATTTTTGACATCAAAAGTAGCTAGTAGCTATAATTATTTTCGTCAATATACTGAAGACAACAATGAAGGCGTTTGAAACGCACGAATTCACCTATAAATCAAATTAAGTTAGAAGTTTGCAAATCCTTAACGATAAAGGCTCAAATCATATTTATTAGATGATAATATTCATAATACAGGAGACCGAACGGTGACGAGAATCCACTGGCAAAATTCATATTTTGAGGTAACATCTCGGTTTTACCGTATGTTATGTAACGTAGCTCTAGATTTTAAAATATTGTAAATTCTATTTTAGAACATGCAGTGAAAGACGCTGGCGAAAGTCTAAACTTAAAATGATTAAACTTGATTGAACTAATGGTAGGATTATTAACCGAAGGAACTAATTTAAATATAACTACAGATATTACAGCTTCTATCAAACGAAATGATGAACAACACGACGCAGTAACGGCCATCGGACCGCGAAACATGCAATCAGCTGTTGCGCAAATACTCGTTCTGCTGATGGGGCTCCATCTAGCTGGATATTTGCTTATTTTGCAGTAAAATTGCTTGTACCGCTATGCACATTCCGACTGATGAGACAATGTATGTATCGTTATAGAAGTGTTTAAATTATGATTTTTATCAGGGAGTTTCTCGATATTGCAAAAGTATCGGATAGCATATTACGACAGTTATTAATTCGCATAAATTTCGAGCTAGATTTAAAATAGATTTTAAATTCGATTTTAAATGTGCTTCGTTCACAATTCGACACCTCAAAATGCTACTCGGTGTAGTTTTCACGCTTGCAGAGAATGGTTAAGTAACATTCCCAATATGCAGCTGCACGGCGCACGCGTCTAGTAACGATTTACGTGAATTCGCATGTGAACTTTTGCATAGTCTCGCCCTCCAAATAAACACAATCTACGCGCAGCAGTGGGTTAGTTGATGCTCTTTTCATGTTATAGGATAAGCAACTTCGACAAACAAGAAATGTACCAGATGTTACAACCTACAAAATGAATTTGGGTACCGTTGTAGAACCCTGTGGCATTGACGCAGGCAACGTCAATTAAACTTGAATGATGTGGAGTTTAATATGTCACCTCAATGTGAAATAGTCACTTTTCCGTGTCCAATAAGCCCAATGGGTGTGAGGGCACAGCATAGAGCCTTGAGGCACACCTATTCTTAGGGCTAATAATTATTATTTTATTGCATATGGAAACTGAAAAGGACCTCCACTGCGTCTAAGTCCGGTGTTGCATGTTTGTCGATGAATACTAAGAATTGCATAGTTGATTTGCTATAACTTTCACCACAAACGCGTCTTGCATTTGACATGCTAATCGAATATTTATGGCGCCGGGAAACGCACGGGACATTGTTTAGCACCTGCTTAAAGAAATTACTTGAAAGCTTGACTGGTGCAACGTTTTGTTTATCGACACGTCTAGTACTAAGACTACTGAGAATATCGATTTATTCGTTGCCAGACTCTAAGATTCATGCAAAGTATATAATCTTAGAGTCGCCAGACGTATGTGTTAAATATTATGTAGTTTTAGGTGATGTCTAGATACCTATTATGTGGGTATAAAGCAAGAATGTAGAACAATTAATTTGAAACCCGTTTTTTACCCAATACTTATCAGTTTTTATAAGGCCAATCCTGACATATTTTTAAGTCTTATTTTTTCTCGTTTGTCTAGATTTCTGTGAAGCTATTTTTTGTGTGTTCCAATTAGAAACATTACGCAAGGCCAACGGCATAACTGCGTGTAGCATAAATTTAATTGGATTTAGCACAAAGTTATTTTTGCGATCTCGAATCAATTGGCTAGAAATCGATTTGTACACGAAATATATTTTTGAACGGCACACGTATATTTGCGAATACAATGTTTAATGCAGTAGAGAGTGTAACAACAGTACGAAGAAACGAGTGAATTGGGATGCAGTGAACAGGTTGTTTGTATTACGCTGATGTTACGACAATCACGGGCAGGAATCTTAATATACTCGAATCTGAAAACGTAACACTGTTTCATTTTGATTTTCATTAAGCATGTCTCCGACTGTTAATTAATACGAGCTGTCTTCTATTGACACAAAAGAAAAAGGAAAGGGCTAGTAAAGTAACCGTAAGATCGCGTAGATGTTATAGTGTTCCGATACAAATTTAGCTCCGGGCGATAACGTTTTTCACCCCCTAAACCAAGTTCAATTTTAAAGTTTTTTAAATATGTTATTGTTGTTATGAAAAACTAGGTATGTACGTTTCCGATTTTTATATACTTTATTTGATTCCTTCCTAGAAATATTTTCTTGAAAATGTACAACCTAGTTTTTTTATAATATCTACAACATATTCAAAAAACGAAAAAATCGTACTAGTTTTAAGAAAAGGAAAACATTGTCGCATTTCGCATGAAACATTTTAGCTTTGCAATCCTCTTTCGTTAATGAGTTCATCCCCGCGCTAACTTTTACGAGTTAACATTAGATCTTACTGTTTCTAATCTGCATACTGTCGCAAAACATCGAATCATCGCCTGGTCATTTAGTTATCGCGGTCATGTCAGTTGCACAACAAATCGGTTATTGCTTTGTTGTAGAACAGAGAATAATTGTAACAGATATAACCATTATGTAAGGTCTGGCGATTACAATAAAAACTATTATGTTCTCAGACCAGACCGGTCGGTTATTATTTCACAGATAAAATATTATAAAATTACGGGTTGTTGCCCGCGATTCTGTCCTTGTAGAAGTCGTAATTATACGATTTTCTAGCTAGCACACAAAATTTCATTAAAATCGCTTTAGCTGATGGAAAGTGGAATCTAAGAACCGTAACAAATAAACACAAAATATTCTTAGCCTATTTCAAGTAACTAATTTGTGACGAGATTGAGTAAAATGATACCCAAAAGTGTGTATACTAACTCATATTACCTACTCGTGGCTAGGGTTGCCAACATTTTTTATAAAAATAAAAGTATTCTTTTGTTTGAAATCATGTTTGTGCTCTTAGCACACTGTAATGAACTATTGAGTAGTATAACTGTATTAATTGAACATTTAAATAACCTCCAAATAGAGACCAGACTAAGAGTCAAAACTTAGGGGGTCTGAGATCTTGTGGCCACTTTCCGAAGCCATCATTAGATCAGCACTTGACACCATAATATTAAATGTTTATTGGTTTAACTCCGTTCGCCCAATATCAATCGATTATCTAACTAAGAAAGCAAGAATTTTTCGACAAGGTACAATCATGTTTTTTCGCTACATCTGTCTGTACATTCTTATGATTGGTATTATATACGTCGAATTCCAAATAAAGAATAATAATTAGAATAGAAAGTACATATTAAAATTTTCACAAACCGTCCGCGCATTCTTAATGACACAACTAAAACAATAACGCTGTATAAATGTATGATGGCTATACTTATACAACCTTTTTGTTTCGGTCGCCTGCGAAGTGGCACATGTTTGTAAAGGTGCATCTTTCGCTCAACACGACAGCTGGCGATCGACCTCAATATTAAAAAGAAAATCCATACGGAATGTGGAACTAGACATTTTTGATGAACCGATACTGTATTATACAACACCTTTACAGAACTTAAGAATGGAATGTGGTCATTTAAGACTGACAAAATGCACTCTTTGAAACTTGACAATTGTAGAAAGCTGTCAAACTGTATGTTGACGAGTTGAAAAAGGTGAACGCACGACAGCTTACGTCAATTTTATGGGGAAATGAAAGCTCTTTTCTTAAAGGCACCCATGTCATTACTGGTTGGGAATACAATCGTGGAGTTCGTTACACAGTTTCACAGTACTAGTCGTGGCGAGGCGATGCGTACGAGGGTGAATGCATGTTGAAGGAATCTGGCATTACGACGAATAGTTCGATGGTGGAACTCACCGTTCGATAAAAGTCCGAATAACTATTCAGAATACTTCCCATCAAAAGCATATACAGCACGCAAAGTGAACTCCTTTGGATAGAGAGGGAGAGGGAGAGGGAATCTCTGAGATCTGCAGTCGTTAATGTTTCGCAGAATGTTCGCGTTATTCGAAATTGTTAAAAAATAAAGTTACCAATCATTTTATTTTCCGCAATGATGTGCCCTATTCTTGTCTTGCCAACAAGAAAAAAAATTAGGCCTTTTTTTTCCAAAAGATGTGTCGCGTCTAACAAATACACGTGTTGTTCTTACTGTAGTAATAAATAAGTAAAGCAGTTAAATGTTATCATAATTGTCGCTTATGAAAACAAATGCTTCATAACCTCTGATTCCAATCAATTAAATCACTTAACCTGACCCGTATGTATGCTATATAAACTAAGAGGGGAA
The DNA here is from genome assembly GCA_927399475.2 of Acleris emargana. Classification (NCBI taxonomy): domain Eukaryota; kingdom Metazoa; phylum Arthropoda; class Insecta; order Lepidoptera; family Tortricidae; genus Acleris; species Acleris emargana. The sequence continues at coordinate 3,368,968 of OV656847.1, forward strand.
CTAATTGGTCAAGGAAAGATACTTCAAAGAAGCAATAGTTTTATATCAATGTCAGTAACATCCGGAAATTAGAAAGTAATGTATTTAATGGATGGTACAGTCAACAGCAAAAGAAACTGATGAATTAGGGTCTCAAAATAGTATATACAATAAATTAAGACAGATGTATCTGATTATTGTAGTTTAGCATTAGAAAATTATCTCATAATGTGTCATAAGTAAGTGACATGCCATTCAAACAGTTAAAGTCATTACTGAGTGTTTCAAATTAAACTGATTTTCTAAAATAGCAATAGTCAGTAATACTACCAAACTATCACATGTAAGTGAATATGAATGTTTGGGCCTTCATGTCTTCTCAAGACCACCTCGGAATACAAGTCAGACGTTCGGTTAATGTCGGTTATACTCGTAAGACAAACACGCGAAACAACTATAACACCTCTCATTTCCGTCAAGGGTTGAAATAAGTTCCTACTACTTCGCTTTGTTTTTTTTTGCAACATTTAAAATAAATCCTTTTTAACTGCCGTGATTACCCTAGTTTTCATTTGGAGATTTTGTCATTTTGACTTTATCTTGTTGGACACTTGACACTTTGGTAAAAAAAAAAAATTCTTTATTGAAATTTTCTGTAAAGAGACAGTTATGGCATCGTTTATGATCATTTTCTTTTGACTAATTAAATATTCAGTTTTTTTTTGGCCATTTGCAACGTTAAAAGATGGCGGACGTGTAATTTGTTTTAGACTTTAATTTTTGGGTAATTAGGTGTTTAAAGTTCTTTTCTGATAGTGATTTGTACTTTTTATGCCTTAGTGTCGCACAGTGATTGAAGACTTGGACTTATTTCGTGTATCTGGCATCTTTCTTCTCGTTTCAAGTGGACTCGCAGTGGTGCAGAGGTTAAAACTATCTTGACCTCTGACCTACAAATCACCGTACAACGTTGCCCCCAATCTTCCTAGAGAAGATTGGATTGTGTTTTATACTCATATAAACCTTGACACTGGCGAAATCACTTCACGTGGAAGCCATATCCCTGCGGTAGTAGCTGTTCAAGTCGCCGCGGGGGCAAAAAAAAAAAAAAAAATATATTCAGTTGAAAATGACACTTTGTTATAATCTGTTTTATCTGGGGCGTCATGCTTGAACATGTTTTGAAATGTTAATTTTGATCACTTACTTTTGACGTTGACTGTACCAAATCAACTCTAATAATAATCGAAATAGTAAACTTATTTGATGGTATTATTGGTAAATTAAACTTAATATGCATGTCCGGTAGGCATAATCAACAACTTCAATAGGCTAGAATCTAGCCGCTAGATGACTGTCAAATCAAATCAGTTCCTTTTTTCGAAAGTGTCAAAACTATCTATCTAGTATGGATGGACTTTTGTGAATACTTAACCTTAACGTCACGCCTTGGTACTGTTCAATCTCCTTCTCTTTATAGTTGATGATGATTTTAAAATGTAAAACGATAAAAAAATCTGAGAACGGACACAGCCTCAGGTTTTTAATGTTTTTACGAGCACTTTAATTTCGTGGCTTGCGCACAGTAATTTATCTTGACTATAGTCATCAAGTCGTCATCCCTACTGATGAGCCACTATATAACCCTGTCGCAGAAAGCCAATGATTAATTTCTAACTAATTCGTAACTCCTATATTGTGACTGATGTATAATTATATGGTTATATTATAATACGAGTAGTGACAATACGTATAGTAGTTAATTAACGTCAAACATGCTTTAAACACATATTTTGCACTGAATTGACAGCTGTCAAATAGGGCCTCTTAAAACGGCGCGACTATAGCTTAAGTTGTGCATGAATTCATTTGTACTTTTGAAAAACACGTTCGAACTTTCATTATTGAATATTATAAATTGTGGCTTCATTTTTAATGTTTAAACTACAACCCACGGCAGCTTTAGGTTAGCGTGTAGCTCCAAGGTATGTTAATATACAGCTAACAGCTTTCTAAAGCAAGCCGGATGGACCCCATAATTGTATGGCGATTAGGACAGGTTGATTACTGCTTGGGGTAATTTAATACCCTTTCTTATACCTAAATTTACGAGATCTGGTTTGGAAGTCAAAGTGAGGCTAATCTGGCGGAATTAAAACGGACAATGCTATTTTAAAATCAATTTGGTTGCGATATGCTTGTATTTTGAATGGATTTTGTTTGTGACTTACGACAGCTTACATCTAAAGATGTGTTACGTAAATGTGTGTAAGATTTTTTGAAAAGTAAGTATTAATTGCTTTCGTTATTATTTTGAGGAGCTATTGGAAAATAGCTTTTAATAAGACGAATTAAAGTCGTTCTCGTCCGCTTACAATGAACAAAAGATTTCTTTGAGTTTAAAGCGTGGGAGTTGGTAAGTGTATTGGAATTTTATTTTTTTGAATTGTTGTGGTTTGTTTGGAAAGTTTTACGTGGTTTTAACTTTTAAGCTTTCGAATAACATTTATTTTTATAGTGCATTTAAAATGTGAGATTAAAGTTAAATTGTTAAAAAACCGAAAGTGTTCGTAAGTAGGTACAGTCCTACTAATATTATAAATACGAAAGTTTGTGTGTGTGTTTGTTTGTTTCTTCTTCACACTGCAACGGATGGACGGATTTGGATGAAAATTAGGATGGACATAGATAAAATTTTAAAATTCCCTAGGGAATTACGATATCCAAATTCTACGCGAACGAAATCGCGGGCAGGAGCAAGTTTAATATAAATATTGTTTATCATATTGTAAATCATCACCCTAGTGATGCTAAAGCTCGCATTTAACAGGGGCCATATTCTACATTGTCTTTTTTCCAATTGTTATCAACATATATTGTCAACGATATGTTAGCTCTTATTAACTTCACAGTAAGGACTATAATACTTTAATTGACTCAGTCAGTAGTGTCTTTCCTAATCTTCATATAAAATGAGCCCAATAATAAGTTCTTAAGTAAGTTATTCGCACTACTAGATCAACACAGTAGTAACTCAAAATACAACTGTATTTTAAAATCAACTTTAATACAACTACTAAAAACTTGAAACAAAAGGATAGCCAAGCCAAGGATTTTGAGTTGAGACTCTTTGGATCTAGCAGTGCGAATATTATGACTAAAGTCGCCGTCAATAGAACTTGCAAAAGATGCAAGTAAACCAAACCAAATGAACCAATTCACCAAGATTATTCGATAATTTCGTACTTTTAAAGACCAAGTGAGGGTCTTTGCTATGATTTATACACTAGATCATTATTTTCATATTAAGTTTGGGATGAAATAACTATTCATTATAAGTTATTTTTAATTAAAACACGCTTGGTGAATTTTTGAGGTTATATGTCAGTCAATACTAATTTGTTTACATCGTTCGCAAGTTCCATTGACGGCGACCATATGTATGTGTACAATCTCAGCCACTTTAGTTTATTGTAACTAAAAGGACCACATAAGGACAAAATGCACGCTCCAACCGGATTCGACCCGCCTCAAGCTTTAAAAAGGCAATACTTGTGAATGACTCATTTAATAGCACATTTTGTACAATGTGACTTGATGAAAATATAATTATCATTGTAATTGCCGAGGCCGTTCACTTTTTACCGTGAAAGGTAGGTATTTATGAGTATTATGGTAATATTATATTACTTATTCATTTGCGTTTTCTTATGTTATTATTTATAGTATTGTTTCACGTGGAACATTTGTAAGGCGCTTGCATTGTCTACATCTCTCAATAATGGATTATTTTACTAAATATTGCTATAGTATTAAATTCTCATTAATAAACGCGTAATAGGTACCTACAGTGCGACACAAAAGAGTAGAAATTAAACAAAATGGAACTAAAAAAACATACTAAATTGTTGCCATGTTTAAGCATTTTACGTCAAAAATGTGACAGTTACGAAGAAAGTGGCGCCCTCATTTAATTTCTACTCTGTTGTGTCGCACTGTAGTTAAAGTTTGCATGAATATGCTCTGTCCTTATCCCTCATTATGACATTTGAATTTGACAGACAGCGAAAAAGAATACTTTAAAAATATTCTTGTACAATTAATCTATTGGAGAGAGTTGTCAGTAAAGACGAATTTCAAGATTATTTAAGTATTAGTTATATAAGAAACACACGTGTTATTGCGTAAATTGGTGAGTACATAATACATGTCCAACACCGTTGACCGTCAATATATCATTCGCTTTCTTTTTACGGAAAAAATATACGAGCCGCGCCTTGTCTCGTCGCGAGTCTGCTAAAGCTTTTTAAGCAATTTTTAAGAGTAGTTTTTGGTATCATTATAAAACTTTAATAGCATTAACTAATTTAAATAATAAATAATTTAATTTAATGATAAAAATAATAACAAAAAGCAAGCTTTAAAAAGCCCGACTGTAGCTAACCAACTTTAAATCGTTATAAATAAATCCTAAATCATCATGCATAATTGAAAATTGTTTATGAAAAATTTTAAATACACTTGTTATAGTTTGTCGAGTGTGTTCTTGTGGGGAGGTCCTTGTGCAGGGTCCGTCCGGGTTGGTACCACCATCTTATCCATTAACCTACCGCCAAGCAGCAGTGTTCGCATCGTTGTGTTCCGGTTTGGGGATAAGAAAGCCGGTGAAATGACTAGCATAGAGGCATTCCATCTTAGTCCTCAGGGTTGGCAACGCATTTCCTGTGTGCTCGTTTGCCTTCTTATGCTATAAAAAAAAAAAAAAATGGTGTCTGGTTGCCGCCATTTTGAATTTTGATTACTGTCATATCTTGAGTGACACACAAATCGATTGACATTAGAATCATCATAATCGGTCCACGCGTTTAGTTTCTAGGGCGCCACAAAGGAACAAACATACATATATAGACCGATAAACACTTTACTCCTTTGGCAGTCGGGTAAAAAGGTGCTTTAACTGTTGTATGATTATATTATATGTCATTATTATTTAAGAACGTAACACGTTTGTACTAAATAGGGCTTAAGAGATTCCACTACAGATTATAAATATGAAAAAAAATATGTCTACCGTGATAAATAAGGATAAAACTAAACATAAATATTAAGCATCTGTTTAATAAGTAATCTGCATATTGTTGGTAGTAAATTAACTTCTTCTAAAATCGTAAAAGGACCCAGTCAAGTTGCAAGCTTCCTATTGAGTTTGTGATGGGTGAAGGTGATGTCACTTGCCTGTGGTTATTCAAAATTCAAATTCAAAATTCAAAATATTTATTCAGAAAATTGGCCACATGAGGGCTCTTTTACACGTCGGTAACATGGAGTGAATCTACTAGCGCTTCGGACTTTATGTCAAGAACGTGTGAAAGGGCACAGTCGGCTAAAGCGTGAAGCCAGTGTCACTTACTTTAATATACCTCAAGACTAACATAATATATGGCTATAAATTTATACCTTATTAACATGGTATCCCGACTTCTGACCAAATCATCATTTGACAAAGTATATCGTTTTACAAACTTTCATTTCGCAAAAAAATATTTATGCTTGAACCGTTACATATTTAATTAGTTGAATAGGCTTATAAAATAGGTTAGGTAAAGTTAGACTTTTGCCCACAAAAAATATTAAATAATCCGGCGGGAAGTACCTGTTTCGAAATGAAAGTTTGTAAAATGATACAGTTTGCCAAATGATGATTTGGTAAAACATTAGTGAACCTATTAACTTAAAGTCGATAAACATAAAGTCAATATTTAGTACGTGGAATCAGAGACCTCTAGTCATTTGCATTCTCAAGGCATTTGCTCTCATAGTCTCCAGACTGCAATCCTAAGACTGCAAATCCTTTTTCAACCCTGAGGATTAAAATGAAAAGCCTGTATGCTAGTAAAACAAGGGCCAAACTACCACTATTAAGGCACTGGTCCCAAGGGCGAGGAAGCGATTATAGCTATCGACTATTTTCTCGCTCAAGAAACGAACCAAAGATATAGATCCCGTGTCAATAAAAGAGACACGTATATTAATAGTTGATCGCTTGCTGTTCACACTACTGGCGAGAACTCTTTCCACTAGTTTGTCAAAATAAAAAATATAGATCGCGTGTCAATAAAAGAGACAAATATTAATAGTTGATCGCTGGCTGTACTTGCCTCTCGCTCACCGTCGGCGGTGGGACCAGTGGCTAAAAACCAAGATTACTTCTAACAGCAGCATAAAGCGTAATGCTTTAAATTACCTTGTGTCTAGCACGTGCGTTAAATATATGCATTTTCTTTTTCGCGAAAGTGACAGGTGAAGTTTCTAGTTTCTTCTGGAACATGTTTGACTGTGTAAGATACTTAAGATGTTATGGACAAATGGTTTCTACATGAGTCTAGTTCTTCTAGATGTAGGAACTAACCTGTTGAGATATTTGTGAAATTGCACAAAACTCAACAAACATGTTTGTGGCGTCTGACTCGTTAGAAAAACTTAGGCTTGATTCCGATAATGTTGCTCTTGCGATACTCAGGGCTATAAGCTTGTAAATCATGTTGTTATTGCTTTCTAAAGTAAGTTGTTACATTGTACATACATACATACATACCTTCACGCCTTCATTCCCAGAGTGGGTAGGCAGAGCGACAGAATTACCAACAACTCCAAAAACTTGTTGATAACTCTGTAACCACAATTTGCACAATCAGGCCAAGATGTTTAACAGCGTATATTAGTGACAGGTGGCAAGCCCATTGCCTAACAGTACTACAAGCCTTTATTCCCTTAGTTGCCTCTTACGACCGACTTCCACGGGAAGACATGGAGTGGCACAATTCTAAGCCGGCAACCACACGGCAACATTACATTGTAATACATTGTAACTTGATTTATAACTAGCTTCTGCTGGCGTGACTATTTCAAATGGGTCACTTTAAGTTATCAGAGTCGGGGGATCTCCTAGCCTAATCATACTAAGAGCGGCTTGAGCACAAGAAGCCTATACTGGGTAAGGGTTTCAACAGGTTTTAGCCGTATAGCTAAGCGAAACTTTTTAAGTCATAAAATCTTGAATAGCTCTGATGTCATTAAAACGACTTGGAAAATAATTAATGAAGAAACAGGTCGCCGGAAAAAGGAAATTAATGACTTTCGTTTAAAAGTAGATGGTAAAATCCTAGAGTCGAATTTAGATGTCGCAATTCAATTTGAAAATTATTTTACCAACATACCAGTGTCAACGACTAAGTGTCTGAACTCTTCGCCGGCGTCTGCCATTTTATTATTAGAAGATAACGTGTCTGAATGCAGTATACACTTTGAATTCAAGCACGTTACTGCCTTGGATGTAATTAAGGCATTCAAGTCAATTAATATAAAGAAAACTAATGACCTTTGGGGGGTGTCGGTTCACGTCCTTAAATCCTTATTGGAAGTCATAGCATCTGACTTAATGGTCATATTTAATCACTGTGTTGACTGTGGCGAGTTTCCTGATCTTATGAAACATAGCAAGATAATTCCATTATTCAAAACGGGTAGTACTTCTGACCCCACTAACTTTAGACCGATCTCCATACTACCCACTTTCAGTAAAATCTTTGAGAAATTAATTTTATCACAATTAATGGAACATTTTCAATATAATAATTTATTACACACCAAACAATTTGGTTTTACTCGGGGTCGCTCGACAACCGAAGCTGGTGTTGAGTTAATTAAACATATTTTTGAAGCCTGGGAGGGGTCACATGATGCCTTAGGTATTTTCTGTGATTTGTCCAAGGCCTTCGATTGCGTTAACCATGACACATTGGTCAGGAAGCTACACCATTATGGAGTTAGAAGTACTGCGCTAAACTTAATAAAAACGTACTTATACGGGAGAATACAAAGGGTAGACGTGAATGGAAAACGATCACCTGGGTCTTTGGTCAAAATGGGCGTACCACAGGGCTCAATTTTGGGTCCTTTTTTATTCCTCATTTACATAAATGATTTACCATACCTTATAAAGGACAAACATGATATAGTATTGTTTGCTGATGATACCTCACTCGTATTTAAAGTCAAACGACAACAGGAGTTTAATATCGATGTAAACAATGCTATATCAAAAGTAGTAGATTGGTTCAGTGTTAATAATTTATTACTGAATGAGAAAAAGACTAAATGTATTAAATTTATGACTACAAATGTGAAAAATAGACAAACTACTGTAACTATAAAAAATGATAGATTAGACCTAGTTAATGATACAGTATTTCTTGGAATAACGTTAGACTCCAAACTCCAATGGGGTCCTCATCTGGCTAAATTAGCAAATAGACTAAGTTCTGCAGTTTTTGCAGTTAATAAAATTCGGAATATAATAGACTTGAAAACCGCTCGATTAGTTTATTTTAGTTACTTCCATAGTATTATGTCATATGGTATTTTACCATGGGGTAGTGGTGCTGACGTAAACAGCATCTTTGTTCTACAGAAGAGGGCTATTCGTGCTGTTTACAAGATGGGTCATAGAGACTCGCTTAGAGATAAGTTCAAAGAAACGAATATATTAACCGTATACAGTCAATATATTTATGAAAATATTATGCATGTTCATAAACACATCGGTAGTTTTAGAAAGAACTGTGACATACATAATGTTAATACCAGGAATAAACATAAGCTCGCAGTGCCCTTTACACGGCTTCACAAAATAAAAAACTCTTTCATGGGTAATTGTATAAGGTTCTATAATAAGCTCCCAAGTAGTGTTACTCATTTATCAGTAAATAAATTTAAGAGTTACGTTAAACGTCAACTAATTTCTAAAGCGTATTATAGTATTAAAGATTATATAAATGATGACAATGCTTGGGACTGAATTGTTTGTATTACAATTATTAATGACCGTGGAGACTATATACATCTCCTTGTATGCTTATTATTTTAATTTGACATCTGGAGACTCTTTACATCTCCAAAATTGACCGTGGAGACTTTCTACATCTCCCTTGTTTGTGTTTGTTGTTTTGTTTTTTTGTTTAATTACCTACTTACCTATATTTAATTTTAATTTGACATTTGGAGACTCTTTACATCTCCGGAATTGTATTATTATTTTAACCTGACATTTTTATTAATTTAATTATTATTACTACTGGGACCTGTACATCCCTGTGACATTTAAATTAGATAGCTTATGTTTAGTATTGTAATAAGTTCTTTATTTAAAAAAATGGCTTACTGTTGAGTTTCTTGCGGTGCTTCTTCTCAACAATGGTCTCTTGAAGCGCTGGTAGATGGTAGATTCAGACTTGTAAAAGTGCCTACAGGGCCTACTTACAGAATAAATGTTTTTTTTTTATTTATTTTTTTTATTTTATTTATAACAGGTCCGAAGTCCATGTTTCAATCATTAGTATGAGTAGGACTATACATTGTTACAGTGCGCTGTAGCTGTATGAAAAAATAAACAGTGCTTGCGAATAGAACAGGGATTGGCTTGTCTTGAATTCCCCTTGTCGATAACCACACGTAGTTATAAAATAACAAAAACAAATATTTAGCAATTACATTACGTAGAATTAGATTGTCGATGGTGATTTCGATTATCATTATTCCACTGGAAACTTTAAATTTTCCCGGATGAAAATTAGCCTTTGTGTTTATCAAGGGTACAAGCTCATTCCAAATCTGTTTAGCCTTGGCACTTGTAACTTTCGCATGAATAATATTAGAGAGATCAGCGTTTAGCTCATGAAAATGTGTCAACAAAAAACTGATATCTCGAACAAGCCGACATGGTAAAATTCGCATATTGTTTATTTGCGTTTTGGGAATCAATGAATGTAGTGTAAGATCACAGTTTGCCGACTGGACATTTTTAATTGGCATCAGCTGATTTTCGTGACTCGTGCGTGACCAATCAAATGAGTCCGAACTCTTTGGAACTGTGTCGGTCCTGTTACCTCCTTTCGACTTCGCACAAAAGAAACTTACTTCTAAGTTGGTACAACTCTATTAGGGTTTAAAAACATAACATTTATCTGTTATAAAATAACTAATATAAATAAGAGCCATATACGATAACATTGCGTGGTCATGGGGTTTACATTTCATTGATTAGAGACGGATATTATGGTACAAAATTGCCTAGCTTGTTCAGACGAGTATTGATCGTGGAAAATGAAAACTTTACTACCACAGATTAAACGGCACTTAACATTACGAATCACAGAGTACCTTACAATCTGTGGCAGTTAACAACGCCATGTTAATAGTTCCCATGACAAATCCAATTAAAAAAAACCGTTTGTCGAAGTTATCGCACTGAATTATGAATCATTGCTAACTTGTAACCGATGACTAACGCAAATGACCTTACGTAACTTGACACTAAACAGAAAATTGCAAAACGGAGGTAAAACATTAAGGAATACCGATTTGTAACAAGAATTTTGGTAAATTGCTAATTTTATTAACGGTAATGAGCATTTGAATTGTGCGAGTGTAAACTATTCGTAATGAAATCAAGCAAGTTTTTAAACAGGGGGCCTATTCAAGATACAAAACGCCAAGAAAGCGATTGGAATATTTGGAATGTATAGGGTTGAGGTTAGCTGATGACCGATCGTTGGCAACTCCGTACATTTCGAGTAGATAGAAAACAGTACCCTAACCATGAGTTACAATTACAGTACCTACTCGCTAGGAGGTCGAATGCTCTGTCCTTCGCAGACCTCACAGAGTTCTTATTAGGGCATGCGGTACCGGTACCATTCCCGGAACCGGGACTAAGATTTCCGGTACTAAGTCAGAACCGGGAATTCCCGGTATTTCGGTACTTTTCGGTACTGAGTAAATTATTTGTATTTTTTTTTGTTTAACGGGTTTTTTTTTAAATAAGACACCAGTTAAGTGATAATTATTAATTATTTAATCCAGAACACGAGTTTACCAAATCAGAACAGCTATCTTTCTGACTACCTGACTACCTGTCGGTCGGCCCGACCGGTTGGCCTTGGATTGGGTCGAGGAGTCTGGTCGAAGGGTGGGACGACTGGGGCGGGCCGAGCGATGCCGATCTCATATCGCATCCGAATAAAACCGAGCTTGTGCGAATCGGCCGGGGGAAAGCGTCTCCAGGCCGCCACGTAGTTTTGAAAAGAAAAAATGGCAATTAGTCTAGTCACAAACTCAGTACCGAAGGAACCGAAGAACCGGGATTTTTTTTCGCCAGTACCGGTACCAGTTGAAATGATAATTCCCGGGATTTCCCGGTCCTTTTAGTACCGGGAATTCCCGGGAGCATGCCCTAGTTCTTATGGAGTGCGAGGGAGCAGAGCTACTCATGGTAAGGGCACATAAACGTCCACAGCAGCGTTTGTATGTTAGGTTTACTGTTGGTTTTACAGTTATCTGTCTAAAATATATGATTATCTCTGCATCTCCTCTCCTTTCTTGATCTCTATCTTAATAACTCAAAAAAATCTCTGTGTGGGATGTGTTTTTAAAATCACTCAAATAAAGATATATTTATATCTATATCTATATATCTATTCTATATATTTCTTCTTATTTTCTACTTGTGCAAAATGTGGTTACAGAATTATCAAAAAGTTTTAAGATTTGTTGGTAATTCTTTAGCTCTGCCTACCCCACTCTGGGAATGAAGGCGTGAGTTTATGTATGTATGTATGTATGTGTATATTTCTTCTTCTTATATATATATAATTCTTCTGTCCGTGTGTTGACAGTGAACTCCTCCTAAGCGGCTGAACCGATTTGAATGTTTTTTTTTGTGTGTGTGAACCCGGCAGATGGCGCTGCAGTCGGTATCTGGGTTATTATAATCGCTTGTTAAATCATGCAGGACATCGGGTCCGCCGTCCGCTAGTATCTATTTACATTTGAAACGAATGTAAGTAAATGATGTTATAGCCTGTACTCATGAAGTCATGAGTGTCATGACACACACAGAATGTCATCATTGTTATTAGTTGAATATAACATAGGTTTGTAGTCAGGTAACATTTCACATCTGTAGACCTATCGATATCTGAATGAGTCACACACGTTTTCTGTGGAATAGGTAATTTTAAAGTTCACATGTAGGTATCTTAGTATTGGTAATGTAGTCATCTTTTGTTGTACTCGTTTATTTATATGTATGTGGGTATATTGTTTTATTTATTTGCTATAAAAAGGCAGTATAATAATGCGTCGCCGTTAAACAATAAGTTATTGACAAGTTACGAAATATACTTCTTCAGTTAAATACATACATACATACATAAACTCACGCCTTCATTCCCAAAGTGGGGTAGGCAGAGCTAAAGAATTTAGAACAACTTTTAAAACTTGTTGATAATTTTATAACCACACTTTGCACAATTAGGCTAAGATGATTACCAGCGTATTAGTGACAGGTTGCAAGCCCATCGCCTAACAGTACTACAAGCCTTTATTCCCTTAAGGTCACAGCACACATATCAACTCGGAAAGGGATCGTCACCGCCTCGCCTTTCCACTACTAGGTGAGGCGACTACGTTACGATTCCGATTAGTCTGCGTTGCAGTAGGGAGTTTCATACAAATGATACTGAACGGCTCGAGTTGATAGAGTGACGATCCCTTTCCGAGTTGATATGTGTGCTGTGACCTTTAGTCACCTCTTAAGACATCCACGGGAAAAAATGGAGTGGTACTATTCTAACCCGGCAACCACACTTAAAGTTAAATTACAACGTTAAACATAATTTAGTAAGCAATAATATACATAATCAACTTACTATGTATCTATTATATGTAAAGGAAACACTAACGATTAGTCTGAAGTCTTAACGAATTTGGATATATAACCTGTTTTGAGCAACGGGAGCAGCTACACCGTTATCTTGGTCATATAACGGTCGTATAGCGTCTAATACGACCTCACGTGTCCGGTATCTCTGGAGAATTAATTGTTGATGATCACATGTCATTATAATGATAGTTGATGTCTTAGTATTAAATGTAGGAAGTACATTCAAAGTTCTTTTGACGAATAATAGACAAAGGATGATGTCATAGACAATATGACGAAAATTTGTGACATGACATGGAATAGGAGGACAACTGAATGAGGTCAGGTGGAGTAAGTGAACTAATGGGAAAGATAAAATAATGTAGACAATCGATCTATCTTTGGATAGATCTTAGACCTTCAGACAATACCATGCTCTGAAGCGTTTAATCCCAAAAAAAGTCTATTAAAAAGAATGCTCTATAAGCCGACTCAGATTCAGATTTTATTACTCAATATACTTAACACAGTTAAATTGGTTACTTTTAAACTATTCGTCAACATAAGTATAAAAAGCTATCCAACGATACCCTACACTACACTTCAAAATGTCTTTTGCCGTTTAGCTATGGTTAAGCTAGGGCTAAACGGCTAAAAATAATCACATTTAAATACACACATAAAACCCAAGAAAATGCGCACTCAAAAAAAACCTACTTAGGCTGTTGGCTAAAAACACTTAAAACTGCAAATTGTATTAACCTTGGAACGCAGAAATAACGCTAATCTTGCAAAACATCTTCACAGATGAGTGAGTCAGATGTTGCTACTATGGCGCATCATTCTAAAAGGGAACTTATTGCTTTGGTTTGCTATGTAAAAATTAGTCAAAATGCTTTATTTAATTCTAAACACTTTGCTACCTAAATACGATGAGGTGATATAGGGGTTTGTATGTAACCCCAATATGACCTAAAGTAACTAAAACAGGCTTAATATGGCCTAGTTAAAATAATATGGAGAGTTATTAATTAGAAGACAGTATAGTTAAACAGAGACGAATGCTTTCCATTCATTAAGAGAATATGCTAGCACGACATCACGACCATTTCCAAGCCATTGCAAAATAGCTTTTTTCGCTTTGCATTAGAGTTAACAGTCATATAAAGAAATATAAGTGGGAAAACAACCAAAGAAGTTGATTAAGAGGTACCCACGCATAATGATGAGCATTCAGAACAATTAATTATTTTGTTGGTGCAATAGTTACTGCGAAATGATACCTTGGCGTTGAAAATTGTGTCATCAAACGATTGTGTTTAGCTTTAAAGTGATAAAGTGATAAGGATTTTAGGATTATGTCATTCCGTCATCCGTTATTGTTTTAGTAGACGTAACATGATAAGAATGAGTGTGGTTACACCATTTAAGTGGTAATAGTTAATGCCCTGGCAAATTAAAAAAGCGGAATTGTCTACAAAACATCTGTAGTATGTAACCACATTGCACATTTCTAGCGGGAGAATCGAATCTGCTTTAGGGTATTGTATTAGAGTGCTTTTTGGCATAGTTGAGCACTGCAACGCGTTGTATTTTATCTGTTCTAGTTGATTTAAATGTTTACCATAAAAAAATACATTAGGTCATCCATAAAATGCGCGCTAAACACAAGCATGACCATATTCAAATTAAAACTGTTGGACCAAAAACAAAACGAATGAAATTGCTTACATAAGATTACCTTTAATTTCGAATAAAAATGTGCATGTTTTTGATGTACCTATCCCAATTTTGTCAAAATCATGACCATAAGCGCATTTGTTTGTTGCCTAGGTCAAAGCATTATATTTTATACCAATGCAAAGAAAACAGCTTTCGCTTGTAAGCGCACTAAACTATGAGTGGTTGAAAGCAAATCCTAAAAGAAACAACGCATCTAAAGCTAACAAAACAGCATTCTATCATCCAATATCTTGCTTATCATTATTATTATACATTTGAAACCTGTTACTTATGACCTTTTCGTGTCCGATCGGATACTATTCCGGATTTCATTTCTTGAGCCATTATTATAAACTTATATCATTATGACGACGTGAAAATAAACATACGAGAAAACCAACCCCATCAAAATTAATAAGTGAACCGGGGCAAATGCGTTTATGGGTAAATTACTTTGTTAATGTTTTTAAAGGAATGCAATGTTTTAATATTGTTGTACGAGATTGGCCAACGATCTCGTGAAGGTCGCGGGGAACCGGGGGGGGGGGGGGGGGGGGCAGATACGTGACCGGTCATTGTGGCAAATCTTTGGGGAGGCCTATGTCCTGCAATGGACGTCTTTGTTTCCTTTTTATAGTAATCATCATGCCAGCCGAAAGACGTCCGCTGCTGGACATAGGCCTCTCCCAAGATTTGCCACAAAACGGCCTGTCACGTGATATCTGCATCCACCGGGATCCCCGCTACATTCACGAGGTCGTCGGACCATCTCGTACAACAATATTAAAACATTACATTCCTGTAAAAACATTAACAAAGTAATTTATCCCTTAGATATAGGCATAGATATAGGTATAGTACCTAATATAGGGCACTTAAACTAATTTAAAAGGGCGCCTAAACATAGACATTTAGACATTTTTAAAAGATCCATTTATTTACCCACTAGACGGTTTTGAGCCAGGAGGGCCCGTATTATTATCGCCTTTATCGCGGCGGATAAAGAATCCGTCACTTTCGCACTTACGGTCAGAAAGTAACAGATGTTTTGTCCACATTTATCCACATCGATAACCACGATCCTAATAGGCCCACAAGGTTCTATAGTGGTTCTATAAAGGCCGTAACCGAACAACAATGGCTATACGTATTACGTGTTGTTTCACAGGCGATGCGAGATCCATACTTAGCGATTGTTTTCGACTTTCATTTCCTCGAATCCGTGTCACTGTTACAGATTAAACATATAACCTAGTATCTGACGTGTTAATCTGATGAATGTATATATCGATGATATGTTTGGTTTGTCGGCTACTGGGAATTTAAGTTAAAAATCCTATACCAACGCAGAAGGTTTCTAATTTGTTTGGTGAACATAATAGAAAATATTTTACGAGTACGCCACGTGCGCTTCGAATTAAAACTTATTGGTAATCTTATAGGTGGACTCGGAATACTGTAAATCAAAGCGATATATTCAAGACCTGAATGATAATTACTACTTATATTCATTTCTCAACTTTCACTCGTAGCTTAAGCTTAATTCATGACTAGTTGCTCTCAAGATATTAAAAAAAGAAGAATACTCAATAAATAATGTCACTGTACGAAAATTAAAGTAAAACGCGTGCGGAGCTAAATTTGGAACAATGTGCAATGACTGATTGAATTAAATGTAGTAGTTAAAGCTAGTAGGTACAAGTTTTTTTTTATTGACCTGTACACGTTACGTTTATGTACACTTGAGCAAATGCAAAGGTAAATTAATTTGGCCAGCTACAAAAAAAAAATTACAGACTATAATATTACAAATCAACTAGTAAGTGAAATAATTTACCCCAAAAACCTTATTTACTAATTAGTCATAACTGTTAGCTTGACAGTTACATGTCACCTATAGCTTCTTATTGTTGGACATTTGTAAAACAATACATTTTTTGTACCAGCAACATTATTCAGCGGGGTCACATGTAACGAGACTTGTTCCGATGTGTAGAAAGGAGGTCGTTAGAATAAATAACCTGGGGGGTTATTTATTATGCAGTTCATTTTACGGTAGCGTAAAGAACAGAGCTATAATTATATAACTGTCTGGCTAAAAATGAATGAAATTTGTGTCAATATATAATTTCAATTTCGAATTCGTTTGATAAAAATAATAAAGAAAAAAGGGCACAACAAGACATGTACAAGTAAGATAACCGAGAAAGTAAGATAAATACGAAATTATCCGACAAAATACAGTTAGTGGCACAATACAGGATATAAAATAAAAGCAATATTTTATAAGCGTTTTCGTAGTATTCTTCTATTCTACGTGTTTATTTATAAATGGATTAGTTTGACTCCAACCTAGAATCTACGAGTTAAGCTATTTTTGTGTTTGTTACGGTCAAATATTTAACATAATCACCCGGAAATAAAATGAAAGATATTTGACTGGTGATCTGATAGTATAAATACATAGTATAGTATAACACAAAGTCGCTTTCCGTGCTTGTCTGTCTTTCTGTCTGTTGTATACCCCCTAAACCACGCGACGGGTTTTTTATCCAGTTTTTACTATCAGTTAGATCTGTTTTCACGGAAGGTTTATATGAATAATAAATTCTGGTTTACCTGGTTAAGCGAAGGGAAACCAGGGCGGATCGCTAGTTTAATATAATACATAATATAGCACTAATGTTTTGTAATCAATGGTGGTTGAAGCAACATAACATTAAGATCACGGTTAGTAAATATCAAGGTATTTTTCTGGAATAAGAATTTCAATATCCAGGCTTTCTGATATAGAAACAATAATTTTAATTTTTTATTTCGTTAGTGATTCAAGTTTATTTTATCCAAGAATATAACTTACTTTTGTTTATCTTCAACAACATTTCACGTGGTTAGTTATAAAAAACTACAATATCGTTATGTAAATTATTCAATAGTTCAAGTATGCCACTACCACTTAAAAAGACAGATGCTCGCATCGTATTGTCTATGAATTCTATTATCTAAAGTCATTAAATTTAAGGACCAGTACTTAATGCGGAAGCAAAAATAGAGCTTTCCAGTTCTTGAGAAATACTTCTGGCTGTTTAAGAGTATCAGCAGCTGCTTAAGTGCTATAAAGGTTGTTTAAATGTCACGATGTCGTGCAATGACGCTTAATAGGCAGGTGGCGTGTGACATGAAATAGGTACTTTTTCTTACCGTTTTTTTTTACGGAATTTTCATGTTGATTTGTATTCGCGTAATTTTTTTGGGATATAAAGAAAAGCAGGATTGCATGAGTTTTATAGCCCTTTTTTTCATTGCATTTATCGGGTGATTGACCTCATGTTAAGATCGAGTTAGGTAAGATGATCTAGAAAGAGGGACACTGAAACCACATAACCTACAGTTAGTAAAATAAGAGCCTCACTATTATGTATATTTCTTTTGTGTACAACTATACGACCTCTATTTAAAGATAGGTAGTGTAAGTGAAAGACTTATAAAAGAGATGGGTAAGGAAGCTAATAAAAGAATAAACTGTCAATCACATTTTCATTATTCGAAATTTAAATTGAGATATACCTAGAAGAACGTAAGAACAGACAGGCCATTAATAAAATCACCCGTTTCGGTATTATTAAAATTTAAATACGGAACAGTCTAAATGTCACCGGTGCGTCTGAAAAACCCGACAAAATGCAAAATGCGAACAACCTTGGGGACATTGTTTCTAAGTGTATAATCCTTTAGCATGTACAAGATGTTGCTTAGAAAAAGCGTGGGTATTATTTTTGGCGCGACCACTCACCTTTGCATAAAGCTGTCTAATAAAAAAGTGTTTTATGACCCTTATGCGACTTGTTCGTGACTTGAATTAAACGTGAGTTGGACTCGCGTCATAACAAGTAATAATAACGCTAATATGGTCGTAGACACCTGTTCGACTTCTTTCGGAGCGTTATGTTATTTTGCTTTGTCTATCAGTGTATTTCTACCTTACGTAAAGTAAAGCTTGTGTGATTTTTTAGGTTGTGTAGGTAAAAAAAAAACAAAAATCGATCGAGAGATACAGTTTGGAGTAAAAAATATCTGTAGTAGGTATCTACCTAAAATGAAGGTGCACAAATTATTCACGAAAATCAAACCCTACAGAGAACACGAGGAAAATGAGGAAAACGAGTTTATCACGTTCCTACGGAATTGCATACATAGGTTTTCAATATTGAAGCAGTTAAGAAGAAAAATCGAAGAATTTTTGAATAGTCTTAATTTTGATGATGTAGGTACCTACGTATTAAATATATCTTTTTCATTTTATTAAGTAATGCAACGCGTCAAGCTGATGGTAAGTGGGTCTTGGGTTCGTGTTTCAATTGTTTCACCATCAGGTTTCCTGAACCATATATTTTTTTAACAACTAGAGTTGTATTCGACGCCAATGGACAATCGCATTCAAGATAAATGTGAACCCAAACGACACAGAATGACATCACCCTGCAGAGGAACGCGTTTCGGCCATACCAAGGCCAACTGCACTTTTGACACATTTCACAATACCACAAGTCTAAATCAACATCGATCTAGAGTCCTATGTTAAGTGTAAATAAGGACGCAAGTTTAAGTTTTTCTTCGTGGCGCTTATAGTTTTGTGGTTTAGTTTTTGCGGGTAGTTGAAGCATGGAGGTCAGTTGAGTGGACAATTTTGCTTACTTAGGTACTTGTATTATAATCAGGGATCGGAAATTCGGATCGATATTTACCTATACTTTCGCACCGGCTAGGCGGCTTTGTTGTTCAGTTGTATGGAGGCGGACTCAATCATAGAATTCATTACTAAAATTTCTGGGATTTCAAAATAAATAAATTGCACCGGCATTAATTCATAATCAATTATTTATATTAGCTGTTTGAAGTTATTTTTCATGTATAGATTTACCAAATGTTATTTAATTTACCTGTAACTCATTAACCTAACGAATTTATAGGAGCAAAAATGAATGTTTTATCCTACATGTAAAGTAATTATTATATTAACATTTTGTAGAATCCCAAACTCTCGAAACTTATATTATTAAAATAATATTTTTAAGAAGCCGACGCCATGTTTGCCTATCTTTTTCTGGGATTTTGCCAACTTTAGGTAAATATCGATCCGAATTTCCGATCCCTGATTATAATACATCCGAGGTCTTTACGACAAGAAGTCGATAAACAGTTTGATTATACATCATTGGCATATTAGTAATTATGTCAGGGGCAGTTTTAAAAACGAAGATCGAAGCCAGTTGAAGATATGTTTTGGTTTGATGTAATAGGCAAAGACATGTTTTAGTAATAGGTGGGTAGAGCTGTTTTTAAGTGTCAAACAGGATGTGTTTGAAAATTTAAATTCGAAATAACACTATATCTTTTTCCCGATTTTATTTCAAATGGCGAATGAAAAGGATGGGACATCCGAAGCCATGATCCAAATACAAAATCTCACATTTGATCCTACTAAAGATTTGAATTATGGCGCTTGACGTTATTTCACAGAACCCAAGGTTTTTTGAATCCTTTCTCCAAAAAAAATTCCCATGGGAAACTAAACCGCAACACATAGCAAGGCGGCAGAGCTCAAGCCAACAAACCTGTCTCAAACCAACGCCATGATGGCTCATGTAACTCTAGAACACCGCTTTAAAACACAATATGGTCCGTGGATCACGCAAGAATAATCATTATAACGTTACCAACGCCATGATGGCTCATGTACAGGGATCGGAAATTCGGATCGATATTTACCTAAAGTTGGCAAAATCCCGGAAAAAGATAGGCGAACATGGCGTCGGCTTCTTAAAAATATTATTTTAATAATATAAGTTCCGGGATTCTGGGATTCTACAAAATGTTAATATAATAATTACTTTACATGTAGCATAAAACATTCATTTTTGCTCCTACAAATTCGTTAGGTTAATGAGTTACAGGTAAATTAAATAACATTTGGTAAATCTATACATGAAAAATTACTTCAAATAGTTAATATAAATAATTGATTATGAATTAACGCCGGTGCAATTTATTTATTTTGAAATCCCAGAAATTTTAGTAATGAATTCTATGATTGAGTCCGCCTCCATACAACTGAACAACAAAGTTTGTGCGAAAGTATAGGTAAATATCGATCCGAATTTCCGATCCCTGCTCATGTAACTCTAGAACACCGCTTTAAAACACAATATGGTCCGTGGATCACGCAAGAATAATCATTATAACGTTGCAGTACGATCCTAGACATGTGCCTTTTGAAAATCTGGTGTAAAGACAGGATATCCAACACTGCTTTTTATCCATTATCGTGTGTCTCTTTCGTTATTGAACAGTTAAAGTGAGACAAAGTCACGGACAACGGGCAAGTTGTGCTAGACAGGCTGCGCAGACGCCTGCGTGATTTCGATTAACATAGCATTTGGATTAAGAACTCTGTTGCCTTAAGTTAAGGACATGAGTTGTTTAACATTGATTAAGATAACAGATAACTCAGGTTTTTAACTGTAATGTTTGAGAATAAGGTTCGTTAATGTAGAGGTCGAAAGTGATACCTACGTATAATTTTGGTCATGAATTAAATGAAACGAGGTAGTTATACTAAATTAGTTTTTTTTTGTTTGTTTAGGTAGTTATACTAACGGCCGAACCCTATATTCAAACCGAGGATAGATAAGGCCTACCTCGGGTTAAAATTTGACATTTGCCCATACAAAATGTGTCAAATTTTAATCCGAAGTAAGCCTATCTGTCCGCGGATTGAATATAGATAGGGTTTGGCCGTAAATGAGCAGAGCTCGGCAATGAGCTGTAGGTACTCAAGAGTTTGCATAACATAGACATACCATGTCTTTCAACGGTAGATGTGGTGTAATTTAATAACTAATGCAATTATTTTATTTAGGTTGCCGTTCTGCTACGATATTTACATCGCCATCATAAAAAAAATATACTTCGCAACATTTTTTAGCAAACCTCTTTGTGGACACTGGACAGTATTTTAATGTGCAATTTCACAAATGCGTTGAAAATTGAAAATATGAAAAAACTTATACATATAACTATAACTTTAGTTAGTATTATTAAAATAACATAGAAAATTAAGAATAAATAAATAACTTAGTATTAACTCGTTTTGTAATCAACATAATGTAGTGTCATTTTAGTTTAATTATATTAATAAAATTTTAATTTCTTTTAATATTTCTTTTTAAGCGGTATCTATATTAATCTACACTTGTCATTAATGACGTAAAAGTGTTAAGCGACACGGTACAAAAGCCTGCAGCTACTTATAACACTGTACAGTAAAACAACTCAGTGTCAAAGCGCTATCACACACGTTTAAACAAACTTGTCTTTGCAAATGCTTGTCTCAAGATAGATTGGAAAAGATACGTCAAAGTTAACATCAAGCCTTAGACAACTGTCTGATAGGCATCTTGGTAAAGATAAGTATAAAATACGGCTCCACTTAAGTATAAATTAGGAAGGCCGACATAGTCTCCATCCTTTCTTCGTATTAGACTAACTAGACTAAGCTTAATCAATTGAACTACGGTCTTGAAATGTAGGTAGTGGTAAAGCGTAAAATATATGACACTGAATATAATTATAATTAACAATTAAAAAAGAACCGAATGTAAAATTAACTCGATTTGGCCTAGAGCTGCTCAACAGATTTTCATAAAACTTAGAAGCCCTCTAAAATTGAATTGATGAAATCAAAACGCCTACAATTTTCTTGGAGATAGCTAAATACATTAAAATTTGTCTTAAGGCTTTGGTCGAAGGTTCTTTGCTACTGCGTAAGTGGGTTGGGTACTTCTCTAGTGTGTGACGAAACTCGTTGGAAAGTCTTTCGTCTCATGATATTCGACCTAGAACTGTCATTCGAAAAAAGTAGGACCAAATGATAAGCATTTTTCCGGTAGATAAAGTAATGACGTGTGGCTTTGACAGATGTTGCCCTTGCCCTAATTAAAATAAAGAATGGGGGCCATTTGCAACGTTAAAAGATGGCCGACGTGTAATTTGTTTTAGACTAATTTTTGGGTAATTAGGTGTTCAAAGTTCTTTTCTGATAGTGATTTGTACTTTTTATGCCTTAGTGTCGCACAGTGATTGAAGACTTGGACTTATTTCGTGTATCTGGCATCTTTCTTCTCGTTTCAAGTGGACTCGCAGTGGTGCAGAGGTTAAAACTATCTTGACCTCTGACCTACAAATCACCGTACAACGTTGCCCCCAATCTTCCTAGAGAAGATTGGATTGTGTTTTATTGCTATATTGATTGATACTCATATATACCTTGACACTGGCGAAATCACTTCACGTGGAAACGCCATTATCCTCGCGGTAGTAGCTGTTCAAGTCGCCGCGGGGGCAAAAAAAAAAAAAAAACCTTTATTTTAATGGAAATGCTTTCATACTTAAAATGACTCTCAGGAACCTTGAATTATGTGTATTATTATCGCCAATATCGGCTATATGTTTTATTAAAAGTCCTCCTCATATCTCTTCACAATTCCCTATCCAACAGCAACTTCTGAACCCAGTTTACTTACAGATCTGGGCCAGTTTCTCCTGTCATCTACTTCTACTAGATCTGCCGTTTCTTCCCTTGTGGCTTAGGCTCAACTGAGAAGAGATTTGGGACCTAAGCTATGTAAGCAGGTAATAAAT
This sequence comes from Acleris emargana, assembly GCA_927399475.2. NCBI lineage: Eukaryota > Metazoa > Arthropoda > Insecta > Lepidoptera > Tortricidae > Acleris > Acleris emargana. Next base: position 3,392,129 of record OV656847.1, read on the forward strand.
TTCACAAGGTTATTTTAACCGATAAAAACACTTTAATACGCGCCAATTAACGCATAAAAAACACTTTTAACTTGTTTATGTTCCTTCTCGTTTAAAATTTCAAAGCGCTAATGTAGCGAAGTGCCCTAAAAGCCGGCGCGCGCGCATGCTAGAACTATTATTAGCCAGAGTTTAATGACCGCTCCTGTGACGATAGATTTATTGTAGATACGGGATTTTATCTAGGTTAACACTTGACCTGGATCGATAAATAGATAAAAATACGGTTTAAGTGGTACAAATACATTAGTCCGCCTTTTTTCTATAATATCAAAATAAAGGAAAAAAATGTGTTAGGTACTCCACAAATATTACCAAGTATTTTTTGCAGTACCTAATCAAATTGTTTTGACAAATATTAAATAATATCTAAACAACTTTACAATTCGGCTGCGTTTCACTTCTGGTCGATGTTGTCCGTGCGGTAATTCTTGTGTAACTGTTTACCCTTTTTCTACTTTTTTTTTGTATTTTCTATAATTCTCATTACCTATTGGGTAAATTCCGACTACATCTATTAATAAACAAAATAAGCATATACAATGCAACTAAAATGTATTGTTACGTTACTTATCCTTGATTTACATTTCCGTCGCAACAAAAAGAAAAGTCTATTGTATACGTAATTACCTCTACATTACGAAACATGAGGGTAACTTTACACAATTTAAATTGTGAATGAGTATGGGCACTGGGCACAGTGTAGGTACCTATGATATGACAGACTGGATTTTTGTAATAATACATACGAAGGACATACTAACAGCAATCAATAATCAATAATACTGACGTCAAATCCATGACCCTCAGTTAATTGCAGAAATTATAAACAATTGAATGGAAGTTTTAATTTTAATTCACCATTTATCGACATTTGACAACCGTAAACATTTTTACATCATTATTATTATAATATGATGAACTCCGCATAAGACGAATTCTATGTCCTTTTCCATCTACGATTGTCAATTCTTCGATGCGGAAGACCGATTACAACACAACAACAATGAGTTTCAATGGCCACCAATGGCGTCTGAAACTCTGAATTATTAGAATAAAATAGCATTGACTTCTTTTTTATTAAGAACCAATCACAGAAGCACTTTACGAAGTTTTTGCAACCACAACGATGACGATATGCACAAACGATTCTGAATGTCAAAAGAATGAATTGATCGGAAGAAAAACTTATTAAGAACTTCCTTTTTGCTGGGAAATAATTGACCGTTAAATTGTATTAGCTAGAAGCGTGAAACTGTCCACGGATAGTACTGTAGACAACCAATCAGACTAGGAACCGCAAGTAGATCTCTGTCTATTCTTGTTCCTTTCAGGTTTTAAATTGAGGTAGTCTAAGTTTTTTTTTATTATTATCAAGAATGGGTTTGCGTTTGACGTCAGTCTCTCCTGATGTTAAGTGTGCTGTCGTGATCTGTGTAGCCTAGTTGGTAGTGAGTGTATTAACCCTGCCTTCGAAGCTAGCGGTCCCGGGTTCGATTTCTATATGAGCAAATATTTGCATGATGAGCGCGAGTATTAAATCCTGAGTCCAAGATGTTTTTTATGTATTTAAGCATGTATTTCTCTAAATAAATATTTATCGTTGTCTAGTATCCATAGTAGGTACAAACTTAGATTTTAATTTGGGACTAGGTAAGTTTGTGTGAAATTGTTCGAGATGTTATGAAAAACTAGGTCTGTACGTTTTCCTCTCCATACAAAAATATCTAGGGAAGAAAAAATCTATAAAAATCGGAAAAATACAAACAGTATTTTTTGAGTAATAAGTAACTACTCGTACAAGATATAAAAAAATCGTGGAAATCGGAGTTTATTTAGGGGGTGAGAAACGTTATTGTATGATTTCTTTTACAGCTAGTACGCGATTTTATAAGCTCCTTTGCTCAATACTCTTAAGAAGAAACATTGACCTTATAACATAGTATTAAAAGTAAAAAATCGACTAACTCACATCTTTGAAAAAATGTGGTAAACAATTTCATTTCGAAAGCTAATCACGTTAAATTACCACATTCGCAGTATAATACTGTTAATGTACTGTAAAATCTGTCCATCTTCAATGACGAACAATCAGCATTGTGCCTTGAACTTGGGACAAGTAACAACTTAATTGCTTTAGCAATTGTGGGTAGTAGTGAAAAGCACGTACATAATACCGCACTCAAACTACATCATATTACAACGACATAAGGTTCGTAATTGCTAGATTTACGCGCCATATTTTTTGTTGTTCATACTTTTGGGTCATGTTGTTGGTCGCATATTGTGAACAAATGTTGGTTCAAACAACAGCTGAATGGGGTTGACTTCATTGTCACGAGCACGGAGGAATGTTATTTAAAAAATGGTTATACAATCGCAATGCAAAAAGGATATTATCCGTCTCTTTCTTAGAAGGGGAGTCACAGACAGCGGTTCCCTAAAGGCAAAAGACTATGAATGAAGCATGTTAAAGACGCCGCCGCCATAAGGAATGTTAATCTGCTTATAGTTTTTTTATTAGAGATCACCATAAATACCATAGCTCATGTTTGGTTTTAGATCGGCTTACAAGCATTAGTGAACAAGCTTGATCAATACTATAAAGCTTTCAGCATTCAATTCATAATAACACGAACAACATCATGTTTAAATCAACTTCAAAAGCAATCACCAATCACCAACCAGTAGCTAAATTACGTTTGAACTCAGAACAAGATTGACGCGTCTAACCTAAGCTTAAAATCTCTATTCAAAATGGGCTCGATGTGGAGTTACAGGCACTGAAAATGTTAACAGAGGAGTAACTACAGTTTGAGCATGAACGAAGGCTAACCGTCACTATTTCTTACATAATACGTTCCTTTTTTGTTTGACTTGTGGATCCTCCTTCAATTCCCCCGTTTTGGTAAATCATTTAAGGAAAGACATCCTTGGTTGTAATGGTAACATCACAACGTCCACAAGATACTATGAATATGAACAAAATTGACTTCACAATGGTCTTCTATTTGTATGCTTACGCGCACATTTACAAATGTAAAGTCGAAGCGATTTTACTACCGTTCAGTTGATGGATTTGTGAAGAGCCAGTGTTGTGTTGAGCGATGTATGTGCTCGGTCCGAAGATTGACGGGTCCGGATGTTCCCAACAGATTATTTTTAGACAAGTTTTTACACTCGGGTTGGTCTTGGGTTGTTTTACGGTTAAAGAGCAGAGAAAGCAAGAATCCGCGTTGGTTTGTTTAATAAATATTAACTTATTCTTGTAAACGCGGATACGTCGATGAGTTGATCTGAGAGAATTTTGAGTAACAAGTTTGTTATAGATTTTTCTCAGTAATAAAAGTTTCTCTTGTAATTTGATGCTTATGTATCGATTATTAATGATAGTTCTCATCGATCAATTGGTGCCGTAACGACCATACCATAAAATGAGATCGAAAGTCTGACCCCGCCAATTTGGTCGTCAGTTGTTATTCAGAATTTAAAAATTGTAGATGATTTGAACAAATCAAGCCCAATGCCCGGTCTGGTAATATAAAATATATATAACAGACGCCCTGGACAAGATCCATTCTGCGTTTGTTAACGTTCTCAAAAAATTATAGGATTGACGTAAGCTGTCAGACTGTGGCGTCTCGAGCGCCGGTGTCAATTCCATACATTTTGTCAGTGTTCGAAAATCATTTACGTTAGAAAAAGAAAGAAAATCATTTATTCGTACAGAGTAGATTAACACGTACAAGAAGATAGTAGCCACGAAATGGTCCCAACTCAGCGTAATGCTGGCATTGACGTCAGCGCTTGTCTTCCGTTGGACCCAATAGCGACAAGCAACTCATTTAGCCTTACAGACTGGTTAAGAAGTTCTTGGTAGAAAACGTAAAGCCGCATATCAAGTGTCTTAAACCATAAATTTCCACTTATCTTTTTCACATAGACGTTTCGATAACAACCTGACAGAGCCGTTATCCCGACCGGTACATATTTCGACATCGATAAAGATATCGATTGGTGTTAATAGATCGATGTTAGCGAAGTGACCTGTCCGATGCACTCGCTTCCGGTGTCGTAATGATAAAGAAATCCTTATTATTATGTAAGGATATGGTAACAAAGTTTTGAAATGGAATATTTTAATATTATTACGGCTTTGTGGTTCAATATATCAACGGACGCTGTTCAGACAAATTAAAAGAGCTTAAGTTTATTTTTTTATGGCATAGAGAATACAAACAAGCACACAGGCCACCTGATGGTAAGTGAAAACTGTGACCCATAGACATTCGCATTCACAAGACTGCAATGCAATCCTAAGACTGCAAATGCGTTGCCAACCCTGAGGACTGAGATGGAATGCCTCTATGCTAGTCATTTCACCGGCTGTCTTATCCCCAAACCGGAACACAACAATGCGAACACTGCTGTTTGGCGGTAGGTTAATGAATAAGATGGTGGTAGCGATCCGGAAAGTTGATGCTGTCATCATCATCATCGTCAATATTTCCACCATAATCATCATTATCATATATTGCTAGACATAGGACTTTCCCATAGAACTTACCACTATAAGTGAATCATATTTCAACTTGTTTCTGTTGCTAGAGGAGGAAAATTAAAGACTTAGCAGGTCACCTGATATAGAAAACATGGGTACTTTTTTTAAGAAATCATACGCTCAAAAGTAGAAAATAAATCGCATGCAAAGGATCGTCACAAGTCAAAAAATACTATGTGTGTGTGTGTGTGTGTGTGTGTGTGTGTGTGTGTGTGTGTGTGTGTGTGTGAATGTAATTTTCAAGGGTTTGATTCAAAAAAATTGACCACCACGTTAATGTTCTAGTTTTCTAGTCTGTACTTAAAATACTGGGTTTTTTCCCAGGCCTTATATCTAGAACTTATCGATCCAAAAAATGCAATATAATTTTAAAATGCCCATTAACAATCGTACCATGACATGATACATTGACCACAAACAAGGAATTCAATATATTTAACTAATAAATAAGCAAATAAATCATAGTAATCAAGGAAGGAAATCAGACAATACACAAGCCAGTGTGTGGTTGGTACCCAAGAATGACGTATAATTAAAGCATACGTAAGATGAGATTACACCGACGTTGTATTGAATTCTTCCTCGATTTGTGATAAAAACCAAGATTTCGTAATCTCCTACAAGTATCTCTTCCTTCTTCGATGTTACAAAAGTCCATTTAGATTATATCAAAGCATGTTACGAGTATTTTAAGAATAAAATACATGCTACTTTTCACTATCACGTCATTCAAATTCTTTAGGCTCTTGTAGTAAATAGGAGATCCAATAGGATCCATGATCTTTAGACATTCATAATGAATTGTTACCCTAAATTTATAAGGTGGTAAAGATTTAGCCAGAGTATTTTTCTTCCAGCTTCTAGTAACCTCATACGCATACCTATTACATATATACCAACGGCTTTGCAACAATTATTACCTACGTTATTTTAACTTGTATTGTGGAAGAATCTTTGCGTGTGCAACTTTAAAAACATTGTATAATTCACCCACAACTTTAGAAACATGTTGTGGTTTAAAGACACGGTCTCGTAAGTGTCTCATACAAACAAATTACATGTCTAGATTATTGAAGTATTGTCCGTGGTATAAATGTAATTATGGACCGTAAACTTATTGATTGTAAATGATGGCGAATAACTAGTTTGGTGTCAAAACATTAGTCACGATGAAATGTAATTAATAAAGATGTTATAAATGATAACGACGCAATAGCGGCTTTTATAGAAATTATAACTGAAAACATTACGATAAAAGATGACAAGGATAATTATAGTTTTGGCAATGAATGCAAGCGTCCTAATAAAACAGTTACTTATTAACATATAATACCTAAATACCTATAGTGATGAATTCGAGCTAGTGGGAAGCTAAACATTTCCATACAAAATGCGAAAAAAAATCTCTATCCTTAAACCCAGTCCGATTTTTACGATTTTTGAATATGTTATAGATATCATGAAAAAACATGTCTGTTCGTTTGCTTTTAAAAGAAAATACTTCTTAGAATCGAACAAATTTAAAAAACAAAAAACAGAAACATACAGTCCCAGCTCTTTATAATAACTACCTACCACATATTCAAATATCGTGTAAATCGATGTAAATCGGAGGGGGTGATAAACGTTAATGGCCGGAGCTAAATTTGTATGGATTTTTTGACAGCTACGTGATTTTAACGGCGCTTCACAATCCTCTTAAGATGTGTTTATGTTTCATTAAAGTCTGCAGATGCTCGCTAAGGATGGAAGCAATCGTTTAAAATTAAGCTTCACTTGAATACATTAGTACATTACTACAGACGCCGGGAAGTAGGTGGTTGCAGGCCGAGTTCATATAGACGGCCGAGCGAAGCGAGGTCGGATAGTTACGAGGCTGGCAACCCCTTTTCACGGCGAGGTATGTATAGTGCTTTTCTCAAACATATGCAATGAAATAAAAAAAAAACATCACTCAAAAAACATTTGTGTAATAGGCATTAACGCGGATATTTTTGGTCCGAACCACACAGATACAAAAAAAAAACGATTTTCAGCTATTCAGCCTGTTCATAAAACCAGCTGTCATGGCCATATTAAAATTTTAAAAAAATTACTTCCCGGCCTTCAATTTTGTATGAAATTCCTTTACAGTTCTCTCGAGTTGTTGTCGGGAACGTGGCACTTTGAAGCCTAAAATAACTAACATAACGCCAACATTACATAGCATGTTTGAGAAAAATATATTATTTACTTAATTAGTGGTAATGGTAACAAAGCATTTGATAATAAAACATAAACGTTTTAATTTAAGAAAGAAGAAAGAAAGAAATTTGTCAAGATCGTAGCAAGTGGAAAGAAGTGGTCTCTGCCTACCCCTCTGGGAAACAGGCGTGATTTAATGTATGTATGTAACGTTTTAATTTTTCAACGTTTGTATTATACGAATGTGGTCGCGGTGCAAGAATTCAATTAAAGGTTCAATAACATTGGAAGAGCGTTATTTCCAAGACACGATTTCGCGTGCTCACTTCCTAACTGTTTAAATGCTGACATCTTAACTGCTATTATGTCTGTCTTATCTTGAATTTCTTCAAACAAAGATCTCCTTGCATGATAACGATAATGTCATTATTGTATGCTCGAGCCGCTGACAGCGAAAACATTTTCACGTGACGACTCAGCAACGTTTTCTTTTGCTAATAAGTTTTTTGTTTCACTTGAATTAACTTTAATACCATTATTTAATTTCACCTGTTATTAGCTTTATAATTCAATTGCAAAAAGTAAATTAGCGTTGTTTTTATTAAGGTCATGGTTTATTTACCTCTTCACTGCAATTTCGGGGCAAGTCCTTTTAAAAGAAGTCCGAAAGAATGTTAAACTTTCAGTCCAGTGAAAGTATTCTTGGTATTTCTTTTTCCCACTTAACCACACTTAGAGCCACTGTATCACTGCACTTCACAGATCGGTTACGAAATTTTCAAATATTGTTAGTTGTCACACGGTTTGTTCGTTTGCGCGGGAGTCGATGCGGCCGGTCGTAGCCGTTGCGCGCGCGCCAGTGAGCGGCGGAATGCGATCTCCCTCGCTCTCTCGGACACGCTACGGTTTCTCTGCCGCCTCTCGTTTACTCTCATGAATGGCTGCAGCTATGCAGTTGTGCCCGATAACTGCGGGGTGTTTTTTGTGCACTTTTTGTCGGTCCCTTTCGTAAGATGTTGACAAGACGGGGAGCCTAACGATGCGCGATGGTGATTGAAGACATTTTGAAAACTGGGTAATACAAATACTATTGTTACCAAAAATGGATTAAAAACCCGGGTGTAAAAATAAAACCATTTTTTAGTGTTTTTTTTTATTAGAGTTAGGCACATCTTAAACAGGTTATAAGACTAAAATGGAAGAAAAGTTATAAAATATTTTGTAATAAAAAAGGACCGAAAACTCTGTTCCACTTAAAAATCTGACCATAAATTCTGGTTGTAACCGGTTTTTTACTTTTAATTGGACCCGGTTAGTTTTCACTAAACAAAAATATCATATTCTAATCAGACAAAGTATAAATAATAAAATAACGTTACGAGACCATCAGAAAAACTACACCCAGTCACGACACTCACGACCAAAGCAATTACCGTTTGAGTCATAACATACCTACTTCGATTTTCAAGTTAATGAGCGATACTAATCTACGACATGTGCGGCGCAGGCGCGAGGATGTTGCGCTTGCGCATATGCGGCTGTAGAGATACAATGCAAGTGCGAACGAGGTAAAATGTAAAGACTGCATCCGGTACCGATGGTATTGAATTGACCAGGGCGATTCGACATTGTTTTTGTATGGTGTTGAAAAGGTCGGTTTTAATATTGCTGTATTTTAGGCCCACGGTCCGTAGCTAAGATGCAAACGCTAAGCTAACGTTTCATTTCCTTCGCTCAAAATGTGTAGGATGACACTTGGACCACGTGGTTTATCGTAACGCAGGATAATGTCATCCCATTAGTTTTGAGCGATAGAAAAGAAAACATTGTAACGTTTGCATCTAGGCTAGTGCCCCTAATAGATTTTTATAAGACCTTATGTACGCGGATAATTTCTATCTGGTTTCATTTAGTTTTATTTATTTTACCATGGAGAATTGAGGCATGGAATTTACAAATGGGCTAAGTGCCAAAATACAATTATTGAGAAATTGAATAAAAATGCATTAGCTAAAGGTAAAATTTAAGTTTTGCTTTTTCTGGCACTTAGCCCATTTGTAATTTGCCTCAATTACTAGAAAGCATAACAAGTCGAATTTACGAAGGTAATTATTATTATTTAAATTATCAATAAAATCATCTTATTGTGTGGAGGTGCAAAAATGTTGTCGATATATTACATACATATATATTACATACATTAAATCACGCCTGTTTCCCAGAGGGGTAGGCAGAGACCACTTCTTTCCAAATTATTCGCTTATTATATACAACAACACATACTACAAAAGGGATCGATTAAGTATATATTCATTACAAAATGTAATATACTGATCACAGTCAAATTTTAAATGAGGATGATGGCTAAATCTGTTCTAGGGAAAGGTAAAGTATAACTTAATGGCAATTTTTAGGTTTATGTCTAACGAAGAATCGTGTCAAATTTTCAATAAACACAATAAAATATTACATAAATAGATACGCTACTATAAATAAACCAAAAATATATAGAAAATCATAACGCGTAGCATAACAAGCAACATCAACCGAATCTGATCGACCAAGTAAAAACTGACAAAAGGCAAGTGACTAAACTCTAAACAGTACTATAAATAGAGTACAGCTACTTGTCTCTTTGCTTTGGAAATGATGTCTACTTTACGCAACCAGCAACGGTACTATAAAAACAGTTTCTGATGATACAGATTGTTTCTGTGAAGCTAGTGCTATAGCAGATAAAACGCTGCTATTTTTGGACTGACAAGGATCATGGTTTACAAGGATGTAGAAACTGCATCCTAAGAGCTGGTTCCCACTTGTCGATTTTTAATCGGGTGTCGGTGCCCCTCTTTGCCCCCGACATCCGACCAATGTGAACAACGACATATTTACTTATAGGCGAGCGAGAACCGACACGGTTTTTTTCCGGACGAGACGGCTGGCAAATCATCCGATATTTTTTGTCGGCACCGACTCAAAATCGGTGTGCAAGTGTGAATAGCTTCGTATAAAATGTTCTGCCACTGGAACCAGCTCTTCAATGGATAGCAGCTGAATGAAGAAATGATATAGAAGAGTTAAAAATATTGAAATCTTTAAATAGGTTGTTAGGTTTAACTTGAAAGCATAGTAACTAAAGGTTGAACACGCCAAAACTTGGGCATGTAAAAGTATTTACTGCTACGTTAAAATTAAAGATATGGATACTTTTTTGATGCCATTTTAATCATGAAAAAGTAAACTATATAACAATGACAGTTATTTTTATGAAAGGTTTACGTCTATCAAGATGGCGAACCGGCAACTCCAACAACGCGAACTTATTTTGCTCGAACACACACAAAACCCAATGCTCAGCTACAGGGATGTGGCAAAAAGGTTAAAATGTCCACAATCCACTGTTTGTTTCGTATTGAAGAGGTTTCGGGAACGCCTAACTATAGAAAGAAAGCCAGGAAGTGGTGGGCTGCAGGGTGTAAAGGATAAAAAAAAAGAGGAACGCATCTTAAAGATATTTGCCTCAAATTGTAAGTTATCATCTCGCGATGTGGCTAAAAAAGTGAATATGTCTCAATCCTACGTACAGAAAGTAAAACGTAGAGCAGATTTAAGAAGTTTTAAAGCACAGGCGGCACCAGATCGGAATGCGAAACAGAATTTATCAGCAAAAACACGATCAAGAAAATTGTATGATTTTTTTCTAACGAAATTTGACTGCGTTGTGATGGACGACGAAACTTACATTAAAGCCGATTTCAAACAAATTCCTGGACAAGAGTTTTATACCAGCAAAAACCGCAAAGAGGCTCCTGAGGATTGTAAAACAAAAAAACGATCCAAGTTCCCAAAAAAATACCTTCTTTGGCAGGCAATTTGTAGTTGCGGGAAAAGAAGTAAGTCGTTTATAACTACCGGCACAATAAATGGCAGTGTCTATCAAAAAGAGTGCTTACAAAAGCGGTTACTGCCATTTATTAAGCAACACGACTTTCCACCGTTGTTCTGGCCAGATCTGGCCAGTTGCCATTACGCTAAACCCGTGATGGAGTGGTACGAATCAAACGGGGTGGCCGTGGTACCGAAAGTCTGCAATCCACCAAACTGTCCAGAACTCCGGCCCGTCGAAGAGTATTGGAGTATAATGAAAGGACTTCTTAAAAAGAGAGGCGGAGAGGTAAAATCCGTGGCTGAGCTGCGTAAAATGTGGACTTGGGCAACCAGGAGGTATCCCGACGTGAAGGTGCAGTCCCTTATGAGTCGTGTTCGAGGAAAAGTACGCTCGATGGCTTACTCGTCAAGGAATCTTGACTAAATGTAATTGTCATCTAAAATACATTAAATTTACTTATATTTAAAGTAAACCTCTTTTGATTATTTATTATATATTTTCTACAATATTAATTTTAGTATGCCCAAATTTTGGCGTGTTCAACCTTTAGGTAGGAATAACATGCTATTGATTAAATTGGTAGAGATACACGGAATTCTGAGGGAAGTAAAATATATAACTTAATCAAATAATATTTACACAGGCCTTATTGACAGACTATATCAGAATTTTAAAGGTAGCCGAGAAATAGGTATTTGAAAACATTTAAATTTTATATGTATTTCTCGGCAGATATATGTTCATCAATCATCATTTAATTGTTAATGTAGGTACGTTATAGTTTAGAAAAGACCTAAACCATTACATTACATTATGCATAAATATTAAAGGACATCCGTGGATCCCAGGAAATAGTCTTGGTTCACAAATAAACGGGAATCAACAGGAGTAAAGTGGTCTTGCTTCTTCATAAGTTGTCTGAGCCGACGCACAATCATTCTGACTTCAAATATATGCACAAGAGCATTAGCCGACGGCTCACTGATCAAATTATATTTACACTTCGTAGAGGTTCTGTTATGACGACTGTACTTATTACATCGGATAATTTGGTTAAGCGACATGTGATTATTTGTTTAACCCTTAATTTGGCAAAAATAAAAAAAGTCGGGAATTCAAAGCCTTTTTGATTTTGAATCAGCAAAAAAATAAAAAAACATTCCAAACATTAAAAGTGAACATTATAGTATGTTCACTGTGACGCACATTGCCAAATTAAGGGTTAAAACCGCAAATAACAATGAACAAATGTCATTTCCTTGGTAGTTTGAATATTTAGTGTGAATAAGACAAGAAAAAGACTGAAGTTAAAGAGTGGCGACGCGACGAACAGGGGGCCGATTTTTGACTTTCGAGCGCTTGAAAGTTTCACTCTGAAGTGAGCAAAATCTGTGAAACAGTTTTGAAATTACGAGCGATAGAATATGGCCGTGTGGTTGCCGGGTTAGAATAGTGCCACTCCATGTCTTCCCGTGGATGTCGTAAGAGGCGACTAAGGGAATAAAGGCTTGTAGTACTGTTAGGCGATGGGCTTGCAACCTGTCACTAATACGCTGGTAAACATCTTAGCCTATTTGTGCAAAATGTGGTTACAGAATTATCACCAAGTTTTTAAAGTTGTAGGTAATTCTGTAGCTCTGCCTACCCCACTCTGGGATTACAGGCGTGATGGTATGTATGTATCCACACCATTTGTGTTCAATTCTACCGCTAGTTTTTCAAAAAACGGCTTCACAGATTTTGCTCACTTCAGAATGAAACTTTCGAGCGCTCGAAAGTCAATAATCGGCCCCCAGAAGTGCAATGATAAAATTTTAAAGTCTGAAATGAGATGAGAAGAGCATTTGCTACCCCCTGAAATGTATTTTGGTGCGAACTATATGAACATTTGTTAATAATGATTGATTGAGTTGAAGGGAAAAGATCCGTGGATGGTAGGTAGGTGATTCTTGGATCCAAAATGTACAAATTAGACAGGGTTTAGTCAATATGTACAACTGCGATTAGGGAGTTTTGAAAATGTACAAAATGTATAGGATTTCTTGTTTGTAGAAACAAGAAATCATTATTTGTAACGTTACTTACTTAATTATTAATAAGTACAGGAAAGTTAAAGTGACTTTTTCATAATTAGGAAAGAAGACGGTTGACGTCATTGCGAAAGTGGAATGCAATGAAACATGATCAATTAGCGTAAATGGCTTTGTAAATGGTTAAAAAATTACTACAGATGAATATCACTAAAACATCATTAGCTTAAATTTTTTAATTTAATTTCCCATTGCATAATAAGTTGATGACTTTGTATTGAAATATTTCGCTCATCCTCGAAATAGTTACCGGAATAAAAAACCCGGTCAAGTGCGAGTCGGTATCGCGTACAGAGGGTTTCGTACCCCCACGCAGTAAGTATTATTAGCATACATCGGGGTTTTCGGTGCGGGGATGTTTGACATAAGCCAAAGATTAAAAAACAGAATTTTACTCTAGGTTTCTACCTAATGAAAAATTAATTGAACAAAAAAAAGTATTTTATAAAAGAAATGTCGAAAAACTATGAACGAATTTTTACAAGGGAATAGAAATGCGATCGAATAAAAAAAATATGCTCCTATACAACTGCCGACTTAGAGAGATCGTTCAGTTCATTGAAATGGATAATATTAACAGCAAGACGTCGCAGATGAACTGTTCCAAATATTGAAAAAACATTAATAGTTTATTTTAAAAATCGTGTCAACTACTAAATTTACCTACTGCAGGTAATTAATTAACGTTAATTTTATTATTATCTCATATCATTATAGCCTTGGTAGTAAAGCTAAAGTACTACATGAGTTAAAATAAACTTGTATCATAGTGTAAGCAATTCGCAGAGAGGTAGTTAGTCATTAGGCATAATATGATATTTTCTCAGATTACCTATCTGTTGATATCTACTCTTTCTTAAATCATTCCCGCACCAAAAACCCCGATGTATGATTATTAGTACCATTACAGTCCTATTTTAATTCTATTTTGAATAGCATCAGCGCAAGCCTGACTCACACTTCATAATTTTTTAGTATTTGTTGTTTTCTTCGTGGTTTCTCAAGCATGCCAAATTGAACGTTTGCATGTTATTACAATACATTTTTTTTTTAATTTTAAATCGCAAAAAATAAACGGCAATGGGCGGGGCACATCGCACGCAGGACTGATGGCCGATGGGGTCAGAAGGTTCTTGAGTGGCGTCGGCGGACCGGACACGAGCTGTGGGTAGGCCTCCAACAAGATGGAGTGACGACCTTGTAAGGATCGCGGGAACGCGGTGGATGCGAGGAGCACAAGACCGGTCTGAGTGGAGAGCCTTGGGGGAGGCCTATGTCCAGCAGTGGACGTCTTTTGGCTGACATGATGATGAAATTGTTGAAAAGATACAGCTCTTTCAAGTTAAGATGGACGAACGAACGGACAGCGTAGACATATTAACAGGGTCCAAGTTGGGCTCCCATCTCAATATACCTACCCAAATCATTTTTTAAGTTAAGACCTGGAAAAGGCATTCGAGAAGTCTGACGCCTATAGACATTTACAATATCATGACTACAATCATACTGGTACGAGGGGCGTTCAATAAATTCTCGCAAACACATTCATGAATTTAGGCATAACCGTGACGTTCACAAGCTCAACACGCGAAATAAGGATAAACTCGTAGTCCCAGGTCACCGTCTTCGTAAAGTAAGCACATCATTCGTGGGGAACTGTATACGCTTCTACAATAAGATACCTACCGATATTGTCAATATGCCATTCACTAAATTTAAGTCTCGCATTAAGCGCTGCTTGCTGGGTAAGGCATATTATACTATAAATGACTTCGTAGATGATAAAGACGCTTTTAAGTAACTAGTATGAGCTATTACTGAAATTGTGGTTAATTTTAAGCATTTTGAGTAGAAATATATCTAATATGTGAGCACTGAGCAGCGCTTATTGTTAAATGCCTTTAAGCCAATGATGTAGACATTTAAGTTTACCTAATGTATCCTTTTTTGTTAGTATTTTTTTTTTATTATTGGTTCTTGTGCACAAGACACTTAAGAAATGAGAACACATTGTGATGTTTCTCGCCGGACAGTTCCCTTTTTTATTGATATATTTTGTCCGGCAGCATGGGCATGTCATGCTCACTCTAAGGTCTTTGCTTACGGCGGCGTCGTTGATCGGGTCGCCACCTTCCCGAACACATGGTTGAGGGAGGCGATGGCTGAGATACGCGTCATACTCGTGAACGGGTGCTGTCTGTGGGGTCCGGTCTGTTCACGCTTGCAAGGACCTGTTATTCAGTTAATTATTTTAATTATCGTTCCTGACGTAGAGACCTCGTCATGTTGTTCTCCTAGACATTAGGTATTTTATTTGTATTTTATTGTCTTTACATTTGTAATGATTTTATTTGTGTTAGTTTTAAAAATAATTATTTAATACTTTATTACCTTGTAATGTAATTTAGATACTTTTAAGTATTATTGTATTTAAACATTGAAAAAAAAATGACCTTCTGCTGGAGTTTCTTGCGGCGCTTCTTCTCCGCAATGATGGTCTTGTCCGAAGCGCTAGTAGATTCACTCCATGTTACCGACGTGTAAAAGAGCCCTCATGTGGCCAATTTACTGAATAAATATTTTGTATTTGTATTCGGTATGAGAAGGAAAACAAAGGCATATGATTAGTGTTTTATTTTTATTTTTCTATATATTCCCCCCCTATGCTTATACACTTATAAGATCTGTCAATTCGTTTTTTTAACCCTTCATAAAAATATTTTTTGTCTTTGGTGTCAAAATGCTCCACCACCGCTGCCTTCAACGCTTCATCATTAGAAAATCGATGTCCACGAAGATCCTTTTTAAGGTCGGGAAACAAAAAGTAGTCGCTGGGGGCCAAGTCTGGACTGTACGGCGGGTGAGTAATTGTTTCGAACCCAGATTCAAGAACAGCAGCCTTGGCAACATGAGCAGTATGCACAGGGGCGTTGTCATGAAGAAGCAGCACTCCTCTGGTCAATTTTCCCCTCCTCTTCTCTTTGATTGCTTCCCGTAATTGGCGTAAAACGTTAGCGTAGTACTCTCCTGTAATATTTAAACCCTTTTCTTTATAATCTATTAATAATATCTCTTCACAATCCCAGAATATTGTCGCCATGATCTTGCCAGCTGAAGGGACGACTTTGAATTTCTTGGGATGAGGTGTTCCTTTAACGTGCCACTGCATCGACTCTTGTTTGCTCTCAGGGTCATAATGATGAACCCAAGTTTCATCTCCGGTAACAATTTTTTGGAGCAAACCATCAGGGTTTTCACCACACAGCTCAACGAAGTCGGAACAACAAGCAACACGCGTATGCTTCTGAAACGGTGTCAACATTCGTGGTACCCATCTCGCACTAACTTTGGACATGTTAAGATGATCGTGGATAATATCATGTATTGTACCAATAGAAATATTGGTTTTTTGTGCTATAGACCTAACCTTCACTCGACCATCTTCCAGTATAATTTTCTCCACTTTTTGAATGTTTTCTGGTGAAGTAGCTTCAACAGGCCGACCAGGTCTAGGGTCATCTTCTATATGCTCTCCCTCCCACGCTTAAATTCATTTGACCACTTTTGGACAGTAGATAATGAAGGAGCGGACTCACGGTAAACTAAATCCATTTCTTCTTTAATACACTTTTGATTTTTACCCTGTTTAGTCAAGAATTTTATCACGGCTCGATGCTCCAATTTAATTATCATTGTAAAATCGCTCATGGTGGTCACGTTTGTTCAGCAGTAGCAGAAAAACAAAAGAACGTGTGGGCTTCAAATTTACTTTTTTTTACTGTCGATGAATGACTCTTAGCGGCCAGTATTAAGAAGTTTACTAAAAAGGTTTGCAAGATACCAATACCGAGAATTTATTGAACGCCCCTCGTACACTGGTAGGGTGGGAAAAACGAACGCCACATGGACTGCAACTGGGTATTTCTCCAGACCGAGCCATTTTGCGTGACTTCGGTGGCCGTTTTTTTTTTTGAAATTTCTTATTTAATGTAATACTTTTTTTGAACTAGCTTAAATTTAATAATTTTAGGTGGCAATTTGCCTCGGATCGGCCTTGTGCAGCCCGAGATATTAAATATTTAAAATAAAACTGCCACCGAAATCAAAAAAGGACCCACTGAGATCAATATCTCAATAAATTCCACCACCGAATTCAATACTGCGTCCACCGAGATAAACATTTTCAATAAAAACAAAATAAATTTGACAGTTCTTCTTTATTTTTTGATATTTAGGATTAACAGAATGATTAATACTTTAATTATTTAGTTGGACCCATGTCTGATCACAGAGGAGGTAATTGAATTTAAATAAAAAGTTTTTTCACTAAATCTTCTCCTGATCAGCTGACCTACATATTTTTCTATAAGTAGTAATTTATTTGGTTAGAGTTTCGAGACCAGAATACATCTCAAAACTCTAACCAAATAAATAACTTCTGATTAACAACGCACATGATCAAATATTAATAATCACAATAAAAATAATGTAACTAACAACAAATATTTACTAACCTACATTTAATAACTATTTATTTTGGTTTATTACAATGAGATCAACAATCAACGTAAGTGGTTTTTTAGGTGGCTTACCCCAAAAGCGATATTAATTGCAGTTCTCGATTTAGTAAAATATTTCATTATAATGCAAACAAAACATTGTTTTACTATTGGGAATGTTAAATGTAACACTGTTTGTTTACACACAATAGATTGAAAACTGTAAGAAAATGCTTAGGGTGGACATTGCCTATCTTTTTCTTTATTCTTGCTTTCCGAGCTCGTTCGCAATTTTTTTTTTTTCAAGTTTTTGTTCTTTTGTGAGCTTACCCATTTTTATATCTAAAACAAATGTCGTAGGCGTTAGGTTGGCGTAAAAATCAACAAATTATTTTCTTGTATTTCCATGGATGTAATTTGAATTCGGTGGTCAAAAAGACCACCGAATCCACGGAGATCACACCCACCGAGATCAATATATAACGATTTTTAACAATTATGAGAAGAAGAAAAATAATAGAATATTGAGGTTTTTAATTATAAAACTCATCCCTTTGGGGGTATTTCTCATCTGGTTCACTTTTCACAAAAACTAGAAATTATACAAATAAATCGCACCACCGAATTCAACAATCACCCTATTCGAAAACCACCGAGCGACGAACTTACCTCGGTAAAATCTGCCCAAATGCCGCGAGACACGTGGGCTCCCTCCAACAATGGCGGCGTGACTAAATGCTTCCCGACAAGCGGGCAGCGTAGTACCTAACATTTTTCGGTAGAGGTGTGCGTATCGTTTTGTAAATGCCACTGTAATCAAGCACTACTCTCGGACGTATCGAAATATACGATACTGCTCTTAAACTGTTCTCATTTATTTATTTTGATATATATAATGTGAATTGTTAACTATATATACACATGTGAAATAATATTAGATATTATTATTTTAGCTTAGATGTTGCTTTTCGAATTATTTTGCGAAGAAATCTGCATTGCGGACTCTCCACCGATGTCAAGTTTCAGCACTTCATTTTTTTTTCCTCAATTTCATAAATAGTTACAACAAGCTTTATGTATGCTCTATTTAGCTTAAAGTTTATAGAATATGCATATTTTTTTGTGAAAACGTACGGTTTTAAATTCAAGCACTTTTTGCCCCGAACTCGAAAAAATTATGATCTGGAGAAATACCCAACTACCTCAAATGAGACTTAATTTTATTTAATAAAAAAATCCTGCATTTATGGATTTTTGTTTTTTTTCTTGCTTCTTGGGAATCGAACTGCGGTCGAATATGACAAAACAATAGTCGTGTTTTATGATACAAATCGAAAGTCAAGGGTCAAGGCTCAAGGGTCATACACCTTTAAACTTAATAAAAACCGTAAAAATAACACCACTTTATTGTTTTATCATATTCGACCATTTCGATTCTGGAAATCGAACGAGACGAATTTAGGTTTTACTTTTTACAATAATAAAAGTAGTCTCCTTTGCGTAGAACTTGCCATTTCCAATATTTAAGGTAGTTGCGTCCACGTGGCGTTCGTTTTTACCACCCTATATGTACTTATATATGAATTTAGCTATTAACCAATAGCTTGGTACAAAATGTGCGTTAATACTTTATGATTTCAATTTCTACGAAAGTACAATGGAGCCTTATATGGCCTGGCCCCGGCCGGTTATTGTCGGGGAGAGTGGGGCCAATTGGTAATGCTTAAACAAGATAAATGATTAAAAAAAAACATTATTACTCAAATATATATGGTATCTTATATTATTTTTCTTTTCTGTGTTTTAAT
The DNA here is from genome assembly GCA_927399475.2 of Acleris emargana. Taxonomy (NCBI): domain Eukaryota; kingdom Metazoa; phylum Arthropoda; class Insecta; order Lepidoptera; family Tortricidae; genus Acleris; species Acleris emargana. The sequence continues at coordinate 3,411,199 of OV656847.1, forward strand.
TTATTTATTTCAAATTGTAGTAGTACATAATTTAATAAATAAAGGTAATACGGTGAAATTTAGATTAATTATTACTCAAATGAACGTAAGAATAAGTATTGAAGTCAAAGGTAAGTTACTAGCTAACCCAAGCTGTCTTTGTGTCACTGACATTTGAATTAAACAAATAAGGATAAAGCATGACTAGTAGAGTACCACGGTTGTAATAAGGGCATTACAGTAACCTAAAAAGTGACGTCTTTATTTTTAAAACGAAGTGATAGATGTCTGGAGCAAAGCACCATATCGCACCTTCAGAACAATAGTGACGTAACTCAGAAATTTTGAATTTCGAGTTAGAGCTCTATCATAATCAATTTATGACTTAAAGTTTGAAAGTTGAAATTTTGAATTAGGTCACTATCGTTCTGAAGGTGCGATATACCCATCCATCCAATCAGCCTGTATACACCGTGGGAACGAGTAACCCGACAAATTTTAAACATCGATTCTAGAGCCAATTTGTAGTATATAATGTGATATAACATGTAGTCCAATAAAGCATAATTTCCAAGATATTTATTATTAAAAAGATATTCCATAGTTAATTTAATTCTAACTTTGTCACCTATACCTAAAGCATTATTTACTAAGAAATTGATTAAATTAATTTACGTTGTACGTTGATGACATTGCTATTTACAAGATGAATCTTTCTTAGAAAATATTGCTTTACGTTAAGGTGACAGAGTTTAAATTCAATTAATTATGTTTTTTTTTTAAATAATTAAAAACTCTGAAATTATGCGTTATTGGGCTACATGTTATATCACATTATATACTACAAATTGGCTCTAGCTAGAATCGATGGTTAAAATTTGTCGGGTTACTCGTTCCCACGGTGTATAGACTTCATTGTTAGATATGCCTCTTTGCTATCAACCCACTCTCTTTGGTCCAGCGCTAATTACATCCATTGACTGCCCACTGTTTTACGATGTTATGCACCCAAAGGGCAGGTGGTCAACCCGCGGCAACTCCGTACATCTGCCACCGTTCCTTCCTTACATCACTTAAGGTTCGTTAAATTCGTTCCCCGACGTCAACCACCTCTGTACTACGTCAAATCTTGGTATATGGAACCGACCTTCAAGGTACGACCATTATGCTTAGCATAGCCTTCTTCTTTGCTTATTATGCCACGAACCCTAAACTACTCAAATAAATAAGTACATATCGCCGGTGAAACTGCAAAACCGCGTAAGTAACATTTTAAATAGGGAGCAAAATGCACCTTTTAAATAACATGGTAAGGTTTATTTTGCTCTATCATAAATTTGTTAGTTGCGCGGTTTTGCAGTATTACCGACGATATAGTTAATTGTCTTTGAACGAAAATATCAACTAAACAAATCCCAATCTACTTCAAACTGATGCAATGAATCCAAACAATTCTTAATAAAAGAACTATGAATGTGAATTTCATCACTTCGTTTTATATCGTTCGCCCCCAGCCTCCCCGCTCATTGTTCGGCGTCCTTCACTCGAACGTGACGTTTAATTTGCTCGTTAGATTGGCAACGAATACAACTAAGTACTTCGCAGAATGTACTAAACGAGGGCTAAGAGTTCTTAAAATTCAATGAGTTTAGTAAAACAATGAAGCGATTAGAAATTATGATACTTTCGTGAATGTAAGGGCCGTATTAATAAACTCATCTCGACTGTAATGCCAGTCTCAAGATGCGTCAAAAATGACAGTTCTCTATGGCTTGACGTTTACTTTGACGTATCTTGTGACGGGCATCTCAGCCAAGTTGAGTTTATTAATACGGCCCTAAGTTACAGACACACAAATCTTTGTAAAGTGTAAACGTGTTTGTTTCTTTTATTCAGTTTAACAGCTCAACTAGTTAATATAAAATTAGTTTTTTTTTAGTCAAGAAAATTCACCAAACATCCCTCGAAAATAATGTTTTTAATTTCCTGAGGAACTGTGGGTTACCATGACATAGTAAAGCATGCTTGAACTGGAGTGCAGTTCAGTTTAGAGAGAGAAAGGGACAGAGTTGTTTAACTGCTTTAGCTTTGTCGCTTTCTCTTAACCTAAACTGAACTGCTTTAGTATGTCAAGATAGCCCACCAGTTCTTCAGAAAACAGCATTTAACCTAAAGTTCCAAGTTACATTAGCTTCATCCCTGTCACTCGTGATTCGAGACTAAATCGAAAGTAAGGGAGGAAGCGAAGAATCTCTGGATAAGCCGTCATCGACATAATATCAACTGTTTCAGAATGTTACCTATTAAGTAGTATAATATAACATTGCACGTAATATTACAAGCCGGGGATGGAATCCGGAAGCAACCGTCCGGGTCCAAAAGGCAGCTGACTCAACCCGCATCGAATTACTTCGCATATATGCACAGCCTCACAAATCAAACAGTACCCTTACCATGCCTTACAACTACCGTGCTCGCTAGCGAGTCGAATGCTCTGTCCCTTGCATACTATAACAATACCGTGAGGGACACAGTATTCGACTCCATAGCGAGTACGGTAGTTGTAACTCATGGTAAAGGTTCAGAAAGGACTTCAACAGAACCCGTGTCTCGATAAAATAACATGCAAGCTCGGGCTCAATCATTCTCAGTAAAAACATAATTGCTTTTGAAATATTATATCGTATTATTTTCAACTCGGCTGCCATTACTGTTAAGGTCTAACTCTATGGAACTTGCTAACTATGTAAACAAACCGCCATTTTGAAATTGTCTCTGAATGATGAATTTACTAGTGATGGGCAGTACTCCTTTACTTATGTCAAATCATATCGAATATTAAAATACCGAAATTAAAAAACAAGTAGTTACTTATTTCTAATTTGTTTAATCACGATCTGAAGAAAATTCGGTGCTTGAAGATGATATATCACCAGTATTTATTACAAATGGTGCCGTTATATCATCTGTGAGTGTGATCAGCGTGAGTTAGGTAATGTGTAGGGGCCTTAATATATCGCCAACTTTAGCCACAACACTACCCATCATAGACAATTGTAGATTTTAAAAGAAACAAAAACGTCATCCCATCATGTCCTAATAACCTAACTTATGATTTTTTTTAACTTTTAATGAAATATCCAAAATAGAGTTACATATTTGGTGATTTTGTATTTTAAAGTAACGACCGTTTCAATAGTTTATGGTTTCAATGGTGTTTAATGAGGTCGTGTGAAAATTCAAGGAGAAACAGTGACAAAACAAAGTTAAATCTTTTGTTTACATAGTTAGCAAGTTCCATAGAAATACACTATAAGTAAATATAAGCTACCGTAACGTTGACAACATGATAACAATGTCAAAAGCAATATGGTTTTACCAAGTTGAGCTAGCCCTATAGTTCATTTATTTTAGGATGAGAAACCACAATAACATTACATTGCGTTCGGTCAACTATTTATTACCTAGCAAATAGTACAGTACAATAGTCTGGGAGCCGCAAAATAAAATTGTTTTAATGTCACTTTATTTGCGTGTCGTCAATTGTTACTCTAGTACAAATTGTAAAGAGATTACAGTTCACGAGCCGCAATATAATGTTGTTGTGGTTTCTCATTCTAAATTAAATGAAGTATAGCAATGTGCAAGTTGCGGATTGTTCCCAAAAGCTTGGAAATGTTATACAAGAATTGAGAATATTTTTTGGAAATTCTCTAGTATTTCTCATAAACTTTAACAAATTTGAGAAGATTTAAACCGACTTTAAAAAAGGAGGAGCTTCTATGTTTGTATTTTTGTGTGTTTGTTCACCAAATGTCATCGATATACTCGAAATTTGCTGTATCTGTACGTATGTTTTAATTGGGAAATATCTTCCAATTAAAGGGTCGACCAACAATTTGTCTGGTGCGGGTCCCTTGTAGACGATTATTCAATTTATCCGAGTTAATGCCCTCGTAGAAACCCTTCGTCTTTACAAGAATTAATGTTTTTTTTTGTGAACAGCATAATTATGTACTTAATGCAACAATATCTGTTGGTTAAAATGCCGGACTTGTTGTATTTTGATTTGATACGATTTTTACCGTTAACTAGCGTAGACTATATTTTGACTAGGTGAATCAGGCCTTTAACTATAGTATAAAACTATAGTAGGTATATATGCAGAAGCAACACATCCTTGGTTTCGTATTTCGGAAAAATCTGGATTATAATTAATGACAAATTACCTACAGTTATTACGGGTGAAAACGTCGATTTTTATTTAGCGATCTTAAATATTTGACAATAGCGATTTGAAAAAAATATAGCCTAGGATTAGTCAGGGTTTATGTACCTTCCTGCTAGTTTTTTTAAAATCCGTTTTGTAGTACAGAGTACCCTCAAACACAAACAAACAAAATTTACATTTTATCAACATTCATAAATGTTTCGCATTGAACAATGCGACCTATTTATAATAGCTTTAGTGAATGTATAAAGAGTATTAAGTGCCACATTACATAAAACAGAAAACACAGAACGTGTAACCTTCTTTATGTAACCTAAACCGATAATCCTGATTACGAATACAATAAAGTTACGTGAACTACGTCCCTACGTAAAACACGACTTTAACATTCGAAAATCCTTTGCACACGGCAATGACATTTCAGCCTCGGGTTAATCGACACTATATCGCGTCAGATTGCTATATGAATCAGCAAGCGTGGTCCTAAACGTGTTAAAAGTGTGCCAGTCTTAATTCGCGAACCGTTAAGCAGCTTGCATTACTGATGCGGTTTCGCTTTCGTCATTTTTTAGCATACCCGTGTCTAAATGCGGGGGAATTCTTTACCAACCGATTGTCGTACCGTTAAAACCTCTGGAGTCATGGTAGGTTTTCGAAACTCATCATCATCATCATCATATCAGCCTGTTGCAGTCCACTGCTTGACATATTCCTCCCCCAAGAAACGCCACAACGCACGATCTCCCGCCCTTTGCATCCAGTCACTGCCAACTGCCTTCTTCAGGTCATCGGTCCATCTAGGAGGGGGATTTTCGAAACCAGCACCATAATTATCATCAGTTCATGTCTCCCAAATCACATGTTTTTGGCTTTACTCCTTCAGTCGTTTCACCTTGTCACAAAGCTGCCTATACTTTACTTTATGGCATGAAGAATCTAATCTGCAATCCTAAGATCGCAAATTCGTTGCCAACCCTGAGGACTAAGATAGATTGCCTCTATGCTAGATATTTTACCAGTTGGTAGCGATCCGGGAGGACCTTGCACAAAGATCTACCACCACAATTCCTTTGCCGATTCAAACTCTCCATTCTAGGACTCTCTGTCCTAACCGCCAGCAACGAATGCTCGCAGCGAACATATGTACGCATTTGGCAGGTCGTGATTCGTTATTTTTATAATTGACTACATTGACAAAGTTCTCGATCGCGAGCCTACGGACTTACGCTAAACTGCTCAAAGATTTCATGACAAAAGGCCAATTAAATTGCTTTGCTTTTAAACTTTGCTACAAGTTATTTCCTTAGAATTTGCTTGTTTTTTGCATTACATATGCATTAATTGGTACGCATCAAGAATCGGCAGGTTAATTACACTACCATCTTACTAACGTATCCCCGAAACAAGAACTAGGAAATAATATTAGGCTAGCTATCCAGAGAGGTAACGCAGCCAGTGTCATAGGGACGATGCCGTGACCGGACCTGCTATAGGGGATGTTCTTTTTATAGTGGTGATTATTATTTACATCATTAATATATGAGTAGCTTAGTTTTATTTTAATTTAAATGAGTTTAGTTTTAACTTTTAATTCTTAATAAATAAATATTATAAATCTATAAATTAATTTAACCTTTGACGTGTAATTTTATCGAGAAATACAAATAAATGAGTATGAGTATGAGTAAGAACTAGAGTAGTTAGACTTGAATGAATGAATTCGACATCGTTGACTCCATTGCGAATATAACGATAGAGAATACCACCTGTAAAGTATATAGGCCAGTTAGGATAGTCATTACCGTGACCGTGACTTTGTAGGTTGCGTGGATCGTCTTTACGCGCGATATGAGTTTTAAATTATGATTATTACGTGCACTAAGTCTAACATTAAGGTGCAGAACAACCTTATCAGTTTGTACAGAGCATTCTAGCGGTATAGGCTCTTAAAAATTATATTTTGTCTATATGTGAAACTTTTCCGACTGAGAGACAAACCGCTGGACCTAGGGACTGATTTGGATCAATCAATCAATCAATCAATCAATCAATCATTTATTGTTATCACCTAGAGGCACATACATTGAAAAGAAAAGGTGTTGTTTCTAGATTAAGTCAGTTCCACATGGGCGCCCTGAAACGGCACTATAATATTTAGTTACTTAAAAGCAGGACAATGACATGCATGATACATGCATATAAGTCCTAATTCTATGTTTGACAAATAAAATCAATAAATATGTCAGTAAATTAATGTCAAAAACTTATAGTTAATTCATTCATGTCAAATATATTATTATTTAACTGTCAGCATATTTTAATTTTAACAATCCTTACGGGCCAAATATGTAGCAAGTTGAAGTGGCAGTGGGCAGGGCGTGTCTGTCGCAGAACCGACGAGAGGTGGAGCAGGAAGGTTCTCGAATGAAGACCACGCGTAGGCAAACGTAGTCTAGGACACCCCCCGGCTAGATGGACCGATGACCTGAACAAGGCAGCTGGCAGTGACTGGATGCAAAGGGCGGGAGATCGTGCGTTGTGGCGCTCCTTGGGGGAGGCCTATGTCCAGCAGTGGACTGCAACAGGCTGATATGATGATGATGACGGGCCAAATATTGGCTGATACTATAGAACAAATGTCGCAATAGCCACTTTGTAAGCTGGAGGGACCATTCCATGCGCGCCCTAAAATCGACCATCATCTGGAAGACAGCTATAGCTGAAAACTAGTTCTACGTATACAAAGTCGCTAGTTTCGCAAGAACACTTGAACAGCTAATGCTCAATGTTTTGTACACTACAAGCAATAAATACTCGTACAGTTTATGTGCACCTTTAAGAGACTTGGCAGGAAACCTTGAAGGGAAGGACGGCTAGCGCTCCATGATGTAACGTGTGTACACTGCCCGGCGGTGCTGATTTAGCACTGAATAACCATTGTTTTTTTTTTAAATTAAGTATTACGTGTAAACGCCTTATTATATTATGAATATTACAATATAATTATGTTTATTATGTAAAAACTTTACGGCGTGTAAAAAAATCATAGAATGTACCGAAGAAGAAAGAAAAATGTCGGATACGCCAGGGACAGCTCTTAAATGTGATGATGATGGTGATGCGGCTAAAAAAACAGAAATGTGTACATTAAAATACCTTACCATAGAGTAAATGCATAATTCGCAAAAAAACGATGAAGTGTACAACGATGTCCTTGGAAAAGGTTTACACAGGAAAAGGAACTTGTTTAAAGGTTATTTTGTATAACAAACGGCAGGAAATGCGGATTTCCCATTAAAAAACTGAACTAAGTTTTTGTCACGGAAGTATTCAAAATCGTTGTTATTAACCGACTTCAGAAAATAGAGGAGGTTCTCAATTCAATTGTATTTTTTTTTTGTAAAGTGTTCCTAGTTCCAATAGCTGTTTTGGAGAAATAGTAACACTAGTAGATAACCGGAACAAATGGGTTTCAAAAAGGTTTTGGCATACTTTGGTACTGCTTAATTAAGAATAGAAATAAGAAGTATTTATTTCCCCCCAAGACTAGTGAAGTTCAAACAAAATTTAATTCGAGTAATAATAAAAAAAAACGCTGTGACAAAACGAACATATTCAAACCACCAGTGTACGCATGCGGATGTGTGTCAGGTAAGCTTGTAAAAAACCTGCATGACGGACAGTTGTCAACGCTGGACTTGACAGCTGTCAAATCGGGCCTCTTTGAACGGCTCGACTATAGGCGATAACACGAACGAAACAAACACATACGCCTGTTTGAACTGATTGTATGTGAATGAAGTTAAAAATGTGTAACAATACAAACTCTTACCCCCTTACTTATAAACTTGGAATAAGCTTGGAATAGTTTATGTCATGCTTTGTCCTTATCTGTAATTGTGACATTAGCATCTGACAGAAAGTGACAAAGCATGGCATAAACTATTCCAAGCTTATTACACGTTTATAAGTAAGGGGGTTAGAGACTTGTTGTATTAGAGCGATATCGGTCGCGAGTTCAACACCCGAGGTGATATTTTTAGTGTTTAGCGGCGGTCTAACGGGAAAGCCGGGTGCTGCACAGTGGGGCCAGGCCAGGCATCTGGACACAGCTAATTCATACTTACGAGTTATATTTGACTCACTGGGCAAAAGTCACATTGTAACTATTACACTGGCGAGCATTAATGTCGGGTTGTAAAGAACTTTAGTGCAATGTTATTTTTGCTCGTGAGTATATTGCAATTTTAAATGTTAAGTTGTTAATAAGCTAATAATGTAAGTACATATATTTAACTATAACAATGCTTGCTTACTAAGCGTATTTGTTAGTATTCCTTTCTAATCAAGGTGAAACAAAGAATTGACGTGAAATTTGAAGCAACCAGGAGGGCCGGAAACGGACAATGGCTGACAAAACGGATGTTGTAACCGGCTGTAGGTTGCGGTAACCGGTCACCATCAAAAGTACCTTAAATTTGTGAAAACCGCAAATTATGGTTTGTACTTTTATTGAGTAATACCAAATCGGATTTCCCTGTTTTGAAGTTACGGAATAACTTAGTAGGTATTTACATTATTCGCAATATTCGTAACTATTAGAATTAACTGCATAAATTGGGTAAACATTTTAAGGGCTAGCTGGAAGATATATGTTCATACTAGTTCAAACTAACTTTAGATCATCATCGTTTGTTGTTTTTGTTATGTACGATAAAGTGTTTACAGCAATACTTTAATAGCAGGTACATTACTACAGAGGCCGGGAAGAAGAGGGTTGCCGGCCGAGTGATATAGGCGGATAGTTACGAGGCTGGCAACCCCTATCCACGGCCTGGTATGTATAGTGCTTTTCTCAAACATATGCAATAAAAAAAATGCTATTTAGCCTGTTCATAAACACAGCCGCCATTTTTTTTTTAAATACTTCCCGGCCTGGGCCTTCAATTTTGTATAAAATTCCTTTACAGTTCTCTCGAGTTGCTCCGCCCGAAACGTGATACTTTGAAGCGTAAAATAACCAACATAACGCCAACATTTCATTGCATGATTGAGAAATAATATTGCCAATACACTCCGACAAGCAATCTTAATTTTCCTTTTTGCCAAGCATATAAGTCTTCCTTGTTTATATATATATATGAGTATCCTACTGCTGGGGCCCATTTCTCAAAACTCAATAGTCTAATAATATTAGTCCATGCGGAATATTTTACTAGTAGCCGGGTAGTGAATTGTATTGAGTGAACTAATATATTATTAGTGTCGTGAGCTTTGGGAAATAAGTCCCCGGACTAGGGCCTCCTATTCGGTGCCTTTTCAGCCAGTTGTTGATGAAGGAATCCAAGTCCTGCTATCTCCATTTAAATCTTAAATCATTTATTTGTTTGTCAAGCATAGGTTTATACATATAGATTATAGATCTTTAATACAGTTATGGTTATGTCCCTTTATGTGGTACCTCTCGGCATACAAACATGCTGTGCAGCACGCTTAAGCTAAAATTACGTAAACATATTCATTAACATTCAATTCTATTACAATATATTGCTTTTTATCTTCCGTCCAAAAATTCTTGGAAGGATAGGCCTTTTTTGTTGAGAAAATATGAAGATGTTTCTTAAATGTTTTTGTGTTTTCAATTTCTCTTATGTTTCTTGGTAACCTATTGAACATTTTAGAAGACATGCCAAGAACACTCTTACTGAGTAAAGCGGTGTGAGATGGTATTGGTTTTACTTTATGCTGGAGTCGAACACTGAAGGTTTTAAATAAGTTCCCGTTGGCATGAACAAAATCTGATACTTTGGGGATGTAAAGGCATGGAACGGTTAGAAGTTTAAGAGGTGTATATCTGTCTTTTTCTTTACATTCAAAATGAACAACTTTAAACGCCTCCTGCAAAACAAACTAGATGTCTCCGATGACTGCTAAATAGCTCATTTCACCCAGTGTCTCCAGTGAGTAACCAGGCGTCTGCAACAATTGGCTCCGCTTCAACAGTGAATCAGCGCGTGCGCAGGACTTACTAATCGGAATCGCCGCGTCATCAACCGCATGTGGGTTAGCTCGATAATGCTGGGGGCCTAGTGAAAAGTATCTGTCGACTTACCTCGTAATAAAATGGTCATGTACACGGTTATTGGTAAGTTTACCTATTCCCCTCTAGGGGTTATGGAGGAGATCATTTGCAATCATTTTGGTCCCATAATACCCTACGCAAAAGTTGGTATTTTTTTCTGTTTTTGTGTCATTCATTTATGTTGGATAAACTGATAACAAAACAAATTAACGTGTACAGATAATTCTACTTTTAATATTGCACAAGAACAGCAATTTTACCTTGTACAAAAGTTATTAAAATAATGATTTAAAGTGTTTTTTTTGTTGTAAATATTTGAAGAAGCGTTCTGACATATTTTTGCAAAAAACTAGCATTAAAAAACTATTCCACGTCTATGTTTCTCTCAGCTTCAAATTTAAACCTTTCGTATTTTATAATACGAAATAAATTCCATACCACGTATTGGTAAGTACTTTGGCTTTAACAAAAACGGCCCAGCTACCGGTTCGACGCCATACTTTTTATTTAATAACGACCCATACAATGTGGCGCAGAGAAAGTGCACTTACGTCATTACCGTGATGATCGGCGCGTCAAATCGGTCGTTGTGATCCGTCTGTCGCTGTAAATAGGTATGTGGGACGGAATACAGACATAAGTTTGTTTATATCTTTCTTAGATAATTTAAGTCTAATGGCTAATACAGACTAACAGTCCGCTAGCCGAGTTTGAGCTATCAGTTCATCGTATTAGAAGAATAAATATAAATAATGCCTGTTTCCCAGAGGGGTAGGCAGAGACCACTCCTTTCCACTTGCTACGATCTTGACAAATTTCTTTCGCTTATTCATCATACACCGAGTCATGCACGCACGTCGGTTTCGGGTACTTAAGATTCGGCCCTTTTCCAGTATTTCTCCGATTTGATTCGAAAAAGTACGCCTAGGGCGGCCCCTTCCGACCCTTCCATTCACCAGAAGAACTAAGGCCCAGAAAAAGACAATTTATTTATTTATTTAAATAGACACACCAACAGTAACATAAACAGATTATACAATGGTAGAAATACGAGTCACATTCCCGTTTATGCACCAATTATAGGCGTGCAACAGCATTGGCACAGATACTAGAGACAAATTAACTAAAAACTAAAGACAAGATGGTGATGATTCAATGATGAGTGATGAGAATGATGATGGATTGACAAAAAAAAATACAGTTCTCGAAATCGTGTACGCTAACCTTAAACAACTTGTCTAGCCTCACAGTGACGAAGGGTGAAACTGTGGAACGAACTCTCTTAGGCGGTATTTACTAAGGCACGGTATGCTATGAGCCTATGACATGGGGGCCTCTAAGAAAAGGGCTTTCATTTCAACGGACCAACCACTCTTCTTGAGTTGCCGGTGCTCATGAGCGGGGGAGGTATATGACTAACACGTGTGCTGGATTGCCTAACTCTTGATTAAAAAAGAATATAACTTTTAATTTTAACCGAGTTAATCCGTCTGTTACTCTGGGCCGGGCGTCCCTGATTCTGTAGTTTTGAAGTATGGTACGCCATTTTTAAATTTAAATAAACATTAATTACATTATAAAGTTATTTTGTTAGTCTGTGTGTTTCCGACCCGTGTTTCAAGTATCTAGGCCCTGTATGGTGTCTTATTAATGGTGCCTTTAAAGCTATGTATTCAACTTTATAAGCTGTAAATTCAGTTGGGTTTCTGGCCTAATTTGAGCTGTCTTCATTCTCTAAAGGCCGTATTAAAAAAAACGTATCTTGCCCGACTGTGTTGACACTTCAAATGACAGCTGTCAGTGAAGACTTGACGTTTACTTTAACGTGCATCTCATCCAAGATCAGCGTCGCCGGTTACAATCCGGTGAGTTTAAGATGTCCCGCTTAAGATAGTATAGATATCTAAATGTCACAATTCGCATTTTATTTGTCCTTGCTCTACGCTTTTATTTTATAAGGATGCAAAAATGAATTGAAACTGATCAATTTGCCATTTTAGATCATTTCTCTAGGTGTTTATTGTGTATTTAGTGATGATATGACCTTTTGAACCTACCGAAATACAGGTATGTTTAGGTATAGGGATAAAACAACCGGTAAAATTACTAAGTAGTATAATCTTCAGATTGATGATATGATCGTAAATTCTTCTAACAATTAGGAGGCCTGTGTACTCGTTTAGATTTTAATGGCATGAAGAAAAATCCCTATGTTGTTTAGTACATGGAGAGAAGTTTTGTTTTTTTTATGGCATAGGAAGGCAAACTAGCACACAGGCCAGCTGATGGTAAGTGGAAAATGTGACCCATAGACATTCGCATTCACAAGACTGCAAATGCACTGCCAACGCTGAGGACTAAGATGGAATGCGTTATGCTAGTCATTTCACCGGCTGTCTTATCCCCAAACATGCACAACAATGCAAAACTGCTGCTTGGCGGTAGGTTAATGGATAAGATGGTGGTAGTGGTACCAACACGGACCCTGCACAAGGTTTGCCCACAAGTAAAGTTAGCTTGCATAAGGAAAACGTTTAGCCAGAGACCACGGTAAAAGCCAGTAAACACTCTTTACTGTGTGTACCCAAGCAGTCTTCACGATGACACAACAAAGCCCACATCCTTATAAACACGTTTAAGATATTTTACAACTTTCACCGTTTTCAAATCATGGATTGGACGTGACATACAAACCGCCGGAACGACGTTTTGCGTCACTATAATTGATTCACACTTCACCGGTTTTTTTTGTTAGCGTTGAGAACATGTTTGAGATTTCATATTTATATGTATTTTGAAGCTGTAATGCAAAGAAAATTATGTAACGACGATATTACGAAATATTCTTAGTAAGGTGTAAATTTTAAGATATTTTTGGAATTAACTTTTATGTGGACGATTCACTGTTGAATTGTCTTTATTTAAATAAGAATTTTAATGTTAGGAGGATTTTTCTCTATCCTTAAAACTAGTTCGATTTTTACGATTTTTGAATATGTTGTAGATATCAAGAAAAACGATGTCTGTACATTTTCCTTTCCCCGAAAATACTTCTTAGAATGAAACAAATTTAAAAAACAAAAAGCAGAAACGTAAAGACCTAGTTCTTTATTATAACTAAAACATATTCAAAAATCGTGGAAATCGGACTTGATTTAGGGGGTGAGAAACGTAAACGGCCGGAGCTAAATTTGTATGGTTTTTTTTTGACAGCCATTCGATTATAGCGGCGCTTCACAATATATATAACTTCGGTTGAACTGCAAAACCGCGTAAGTAAGATTTTTACAGGAGCAAAATGTACCTTATTAATAATATTGTAAGGTTTATTTTGCTCTATCATAAATTTGTTAGTTACGCGGTTTTACAGTATCACCGACGATGCGTTCATTAGTACAAGCGAATAACTTTTGTTATTAAAATTGCATAACTTAATCATTACATAATGAAAATAATCTTAATCGACGAATGAATAAGTACGATGACTATATGCTAATTTTATTATTATATAATTGTCGTTATGTATCTACAATATAGATCCTACGACATTTTGCAATAAAATAATAAATTCAATGAAATAAATGTATTATATGTCTTTTTTTTGGAGCATTTGTTATTGGAAATGATGATGTAAACCATAAAAGGAAATACATAATTCATTTAATTTCTATTATATTTTCAGATTGATTCAGATAGTAGTATAATTTTTAAAATGGCAGTACAAGATATAACTCTTCCTATTTTCTGCGATATGAAAGAAAGGGACAGGTAGATCTACATCTTAGCTGATTCATAGATACTGGTTTCTGGAAACCGAAATATCGGCTCTTAGGCAAATAGATTTTTATGCGCCGACTGGCCAAGTTTTATTGCTCGTAAGTGTACCTTTCTCATATTATTATATTAATTCATACGAATTTATGAATGATTCTAGATGTTTCTATTTTGCACCTTGTAAGCATACATATAGATATAATTTATTGGAGCAAAAGAAACCAGACCAATTCCATCAAATCTAACCTCATTTCCGGTAGATTTGCTAATTTCCTTCTAAAGTTATGCAAGCCTTATCTAAGACTGCATAAAAATCAAACTGAACTTAATTATGCTCGTAAACGATTGATTAACTGTGCATGTATTTGCATACATTATAATATTTCCGATTGCATCCTTGCATACAGAAATAGTTACGTATTGTGGCTAGATAAATGGCGTTGTAAAGATATAATTATGTAACCAATTTATTTATTATTGGTCACATAAATTCACGTGATCAAGAATCATCAAGCCCCTAGAATAAGGTACTTGTTTAACCTTTTACCATCAACTGCCTGTTTAGACTTACCATTATAGCTAGAAAGTCGCGTTAAAGCTTTTAATTGATGGCATAGTGAGCTTATTTATAGAAAATCTTCTGTGAGAGCTTTCGCCTTTCTCTGAAGTGCTTACCTGAAACAAAAGAGAAGATTTTTATGATTATGTAATTCAACAGGTTTCACTTATATTATAACATAATCTTGAATTTAGAACCTCCTTTTTTTAAAGTCGGTTATAAAGGTGGTTGTTTTGCAGTTGCAGCCCTGCATCTAAGTAGATAAGGTCTGAGGTTTATTGGGTTTATAAGTAGGAGATGCATTAATTACTATGGTTAAGACAGGTTTTAACCACTTTAATAACTATACCTAACTAGATTTCTTGAAGACATTCTGTTATGTTATGTTTTTTAAGAAATTACATTAAATTAATAAGTCTTTTTTTTAATTATAAATGGCAGCCTTGTACTATGGGTAGGTACTAGATAACGATATAAATACTTATATAGAGAAATATATACTCAAATACATAGAAAACATCCATGACTCAGGAACAAATATTCGAGCTCATCACACTAATATATGCCCTTACCGGGATTCGAACCCAGGACCGCTAGCTTCGTAGGCAGGGTCACTACCGACTAGACCAACGCGTCATCTTTTGTTAGCTCAATAGCCTGTGTACAGTCGGCCATTTATAAGTGACTACAGACACTGGCTGCATTACCTCTCCTGATAGCTAGCCCAGCTCTAGGATCTCCGGAGGATAATAGGGCCTTAATAAAGCTTTTCATATCAGCTGACCAAGGTCCCATGGTCTCCACTGCAAGCACCACAAATTCGTAATTATTTAATAATGATGAATATTTGCGGCGTTTGATGGTTTGGGCCTGGTCAGCTGCTGCACCGGCCCGATTACGGGTTGACTGGACGTGGGAAAGGGCGAATGTGTCAACACACGTCGCGTCCCACACCAGTTTCCACGGCACCAATGTATACACTTGTGTACCCTGTCGCTGAAACTCCTTTGACAGATTACCAATGCAAACGTGACGTTAGAGTGACAAAGACCGACTGTACTTTATACTTATAAACCAATGGTTTATTTTTCATAGCATATAAAGCTGTAGCATAAAAAATACACCTGATTGATTCAAACACTTAATGATGACTTAAAACAACATACAAGTAAACATAGCTTCGATCCGTTATACGAAAACAATAGAGAAAGCCAATTTAAAATCATACTACTTTGTTGTAAGGTCGTTTTTAAATTGTAGATGTTGAGAGGAAATCGTGACTGACTAGTGAAGCGACGATACATTAACGGGATAGTAACGTGTTGGTTACTAAACGATTTAGTAATTTTTTTTGTCTCGTTTGTGTTACTTGCACCTGTTTGCTAATTGTAATGTTCTGATTTTGTAATAACGGTCGACACATTTATTACGTGGCGAGCGGCGTAAAGAAATTGACAGAGATGTAAGGAGCATGCCACGAGCGAGTCGTTACGCGATGGGATGAATTATATGCATGTCTTAGACACCTGCCGCCTGCTTGCTTCATTTCTAATCGAATAGAACTCTCAGTGTAATTCCTTCGTCAGAATATATTTCAGAAGATACCTACTCTATGACAATGAAAGAAACTAAAAATTTAAACTATACTTTTGGAGAAAAAGCTGAAACCAGAACGGCCATCACTTGCTACGGTTAAGTCATTATTTAAAAGTATAAAAAATAAGGAAACTAAAATTATTAATAAACCATATTTTTTTGGTCCTTCGAACCGTACATCCGACGCATACAATGACCACGTATGGCTCATCCCCATTACAAATCCGAGTGTCAGCTTCCAATCTAATAAGTCAAAAATGTTAAGCAAAATCTTCGCTATTAATGTTTGAAGCACATCAATTAACCAAAGTACCGAACTAATTACCAGCAGACAATAGACTTTCTTTGCATTATGTCTCTGTTCTCACCGTTGTTAACAAACATTTGCAACTTTATCACAACGATTTAAGGTCCAGTATTGGTTTATTGTGTAACAGTCTGTTTCCCATCGGTGTTATGTATTAATGTGCTGTTATGTTACCTTAACTGTAACACAATTGTTTATTTTATTGAAGCTCTCATAACATTAATTCAATATCTCATAATAAGGATTAACTCTTCCAAACTGTATTTTGGACTTGTGGCATGCTTTATACATTTCTATGCATTTGTTTTTGCCGCTTGTCGCTCGTCGCCTGTCGCCTCTGCTGCCACGGTCGTGCAAAGTCGTGGCTATGCCGTAAGCTCAAAGTTGTGGCCAGACAGTTATGTTACAAACCAGTTGCGCGCTTCTCTTGCCGGCTACAAAGCCCGTTCTGCTAATATGAAATAAAAAAAATATATTTAATATTGACTTACAATTTCATATAAGCATTTAGTTTAAAAAAATACAAGTTTTGGTTAACCTGTCAAATTTATAGTATACTTTAAATAGCACCATTGACTTTACTGTTAACTGAACAAGGTTCATTTTGCATTAGCTATTTAGTAGTACATTCGCCCTTTTAATTTAAGTAAGGTGCTATTAAAATATTTCAGACGATTATCACGATGAAACCCGGAACTGCGTTGAAAGCGCATTTAACAAGTTTCGCCCGGCTTTGGGAACTATAGGGTTTGGCGCAAGTTATAAGCTATGATCGGTATAGGTAATGCTTTAGTACCTACTGCTACATTTCTTCTCGTATAAGAGAGATAGCAAACATTTTTTATTTCATTCACGTGTAAACGTAAAGTTCACGCTTGAGGGTGCGTTCGGCTATGTTATTTATTTTTAGGCATGTGACAGATGTTTTTCCTATCTCAATACATTTCATAGAATGCAGCTTGGGTAGCCATACTAGCCATTCTGACGTGAAACTTTAGTAGCGCCTACCTGAATGCATACTAAAAAGGATGTTTAAAAAAGTATTAGCAAATTGCAACAGTAAAAGTCCCTCCCTATACCTCCCTCTTACTCGATCTCATACGGTCTTTTCCGAGTCTAATGTAACTAACCCAAACCCTTAAGACTTTTTACGACCTCGTGTATTCACAGGTAACTAAGGTAAGAAGGGAAATAAGAGGAATGCTTTCTGCCAAATGTACACACTGTGAAAAAAACGTCAGTAGCATTTAGCGATAACCACATCGCTTCAGCTTCACACTTGCGGCTTATAATTTCGTATACATTAGGTCTTACGAAACCGTCTTATGTTTTATAGTCCATTGAGGCAAGTTCAGTGGCGGACAGGGCATTGACCCAACTCCTGCGCACCTCTAATTTATTGTTTCTTTCTTTTAATAACTTGTTTAGTGCGTTCCCGGATGAATAGAGAGAGAAAGGTGTAGTAACTTGGTAGAACGTATAATAGCCGCGGCCTGTTGGCTTTATTAGTAGCTGTAGTGCTGTTGTTCCTTATTTGATGTTTAGGTATACTAGTTGTTGTCCGTGTCCGCGTCTTTGTCCTCGTAATGTCGTTTATCGGTACTCCCTCAGGAACTGTAAAATTTTCTAGGTTAAAGTGTCCCCGTAAAATATACAGTCTTTTCATCGAAATTGGTTAAGCTGTTTAGCAGTGAAAGCGTAACAAACGGACATGTAGACAGTTCGGACCATGCCTAACAAACAAAGCCAGCAAGCCATTCGGCTTTCTGTCATCCTATGATTGATTTTTTTGGTCAGATTGTAACCTAGCAACAATACTTATTAGCGTATAAAATTAATTAAATCGAACACATAACGGATTTGGAATTATCATCGACGATATATAGCGTTTGTCTCTATCGCACTTTCATATTTGCCAGCAAGAAAGGAATGAATGCGATATGTATGGTACGGTACATATGTACCGTACTAGCCCGACGGAAGCCACCTAAAAGGATCACAATGGCTTGTTGTTATTTTTGTATTTTATTCCTAATTTGAGGAGTAAGTATCGTAAATATCCGCTTTAAACCGTACATCCTTCAGATCATATTATATAGTAAAAATTGCTGTAGTTTTTCCCTATTTGGCAAGTATGTATGAGTGAGAAAGTTTCGACGACAATTACTTGATAAAATATAAATATAATCAGATTTATAGAAGGCACAAGGTTATATCGACATATTTGTGTCGACATAAACCTATCACTATTTATTTTTTCCTATGTCTGGCAACATTTTCGGCTGTCAAGTTAGTTCGCCTAATTCCGGACTCGACTATAGTCAATCATATAATTTAAAGGTTATATTAGAATGGTTTGGCACAAGGCCTCCACGTCCTCCAGATTTATGTAATTTCTGAGGTTTCTGACCTTTTTTAAAAAAGGATTTTATCTAATCCCCCCACCAAGTTGGAACAGTTACCCATTGTAAGACATAGACTGCTGGACAAAGGAACTACTTTAATATCGCCACAGCACAGCCCTAAGTTATAATTGTATGTTATCATATCATCACTTTAATCTATGTACTCCGTTATTGTCTAAACTAAAACTATGCTACTCAAATATTAAAGATGTAAATAATAATCACCACTATACAAAGAACATCCCCTCTAGCAGGTCCGCTCGCGGCATGATCCCTATGACACTGGCTGCATTACCTCTCGCACCAGCTCTAGGATCTCCGGAGGATAACATGGCCTTAATAAAGCTTTCATATCAGCTGACCAAGGTACCATGGTCTCCAGTGCAAGCACCACAAATTCGTATTTTTTAAATAATGATGAATATTTGCGGCGTTTGATGGTTTGGGCCTGGTCAGCTGCTGCACCGGCCCGATTACGGGTTGACTGGACGTCCCACGTCCCACACCAGGGACCTACCCAGTTTCCACGGCACCAATGTAGCTCCGTCTGGTCGCTTGCCATCGTCTCTATGCAAACCTGCTGGTTCTAGGACAGCTGGTACAGAGGCAGTGGCAAGCGAACGACGGATCAGATCATTAATTGTGCCTGGCTGACACTTCTAAAGCATGAAAGGCCATGTCGTCCCAGCTCACTCACTTCCTTCTGCAAGTATGAGGTTTATTTTAGGTTTTTTTTAATATAATTGTATTATATTATTTGTAGAAGAGATGTGGAAATTTGAAGATGACGCTACGGTGATGATTGCACAATAAAAGACACATCGTGATCCTATTGCGCACGTCACCCATCGAAACACCAGCACATTCTGACCTCCAACATGTACCAGTTACTTTAATCCTACCAGTCAAAATATGATGGTCGTAAACCGTCACGCTCAATAAGCAGGAATTCCTTCAACTTTCGCCCCGGATGAACAGTTTCTTATTCATTGGAGCCCGTGGGAGCTCCCGTCGGGACGCGCTTGGCTGACCCGCTGCCAGGAATTAACATGGGAGGAAGCATACAACGTAACTTGAATCGTCGCTTAGAAGTTATCCGGTCGTTTTAAAATGTTTTAATGGATTCACAACAGAAGTACTTAATGGCTTATGTATGTCCATAGTCAATGATATTTAGAAGAATATGAAGATATAAATAATAGCAATGCAATAGTAAACCGTATTGCACACATCTGTCTGTCTTTATCGTTAAGATTAGACTCAATTTTATAATAGCTTGTATTTTTCGCAATGTTTTAATTGTACTTAGTAATTCTTCTGCATCATTAAAAAAAGTATTATTACGTGTAACTGCTAGCGTAGCCCTAGACTGTCATTGTACTGGCAAAAAAAAACCCCGCTTGTGAAAGTATCCTATGAGAAATTTTAGCTAATTTCCAAGAATCTTAATTTTTGCAAGAAAAGAGAGCAGTCTCAGTACTTTCTAAACCAATTTCCATAATTTTAGGAATGTTTTGCAGCTTCAAAATTGCTCATGTTGGCATTGTTCTTGTCCAACAAAATTAGAACAGGGTTAATTCCTTAGCATTTATTTGCATGATTTATTTCACGTAAAATTACTTACATCCCAATTCATCAACCGAAGGACAAACTAACATCTCATTCCAACTGCATTCCACAAACCCTCACAATTAGAATACTTCCTTCTCTCCCCTCACTTTACTCTATGGAAGTTTATTTTTACGCGGCGCCACTGATCTTCAGTTAATTACCGGCTTCCTCTGCCCTTTGTTTGTGTTCCATACAAACATCCATACAAGGTTCTGTTTTGGTAGAATTCACGGCCACTTAGAACTAATTTGGGATCGTTCTTTAATTAACGCTTATGGAGTTGGGTAAGATGAAAACTTGGTTTATGTTTGTCTATGATTTTAAAATAGGGTTTATGTGTTTTTTATAGGGGTTTAGAAGAATAGCGTTTATTTTGGTTAGTGGATCTTTATTGAGACATTGATTTAGCGTTATATAGGATGGTTTTTTTCAGAGTACGAAATAATTACTCAAACTTAACTTTTCATGTATGTGTAGGGTGTGTCACCTTAGTATGGGAAAAAACATGGGTTTTTTTAGACATCTTTGGCTCACTCAATTGAGGTAAAGTTTTTGGATCTCCATACTTAGAGCTTAAACTGAACCACTCTTACAACACCAATTAATCGGGTTATCCAACAAATAACTTTTTAACTTGGGAAATTACATTTATAGCACAAACTAATCAAACAAGCATTCTTATCATTAAACGTTTTAACTGCGTGCGTTAGAAGATATGTGAATTGATTGATTACATCAAAACATGACCACTTTTTATGTTTTTCTTAAACAAGACAAACATTTAATATAGTTTATGTATTAATTACACACATACCTTCACGCCTGTAATCCCAGAGCGGGGTAGGCAGAAGAGCTACAGAATTACCTACAACTTTTAAAACTTGTTGATAATTCAGTAATTACATTTTGCACAAATAGGCTAAGATGTTTACCAGTGTATTAGTGACAGGTTGCAAGCCCATCGCCTAACAGTACTACAAGCCTATTAATTATACAGTAAATAAAAAAAAACAGATTTAACAAACCTCGTATCATGCCAATGTTACCAAACTTCAAGGTCAATGAGCGAGCCAAAAGTACCAATAAATCTTAAATCTGTAAATGCTAATCTCAATTACACTTCAAAAAGGAACTTTTGTGTTGTATTACTTTTCGAATTTCACAGTTTGAAAAAAATTACACTCCTAGTATATAGGCACTGTACGCAAACTGGTGCATAAAGGTAAGGTTAGGGCATAAGCAGAGGCAGTTAAAAGGCACAATTAGTTTACCTATATATTTTACTCCTAGATCGAATTAATATGATAAGTATGCCACCAGATTGACTTCTTGTATACTATCAATTAGTTTGTTTTGCCATAGTTCCATACTGGTTTCGACTTCACATTTTGAATACGTAGATAAAGGTCAATTCGAGCCAATTATTTGACAATTTTATTGTTGTCATACCTGACTGCAAAATGTTATCTAATAATGCATTTTACCAACACTGATCCAATATAAATAAATCTAGCAATTGAAATAGCCGGTCAATCTTGGCAGTTAAATGTGTATGAATGCAAAGCAGTTTTATTGCTGCGCTGATATGATGTCATTCAATCAGGGATATCCGTTAGCAGAGCTCGTGAAAACCTTTATCAAGACGGATATATCGTTGCGGTGCAAATTATGTTTTATTATGGTATTTTTTTAAGAATAAGAACAAGAATAAGAATAATTTATTTATCAAAAAGTACATGTTACTTGTGTCCTGTGAATGTTTTCGTGAAAAAGAAAACGTACAGGCGGCCTGACACGCTGCGTTAATAGCGTGACAAAATGTGGATAAAATATCCGTTACTTTTTGACACGTATAAGTACGAGAGTGACGGATGCTTTATCGACATTTAGTCACGCGATAAACGCAACCATACTAGGCCCGTGGACATAGTTTTTCATAATAACTACAACATTTCGAAAAGCGTAAAAATCGGACTATGTTTAAGAGCAGAGAAACGTTATCAAGAATTCTATGGGAATGTTTAGCTTCACAATCTTCTTAAAGGACAGAGGTATCTTCAAGTAATAAAATGTTTGTTTTTAATTTGACTGAAGTTTAATAATTTAATAATAGGTCTTCTAAGCACACTTTTTGCTCAGTTTTGTGGTATAAATAACCAGATACGAGACGATCTGTTCAAACCGGTCACCCCACTTTTTGCCAAGCATACAAAACTGGCATGGGTGACCTCTTCACGGATCGATGCTTTGCTGCCCCGGGGCTCTGCTCCCAAAACTGAAGTACAAAGTTTCGTTAACACTGTCCCTTTTCTGGGAGGAAGTGAGACGGAATGTTATGGTACGAATTAATAGAATTGAATTTGAATTTGAACAGGCGTGATTTAATGTATGGATGTGTATGTTATAATTATGAGTTGCGATACTTATGACTTACAGCTAATTATGAGTAAAAATAATTATTAATAGTAGATATTACGGTGTAACCCGAGTTGCTCTTATTCTCAGTTACAATTTTTTTTGATCATTAAAATGTTATCAAAGTCATTGATATGATCAAAATAGTTTAGCTATAAGGGAGAATTACCTCCCTATTAAAAAGCAATTCTATACCTCCGTAATCTCAAAATGCTCTATTTTGTACCTCCAGGGTATTTTTTGTGGTTTACAAATTACCTCATCCGTGATTGCTCTAGAAAGAAGCTCCATCATAATTTTCCGTGCCCAGAGGGTAGCCCCACGGGACCCTATTAGTATCCCTGCGCTGTCTGTCCGTCCGTCCGTCCGCCGTAATATTAAGAGGCCACCTATGATAAAGTCCGTAGTGTTCCGCGATCTGGGGGCCGATTTTTGACTTTTGAGCGCTCGAAAGTTTCACTCGAAAGTGACAAAAAACAATGAAATGGTATTTTTGACTTTTTTTTTTTTTTTTTTGCCCCCGCGGCGACTTGAACAGCTACTACCGCAGGGATATTATGGCGTTTCCACGTGAAGTGATTTCGCCAGTGTCAAGGTTTATATGAGTATAAATCAATATAGCAATAAAACACAATCCAATCTTCTCTAGGAAGATTGGGGGCAACGTTGTACGGTGATTTGTAGGTCAGAGGTCAAGATAGTTTTAACCTCTGCACCACTGCGAGTCCACTTGAAACGAGAAGAAAGATGCCAAAAACACGAAATAAGTCCAAGTCTTCAATCACTGTGCGACACAAAGGCATAAAAAGTACAAATCACTATCAGAAAAGAACTTTGAACACCTAATTACCCAAAAATTAAAGTCTAAAACAAATTACACGTCCGCCATCTTTTAACGTTGCAAATGGCCCCTCTATTTTTGACTTGCGAGCGATAGAAAATATGAACAGGAGTGGTCCGTGGCATTCGTTTTAAATTCTATCAATAGAAAGTATTTTTTGACATCTTTCAAACCTGTTGGGTATGCCGGGAAGTACACGAAGCATAAACAAACCTAGCACAATGCCATAGACATCCACAGACAGAAAGCGTTTCATTTTTCCTACATTTATTATAACCAGTCAAGAATTAGTAAAATAAGCGTAAAAAATGTTATTGGCACTGAAATATTAAATTGCTTGTTATGATTTCATCTTTTGTTAGCTTCACACATTTATTCGCAATTAAAATATGAATTAAAAAAAACCGGTGAAACATCGACTTTCTACGTATAATGAAACAAGTTCCAACTTAACAATACTATTTAGTCAATCCCTCACTTTCGAGTGAAAATCTCAAAAATATGGAATTTGGGACCATTCGAAATTAAATCGTGAAAGATTTTCGCATTCGAATATTTTCTACCGCTCGATTTTAAAATCGAGCGCTCGAAAGTAAAAAATCGGTCCCCTGGAACTCAATAACCAAAACGCCTTTGTTTCTGTTCTTTGGATATATTAAACTTGATCATATTTGCTTGAGACTGGCAAACGTGAAAATATGATTAGAAATAAAATACTCTATATTTTTAGGGCGGCCGTATTAATAAACTCATCTTGGCTGAGATTCCCGTCACAAGATACGTCAAAGTAAACGTCAAGCCATCGAAAATTGTCATTTTTGTTTTGACGCATCTTGAGACGAGCATTAGAGTCGAGATCAGTATATTAATACGTTCCTTAATTTTTAAACATGACACCTTTTTTTGCATGTTTTTGCATGAATCTTCGAAACCCTATAATCTTTGACGATAATCTCCGATTCAATAATTGGGTATGAGTAGCTTCTTAATTTTGGTAAACCATTTTTTTAATAAAGGTTTTGGTTTTAAAGTAAACAGGAACTAATTTAATTTGGCGCGTTCAAGGCGCGGGCGAACTATCTCCATCTCACATTCTTGTCTCTCACTCGAGCGGAAGCACATAAAGCCATCACATTCACTCAGAATATTACGGTGGAATACTAACATTTTTATAAAAAAGTGAAAAAATAAAATGAAACGTTTTCTTTTCAGCGTGTTTTGTTGTTGGATCGTAAGAACGGTCGTAATCGTAAGAACACGTTCACGGACAGTACGTCGAGAGACGTAAACTAAGACCCTCGTGATATGGCACTACGGCTGTGGCCGGTGTTTTTAATTACACCGAAAACGGAACTCCGTCCACGGCCGGCTGTTTCTCATAGCATTTATAGGAAGCACGGACTCTGTGCCGTTTTAGGCTTTAACGCAAGCCGCTAGTGTCACAGCACAAAAGCTCTAGGGCAACCTCAACCTCATGCACGGCTGTGGACGTAACGGCCGTGGACGAACTGCCACTATAGGTAGGATTTTAATTGTACGAAATTACATACATATATTTTCCGTCATAAAGTGGCACAATGTTTGACACAACGTAAAATGTGACAGTCCGTCCATGGCCGTAGAAAATGTTGTATGAGATTTGTTTGTGCCATATCATGCAATTTCGAGGATGGGGCTGTGTCCGTGAACGTGTTAAATACTAGCGTCTAATTGGATATGATTACAGTACATACTTACACTGAAGAAAAACAACAAACATTAAAAAATGGATCAAAATCGAATTGAAATCGGAATATAATAAACGGCAGTACGGAACCCTCGGTGCGCGACTCCGACTCGCACTTATCCAGTTTTTTTGTCGTTTACAAATTACAAGACCCCATCCGTGATTGCTCTGGAAAGACGCTCCATCATAATTTTTTTCCCATATTGTGTCTAATTTGGACGCACGATGGATGCGCGTGCGCCAGAAATAAGCCTCGCTCTATTTATTTACCTCAGTTATAGTAAACTAATTGATAGCAGTAAGGCACGCAACGGTGATGTAAGATGTGGTTGGCAATTAGGGTTTCCGCGCATCAGTTTTTTCACTAGATGGCGCCTGTGAAGTGAGGTCTTTTTGACAGTTGATGTTAAAATATATGCCTAGAAGAAGACCAAACTAGTGACAATTTAATTTTTCACTTGATATAAACACATTTCAAATATTTAGGTACAAAATTATTACAATTTATATTTTTTACGTATTACCAACTCTCAAAAAGACCTTACTTCCCAGAGGCGCCATCTAGTGAAAAAACTGATGCGCGGAAACCACCATTTCGCACGTACGAGTTCATGTTGTATTGATAGATAGTACATCGCCGTCATCAGTCATTGTTGTATTATACAAGCGATATAGTTTAGATACTATTTACGTCGTGCCAACTGAACCGTAAACTGGCTTTAGTTATAGTAAAAATCAAGTAGTTTATTGGTTTGGTTTATTTATTAGCATCAGGGTTGGGGCTTTGACTGTCTGAGATTATTGTTTGCAAGAAAATATTTTTGGGCGCACTCCATGCCATTATTATAGTTTTAGATTTATTTATTTTATAATGAAGTAAAGTAGTAAGGTAGTAAATTGTAAGGATCGCGGGAACGCGGTGGATGCGATAAGCACAGGATCGGTCTGGGTGGAGAGCCTTGGGGGAGGCCTATGTCCAGCAGTGGACGTCTTTCGGCTGACATGATGATGATGATGATGAAAGTAGCTTTGCCTATCTTACTCTGGGAATGAAGGCGTGAGTGTATGTAATGTATGTATGTATGTATGTAAAGTAACATTATAGTCAATGTCAAAAATTTATGGGTTTTTAAATATGAACCGATGGACTTACGAAGAGCGTGAGGCTGACCCCAGTGCTTTCGTTTAGTCAACAAGAGAATATACTCTTTTAACGAACATTTCTCGCGTCCAAGGACCTATTTCTCTAATAAATTCAAGGCAGTGTATATAAATAACTCGACATTGGCAAAATAAACATAAAAGGAGTAAAACCCATTAATTTAAATTAGAAATATTACTCTACTTTATCACATATCTACTTGATTTGGTATCATTTGTGTTATGTTTCATTAGCACAAATAATAATACAACAAATAGATATTTGATAACGCAGGGTTTACTTAGTGCTAATGTCTTTTTCCGTTGTATTTAATCCTAGTACCTCTAAGTGTCGCAGGACTGATGGCCGATGGGGTCAGAAGGTTCTTGAGTGGCGTCCGCGGTCTGAGTAGAGAGCCTTGGGGGAAGCCTATGTCCAGCAGTGAACGTCTTTCGGCTGACATGATTATGATGATGACTTCTAAGTATTAGCATCGAAGACCACTCTATATGGTCTGTTCTGTACCTGCGCGCATGGACATTCGTTCCTTAGGCCCCAATTACACTTGCAAGTTATTGCTGTAAGTTTTGAAACAAAGCCATATGCAAGACAGAGCTGCAGATATTTGCCACTCCTTCTTACCCGTAGTTGCGTCTGCATGCGGCCTTTAGTTGATGCGTTACTGTTAAGAATCTTTCCTCTGCGCACCACACTGTACATCGATCAGAAGGAATGCCTTATATCTATTTCATTGATCTTTTTAATTGGGAGGGGATCTATTTGTGCCATTCTTGGTCATTACACGCAGCTGTATTTGCTGGAATGGTTTATAAGAGTTATTTACCGTATAAGGCATGTTATACAGTAAATTGGAATGTTTTGATTGGAATGAAGATTAAGTGTTAACATTTTTATTAAATGAGACTTTCTTTTCTGTGACCTTAGACAAGATGCATCGTGAGATCGAACGTTATCGTTATCGAAAATATAATGCCTTGACTCGCTAGCAGTTTTTGAAAATCGTTTACGTTAGCGTTAGGGCTGGCACACACAGCGAAGCAGCGCTGATTTTTTTTACCACCAAAGCATCATAGTCTTTAGACGTGACGAAATATGCTCGAAATTTAACTAACACCACAAAGTCGAGCAAGTGTATCCTTGTCTTAAAGTCTAACAACACAATCTAAAACCTAAACAAACTTATAAATTCACTTATCTAGAACGAATCGCAGGCAAATCTCAATTATTGGCGGAATATGTAACTTGGTATTTATATAGAACACGCATGGGAACGGGCTGTTTCACACAATATGACAGCCGATGCTTGATAGGTAAAGAGCCGATAAGATTAGAAATTTATGGAGTGTGTGATGCTGTGTGGCGATGCCATAGGGTAGAGTACAGGCGCTAGCGGTTTTCTAAGGATATAATATGGTTAGAAAAGAGGTAAGGTAGGGATAGATAAATATATTCTAAGAATGTTACCTACTCCATCATAGAAAATAGGATAAATTACGTGGTCCAAGTGCTGATGACTGAGATCTACGTCATAACAAGCTACGTATTTAAGAAACACTCTCTTAATAAGATTTTTTTAACCTACTGTCGTAAAATTTTTGAGAATGCAGCCAAGATGCCTTCCCAAAAAAATTGACGTCTACTGTTACAGTAAGTATTCAGATTACACCTAATCTTTGAAGGGATATTCATTACCGAATTTATCATTTCATAATAACGAATGAATTGTTAAAATCGGATACGTCCATAATCGGAGATATGTCCATAAATGACGATTCTGTTTAGTTAATATGCTTAATATTAAAATAAGCGATTTTTAATTGTATGGAATCGTCATAAACGCTCGAAGCGACAGTCCAGCTTACGTCAATACTACACATTTTCGATAACGTTCTCGCAAAGCATTTAGTCTAGGGCCTAGGGTGACCTGGGTGACTCGTTCGCTTAATAAATCGCTTGTCGCTTTTAACACGCACCGCATATCTCCCACGGCACTGAAACGCAGTACCGTTTATCATTCTATAATATATAAAACACTGTTCTCGACTTCTCACGTAACACACATTATACCAACTACATAATAGTGCCCGTAGAACTTCATCATTTTCATGGGAGGTTGTGGCATTGTGCGGCGATTGAAGATCGAGAACTATCAAGGGTAACTAGCTTAGCTGTATAATGTCGTCGTTAAAAAAAAAAACTTTTGAAAGAAAAGTGATCAGGTTTGTACGAACTATTAGGTACCACTCAAGATATGTAGGTACTTACCAAAGTGTTGACACCCTGAAAAAGGTTAACATTAGAAGAAACATAAATGACCCGCAGTAAAGTTGTCGTCACCATGAAATACAATGACGCTGCTACGCAATAAACTAACACACAAGAAACATTTGTTTTACACGTTCCGTTTTTGATATACTTATTATTAAAAACAGCGATAAATACAAGCGTCAAATTTGGTGTGATTATAGTGCAAACCCCAAAGAAAAACATCAAATAATAAAAGTCGGTCGGTACTACACCGTGTCGGTGCGCAGGCAAGTCCGACACGCACTTGTCCCATATCGATATTCCATTCTTTGCCAAACTAAACAATTATTATAAATACTTAAATAAATAAATATCAGGGGACAATCTCACACAAATTGACCTAGCCCCAAACTAAGCTCGAGGCTTGTACTATGGGTACTAGACAACGATAAACTTACTTATATAGACAAATACATACTTAAATACATAGAATACACCCAAGACTCAGGAACAAATACTCGCACTCATCACACAAATATTTGCCCGTACTGGGGATCGAACCCGAGACCGCCGACCGCTAGCTTCGTAGTCAGTCAGTCACTACAGACTAGGCTGTCGCGTCTTCATATCGTATTAAGTACAGTGAACTATTTAAAGTCTTTCCCAGTATCTCTCGACGCGTCTGCTTTCTCTCAATCAGCAAATGTCAACGTCGTGATAAGAACACGAAAGTCCTCTAAAGATATGTACGCTTATCTGTTATTTATTGCGATGTCCGGAACGTCGGAACAAACATTTATCATACACAGGGCAACTCTTCTGTATGGCTTTAAAGGCGATATTATTGTCTGTGTGACCTTTGCTGGGATTCTGACTCATAAAAAACATATTTGAAGAGCAATGCCAAAGAATTGTAAAATTACATTTGTTTCCCAAAAGCCAGAATCCGAATATCTTTCAGAATTTGACAAGTTTGCGGTTAAGTTGTAGTGACTGCTTGATGTTAGCTTCTATATCTATAAGATACGGAGAATTGTGAAATAGCTGTGAAAAAAATAATACAAATTTATCTCCGAGTGATAACGCTTCTCAACCACTTTTTCTTTAATTTGTTATGCTATCGCATTTGTGTGGACATTTCCAGCTCCACAGTGCTCTTATGGAATATTATGAAACTGATAAAAACCTTCACAGCCTTCATTATCTTGGCATTTATGAGTACACGTCTTCCTGCATTAATTTCTCGCTTTTATTCTTATTCTAATGCATGTCTTTAATACTCTAAAACTCGTAAAGAAAACCCTTACTTCGTTTCTCTCTCATTAAAATTGGAGTATGGCTCTCGTCTTATCTGTTGACCTCGCTGCAGACGCATCTTTATTATCATGAGACGCATCCGCCTATCAATTTCTATCTCCGCTATAAATCATTGGCGAACATACGGGCAGTGCATCAAACTATGAAGCGTTCTGTCTCTTTTTAAATGGTGGTAGATGAAATAGACGGGGCTATTAGGGATGCCACCCTATAAACGATATGGGTATTCGATGTATGGTGATAAATGTGTCTGTAATGGTATACAGGGTGTCTCATTTAAATTGTTCAGTATGGGAAAGTCTGAAACTATAAGACATACGAGGATCTGTTCTTAGCAACCATGTCATCGATTTAAATAAGAAAAAAACTGCATTCATACATTTTAAAAAATCCTGTACTCAGCTAGAGAATCGAACCAGGTTGTTTAAAAAAAAAAACTTACACTATTTCTATTTAGATATCGATTGTGTAGGTCTTAAGCAGTAAATGGCTCTTTGAATCATGATGTCTAAAATGAATAAAATGCATTGTTTTCACATACTTTAATTTATTTTAGTAGGTGTTCGAAGTGACAACCGTTACAATATTCAACAAGTTCAGACATGTAAAATTGTCCCTATGGTTGTTTATGTGAAAACAATGCATTTTATTTATTTTAGACATCATGTTTCATAGCGCCATTTACTGCTTAAGACCTACACAATCGATACTTATCTAAAAAAAAATAGTGTAAGTCTATTTTGGTCAAAACCACCGGGTTCGGTTCCCGAGCTGAGTACGGGTTTTTTTAAAATGTATGAATGCAGTTTTTCTTCTTATTAAAATCGATGGCATGGTTTCTAAGAACAGATCTTCGTATGTCTTATAGTTTCAGACTTTCCCATACTGACCGATTTAAATGAGACACCCTGTATTTTAGGTAGTTTTTACTAGGGGTCGTGAGATCGCGTGTGTTTAGAAAAAATAAAAGCTTCGTCATTGGATATTGTGGCCGTAATAAGGGGAACAATATTGTGTATGTTTTCACATCGTACCCTAAATATTTTGTTGCTCTTGAATAAACATATAAAGTACATGACATGGAATCCTCATCATGTTAGCCGAAAGACGTCCACTGCTGGACATAGGCCTCCCCCAAGGCTCTCCACTCAGACCGGTCTTGTGCTTTTCGCATCCACCGCTTTCCCACGATCCTTACAAGGTCGTCACTCCATCTTGTTAGAGGCCTACCCACAGCTCGTGTCCCGGTCCGCGGACGCCACTCAAGAACCTTCTGACCCCATCGGCCATCAGTCTGTCATGGAATCCTACCCGGTATCATATGTCTGTAAGTTAAAAGTAACGAGTCTTGAAATAGAACAAAACGTTACCCGTCTCTTTTAGTCTACTCTGATATTAATTAGAGTGAGAGGGACCAAGTTAGGAGACCGTGACTTATTTTATATGTTGACGTTAACAAGCATGTTCTCTGATTATCGTCGCTTGTGCACAAAAACTGAGTGCCAAGGTTAACACTGAGTCACGGGCAGAAATAAATAAGAAAGAACCGTATTATATTGTATTTTGACCACGCGCTGGCCCAGTTGGTAGTGGGCGTAGTGGCCCTGCCTACGAAGCTAGCGGTCCTGGAATCAAATCCCGGTAAGGGCAGATATTTGTGTGATGAGCACGAATATTTGTTCCTGAGTCATGGATGTTTTCTATGTATTTAAGAATATATTTCTCTATATAAGTACTTATACCGTTGCCTAGTACCCATAGTACAAGCCTAGAGTTTAGTTTGGGACTAGTTCAATTGGTGTGACATTGTCCCCTGATATTTATTTATTTATCGTAATGGATAGTAAAAAAAGTGTACACAAGGACTAGAATGAAGAACGGTATTTTTTCCATTACGTCACGAAAATTAAGCATGCATTTATCTACCTGCTGTCCTCATTCGCCAATAGACGGTAGCTCAAATACTATAAACCGAGGCAGATTCAATCCTTACCCGTAAGTAATATAGTTGCACTTGCTACTGGAGTTTTGCCGGAGATACCACCATTTGTGTTAGGAGTATATTTAATTTTCGTGACGCAGTGGAAAAGTAACCATTGTTAATTTAAGTCCATAACTAAATATGTGCACTTTTTATTTCGATGACTGCTGGGTTTTGTAAGACTTTTTTTATGGTTTTTAAACATACTTAGGTAAATGTAAAGTGGTATTCCTGGCGGGAAATCACTATTAGAAATTGTAATTATACTTAACTAGCTTTTTCCCGCGACTTCATCCGCGCATAATTTGTTTATCGCTTTAGTTGGGAACTTCTGAATTTCTGGAGTAAAAATACTAATATATTCATCGTCCTTAGACTTAAAACATACGTTTAAAAGTCAAGAGTTAGTATCTCAATCAAATTAAGAAAATATATACTATACAAGCAAAATCTCATTCTGGCACGAGATTATATCTTTGACGATTACATTAAGCAATCTACGCGATAGATTAACCTACAAAGGCGTAATAAAGCGCACAATGGTTTAAAATAGATCAAGTTTAAGGTAAGGATGTTCGTGTATCCGTCGACCTTAAAACCTACGGATGCGTTCGGGGCCCGTGACACTACGGAGTGTTTACATTGCCTACAAATGTTGGTTGGTGGCAACAATTACGTTACGTTGTGTTAGCTCGGTTGTATTGTTAGTGAAATGGGTGGTCCAAGTTAATTTGTTCGTAAAAATAATAGAAGTACGTTTGCTTTGTACGGTTTAATACAAGGCATCGCGTATACTGTAGAAGGACACACTTTGATATTATTAGGGGCTTTACTACTACAATATCAACACCGACACCACACCATACCATAACAAAACCGAAGCGACATATTAGGAAATTTAAAAGTTATTTGTCTGATCCAAAGACTTATTTAGGCCAATGATGACATGAACCCTCAACACTTTTTTTTAGGTGTATATACCCTATGTAAGTTTGTGTATTTCATTATTTTGATAATTATTAATATTACGTTTATAATATGTCTCTCTTAGTATTTATTCATAAGGTTTTTTTTTAATCACATTCAGTAATAAAACTATAAACTTTGTTTTGTACCACATTCTACTTTTCTTATTTTCCTCAATCACCCAAAAGTTAGCTAGAGGAGATCCCTTAAAGAGATAAGGTCGCTTTTGTACACTCCAATTCTGTAAATATTGTATTTTGTACAATAAAGTGTTTACTTGTCTGTTTGAAAAAAACTACACACTAAATTAAAGATAAACTTGTGGCGACACGCTTCTCCGGCGTATGTTACACGTTAGTGTTTTAAAACCAGTAAACTCATTACTGTATATAGTTTTACTGTTTAAATACTAACAAACCATTCGCATATAGTAGTTTATGAAGCCGAAGTCGGCCAGTAGGTTGGCCTTTCACCAGCTACCGGCGAGCCTTTATAGATCGATATAAATTCCAAGTTTATCGATTTACTGCCAAGTTCAGCGTTAACGTTAAAAGTGATTTGTAGTTCTGAAACTAATGTTTTTTTTACAAAAAATGGGGCAAGCTCGATTTAGATATATATATATATATATATATTTTATGGCATAGGAAGGCAAACGAGCACACAGGCCACCTGATGGTAAGTGGAAACTGTGACCCATAGACATTCGCATTCAGAAGAATGCAAATGCACTGCCAACCCTGAGGACCAAGATGGAATACCTCTATGCTAGTCATTTCACCGGCTGTCTTATCCCCAAACCGGAACACAACAATGCGAACACGGCTGCTGAATATTAGGTATTTGGCTTTCTGCTTTGGCTCAGTCCACCTGGGTTCGCCATCGTAATCACACTGATAACGTCATGACAGCTCTTCCTGCAAAGTCGATAAGCACTGGGCCGAGATTCGACGCGGTAAAAACCATATCGTCTTTGATCTTATCGTATCGCCAACGTTTTGATAGCTCTTATTTACTTGACAGTAATGGCCAAGTTAAAAATAATATCATAACAGATCAAAGACGATATGGTGTTTGCCGGCTAGAATAGACGCCATGTCATAAAGTCGACGGTGAACAGACATCTGTTTCTAATGGAGATGAAACAAGACGCGACATGCTGGTTCTGGCAGGAGACAGAGGAGACAGCAATGCACATCCTCTGTTCTTGCGGACCACTAATGCGCAACAGAAGTATCTGCCTAGGGCGACATATAATGGACCCACAAGAGATACAACTGCTCACTGCCCAAAGCATCTGGAAATTCCTGGACGCAACGGGCCTTTGCGGTGAGCTCTAAAACAAAGGGCTGCTACAAAAGATCAGCAATGGTCGAAGTGGCTCACAAGGCCCATCTCAACCCCCCAATAATAATAATAACGTCGACGGTGCGATTATACGTCGATTATGATACCGCAGTAAAATAGTCTGATACAATGGTGATTAGAGGCCCTGAATTAAAGTCGAAACATATCCAAGATGGCGTCAAGAAAACAAAACCAATGTACCCTAACCTGAATCTTACAAGATTGCTCACTTAAAGTAAGTATAGGATTTAGTCTAGACCTAGAACCTGGTTAAGAATGTCCATATCACAGTTCCGCTAGCCACAATGGTGTCGCAACTATCATTACGACACTAACTGTACCGCTTTTATGGATTTTGCTAGTGTGATGGCGACTTCTATAATATAGTAGTACAGTCAACGTCAAAAGTAAGTGATCAAAATTAACATTTCAAAACATGTTCAAGCATGATGCCCCAGATAAAACAGATTATAACAAAGTGTCATTTTCAACTGAATATTTATTTAGTCAAAAGAAAATGATCATAAACGATGCCATAACTGTCTCTTTACAGAAAATTTCAATAAAGTTTTTTTTTTTTTTACCTAAGTGTCAAGTGTCCAGCAAGATAAAGTCAAAATGACAATATCTCCAAATGAAAACTAGGGTAATCACGGCAGTTAAAAAGGATTTATTTTAAATGTTGCAAAAAAAAAACAAAGTTAAGTAGTAGGAACTTATTTCAACCCTTAACGGAAATGAGAGGTGTTATAGTTGTTTCGCGTGTTTGTCTTACGAGTATAACCGACATTAACCGAACGTCTGACTTGTATTCCGAGGTGGTCTTGAGAAGACATGAAGGCCCAAACATTCATATTCACTTACATGTGATAGTTTGGTAGTATTACTGACTATTGCTATTTTAGAAAATCAGTTTAATTTGAAACACTCAGTAATGACTTTAACTGTTTGAATGGCATGTCACTTACTTATGACACATTACGAGTTAATTTACTAATGCTAAACTACAATAATCAGAAACATCTGTCTTAATTTATTGTATATACTATTTTGAGACCCTATTTCATCAGTTTCTTTTGCTGTTGACTGTACCATAGCTTAAGGTGGTAATTATATGTTTGTGCTTATTTATAAAAAAATCGTGTTGCTTCAGAAGAAATCTTAGTTTCTATTGTTTCCTCTCATCTATATTTCGTGCTTAGTGTTTGTTTGCTACATTTTTTTTTGTTTCCTACTCGCCTAAAGGTTAAATGGAAGAGATCCCTTGAAGGGATAAGTTCGCCTTAGTACTACTTTTATTTCTGTATGTTTAATATTGGTGTAATGTGTAATCAGGCTCATGCTCGGGGTTTCTATGCGTGATAGAATCAGAAGTGATGATATCCGCAGTAGAACTAAGGTTTCCGACATAGCTCGAAGAATAGCTAAACTTAAGTGGCAGTGGGCGGGGCATATTGCTCGCAGGACTGATGGCCGATGGAGTCAGAAGGTTCTTGAGTGGCGTCCGCAGACCGGGAGACGAGCTGTAGGTAGGCCTCCAACAAGATGGAGTGACGACCTTGTGAAGATCACGGGAACGCGGTGGATGCGGAAGTGGAGAGCCTTGGGGGAGGCCTATGTCCAGCAGTGGACGTATTTCGGCTGACATGATGATGTAATCAGGGTGGTGCCCTGCTAAACCGAATAACGTTATCTCCTTGGATATATGTAAAGTACGTTATATTTTGTATGTCGTATTACTATAACTCGCCGGTTAGCAATTCATCCGTCTGGTCGATAAGTGAGTTTCTGAAGACAATATGGCTTTAGATATTGAATTTAAGAAAACACCTTTTGGCTTACTTTAGTGTTGCACCCTAGTGCTCGTAAAACGTTTTTTTTTAGTTTTTGCTTATCCGACTCGTGACATTTTAATGTGGTATCATTTGGATCAAGAAGGAAAATTCTTGGCTAACACTTGGCTAAATATATTTTCAGTACAAACCAAATCACACTTATTGTGATATCATACGACCCTAGCCAAGGATCTAAATATGTTTAGGTAAATTATTTAATTCATTAGAAAAATAAATTGTAGATTTGTCCTTTTCTTTCCTGTGAGAATCAACAGGAAAGAGATAACTTAAACACCTTTACGGCGGCGAAACATTAAACCGTAGTTAATTAACCATACCTATTAACAGCGAGCATAAAGACGATGGCTGAGATACGCGTCATACTCGTGAACGGGTGCTGTCTGTGGGGTCCGTTCTGTTCACGCTTGCAATGACCTGTTTTCCAATTTAGTTGTTTTAATTATCGTTCCTGACGTAGAGAACTCACATTTTTATTAATCACATTATAATTATCTATTGCTTTAATACCTTCTAATGTAACTTACTTTCAAGTATTATTGTATTTATAATTTAAAAAATGACCTTCTGCTGGAGTTTCTTGCGGCGCTTCTTCTCCGCAATGATGGTCTTGTCCGAAGCGCTAGTAAATTCACTCCATATTACCGACGTGTAAAAGAGCCCTTTTATGGCCAATTTACTGAATACTTAAATATTTAGAATTTAGTTTTTTTATTATTTTAATCTGAATAGACCCTATCCAAAAACTCCTGTACAAAGACTAAGCGTTAGTTTTTCTATTAAATGACTTGTTTCTAAATCTATACAAAATTTACATACATACATACATACCTTCACGCCTTCATTCCCAGAGTGGGGTAGGCAGAGCTACAGAATTACCAACAACTCTTAAAACTTGTTGATAACTCTGTAACCACAAATTGCACAATTAGGCTAAGATGTTTAACAGTGTATATTAGTGACAGGTAGAAAGCCCATCGCCTAACAGTACTACAAGCCTTTATTCCCTTAGTCGCCTCTTACGACTTCCACGGGAAGACATGGAGTGGCACAATTCTAAGCCGGCAACCACACGGCATCTGACAGAGGCGACTGACAGACTGACTAACAGACACCGCAGAGCCTACACCGCCGAACCTAAGGACGAAATTTGTAGGGAATATTCCTTGAATTGACCCCCAAAGGGAAGAAATAGGGGGAGGAGCGGAACATTCATTCTAAGCGTACGAAGTGCACGGTAGCGGCATCAGTATCCTGGACATGATAGCGAGTAGGTTTGATTGGCCCTACATGGTTCACTTTATGCAGCTCCATGTAGGGAGCAATCGTACTTATTGGAGTTATTAAAAAAGATAAAAAAAAGATAAAAGACATTTATTCAGTAAGTAGGCCACACGGGCACTTTTACACGTCAAGAATCATTAGTAATTGTGTTTTAGTTTTTTAGCTGTGAAAGTTTTGTGTAATGTTAATTTTAATTTGATTTTAAGTAATAAGAATTCAGGAAGGTAGGAAAATTATAATATGGTCTCGGCCCAGAATATTATGTTTATTCCATTCGGCGTCGAGACCCTTGGTCCGTGGGGCCTCTTCAAAGAAATTTCGAAGAGGCTCATTGACGTCACGGGAGACCGAAGAGCTGGCAGTTTCCTCGCTCAACGTATAAGTTTAACCATCCAGCGAGGAAATGCTGCCAGCATCTTTGGTACAATGCCGCAGGGGCCATTCTTAGATTTAATGTTTCAGTTAATTTATATATTTAGAGTTAGTCTTATTTAATTTTAGTTTTATTTTTCAGTTATTGTTATCGTAATGTCAACGTTATTTGACAGTAAATACAGTGCTACCATTTCCTTGATAGCTATCGGCAAAAAAAAAAGAAAAAAAAATCTATTTTTAACTTTAATTTTGATTTTAATTTTCGATTTTAGTTTAATTTTAATGTTCATTTAATTTTCTCAAACATGCTCGGAAAAAACAGTTTTCCGATTGAAACACAAGGACGGAAAGAGACTCATTTTACTCCTAGGAGTAAAAAAACCATATGAAAACACTTTCCGTCCATGTCCATATATTTCTTAAAAATGCTGTCAATTTGCATACAAAATCAAAAGGACCAAGACAAAAATTCCAAACAGCCAAGGTAACTGCTCGCTTTTTTAGCACAGTGCGTGTGTTTCTTTTTGAATTTGCATTCCAATGTCTATGGTTAGTATTTAAAAACAATTGACAGTCGGTAACATTCGTTCATTCTGCATACTATAATTGTGAAACCGAATATTAAACTATTTGTTGTGTGAAATACTTACTATAAAAAATGAGCTCAAGCGACGAAAGCGACGAAATAGGTACCACACCGCCTATATTAAAATCTGAAGCTGCCTCGGTTAGGCAAAACCTGCTTCCCGCTAAATCTAAGGAAATTAAATTACTTGCTTTTTAGAAATGTATTTGTATTATTTCCTCACATGTTTGAGAAAAGCATTATGTATGCCTCGGCGGAAACGAGGATTTCCTGACTCGTATTTTAGCAGGCCTCGCTGTTGCTCGGCCTGCTAACCACCTCGTCAGGAAAACCCTTGCTTTCCGCGCCTAGGCAACAATGTACTATTGTGTGCAATACGAGTATATGGAAATGTAATTTCTGAAATAAATAATTTTGAATTTGAAGTGAATACGAATAACGAATGTAAGTAGGTATGATTCAATAACGTCAGCCAGATAATGTTAGCAGTATTAGTCGATAATTCTTGTAACTTTATTTGTTCATTCATTTCTTATCGCTAAGTTTCGTCTGAGTAATACTTATTATTCTTTCCTTTGTATTCGAGTATAGTATCATTGTTATTTCTGGCGTATTTTTAATTTTTAACCGAAGAAAAATTGTACGTTCGTTCAAGGAAGCGTAGCTTCATAAATTAGTAAAATAAATTGCTAGAGCTTCAAACATTGTTAGAGTTCTAAAATGCTAAATAAAATTTTGCGATTTCCATATTACTTATGATTTCCCTATAATATGTCCAGAAACGATAAGCAAATGGCATATAATAAACCTGTATCTATGGTTGTATTTTAATGTTACCATTAAAGTATTGCATGCCATTAAAGTATCGGTTATGGATGTGGTTGTATTTTAATGTTCACATTAAAGTATCGGTGACCGATACAAGTATACCGGAACATTAAGATACAGGGTAGCCACAGATACAGGTTTCTCACATATTGTAGAAAACGTATGTTATGATAATTTGGCATTAAAACACTTGTGTGATCTTATTATAAAACTCACGTTTCGGCGCGTTTCATAGAACCACACTCGTGTATTAATTAATTTTATTATGCGCCAGTCACATAAACTACGATTAGGTCAATAAACTAAAGAAAGATACGTCAACGGAAAATGACTTTTTCCTAGCATAAACAAACCACAGCAAATACCAGTCAAATGCACCACTGCACTTAATTTACGCAAAATATCTTAACCTACATTGTTAAATAGCTTATATTGCGTTTCGCAATCAGATGTTGCGCCGGAGTGGCGAAAACATGCAGATTTGTTGTCGCAACGAACCATTGTGTACGTTACATATATTATGTTGTACGTTAAGGTAAACAATGGCGGAACCCAACAATTGGGTGATACGACCTGGTTTACCTAGAAACGTTTGTATGTTAGAATTTGATACGTTTTGTTGACAGTTGATTATACCGGAAAACATGAATCCTTACATAACATTTGGTATAGGTACATAATTACCTAAATACATAATATGTATAATTATTGTAGCAAGTACCTATTATCAATCAGATTTATTCTGTGTAAAGTATATTCAGAAAAAAAAGTATCTATAGCGTGTTTATTTCTGATTAATTATTTTTTCGACTTTACCAGTTGCCATTTGTTTTTGTTTGTGTCTTGTGAATTATTTCTTAATATCATTGGGTAGTTAGTTAGGTTTCCAAAGACTTCTTTTTATAACACTATTTGAGAGTTTGTTGGTTATCAAAAAAAAAACTAGTCG
This sequence comes from Acleris emargana, assembly GCA_927399475.2. Classification (NCBI taxonomy): domain Eukaryota; kingdom Metazoa; phylum Arthropoda; class Insecta; order Lepidoptera; family Tortricidae; genus Acleris; species Acleris emargana. Next base: position 3,451,620 of record OV656847.1, read on the forward strand.
GCAAAAAAAGCTTATATTAAAAACGTGTTTAAGTTTATCTTTAGACAACATCGAATGTCTTTCGCTATAAAGTCATCAATCCACCGAACCGGAATATAATCTAAGTTACAAAAGACGTGGAATATTAAGAGATTTTTTTTCAAAAGGATTTGAAGGCATTGACTTATGCAAAGTAGAGTCGCGACTTATATATCCACGATACGATGTACCATAAACTATGGCATTCAAAGTTGTAACTTACTCGGTAATGGTTCAAAACCTGTTGAAATATTATTTTTAATATTAAATCTTCAACACCAATGTGCAAATTATGCGCTGCTGGGCTGCAAAATGTAGCAATTTAAAAATGGGATATAAAGCCGAAATATGTTTTATTTTGTCAAAATTATGTAGGTACTTTGGGATTACAGTCTTTCTCTTTCATAGATATAGAATAGTTATGAAGTGTTTTATAGCTAAAATATCTAAGTATTGTAATATTTAAGCTTATAATCCTCTAAGGTGGTTGTCACACTGCCGCCGCATCGCGTTGCGGCGTGCGGAGCGACGAATTCGCGTGCAGTGACGACGCACAACTGCACGGATTTGCTCCGTATCTCCGTCCGGAACTGCGGTGCACGACGAACCGCATTGACTATGGAGCGGAGCGGATTTACTATGGAGCTCGGTGAGTGGGACAAGGACGGGAAGATGATGATGAGGTATCAATGCATGCAGTTTTGATACGATACGTTCATAAATCAAATCTGATCGGATATAATCTTACATACAAAATCAAGCATTTGACGTACGACGATAAAAATGCACCCTCGTACTCGTATAGAGACAAGGAACCTTGGTCTTCATAATACTGGGGTTCAATGAGTAAACAAAAACAATCGCGGTCGCAACATCCGAGAATGGACTGGAATAGCAAGCGCATCTCATCTGTTTCGACTCGCTAAGGACAGACAACAATTCCAGAAGTTAGTAGTCAACCTTAACTAGTTGGAGAGGCACTTGAAGATGAAGAAGAATGAGTAAAGCTATGTTTGGTTTCAAAGGTGAATAGCATGCTTGTAGCAATCTACTGACGAGTTATTTAGACATTATTGAGTTCAGGGCTGGATTAACCATGCCAGGGGCCAGTAGGCAATGCAAGTCGGGGGCTCCCTATTACATATTTTTTCCGGCCCCTAGGCAGTTGGCTAACCCGCGTTATGGATAATCCGGTCCTGATTGAGTCGGACGGAAGCTATTACACAGATGCATTGTATCACGAAAAGCACCAATCGACCATTGAAACTGGGCGTTAATGGTTTCGTCACTAACATTTTTATCTAAATAACCTCTATAAAAGAAGAAACTGACTGACATATCAACGCACAGCCCAAAATGCTGGGTCTAGAGATTCCAAATTTGGCACGTATGTAGGGTCACCATTTAAGATTTGAAAAGTCCTGACATTTGAATAAAAGTCCGGACTCCAAAATGGAAATATTTGCATTTTGCTCATATTACATCTAATTTAAAAAAAAACCGGTCAAATGAAAGAGCCGGATAAAGTCCGAACTAGAGTAAAAGTCCGGACATGTCCAGACTAATCCGGACGGATGGTAACAATACACGTAGGTTCCTTATTATTAGGTCTAGAGTTGCACTAAGAAGGGATTTTTGGAAATTCATCCCCTAAGGTTAAAATAGGGGGAGGAAGCGGGAAACGAGTACTACGTGTACAAAGTCGCGAGCGTCCTCTAGTTCTGAATAAACGAAAAATCGTGAAACTTGCTACCGGCGAGTTTAAATTGAATCGGTATTTGCGTGACTGCGTCGATGATTGAATTTATTGATGCAAGTTATTAAAGATTCCATATTGTTTGCATTCACAATGTTTACAATTAGGTATATAATTGAATAACCAATTTGTTTGGCCAATTGTTGCAGTTTTAGAAGAAGTAAATAATTTATTAGCTTAGTTTACAACTAGAATATAAACAAGAAATGGAAGTGAAGTGAAAATATTTATTTTTTAGCGCAAATTTGGCGGTCTTTAAGTTCTTTGACTTAACAGTGCATGTCATGGTTACAAAGTTTTTTTTACCGCCTAAACGCTTAAAAAAGATCTAATTTGTAAGATTTTACTGGTGATAATGTCAGTTCAAAATGAATGAGACATTTCTAGCATAATATCCACGAAATAAGTTTAATAGTTAACATTTAAGGTAGCTTGTAGGATTCCAATAATTTTACTTAAAGCAGTAGTTTTTTGCATGGTTAGGAATAAATATAATTTTTGCATTTACAAATACCTACAAAAGGTGTCATATTTTGCTCTAATCTGACTTTCTCCAAGTAGACAAAGTAACCTAGGCTAACCTTAGCGTATTCCAATAAAATAACTACACTCATTGTTACCACCCAAACAAAACCAAACTCACCTATTCCACAAAAAAGTAAAAAAAATCCTTAACAATATCGGGTAGGCACAACACAAGTCACAACCAACTATATCCAAACACAAAAAAACTTTACTTCTGAAAACAAATGACAACTTTGAAATTTGAATTTGAAATAATTTTCGGAAACTGGCCGTCGCCGGCTAGAAAATGGTGGGAGTTTGGAACGGCCGCGTCGCGCGCGGCACGGGAATTGACTGAGGCAGCGAGTGGAGATCGCCCGCTCGAGTGCAGATAGTTGCAAGTTGCAGTGCATCCTAGGGTCATTGTCTTTTGCCTTATAACTTGTAACCCCTGAGGATGCTAGATTTAATAGCATGAATGGTTTGAGTAGGTAAGTACCTAATTAATCCCTGAGACATTGTCAAAAAGTACTGTAACCTTGTTAAATAAATAAAGTTAGGTACCTAATACGAGTATGTATAGAATTGTACTGCCATAAGAAGATGAACGTGTGTGTTAAAAGGTGTGATGATTTTAAATGTACCTATAAATAATAAATAAATAAATATCAGGGGACAATCTCGCACAAATTGACCTAGCCCCAAACGAAGCTCTAGGCTTGAAGTATGGGTACTAAGCAACGATAAACTTACTTATATAGATAAATACATACTTAAATACATAGAAAACACCCAAGACTCAGGAACAAATACTCGAGCTCATCACACAAATATTTGCCCGTCAGGGTCACTATCGACTAGGCTGTCGAGTCGTCAAAAATGTAGGTAGGTATGTAGGTACGTTACGTGAACCACTTTAATCGTTGAGCCAACATATTCCCTGTCATAATGACAGCTTAAAGATACGAGCAAATAATTGTGGAAATTAATCATTGGCTTCACGAGTAAATTTGTTGATCGTAAACAGATGTAAATATGGTAGGTAGTGACTTTTGCTATAGTTCTAACCTATGTATTGTGTTACCATTTGTATATATTGGTAATAAACGGATGTTATTAATATACCTATCTGTGAAAAGTAAACTGCTTACTTTTCTTTGAGGTCAATACCCTAGTAAAATAGGGGTTATTTTATGATGTCCCATCCCATTAACTGACTATCTTGACTAGTAATTCGGTAACATGTCAAAATGCAGAGATTATTTTTTAAAATAGATTATTAAATAACTAGAAAGTAACATAGGCGCTTTTTATTTTTTTCTATAAACATTAACACACGGTTCAAAAAACATTTTAAAGCACCCTTTTCTATTGTAGCGTACGTCCGCACGAGTGCGTACAAAGCAAACAAAGAGTTTGTATTGTATAGGAAACATGCGCCAAGGTCTGCCGGCGACCGGCGCGGGCGCTGCGCAGCCACCGACTAGGTGTAGATTATAAAATTGACAGACGCGTACATTTGATACACACAATATTTTGATGCTGTTAAAGAGTTCTCGAGGGGCGTCTGCGTACCCGAAGACGCAGTGTCAGTAGACCTTTAACAAGGTGGACCGATTGACGTAGCTAAAGTTCTACCGATGGATACAAGCGACGCAGCACCGTTCCTTATGGTAAACGTAATGGTATTCCGGTAAACTTCTTAGCCTGATTGTGCAAAATGTTGTTACAGAATTATCAACAAGTTATTAGAGTTGTTGGTAATTCTGTAGCTCTGCCTACCCCACTCTGGGAATGAAGGCGTGAGTTTATGTACGTATGTATGTATACAGTATTCCTGTATCAAAGGGTCTATATTGGAATCCCTAAAAGTCTTTTGTACTAATCGTTATCAGTCCTAATTCATAGTTTGTCCTAAAGCCATTTCTGCCTGATGTTTAAACTTTTTAGTGTTGTTACAACACAACTCCAACCTAACCTAACCGCAGGTATTTTTGGAAAGCTTAAAAAGTTGTCTGACTCAGCTGAAAACCAGTTCAGGACCATCAATAAGTTAGGACATACGAACGTTTGGACAGACGAACGTTTGGACAAACGGATGTGTGACAATGGATCGCGAATGACACCCGTATGCTCAGCCCGTCACCTCAATGTAACTGCATATAATTTGACATGCTATGTAAATTATATTGTGTTATATTGAGTAATAAAATCTGAATCTGAATCTATCAAATTAACTCAAAATGCATGGTATTCGTTTTCCTAATATCCTAATCTATTAATATATTTTGAATGGCCCCGCGAGGAGTTTAAGAATAAATCTTTTAATTTAAGTACATTTGTTATAATAAAAAAGGAGAAACTTTCCACACTTTGATAGTGAAGGCAGTATCTGATCACCGGCGAAGTACACAGTCCACTCTGTCGCCATCAATCTTTGTAAACACATTATATTAAATTTTACGTTCACTCCAATACTTGCATAATTACATCCTTGTAGCGGCAGGTTGATTTGGGACACGGTACAGGCCAATCAGCGCCCGGCTCCATGTTTTTCAAGTAAATTACGCTCCATATTGCGTACTTGGTACTGAATGCGTAAATGCATTCAGTACCAAGTATTAAAATATTGGGTCAATGTTATATAATAGGAAACGAGGAGCTGGCATAGTTTAAGATGCAAAAAGTTGCAAGTAAATAGCTCTTACGCATGCAGTTACGACTTTTTAGATTTTAATGGGGTTTTAGTAATCTCTAGGTAACGATAAATAAGTATATTTTTCGGGTGTACATGTTTCTTGGTTTTAAATTGAGAGATATCGTTGGATCGGACTTTATCTAAGAAGTGTCATTCATGCATGAGCCATTACTTCAACTTAAAAATTAGTATAAAGTAAGTTTTAGTAAGTGTAAAGGTACGTATATCTAAAATGCAGGGGGGGGGGGGGGGGGGGGTAATTGTTAATTTTCATTTTATGTTAACGATACGCTTCGCACGCCTAGAATTACTTTCCTACTACTTAGGGGATGAATGATGAATTTGAAAAAAAACCTCTTAGTGGAACCAAGGAATATTGAATATTCCCTCCAAATTCAAGTCCTTAGGTCCAGCAGCAGTTTCGGTTATCCGTCATCAATCAATCAATCAACCAGTCTGTTACTTCTTTTATTGAACTCGTATACTAGTATATTTTTTCCCTTATTTTTTCTCGACTAATCATAAGCAGCTCCATCCTCTGGTGCCGGCTTATCGTTGAGTTTTGGGACACGTTGTAGAAGATTAAAGTTTTGCTAAACTGTCAACAAAATAACAAATAAAGTCCCGGAACAGAAACAACACCGCTATACCTACGAATAATCTAGCGGATAGTCGACTTACACGTAATGATGCTAATCAAGCAAAAACTATAACTCGTTTACCGCCATTACCAACGGTTCTAGACCAGTAAAAGACGCCAATACCATCACATAATAGGAACGAGAGAGAAGCAAGTGTATACAAGAACAACTTTTACAAATGCTTTCACACAGTTTTTAACCTATAACGGTGATGATAAAATAATATTTTATGGCCGGTTGTTTAATTAAACTATGGTTTTATTTTAATTCGTGGTTTCTGGGACGGGTTTATTTTTAACTGATGAAGCGATGGGAATTATGCGTCTGACCTCCCAGTAGACAGTTAGTTCTGCCGTAATACCAAAGATGGCAGCTAACTGTAATAGTCAAAGAATTCTATACTCTATTAGTAACCATATTAAATTTAAATTGCTTATTCGATTACTAAGCAGTATAATATTACATACTTATATCGTTAACAGTATCAGAATGCCATCCATAACGTAACCAAAGCGTGGAAACTGTTCTATAATGAACGTTGCCCTAGTAATAAATGTTCTTTGATAACCATTATAGCATGGTTGCTGTCATTTCAGATATCAATCTTGGCGTTCTTCGCAAAGTTTCGTTGGCTTTACATGATATATCTACTTATCAAGCAGACGCGAATCAAAAAGAAAGAAGAAGAAAACGATAGGGAGAAAACATCTCCTGTATGATGTCGCTTTGGTGCGTATGAGAATAACGCCTCAGCAATAATCAAAATAGATACTAATAGACTCAGCAAACGGCCGTCGGCAACACATTTTATTCTCAAGGGAAATCAATTATGGAGATGTCGGACTCGGACTCCCTGGTGGAAAAGCACCTTTAGCGACGCAGTAATGTTGCTAATTGAAGCGGCAGAGGAGGAGTGAGAAAACGATCTTAAAAGGTGCTTTCCGTTTTTTTTTCTATACACATTCTCGCTGTCTCGCCTTGCCTCGCCGGTGGAAAAGCACCTTAAAAGTTGCTACCGCCATGTTTTCGAATTTCCCACGCTGGCTTGGATTGCCATGATTACTCACCTTGTATGTACATACATACATTAAATCACGCCTGTTTAAAGTTTAGTGTTTTCAGTTAAACTAAACCTAAACATTTATGAGGAAGTCAGTTTGATGGTGATTTCGCCGCTTTCACCTTTGTTTGGTAAATTGACGGCGGCTCCATCCGTTGTTTTAATATATTTAACAATGGGAACTTTTGCGCAAACGCCGATTTGACATCATTGCGCTTTAATACGCAGTTGCTGTGTTTTGAATATTCATCCGTATCACTACATAAAACCAAGTGTCCCGACGCGATTGTCCGTCCGTATGTATTTTCGTTAGAAAGCTACTGAACGGATTTTCAAGCGGCTTTCATCATCAGGTAGATAAATTTTCAGTTTTTTTTTTTTCAACCGAACCGAACCGAAGCGTGACTTATAAACCGATGAGTTTAATTGGTCTCTTCAGTGCGTATAAACAACATATTTTTTTTTTATTTTTTTTTTTTTTATATATAGCCTGGGAAGGCAAACGAGCACACAGGCCACCTGATGGTAAGTGGAAACTGTGACCCGTAGACATTCGCAAAAGTAGATATATTGGTTATTTCATACCACTCTCTCTATAATGTCACTGACGACGGGTGCGTTTCAATCAGTCTCAAATTGTTTAACATAATTTCATTTAACTACCTACGAAGAGCATAATGTTACGATTATATAACACAAGTAACACTCATTTATCGTAACGATTATTTTGTTCAAATAAAAAAATCATAATTTTAAGTCAATTTCTTCTTCCTAAGTTTGGTTACGTAAGAACTGTGAACACATTACTAGTAATCAGAGACGTTACAAATGTTTCGGGTACTTAAGATTCGGCCCTTTTCCAATATTTCTCCGATTTGATTCGAAAAAGTAAAATATTGCATAATAAAACAAAGTTTTCTCTATAACACTGACCTGTCTTAAATCTAACCGTGAATCAGTTTTCACGATTCAATAGATTGAGTTACGAGAGGGTTAATTTGAGCGTCCGTGCGAAGCCGTCGGTCAGATCGCTAGTTTGTAATGGTAACGGAAGGAACATAACATTAACTTTAAGCGGTAAAGTACCGGGTATATATTAAACCTGGGTCACACTGTCCTAGCTACTGTCTTGTCTATTTAGTTACAGTATATTGAATCATGTTCACACTGTACGAGCTACTGTCGTGACTGCGGTTGTTTAGTGTTATAGTAGTAGTAGTAGTAGTATAGTAACTTGCCCTTTCTGACCCAGTTTAGTATCAAGTGACGGAGAATATTATAAATTACAGGGCTCATATTCATTTGTTTCTATGGTTTAACTTCATTGGTTTTTGATCGCTAAGATGATCTATTTTCAAACAACCCGCAGAATGGTATTGGATGGTTATGTTGTCCCACGCTGCTAGTAAAACAGTAGAGTTATATGCACTGTTATAATTGAAGATAAGTGGCATCATTATTTGCACCGTGACAGCCACATGTATTCATAAACATCAGTGTTTTTCTCAGGGCATTAAATGGTGATAATGATAACTTAACAGACCAACAACAACACTACGACAACTACAACGACCTATTGGTAAATAATCCACAAGTCGATATTTTTAGTTATGGTATTGCTAATCTACTTGGAACTATTTCTAAAAGCCAAATTAAATCATTACAGTGGCGTTTCAGTCAGGTTCTTTATAATTCTTGTTCCATGTATATGTTTTTCTTTTCTTGGTGATGGTCTTTACTTTAATTGTATAAACATAATTAAAATGTCGTGCATAGTTGTAATCGAGTTACGAACTAGTAAATTAATTCTACGAAAGATTTATGTATATTAACAATTAAGTTTGTAATTTGTAATTGTGCCTAATAAATAAATAAATAAATAAATATTACACATGTTCAACAAAGTTCATAATTTACATTCATTTTATTTATACAAAACGGATGTGAATGAGCTTGTAAACGGGAAGTAAAATCTTCCACCCATGAACATCAGCCACTCCTGAGAGGTTATCTTTAGATCAAGATTACAGTAAAAGTGACCCGCCCCTGCTCAATTATAGCTAAAGATTCTTATACGAGAACAATTGCTACTGTCGAGAAAGTAAAACAAACAGCGGTAATGTCTTTGGTCACGGAAAATATACGGAATAAATATGTATAAGCAATTATGTAATTACAAAGGCAGATGTCTTGTTCCGTCATTACGTAACTCGTTTAATATCTTGAAATGACCTGCAAAATTATATTATTGGCATTGGGGTCTTTATTTAGGCATGATTGAAAATTTAAATTAAACTCTTTTAAGTGGGGATAAAAACCACAATCGTCACAATCATACTAACGGAATTACAATACAATATGATATTTCTTGTTAATTAAAACGGGTAGTTCTTAATAATTCGATAATCTTGTCATATTGTGGAAAAGATAAAAAACTAATTTATAATTGCAACTTACGTAACACAGAAAATTAAGTATTATTGGCGCATCCACTTAAAGTTTTCTATTCTTTTATATACCTATATATTGAACCTATAGATATTGTACATACATACATACCTACCTACATTAAATCACGGCTGTTTCCCAGAGGGGTAGGCAGAGACCATTTCTTTCTACTTGCTACGATCTTGACAAATTTATTTCGCTTCTTCCACATTCATACATGGAGTCATGCACGCACGTTGTTAGATATTGTATTCGTAAATTACCACTTAATGCACGTAAACAATGATTCGAGCTTACTTTTACGAGAAGGCAGTAGCAAATAAAAATAGAAAACAAAAAAAGTGGTGCTAGTTTAGTCGACTTGCCCGCCAACTCGAACAGTGTAATCAAGGCATTAGTCACGTGTTTAAACGATGGAAGCGTCAATGAAGCTTTAACCTTTACGCCTTAAAGCTGTAAAGTCGGACACAATGAAGAATCACTTAATTAATCAAAAGAAACGATTAAGTAGGTGTATAGGTAGGAGTTAAGGCCTTTAAATACTGACGACCTTCCGTTTGACTTAAAAAAAAAAAATGTACAAAGGCTATTTCGATATTTAATTTTGTCACTCCTTAATCCTCTTGAAACAACACATGGGGAGTTAGTTTTTAGGGTTCCGCTCCCAAAGGGACCCTATTACTAAGACTGCGCTGTCCTTCTGTCCGTATGTCCGTCTGTCTGTCTGTCACCAGGCTGCAACTCACAAACCGTGATAGCTAGACAGTTGAAATTTTCACAGATGATGTATTTCTGAGGGGAAAAAAAGAAGTTCCAACCAGAATTTTGATTAAAAAAAAGTCGTGAGAAAATTGTTATTAATGTAACTGGTACATAATGAAGCTTCTTAAGGTACAAGTGCCGAGGTTAGAATGCGAGCTTGCGAGCGCTGTCATTACAGGCACGATTACCTTAAGAGCTGATTATTAACCGTTGCATAAGTACATAACTTTTCCACAAGCTTAAAATGATAATGACAAAAATAAACAATCGCTGACTTTTCTCGTATACTTTACTCGATTTTTCTGCTAGAACAAATTATAAGTCAGCAAAGTCATTCTCATTATTCCGATTGACGGTAATAGTTTGTGAATTTTATTGTTAAGTAAATGTTAACAAATGTCATGCAAATTTTAATAGTTGCTAAAAACAGTTCTGACAATTTATGGCAAAAGTTGGAAAGCCAAACGTATCGCCATTTTGTTGATATCCATATTGAAAGTTACCATGGTAACCAAATAACAAGGCGATGTATAATATAACCATCTATTTTTAGTAATTTTATAAAAATGTAAGTAATTTATATACATTATACAAGTCTTAAAATGAATTTTGTTTTTAATTATATGTAATTGTTATTGGTATAAAAATATTTTTAACGGTTTATCATACAATTTAGGATCTCAAGGGTTTCACTAAACGCCAAGACCGTAACAATGCTATAATAATTATTATAGAACTGTAATTACCATGGCAACGCTCATTATAGAATTGCTTACCTGCATCGGTTAAGTTATAGGGTGGTATTCTGATACCGCTAACGATATCAATATTAGCAGTTTATAGAACGCGAGTAGAAAAATACATTTCAGATGTGCAAAATATTACAGTTACGGTACAGATTAAGATGTTGATGTCACGTTGATCTCAAAGAAATCTCCGTGAGTTGTTATAGCCGAAGATTGGACGTGATGTTATTTGACAACTCGGCGTGGTTCAAAGATAAAGAGACAGCGGGGGTCAGCCAATATTTGCGAAGAGCAACGAGCTGTAGGTAGGCCTCCAACAAGATGGAGTGACGACCTTGTTAGGATTGCGGGAACGCGGTGGATGCGAGAAGCACAAGACCGGTCTGAGTGGAGAGCCTTGGGGGAGGCCCATGTCCAGCAGTGGACGTCTTTCGGCTGACATGATGATGATGATGATGATGATGTAAAGGTGACAGCGATATAAGCCGCAATAAGTCGCCGTGTACCTCCCTAAACACCAACCCGCGCTTCTTTCTTCACTTGGACCTCTTTCTTATTGCATAAGACCTTTCTCATAACCTTATGACCGAACCTGTCTTCGAACGACCTAACACCTCATAAAAATAAGGGTCACATCGCCCTGGCATTTGCAAACAAATATTCAGGGGAATTATCTAATAACACTTTCTTTTGGCACGTTCTGTCCGAAGCGTTATGTCATATGAAATTGTATGCTGTAATATAACGCTTGTCGTAAGTTATAAGTGGAATCAATCAACGAGCTATTGACGCCAAGTGGAAGCAATCTATGGAATGATTTGAAGAATTTATATTATTTATAATGTAAGTTTTTTGCGTGGGAGTGGAAAATTATTTTAAAATAAATATCTGAAGAAAAAATAAATAAATGAAATGATAAAATATGTACCTACCTAAATGTATGAAAATGAAATGTAATTTAATGAACGATATTGTAAGATAATACTGTACCTATTCATTTTTTTGTTGAGGAATGAAGAGGCTATATTATTATTATAAGTAAGTATCTGGAGACCAAGCGTGGCTCGGGTTGAAAACGAAATTTCCCGAAAATGATAACTTGACGGATCGATTTTTCACCCCCCCGTTGCCCCTGTATTGCAATTTTTATCGAAATCGTTATTTATAAAAATATTGCTCGTTTAATAGTATAGGATTAAAGACAGAGGTCAGTGATACATAAACTAAGGATGCTTTAACAGTCTGTTTCAATTTCTGAAAAAAAAATAGGGTTCCGTACCCCAAGGGTGCCCAACGTGACACTATTAATATGCCTCCGCTGTAGAGAATGCAATTTAACCGGTTATTAACCGTTTTTGTATGAATATAACCGGTTAAAACCAGTTAAAACCGGTTATTTATATTCCCTACTCCGCTATCGTCCGTCCATCCGTCCGTGCTAACTTTAAAGAGCTGTATATTTTGACCCGTAATAGATAGCGGTTTGATATTTTCAGAATATGTTCTATTACGGCGTTTTTACCCTAACAAGAAAGGTTTTTTCAAAGACTTTTTATTTTTATTGTATCGTAAAAACGGTAAAACAAAAAATACTAAAAAAATGACAAGTGTGAGTTGGGCTCGCTCTAAAAATACCTAGGTACCTACTGTGCGGCGGTAAGGAACCCTCAGTGCGCGAGTTCGACTTTCACTTGGCCTTTTTTTTATCACAGTCTCGAGTATGCTAACGTTTAGGTCACAGATCCCACTAACCATAGTAACCATTAAAGTCGCCGTCAATAGAACTTGCCAACGATGTAAACAAATTAGTACTGATTGACACATAACCTCAAATATTCACCAAGCTTGTTTTTATTAAAAATAACGTATAATTTAATAGTTATTTCATCTTGAACTTAATATGAAAATTATGATCTAGTGTATAAATCATTGCAAAGACCTCACTTGATCTTGAAAAGTACGTGATTATCGAGTAATCATGGTGAAATGGTTTGTTTGGTTTTGTTTACATCTCTTGCAAGTTCTATTGACGGCGACCTTAGGTGGTGTTGTTTCCCTTTAAAAAAGCCCACCACCCGCAAATAATAAACATTTGGTACTTATTAACGAAGTACTTAAATATTTGGTACTTATTAACGAAGTACTTAAACATTTGGTACTTATTAACGAAGTACTACTTCATAAATTGCATTGAAACAACAAGGTTAAATAAATTCCGAACAATCAATCAAGAGTGACGCACGCGCATGTGCCCACTACCGCCATCTGTTCTCACCACTTGACGTTACAAATCAACCACGCTCAAATTAGTATCAATTGAAAACTTTATTAACATAGAAATAAGGGCCTTTGTTTTTTACACCGCTTTTGTTTGCTGTAACGTAAATCAAAGTTTTGTTCGTTTTCAGCGACGCTTGGTAACGTTTGAAAATAACGACTTTGTGAAGATATAATTAACTTCAAGTTCATTGTCCATTAAACCGCGGCTATTATTATAGCCGCTGCAGTTAGCGCTGGTAATCTACCGATTACTGCGTCAGCGTCACTAAACAAAGAAACGATGGGTGCAGTATTTGTGTGATGAACGCAAGTATTTGAATGAATGTTTTCCACTTATGTATAGAGTGATGGCACCAGTGTTGGACACTTTTAGCTGACAGACACCAATAATAATCAGAGGTCGGCGGGGTGAGCCATTTTTGCGTCATGAATGTCAAGTGTAGATATTAATATACACCTCAAAAATAAATATTAAAATAAAGAAAAAAATATTAATTATAATTAATCTAAAATGACAGTGCATTGTGTACAAAACGAGTAGGTAGATAATGTTTTTTATTTATTCTAAATTTTCTTTGTTATTGTAAAAATAACTACCTAAACGTTTTTCTATATTTTAAATTTTCAACGCATTTCTTCTTGGGTCCATCCACTTACAGATAAAAAAAGATCTTTCTAAATGCACTGAATTGAGTGGAGTGAAATTGTACATTAAAATACTGTCCACATCTGTTCCTATAAAAAGGTTTGATATAAAAGCTTGCTATAAAATTCAGCCTAAATAAAATAATTTAATTACTTATTAAATTACACCACACCTGGTCTACCATTAAATGACAAGGTATGTCCATGTTATGCAAACTCTGAAAACAGTTCACCCCTACCAAGCTCTGATAATAATACACTCAAATCTTAATTCAATGATCATACGGTTATAATTTGATTCCAGCAAAACAAATGAATAACACTCATCTTTGGTAAAATAAGAATCAAAAGTGTCCAGTATTGGTACCATCAGCCTATGTAGATTTGGAACTAGTATAAAGGACTAATAATTGACACTTGATTATTTTACAGAAAGTAAGGGTGAATTTATTTGTTTTGCATCAATCATATAAGGACGGCTATGTAAATGGTAACTATATAATTAAGCATCTTAAGGCACGAGTGCCGTGGTTAGGTTAGGGTGAGGTTAGGTGCCATTACCTTAAGAGCTGATTATCAACCGTTGCATACATAAGACTTTTTCTCAAACATGCTCGGAAAAAACGGTTTTCCGATTGAAAGACAAGGACGGAAAGAGCCTCATTTTACTCCTAGGAGTAAAAAAACTATATGAAAACACTTTCCGTCCATGTCCATATATTTCTTAAAAATGCTGTCAATTTGCATACAAAATCAAAAGGACCAAGACAAAAATTCCATACAGCCAAGGTTACTGCTCGCTTTTTTAGCACAGTGCGTGTGTTTCTTTTTGAATTTGCATTCCAATGTCTATGGTTAGTATTTAAAAACAATTGACAGTCGGTAACATTCGTTCATTCTGCATAATATAATTGTGAAACCGAATATTAAACTATTTGTTGTGTGAAATACTTACTATAAAAAATGAGCTCAAGCGACGAAATAGGTACCACACCGCCTATATTAAAATCTGAAGCTGCCTCGGTTAGGCAAAACCTGCTTCCCGCTAAATCTAAGTAAAAATATAACCGAACTTATGACCAATTTATGCTGTGGAGGGCAAACAAAAATGAAAATTAAATTACTTGCTTTTTAGAAATGTATTTGTATTATTTCCTCACATGTTTGAGAAAAGCATTATGTATGCCTCGGCGGAAACGAGGATTTCCTGACTCGTATTTTAGCAGGCCTCGCTGTTGCTCGGCCTGCTAACCACCTCGTCAGGAAAACCCTTACTTTCCCCGCCTAGGCAACAATGTACTATTTCTCCCACATGCTCGGAAATGTTAACCTTACTGTTGTAAAATCAGCCCGCGAAGTTCCGAGTTCCAGGCCCAGGCAAAAAAAAAAAAAAAAGTTATTATTTACCAGCGGCAGCGGCCGCGAAAATGTATACAAATTTCATAACGTACCCGGTTTTTTACTTTTTAAAACCATATTTGGACTATGATAACTAACTCCAAACAGCCAAACACTCGTACAATTCAAAATTCTTCCATGTTTATTTACTTTTTAAATGTCATAGACTAAAAAGGTAAACGCCGTTCATCGCGTTTACAGCGTATTTACCAAAGTGTCAAATAGTTTTACTTTTTTTAAAACATTCTGCGTTTAGAATTAATAAAATTAAGGCGGGAATCGGGAATACTTTTTTCTTAGGGAAGTTTAAGTACAGTACGTATTATTTTTGTTTCGCGAAAATATAAAAGTAAAATGAGTTCCAGTGATGAAGATTGTGTTTATCGGCACACCACCAGAGTGTAAAGAAGAAGCATAGTCGGTTAAGTACTTACTGCCATTTGCCTTCGTCATATTATCACATCGTATTTGACTTCATTTTTTTAATACATTTGAATACATATTATATCAAAACTGAAATTTTGTTTAATTTCCTCGCATTGTTAGAGAAAAGCACTATACAAGCCTCGACCAGGAAGGGCGGTTGCTGGACTCGTATATAGCGTGGCCGAGACGCAGTCGAGGCCACGCTAACTCTACTCGTCCCGCAACGGCCTACTTCCTGGTCTGTGCAGTAATGTACTATTTCTACAAGCTTAAAATAAAAATGAAAGAAATAAACAATCGATAACTTTTCTCGTATACTTTAACCATGGTAATAACAATGCTATAATTATTATTATTGAACTGTAAATTTTACTATGGTAACGCTCATTATAGAATGGTTTTTCTGCTTCGATTACGCTATAGGTGGTATTCTGATACCGTTAACGATGTCAATATTAGCGTTTTACAGGACGCGAGTTGAAAAAAGTATCTAACACCGGTGCCATCACAGCAGTATGTATTTCATACATACATACAGAAACTCACGCCTTCATTCCCAGAGTGGGGTAGGCAGAGCTAAAGAGTTACCAATAACTTTTAAAACTTGTTGATAATTCTATAACCTCACTTTGCACAATTAGGCTAAGATGTTTACCAGCGTATTAGTGACAGGTTGCAAGCCCATCGCCTAACAGTACTACAAGCCTTTATTCCCTTAGTCGCCTCTTACGACATCCACGGGAAGACATGGAGTGGCACTATTCTAACCCGGCAACCACACGGGACAACAAGTATGTATGTCAATTAATATATCTAAAAGCTATATGTTTGTTTTTTTTATAGTACCTATAGAGAAGCCAAACGAGCACACAGGCCAACTAAATGTAATTGGAATTATGACTGTGACTTTAAGTCTACAATAATAAAATAACACTGCAAATTGTTTTTTAAATTCTATTATGACCTAAAAAAATAACTCACGGTTTTTACTTTCTAATTCGAAAGAATAGGTAATATTAAGAGACCCATTTCATTTATTTTGTATTTGACCCAATAGTTTTGCTTTAATACCTATCTTTATTTATTTAGCAGACATTTTATGAATGACATGATTATTTAAAATTTGGTTTGGCATTTTCTAATACATTACAAGAATTAAAAGTGATGATAAGAAGTGATTGTAATAGTGTAATAAAATATACTATTTCGAGCGGTTTTCGCCTGACCCGTAAAATACACGTGTAGGAGGGCTTCAACCCAAAATCGAAAATCAAACAAAGTTCAAATGTACTTTTGTTGAAATGTCCGAAATAGTTATTAGAGTTAGTCTCTCTAGTTATTACATAATAGATATTTCAAAAACTTAATAGGCTTTAAAACCCTATTCCTAGAAATGGTTTTCAAATTGGACTATTTTTATAAAATATAAACAATCCCAATTAACATGTGTTAAAAAAATCGCCATTTTATTTTCAGAAAAAAATTGAGGTTTTAACTGACCGATAATTTTTTAACAGAATTTGGGTCAAAATTCTCCGCCACCATTGTTACCATTCTTGACCGGTCCCTTGTGCAATTGACACTTGTAATTTTGACAGATTGACCACCTTGATCTGCATTCCTTTAGTTACACCAATTGCGCATTGATTGGTCAACGACCAGATGTTATCGTGCCGGAATCTTTATTGGTCTATTTTGTCCAAAGAGGTCGTAGGGCAGTATTTCATAATACCATTCAAACTATTTACTATTTTGACGACGTCTACGAACTATCCCTGAATCCTTTCCCGGTATATGCGAATATCTGCGTGATTGGCACAGGGGTTTCTGGTCATGGATGTTTTCTATGTAAAAGTCTCTTTATAAGTACATATGTTTGTCGTTGCCTAGTACACAAAGTATAGGCCTAGAGCTAAACTTTAGTTTATATCAATTAAATCCCTTGGTAATTATTATTGTTTCTTATTCATATATGGATTTGTGGTGGCATTACAATATAAAAGCATATAAATATACTTATGTATATAAAAATGAAATATTGCATCTTGCATAATGTTGTGATGGTCTTCAAAAAATATTCTGATGTGCATCATATTATGCACATTCAAAACTGGCCGTCGATTCGTCTCATCTTAAATTCAAGGAGCAAAATAATCGTAAACTCAAACAGCAGCAAATTAAATAAAATAAACGAAGCGTGAAGCGTGAAGGCGTTGCTGAGTGCAGCGAACTTTCGCCTTTATAATATTAAGTGATGGAACCAGTAATGGACGAGGCACCATTAATGGACACTTGATTCTTATTTTACAGAGGATAAGGGTTATTTATTTGTTTTGCAACAATCAATTTAGGACCGTATGAAATTTGAATTAAGAGTGACGTGTCCATTACTGGTGCCTGTCAGCTAAAAGTGTCCATCATTGGTGCCGTCACCCTACTTGGATTTGGGTTTTTCAAGCAAAAAAACGCGAACGCGTTCGACCATACTGATTTTTTAAATGACTGAAAAAGGATTGTATTGTTTTTTATATTGCCCGGTACAGCTTGATTCTGCAGCCAAGTTAAGGAAAGAAGGTACCCCGCAGAACCGCAATCTGTCAACGTCCTCAAGTAGTTACGCTAGTTACGCAACGGGCTTCCACGCTCTGATTCGATCTGCGCTCGCGCGTGTCTGTCATGTGTGGAACATTGATCTACGGGCCTATTATGATCGGGTTTATTTTAACAAGGGTTATTGGCTTAAAATGGGGAGTCCATGGAGCCATGCCCTTCCTCTGAAACTATAACAATGCCTTAATATTAATTGACAAGATTTCATTTTTTCAAGACTTTAATTTTATTCGTTTTATAGATACTGTTTGGAAGGAGGAAGACACTAATAGTTTTATTTTTTCCCTAGGATGTATAATTATTTTATTATTAATTTATTAAGATGTTCTTATTCTAAAAGGGCGTAACTTCATTTCTACGACACAATGGACATATTACGTTAGTCCAATCTGTATAAAAAAAATTTTTTTCTTTTTAATAATGGCGGTCAACCGATCTCAAGTATCTATCCATCTGTCAATAGTGTCAATGTCATCAATGTTTGACAACTTGAAGTATGACAGCTTTTTTTCTCGTGAAAAAGGCAATGGTATTATATCTATTCAGGCATAGTATTGGTAAAACTCGTTTTTTTTTTTAAGTTACTTGTAATTTTGTAAATAAAGAATAATAAATCTAAATAAATATTTTGCCGTGTTCAGGAGGCAAAACCCTTTCGATTCGTAAAGTAATTTGCAGGTGTCACCAAAATGAAATGTTGTCAATTTAACCTGCCGTTGTATTGGGTCAAAGGAAATGCCCCCCAAATGTTTGTTAAATGGTTCCGTTTTTAGATACAGAAGCTTAGTTTGGGATTAGGTCCGTTTGTGTGAGATTATATCCCGATATTTCATATTTTTATCATAGAAAAATTGGGCAACTGAGTCGTGGGCGAAATATCGTCAATTTGTCGGTAAAATCAAGTCTAACTTGGAACTTTTGCTGAACTAGAGTATCAAATTGTCATCATCATCATCATCATCATCACCATCATCTATATCGCCTATATTAGTCCACTGCTGGACATAGGCCCCCCAATGAGCGCCATAGCGCCCTGTCTTCAGCTTGCCGCATCCAGCATCTGCCTGCAGTCTTTCGCAGATCGTCATCCCACCTGAGGGCGTCTAACACTACGTTTGCCGAGACAGGGTCTCCACTCAAGAACACTTTTACCCCAGCGAATTTAACTCAGTCGGTCATTTTGTATAGGTACATACATATACTCGTATACTTACTCGTTACGATTGCCTAACTTGCGGTTGTTTCAAGCCGGTTTATTACCGATCCCTGTATACCTGAATCATTTAAGCCTTTCGCGTTAACACGTGTGTGTAACCATATACAAACAAATGTGAAACGCTACTGTACTGATATGTATAAAGCTAGGCATTCACGACCGCTCGATCCATGAATGTCAAAACCTTAGCGTTTGAAAGTACTTGGCGTGGTCCGTTGGATTTCCAAATGGGCAGAAAGTCAGCGCGACTCGCCAACGCGCAATCCGAATGGAACTATCGTGAATGTATATAACATTCAACGTTGAAACACGCCATGCCTCCACGCCAAGCCGAGTGGCGTCGTCGTGAATGCGTTCTCTGGCTGCCATTTTCTAATCAGTCTGCTCCGTGATATCGCACCGTTGAGGGGAGGCGTGACGAGTGAGTGAATGTGGTCAAAATATTACATACATATCATCTGTCGCCGAGACAAACAGTGCCCAGCTTTACACAAGCACCGTATCTTGTGTGCATTACTATTGTAGGGCCATTACCAACTGAGCATCAGGGCAATAAATACAGTATCAGCGTTATCTTGTATCGCTTACGCTCGCCATAAGCCCCACGAGTACGAGCGAGAGAGTCCGATAAAAATATTTATTACCCCGACGCACGCTCAGTTGGTAATGGCCCTACAATAGTTATTGAAGTGTTAACCATACAAGTACACTCAAAACCCGCAAACATCAAATGTTTCTCGACTAACCACATACACTGACAAGACTCCTTTTGGTGACCATTTTCTATATAATCACGCAGTCTGGGCACTGATTTTGTTGATTGAGGTGACAGGTTAACTGTATGATTTTGAAACCTGTCGATCAGATAAAGTCAGGTTGCTACAGAGTAGCTAGCATTTGATTAGAATTAATGACTTGTGAGAATGGTAGGTATGGCCGACCATTTTCCGACCTTGGTTAAAGTGTGGAGGTCTGGTGGTCGATAGTTAATGATAAATGCTGTCCTCCTAAGCTAATACGCAGTAAGTCAGATAAAACTCCTGTAGCAATATCAACCTTATTACTAAGATAAGAGAGCTAAAACTGCTTTGGTTATTGATTTTGTGATACTGCTTATGCAGATAGACTTTTCTTTTATAACGTAGTTAATGTATAATGTGATAAGGATTGATGAGGTTGTATTCAATTAAGTTGAAATATTAATATAAATAAATAAATAAATATCAGGGGACAATGTCACACCAATTGACCTAGTCCCAAACTAAGCTCTAGGCTTGTACTATGGGTACTAGACAACGATATCAATACTTATATAGAGAAATATATACTTAAATACATAGAAAACATCCATGACTCAGGAACAAATATTCGCGCTCATCACACAAATATCTGCTCTTACCGGGATTTGAACCTAGGGCCGCTAGCTTCGTAGGCAGGGTCACTACCAACTAGGCCAGCGCGTCGTCAATATCTTGAATATTATTATAACCGGCGCCATTGAAGGATAGGTTATCATTATACTTTGCTGACACACAATAGTACATTTTGGTACAAGTGCGGAAAGTATGTCATTTTGCACGAGTCCCGAGGTGTCTTAGACCGAGATACAAGCGAGTCGGGATGAGTGAAAATGACAGTTCCGCACGTTCCAAGGGACTTTTTTTAATACATTTGGGAATAAATGTGTACCTATCTGTGTATGTGCGTATGTGGGTATCTGTGTATCTGTCCTCTTCCCCCCGACCTCTGAAGTTAGCTTAACATGTACACACATTCGACCGACATTACTCAAATTGTAATAAAAATATCGAAACCGAAATTATATCGTCAAATACTAGGAGTGCATAAACATTAGAAGTACCTACCTAACCTACAGTCTGCTACCTAGTGGTAAAGTAAACGCACTAGTTCGAATAAGAAAAGTAAAAAGCACTAGTTCGAATAAGAAAAGTAAAAAGCACTAGTTCGAATAAGAAAAGTAAAAAGCACTAGTTCGAAAAAATCCAACTTTCCGCACGATATACAGCTACGAAAAGAACCTACTATTTTTTACGATATTTGTGTGCAAATTAGTACAGACTCAGACTGGTGCAATTACTTTTAAAAAAATCTGAAAGTAGTTGAAAGAAATGCTGACAAAGTAGCTGGTCTTAAACAGGTATGTCAAGGCAATGGTTTCATCAAATGACCAAGATAGAGCTAGTCGGCTATTTTAATAACCTTGTCGTACTTATTATTCCAAGAAAGCAGTCCATAAGTAGCACGGCTTTCTTACGGCATTCAGCCAAAGCATCTGCATCATCGTGCAACATTGTTTATAAATAGTGTTTGTACAGTCGAGTTCATAAATATGTGTACATTTTAGTACCTTGTCTATTTAATGTCACATTTATACAGGGTGTCCCAGAAATGGCACGTCACAGTGACACTGGAGATTCCCCAGCCTCAGATGAACCAAACCAGCCTAACATGACCTCAGTAAAAGTTGCACCGTTTTCGAGTTATACCAATTTAAAGATTTTCCAAATTTTCACCTCTTTTGACATTGTAAGTGCTCGCATTTACTGGGATAGCTTTAAAATTTAGTTTTTTTATTTGTTCGCGTTTATGAATAGTTGATTAAGATGATAGAAGCATTATTATGTCAATAACTAATGTAAAAGTTGGAAAAATAATGTAATGAACTTGACTTAAATTATCATCAACATAGTAATTTAAACTTTGAACACGTGCCATAACTTTTTTTTACTACAAACGAAATGAGCAAATAACTTTAAAAACATGCGTATTTTATGCCAATTCTAAAATGGTATGACACATGATATCTTAATGCATAAAAGTAGGAATTCGTATGGCTTTTGCCAATATGGGTCCTCGGAAATCAATGCTAATCATCTAAAAAAATATCTTGTACTCTACGATATCTCATTTGTTTGTGCTCCTTTGAAGAATATGATTGATTTTTGGTTGACCTTGGTTCAAAGATAATAAAAAACGGGATTAATTTTCATTAGTTTTTACAGTAAATGTTCGAATTGTTTCCCTCCGACTCTAAGGCACAAAATTAAATGGCATCTTCGAATAAAATTTCGGTTTAGTTTTCGTAAACTGGTTTCCGATATGTCTCGGGCTGCATTGAAGACATGTCGCCGTAGTTCCTCTTCGTTACTTATTGGTTTTGAATAAATATTGTCTTTCAAAGATCACCAAAAAAAAAAACATTTTACAAAGCGAAATAAACTTCCGTTAAGAGTGCCGAGTAGTTCCACAAACAAAATCAGAGTCCAGAGGAATGCCAAGTCGATTTAATTCAGGAACACCACAGGAAAACGGACGCAGTGAACATGGGTGATAAGTAATGACATAATTCAAATCAATAAAAATGTACCTAACTAAAAAGTCGGCTATTAAAACGAGGTTTAATATTAATCAACGAGTATAGCACGAAACGCACGGTAACGAACTATGAGTAGTTTGGGTCACAGGGCTACATCTGCAATAAGTAAATAACTATCCTACAATTCTTTACATGATAAACTTGCAAAGCGGCTAATCGTTTCATTTGTTAGTTTGGTTGCCGGGATCCTTATTGGCAAATGTGATACGAATTCCTACTTTTTTGCATTAAGATATCATGTGTCACTCTGATTTTGTTTGTGGAACTGAAACGACTACTCGGCACTCTTAACGGAAGTTGATTTCGCTTTGTAAAATGTTTTTTTTTTTGGTGATGTTTGAAAGACAATATTTATTCAAAACCAATAAGTAACGAAGAGGAACTACGGCGACATGTCTTCAATGCAGCCCGAGACATATCGGAAACCAGTTTACGAAAATTAAACGGAAATTTTATTCGAAGATGCCATTTGTGCCTTAGAGTCGGAGGGAAACAATTTGAACATTTACTGTAAAAACGAATGAAAATTAATCCCGTTTTTTATTATCTTTGAACCAAGGTCAACCAAAAATCAATCATATTCTTCAAAGGAGCACAAACAAATGAGATATCGTAGAGTACAATATATTTTTCACCTCAGCAGCTCAAACAAGCAGGTTTTGCTGCTTAAAAACAGTGAGCAAAATTCAATTTTGCTGCGAGCGAGAGGCAAAGTAGCTTTTTAATTATTATTTTTAAATGCCGTGAGCAGTGCTGGGGCTACTCACAACATTCGAAAAAATTGAACTTCGCTTTGTTCTGTCACTTTCACTTCGATAGAAAAAAAGCGAGAGATAGAAACAACTTGATTCGAAGTTCGATTTCAAATTCCACACATAGTAGGCCCAAAAAGAAACGCACGTTCGGATGCACACAACCGTAAAATTGCAAATAAAACTATCTGTTAAAGTTTGAAATGTGTTTATTATAACTATTTTATACAGTAGGTACAATCATTTTTTTTATTTTATGTTTTGAAGACAAAATTAATGAAAAATAAGAAGTTCATCATGTATCTACATAATTTTGTTATCGTTTTAACAATCTTTAATTTCGTGACATAAACCGCGGGGGCAGTTTCAGAACGCATTTCAAAAATAGCGGGATTATTGTAGCCAATATAGCCATAGACAAGGCCTAGTTAGGTTTTTTTTAAAGCCACAGACTACATAAAGCTGTATAAAGTTGTGTTTGCAGTACGGCATTATCAAGTTGAGTGACAGACAGGTTTTATCTGTTTCATGTTTATTTTTTCCACTTTTTATTTTATTAGTATTTTGCAAAAATGCTTGTGATTGATGCATATGCGATTGTGTAGTTATTTAGTCGTGTATTCACCAAATGGTCACAACGGAAGACCTGCGTTGGCCCAACCAGCTTCACGCTGTGTTGTTCTCGCTGCTGAGGTGAAAAGTTGTATGTCTCACACGAGACCAAAGTTTTTTACGTCTCGTATCTTTGAATCCCTCGCTACGCTCAGGATTCTAACCTAGAATCACTCGCTACGCTCGTGATTCAATAATAGAATCCTTCGCTTACTCGGGATTCAAAATCATCACTCGCAGCAAAAACCAACTTTGCTCTCTTGTTGAACAAATAACTATTTTTAGATGATTAGCATTGATTTCCGAGGACCCATATTGGCAAATGTCATACGAATTCCTACTTTTATGCATTAAGATATCATGTGTCATACCATTTTAGAATTGGCATAAAATACGCATGTTTTTAAAGTTATTTGCTCATTTCGTTTGTGGTAAAAAAAAGTTATGGCAGGTGTTCAAAGTTTAAATTACTATGTTGATGATAATTTAAGTCAAGTTCATTACATTATTTTTCCAACTTTTACATTAGTTATTGACATAATAATGCTTCTATCATCTTAATCAACTATTCATAAATGCGCACAAATAAAAAAAACTAAATTCTAAAGCTATCCCAGTAAATGCGAGCACTTACAATGTCAAAAGAGGTGAAAAATTGGAAAAATCTTTAAATTGGTACAACTCGAAAACGGTGCCACTTTTACTGAGGTCATGTTAGGCTGGTTTGGTTCGTCTGAGGCTGGGGAATCTCCAGTGTCACTGTGACGTGCTATTTTTGGGACACCCTGTATAATGTCACAGTGATTGAATAGCTAAACTGAAGCACAGATTAAGTAAGAGTTACTACTGAAGTGGCAATGGGCGGGGCACATCGCACGCAGGACTGATGGCCGATGGGGTCAGGAGGTTCCTGAGTGGCGTCCGCGGACCGGGAGACGAGCTGTAGGTAGGCTTCCAACAAGATGGAGTGACAGCCTTGTAAGGATCGCGGGAACGCGGTGGATGCGAAAAGCACAAGACCGGTCTGAGTGGAGAGCCTCGGGGGAGGCCTATGTCCAGCAGTGGACGTCTATCGGCTGACATGATGATGATGATGATGATTAAATAGGTACACTACAGAATTCCGAACAGTCATAATTACCGTAAATCCATACCGTCACGCCTGTCGCCCAATGGGGTAGGCAGAGACTATGGAAAGCCAGGCGAACCGGTCTAAACATACAACTTCCGCTTCCTCTGCCTACATTCATCAATCTCTTCATGCACGTACGTCGGTTTCGGGTGCTTTTGAGTTGGCCCTTATTCAGTACATCGCGAGTCTGATCACCGTACGTCCGTCTAGGACGTCCCTCTACCGACATCTCCGCTCACTTTCGCTAGCCATAATTCCGAATGCAATGATATGATAGAAAACTTTATTTTTGGATATCGCTTATGAGGCAAACCTAACCTAACCTAAGTATAGCAATTAATTTTTGCATTTGATTTAAAGCTTCAGCACAACATAGCTTACGGAAAAATGAAAATTCGGACAAGTTAATATTCAAGCAAGAAGCAATGCCTAAAAATATGTGTTTTTTTGATTTTACACCTGCGAGTTTGAATATGTTCACATATAAGTATGTATTTTTATTGTTGTCTAGTACTTTTTACAGGCCTAGTGTTTTAGTCTGGGACTAGGTCAATTTGGGTGAGACTGATATTCATTATTGCTATTAATTTACTTATATTTAATATTACTATAGGTACTTACTTTGTTCTTACTATAATTATAAGTAAGTATAGAAGTTTTTAGGTATGTTGGTCTTTGAATCATGCTTAAACGGCTTAATAGATTTTGATAAACTTCGGTAGGTAGGTACACCAGTAATCTATGTCCTATGCTAAACATAAAATGTTTTAATCCGGACAATTGGATTGTTCATATTTTTATAATTACTCTAATTCGAAAACCATTTCGAGGAATACAGTTTTAAAGCCGTTCTGCATTATTAAGTTTTTGATATCTTTTTCCGATATTTCCACAAAAATATATTTAACCTTTGTTTTCGTTTTCGGCTTGAAGCCCTCTTAGGTGTATCTTAATGGTTAGGCGAAAACCGCTTGAAATATGTAGTACGTTTTAATACACTATTACAATCACTTTTTATCATTAGATGCCATTTAATTGTTGTAATTTCTTAGCAATTGCCAACCCAAGTTTAATTTAATCATGTCATCCATAAAATGCCTGCTAAATAATTAAAGATATTTAAGCAAAACTATTGGGTCCAATAAAAAAACTAATGAAATTGGAATCTGAACTGGCTAATTTTTTTTTGGACAATCCCACCTCAGTTCTATGCAGACGAAGTCGCGGGCCAACTATAGTCATCTAGGTGCATTAAGTTAATGGTTTGATCGGAAGGTTAACTTGTTGCACCCAGTAGTTAACTAGTTTTAAATAGATCCCATTTGATATCCAACACTGAGCAATTTAATATGAATAATTTATTAGTTAGGCCTCGTTATCCTGCTACGGATATAAAAAGGAATACCAAGACCATACATAGATCTTGGGATCTTTAGCTAGGTAACTATAATCCCAGATAGAGATGGGCCGGTTAAGATAATGCGTTGTGACTTGTGAGCAGACAGGGCGTTTCACAAAAAGCCCGGCTGGCTGTTCACAATGGAGTGCTGGCCCCTACCCTGATGTATGGTAGTGAATGTTGGGTGTGGCAGAACAAGCATGTAAGTCGTGTAAATGCAGTTGAAATGCGCTCTTTGCGTAGTATGTGTGGTGTGAAACTGATTGATAGAGTAAGAAATGAAAAAATCAGAGAGAAATGTGGAATAAAAGAAGATGTAGTGACTAAGATTGAAAAGGGCATGCTTCGATTGTTCGGCCATTTGGAAAGGTTGGATGAAAGAAGATTGACGAAAGAGATATACAGATCGAAAGTGAGTGGAAGGGTCGGAAGGGGCCGCCCTAGGCGTACTTTTTCGAATCAAATCGGAGAAATATTGGAAAAGGGCCGAATCTTAAGTACCCGAAACCGACGTGCGAGCATGACTCGATGTATGAATGTTGAAAAAGCGAAAGAAATTTGTCAAGATCGTAGCAAGTGGAAAGAAGTGGTCTCTGCCTACCCTTCTGGGAAACAGGCGTGATTTAATGTATGTATGTATGTAAGATAATGCTTCTGATTTGGAAGATATTCCTAAACAGGGCCTCTCTTCTATGCGGTAATCCATATCGTCTTAGACATGACAATGTGATGTGACCTTTTTTTTATGGCATAGGAAAGCAAACGGCCACCTGATGGTAAGTGGAAACTGTGACCCATACACATTCGCATTCACAAGACTGCAAATGCACTGCCAACCTTGAGGACTGAGATGGAAGACCTTATTTTGAAAATCAAAGTTCGAAGTTACGATAGCTTTATCCCTTTCTCTCGACTTAGACTCGAATGATGTGTAATAGGGATGAAACTAACGTAATTTCAAACTTCTATTTAAGTAAGGCCTCTGTAATGGTATTGTCAAGTAAATAAGAGCTATAATATCAAAATTTTGACAATACGATAACAGGTCAAACACGATGCCCACGGCATGTATTATGGTCGCCTTTATTGCGGATAAAGCATCCATCCTTCTCGCACTTACATAAGGATAAGAGAGAGACAGACGTTTTACCTACATTGAGAAATATTATCATACCATCAATTGGTGAAGTTTCTGAGAAAGCATGCTTTAAATCGAACTTAACCGACAGAAAACGATGTCGTAAATTCGTAATATATATCTTTATCCGTACAGTCAAAAGCAATAATGTATTATTGAACATTGGGCTCAAAAATATTTGACACGTCTCTATTACTAGAGGCATAAGAGCGCATCCCACTAATATTATAAATGCATACTCATAGTCATATTATAGAATTTATTGAAAACCATAGTTATACAAATCTTAAAGTTAGTTACAGAATGCCAAAGACTGTGTGTTAGATTGTTACTCTTTCACGCTGGAAATGCTGGATGGAACCTATGGATGGGCAGAAGCTAGTAGATATATTATTGCTAGTGACTGCACTTTAATTCGTTTCTAATCTTCTTAGCTACACCATCAATAGCGAAAGTGCAGCTGGTTTTTAAGAGCTTCCGAGATCTTAATCTTTATTATCTTTTAAGTAAGCAGTCAATAATTTATTTATTAGCTATTGATTCATTGATAAACCGGCTCTTATCGGATAAATCAGCGGGTATCTGCTGCAGGTACCAGCGCCTGCGCAAAAGTGAAAGTAACTCACCTCGGTGCCACCTCGCTCCTGCACAACCATTACTTTTTTAAAGAAAATCTGGGGCATAATGACACACCACCTTCGACCTTTACCACTAAAGAAAAACCAATTCCAAATTCAAAAAGTCCGCACTGCTTTTGTTTTGGTTTCGAGCGCACTTAACTTTTTTAATTTCTTTAGGCGTATTTTGACGTTGGAGTCTTGGAGTTTGTAAACAGTTCACACACGCACTTACACACACTTTAGTTATTTAACGCGCTTTTTTCAAGTCACGAACCTTTCCCTTCTAACACTCTGTAGCAACTAAGCAACATACAAACCTTAATGTTTTATAAGTATGAAACGTTGACTTGGCCGTAGGACTTGTCTGTCGCAATTGCGTTGGTATGCAGCCGAACAAATTTATTTCGCAGAGGTCTTTTACCTATTGTGAAAGAGATACAGATCATAATTGCTAAGCAAGTAAGTTATATAACGGCAGTGCTAACTTAGTTTTATCTTCAGTGCAATACACCTAGGCGAGATTGGATCTATGATACTGATATATACCTTCGCCTTTTTGTACGTTATACATTATCTTATTAGGAAATAGGCCTCCATAATTGGCAGGGTAATTAACTATGTAGTTAAATTAACTCGTTCTGAAACCATTATCTGTAGGAAATTGGGGAATTTACTTTTTAATGTATCGGCGTAACATTTGTGTCAGTCTAAATATTTATATAAAATAAGTGCCTGACATATCAACGCACAGCCTAAACCGCTGGGTCTAGAGATTCCAAATTTGACACGTTGGTTTCTTATGAGGTCTAGTTATCCACTAAGAAAGGATTTACCGAAAATCGACTCCCATCGGGAAGAAATAGGGAAATAGTAGCGGGGAACTAACTAAGCGTACGAATTCGCGGGGAAAAATTCTCATATCTTTGTTTACCTTTTAAAAAAAACAGCCATGTGACCTTTTGGCTTATTAGGAACTATAGCATCGCTTCGCTTCCGTTTATGTGAGTTTTAATACCGACATGTAAACCAGAATTAATTACAGGTGGACCCGTGTGGTTGCTGGGTTAGAATAGTACCACTCCATGTCTTCCCGTGGATTTCGTAAGAGGCGACTAAGGGAATATAGGCTTGTAGTACTGTTAGGCGATGGGCTTGCAACCTGTCACTAATACACTGGGAAACATCTTAGCCTACTTGTGCAAAATGTGATTACAGAATTATCAAGAAGTTTTAAGACTTGTTGGTAATTCTTTAGCTCTGCCTACCCCACTCTGGGAACGAAGGCGTGAGTTTGTGTATGTGTATGTGTAATTAATTACTTTTAGATAAGAAGCTTCCGTGAAAAATGATCAAATTGCGTGGTTTAGGAGGTGTAAGCGGATTTACAGACAGAAGGACAGAAAGACAGCCAGACGCGAAAGGCAACATTTTTATATTATGTAAAGATAAAGAAAAAGAACATAAAGAAGATAATAGTAGTTTATGCAACTGATGCATAATGAGAGGCCTTAAAATACGAGTGTGGTTTTATGAAACGAGCGTCAGCGCAGTTTTATAGGCAATAACATATAGCACTCGAGTGTTTTAAGCATATACTTTTTTTTAAACGATCGAATTTCCTATTCTTATGTCACTCGAGATCAAATGTCGTGAGGTTATATTAAAAAACATACTGAATTGACGTTTCGTATCGATAACTGTTTAAATAGGTTGTACGTTATTTTACAGACTGAAGTTGTTTAGAATTTCATTTCATAGAAAAAATTTCTCGTATTATCATTTCATAGAATAATCAATATGTAGAATAATTACTTTGAAGACATTTAAATCATCGTTTTTTATTTCAAATAAAATTCAATGTTTCTTTTTTCATATCATAGAATAGCAAATTAAATATTCTTTGTTCTCATATTATTTGATTTACAATCAAATTATATCGCATAGCTTATTCAACGAATATAAAAAAAAATAACCTCGAAGGCTAAAGCGGGAGCTTGCTTCGCTTCGCTCCCGCCATAGCCTTCTAACCTAACCTATTTAAGTCGGTTCTGCCCAGAGAGGTCTTGCTCGCTCACTCATATTTATAGGTTGTACGTTAATGAGTTTCTAATGAGTTTTGAGTGAGTATGAAAAAATACACTCACCAAACAATATTCGTTGAAAAATAATTATATAGTTTGATAAGTTTGTGTACTTAATGAAAAAATAAAATTACAAAATTCATTGAATTGATTTTCTGTCGAATTTGTTTCTTTCAAGTAAATAGTTAAAAAATAATAATATACGAAGCAAAAATACAAGGACCAAATAGTATATGAAACATTTTCTGTGAAACAAAATTCTGTAATTTTTCAGTCTGTAAAACAAGGGGACACCGTTTAAATATCTATGGATACTAGATTAGAGACCCTCTTGAGTTTGGACAGCTGTTCCAAATTTAACCTCATAGAAATCCTTACACAAATACTGTTATAACATTACAGTACAGACTTTTCCTACTACTACAGACAAGAAAGTTCTCAAAGTCAAATGGGATATAATAATGCTGATCATTTCCTACGGTTTCTGAACGCATTTTAGAGCACTAATGATATGTGCGTGCGTAGATAAAGATTATAAATCAGCACATTAAGTAGCTGCGGTTGGGTATGAATTAGATAATGTTGCCAACCAACTCCGTATCCCTGCACCCTCATGTTTCTAAACTCTGTTTTTCTGACCTATACTAAATTCCTAATCATAATCATAACCGTCCGTCCGGATCTCTACCACCATCTGACCATTCAGCAGCTGTGGTTGCAATGTTGTGTTCCGGTGTAGGGGTAAGACGACCGGTGAAGTAACTAGCATAGAGGAATTCCATCTAAGTCCACGCAACGCATTTGCAGTTTTGAGATTGTCATCGTAAGATTTCAATCTTGTGATTGCAAAAGTCTATGGGCTTCAGAGTCTACTTACCAGTGGCCTGTTTGCTCGTTTGCCTACTCCATGCCATAAAAACTAAGTAATGGACTTTAAAACTCCCATTCCCGCTACTCATTATCATCATCATCATTATCCTCATCGGCATCATCGTTGTCGTCATCGTCGTCGTCGTCATCATCATCATCATCACCATCATCACCATCATCATTACTCCCCTCTTTCTCATATCACTATTCATATAAAGCGCCCTTTTAAGGCCCTCCTCTTGCTGTACAACCATCCACATTCATACTCAAATCATGCAACATCTTCTCGTCACATGATTTTCATCCCGTTGCTATAGGTGCTTGGTGCATTAAATAAGACTTTAACAAAGTGCTGAAGCTTTGTTATTATTTGATGTTCTACTTACTAAAGTGCAATGTGTGAACGTGAACGCCCTAGATATTATAACGAAAGTGAACGAGAAGTGGGTTTTAACGAGGGATTAACAACGTCACGGTACCGCCGACGAAAATGAATAAACATTATAAGCTCTTACTCTACTTAAAACCACGTTTACGACTAAAAGCAGTAATAACAACACAATAGTAGAATTTAAATACGTGTAAATTTATTATTAAAGACAAACGTTTTGCCAAAATTTTAATAGACAATAAAGAAGTAAGGGACAAACAATTGAAGACAATTCAAGGCTAAATAAGTTAATAGAAGTTAAGAACCTACTTGTAATAATTTGAAAAAAAAGGTCATTTACTTGTGGGAGGACCTCGCGCAGGGTCCGTCCGGGTTGGTACCACCATCTTATCCATTAACCTACCGCCAAGCAGCAGTGTTCGCATTGTTGTGTTCCATCTTAGTCCTCAGGGATAGCAACGCATTTGCAGTCTTGTGAATGCGAATGTCTATGGGTCACTGTTTCCACTTACCATCAGGTGGCCTGTGTGCTCGTTTGCCTTCCCATGCAATAAAAAAAATATAAAAAAACTTCTGGCCAATTTCATACAACACACACTTAATTTTTTTTAAATGGCTTTATTGTATTGCTTGGGGCCACAAGCTTCTCGAATGGCGACTATTTGTCGGAAGATGCGGCGTGGGTAAACTCCCACGATATGGTCCGACGACCTCGTGAAGGTTGCGGGAACCCGGTGGATGCAAGTAGCACGTGACCGGTCGTTGTGGCGATCCTTGGAGGAGGCCTTTGTCCTGCAGTGGACGTTGTTTAGCTGAAATGATGATGATGATGATGATTGTATTAAGATACACCCACAAAATATCTAGATGCTAGCAGTCAAAGATCTCAAAGACTAATAAATTCTAGGAGCGGACCTATTTGTTGACACAATGGCCTGCCTTTGCTGCGTTGATTAGTGATTATTACCTACAGACAATAATCATTTGCTCGGCTATCAACTTGTTTCTACCAACCAAGTGTCATCAAAGTCTACATTTTCGTTTGTTTTCCTTTCTGAGATATTTCCAGACTGATGTTCATATGCCGCTTTCTCGGAAATATACAATGACTTTTTAAGAGAAATATGATACACATTGTGAATTGTGATTGATGCAACGTGTTATCTTAGCGTCGTTTTTTCAAAACATTACATCGCTTCATCATCCATAAATTTGAAGAATCGTGTTAATATTATTCAGTGTGATCCTAGGGTTGCCAAACAGTTATCTTTTAGTTAGAGCATGAATTAACCTTTTGGCAACCCTAGGTTTTAGCTATTCTTTTTAACGGACTTCAAGAAAAGGAAGAAGTTCTCCCTTCGTCACAATCCTTTTTTTAATGTATGTTTCCCGATTCCCTACTCTAAGACGGCTGGAACGATATGGAAATATTTTGTTTGGTCGGAAAGGTTTCCAAGTGGTTCCGTTGTCATCAGTTCAGGATCTGATAATGGAATCTTGAAGAAATCGAGGGAACTCTTCAGATATTATAGGCACTCCTGGCTTTTGGACACTTGGAGTCGGTTTAAAGTTTTATAAACATTTTATTCCCGATAGAATGAAAACGTAAATACAGCATCTTGAACTTTAATATGGTAAAAAGATCCTATAATGATAATATGTGAATATATTATGAAACTCCTATTAAATACCAACACGACGAGTGGCAAAAAATAACTGGATTTAAATACACGTTTCTAACCTTCTTGCTTGACTTCCATATTTTTTCCTACTTCGTCTAGTTTCTAACACTGCAAGTCTAACAGCATCGATCTTGCTCGGCAATTTGCAGGTTGCGTGTAGGACTGGGAAGTTAATGGTGGATATTTTCTTAGCTTCCTTGCACATTTCTTGATGTCTTGTAATTGTTTATGTGCAATAAAGAGTTTTACATACATACATTTCTAATGAACAAATAAACTTGATTCGATTGAATGAAAATGATTCGTTTTGGCTGTAAAATATAATCTAACCTACTGGTTGACTAACGATCGACCTAAGCGATATTTATTTTTTAGGCAGTTGAGTCAATTCACGACTTTCCTGGCCGAAAGGTCAGCGCTTGCACTATAGTAATAAAAACGTATCAGAAGTTTTTATGCCCAATGTTGGATCACAACAAGCCAAAACATGACAAGCCGAAGCATGATCTTAGTAGTTTAAAGAGTTCTGTATTGTTACCACTTACGAGTATAAACAAAATAAGTGCTAACCTGAGACCCATAGATATAATTTGCAATTACAAAACTGCAATTCTAACATGGTAAATACGAGGCCAACGCTGAGGGCTAATTATGTCCATATTAATAATGTAAAGTTATTTAACTTTTTGCCTTATCCCCGCTGGAACACAACGATGCGAGCAGCAGGCTTAGAGGCAGGTTAAAGGATAAGATGGTGGTAGTGATCTGGACGGACGATGCCTAAGGTCCTATATATAACCAATGAACTAGGGCTGTAGTCCTTCCTTCATTTGGTCTTAAGATTGTAATCTTGAGAATGCGTGTGTCTATGGGTCACAGATCTCACTTACCATCAGATCACCGGTGTGCTCGTTTGTCTAAAACTCAAAGCATGAAAAAAAGGCTTCAATTTTGTACCAGCGAGCAATTGCACTTTGGGTTATTAAATTACATAGTGTTACCTCGTTGATAATATAATATACATATACCACAGCCTTCCGCCTTTGTCTTACGCAACAGAATTTCCACCACCATCATTTAGGTGGTTGGCAGTCCACAACTGTGCGTTTCACCCGGAATTTCCTGCCTCGCTCAGCTAAACTGTGGAATGGTCTGTCACCTGCGGTATTCCCGGACCGTTACGACCTTCAAACCTTCAAGAAAAGAGCGTATTCTCATCTGAAAGGCAACGCACCTGTGGCTCCTCTGGTGCTGCAGGTGTCTATGGGTGACGGTCATCGCTTACCATCAGGCGATCCGTCAGCTCGTTTGCCTCCTATACCATAAAAAAAATGGCCTATGGCAAGCATTTGGGTAGGGGTAAGCTGAGTTTTAAATGTACTGAAATGCCACTCCGAGTTCCAAATGACCGAAATAGGAATTGACCGCAGAACGTTGCATTCGTGAGAACCGAGTATGCGGTTATAATTACTAGGCTGCTGCTCGATACGCGGGTAATTGTAATTGGGGAGTTATTTGAGCGGGGTAATTGAGTTGGAGTGGAGCGTGGAAATGCTTTAATTGAATAATATGCTTAGAGTTATACGTAGGAAACACATAGTAAGACACCTTATAAGTACCATGGCGCCATATGATGGCATTGTCACCGAAGTAACATAAATGGATATTGGACCCGATTCTACAGTGGCCTCTAAACTTCCTAATTTTATTTAGGTGTCGCTAAAACACTGCTATTATATGAGTAGCTGTCATAATAGTATATCGATCAGTATCGTATATCGATCACCAATTGCATCTTGTCTAAGGCTTACTGTTTTATAATCTTTTTCATATCTTATTGTGCCTGTGAAAAATGTAATTTGGCCAATTTAGTGATGCTGCTAATGAAAATCGCATTCATTGTTTTCTATAAAGGAAACGTAATGGATTTGTAATTTGTTATAAATTTGTTAAGATAATTTAATTTACCTACGTAATCTCGCTCGGCAACCCGATTAAGAAGGCTCGGCCACAAATCGGTTAAAAAATAAGGTATCATAAATCGTATAACACCACTAAGTCTCTATAGGGGTTTTTGATGCGGTAAAGAAAACGCAAATACATTCAATTATTCAAATCGTATCGTTGAATCGATTTGGTCGTAGAACGCGCGAACGACGTTATTGTCAAACACTAGTTATAAAAAAAAACTATCCGTTTCGCACGGTTGTACGTTATTTTACAGACTGAAGTTGTTTAGAATTTCATTTCATAGAAAAATTTTCTCGTATTATCATTTCATAGAATAATCAATATGTAGAATAATTACTTTGAAGACATTTAAATCATCGTTTTTTATTTCAAATAAAATTCAATGTTTCTTTTTTCATATCATAGAATAGCAAATTAAATATTCTTTGTTCTCATATTATTTGATTTACAATCAAATTATATCGCATAGCTTATTCAAGGGATATACAAAAAAATAACCTCGAAGGCTAAGGCGGGAGCTTGCTTCGCTTCGCTCCCGCCATAGCCTTCTAACCTATGGTCTTGCTCGCTCCCTCATATTTATAGGTTGTACGTTAATGAGTTTCTAATGAGTTTTGAGTGAGTATGAAAAAATACACTGACCAAACAATATTCGTTGAAAAATAATTATATTGTTTGATAAGTTTGTGTATTGAAAAAATAAAATTACAAAATTCATTGAATTGATTTTCTGTCGAATTTGTTTCTTTCAAGTAAATAGTTAAAAAATAATAATATACGAAGCAAAAATACAAGGACCAAATAGTATATAAAACATTTTCTGTGAAACAAAATTCTGTAATTTTTCAGTCTGTAAAACAAGGGGACACCGTTTCGCACAAAGGAAGTAAAAGTAGTTAAAATGGTTTAGTTTTTAGTTCCATGAAATATGTCAATAGTTTTTCAAATTTTGTTTTTAAAAATGCGTGAACCAATAATTATTGTTTTTGGAAACGAATTTAGTATAGAAATGTATTTTGTATAGGTAGTTAACTGCTCAATTGGTTGGAACAACGTCCGCGTAACATGTAAAATTGCAATCTGTGACAGGCACAAAACCGGGTACGCAGATGTTACGCACGAAATATTATGCTAACATGCGAGTAAAACCGAGTAATAACTCTGTAAAAACCGGGTAAGTAATAGGTACGAGATATAAGAACTGATAATATAACACTCATAATATATACGCTCACTTTGTATAAACACTGGATTAATGAACGGAAGATATAATTTCAAAATATCTATTTTCATAAAGTATAACGTTATTAATATATAATATCAATTTATATAACTATTAAAACGTATAACGTTCATAACACCTAAGATTTAAAAGATATAAGTATTAATCAAATTATCTAACATCAAAAAACATAATACCTACACGTATAATATAAAAACGCCTAGAACGACTTTAGTAGCAATGACTTATGAAGGAATGGCAGCAGTCTGAATTTTCTGGGCAGAAAAAAAAATAACCTCGAAGGCCTTCTTACCTAACCTAACCGAGTCGGTTCTGACCTGATTCGTCATGCTCGTGGCATTTTCTGGTTGATTAAAACAAATTACAAGCAAGACCGTTCTGGGGCCCGTTTCTCAAACAGTATTAGTCTAATAATATTAGTGTTTTGTCTCATTTTTTAGTTTTATTTACGAGACAAAACACTAATATTATTAGACTAATACGCTTCGAGAAATGGGCCCCTGGTAGACTCGAGTTCATAAATATGTGTACACTTTAGTACCTTGTCTATTTATTTTATGTCATGTTTAAACTGCCATAAGTATATGAATTGTCACAGCAATTTATATTGTAACACTTATACTAAAAGATAATATGTATTATGATCGCTATATGTCATGTATGTTATACGAACTGAAATTAGTCATTGTGAGTGTTATATTAAAAAATATTATATGACTTGACCGTTATTTCTTTTAAAAATATTGATTTTGTTATTATACCTAGCTAACGTTCATTATATCTCGTAAACGTTAGTAACATGAATATAGTTATTATGTAGTTATATCTCGTGGGACGCACCCGTAAAAACCATTATCCTGTTTGAGCTGTATTGTCACCGTTTGGATAGCTCTTATTTACAGTAACGGCGGCTGACGTCATAACAATACCATAACAGGTTAACTACGATATCGTTTTTACCGCCTAGAATACCGGCCCAGGCCGTCCATTTCAATTTTCGAGTAGGTATTGAATATATTTGTTAGTAACAAAATATGTTTCTAGTATCAATTGTATAAAATACGTAAGATTTTCTGTATTCCACTCCGTTAAAGCGATATAGTGTACCTACCTAAATTCGACAACACACATCGCACCTTTAGAACAATAGTGACCTAATTCCGAAATTTCAAATTTCGACTTAGGTCTCTATAATATTATAGATATTTATGACTAGGGGTCGGACAAAAAGTGCGGATGACGTCAAACCACTTATAGGTGATTTCAAATAGTATTTTTGATTTTCATAATCAATTATTATTACCTGTGTAGTCACTGGGTTAGAATAGTGCCACTCCATGTCTTCTCGTGGATGTCGTAAGAGACGACTAAGGGAATAATTTCATTAAATAATAAGTATAATAACATCAAATTATCTTTTTTTTATTTTTACTAATCTTACCTACTGTTTATCTAAGGATCGCAGAGATTTGTTCTTATTAAATTTAAATAATCGTACGTTATGGTAACAAGTTTCGTGGAATTTATTTTATTCACTACATCACCCTACCACTTGTATCTATTATTAATTCCATGGATTTATTTACGATTATTTTGTTACTTCATTAAAACTTCTTCGTTACTGCATGTCACACGGAAGTTTAAATACAAACATCATCCTGTGTGCAAGATTAGGTACGTAAATTTTACGTCATCCGCACTTTTTGTCCGACCCCTGTTTATGACTTTCATTTTGGAAGCAGAATTTTTGAATTAGGTCACTATTGTATTGTTCTAAAGGTGCGACATCTTTGACAATACCCAAAAATTAAGATGGCGAACACAGGATGTTATGTTATATTATAATATCCATCCGTCGTGGAAGATATGAAAAATATTATAACAGTGAATTGGTCCATCAATGCATCATCCTTTTCATCATCTGTATCGCAATGCTTTGTTTATAGCTAGACGGCTGGTTGATGTAATTTGTTTATTTTTTATTTCATAATTATAACATGATCTTGTAGAGGCGAGACGTACTAGGTAAATCGCGTACTAAGTCTTCAGAGTACGTGTCCACCAAAAAGTAGTAGTTCCACGAGTATTTAGAAGTACGTGGATCGTTGAGTATTTTGCGAGTAGGGAAAGGCGATCATAGTTACAATACGAAACACTTTTTTATACACCAAACAAAAACATTACAGAATATGAGCACGCAATTAGAAATAATACAGGTAAACAACAGGTGGTCTTGTCGCTGATTAGCGATTTCTTCCAGACAACCTTATATAGTATCATAATACAGGGGTGCAAATTATGCCTGTCTTGCTTCAATATCGTTTTCACATCGTTTAAGCTACCTAATGGTAGCTCTTAAAGTCAAGTGAATTAAGGGGCTACCATGCCCATAACAGACGTTTTTGATGAAGTTTAAGTTCTTATAACTCAGTCAAAACTGAATGAAAATTATTTAAAAAAATATTATTATAGTTACTCGTATCCATATGCATCTTTGATTGTGTCGAACAGAATTTTAAGATAAACCCATGTATATTTTTTATATTTTTTATAAGCCTGACTATAAAAACATAACATTGGATATAACTTTTTCATGTTTGCGTCACTTGATATGGAAACTACACCTAAATATTCTTCATTAATTATATATTTAATTAATCATCGAAGTTTTTTATAAAGTGAGAAATATCGAAATAAAGGACATAAAACTACTTTTTTGGAGTAAAAATGTCAAACTTTGATAGCATAAATCTCGAAATCAGTCAGTTGTAAAAAAAAAATTGAGATGGCAGCTAGCTTAGATCAGCAGTTTACATAATGCAAATCGTCGGTGAAACTGCAAAACCGCGTAAGTAAAATTTTAAATAAGGAGCAAAATGCACCTTTTTAATAAGATGGTAAGGTTTATTTTTGTCTATCATAAGTTTTTTAGTTACGCGGTTTTGCAGATATCATCGGCGAAATAGGTTTTAACAACAACTGAAAGTTTAGAGCTTCATATCGAAACTCATCTGCCCATAGTAGCCTCTTAAGCAACAATGATTACGATATACATATATATACTTGATGGAATATTAATATTTAACGTACAAACACATAGTTAGGAAACATCTTGGGAATTTACTCGCCCTTATCAGAAAACTATTTGGCCTTACAGGAATCGAGCCCGGGCCCGTTAGCTTCGTAGACAGGGTCACTACCAACCAGACTAACCAATCCGTTTTTACTACTAAACTAACCATTCTACTAGCTGAAATCTAGGCATTAGGCTTTCTCTCACTTCTAAACCTGAGCTGGTATTTTCCTTTTCATGGTAAAGAAATCATCGCAAGAATCTTACGCAATTTCAAAGCCGATATCTCACGAGCTGTCTCTTTCTGCTATACTGCGGAAGAGCAAGGCAGCAAACAGTCATTTACGCTAGTCCATTCAATAAAGCACCATCACATACAATAGCTACGCACATCGTAGTTCCCTTTTAAAAGTCGTAAGTCGCTTGACCGTTGGCTTGATATTAAACTTTATGTTGTAATCACTTAGAGTTATTTTCCAACTTTTCGTTTGATTTACTTACTAAGAATATAATTGATGATATGCAAACTCAAATAAGGAAGGCGAAGTCACGTCCATTGTAACCAAATTGATAATATTTTATATAATGTCCAGTAGAAAGTGAGTACGTTATATGAATATTAGTCTTTAGTCATTAGTTAGTCATATAGGTTCGGCGATTACTTGATAAAGGGGACTAAGTATGAGTTTTATCTATAAATCAATGAGTTGTAAGTAGATAATAACAATCGATCGTATGATAAACACTTTAAAGGTTGATAAGCAAATTCATTAATTGATGTATTTTTAAATACCAAGACCAAGTTTTTTTGTTGTGCTGTGTTGACAATAGCATCAAGGAAAAACAGCACCAGACCAAAAAAAAATGACTGACAGTAAAAAGTGTCTCAATTTTTTTAAATATTGTAGGTTTCATTGTTACAGCGTTCGCTGGTACCTAGAATACTTAGGTGTTATTTTTAAATGATTAATTAAATAGAAGAGATGACACGGGTAGGTACTCACATTCAAATCAAAACCGCTGCGGACCCAAGAGCGCCTGTGCAAAATACTCCCAACATATTTCGCCTTCCACTTCGTCAGGAAGCCCTCGTTTTTCCGCTTAGACCTCCGGGTCACTGAATACCGATCCATGGTTCACTCGCACAAAACGTTCAATGTATACCATCCATATGTCCACTACACACACACGATAGCTGCAGTCAACGGACGTGCCAAAACTAAACTAAATGCATTTAGAATAACATACCGGCTCAGATTGTAAAGTTTGTTATATAAAACTAAAGATGCGAGCCGAATTAATTGCTTCTCTGAATATATTACCTACTAAAGTTACGCATCACATTTGAGCAACGTTTAGAAAGTGTGTTATTAAATTATCAAACTGTAGCACATTGAAAAACATCACAGACAAGTTAAAAATAAAGAAAATTAATTTTCCCGCGCTTGCTGCGGTCCGAATCGTAGTCAGGACAAAACTGGCGGTTACTAATGTTCGTATTATTGTCGCCATATTGGTACGGTACGATGGAACGAATACAGTGCGTGATTCGAATGCTGTGCACATAATTCTTGATTGTCAGAGCCATACAACTCGGACAATGGGCACTCGATATGCGAAGCGGGCGTGTCCTAAATGTTGCTCTATGTTAGTAGGCAATTTTCCTAACCTAAATACTTGTACAAGGCCGTGCCATGTTTATTTAGGGTGGGAACAATGAAATAATCGTTTTACGGTCACAATAAATAGCAATTTCACGACGTCATTAACTTTGTTAGCTCATTCCTGTAAGTTTTTTTTTATGGCATGGCATATCTGACATTCAAACACATTTGCATACTCAAGAGTACAATCTCAAGACTGCAATCGTAAAACTGTAAGTGCATTGATAACCCTGAGGACTGCCTTAAAGATGTTCGAAGATAGAATGCCTCTATTCTAGTTAATTTCACACCGAAACTCAACAATGCGAACACTGTTGCGTGGTGGTAGGATAAGATAGTGATAGCGAGGATGGACCTTGCTAAAGGCCCTATCACCAGCAAAAAGTACGAATACTGCTCCAGAGTCTTGAGTGTCTGCCATTGTAAAACATATATGTAGGTATGTATGTATGTTATGTAACTATGTAGGTACTTTATAACTTTGTCTAGTACCTAAAGTACAGGGCGAACCCATAGTTTAGGACTATGCTGATTTGCGTAAAATTTATATTTATTTTACATGTTAAGTTTTAAATACAACTTCACTATGAATACAGCTTTACGCTCTTCAAAAAAAGAAAGACTAAATTTAGTACTAGCCTCCTTTTCATAAGTGCCTGAGACAACGAAATATTAATGAAGTCGTTCTGTAACTTCCGTTTAAAGCTTAATTGATTTTGCTAACGATCGTTAAAATATTTAGTACCGGTAACGATAATTTCAGCTCCATTTTATGTGATCAATAAAACAAGACTGGTCATCTCTTTTATATTCCTGTTTCCTTAAAAGCAGTAGCATTAAGAAAAACATAAACGCCTAATTATTTTTAAACGCAATTTCATTCAGCAACTCCTTTTACAAAGAATATGGAAAAGCTTTTGCACATTAGGTAGTAGTTTTAGATATGACTGAAAAGGGTCTGCTAAGATGGTTTGGTCATTTAGAAAGGATGTATGAAAGAAGACTTACGGAAGAAGTAGGGTGAGCGAGATGGAGTGGAGATGTCGGCAGGAGAAGCCCTAGACACACATATAGTGATCAGATCCGCGATGTAATGAATACGGGCCAAATCAAAAGCACCTGAAACTGACGTGGTGCACTTGGCATTCAATAATCTCTGCCTACCCAATGGATACAGGCGTGAAGGTATGAATAATGAATAGTTTTACACATGAATAATATTGTGGTATGCCAAATAATGTACTATGTTTATAAAACGCCGAAGTTGCTTTATTTACTTTATTTTAAATGTTACAAACATATCCAGTATTGCACTCGAGTGAACTAGAGTTTAAGTATAAATAAACATACATGCATATATTAAATCACGCTTGTTTCACAGAGGGGTAAGCAGAGACCACTTCTTTCCACTTGCTACGATCTTGACAAATTTCTTTCGTATAAATAAACGTATCGCAAAAAATGTACCTACCACTCTAGTCTTTTTTGCTGACTATACCACAGCGAGAACCTGAGTTAATAAGTTCAGGCCTTACTTTGAAAATGGCGAAGTTAGAAGTTGAGATGGATTTAGTCTCGAATGACGAGTGGGACAGGGATGG
Source organism: Acleris emargana (assembly GCA_927399475.2). Lineage (NCBI taxonomy): Eukaryota > Metazoa > Arthropoda > Insecta > Lepidoptera > Tortricidae > Acleris > Acleris emargana. Next base: position 3,494,454 of record OV656847.1, read on the forward strand.
AGCTAACGTAGACTTCGATTTTCAAAAGTTCTTCTTCCTCTTTTATGTTAATGGCGGTCTACCGCGTATCCGAGTAATTTCGAAAAGTCCAGTGAGTTAGAGTATAACCAGTAAAGAGAAATCAAAAGTAAAAGCCGGAGATTTTTCTATCGGCCATCTTCCCTCCCCGAAGATTACCGGAATCAAGAATTAAGGTCAATTTGTAAACAAATAAATCATTGAAGATGCTGTTGCGATCAAAAATGACAGTTTCCTATGGTTTGACGTTTACTTTGACGTATCCTGTGATGGGCATCTCTACCGAGATGAGTTTATTAATACGGCCCTTAGACACCCATAATAGTTCATTGTTATCGGGTGTATGATTTCAAATCTCAGCCAACTTTCAGGAAGTGATTCTAAATCAATCTGAAAAACAAGAATTTAACTAAACATGACCCAAAATGCTTAAAATAATCTATATGTATAAGTAATTAAGCAGATATTATAAACATCTCGTGTCACGGTGTTTGTGGTCAAAATCCTCCGAAACGGCTCGACCGATTTTTATGACTTATTTTATACTAGCGACCCGCCCGCGGCTTCGCCCGCGTGGAATGTATTATACATATAAACCTTCCTTAAGAATCACTCTATCTATTAAAAAAAACCGCATCAAAATCCGTTACGTAGTTTTAAAGATTTAAGCATACATAGGGACAGACAGCGCAAGCGACTTTGTTTTATACTATGTAGTGATGTTCATATATGGTAAATATAAGAATAGGTCGTAGGACTATTACATAAGGGAGGTATGAAAAAAAAACTGTCGGGCAGTGCCGGGCGCGGACAGCTACTAGATAAGTAAAGCATCTTTTGGGAGAACTCACTTCATCATCATCGATAAAAAAATTGCCATCTCCTTTCCATTTAAAAACTTCTCCATAAAATATACTCTCGATCTATTGATCTAAATTTTCGGTTACAACATACGCCCTTCGGCTATAATCATATTTATATCAATCGCACGTTTATTATCGTCATAAATATATGTGTTAACTATTTCCTCTTCGGTTAATGAACGAGTTCATTTCATCACTTTCGGGCTCATATGATTAGCCTGAATTCTCGATTAGATCCGGTGGTGTGGGGAACTAATGCCACTCTAATGGCGTTAGCCGTTCATAAATAATTACTTGAATGCCAAATATAACATTCCTTCACAATTTAACAAATTAGTTGCAATCAAGGTTGCAATCTTGAGGATTTAAACGTCTATGGGTCTCACTGTCAGGGATCCCACTTGTTACCTGATTACCACCAGGTGGCCTGTGAGCTCGTATACCTTCTCTATGCTGTAAAAACCACTCTCACACTTTCCGATCTCTCAACACCCAACGACTCAAATCATACTTAATATTTTAATAACTTAATTAATAGATACTGGGTTTTTCCAGAAGTAAAGAGACAAAATTAGGTTAGAAATATTTAATATAAGGAATGCAATAAAATCAAGGTTTATGGTTCATAATAAATCGTGTATAATTAAAACGAAATAAACTTTATCGAATTGGTGCGTACTTCAACTTTGTTAACAATAATTTGAAGGTTGCTGTCCGTCTCATCACAACTTTTCAAGACCCCAAAGCTACTGTTTTAGCCAATGTAGTCTACCGACGGTTAAATGCAGTAATATCGCTTACCAGGAATACGACATGTATCAACAAAAAGCAAGTCTCGTCATTAATAATGAAAACTTTCTATGTCTTTTCGTAAACTCTATCACAATCTGTTTAAGTGTGCTCCGCCTAACCTTTTATATACTTTTGCTCAGATAAAATATCATTTTTTTTAAATGCTGAATCACTAACCGTCGTCCTGGTCGCAGCAGATCTTGATATCTTTAATTTTACTGCTTCAACTATAACAGGTGTCAAAGGAACTTGCTCAAACGTGTTTTTTACCTTATTTATGTTTGAACGGTCGAAATTGTACGTTGTCGTCCAGTAATCTATGTAAAATGTCGGTTTTCTTTTCATAAAACATATTTACGTTTCCGTTATTACTTGTTCTTCTAGCTTCCTCTTCAATAAAAATATGTATGCGTTTTCCCGTGACATTTATTGTGCTGTTAAACTATTTTCTCAGTTAGTTCCTGTTCCGGTCTAATTAGAATTGAAAACAAGCGAAAAAGTTCGCGACCGGCTTATTTAAAAGATTTAACATCGACTCTCGACATTGGTTCAACCTTTTTTTGGATGTTTTTTCTTAGACCAATTTTGTCTATGAAAAATTGTCTCTTTACTTCTGGGACACTCTTTAAATGCATTACTCGGGCCACAAAAATGGTTTGTAAGCATTTTGGTGGCAGGACTATTGTATGTGTATGTTTATAATTATGATTCATGAAAGTGTAAATTTATACCTATTGTATCAAAAAATGTTTGATAGGTACTCTAGCTAAGTTACGTTTCGAAATTACATACTACCTATCATGTTTCAGTTTTAGAAAATAAAAATAAAATCTCGTCGGCTAGGTACAGTCAACAGCATAAATAAGTGATCATTTATGTACTTACCTTGTCACTTTCACGTTATGTTTGAAATGCTATACAAAATAGTGAAACGATTGAAAGCGACAAGGTACATAAATGATCACTTATTTATGCTGTTGACTGTACGTGGCAGTGTCATTCCTCAATATTAAGTAGTTAGTCAAAAAATTAAACACTTGTTAGATAAGTAGGTACCTATGCCTTTACCTGACATGACTTTTTATGCGCGATTGGCTAGATTGTATATTATGTTCTTAGAATACCCCTTTACTTGGCACAAATAAGCGCTAAACGGGCCAGAACTCCGTATGACTCTCACGAACCGACCGATCACCTCATAGCCCACTTGCGCAATCACTCGCAATATCGTATTTTACCAGCGTTTTAACAGTTGGAAAGTTTCCCATCAGCATTCGATAAGTATGGTCAAGCTGTGAACAAGTAAACTAGGTACATATACAAAATACGTAGTTAGGTACTTGGTCTTTTCACTGTAGGTATCACGTTTTCGCCATGTTCATTTTTTTATTAAAAAAATAGGTATAACTCATAAAAATAGAGCCTTTTCAATCCCGTCAATTTGATTTAAAAATGACTGTATGTACCTATCTATGTAAACACTTTACAAACAAAAGAGATAATAATTATAAAATAGACAGGGATGTACAAAGGCGAACATATCCCTTCAAGGGATCTCTTCCAGTTAACCTTTGAGCGATTGATACGGATACTTTATGACTTTTAACCAACTTTTAACCATTAATTTTGTTATTGCCGGTTTCCGTTCGTGCCAAAAAAATTGCTTAAACGATTTAAGTACAGATTTTGCACTGAATATGATTGCAGTGTTCATTTTGATATATGAATGTTAATCGAAACACACAAATTAAAATGTTATGTTCCCAAAACATTTTTTATACAAGATTAGGAGTGCACTTTACCTAAAAGTTGGCTGAATAAACTAGTAGCCATACTAAACTAAATGTCAACATTAAAAAAACTTTGTTCTAAGATGTCAAAGCAGCAGGTTGACAGCGATGGCTTTAAAATAGTGCCCTCGAAGCAATTTTCTAAAAATAAACAAACTAAAATACCTTCTAAGGCTTCAAAATTTGAAAAAGAAGAAGCATTTATTGATATTGACAAGGCTATAAAGTAATATTTTGCGTCCAAGTGTACTTTTTGAGGTTAGTTTTACATGTTCTTAAATTGCGTATTTCTTTCAGACGTATTAATTCAGCGGCGGATGATTTAAGAGCTTCTGATTATTTAAAGCACATCATTGAATCAGTGAGTACGGCATTGAGTAGCAGAAAATTAGAAACCATAGTTTGCCTTGGGTTAGGCCACATAGGGGAGTGCAATATTTCAAGACATCAACTCGCGTTGTTACAGTGCTTAAAAGACTCCTTCAACTGTTCTGAAGTCCTGGTACATGATCCTGTGTTTTATAAGAGTGAATGTAGCATTTTATCTAAGTTGGGGCTTGATATTTTGCCTGAAAATTGTGAAGGAGGTTATGTAACATCCAAACAAGCCACAACCCTTCTTTATTTCCCACATTGTCCAAAACAACTTACCAATAACTTTCTTTGGTCTAACTGGAGCACTGATTTAGAAAACTGCATCCTTATTTGCAATAGTTTTTCATCTTTACTTGAAAATCAACCAAATAGGATCTTAAAAGAATCTGTACCATACATTTTTAAAATAAGCCCATACATTTCTGAAATAGTTTTAGAGAACAATTTTGTTTTCACTGATATATTTAATGATATCTCAATTCATTACTTTCCAAAAGCAAAATTAGAAAGCATAGGATCAGAGTTTTGGATAAAAGGTGATAAACCAATTTATGAGGATACTGAAGAATTTATAACATCTCTTATGGTAGATAAGTTAAACATTTAATTTTTTTGAAGGTGTAACCATGGCGACAATAACATCTAAGCCTGTTCTTGTTACGCTAAGAGGCATATTGTCTGAGATCCGTAAGCAGAGCTCTACAAAGAAAATAGCTGACAACCAAATGGCTCAATTCATTTTAAGCCAGTACCGTAAATATCAGACAACTGACCAGCAACTCTGCAAGGCTATTAATGAGGTTCATTTTAAAGCCAGGAGTTACTACGACTATCTGCATAACACGAGGAGGTGTAAGGAACTTAATGAGGAATTTAAAGGAAAAGGTGAAAGGAGCGTAGAAGAAACCGCTAGAATGGTAGGCTTCAAGCTTCCGCATGATCCCAAACCCTAATAAATGTATGCTCTTAAAAAAAAGTAGGAAATCTTAACTTAAATACCAAGTTTTATTTTGTTGTAGTAGGTAATAAAAAGGTTAGCAAAGATGTAATTGTCTGTATTCACAACTGCTGTATCAAAAAATGCTGTAAATATTATACTATTAGTTCCCATGAAAGTATTTCATTTAAAAATCCATTTATCTTTTCTAGAAAATAAACATTGTAAGTTTATAATTTTGCCCTAATTATAGGGTTTCGTACCCAAAGGGTAAAAACGGGACAGTATTACTATCCCGCTGTCCGTCTGTCCATCTTTCAGGAACCAGGCTGTATCTCACAAACCGTGAAAGCTAAACAGTTGAAATTTTCAAAGATGATGTATTTCTGTTGCCATTATAACAACAAATACTAAAAACAGAATATAATAAATATTTATAATAAAAATTAATTTACATTTAATCTTGTAAAAAATGACAATAATTATTATGATGAGCACAGAAGTCCAACAAAGCTCTAATTTATAAATGCTAATTTAATAATTGCCGTGTGGTTGCCGGGTTCGAATAGTGCCACTCCATGTCTTCCCGTGGATGTCGTAAGAGGCGACAGATAGGCTTACTTCGGATTAAAATTTGACACATTTTGTATGGGTAAATGTCAAATTTTAACCAGAGGTTAGCCTTATCTATCCTCGGTTTGAATATAGGGTTCGGCCGTAAGGGAATAAAGGCTTGTAGTACTGTTAGGCGATGGGCTTGCCACCTGTCACTAATACACTGGGAAACATCTTAGCCTGCTTGTGCAAAATGTGGTTACAGAATTATCAAGAAGGTTTAAGACTTGTTGGTAATTCTTTAGCTCTGCCTACCCCACTCTGGGAATGAAGGCGTGAATTTATGTAATTTAATAATGTTATACCGCTTCAATATTGCAGGCCACCTGATCATAAGTGGGATCTGTAACCCATACACATTTCCATTCTCAAGACTACAATCTCAAGACTGCAAACCTAAGATCATAAATGCGTTGCTAACCCTGAGGACTAAGATGGAATACCTCTATGCTAGTAATTTTCCCGGTTGCAAGACAACTGTTCCCCACACAACAACAACCTTGCCCAACCTTGATTAGACTAATACGTAAATCAGTGGTGGTAGGATTTTTTTTTTTTTTTTTCATCCTGAAACTAGAACCTCATAATACTTATTATACAACTATGTGTTTAGTAGGTACTTAACAGTTTTCTAATGTTTGACTTTTAAGTAGGTATCAGTTTTTATGACAGAAAAAATACGTACGTTTTTGATAACAATTTATTGTAAGTACTTAATAACAATCAGGATATCAAAATTAATCTCACCATTGTTTAATATTCTGTTAATAATTCAAGCCCAAAGGCCATATATATATATTTTATTAATCTATAACTTGATAAAAAGAGTTTAACATGGTGACAGTAGTAGTTTTTGCATAATTGGATCATGTTGCCAATTTCACTGAACTTTTTTATCAAGCTATATATATATTTTTTATTGCGTGTATTCCTTCTCTATGATCTTGGCGATGGTCTGCAGTTGCATATTGCTGGTTCCTTCATAGATGGTTCCAATCTTGGCGTCACGGAAGAATTTCTCCTGCGGGAAGTCGCGGGTGAAACCTACTCCGCCCATGAAGTCTATGCACTTTGAGGTGAGCTTCTGGGCGATTTCTGAAAAAAAAGGCGAGTTTGATTTTAGGTTTTTGTATTTTATTTTTTGTTACTGTATCGAAGGGCTATTATAATAATCAGACATCATTGCTAAAATTTTGCATAGGGTTTCAATTATTTGATAATTTTAAGTTGTAGTCTTGGTCTCGTCTTTTGATCAAGTGAAGTTTTTATATCAACTTTTTAAACCGTAGTGGTGCGTGTTTTTACGATGACATACACACACGGTAAAACACTCCTCTCTTTGCGGTGGGGGGTTAAAAATTACACTCGAGTGATTTCTTGTTTAGACTATGGTTCACCTGAGGCGTAGTATTTGGCCATAGCAGCTTCCTTGACGAAGGGCAGGTTGTTCTCCTTTAGCCTGGCGGCGTTGTAGGTGAGGAGCCGGGCGGCTTCCAGCTGCGTTTGCAGGTGGGCGATCTGGTAGTTGATTCCCTGGGGCATACACAATATTTATTAGGAAGTTATTTTTAAAAACGGTAATGTATTTGTACTCTTTGGTAGTCGCTTTAACGGCGTTGACAGGTTAGTGCGCAGTTCAAACATAAAGTTAGACTTCAAAGGACTAAGGTGTGCAACAACTTATAAGACGAGCAAGTGATTTTTATGGCATGGCTCAAGAATACACATGAACTTGCAAGGTACTATGTTGAATTGATGATTTTACGTGTTGAGTTGGTTGCCGGGTTAGAATAGTGCCAATCCATGTCTTCCCGTGGAAGTCGAAAGAGGCGACTAAGGGAATAAAGGCTTGAAGTAGCTACTGTTAGGCGATGGGCTTGCAACCTGTCACTAATACACTGGTAAACATCTTAGCCTAATTGTGCAAAATATGGTTACAGAATTATCAACAAGCTTTTAGAGTTGTAAGGTAATTCTGTAGCTCTGCCTACCCCACCCTGGGATTACAGGCGTGAAGGTGTGTGAGTGAGTTGATTGACGACGACGTTGGAGTGACTCTAAACAGCGCCAACTCTCAGCCCTTGATTAGAGTAGAGTAAGATTGATTTTGGTTGACTCTTTGACATCACATAAGTCGTAATTCGGTTCTTGTTTAACATGATTAGATTTAGTCATTATGCCCCATGCCACCTGGCACCTAGAGCGACAGCTTCTCCCCGCTCTTCCCCAGGGGGCCTAAAGTACTCCCAGGGTTAGCGGGTAAAATTGTGGTGAACCTGGCAGATCCCGCACATGGTTTGTCCAGATTAGGAAAAATAGCGCTGCGCAGTCATACCCTGGACCACTCCATACCTGGTAAGAGTAGATCTTCTTGCCGAACTGCTTCCTCTCGAGGGTGTAGGGGATGGTGGCGTCCATGCAGCCCTGGCACAGCCCGATCATCTGCGACGCAATGCCTATGCGACCTTCGTTCAGGAATCCAGCTGCGTACTTGTAACTGAAAGTAAAAAAGAGTAATCAAAATAACGGTTATTTTTATTACTTAAGTAGATATCTCAATGGATATTACAGTGACTTGGTGTCGTTATTTATGCCCAGAAGTTCCTTGGGGGTCGAACCGGCGCAAATCTTGTTGAAGAAGGATATGTGCTTTATACTTTGCAATTCATTGCAATCAGCAACGCTGTAGGGGAAGATGGGGTGGATTCGTACACTTTTTACTCAAAGCCGTGTAAAAAAAAAACTAACCGCTATTTCAATATGAGATGAATGCTACTTCATCATCCACTTATTTGGCTATAATAATTTTGTATTTCAGTTTTGATACAAAGCAACTTTGCCAAGATATAATGGTTTTCCCAAAAAATGGGAATTGTACGAATGCACCCCATACGTGGGGTGCCTTCATACACTATTCGTTTTTTCCGAGGATTCATTGGATTTTCAGCTATTTCACCTGTGTTAGTCATCTTTTAGGCATATCTTACTGACCTGGTTTTGTAATTATAATTATTCTTGATATACAATTTTTTAACTTATATGGGGTGCATTCGTACGGTATAAAATTACATACATTTTGACTGTACGAAGGTACCCCAACCAAAACTATCAGAAAAATAATCGAAATAGAAAATAACCGTTAAAGTAATCGCAAAACCATTGTTCACATATTAATCTCAAACATCTAATTACCAACTGTATACCTACAAATATTTTTTCTAATTCAAGTAAAACTTATTAGAGACAGACGCATTCAAAGGAGAACCAAAAATTACTTTCGGGTCGCGGAAACACATATTAATTATTTCTGGCGAAATCTGCTGCTGCACTGCCATCACTTTTGGAGGGTAGCCTATGCATATGAGCGGCAGTCACGCATATAAATATGAACGCTTTAGCATGATGTATAGTCGAGATATGACCACTGTACGAATGCTCCCTTTGTACGAAGCCACCCCATCTTCCCCTACTGGGTAAATCTTGGTGTCGGTCAAGACCCAGGGCCACCAGTATCGTATCTTTAAGTTTGCACTCATTATTTAAATCCCAGAAACAGGCTTAAAAAAGCAACATGGCCCCCGGTATTTACCCATGAGATCAGTTCTTGAGTGAAATTGGATCATGTTGCCAATTTCAATTAGAAAAAGAGGATTTTTTTTCTCGTTAGTTCAGTTGACTGAACCTGGCCAAAACGTGTATCCTAAAAGAGAGGTAGGTTTAGGTTATGTTCATACATCGTTATCGCGGGAGCAAAAACGATTTGACAGTAGTCAGATTATGACAAATAGGCAATAACAGAAGTGACACTCATATCGAGAAACGTTTATACCTACGAGTTCAAAATGTATCATATTATTTCAAATGTCTTACCTCCGTATTTGACTTGATTAGTAGTACATAATTTAAAGAGATTAGATACGCAATCCTAACCCCAACCTCTTCAGTCACTTTCCCTGCTACTTTAGACATTTGTCATTCTTGATTGATTTGATATGTACAAAAAGATACAAAAATATATCTAAATTAAATATGAAATATATTTAAAGAAATTAAACTAGTTCTGGACAAAAATATTTGACTTTTACATTATTTTATTAAAGCTGACACGTTGACTTATAAAAGCGTTTACAAATTGTAAGACAAGTGTAATTGACTGTTTCCAGCGAAAATTTCGTGCAAGATATGAAGAACTTCTTAGAGGCTTAGAGTGTATAGGCAGAATATTCTGTTTATACTGAACCGACCATCTGTTATATCTGTTCTTTAATAGATTTGTTTTTGCTCCCGCGATAACGATGCATGGTTATGTTAGATGTTCAGCAGGCCCGAAGGGCTAAAAACACCCAGAAATAGCATATACCGCCTTCGTACACGTTCGTAACCAAGATTTCACAACTGAACAAACGAGAAAAATAATCCCGCTAGTTCATTCTACTGAACTGGACAACTGAACTGGTGGGAATAGAGGAGAGAAAGACCTTCATTTAACCTTTTGAACGCCACAGACGGCTCTGGCCGACAATTGAAAGTCATACTTTCGAACACAGCCACAGAAGAAGATTAAAATATACTTTGTTTCGTATACATTAAGCTGTAATTTGCATAGCATAGTAAACATGTTTGGCGGGTGAGTGATACATTTTGTATTTGATGTAAGGTAACAAAATAGCGATAAAAAAGTGAAATGCTGTCCCACGCTTACCCGTGTCCGTATTCTCCGAGAATGTTCCCCTCGGGCACCCGGACGTTGTCGAAGTGCACCATGCAGGTGCCCGAGGCGCGGATGCCGAGCTTGTCCTCGGGCTTGGCCACGCTCAGGCCGGGCGTGTCGCGCTCCACGATGAAGCACGTGATGCCTTTGTAGCCCTGGAATGAGGCATAGTTCTTAGGACCGTTATTAAGACGTGAGGCGAAAAATGCCCATAAAAATATGGTAACATTTCTCTTGTCTAAACCTAGTCCTATTTTTATGGAATGATACAAATAAACAAACAACAAATGGAAACGTTAAAAAAAAATAGAAAATCGGACTTAATAATTTAGGGCATGCTTCGATGGTTCGGTCATTTGGAAAGGATGGATGAAAGAAGATTGACGAAAGAGATATACAGATCGAAAGTGAGTGGAAGGGTCGGAAGGGGCCGCCCTAGGCGTACTTTTTCGAATCAAATCGGAGAAATACTGGAAAAGGGCCGAATCTTAAGTACCCGAAACCGACGTGCGTGCATGACTCGATGTATGAATGTTGAAGAAGCGAAAGAAATTTGTCAAGATCGTAGCAAGTGGAAATAAGTGGTCTCTGCCTACCCCTCTGGGAAGCAGGCGTGATTTAATGTATGTATGTATAATTTAGGGTTTGAGGAACGTTACTGCCTGCAGCTAATTTTTTTGGTCAGCTTCGTGATGTAAGCGCCTCACAATTTTCTTAATAAACTGGGGGTTATTATGAAATGGCTATGTAGTTCATTTTACGGCGAGCATAAAGGACAGATCTATAGCAGTTACAGCTCTGGGAGTTATTATGATCATAGAGCGGAATTCTTCATAGCAAAAATCAAACTGTCAGACGGATTGACCTAACTGTTTTATCGACTTATCGATAAATATTTGTCACTTAACAAAACAAAGTTAAAGTAATGAAATCAGGCTTTTGGATATACATACAAACAAATTAACGGTGTCCCTAATTAGCTGATTGCCACTGTATTTTAGTATAATAGTAAAGAATAAAACAGTTTTTTTTTTTTTATTTACTATATGAAACTTATCATTAAAAATTAAAAACAAATATTGCTAAGTAGGTAACTAATCTTCATTCAAAATAACAAAGTCGAAATCTAAATCTGTACTAAATATGTTTTCTTCATCTTCCCTGTAGTAAAAGAAAATAGTCATTATTTTTTCAACATTGTCTTGTCACCTTTCAAATTACTCCTTTTTTCATTGTAGATCCATTTATAAGATGAAAACGAGCGTTCTACCTCAGTTGAAGTAACAGGAGCATATTTTTAGTACTCGATAACGGTGTTTTGGCTGTAATCACTTTTTTCTATAAAATCAGCATATCAGGTCAAATGTTACAGAATAATCTTTTAAGTTGTTTATAGAATGCGATATTATTTTGTAACATCGATAAGTCGATAAAACAGTTAGGTCAATCCCTCTGACAGGTTGATTTTTGCTATGAAGAATAAGGAATATGCATGTTTTTTTTTACAGCTTCAATTGAAGCTGATTCATGTAACAAACAGATCACAAAAATCATTTTTTGAATAACTATAAAAATAACCAAGATATAAGCCAACAAAGATTTGTTCCTATCTCTTTCTAGAAAAACGGAATTTTACATGGAGTTTATATGGCCGCAGTGCACAATGACGTCACGGTGCACATCGGATCTCTCTGTCTAATTAGAAGTTTGAAATGCTTATAACTTCCGTATTCCTTGACCGATTTTAATTTTAATTTCCGTTTTGGTGATCTCTTTTACGGTATTTTCATATTTTGATGAGAAATGCGATTTTTAAAATCCATGCATATTCCCTATTCCGCTCTTTGATTATGATATAGCTATGCAGTTAAGTTAACGCTGAGAGAAAAGGACAGAGCTATATAACAACTAAAGCTCTGTCCTTTACACTCGCCGTAAAATTAACTGCATAGCTATGTCATAGCCAGGGCTGGGCAAAATACACACCTTGCTTTAATTGAAATACAAATTACAAATTACCTTTTCGCATGTAATTAAAATACGAAATATAAAATATCTTTTAGACGGGTATTTGAAATATAAAATACAAAATACAGTATTTTAACCATTTTTAATTAAAATACAAATTACAAAAATACAAAATACATTTACACGAGCGTTGCGCCAACGCGAAAACGTGCGTTAGTGTCCAATTCAACCAATCAGGTAGCACATAGCACTAGCAGCAATTTGACACTAGTGCGCATTTTGGCGTTGGTGCAACGCCCGTGGGAATAAGGCCTAACTGCTCTGGGTGCTAGTGTTTATAGTCTATGTACGAATCAGCTAATTTTTATTATAAAAGCCGTGCCAGGATAAGCTAAGAGATTTTGCCCCCCTTGAGTTTGGGCTTGTAATTTTTATAGATTGTGTGGCTCTGCATTAGTAATGGTTTTGCCAAATTTGAGTACCCTAAATATCACAGTTTTCATTAAAAAAAAAAAAACTATATTTAATTTTTCTTTGATATTTTTTTTTCCTGTTAACCAATTTTAATGAGCTTGGCATATAATGTACATTTAACCAAGATGATCAAATGGCCATAATTATATTTTCATTATGCCATAGAAAAAAAATAAAAAAAACCCATTCAAACTTTTCAGTTTTTTTTTTTTATCACTTCCATGTTAGAGACCGCTCTAATTTTTTCACTGGTAAAACTCCCACTAACATCCTATAATATGTATTTTTTTCAAAACTTTTGCTGAGGGAGAACATGGGTTTATCTTGACATGAAATTCTTTACATACATTTCCTAGAAACGCTATAATTTAAATCGGAATGATTGCAACCTCTTTAGAGGAACGTACATGTTGCATTGCATATGAAATACTTACTGGCCACTTACATTTCAACTTTTTAAAAAAGTAAAAAAAAAGACAACAAAAAGAACTCCTTTCAATAAAATTGTCGTGCGTTGGTAACATAATATAAACCATTCCATTATGAATTCATTATCAAGAACAACTGCAATACAACGCGTTTTCCGTAAAAAATTAAAACGCTGTATTGTCTCGCAATGAAAACAATTCTGCAAAGTATAAACGAACAATACGATTTCTTTAATAATACACTTCCAATTTTTGATCAGGTAAATGTCACAAAGGCATATTGTGACATTAATGGGTACTTAATTTTAAATAGGTAGTTTAAATATTTAGTACCTAGTAGAAGTAGTAGTAGTAGTATTAAAACTCTTTACTGTACGTACAAACAAATAATTACCTATGTTTTTTTGATCATTTAGATTGAAGACATGCGTGTTAAGTTATACTACCTGAGACTCCCAAATTACATATCCGTGGATAAACATAGGTAATTATTTGTTTGTACGTACAATAAAGAGTTTTACTACTACTACTACTTCTACTAGGTACTAATTATTTAAACTACCTATTTAAAATTAAGTACCCATTAATTACTATACAAATGCACAATATGCCTTTGTGACATTTACCTGATCAAAAATTGGAAGTGTATTATTAAGGAAATCGTATTGTTCGTTTATACTTTGCAGAATTGTTTTCATTGCGAGACAATACAGCGTTTTAACTTTTTTACGGAAAACGCGTTGTATTGCAGTTGTTTTTGATAATGAATTCATATTGGAATGGTTTATATTATGTTACCAATGCACGACAATTTTATTGAAAGGAGTTCATTTTGTTGTCTTTTTTTAACTTTTTAAAAAAGTTGAAATGTAAGTGGCCAGTAAGTATTTCATATGCAACATGTACGTTCCTCTAAAGAGGTTGCAATCATTCCGATTTAAATTATAGCGGTTCTAGGAAATGTATGTAAAGAATTTCATGTCAAGATAACTCCATGTTCTCCCTTAGCAAAAATTTTGAAAAAAATACATATTATAGGATGTTAGTGGGAGTTTTACCAGTGAAAAAATTAGAGCGGTCTCTAACATGGAAGTGATAAAAAAAAAAACTGAAAAGTTTGAATGGGTTTTTTTTATTTTTTTCGTCTCAAGACTTGTATTTTAAATACGTATTTCAATTAGAAGTAATTCAAATACTGCCCAGCCCTGGTCGTAACATAATAACCCCTCAGTCCGTTTCTCTCAGTTTAAACTGAACTGCATAGGTAGCTATTTCATAATAGTTTCCGATCTGGGCTCAGATGTTCGTCTCAAGACAAATAAACGTTAATTCATATTAAACTATCATTTCTAATAATTTCGTCAACTCAGACGGGCATCTCAACTAAGATTAGTTTGTTAAGGCCCTCAGAGTGGTTGGACACATGAAATTCAATGAGATGAGATGCTGGTCATCTAAACTAATATTGTAAAGAGATAAGATTTGATTGTTTGTTTGTTTGCACTGAACAAGCTCCGAAACTACTGCACCGATTTCGAAAATTCTTTCACCATTAGAATGCTACATTATCCCTGAGTAACAAAGGCTACTTTTTATCCCGGAAATATTAACGGTTCCCGTGGGGTGAACAAAATACGAATTCTACGCGGACCATGTCGCTGGCAGAAACTAGGGTGGGTATAAAAAGGTCGTTTCAAGAAGACGGTAATTGCATTACGCATTTTTCCTACTCCTGTACTTTTATCTGTCATTTATATAGTCACGAACACTAATATAAGAATATAGATAATATGTCCGCAGAACATTCCGTAGAAAAGTCTATCTAGTCTATTCCCCTTAACAGCACTTGTGCTTTTTTGAGCCAAAACGATATGCCTAGCTGCCAAAGCTTACACCTAGGTTAATTTGACCAATCAAAATACTTCACCAAATTAAACCACCAATCACAATACACATTGACTGTCAATCGGAACGTTAGGTTCTTTTTGGTATGTAAACTCTTTTACTAATTTAACCCTTTAAAAAAAACATTTTATTTGGTATCAACCAACCAGAACGCAGCTATATTAAAATCGACCAATCAGGTAAAAGAATTCATTTCTCAAATCATTAGGTGTTTTTTAGTCCCTATTTCACAAGTTAAATCGATTGTGCAACTTTAAAAAAAAATGAAACCTGGCAAGTGCACATAAATTTAAAAACAAAGTTAACCATAGACACATATTTTGTTGTTTTCGAATGTTTCTCGCTCGTTTGTTGTTCTGTGCTTCGTTCGTTCGTATTCTAACCTAGGTATATTAATTTAATTTTGCATTTTATTTGAAACCTAGTCGTAGAAAAAGTATTGTGTAAACGGTGTATAACTAAGTCAAAAAATACTCGTGGCGTCTTGCTTTACGATGTTCGCCTGCGGCTCACATCGTAACCACACCACTCGTCTTTTTTGACCTCTCTTATACAACTGTTGCATAAACTACTATTACAACACATGCTGTTTATTATACGGTAGATAACAAGCCTTATCCTCGTAAGGCCCTGTGCAATAGGATGTAGGGTAAACTTGCCTAAATCGTACTTGTTCCTAAAACGTACCCGACTATTATTTCCAAACCTAGAACAGCCGTAGCGACTCTCGTGTCAAAAAACGAAACCATTAGTCCGCCATGTTACCTCATGTGACGAACGTCTTAGTGCTGCCACTCCGCTCGAAAATATTAGAAAAGTAAGTAATTTCACTATTTGCGAGTACCTATTTTTTTTAGTTCCTTCATAAGCATTTTGGTCCAGATTCATGAAGAAAAACTAAAATTAGCATTTTATGATCTAATTCTACATAAATGTGTAATTTAATTCCGTGTAGGTAATGACGCTAACTGCATGACATTTATTTTAGCAGCAAAGGCCGTGCCAGGATAAGCTAAGAGATTTTGCCCCCGTTGAGTTTGGGCTTGTAATTTTTATAGATTGTGTGGCTCTGCATTAGTAATGGTTTTGCCAAATTTGAGCACCCTAAATATCATAGTTTTCGTTTAAAAAAAAAAAAACTATATTTAATTTTTCTTTGATATTTTTTTTTCCTGTTAACCAATTTTAATGAGCTTGGCATATAATGTACATTTAACCAAGATGATCAAATGGCCATAATTATATTTTCATTATGCCATAGAAAAAAAATAAAAAAAACACATTCAAACTTTTCAGTTTTTTTTTTATCACTTCCATGTTAGAGACCGCTCTAATTTTTTCACTGGTAAAACTCCCACTAACATCCTATAATATGTATTTTTTTCAAAATTTTTGCTAAGGGAGAACATGGAGTTATCTTGACATGAAATTCTTTACATACATTTCCTAGAACCGCTATAATTTAAATCGGAATGATTGCAACCTCTTTAGAGGAACGTACATGTTGCATATGAAATACTTACTGGCCACTTACATTTCAACTTTTTTTAAAAGTAAAAAAAAAGACAACAAAAAGAACTCCTTTCAATAAAATTGTCGTGCATTGGTAACATAATATAAACCATTCCAATATGAATTCATTATCAAAAACAACTGAAATACAACGCGTTTTCCGTAAAAAAGTTAAAACGCTGTATTGTCTCGCAATGAAAACAATTCTGCAAAGTATAAACGAACAATACGATTTCCTTAGTAATACACTTCCAATTTTTGATCAGGTAAATGTCACAAAGGCATATTGTGCATTTGTATAGTAATTAATGGGTACTTAATTTTAAATAGGTAGTTTAAATAATTAGTACCTAGTAGAAGTAGTAGTAGTAGTAAAACTCTTTATTGTACGTACAAACAAATAATTACCTATGTTTATCCACGGATATGTAATTTGGGAGTCTCAGGTAGTATAACTTAACACGCATGTCTTCAATCTAAATGATCAAAAAAACATAGGTAATTATTTGTTTGTACGTACAGTAAAGAGTTTTAATACTACTACTACTACTACTTCTACTAGGTACTAAATATTTAAACTACCTATTTAAAATTAAGTACCCATTAATGTCACAATATGCCTTTGTGACATTTACCTGATCAAAAATTGGAAGTGTATTATTAAAGAAATCGTATTGTTCGTTTATACTTTGCAGAATTGTTTTCATTGCGAGACAATACAGCGTTTTAATTTTTTACGGAAAACGCGTTGTATTGCAGTTGTTCTTGATAATGAATTCATAATGGAATGGTTTATATTATGTTACCAACGCACGACAATTTTATTGAAAGGAGTTCTTTTTGTTCTTTTTCTTTACTTTTTTAAAAAGTTGAAATGTAAGTGGCCAGTAAGTATTTCATATGCAATGCAACATGTACGTTCCTCTAAAGAGGTTGCAATCATTCCGATTTAAATTATAGCGTTTCTAGGAAATGTATGTAAAGAATTTCATGTCAAGATAAACCCATGTTCTCCCTCAGCAAAAATTTTGAAAAAAATACATATTATAGGATGTTAGTGGGAGTTTTACCAGTGAAAAAATTAGAGCGGTCTCTAACATGGAAGTGATAAAAAAAAAAAACTGAAAAGTTTGAATGGGTTTTTTTTATTTTTTTTCTATGGCATAATGAAAATATAATTATGGCCATTTGATCATCTTGGTTAAATGTACATTATATGCCAAGCTCATTAAAATTGGTTAACAGGAAAAAATAAATATCAAAGAAAAATTAAATATAGTTTTTTTTTTTTTAAACGAAAACTATGATATTTAGCGTGCTCAAATTTGGCAAAACCATTACTAATGCAGAGCCACACAATCTATAAAAATTACAAGACCAAACTCAAGGGGGGCAAAATCTCTTAGCTTATCCTGGCACGGCCTTTGAAATTGAATTGTACCGTACTCCTAATTCGTACTTCCTAGCTTTGTGCTGGTGTTAATAAAAAAACTCATTAGTATATCTGTTATGATTGTACGCAACTAGCAAAAACAGATAAATATGCCATGCAGAATTAGAGTATGGAGTATTGTAATTCTTTTTCTACGGAATTGTGGTCATGAGACTGATAGCAAGGAATGGAATATTATTTAAGTTAAAATTGATGCTGTTGTTGATTACTCATAGAATAAAGTTTCTAAAAACAAAAATTAAATGTTTTTTTTTGTATGCATTTTAAAGTTATTAGCGTTTGTTCTTAGGGGGTACGAATAAGGCAAGTTTCCCCTACATAATAAGGCAATTTACTTTGAACTCTGTCGCAATAAGTATAAGGTTTATTTTCCTATGTTCATAAACTGAAAATGGCTTTTAGGACAATCGCCATTGAACTTTATTCCCTTGATCGTAGATTCAAAGTCCCAGTTACAAAAAACTCCTATTTTGCAGTATGGTGGGCCTTGCAAGGTTATATCCCTACAATGCATGACTTTTTTTTTTTGAGAAATAAAACTATAATGTGATATGTCGTTAGCAACTTGACTTTTGTCACAATTCGCAAATATTTTGGTTGTGCCATATGTGGAACAGTATGCAATGTAGGGTTAATAAGCTAAATAGCCATCTCTTTATTTATTTATTTATTTTAAGAACACATACAGTCGTATATTATATTATACACAGGTGAACCAGAAACAATATCCTTGAGGTTCATAAAAAATAAGTAATAGGTAGTAAAGGTTATAACAAACTAATGCCACGCAAGTCAATTAAATGTGAACAGTAATATATTTTGTACAACAATAAGCTGCTTCAGTAAGTAATTGCATAAACAAAGTAAGTAGATAAATGAAGGTTCAGAACTAATCTTGTATAAAATTTTGCCTGACAATTTTTTTGAGGGTACCAAGTGAACTCACAAATGGGTCAGCATCATACAAACGTTCATTAATTAACCGAGGAACTCGTCTGAAAAAAGTGTGCTTGGTGTAGTTAGTACGAGCAAAGCTGACATAGAATAATTTACGAGGACGCAAAGCGGGACGAGGAATACTGAAGGTTATGCTTTGCAAGAGATCCGGACACCTAATTTCGTTTTTTAAGATTTTGAAAAAGAACATCGTATCTAAATAAAGACGTCTATTGCAGAAGATCTTATTCAGTAAAAACGCCGTTAAGCCTGTACGTAGCAAAAATAGAAACATGGATACTATACAGTTTTGCATACCTACACCAGAATAAAAATTACCCTCTTTTTTGGATAGTTAGGTAAAAATAGATAACGTTCAAGGTCATAGGAAAAATTCATATGCGTTGCCACGGTTCATTAGGTACTTCGTTATCTGTTATCCCGTATTATGTGGCGCACTGTTATTTATCATGCGTCTACTAACCGAGTCAACGTTATTATCTTTGCTCTATTTGTTATTATGGTGATGTAACATTTCGGGATTATTAACGTATTTATTGCCTTGATTGCGTCCAGTGTAATAGTTCTCTTCTAAAGAATGATCTTTGAATTTTTGTCTACCAATAAAATTCCATGTTCCTATATAACCTAAAAGTTTTTTTCTACACATTGTTTAAATGTCAGTTAAACTTAATCGTGAGTAGCTGCCATTATACGGTGAACGAAATCAGGGATCACATTCGAACAGGGGACCGATTTTTGACTTTAGAGCGCTCGAAAGTTTCACTCGAAAGTAACACGAATTTGTAAAATAAGCGTAAAAAAATCTCATTGGCACTGAAATATTTAATTGCTTGTTATGATTTCATCTTTTGTTAGCTTCACACATTTATATTATGAATAAAAAAACCGGTAAAACATCGACTTTCTGCGTATAATGAAACAAGTTCCAACTTAACAATACTATTTAGTCAATCCCTCACTTTCGACTGAAAATCTAAAAAATATGGAATTTAAGACCGTTCGAAAAAAAATCGTGAAAAGTTTTCGCATACGAATATTTTCTACCGCTCGGTTTTGAAATCGAGCGCACAAAAGTCAAAAATCGGTCCCCAGATGAGTGTTTAAGGTAGTTAAAATAATAAATTAACTATTGACTATTATCTCGGACAAGAAACGAACAAAAGATACCTTGATCCCGTGTCAATAAAAGATACACAAATATTAAAAGTCGATCGCTAGCTGTTTACAAAGCGAGCTAGCTGTTTACTCTCTCTCTCCAACAAAATATATTTATCCCGTGTCAGTAAAAGAGACGCAGATATTAATAGTTGATTGTTGGCTCTACTCGCTTATTTCGCTCATCATCGTTGGGACAAGTGCCATAGGGTGTACCCGGATGGGATTCGCATAGTATAGCAGTATAGCATAGTAGTCATACTTACATACATACATACCTTCACGCCTTCATTCCCAGAGTGGGGTAGGCAGAGCTACAGAATTACAAACAACTCCAAAAACTTGTTGATAACTCTGTAACCACCAATACCACAATAGTAGTCATGTCCTTGACAAACCTTGGAAGGATCAGCATTAGCCATGACCAGGAACACGCCAGCGATGTCCGAGTTGGAGATCCACATCTTGGAGCCGTTGATGACGTAGTGGTCGCCGTCTTTCTTGGCCACAGTTTTCAAGGCGAAGGCGTCGGAGCCCGAAGAGGGTTCTGTAAGGCAGAAGCTGCCGGCCTGAAATATAAGAAGATAATAGATGAATTTTGTTGAAAGATCAGAAGCTAAAACTTTTTATTCGCGTTGAATAGAAGTTTAGAGCCAAGACGTATTTCTGAATATCTTAAACCCGAATGTGAGTTCATCTGGTAAGTATGACTTTACGGCCAAACCGCTAAACCAATTTCGAAGAAAGTACCTATTTTTATGTAAGGCAAAGGTAACTAGGGCTTTTATTTTCATTTGCTGTTCCCACTTGTGTGTGTACTATATTTTACGAGACCTCCAGATTGCTAAGCGGGAACCAAAATGCCTATTGTCAATTTTTTTTACCCGGATAAAGTCTCAGGTAAAACCCAAAAAAAAAACATAAAATGCTAAACGCGTTTAGTGACATTATATTATTAAAACATTCATTATTTTCCGAAACATTATGGAATGATTCCTAATTTTACTAGGTAGACACGAGTACAGTCAACAGCATAAATAAATGATCATTTATGTCCCTTGTCACTTTAACGTTGTGTTTGAAATGTTATACAAAATTGTGAAACGATTGAAAGCGACAAGGCACATAAATGATCACTTATTTATGCTGTTGACTGTACCTATAATAAACCTGTTTCAATGTTCCGAATGACCGTGAAATTCAGTTTACCTTTGCTTGCCTCGTTGCCTCATTTGGTAACCAAGAGTTCAACATAAACCCGTTTTGCTTCTTAATAAGTAACATCATACACTTTATTTTGTGATTGCTTGTCGCTTCTAAAACGTAACCTAGGCTTAACTCTCCCAGTGGCCGTATTAAAGTGTCAAAGTCTAGCAAAGTTCAGACTGTGAACAGGGCATAGATGTACCCGTAACTATAATGAATAACGTTAAGTTAGCGAATTTCGAAAATCGACGAAATTATTGAGGTATAGTATGAATCTTCCCAGGTGAATTTTCGCTTCGAGCCCTAATCTTTCAAACAAAGTCCATCATCTCTATTATCCCAAAGCCGCTAGCTACCGAGTTAGGACGTGCCACTACGTGGACGTGACGGTATCATCATAGCATTAAGGTTCAAATTGAATGTCACTGATATTCTAGATATTGCGTTTTGGTAGTGTAGGACGATGGACCACCCCGAGGCAATACGGCACTCATGTCTATCGTCCTTATAAGCTAAGCCAAGACGCAAACGCTAACCTAACGTTTTTCTTTTCTATCACTCATAATGTAAGGGATGACATTCTTATTCATTGCGATAAACCACGTGATCAACTAGAAAAGAAGTAGTAGCGGGGTTCCCTTCATCTGGCATAATATCGATTGTCCGAAATACATTTCGCATAACAGTTATCGCAGAAACATTTTTAGCCGAATGATACTTTAGCATAATAGTATACTTAGCATAACTGTCATAACGTATAACAATCACCGCAATGACAGCATTGCAATTGGAGCAGTGGGATAAATAAGGGGTTCCCTTCATCTTGCATAATATAGATTGTCCGAAATACACAGGCGTACGATCAAGGATGAAGTACCTAGTAAAATATTATTCTGCTTTATAACTTTATGCCAACTTTCTACATAGTATGCCATACAAAATTCGGCGAAACAATTATTCTACCATAGGACTATTATTCTAATCAACGTTATGCCAATGTACTATTCTGCCAAAGACAATTGTGCCAAATGACAGTATGCGAAGAAATTTATGCCAAAAGTAATTATGCGAAATGATGATTCTGCCAAGGGTTGCTATGCGAAACGAAATTATGACAACCAATTTTATGCAACATGAATGTAAACCGTAGTAGCGTTTGCTTTTTGGCTAGGGCATCTGATGAGAGATCGCCTCGAACGCTTATGTAAACTCCATAAGGCTATACCGACGTAGAGGTAAATGCGTCATTTTCTTTTTCAATGGAACGCAACGTTTAAAATATTTTGTGCGCTCTTTTAAAGTAGTTAAAGTGAAAGAGAGCGAACATATACTTTGGAGCAAAGAAATCGAGCCACTGTTCTATGAAAATTCAGTAGGTACTAAGTGGCTCGATTTCTTTGCTCCCAAGTATAGTTAAGTTTTATTCCTTTAAAATCTTTTTTTATTACGCATTACCCGTCTGTTGGAATAGGCTATTTTCCATCGACTCGGTCGATGGAAAATAGGAACATTTCTTGGCTAGGCCTACGGAAGCGCTATCCCTTTCTCAAAGGCTATACAAAGTATTGATGTATTTAACAATATTATGATGTAGATACACGTGCAACAAAGTACCGCTGAGTAGGTACGGTACGGTAAATGCAATGTCATCCATGCAGTGCGTGCAGGAAAATGACCGTTTGTCTAGAAACCTTCACACGGTTGTTGGAAACATGACTATATGACACAGCTGTAGGTACATTCATAAATATCAGGGGACAACCTTACTAATTAGCCTCAAACTAAGCTACTTTAGTACTATGGTCACTATCACTATAATAGGGAATATGCATGGATTTTAAAAATCGCATTTCTCATCAAAATATGAAAATACCGTAAAAGAGATCACCAAAACGGAAATTAAAATTAAAATCGGTCAATAAATACGGAAGTTATAAGCATTTCAAACTTCTAATTAGACAGAGAGATCCGATGTGCACCGTGACGTCATTGTGCACTGCGGCCATATAAACTCCATGTAAAATTCCGTTTTTCTAGAAAGAGATAGGAACAAATCTTTGTTGGCTTATATCTTGGTTATTTTTATAGTTATTCAAAAAATGTTTTTTGTGATCTGTTTGTTATAGATAGATAATCAGCTTCAATTGAAGCTGTAAAAAAAAAACATGCATATTCCCTATTAGGGCATGCGGTACCGTTACCATTCCCGGAACCGGGACTAAGATTTCCGGTACTGAGTCAGAACCGGGAATTCCCGGGATTTCGGTACTTTTCGGTACTGAGTAAATTACTTGTATTTTTTTTAATTAATGGTAATTTTTTAAAATAAGACACCAGTTATAGTATGAATCTTCTCAAATGAACTTTTCGCTTCGAGCCCTAATCTTCCAAACAAAGGCCATTGTTTCTATTA
This sequence comes from Acleris emargana, assembly GCA_927399475.2. NCBI lineage: Eukaryota > Metazoa > Arthropoda > Insecta > Lepidoptera > Tortricidae > Acleris > Acleris emargana. Next base: position 3,518,029 of record OV656847.1, read on the forward strand.
TCGCAAAACCGCTAGCTACCGAGTTAGCACGTGCTACTACAACATTGATATTGAAAAACAAACGGTATCGTCATAGTATTAAGGTTCAAATTGAATGTCACTGACATTCTAGATGTTACGTTTTGGTAGTGTAGGACGATACCGCCCCGAGGCAATACATTGACATTCAATTTGAACCTTAATACTATGACGATACCGTTTGTTTTTCAATATCAATGTTGTAGTAGCACGTGCTAACTCGGTAGCTAGCGGTTTTGCGATAATAGAAACAATGGACTTTGTTTGGAAGATTAGGGCTCGAAGCGAAAAGTTCATTTGAGAAGATTCATACTATAAGTGATAATTATTAATTATTTAATCCAGAGCACGAGTTTACCAAATCAGAACAGCTATATTTCTGACTACCTGACTACCTGTCGGTCGGCCCGACCGGTTAGCCTTGGATTGGGTCGAGGCGTCGGGTCGAAGGGTGGGGCGACTGGGGCGGGCCGAACGATGCCGATCTCATATCGCATCCGAATAAAACCGAGCTTGTGCGAATCGGCCGGGGGAAAGCGTCACCAGGCCACCACGTAGTTTTGAAAGAAAAAATTACAATTAGTCTAGTCACAAACTCAGTACCGAAGGAACCGAAGAACCGGGATTTTTTTTCGCCAGTACCGGTACCAGTTGAAATGATAATTCTCGGGATTTCCCGGTCCTTTTAGTACCGAGAATTCCCGGGAGCATGCCCTAACTATAATATATAGGTAACGATCAACTTAAGAGATTATAGGTCAATTAACGAATAAAAAGCTGCCTTCAGACCACCAAATATCGTCGGTGATACTGCAAAACCGCGGAAATAACAAGTTTATGATAGAGCAAAATGAAACCTTATCGTCTTATGAAAAAGGTGCATTTTGCTCCTTACTTAAAATGTTACTTACGCGGTTTTGCAGTTTCACAGAAGATATCAGTCTGCCGCCCTAAGGGTGATTGCAGTTTAAGAAAAAAAAAAGTCACCAAGCGCGTCTGTCGCCAACAGACACTTTTTGACGCCATTTAGGAGGAAATATTCTGATTATTTGTGATGCATGACTTACATATTCGGTGCACAGCTTAGTGAGGTACTTCTTCTTCTGCTCTTCAGTGCCTATCTTCATGAAGAGCGAGTTGACGAGGGTGTTGTGGATATCCACCAGCGCTGCTACTGCTGGGTCCACTCGGGACAGTTCTTCCACCACAACCATCATGGTGAGGAAACCGCAGCCAGAGCCGCTGTATTGCTCTGGGGTTTCGATGCCCATGAGCTGGAAGTAAATAAATACGCATTAACATACTTAAATTAGGTGGTATCAAATAGGTGGGAATCGAAGCTAAGATTACTCGTAATTTCCAACAGGCCATCACACAGGCCACCTGATGGTAAGTGGAAACTGTGACCGATAGACATTCGCATTCACAAGACTGCAAATGCACTGCCAACCGTGAGGACTAAGATGGAATGTCTCTATGCTATTTACTTGACAGGTGCTCTATTACCTCGGTAAAACAATATTACTTTTGACATGTTATTTATTGAATTCTAATGGGGCTTCTAAACGGGCCATGTTTTGCTGCAATTTGTGGCCGGTAACTAGTGCTGTCTTACTCTTACTTTGTATGTTAGAGCAAGATGCGTATAGTTGCCGGCCACACATTGCCGTGAAAATGTTGCTCGTTTAGAAGCCCCCTTAGAGAGGGCCAGGGGGGTTATTATGACAATAGCAATGCAGTTCTGTTTACGCTGAGAGAAAAGGACAGAGCGATATAACTGCTATATGTCTGTCCTTTACGCTCTTACGTAAAATGAACTGCATAGCTATGTCATAATAGCCCCTCAGGTCAAAAGTACCCTTAACCGACGCACGTATCTATATCGTCGGTGAAACTGCAAAACCGCGTATGTAACATTTTAAATAAGGAGCAAAATGCACCTTTTTAATAAAGCTGTAAGGTTTATTTTGCTCTATCATAAATTAGTTAGTTACACGGTTTCTCAGTATCACCGACGATATGAAGAGACTCAGTGAGGAAGCTAGGGAAGTTTGTCTGGATCTTAGCTAGTGGAAGTAAGTGGTCTCTGCCTACCCCTACGGGAAAGAGACGTGATTGTATGTATGTATGTTTTAATTAAGCTGATATTACTCTCAAGTAAATAGAGCTATCGTGACGTTGAAAATGCAATAACATGTCTAAAGCAATCTGCCTTCATTAGAAAAAAGGGCGTATGTCTCATAGATCCACGCATGTATTATCGACTTTATTTCTTAAGATGGGAGGTTAAATTTACTTTGACTAACAAATTGGACTTGCGACCTTTTTATTTAGGAGGGCAGCAATGTAGTTTTACCGAGTAGAATAGATCCCCGCATTCTTCGGATAATGTTGTATTTATCTTGCTTTCTCAGTTGCCTTATCAACCAACAATCAATCCGAGACAACAAGATAATACAAATTTACCCGACTACCTTATGCGATGTCGTTTTACATCACTGCGTCTTTAAACATCTTGAGCTCGGAGGGTTATGCATAAGTATTTGGTTATTTGGTTTGTACTCACGCCATTGTCAAATAACATCTGCTTGACGCCGTCATCAATGCGGTGCTCGTCCTCCATTTTCTTGACTAGCGGCGCTATTTGTTCAGTTGCTAGTTTTCTGACTGGAAACAGAATGTTATTATCTTTAGTCACATCGTGCGAAGGTCACGGTCATGTTTAAACTGTTGGTGGAAATAAGTACTAGGAATACGTTTAATTACTTCACAAAAAAATAATGCAATTTTGGTTGCGAGGAAGATAGTGCAGATTTGCGACTTTGAACATAAATTTCTTAACTAGAGAATGTTTTAAAAACCAATTATATCCCATTCCCATCGCAATAAGTAAAATAGTACTCGTAAAAGGCGGTTTTATACTTTCATTACGGGACATAGAAGCCTAAAAATCCGGTTTCAAAGGACCAAATCCTGTTGGTCCTTCAAACCGGATTTAATTCGATGAAAGTAAGTTAAAATTTATAAGAATTATTCTAAACACCACGTGAAAATGAGGTAGGTACTTGAAGAAATTCGCTATTAAATATACCGAATTTATATCGTTGAGCTTCCTTTTTGGAATATTTTTTATTCTATATACTACTTGTTCGTGCCTGTCTTCGACTTTGGTCATTCGTGCTCATTCAGACGCAAATCTGCCAAGGTCGTATGTACCCTAATGCCGCATAATGCCTACGAGTCCAAGGCAAGGGTTATTAGTTATTAGATTATGAATTGAAATTACTTTCAAAGTTTTTAAAAATAATGCTATAGCTGTTGATTCGGGTGCTATCTTATGACTTACGTTATAGTCAAAACGTGCTAAGTACATTATCTTTCAACTTTACCTTATACATATTTTAAAGATAACGTTTGATACGTGTACATTCGTGATTATTGTTTAATAAACGTGTTTTAATTTTAGATAAACACTGGTCTCTATATCAATCAAGTACCAAAAATCTGTGTTCTGACTTATCGTCGCTTGTTGAAAACTCTTCAGCATCATCGGTCATCTGTTTTACGAGTGGTATGCCCTGTCTATGTACAAGTAAAATATATTTTCTATAAAGTCTAATTCTTTGGAACTTGCTAACTATGTACACAAACCGCCATATTGAAATTGTCTCTGAATAGGGAATATGCATGGATTTTAAAAATCGCATTTCTCATCAAAATATGAAAATACCGTAAAAGAGATCACCAAAACGGAAATTAAAATTAAAATCGGTCAAGAAATACGGAAGTTATAAGCATTTCAAACTTCTAATTAGACAGAGAGATCCGATGTGCACCGTGACGTCATTGTGCACTGCGGCCATATAAACTCCATGTAAAATTCCGTTTTTCTAGAAAGAGATAGGAACAAATCTTTGTTGGCTTATATCTTGGTTATTTTTATAGTTATTCAAAAAATGATTTTTGTGATCTGTTTGTTACATGAATCAGCTTCAATTGAAGCTGTAAAAAAAAAAACATGCATATTCCCTATTATGAATTTACTAGTGATGGGCAATACTCCTTTACTTATGTCAAACCATATCGAATAATATAATACCGAAAGTAAAAAACAAGTAGTTACTTATATCTAATTTGTTTATTCACGATCTGAAGAAAAATCGGTACTTAAAGATGATATATCACCAGTATTTATTACAAAAGGTGCCGTTATATGATCTGTGAGTGTGATCAGCGTGAGTTAGGTAATGTGTAGGGGCCTTAATATATCGCCAACCTTAGCCACAACACTACCCATCATAGGCAATTGTAGAATTTAAAAGAAACAAAAACGTCATTCCATCAGGTCCTAATAACCTAACTTATGAAACCATTTAAACTTTTAATGAAATATCCAAGATAGAGTTATATATTTGGTGATTTTGTATTTTACAGTAACGACCGTTTCAATAGTTTATGGTTTCAATGGTGTTTGTTGAGGTGGTGTGAAAATTCAAGGAGAAACAGTGACAAAACAAAGTTAAGTCTTTTGTTTACATAGTTAGCAAGTTCCATAGAAATACACTATACAATAAAATACATTAGGTCACAAACACGACCTAGGCTATAACCAAAACATCATTATACATTTTGTAACATACAATTTAAGCCCTATCCAGAGTATTGAAACTGGCTTCGTGATGATATTTATTAGCAAACACGCTATGTCTCAGAGACTAAATATAATTTATTAACGTTAAGTGAGCATTTTATTGGCTCAATGTACATTCCTATTTAAAGGGGATTGTGTCAAGATCGAACATTCTCTCCACATACTAATAAAGGTTAATACAATATGACGAGACGTTTAGGCCTAGTTTTTAGTGACCCCTAGAAAACTATGATATAAAAAAGTGTTTATTCAGTAAGTAGGCACACTTCAAAAATCTACCAGCGCTTCTCTATGGAAGCGCCGCCGACCACAGCTGAGAAGAAGCGCCGCAAGAAACAGTCCCCACGTAACACATGGAGAGCATGGAGCCCACTCTTGAAAGGGAACTGGAAACATTCAACGAATTCACGCGCAGGCGCCGATGCCCAAACGCTTCAAAAACAGAGGTAAACTGTTTCCACCTCTCAAACTTAGGAGCTTAAAATCAGGTTCAGAGGAACCCTTCTCAAGCTCAACTTTTGTCCCAAATATCATAATTAAAAAAAATAAAAATTTGACAGAATACAGTACAATACCTACACGTTCTAAGTTATAAAATTAAAGCACTTGTATTCAGCATGTAAGCAAGTGTACAAATATTGTAAATATACTTCCAAAATACTTTCCAATTATATAAATTCTAGTCAATAATAATACAAATTCCCCGTGTGGTTGCCGGGTTAGAATAGTGCCACTCCATGTCTTCCCGTGGATGTCGTAAGAGGCGACTAAGGGAATATAGGCTTGTAGTACTGTTAGGCGATGGGCTTGCAACCTGTCACTAATACGCTGGTAAACATCTTAGCCTAATTGTGCAAATTGTGGTTACAGAGTTATCAACAAGTTTTTTAGAGTTGTTGGTAATTCTGTAGCTCTGCCTACCCCACTCTGGGAATGAAGGCGTGAAGGTATGTATGTATGTATGTAGTCAATAATAATACAAATTCAAGCGTCTAAATATTCCTTGACACTGTAAAAACTTTTCTCCATTAGCCATTTGGTCAAGTTACGTTTAAACATGTTCCCCGACAACATTCTTAATTCACCCGGTAAATGATTAAAAACTACAATGCTCATATTATCTTGGCGTGACTCTCATCAGAAGCCTAACTTACCGGACCCACGCCACGGGTCCCCCCTAAGCAAAACTGTAGGAAAATTGAGTACCCGCAACAATATCGTCCAAAAACCACATCGCAAACTGCATACGAACGACGGCCCTCCCCCTCCACATCCTCAACCCCCTCCCTAGTTTACTCAACTGCAGACAACTGCTCCCCTGCCTGGCTCAACAGCACACACGTCTCTGCAGTCAACCTTCAGCTAAACCTGACTTTGCGGCTAATAACAGGCAACAGTCGTATCTAACAATGTTTGGTTCTAGAATCCATGGAGTCGCTATTTCCCAATTATTATAGACACCTTGATTTTGATCCTCAGTAATTGACACTATATAAAGTAATACTTATTTCAAAATGCATTCATTCGTTAAAACGGTAAACCAGTTTACGAGTAGGTATATGAATTTTGGTAAAGACAGTGATTTTGTTTCAAGCAAATAAATATTCAAATAGTTTTTTTTTTTATAGCATGGGAAGGCAATCGAGCACACAGGCCACCTGATGGTAAGTGAAAACTGTGACCCATAGACATTCGCATTCACAAGACTGCAAATGCGTTGCCAACCCTGAGGACTAAGATGGAATGTCTCTATGCTAGTCATTTCACCAGCTGTCTTATCCCCAAACTGGAACACAACGATGCGAACACTGCTGCTTGTCGGTAGGTTAATGGATAAGATGGTGGTACCAACCCGGACGGACCCTGCACAAGGTCCTCCCACAAGTAAAAGGTAAGTAAGTAGGTATTTATAACTCAAACTAATACATTATTTAGTATTTGTGTGACATACTGAAGACCAAAATAAAAGTGGTATATTTATAACAATTAGAAAATAGCGACTCCATGGATTCTAGAACCACGTTATGCCACCAAAAGTCCTAACCTTAGTGAAGGATGAGACAAACCGTGAAATTACTAGCATAGCTCAGTCAGTGCCTTAATCTCGCTTTCCTTCTTAGGTTGGCAACGCATTCGCAGTCATAGGGCCGTCCGCCGTATTTAATAAACCAGTATTGACTGTGATGCCTACCAAGACTAGTCAATACGAGTAATTACAGTGTTTTATGGGTTGACGCTTACTTTGACGCATCTTGAGACCGGCATCTCACCTAAGATCAGTTCATTAAGGGCCCTTAGGATGGCAGTCTTGAGAATCTAAATGCCGGGTCTCATCCCACTTCGTAATTGATTGCCTTCTCCCTACCATCAAAAACTAACAAAACAATAACTTAATTTAAGAACAGTTAACGTCTACGTAAGTATGATGTTGTTTGTTGATAAAATTATATCTGACTTGATAACAAAGCTCAAACGCAAATGACTTGATAAGGAACAGTGGAGTTTAATTTGAGCAAGATAGGTACGCGTTGTTTAAACAAAACAATTATGTTCGGTTTGGGTGTGGCAAGCAAGCCTACCAATCATTTTTCGCAGTATGAAAACTTATTTTAATGATTATTGACTCATAATGATACTTAACTTTGGCAATAAATAGCTTCAATTTTAACTTCAGTGATTACGTCACTAGCTGCTGTACATAGAGAGAGAGAGAGACAAAGAGAGAGATATTTAGGGACAATTACAAACTGCCAGAATAAGTAGTCTCTGCACTAAACGTCAATCAATTTAAAAAGCGACTGAACCACTTGAGCCACTTGCCATTGTTCGTAATTTAGCCGTGTATTCAATAACCGACGTCAACGACTGGCATTATTAGAAACATGGGTAAGTGGCTCATCAATCCCGGTTCGCGACTGTACAAAGAACACTTGATCAAGTAACAACTGGATACAGGTACCTTTAAGTTGCCGCCTGATAAAATCACTACATAGTATAAAACAAAGTCGCTTGCGCGGTCTGTCCCTATGTATGCTTAGATCTTTAAAACTACGCAACGGATTTTGATGCGGTTTTTTTTAATAGATAGAGTGATTCTTAAGGAAGGTTTATATGTATAATACATTCCACGCGGGCGAAGCCGCGGGCGGGTCGCTAGTAAATAATAAATAAATAGTAAACTTTTGTATCAGATCGTCAGTCCACCTTGTGGAAGGTCTGCCAACACTTCGTCTCCCGGTTCGCGGGAAACCGCTGGATGACAGCAGCAGGGGACCGGTCGTTGTGGAAAACCTTGGGGAAGGCCTTTGTCCAGCAGTGGAGGTCTTGCGGCTGATAATGATGATGATGATGAAACTTTTGTATGAAAAATCGACACTTAGGGACGATTTGATCCTCACTGAATGTGGCCGTAAGGCCCGATTTAGACCAAGCGAACGAACAAGAATTCTATGCTCTAATTCTATTCTTTGACGACGCGCTGGCCTAGTTTGTAGTGACCCTGCCTACGAAGCTAGCGGTCCTGGGTTCAAATCCCGGTAAGGGCAGATATTTGTATGATGAGCGCGAAAATTTGTTCACGAGTCATGGATGTTTTCTATGTATTTAAGTATTATTCTTCCATATAAGTATTTATATCGTTGTCTAGTACCCATAGTACAAGCCTAGAGCTTAGTTTGGGGCTAGGTCAATTGGTGTGACATTGTCCCCTGATATTTATTATTTATTTATTTATACCTCCTGTGGTTCCTTATACTAAAATAGTACATAATACAGTCATTGAAATAAAGATCTAGTGCAAAGGAAGTACAGTACAATTTCGTTTGTTTTTATGACAAATTGTCAAATCAGAAAAGTGACTAATTCATTCACAATACATGCATATTCCTTTGACGAATTTCGTTGTATGGTGGGCATTAGGAGGTTATCTCTTACGTTTTCTTCGTCAAAATAAAGACAAAACATGTTCTAGAGCACTCCTTCGCTGGATCTAAACGCGACGTAACGGATACAAACGAACGTAGTTTTACGTAACAACTACCTACCTATAACATATTAAAAAAACGTGGAAATCGAACTTAATTTAGGTAGTGAGAAACTTTTTTAGCCGAAGCTAAAGTTGTATGGAAAAAAATAAACAGCTACCTACGCGATTTAAGCCTCGGCTCACAATCCAAATTGTGCCTGACTATACTTTGGTGCAATACAATGCAACAAAAACTGGTTAAACGCCACACACTGATGAAACGAGCTCGATAACTTATAAGAGTTATAAGCATTACCTAAACATTAAATACTTGTTCAAGATAACTACAACTAACCACTAACTATATCTACTCTTTCTGTGACCCTAGTAGGGTAACGGCACCAATGATGGACACTTTTAGCTGACAGGCCCCAGTAATAGACACTTCACTCTTAATTCAAATTTAGTAGGTCCTAAATTGATTTCGTAGGTCCATTTATAATACAGAAATGTCACTTGAATTTCGACCATTTAATCACAAGGCAAGGTGGCTATTGGAAAAATGTTTTTACTCCGTTCGGGAGTTCCTTGATGATAAACGATTTGTATTATAACATTGCATGCCTAACTAAGGTAGAACATAAGCTCATCCTATTCCACCAAGATCTGTATAACTAGGTACTATGTTCTGGCAATAAATGTCTTTCTCTTTGTCTTTGATTGTTTCAAAACAAATTAATGACCCTTATATTCTGTAAAATAAGAATCAAGTGTCCATCACTGGTCCTTGTCCATTACTGGTTCCGTCACCCTAAGTACTTGAATTAATCATTGATCTATTACGTCACTATCATCGCATCTTATAAAACAAAGTTCCCGCCGCGTCTGTCTAAATGTTCGAGATGATCTCAGAAACTACTGCACGGATTTTCATGCGGTTATGTATAATAAATTGTACGTGATTATGGTGGTTTATGTACTGGTGTTACCTAAATGTAAGTTCGCGCTGATCTAAATTACTACCTACTTCGTCGATTTTGATAAGGTTTTCACCAATATTTAGGCCATTTCTCGAGTAAGTTTTAATAATTTACTGAATAAAAAATACATCTTTAAAGGACTTTTAAAATCTTATCAAGCTTACTCTACTTGTGATTAATCCATGTCAGCCTGCCTGTCTGCCTGTCTTTCCGCCTGTCATTACCGCATATAAGTTAAAGGTTTGATAGACGATTAGATAATATCTTATACCACGAATGTCATAAATGCGACCGTGCATCGTGACTCGGCGGATTTAGATGAAATTTGGAATGGATATAGCTTGTACACTGGATTAACACATAAGCTACTTTTCATCCTGGCAAATTTAAATATTCTTGAGGGAATAACGATATTCGAAATTACTCGCAAAATGGGACGGCCGAATAACTAATTCTTTAGAAGTTACTGCTTAATAAAATATGTTTAATTATATAAGGACCTGTTTCACAATCGACGAGATTTTTTTTCTGCCATTTAAAGTTGTCTCTCTCCTTGTCTATTTACAAGTGTAAGAAAGTGAAAGGGCTCAATTTATCGGTCAAATATGCTTTATTTATCTATTGTGAAACAGGCGGTTAATATATGTATTAGAAGCAGGACAGAATCACCAGTATGTGGTAAATAAACTGATATCTATTTGGTAAGTATTATGCGATTTGATAAAGATTTCACAAACATACCGGCATCCGTAATTTTAGATAAGTGCTGTTTATCAAAGATATACTTACTCAAAGAAAAACATGTCGTTACGGTATCTATCCAAAATAGGTACCCGTAGTAAGTACAACAGGAAAAGCCGGCAGTGATTTTTTTGTAATGGTCAAGGTTTCTACAATGTAAGTACCTAGTTTAGTGCTCTGGTGATGGTACTAGTAATGGACAAGAACCAATGATGGACACTTGATTCTTATTTTACAGAAGATAAGGGTTATTCATTTGTTTTGCAACAATCAATTTAGGACCGTAGGATCTTTGTAAGTAGGTATGAAGAGTTGTGTGTCCATTATTGATGCCTGTCAGCTTAACGTGTCTAATACTGGTGCCATCACCCTATTAATAAATATGTATAAGGGAGCTTATATGAATTGACCTATTTCCAAACTATGTAAATTTAAATACATACTTACATTAAATATCACGTTTGTTTCCCATAGCGGAGGGAGAGACCGAGTGACCACTTCTGTCCACATGCTACGATCCTGACCAATCTCTTTCGCCTCTTTCACATTCATACATCATAAAATTATCATTCATGTCAGTTTATATTATAAGTAATTCAGTACATATAACATTAACGTTAAATTAGGAGCATCATCAATATTGATGATGCTCCGCTTGTCATATTGTGTTCTGTTATGCACAGAAGTTTTTTTTTTAAAATTATGTCTAGTTTGAGTACCTACCTAGTTTGCTATTTGCTCGTGTTATATCATTCACAAACCAAGCATGTTGGAAACAATGATATCGTTAGAAATCACCTAATTGTCGATCGATCAAATCGATAAAAGCAAGTACCTACAGTTTATAATTATGTATATTGGAGTTAGTATTAAGTTTGAAGAAGTACCGTGTTTACTGCGTTTCGATGTAGGTACCCACTAGAAACTGCACCGAAGGTTTTTCTATAGTCTACAGAGTTAATGAGGATGGTCATGAGCGTAGTTGCCACAGTTCACAAAAGCATAATAGTTCTTTAAACACCAAGTCGTCAGGACAGTTGAATGTAATGCAGTTGTAATACACTCAATGTTTAAAACAATCATTACTCATTGTATCAAAAATATCTTATTTTGTAGTGTACAAAATGGACCTTTTTTATACACTATGCTATGGTCCGTTTCTAAAGTGAGATTTCCATCTCAAGACCTTGTCTGAAGAGACGAGACATGATTATGACGCTTAGTTCACATGACTTGAGTCAGACAGGCATTTTACTCAAAAACAATCTATTTTATCTTTTTTAAATAAATTAAAAACAACTGGTTGAATAAAGTCATAAGTGCTTTGCAAAGGGTTTACGCGAGTTCCGTTTTCATTTTGAGCAGTGCCATTTAGAGTGATGTCATGGAGTAACCGACAAGGGTCAAGGACCCAATATTTAATACTTTGATTCTCATTATTAAGAAGATATTATATTATGTTTTAAGTTGTGACAATTTATTTCAAACTGTTATGACCTTTAAATTAAAGTCGAGTCCGGAATTAGGCGAACTAAATTGACAGTTCATTGTACACTAATGTTGCCACAGTTTGGCTAGTGCTGTTAATATCGATATTTAAAAAGTCTAGTTTATCATTATTATTGTGTTTGAAATCTAACTAATAATTTGGAAGCCACTTAAAAGGATCACAATGGCCTGTAATGTCAGCATTATTTTTGTATTTTATTCCTAATTTGAGGAATAAGTATCGTAAATATCCGCTTTAAACCGTACATCCTTCAGATCATATTATATCGTAAAAATTGCTGTAGTTTTTCCCTATTTGGCAAGTATGTATGAGTTGAAAGTTTCGATGACCATTACTTGATAAAATATAAATATAATCAGATTTATAGAAGGCACAAGGTTATATCGACATATTTGAGTCGACATAAACCTATCACTATTTATTTTTTCCTATGTCTGGCAACATTTTCGGCTGTCAAGTTAGTTCGCCTAATTCCGGACTCGACTATAGGACGTAAGTGTCAATTATTGGTGACTATTTAAAAGTGTCCAACACTGGTGCCCATTGAAATTTGTTGTTGGAAGCCTTTACCATAAAGAAATAAATTCTAGAATATAGTATATATCTTACTTGTTTCCTTCATGGCAAGCTCGTCATCGGTTAGTAAGCTCAAGGGTCGAGGAGCTGGGGCGTCGGAGTAGTTCCTTTGAGCCTTCACACCGGCCGCTGCGGGAGCCCGCCATTGCTCTAGAACCTTCAGCAGAATTTAATTTTAGAACTTCTTGCTCTTACTTTTTAAAAATAACGACTGAAATGGTTAAAGCGGTAGTAAACGTCGCTGTTTATCTTATCTGTGCCAAATGTCAATGTCAAGTGCAGTGCTGTCAACTGTTAGTTATAATAAAGTTTTTCACTTAGGTAATATATAGGCATGTTAACTACTCGTTTTTAAAATGAGTGTGTTTTGTTTAGAAAGTTATAAATAAATAAGGGTAACTTAAAATCGGCATGTTTTTAATCACACTACTCTACTAGTTATAAAATGGCAATATTTTCGATTGTGTATTGTGTACCGTGGTTGTTAAACCGTCACGTTGGAACCTTGAACAGCTGGACGGATTTGGATGAAATTTGGAATGGAAATAAGCTTATATCTTAAATAAACACAAACCACCTTTTATCTCAAATAACGCTGTTTTACGAGTAGATAATTATGTGCGATATTGCCAAGCATTTAATATACACATAATTATACTTACTATTAGCACCCTTCTAAGGACCCAAGCATCTACGTTCACATCGTCAATTAATGGCCACATAGGAAATTATTTTTAACAGTGCGGTAAGTAGGTACATTTTTATTTTAAAAAATTGCCAATTTAATTTTAATAGTAAAGTGCTTGCTTATTTATAGATTTAAGAAAGCATAATTATACTCAGCCTTCAGGTACTTTTTAGTTTCAATTCAAGTGTGCAAGAAAGATTAAAAAAGAACAGACAATCGCGACCACACGTAACGTAATATTGAAGGATGTGGATTGCCACGAAACCACTGTACACTCTCTATAATTCCAACCACAAATTATTAATTACTTCCAATTTAAATTTTTCACATTCATAAATCGAACTAGTTTTTTCTACCACAGAGTTTTTAAGTATTAACTTTTTAATTCCACGCACCTTCGATGCAATGCGACGTACTGGCAGCATGGTTGTGTTTTATTTTTTAATTTCTATTTACATGCGTGCGGCTCCGAACCGGTATTCAGACTGGTTCCAATCGGCATCGAAGGCTAGTTTTAATGTTATCTCACTCTCGCGATAACGAGTCTTATTCAGTTCGTATTTATTTACCGCTTAATATTATTGGTACCTATTTTGGGTTGTTGCTAGCCGGGAATGAGTATACACTATAGTGCTGCGAATACTGACACACACTCAAATATAGGTGCAGGATATCGTTAAATAGGGAAGGTTGGAAGGACGATAGGTACCCAAGGATTTCCCGTGGGCCCTCCAGATCGTAATTGGTCCCGATTGTCCATGAACTATGTTTTTATGACAGCCGGAGTTCATGAGATTTTAAAGTGGCCATTTGGGCAATACGAAAGAGGAAACTGGGGACGTCTGAAATTGATACTATATTTTTGATGACTATTTATTTATTGAATACCTTCATACTTACCTCCGTATTATTGTCTGGCTTACGACTCCATATTACCGACGCAACCAGTTCCGATCCCACCAATCATTAGTAGTGGGTACCACAGTCCCTTAGGGTTTTCTAGACTTCATCGTTATCGTTCAACGGTATTTAAAGCGTAAGACCGTTCTGCGTTAATTCGATCTTAAGGCTCGCATGCTCTTCGTGATGAATTGCATTGGTGCAATAGATCACGGCTCAATAATGTAAATACAACTCGTCAATGTATTGCTACAAGCTACAAGCATGTGGGCTATGAAAGTGAAAGCGTAAGTAAAGTCGCGTAAGACACACCATCCTTGGTCTTCAAATTCTTGATTACCAAGCATCCCCCATCCTCATTTTTAGTCAGCCCCTGATATCGATTTCCGTCAATTAAAATTAACTAATCTATCAAGGTCAATGTCTTTCAAAATTGTACACAACTGATTTGTAGACAAGGATCTTACTAATATACCCCTTCTACACGGTCAGAACAACCACCCGACCCAACCAAGTTCAAGTGGTCCGTGAACGAGTTGATTTTTTTTTATCACGTAGACGTAACTTAGACAATCAAATTGAATGAATTTAAGTAGAGAAGATATCTTGTCCTTGGATGACTTTGGTGTTTGTTCCGACCGTGTTGAGGGGGTTATTTTTTTACGACAACGTAACTTAGGTAGGTATTTAATAAAACTTGGCAGATACGTAGACTGACTTCAAGCAATGGGACTTTATCCCGGTTTTTTTACAGTTTCCTAGACCCAACTTTCCAAGTCACAGCTTCAATTCTGACGTTGCATTTTCAGAGTACCTAAAGATTTATTATTTTAATGCATTGTGCTGTACCTATTCACATAATTTTGAAAACTAAAAATTATTTGGTTAGGTACCCCTTTTACACCTTTACCCTTTTCTGAATTAACAAGCGTTACAACCCAAAATAAAACGCAGTTACAGATTCGCCTACCTCAATGATCCCCAAGCTCACCGTAGGCACATACTAAAAGTAGTTATTTAACTAAGCTTAACCTTGACTAGTACAAAACGTGTTATGAATTCCTTAAATATTCGAGTCTCCTTGTAATTTGTATTGAAATGAAATATTGGAAGCGCCTAATTACCTATTATAGTTATTATAATACGGTATAAGTATTTGAAATACGAGGCAATTTTGCTCAGTGTAAAAATGTAGGCATTATCAATGGCATTTTTTGATAACAAAATAAAGCAATAGTTTTATTTTTGTGTAGTTTCCTTCACACAATATTTAAAATTGTAATCAAGAATAGCCTTTTGACTACTATTTTTTTATTTCAAACAAGATTAAACATTCTAATATTTTATTTTAGTGTAGTAACGAAACGTTTAGTACTTGACATCCGGAACGACAATTAGGTTGGCAGTATTGAGTTCTAGAAACTTGCAGAAACTACGACAGTGTTGCTAAAAATGTGCGTTCCCCGAAAATTATTTTATTTATCCTGTATTAAATTAGTGTTTCAGTTGTGCGGGACCGTCACGTTAATTTAGTTCATATTTTTTTAAATGATGATTTACTACTAAACTTGCAAAAATAGTAAACAAAGATAACGATATGGAACGCCTTATACGCAGTATAAATATTGTATTGTAATATAATTAATAATAATAAATCTTACAACATTAAATTAAGACAAAAATATAGAAAAGTAATTTTTTAACGTTATTAAACGTGACGGCTCACCAAACAAAAGTTATTTTCAAAAATCACAAAAGTTTGGACTGATAATGGTTGACATTATACATAAATAGTTTCAACTATGAATTTGCATAAAAAATTATTAAGATTTGCTCTTTTTTATAAAGAACACATATTTATAAAGAACTAGTTCTCTATAAGGCCTTTTGACTTTGAAAACCGAAGTTTGAAGCTATGTTAGCTCCATCCCTTTCGTTCGATTTAGTCTCGAATTACGAGACACCCCACTAGGATGGAGCTAAAAAAGTTACTTCGAATTTAAATTTTTAAAGTAGGCCTCAGTCATTGGATTTATAATAAACACGCCAGCCAATAAATACGGAAAAATGTATCTGGTTGTAGCAACACTACAACTGTCAGCAGTTGTAAGCCGCATGAAAGGCCGACGTTTCTCGAAATGTCATGCTCGTGAATTTACGATTTCTATCGCTGCGAGGAAACGGTCGCAACGAATTAAAATTGTAAATTTTGACTGTGAACTGTAGTGTTTCACCTTGAATTCGCCGCGTGTGGTATTTTAACGTCGAAAGCAATCTCCGAAACTGTCAGTAGTGAGTGCACTGACGTGCGACACTGGACTGTTCTATAGAACGTGTGAAATAAAACACCTTGTGCTTGGTTGAGCTGTGAACATGGCGAAATGGGGCGAAGGCGACCCTCGGTGGATCGTAGAGGAGCGGCCGGACGCGACAAACGTTAACAACTGGCACTGGACGGAGAAGAACGCGGGTCCATGGTCAAAAGAGCGGCTCAAAGAGTTGCTGAACCATTTAAAAATAGCTCAAAATGGTGTAGATTGTAAGATTACTGAGTTAGACAAGATAGATGGGGAAGCGTCTGCGAATAATAGAAAAGGAAAGCTGATCTTCTTTTACGAATGGGACATAAAGTTGAAATGGGAAGGTCACCTAGCTGGAGGCACCGATGTGACGAAAGGAGAGATCCACATCCCCAATCTGTCGGAGGAGAATGACGTCACTGAAGTGGATGTGAGTATTTCGAATTTGTTTTCTTTTAATACTTTTGGATTTAATATCTGACATTTTAGGTAACATAACCTATAAATGGAATTATTTTAACAGTAGCTTTAACTTTGTTTTTTATGAACTGAAAGGGATTATAAATAATATGTATTTAAAGCTACAAATGTATAAAACACCCAACTTGTTTTTTTTGTAAGTAACGTACTTCCCCTAACATTCAATAAAGTATACTAAACTCTTTGTAATATAGGATTCAAAATATTACTAAGTGCTAGTCTGCATATATTATTGATAAAACATACATTACAATTAGTATGTCTTTCCCTATGCTCAGGGAAAAGCTTTAATTTGCGCTAAGCAAAAGATAAACATGAATCTGACTTGGCCAGTCTCACGGTGAGACTATACAAAAAAAAACCTCCAGAGCAGGATTCTGATACTACAAAAGTGCTTTAGGGTTTTATAAATCTAGATACCTATCACTAGTCAACATGCGGGTCTTCTCTGCATTAACTTCACCATTAGGTTCAGTCCTCGGGAGTTGGCAATGTATTATAATCGAACCTGGGACCACTAGCGTAGGCAGGGTCACTACCAACTAGGCAAATGCACGTCATCGAGGCGTCTGTGTGCTCGTTTGTTTGTATTCTACATGCTATAAAAAAGGATAGCATTATTATAAGCACATGAGGCCTGTAAGAGGTCATCATGCCGAAAGACGTCCACTGCTGGACATAGGCCTCCCCCAAGGCTCTCCACTCAGACCGGTCTTGTGCTTTTCGCATCCACTGCGTTCCCGCGATCCTTACAAGGTCGTCACTCTATCTTGTTGGAGGCCTACCTACAGCTCGTCTCCCGATCCGCGGACGCCACTCAAGAACCTTCTGACCCCATGGGCCATCAGTCCTGCGTGCGATGTGCCCCGCCCACTGCCACTTCAGTTTAGCTATTCTTCGGGCTATGTCGGCAACCTTAGTTCTCCTGCAGATATTTATTTATTTATTTATTTATTTAAACTTCTTTGCACAAAATACAATAAAGTACAAATGGCGGACTTAATGCCCAATGGCATTCTCTACCAGTCAACCAGTAGGCGAAACAGAAAAAGAAGATCGGTGCGAAGAAAAAAAAAACTGTTGAAAAAAAAAAAAACTGTTTAAAAATATATACAAGATACGGGTATATAATATATAAATATACGTAAATACATAATATAAATATAATAATACATATAAAATATATAAATAAACAGATATGGCGATGTGTGTTAAGTCGATATAACATTTCATTTCTGTAAGAGGTACAGACAGATATTTGCATGATGTATGCACCCCTGACTGAACAAATAATGAATCATACATAAGCGCGCATTTCATCCAAAATTTTGTACAGTGAAAGAATTAAAATATTTTGTACATAACTATATAACTAGCTGTTGCCTGTGACCCTATCTGCGTAGAAGTACCCTATGGCCTAGACTCGACTTGACATTACCATTATGTCTCTACCATTTTCATTAAATTTCAGTGTTTAAGCTATGAAAATGTAACAGACAGACTCTTGCATTCATAATATTAGTATGGATGAATTCAATTTTCTTATTATTTTTGTCTAATTTTAAATTCCTAATATGTAAGAAAAAGTGCTATTTGAAGAAGAATTACATGTAAAAAAAAAAATATCAAGAATTATTGATATTTTTTGGTCTTGAATTGAAAAAGATAGAACAATTGAGGTTCTCCCTTTATTATAGGCAGAGTAAGACAACAGGCAACTTCTACAATTTTTATTGCTCTTATCTATGCTTAATAGATATTCAAATTCAAAATTTTGAAATTGAATGGTTTGTTTACACAAAACTCTAATATATTGACCCTTGAACACTTTAAAAAGCATTAAGGTTATTTTTTTTTTTCATTTTTAATTCTAGATGACGGTGACGATTAAAGGCAGTGGAGAAGAGGCTCAACGCGTAAAAGCATTCATGCATACTTTTGGAAAACAAGAAATCCGCAGCAAACTAGAAGAGTATATCCGTGACCTCAAAGAGGAGTTTTCCAAAGGGCTTATCCTGCCTAAGAAGGGTGAGTCTTCCGTAAAAGCTGATAACGTCTCCACAATCACCAGCGGTTTCAACAAGAAGATCAATATGGAAACAGTCATTGCACCGAAGAAGGAAGTTGGATGCAAAATAGATACGAAGAGTGTTAAACTAACCGAGAGATTCCAATGTCGAGGCCAGGAATTCTATGATGCTTTGACACGGATAGAAATGGTGACTGCTTTTACTCAGGGCCATGTTAAAATGGACGTGGAGAAGGGAGGAAAGTTTGCCCTTTTCGGTGGAAATATCACAGGAGAGTTTAGGGAGTTGGTGCCAGGGAAGAAGATTTCACAGTATTGGAGATATAAGCAGTGGCCAGCTCAACACTTCTCAGAGGTCACCATCAGCATTGACGAGAAGGTAAGATTGCACATTATTAAAAAACAGGGGACAACTGACACAAATCGTCGGTGATATTGCAAAACCGCGTAACTAACAAATTTATGATAGAGCAAAATAAACCTTACTGACTTATTAAAAAGGTGCATTTTGCTCCTTATTTAAAATGTGACTTTCGCGGTTTTGCAGTTTCACCGGCGAAATAGACCTTGTCCTAACTAAGCTATACTTATATAGCTTGTACTATGGGTACTAGATAACAATTAACTAACTAGGAATATATCCCAGACTTAACATACTCGTGCTCATCACACAAATTATTTCCCTAATCGG
The DNA here is from genome assembly GCA_927399475.2 of Acleris emargana. Taxonomy (NCBI): domain Eukaryota; kingdom Metazoa; phylum Arthropoda; class Insecta; order Lepidoptera; family Tortricidae; genus Acleris; species Acleris emargana. Next base: position 3,537,557 of record OV656847.1, read on the forward strand.
AAATAGAATCCAAAACTGTTAGCTTCATAGGCTGGGTCATAATAAGTTATCCCGCGTTGTGTTGAAACTTATATATAGTTTTTTTATGTTTTCTTTGAGGGTTATGGTACCTTATAGAATTAATATAGTTGTTAATAACATTTATAGATATTTCATTTATTCATTATGTAAAACCACAAACCTCAACTTTATCTATGTGTCAGATAACAATCAAGTTCATACATGGACACTTGCTAATATTGAAATAATTCGAAATAGTTATTTCAAATTAATACCTACTTATAAGTCTTCAATAGTGAATGATCAGTCTAAAAACTTTTCCGTCCAAACACGGCCATCAGTTCTACGAGCAATGTGCCTCGCCCACTGACACTTAAGGTCCGCAATTCGCTGGGCTATGTCGGTGATTTTGGTTCTTCTGCGGATTTCCTCATAGCATAGCCCTTTCCATTGGCCTTCGGGTGACCTTGAACTTTCTTATGAGGCCCGTTGTAAAGGACCGAGAAGGAATGGTAAACCGACGGTGAAGATCGCGGGAACAAAACCAGCCGTCGTGGAGATCATTAGGGAAAGACCCATGTCCATCAGTGGACGTCTTTCGGCTGATATAATGATGGTGAAAATCCGCTGGGTCGTTGAGTTTTTATTTTAGTTTGCTATTTATATATTTTAGATTTGATAGTTAATTCAATGTTAATGTTGACTCTTTCAGGATGACCACACCCTCGTGACGGTGAAGCAAGACCTGGTCCCAGCGGCAGATGTGGAGCAGACCAGGGAGAACTGGAAGAGATACTACTTCGAGAGCATTAAGCGCGCATTCGGATTCGGCGCTTTCCTGTGATCAGGGCTTCATGGCTTTTTAGGCATGTTAGGTGAGTAGCTATGACTGCACTGTATAGCGATATTTTTGAAGTAACACTACACGATAGATGAAACGAAAACTATATTTACATACATACATACATACATTAAATCACGCATGTTTCCCAGAGGTGTAGGCAGATACCACTTCTTTCCACTTGCTACGATCTTGACAAATTTCTTTCGCTTCTTGAACATTCATACATCGAGTCATGTACGCACGTCGGTTTCGGGTACTTAAGATTCGGCCCTTTTCCAGTATTTCTCCGATTTGATTCGAAAAAGTACGCCTAGGGCGGCCCGTTCAGACAAGTGAGTGGAAGCACTTTTGATCTGTATATCTCTTTCGTCAATTTCTTTCATCCATCATTTCCAAATGACCGAACCATCGAAGCATGCCCTTTACAATCTTAGTCACTACATCTTCTTTTATTCCACATTTCTCTCTGATTTTTTCATTTCTTACTCTATCAATCAGTTTCACACCACACATACTACGCAAAGAGCGCATTTCAACTGCATTTACACGACTTACATGCTTGAAAACGATAATTAAATGTTAATATACCTTGAATACTCAAGAGAACACTTGCCTCATGCGGTGCAGCGGTGAAACCTCAGTACTTTTAAGTGCAGGCTCTCTAGGCCCCGATCTTGAGTACTAAAGGCTTACCCATGCTACTGTTCTGCCTGTAGCTTGATTATCAGCACTGTTACCCACTTTTGTCGTGGCGATCTGCGATTTTTTCGTATTTTCAATAGCAAGTCTAGCATTTGCTTTTAGGAAGTACAACTTGGTAAAGAAGAACTGATGATGAAGACCACAGATGGCCACCGGAACTCCTTAACGGTACCGATTTCGGTGGCGATAGATAAGATATCTCGATTAAGATAGTTGAACGACTATGACGAAGCACATTTAACTGGTTTGAATATGACTATTGTTACTGAATTATCAGCAACTTTTTAATTAAAGTTGTAATTCTGTAGCTCTGCCTAGCCCAATCTGGGATTACAGGCGTGAAGGTATGTATGTATGTATGTATGTATGTATGTATGAATATGACTATTACTTTCGCGACGTTCGCCTGCTCCATGCCATAGCAAAAGGTAATAATAATAATAGTAAATTTTGATACAAGTGCGGAAAGTATGCACGAGTCCCGAGGTGTCTTGGTCCGAGCTGCAAGCGAGAGACATGACGTGTATCAAACGACGATTTTTAATGCATTAGTGAAAAAATGTGTGTATCGGTCCTCTACCTCCCGAAACTCTGAAGTGAGATAACGTGTGAATACACTCTGTCGGAAATAATTAAAAAAAAAGATAATAAATAAAATAAATAATAAATATCAGGGGACAAGATCACACCAATTGACCTAGTCCCAAACTAAGCTCTAGGCTTGTGCTATGGGTACTAGACAACGATATAAATACTTACAGTGGTGGACATATAATTAGAAATAGTACATAAAACTTAGGTAAACACAGAATGAACTATCGTTATGAGTAAAAATTATATTGATTAAATCACTATTGACTATGCCAGAATATAGCCAATGAGTTAAAAAACTCATAAAATATTTAAAAAAGTAAATCTGTTCTATCTTTAATTATTAAAAGATTTTAAAAATCATGATAGTTGAATTTCTATTACTGGCCGCTTGGACAACTAATTAGAAACAGGATCCATGGTTCGTTCCATTTTTGAAACTAAAAAAAAAACCTCTTTTTACGCTTTTTCTGTTGTTTCGGCGGCAATTAAACGTCAATTTGGAAAATTACGTGAATAATAAGTATTGTTAAAAATGGGTAAAAATAAGAGTTGTGACGAGTCAACCAGGCAATTAATCGTTAAATTACATTTAGATCGAAAGTGGACTTACAGAAGAATTGCTAAACATCTAGAATGTTCTGTGAAGAAAGTTTTCAACGCTATTGCTCATTATAAAACTAACGGAACTACTAAAAGTGTTGTTAGAAAGGCTCGTCCAAGGAATACATCTCCCCGGGAAGATTCGCAAATAATACGTGTAGCTAAACAAGACCCGTTCAAAGGCTCCAACGAGATTAGAAATGAAGTTTTTTCACCTGATGACCCAAGGAACATTTCCTCGAAACTGGTACGCCGCAGATTAGTGGAAGCTAAATTGTTCGGGGGGGTTTCTCGAAAGGTACCGCTTCTTACCAAGCAACACCGAGAGTAGCGATTATTATTTGCAAAGAAATATCTTAACTGGACCGTACGAGAATGGAAAAAAGTGTTATTCTCGGATGAAACAAAAATAAATATGGTGAATTCAGACGTCAAACGCTACGTTAGACGTCCAATAAACCATGCTTTTGATTATAAATACACCAGGAGCATAGTCAAACACGGCGGTGGTAATATTAAAGTATGGGGATGTTTTTCTGGTTGCGGAGTTGGACCCGTCCGTAAGATTCAAGGTATAATGGATCAATTTCAATACAAAAACATCTTAGAAGAGACAATGATTCCCTACACCGACGACCATTTGCCTGTGACCTGGATCTTTCAGCACGATAACGACCCAAAACACACGGCCCGCAGTGTTAAATCCTTTCTTAGTGAGCAACGTGTTACCATGTTAGACTGGCCTGCAAATAGTCTCGATTTAAATCCAATTGAAAATTTGTGGTACGTCGTTAAAAAAAAAGTCTCCGTTAAACGTAATTCTAGTCAAAATGAACTTTACGAAGCCTTTGTTGAAGCATGGAACTCGATCCCACTCGATAAATGTATGAAATTACTTGAATCAATGCCACGTCGTTGCAGAGCCGTCATTAATAAAAAAGGCTATGCAACTAAATATTAATTGTTAAGAAATTTAGTAAACCAAACATTATTTTACATAAATAATTTGAAATTGTTGACGTTGACACGTTAAAACTTTGATTTTTACCTCATTTCTTTAGTGTTTCTAATTACTTGTCCATGACGGATGGTACTGCAATTGTCGTTTAGTTGTTTGTACGTAACTAAATATCTAAATGGTAGTTGTAAACTCGGATATTTATTTGTTTTTTAATGAATTATAAGTTGTTGAACGTATTCTATGCATTTTGTTGTTTTATTTCCAAAAACAAAAGTTTTACGGCAATGTGCCTTGTATAATGTGAAATACGTCGCAAGTGTTTCTAATTATATGTCCACCACTGTATATAGAGAAATATATACTTAAATACATAGTAAGTAAACATCCATGACTCAGGAGCAAATATTCGCGCTCATCACACAAATATCTGCCCATGCCGGGATTTGAACCCAGGACCGCTAGCTTCGTAGGCAGGGTCACTACCAACTAGGCCAGCTAATACTAGGAGTGCATAAACATTAGAAGTACCTTGACGTGTGTGAGTCCGCACTGTGTCGTGAAAATGACGGTTCCGCACGTGTATCAAACGACGTTTTTTTATTACATTTGCGAAAAATTGTGTATCTGTGTATGTGGGTATCTGTGTATCTGTCCTCTTCCCCCCGGACCTCTGAAGTGAGCTTAACGTGTACACACACTCTATCCAACCACCAAAATTAGAAGTACCAACCTAACCTACAGTCTTCCGCGCCCGCCCGCCGCTGCGCTGCCGTGCTACCTCCTAATTACCTCTGCGCTCCTGGTACTTTATTTAAACATGCACTCTTTTTTTTTTTTTTTTTTTTTTTTTTCAAATTTAAGTACACTGTTTTATAAATACTAACAACTTCGCCAAACTGCTAAACAGTTTGAAGGCGAATTTTACACTCTTATTAACTAATTACTGTGTACCTATCCTAATTACTACAAACATAACAGCAACTAAACCTTACCTTTTACAAATGAATCCAACACATGTCATGATGTTTAAGCTTTTTCATCACACTTGCACGTAAACAGTATCTAAACATACAGGTTAACTTGGCCGCAATGCCCCATATAAAACCCTCGACTTTTCTTTTTACCATGAAGCCCAAGGTCGGTAAGTATTTTTTTTTTAATTTATAGCACAGCACACAGGTCATGCAAGTTCAAGCAAAGAGTTTACACGCAATTGAAAAATTGTCTTAAAATGTTATTTAAACAGGAATTTCATTGCAATCTCGCTACATGTTACTAAAATACTCAATTAATGTTCTTAATAATCGATTTAAATAGTTTTCTGTATCAAAACGTCGTTTTTTTTTACACTCCTTCAGGGCTGTATGTATGACCTACGTAAGTATTTGCCCTTAACATTTCTGAACGAAACATTTGTATAATCTGTGGAGTCCGCCCGTCATCCGCTTAAAAAAAGTTCAAGTAATTCGTAATAATAGTTGTGCTGACTTGTGTATTATATTATAAGTTTTTTCTGCCCTATAATTTTATTTATTTACTCGCAAATGTGATGAAAAACATTGTATGTTTCACGGGCGGTACAGGAATTACGTACCTCGACTCAGAAAGCCCTCAGTCTTCGACTTCGGGCTTCTACTAGAGCCTCGATCGTAATTCCTTACTTACCGACCTTAATACACAATGTACTATTTTTTTTAAATATGTTTACTACTACAGTCCTCCTCCGAAAACAATGCATTGAAAATTCGCGGTATCATGTACTTCCTAGTTCTTTGCCCATAGTAGTTACATGGTCTAGGTTCTAAATATTTATTCCTTACCCCTAGCCTAAGCTTACGGCTATATGTTTTAGGTGTTTTAAATTCAGGGTTCTTAAAGTGTTCTAACGCTAATATATACCCCAGTTTATCTTTAACAGGAAGTATTTTACAGGTCTTAAATAAAATATTATAATTATTATTACACTTCTTTTTCGTTTTCCTGTCTACCAACATTTTAATTATACTGAGCTGTAAATTCAAAATTTTATCGAGATGACTTCGAAAAGTACGTCCGTAGGCTATTATGCCATAACTTAAGATTGGATCGGCAAGTGCATGGTACAGAGCATACAATACAGGTTTACTGACTCTAAATTTAAGATTGTTAAATTTACATAAAACAGCTCTAAGTTTATTACAGACAATGTCAACATGTGGTTTCCAATTAAAGTTACAATCTATAGTCAACCCAAGGTATTTATACTCGGTAACAAACTCAACAATATCACAACTACAACCAGCCAAATTTCTATGGAGACAATCGTACGTATGACCATAAATGTTGATATTATCATTTGTTTTTTTCATATACGGTGAATGAATCAACATACATTTAGTCTTGGCTACATTTATCAAAATGCCGTTATCATGTGACCACTTAAGTATACTTATAAAATCGTCTTGTATTTTCTCCTGTATGACACTCGGATCTCTATTAGCATACACCAGGCACGTGTCATCTGCATACATGTACACACTACAGTGCTTGACAACTCTGCATATGCTATTTACGTGCATGATGTAGCCGACAGGTCCGTACACTGATCCAGTTGGCACTCCATACTGATATCTGCCTCTTCCCCGGTTTCCCCCTTGATGCTCGCACGCAGCGTTCGGTTTTCCAAATAGCTACGGAACCACTGACTCATTGGACCCCGGATCCCACTCTCATGCATAGCATTAAGTAACAATTCGTGGTCCAATGTGTCAAAGGCTTTTTTGAAATCAATGAACAAGGCTACAACAAACTGCCGGTTATTTAGATTGTCGTTTATATCGTCTACAAACTGCGAAAATGCAGTCGATGTACTCCTTGCTTTTCTGAAACCATGTTGTTCATTGGATATGGCATTTGACTTTTCTAGAAAAACTTTTATCCTATTAACAATCACTTTTTCAACAATTTTATTTACCACTGACAAGATGGCTACTGGCCTGTAATTTGAGTAGGTAGTCCACGTGGCTGCCTTGTTTAAAGATTGGTCGAATGATGCTTTTTTTTAAATTATCCGGATAAAGACCCGTTTGCACACACATATTTACAAACTTGGCCAATATCGGGCTGATTTCTTTTTTACTGTACTTAAGATTGTCAACTCTAATCTGGTCTATACCTGGAGACTTCCTGGAATGCAGTTTTTCTATAATTTTTTCAATTTCAAGTGACGAAGCCTTTTGATATCTGAAAGAGACATTATTCTCAACAGCATAACTTGCGCGCTCCAAAGATAAAGATAAAGATAAAGATAAAGACATTTATTCAGTAAGTAGGCCGCACGGGCACTTTTACACGTCAAGAATCTACCAGCGCTTCACAAGAGGAGACCACTGCTGAGAAGAAGCGCCGCAAGAAACTCAGCAGTCAGTCATTTTTTTAAATATATTTAATATTACAATGGTACTACTTAGTCTAGCATTATATAAATCTATAAATAGCAAATTAAAAAATATTTCAAATATCCTGCGTAGTTTCCGCAGGAAAACACACCAAAATCTTAAGATAGAAAGAGAGAAAAGGAAAAAAGAACTCCTACTCCTACGGTGTCCCCCAGACAAGATAAAGATTTTGAATTTGAAAAAAAAACAAATAAAAAATATATTATTGATTAAGTTTCGGGTTTAGGCCAAGCATGTTTGTCTATTAAATAGTCCTCGATCCTATAATACGCTTTAGACATTAACGACTTTTTCAAGTAATTTTTGAGTGCTGGAAAGGGTAACTTTAATACTACCTCAGGTAATTTATTATAGAAATGAATGCATTGACCAACAAATGATTTATGTACTTTACGGACGCGGAATTTTCGAATAGCTATTTTATTTTTATTTCTAGTATTTAAATTATGTATATCAGAATTTTTTGTGAAAGAATCCAAATTTTTTATAACATAAATAATATTCTCATAAATAAATTGTGACGCTACAGTTAAGATATTAATTTCCTTAAAAAGATCTCTTAAGGAGTCACGGGAATTTAAGTTGTAAATAGAACGAATGGCCCTTTTTTGTAACACAAATATAGTTTGTATGTCAGCTGCCTTACCCCAAACCAGAATACCGTACGACATACCAAGAAACTATGATCGCAATAATGCTTAATTTTAACTATCTCCTCTGTGAAAACCTTGGCAAAGTTTGTACATATGTTATTTATTGAATCATTTCTGCCTAGGTATTTCATAATTACATCATCGACGTTCGGTCTTCGGCCGTGCGGCTTACTACACCGTGTTTTTTTTTATTTACGATAACTTCGGCATATTACTAGGTACATCCATAGAAACTAAGTGGTAAATTTTTAAATAATGCAAAAAAAAATTTATGCAAGAACAAAGTAATTAAAGGTTGTATCTTTGGTCATTCTAAAAGGGCCTTTAGAGTTAACTAATAGTAAGTGTCAAATACGTCAAAGTTAAGCGTGACATAGACACACAATTAAGAGCCTTTTACACCATTTCAACGTGAAAATTAAATATCTTTAAAACTGTAAGAGTTATCATTTGTCTGTCTTCGGGAAATTAACTTTATTTGAGCTAAATAACGTTCCCTTAAAGTTGTCGTAAATAAAAAAAAACACGGAGTATATTTAAAAAAAAAAATGGAAAAGTAAAACGCACTAGTGCGAATAAGAAAAGTAAAAAGCACTAGTTCGAAAAAATCCAACTTTCCGCATGATACACAGCTACGAAAAGTACCACTTTTTGAACAACTGTATTAAAAAAGCTATTTCTTTTGTTACAGGTCCAATTTAATAAGGAACTTCAGTTGATAAGCGTTGAGCAGAATTTGATCGCTTGTAAGATGTAGCACAACGTGTTTTTTGTCACTCACCATATAAGTATACCAAGTTTTGTTGATCGAATACTTGAGGTTATTTCGTTCTGACCACTAATCCTATTATAACTAAATAGATTAAAGCAGTAAATAGGCTATAAATTCTTTGAATGTATTTCTGATAATTAATAAAATGTCATGATGAGAAATCAATGTTAAGTGAGTATAGTTAAAGAGTAACATTGGCTAGGTCTTAATTTGGTCATCAGTCTAAACCAAAATTCATATAATCATTTGACGGGTCAGTTTCACAACTCCAATGATGCCACGGAGTTGTGCCAATAATCATCAATAGACAGCGCATGCGGTCACGTCAAACGCGCCTTCCGCGCGTTAGTTAATATTCTATAGGTTAATATTGGCACAGCTCCGCTCCACTCATCTCTGCCTCGGTGGAGCCGCAGCCTTAGGGTTGTTGTTTGTATCTGTATTTAAAAAAGTTCACTGCCTGGCATTCCATCTTAGTCCTAAGGGTTGGCAATGCATTTGCAGTCTGAGGATTGCAGTCTTGTGATTGTAGTCTTACGATGGTAAGTGTTATGCGAAACTCAGGTGGTTTGTGTGCTTGTTTGCTTTCTCCTTGCCATAAAAGGAAAACTATAGTAATTCAGACAGTAATGGACATAGTATTGTAAAGTATGACTTAGATTTGACGGTGTATTTAGGTCGAATCCATACTGAAACATTGACATTTGCTAACTATTATATTTCATACATATCTAGCACATTAGTTGGTTGATTTAAGAATTCTGGTTTAGTTGACATAAAATACCAAATTGTAGGGGAATGGCACGTGATAAATGTGAATTATGCGGTTAATATTTTCCCGATGGTTTTTGACCGATGGACCCCATAAAATAACTTTTAATAGTGTGCATCATTATAATTTTACAAGATGTAAGTACACAGTGATATAATCTGTGCCCTGTCACAAAATGTGATTCGGTTCGTAGGACCATCACATCACACCAGTATTGAAATAGAACTGTATTCCTCTATTGAAATTTAGTTTAAAAAAGTCTGACCTCTCGTTTTGACGTTGAGTGAGAAACTATGATCAGTGTCAGAGCACAGATTATAAATAGCTCTTTGTGAAATGTGTTAATCTATGTCATTATTTGACTATGGTGTATGATACCCTTTTTGTAGGTATATTTACAGGTTTTAACCTGCATTTACTATGTGTCGTCGAACTGTGATGTTTTTTGACATAATTTCGTTGTCAATAATGAAACTTAGCCTTTTGTCACTTCTAATTCCTATAAATAGACATCCAAGTGTCAGAAGAATCTAGAGGAGTCTAAAAATAAAATGGAGATCCAAAGATAAAAAAAAACGGGGTAGGCATGCTCATGACGACATTAGGCATCGTTGGCGTTCAAAAGGTTAAGCTTCTGATCGCTAGAGCTAAGTGCACTCTAACATGCCCTGACATCTAAATGTCATTTATCATGCCGATCGAAGAGGTATGATACCGGATGGGCTCTGGTTCCGCATAAGATCGGTTACTCTTATAAAGCTATGAAGCATGTACTGCAGTTATGTAACTGAAAGTTATCTTAACACATTCACTGCCGGCAACGCATATATGCGTTTCCTTGTCTTTCACCTATTACCTTGATTGTGTATGTGAGTTTTAATACATTTATACTTGCTTAATTGTTACTAAAGGAAGACGATTTTGTGACGCTTATAGTCTTTGAAATGTTTTTTTTATTCTTATGAAATTTCGATAATAATGCAATATGGTATCGTCGATCTAGTATGATGAACTGATTGAGATGGAAGGTGGACTGAAATGGGTAAGTGAATCGACTCGGTTTTAAAACGAGTGGTTTTTACAGTTTATTATTAGTGTTTAAAGTACCTACAGTCAAAAAATGCCTAAGCCAAGGAACGACAGCAAATGACTTAAGATAACGCTTGATGTAACTTTGGGACTTTGATTGCGATTCTTTTTATGTACTTAGGTATTTGAGGCATTATCGTAAGTCTTAGTAAGTTTTCATAATACATTTTGAGTGATAGACCGTTTTATACCGGATAAAAGCATTGTAACAACCTTATACAATTACGATTTTCTACTTAATATTTAAACAAGCTACCCGCCCTCGCTTTGCTTCGGTTTATGTGTCTGTAGCTCCCGTACATTATCCAGAATATATTATACTACTCAAAACAAAATAGGGGCCACGGTATATTCTGCATACAAAAGAACTGTTTTCGGAGAAGGATTATTATAACAAATCAATTTTCAAATTTCATACAAAATGAGCAAAAAAATGCAACTTTTTTTAAAACACACGCACGGTAAAAACAAATCAATTGACAAAAAAATTTAAAACCTAGCCTGTAAGTTGAACGTTGCCGCTTTCGAATCATACTAAATACAAAAATTACAGGTTAAAATTTGCATTTTTTTTGCTCATTTTGTATGAAATTTGAAAATTGATTTGTTATAATAATCCTTCTCCGAAAACAGTTCTTTTGTATGCAGAATATACCGCGGCCCCTATTTTGTTTTGAGTAGTATATATACACCGTGTTTTTTTTGATTTACGATAACTTCGGCATATTACTAGGTACATCCATAGAAACTAAGTGGTAGATTCGTTTTTTTTATATTGCAAAAAAAAAATATTTTTTCTCCTTGGAGCAAAGTTCATTTAGTTACTTTGCTCCATAGAGAAAAAAAAAATTGAATCACTATCTATTGATGAAAACCTAAATAAAATCCGTTGCATAGTTTGAAAGATCTAAGAGTATATACAGACGGACAGACGGCAGGAAGCGACTTTGTTTTATACTCTGTAAAGATGTGAATTAAATTTAAGCAATTTGACCATTTTAAAGACTCACTCACACGTCACTCTCACGCGAACTCAAGAAATGCTTAACACATTTTTTTAATGAATGTGATAATTAAATGCGTCATTGGCGTTGTATGCAAGACAGCTCGTGACGACTTAAGGCGTCGTTGGCGTTCAAAAGGTTAACTTGTTCAAGTCAATATCTTATGTAATTAATAGTTATGATTTTTATCGACACTTGATTAATGTTGAAAATCGTATGTTGTGCCCGAGCTATCAGAAACTGTTGTTTCGTTTTTGCTTATTTTGTGTAAGTAGCTGATACTAATGTATGATTAGTTTATTTATGGAGATGTCCAATAAATTAAGTTTCATTTATAATTGGGTTTTATTTTTAACAACACACCCGAAGATCAAGTGAGGAGCAATGATTTATACACGTATTCATTACTTTCACATTAAGATTAATTGACTATTAATTCTACGTGAAAACACGCTTGATTAATATTTGAGGTTATGTGTCAAACAGTGCTAATTTGTTTACATTTTTGGCAATTTCAATTGATACATGCTAACCCGAGCAGTTTTAAAAACAGTGTACATATATTTAAAGACTTAAATGAAAGAAACGGTAACTATATAAGTGCTTTACGAAAATGTAACTTTACTGGCTACAAGACAAATGATGGTATCCCAGATAAAACTTCTGCAGAAAGTGCAACCATATTACTAACGGGTGAGGATTGAATCTGCTTCGTATATTGAATTTGAGTTATGGGTTATGGCCTATTAGCGTATGACGGCAGGATATAAATGTGTGACGCAATGGTAAAGTGGCCGTTTTATCGTTATAAGATTTTTGGAATACGCCAAAATTAAGCCGGGAAGCACACACAGATTACCCTTTATACCAGATTCCCAAAACACCGTATTAAAAATTTTGGGTAAGCACAATAAATTAAGCCTTATTTTGAATCTGATATTTTGGGAGTCTGGTATAACCTCGCCCTGCCCAGTGTTCTTAATAAAGGACACATTCGATTTGGTAGTTTCTGCTCGGGAAACCAAATTTTATATGTAAAATTGTCCTTTATAGAGGACATTGGGCAGAAACCGTAAGTATTAAAAAAATGCTTGGGCAGGACGAGGACAAAGTGTAATCTGGTATTTTCAAATTATGGTATATTGGGAATGAGCGGTAATAATTCATAGTTCAAAAAATTATCTTGTTTCGGTCATCTTAAGAGTCACTTTGACAAATATCCTAAAAGACCGTTGGGCCTTATAAAGACTAGACTGTATTCTCTGTGGATTCCTCTTGTGGCTAGAGGATACTGCAAGCGAGCCTCATGAGTGCTCGCACTAGCAAAGGGCATTAACAAACTTGCTGCTTACATTACTAATTATTGTTTAACAACATCGTTAATTACAATACACTCTGATTTAGGTTATAATAACCTCTCGTAAGGCCCAGTGTGCAATAAGAATAAAGTTTATTTTCCTATGTTAATAAACTGAAAATGCCATTTTCGAACAATCTTAATTGAACTTTATTCCCTTCATGGGAGATTCAAAGTCCCATCGGGTGTTCTGGTGGCAATACATTTTATTTTCCTTTCCACACCTATCCTACACAGATTGATGTGAACACCCTTATATGAAATATACCCACTCTAACAGTTAAGAAGAAAAATATGCAAATGGCCAGTTTTATTTTAATCTGATTACTTCTCAAAAACGGCTATCTATGTCTGTTTCCTTGAGACTTCTTTGTAGACTAACGTAACGATATAAAATGTGCTTGGTCCTTATCTTCCAAAGGGACGTTTACATATGACAGAAAGTGTCAGAGAATACTTAAACTAAAATAGGTTTATTGTGCGTTTATGAATGATTAAACTAGACGTCTGAACGAAATGAAATTTACTAGGTAGTTGTTTAGTTTTGAAAGCCCCAGCCAACAAGACACGTAAGCGAACTGGCAACTTTATTCCCGCCAGGCGCCCAATTGTATCTAGGTCTAAAAATTCCCTTGGGCACTTAACCAAGGCAATTTACCCGTTTCCCACATTTTTGTGGATCTGCGCATGGAAGTTTTGCTCCAAAAATCAAAGATCGATGGTACGGTAGCTGCTTTTCTTTCGATTTGGTCATATCCCTTAGGGTCGTATAGCCTTAAAGGTCTTCAAAAATAAAGGACTCCATCAGCCAACAGGCCTTCTCAAGTAAACAGATAATTTTTCAGCTATTTTGTGAATTACCATTTATTTTGACATCTCTTTCACGCGCACACAAAAGAACTCCACAAATCCAGTGTCCACCCAAGATACCTCTGTTCGCTGAACTACTTAAGTTAACTTCTATGCCAGACTCTCACGTTCACTTACAAAACGAATGCCACACGGAGTTAAGGGCACATTCAGTGCTAAAACGCAAAAATACCTTATCTATAAGCTTCTGACCCCAAGATGGTCTTCTTATCAATTCAGTTTGTTCGACGCCGTTCGATCGACATGTTCAAAATGAGAATATTGTTCTTATTATTTTTTTGTCACACGGTATGTACTGGCTGTTTATAATTTTCATTTAAAATTAGAACATTTTTGTTTTATTTGCAAATGGTCAGGATTAATAGTGATTTTATAATGAGGTTTTTGTGGTGAAGTATTCATATATTATTATTTTCAAGGTCTTTGGAGATCCGTTTTTTACGCCTCAATTAAAAACAGAAGAACTGGTAAGTAACGCTCTTGATATTAGTTATATTTTGACTTGCCTCAGTTTATATAGATGTCGTTTCGGTATTCCCACGTACGAGATAATGTGATTTTTCGGGGTATAAAGTACCCAGGGGTATAAAGTATTCCAATATACCAACACGAAATTCCACCTTGCTCGTTTAAGTCATTGAACTGTGAATATGAACGCTGGGGTCACAGTGAAGAAGGGCATAAAAGTCTTCTTAAGATCTAGTGAAAAAGGGTTAAGGCAGAAGTCTAAGGTAGTAAGGTAGTCCGGTTTATAAATTTTCCAATAGATAGGTAAACTTCTTCAAGTGAGTGAGACTAAAATCAAAAGTGAAACCGGGCAAGAACATGTAAAATTTATATATACATTAAAAACTAATTCTCTATTTCAAGTTATTTGGTCTTAGGTGATTTTAGTAGGTATAAACACTTTAGTCACATGTGTCTCAAGAATTAATCAAGTCTACATAGTCGCGATAGTTTTTCTTTTAAATTCGTTATATGCGCTTTCGTTGAAGATATTTTTCAGATTTTTAGTATTTGTAGTTTTGGCTGAAGGTGGGACGGGGGACGACGACGACGACAATGACACTTAACTCTTAAAGTATTGATCTTAGAGTAAAAGTGAATATAGCAATTTTTGTAGAAAATTGTATGTAGAAACTTTTTTCAGAATTATTCATGATGATATTAGTAGGTACAGATATTCTAAATATGAGCAAAAATGTACCTTCAACCCCCTCTTACACCCTCAGCATACTTGATGACTTCTAGTGTGTTCATCTGGATACCGCAAGGTGTAACTGTACCTACCAATTTCCAAAACTAAACGAATTATTTCCCCTGTACCCTTACCATGAGTTACAATTACCTTACTTTCTAGCGAGTCGAATGCTCTGTCGCTATCAGTATTGTTAATATTGTTATAGAGTGCAAGGGACAGAGCATTCGAATCGCTATAGAACTGAAACTCATGGTAAGGGTACTGATATGATTAATTTTCTTGAATGACTTACATTAGTATTAAACAACTCTAACGAAAAGCAAGCTTTGTGGTTAAGAGGAATCTTACCAAGTATAATTTATTAAAATCGGTTTAGCCGGTTAGTAGTTACGAGCGGACATTGAGTCGGACATATATACAAGTCAAACACATAACACTCCTTTGGGGCTTAGCCGCAGTCGGGTAATAAGGTCTTAATACAGTACTCAGAGACATATTAAAAACAATTAACACGCTCCTTTTTCAAACTTGAGTATAAAAATCGTCACTAACAAATGCGGCCGTTAGAGGTTTATCTGCATAATTAAAATATCTACCTACCCAGTTATTTATTGACCATTTTCAGTGCAACAAATGGACTTGCATCAAGAACAAACTTGGCTTAACGACCAGCTCACCTACCCGAGAGCAGCATCGCCAAGTCCTGCAGGGTTTGCTGCCGAGCTCGTGGCATGGAGTCGTGGAGTCAACCCTGGACGGTTGCTATGGCAACCGCACCAGGAGTTACACCGACGCTTGCCCGGGGCAAGCGCTGATGCATTGTACAGTGGATCAGCTGATTATGGTATGGTATTAGTGGTATTACCAGGTGATAAGATATCACCATCAGTCTGTCAGTTCGTAGATTAGATGATCATTCTCAGATCATTCGGATCAAACGATATTATAAGGGATTCCGAGGGTCACTCTATATACTTAGCGTGTAACCTTTCTCTAATACTGGTAACCCTGTTCCTCCGAACTCTTACGTGTGTCTATTGCTGTGTTACCCTTAATGCGTATGTTAGAGCAAGACATTTATATAGTTGCCAGCCTCTCAGTATTGTGTAAAAATTGCTCGTCTAACCGCCCCCTAATTTACTGTTAGTGTTGCCTACTTTCAGAACTGCCCGGAGGTGTACTTGCGAAAGAACGACTCCTGCTCTTCTATATCGTCGTATGCTGGTGTCAATGGCATGTTCTCGCAAAGGTAGGTCGTAATTATTTTAACTCTACCCTCAAATAAGAAGGCTCTTGAGTGGCGTCCGCGGACCGGGAGACGAGCTGTAGGCCTCCAACAAGATGGAGTGAGGACCTTGTGAAGATCGCGGGAACGCGGTGAATGCGAAAAGCACAAGACCGGTCTGAGTGGAGAGCCGTGGGGGAGGCCTATGTCCAGCAGTGGACGTCTTTCGGCTGACATGATACAATACAATACAATACAAAACACTTGATTGTACACCAAACAAAAACTACATGGAGCACAATTAAAAATTATACAGGTAAACAAAAGGCGGTCTTATCGCTGATTAGCGATCTCTTCCAGACGACCTTAGTCAGTTAAAGATAAGATAAGATAAAGATAAAGACATTTATTCAGTAAGTAGGCCGCACGGGCACTTTTACACGTCAAGAATCTACCAGCGCTTCACAAGAGAAGACCATTGCTGAGAAGAAGCGCCACAAGAAACTCGGCAACCAGTCATTTTTTTAAATATATTTAATATTACAATGGTACTACTTAGTCTAGCAGTGGTCTCCTCTTGTGAAGCGCTGGTAGATTCTTGACGTGTAAAAGTGCCCGTGCGGCCTACTTACTGAATAAATGTCTTTATCTTTATCTTTATCTTAGCATTATATAAATCTATAAATAGCAAATAAAAAATATTTCAAATATCCTGCGTAGTTTCCGCAGGAAAACACACCAAAATCTTAAGATAGAAAGAGAGAAAAGGAAAAAAGAACTCCTACGTATGTGTATATAAGACGGTGCAAGGTGACCACATAAGATTGATATGTTTTCCTACATCAACGGTGTCCCCCAGACAAGATAAAGCTTTTGAATTAGAAAAAAAAATAAAAAATTGATTAAGTTTCGGGTTTAGGCCAAGCATTTTTGTCTATTATATAGTCCTCGATCCTATAATACGCTTTAGACATTAACGACTTTTTCAAGTAATTTTTGAGTGCTGGAAAGGGTAACTTTAATACTACCTCAGGTAATTTATTATAGAAATGAATGCATTGACCAACAAATGATTTATGTACTTTACGGACGCGGAATTTTCGAATAGCTATTTTATTTTCATTTCTAGTATTTAAATTATTTATATCAGATTTTTTTGTGAAAGAATCCAAAATTTTTATAACATAAATAATATTCTCATAAATAAATTGTGACGCTACAGTTAAGATATTAATTTCATTAAAAAGATCTCTTAAGGAGTCACGGGAATTTAAGTAGTAAATAGAACGAATGGCCCTTTTTTGTAACACAAATATAGTTTGTATGTCAGCTGCCTTACCCCAAACCAGAATACCGTACGACATAACACTATGGAAATAACTATAATAAACTAAGCGAGCTGTCTCAACATTGGTTAGTTGTCTAATTTTCCTAACTGCGTAAGCTGCCGAACTTAGTTTACCTGCCAGTACAGCTATATGGGGACTCCATTGCAAATTTTTATCTATTGTTATGCCTAGGAAAACTGCCTTATCTACGATTTGCAAACACTCGTCATTTAGAAAAATACTAGAATCCCCTGGAATGGGCACATAAGATAGTTTTTATACCGAAAAGACATACCATTCCTACGGGAAATCAAATTAATCGAGAAAAACTGTGAATTCGTAGCCTAAAAATAACTATAGTACCTATAGTAAGTTATAAAATAGTCCTTTAAAGTCCTAATTAGTCTGTCATTTACATTACCAAAAAATATTGAATATTATATGTTTTCTTTTCTCAATTAAACAAAAAATTACGGAGATAAAGTGCGTTGAAGTTTCGCGTGACGTCACGCCGCGCCGGCCGTGGCACACTTTATGCCACGTTGTGACGTCACGAGTCCCCACTCCCTTGATGCGCGTTATATTTGTCTATTTTATTGATTTGATAAAGCGAAAATACGTGTTCAATATTTTTTGATAATTTTAGGGTGACAGGCACCAGTAATGGACACTTCACTCTTGACTCTAATTTTATACGGGTCTAAATTGATTGTTGCAAGACAACTGAATAACCCTGATCTTCTGTAAAATAAGAATCAAGTGTTCATTATTGACGCCTTGTTAATTACTGGTTCAATCACCCTACCGACCAATATTTGGTTTTACCCAAACCCAATGTACTACGAACTACTATTATTACAAATTCGTTGCCAGCCATAAGGACTCAGATGGACACTGAAATAAGACCTTATTCCATTTTGTCAGTTGGGTCATTCTTGTTTTTGCACAACAAGTAAGTCCTTAGTAGGTACAGTCAGCTGCAGAGAAAAGGATATCCTCCCTCCTTGTAAGGATCGTTTTTTTTTCAAAAACCTGTGGTTAAATTTATATGATTTTTCGGTGAATTGAAGATTTTACTATTGTCTACCTACACATAAACTCAAAATCATTTAAATCTAACCACAAGTTTTCGAAAAAAAACAATCCTTACCAGGACGGGGGTTATCCTTTTCTATGCACAGCAGCTGACTGTACATTTGGCAACTTATTACATTTGTTAATTACGCGGTATTAGAGTATCACCGATCTTATACTCAAGGGGCCTACCACCTAAAAAATAGAGGGGTTTCTTTAAATTTTAAGTTTGGTAATATCTGGTACAGTGTATCATTGAGTTGAGCCTGAATGCGCTTAATAAATTGGTAATTCTAATTATTATTTTTCAGTTTGTACGAGAATTTCGAAGCTAATCTACCTAACGAGCGCCGGCCTGCTTGGTTTTTGAGATACGTAAGTAGCCTTCCTATGTAAAAGGAGCTTGGGACTCATTAAATTACTGACAAAAGTGTGAATTTTTTCGTCTTTTAATATCGAAATATCGAAGAAAGCGTCTACGTAACTGCAATGTAGTAGTCGAAGCATTCTGTAGGTACTCTATTGGTAACCACTTTGAATTTTAAATGCTTATACTATGACTATAAAGTTAACCGCCTTCTTTGGTACCTAACGCGAAAGTATGGCTCTACCAAGGATTATCAAATTACCGAAGTTTTTTTCACTTGAAGCTATTTTCAATGATGAAACAACACTTAACATTAATGGGTAACGACCAAAAAGTTGGCCACGCTCACTCACTCTATTAAATCTTCTGTTTTTTTTCCGTTTTGACGCGAAAATTAGCCATACAATTGTAGGGATACTTTTCGTCGCACAACTGAACTTTTTTTGACTTCGTTCTTTAAGTTAACTGCGCTTAACTGTGGTCCAACTTTTTGTTCCTTAATATGATACATTTTATGAAACGAGTGCTAAAGTAAACCGAAATTACGACTTCAACCGAGATGCAATTGATTTTAATACATTTTTAATAGGGTTAGGTACTTTTGGTAGCAAACCGTGTTTTTAGGATCCATGGAGTCTCTGTTTTTTGATTGTCAGAATACATACCATTGTGATTTTGACCTTCAGTATTGTCATATTAAAAAAATCCATCTTTCATTAAATCGCTAAACAAGTTTAAATAAAATTTGGTACGGAGGATATCTCCGCTGTGAAAGCGTAACAAACAAAAAAATATTAGTTGGTATAGTAAACTCAACTAATAATGTATATAGTTTATTTATAAATACGACAAAACTAAAGGCCAACATCAAAGTGATATGTGTAATAATAATTAGGTAATAGCAACTCCATAGATTCTATGACCACGTTTTGCCACCATAATCCTAACCCTAATTATTAATTTCCAGTATTTCAGCCGCAAATGCTGCAACCTACCAGACCTATTCAGTAACTCAGATTTGGCAGAATGTGGGTTTTCCCAAATGGTATTATACCAGAAAGGCGGTCTGCCAGAGTCGTTTCCCACGCAGAGTCCGGTACATTTACCAGTAGCGCCACCAGTGACATCTGGTGACACTTTACATGTGGCTAACTTACCTCTCGTCTCTCAACATTTCCATGATGTAAGTACTTGTTCATAAAATGTAGAAATTTATATTTAGAGTTAAAACTTACTTTGGTATTTTTTATTTGGTACGTAGGGTGACGGCACCAATGATGGACACTTTTAGCTGACAGGCACCAGTAATGGACACGTCACTCTTAATTAAAATTACATTAGACCCTAAATTTATTGTTGCAAAACAAATGAATAACCCTCATCTTCTGTAAAATAAGAATCAAGTGTCCATCATTGGGCCTTGTCCATTACTGGTTCCGTTATCCTAATTGGGATACACTTAAAACAACTCAAATTTTCATTGTTTTTTTTTAAATATACCTTACAAAATAAAGTCGCAGGTCAGAGAGTGCCCAAGGCTACTCACCTCATCTATTCCTCTACTCTTTCTACTTTTCTAAACAGAGGCCCTGGACAAGACCCATTCGGCGTTCGTAATCGTTGTTTAAAATGTATAGGATTGACGTATGCTGTCAGACGGTCGCGTCGAGATCCTAAATCAATTCCATACATACGTACATTTTGTCAGGTTTCGAAAATCGTTAACATTAGAGTTAAGCAACAAATGGGTAGCGACGATTTCGTTCATCCAATCCCTTTATACCTTTACCCCCCATTTTAACATCAAACAAACCCTTCCATTCCAGTCCGAAGACCCCCTAGAATGCTGTGATATGTCTGGCTTCATCCAACCCACTTGGCGGTCTGAGTGCGATTTCAGAATGAAATGGGACGTCAAGCAGAGACTGACCATAGACAAGCCTACTGTCACCACTACGGCTGTGCCGGCTACGACCACCACAGCCAAACCTAGGCTTGATGTGAAAGTGTTGCCGTTGTCTGTAAGTTATTATCACACACCGGATTGACGGGAACAAAAATGTACTTGTTCTAGTGATTCATTAAAATTAAATGTCGACTTAGTTTATCGACATCGATAAAAAACATTTTTGAATCTTGTTAATCATCCATCATTATCATAAGTAATGGCCAAGTTTGAATACCTTTTAATTATGTGCAAACCTCTTTTATTCATACTTATCGCAACTTTAAAGAACCGGTATCTGATAGTGACCAAGGACACTTGTAACAACCATTGAAATTACGATGAATATAACCAATTAATTCACTACAACAATGTCCTTTAGCATTCTGACGACTTTAGTTCTCACCTTTTTGTTTTTTAAGTCGCTTAAAAATGCCTCGAAAAAAAAAAGATTGTTTATCTTCATGGAAAGCTGATCATTCAGATAAAGAAGATAAAGGTACGACTTACTTTTGTAAGAAATGTAAGATCCATATGTCACGACAAAAGTTGTCGATAAACTTTGTCGATATTTAATGAATCACTAGCACTGGTACATTTTTGCTCCTGTCAGTCTGGTGTATGGTTATTATCGATACCTTTACCTTAGGTGCTAAGACTGACCTTGGTGCCATGATCATAAATTAATCTCACTAAAGATTTTGTTTCTGGAATTGGCGAAATAAACTAAGAACAACCCTTACCTCCGCTAACTTTTAGGATGCCTCGTCTTCGCCGACATCTGTCATCTAGCTACTTTAGAAAGATCAAACTGTGCAATGTCGTTTATAAACTCATACTCCTCCCATAATCTTACCACCCCAACCCTTAATATATAATTTTAGAAATAATGAGTTAAATAGGTATTTTATTTTTATTGTAATTTCGTTAATATATTAATGGCCTTCTTTTTCCAGTGCGCCCAAGAAACATGCGTATTCCGTAAACTAAACATCATCTCAGAATCAGGCACCGTCGATATAGATGCGTTCTCGAATCTTCTAAACAACTTGACAGCCGATCACCCAGCCTGGGCCAAGGCAAAGGCCAGAGTGGTCACCAAGTGCTTCTCAAGGCCACTATTTGATTACAGGGAAGAATGCGAAATTAACAAGGTCTTGGCTTGCACTTTTGATGTACTGTCTGCGGTAAGTTTTTAAATCCGTATATAAATGTATCTTGTAGCTGGTATGCATGATTCCATTGTCATTCCACGGTCGACCACAGACGGCCACGGCAAGCGTCCGACGCCTGCAGCTGTAGTCTGCCGTTGCCGTCTGCGGCCGTGATTCCGCAACCGACCACACGCAGCAGACGGCAGCAGCAGGCGTTGGACGTCGCCGTCACTACTCGGTCTGCGGTCGTCCGTTAGCGACGCCTGCCGTTGCGGTTACGGAAGGTACTTCATAGAAATACACGGAAACCAGTAGTGACGCCTGCCGTTGCCATCTTCTGCTGCCGTGACGCTCGCTACGAAAGGTGCTTCATGCTGTCAGTTCCGGAATTACATCTTTACGATGTTTTCCTTCACCGTGTGGCGACCTAGCGACATCTAACGGAAACTTGTATCAACAACTCGCTAGCGCCACCAGCGTCAGACAGCGGAACTAAGGATCCTACATCGCGCTAACGAAGTTTCGACAGCCGGTATGACATATATACCACTTCCAACTTCATCCCAACGGACTTCGGTCTCAAAGGCATAACACCCGCCTGGAGAGAGATCTCTCTATTGTCCTCTCTTCCTACAACCGTAAGAGTATTGGGTTACTTACCATCTGCTGGTCGCCTATACGCTAGTTTGCATTTTTCTTACATAAAATATGTTAAAACTATGTATCAAATAATACATACATACATACATTAAATCACGCCACTTTCCCAGAGGGGTAGGCAGAGACCACTTCTTTCCACTTGCTACGATGTTGAAAAATTTCTTTCGCTTCTTCCACATTCATACATCAAGTCATGCATGCACGTCGGTTTGGGGTAGGTTTGATTCGAAAAAGTACGCCTAGGTCGGCCCTTCCGACCCTTCCACTCACTTTCGATCTGTATATCTCTTTCGTCAATCTTTGTTTGGGATCATAGCCTATTAAACCACCACCGAAGGAGGCGCCCCCTACGGATAGATCCTGTACTAACCACCTATGTACCCGAAAGTGTCATCCAATTAAAATGCGTACAAATGACGTGATATCGAGTACTGAGTGTCGTGCTGTTCGCTGATTGGCTCGTTGTTCCCTCTCCCCTTTTTCCTTTTTTTTTGTATTAACTTTTTTTGACATTACATTTTACTTTTTCGCTACTACCACTGGCTAACACCTCGTGTTTGATTTATACCAATCAACCCCTTCATTTTCTGGCTCTTAACCATACAATCGCAGTAGCCTGGACTACGCCGCTACATATTGATCCTTCAGAACCAAATATTGGACCAGAAACTTGGATTTGGAAATCTGTACACGTGTGCCTTACGTAATCCCAGTCAGTTGGGTGAGTGTTGCTTATTGCATGGATGTGAAGTACAGCAGAGTGCCGCTGCTAGCATAAACTGTTCTTCATTAGCAGTTACTTACACGTAAGTACCACCTACTTTTACAAGCCATCAAAATGTCTTTACTCGTAACGCCAGGAGATCAGGGTAGTACTAGCATTAGACCTCGCGATAAGTCTCCTAACAAGTCAGGTGACGAAAAAGTCGACCTTATCATTCGCGATCTGGTAAGGAAACGAGGTATCGTTAAAGGTAGATTAACTAAATTTACAAACTACTTAAGTACTATCAGCAGTGCAACCCTTACAAGTGAATCCAGAATAGATTTAAAATTACGCATACAAGGCGCAGGTAGCTTGTTATCTGAGTTTAATGGAATTCAATCTAAAATTGAAGAACTTGTATCCGATCATGACATAGAGGAGCAGTTAGATCAGCGCCAATACTTCGAAGACAGTTATTATAGCACTGTAGCTCGAGCCGAGTCAATTCTTAGCGATGGTACAGAGGTACCTAACAGTTCCAATACTTGCCAACATGGTACTAAATTATCTTCAGTAAAGTTGCCTACCATTTCATTGCCTACATTTGACGGTTTTTACGAAAACTGGTTACAGTTTAGGGATACCTTTCTATCGTTAGTACATAATTCTATTGAAATAAGCGATGTGCAAAAATTTCACTATCTAAAATCATCCCTCAAAGGTAGCGCCGAACTAGTTATAACCTCACTCGAATTAACGTCATCTAACTACGCAGTTGCATGGGAGCTTTTGCTGAACCGATACGATAACACTAGATTATTGGTACATAGCCACGTAAAAGCACTATTTTCACTGCAAGCACTGTCTAAGGAATCGCCTACGCTCATTAGGAAACTCATTGACACAATCATAAATAACTTACGTGCTTTAAAAACACTCGGCGAGCCTACAGACTCGTGGGACACACTAGTTATTTATATTGTTGTGTCTAAGCTAGATAAAACGACGGAGCGTGAATGGGAGCAACAGAAAGGTGTGTTGTTGTCTAGTGCTGACTCTAAAATCACGTTAAAGATCGATCATTTACTTAAGTTCCTTAAAGATAGGGCGGACTTGTTGGAAACATTAGTTTTATCACACAGCATAGAATACGGTAACGTTGATCGTAAAAAATTAAATACGCCCAATAAAAATAGCTTATTACAATGCAATGTTTCCACCAGCAAGCCACCGCAGCGCCCTACGCACAAGCAATGTTTTATGTGCAAAGGTAAACATCCAGTTTATTCGTGCCTCGATTTTATTAACTCTGATTTAAAAACTAAATTAAAATTAGTTAGCGATCACAAGTTGTGCGAAAATTGCTTGCGTTCAGGGCACCTCGTAGAAAGCTGTCGTTTCGGACCGTGTAGACAATGCAACAAGAAGCACAACACACTTATTCATCCCAATGAATTAGATCCTAGCGCAAGTGTCAACACCGTGACGTTATCGTGTTCAACTAAATTATTGCATTCGACTAGCGGCGGCGGCTTGCCCCTTCCTGCACTCGCGTCACATAATAACGGTAAAAACCAGTCCGATCCCGGTGTTTACACGACTCTGCATACAAATGCACAATGCGTAAGTGTGCAGCCAGTGCTTCTTTCTACTGCATTAGTCGAGATATCCGATAAACATAATAAATATCACACGGTATGCGCATTACTCGATAGCGGTAGTCAAAGTTGTTTTATTACGCAATCACTATGCGAATTGTTAAATATTCATTTAATACAGTCCACTCATGAAATACGGGGAGTAGGTAATTCAATATCACAGTCAATGCAAACTTGTAATGTTGAGATCAAATCGCGCATCAATACCTACTCAACGCGCATTAAGTGTTTCGTTCTACCAGAAATTACGTCTACGTTGCCAGCGGTACAAGTACAAAGCGCGCAGTTCAGGATTCCTGACCACGTACAGCTGGCAAATTCGAAATTTTTAGGTCCACAAAATATAGATATTTTAATAGGCGCGGATCGATTTTGGGACTTGCTTATAGAAGGCAAGATGCGTTTGCCAAATGGTCCATTTCTACAAAATACAAAATTCGGTTGGATCATTTCGGGTCCCATGATAAATCCGCATAATAATGGGCCCATCCTATGTAACTTTACTCAGTCTATAGATTTGCAGTTACGTCAATTTTGGGAGCTAGACGAGTTACCTAAGGCACGGGATACGCACACCGATGACGAGCGAGCATGTGAGCATTCATTCATTAACACTACTAAGCGTAACGACGATGGTAGGTTTGTTGTCAACATACCGCTGAAGGAATCGGCCGACGTATTAGGTGAATCACTGTCCCAAGCAAAACGTCGTTTTCTATACTTAGAGAACAAATTATCGCGCGCACCTTCCAGTTATAAACAGTTATATACTGATTTTATGCGGGAGTACATTGACTTAGGTCACATGTCGCCAGTTAGTGTTTACGCGCAGTCTCACTACTTCATGCCGCATCACGGTGTTTTTCGGGAACACAGTACGACTACAAAACTTCGTGTCGTCTTTGACGCCAGTGCTGTAACAAGTAGTGGGAAATCGTTTAACAATATACAACTAGTAGGGCCTCCCATTCAGGGGGATTTGTTAGCTATATTGTTGCGATTCAGGCAGTTTAAATACACGGCTATCGCAGATTGCGAAAAAATGTACAGGCAGGTACTTGTGTCTCCGATGCAACGTGACTTGCAACTTATCCTTTGGCGAGATGACCCGTCGTTACCGCTACAAGTTTATCAGCTAAACACAGTCACATATGGGCAAGCTTGTTCGCCTTTTCTAAGTGTACGATGCTTGAAACAGTTGGCGGACGACTGTCAGGATCCTCACGTTAAAAGGGTCATTCGAGACGACTTTTACGTGGACGACCTCTTGACGTCATGTGATGATAAGCACGAGCTATTAAATATTTGTAAAAGCACCGCAGATGTTTTAAAGTCAGGTTGCTTCCCACTTCGCAAGTGGATGTTTAACTTCCAACTCGATGACTCATCCAAGTCTCTTAATGAAACCACATTTAGAGATCTCAATTTAGGCGAATATAATCAATGTAAAACCTTAGGATTGGGTTGGTGTAACGACACAGATGATTTTAATTTTAATACTCGATTTCAAAACAATAACCAGTCTATTACCAAGCGGTTATTATTATCTATGGTCTCGCAAATATATGATCCTTTAGGATTATTAAGTCCAACTGTTATGATCGGCAAAGTTTTATTGCAAAAATTGTGGCTATTGAAATTAGAATGGGACGACCCATTACCTACTGAAGTCGTGCAAGCGTGGAACCGATTCATAAATAACTTAAGTTTACTTAACTCAATAAAGGTGCCGCGCCACGTCTTTCAAAGCAACCCAATGCGCACAGAGTTACATATTTTCACAGACGCTTCCCAGATTGCATATGGTGCTTGTTTGTATGTACGCACTATTTGCAATAATAAAATAGTAGTTAGACTACTAATATCCAAAGGTAAAGTCGCTCCACTAAAACCCGTCAGCATACCCCGTTTAGAGTTGTGCGGCGCGTTGTTAGGCGCTAGACTTTATGATAAGGTTCGTAGTTCACTCACTCACACTGTGGATGACGTCATGTTTTGGAGCGACTCCACGATTGTTCTTGGCTGGCTGCGCATGGCTCCTTCTTTGTTAAAAACTTTCGTACAAAACAGAGTCGCCGAAATACACGAGTTGACCAGTAAGTTTACATGGAGGCATGTGAGTGGAAAGGTCAATCCTGCTGACCTAGTTTCACGTGGTGTCGGTTTGGATGAGTTGTCTCACTCGAACTTGTGGTGGGAAGGTCCTGGATTTTTACATGACTATGGTTTTAATGCTAAGTTAATGTCGCATTCGGCTACAAATGTCAATGAAATTTCAATTAATGAGTTACCGGAAATTAAACCTAGTGCCGTTAAATCATTATTAATAACGCAAGAAACCAAATTGTTCCCATTTGATCGGTTTTCTCAATTTAACCGTATAACTCGCGTTGCTGCTTACGTACTTCGATTTATTCACAATACTCGCAACAAGAAAAATCGGCTGAAGGATGAGGCGATCACTGTCGATGAACTGAGGAATGCCGTGAATGCGCTCACTAGATTGTCACAAATAGAATCATTTCCAGATACCTATGAGTTGCTCGTTATTGGAAAATCGGTTAAAACTAAAGACAAGCTTTCTAGTTTAAATTTATTTCTTGACGAACAACGGTTGATTCGAGTTGGAGGTCGAATTCAAAATGCGCCTGATTTCGATTATAACAAAAAACATCCCATACTGTTATCAAGTAGACATCATTTCACCGCGCTATTGTTTAGATACGAGCACGTTCAGTCGCTCCACGCCGCGCCGCAGGCGCTGCTGTACCGGGTGCGCGAGACATGGTGGCCGCTTGCGGGTCGGAGCCTGGCTCGGAAGGTGACTCATCAATGCGTTACTTGTTCACGCGTCAAGGGTAAAACTTTAACCCCGATAATGGGTAATTTACCTAAAGAGCGCATTACGGTGAGTTACCCTTTTCTGAGAGTGGGAGTGGATTATGCAGGGCCAGTGTCAATTCTAAACCGTAAGGGCAGAGGCGCTAAAATGGTAAAGGGTTATATCTGTTTATTTATCTGCTTCGTTACAAAGGCGATACATTTGGAACTTGTTAGTGACCTCTCTACTAGTGCTTATTTACTCGCTCTAAAGAGATTTATTTCTCGACGGGGAAAGCCCACAGAAATATATTCAGACAACGGTCGTAACTTTTTAGGTCTAAAAAATGAATTTGCTCAATTCTTATCAACATGCAGTTTGGATATCGTTAAATATGCAAATAGTCAGGCAATAAAATTTTCGTTTATACCTCCGTATTCTCCTCATTTTGGTGGCTTGTGGGAAGCTGGGGTGAAGTCGTGTAAGTATCACTTGCGACGCGTAGTAGGCAATGCTCACCTCACTTTCGAGGAATATACTACGGTACTAGCGCAGATCGAAGCGGTACTAAACTCTCGGCCACTAGTACCACTATCATCGGACCCGCGGGACTACCTGCCACTCAGCCCTGGCCATTTTCTGGTTGGCCGCCCTCTCACCGCTCCTGTCTGCGATGGCGACCTGCAAGACACACCTGTCCATCGACTCTCTCGCTACCAGAAGATTGAGCAAATCCGGCAGCAGTTCTGGTCACGCTGGGCTAAGGAGTACATCTCGGAACTGCAGACTAGGACTAAATGGAGGAAGAATACTACTGTATTGAAACCGGACACTTTCGTCATAATCAAGGACAACAATCTGCCGCCACTTAAATGGCAACTTGGCCGTGTCCTAAAGACCATACCTGGTAACGATGGGGTTTCAAGAGTAGCTGATATCCAGACTGCGTCAGGCATCATAAGACGATCCTACTCAAAAATCTGTCCTCTCATGGACAACTAGTGCGAGGATACATTCTTGCAAGCTGACGCTTTCAAGGCCGCGGGCATGTTTGGGATCATAGCCTATTAAACCACCACCGAAGGAGGCGCCCCCTACGGATAGATCCTGTACTAACCACCTATGTACCCGAAAGTGTCATCCAATTAAAATGCGTACAAATGACGTGATATCGAGTACTGAGTGTCGTGCTGTTCGCTGATTGGCTCGTTGTTCCCTCTCCCCTTTTTCCTTTTTTTTTGTATTAACTTTTTTTGACATTACATTTTACTTTTTCGCTACTACCACTGGCTAACACCTCGTGTTTGATTTATACCAATCAACCCCTTCATTTTCTGGCTCTTAACCATACAATCGCAGTAGCCTGGACTACGCCGCTACAATCTTCTTTCATCCATCCTTTCCAAATGACCGAACCAACCTTTTCAATCTTAATCACTACATCTTATTTTATAATGCATTTATTTTATTTACAGAATTGTCCTAACGCGACGAAGCACGATCCCTGCAAGTTAGTATTTCTTATTGTAGTTTGAATATAACAATCGAGAAATGCACCACATTTTAAATGCAACGTACTCTTCCTTTTCAGGCATTCAAGCAGAGTGCCAAGTGATATAGTTTGCCAAATAAGCTCAGCGAAATACGTGCCAGTAAGTTGGAATTTATATTATACCTACTTACGTACTTTATTTAGACTCAAAAAACGGAGAAGTCATAGTCGAAAGGTTTCTATAGATTTTTATGCTCGGAGAAATGCCATGTTCTTTAGTGTTTATAATTTTTTTGCTTGTTGTTGACCTGTCGTTCCTCGGGGTTGTGTTGAATACCAATGTCAAAGGTCACAGAGTTTGCTGATTATTTGCAAAGCTATCTTCTTTTGGCAGTATATGTGTAATTTGGAGTCACTGTGCTTATTTTTATTATATCAGTTGTATGTGTGATTTGTAGTATTTAAATCACCGTATTATTTATTTATTATTTATTTATTTATCAACCTTTTTTCACCAACCTGGTCAGTTCATAAATGATGTTTCTTTTCTGTTTTCCAGAAGAATCGTCACCAATACTGCGAGGTGCCAAGCCTGGTGAAGAATGACGCGATCCTGCGGGAATGCGGCGTCAGCTCCATCAACCGCCTGGAATATTCCACACATGCCATTCCCGTCCCGAGTAGACACGTGCCTGTGCCCATGGTACGTACAATTACTATTTTTTTTAAATATTTAATCATTAAAAAAAGTCTCAAACTAAATAAAGTTTCATACTTTTTAATTTTTTTAAACGGATTAATGTACGGGTACATTAATGTAGAGGCCTGGAAAATAGGAAATAGCTTGACGAGGCGATAAGCAAGCAGGGTTTTTGTTTAACCTTGCCAAGGACCACATAAATAATGAAACAAAAGAACGCTATTCAATCCGATCCGATAAAAAGGGATGGTACTTTATGCCTAACCCTACTTCCTATGCACTATCTGGCTTTTTATGTATTTATGAACAGGAAACAAAATTAGTAGGTAGATTCTTAAGGTTTCTACAGAGTCGGAGTGTGAGCGAGTGAGACGCAGCTACCTGTTTCTGTTACCTTCTAACGAATACCTGCGTCCCTCTCAGCCCGTCAGTCCAGCTGTTGGTTTGTGGGAGCCTTAAGCAGGCATTACATAATATTAATTGCGGAGAACTAGGTGACTAAGCGCACTAATTTTGTCCATACTCGTATAGTGTGTCAGCACTTGTCCCTCCGCCGGCGAGGAAGCGATTAGCTATACACCATTTTATCGATTAAGAAACGAACAATATATATATACAGGGTTATTGGTAAGTCGACCTATTCCCCTCTAGGGGTTATGGGAGAGGTCATTTGCAATCATTTTGGTCCCATAATACCCTATGCAAAAGTGAACCATTTCTGAGATAATTTAAATTTAAGTTTTTTGCTAAAAAATCTTAAAAAATTTATAAAAAAAAATTGCACTTTAAAAGACTTTTTTTAGTAGCGTTTGTACAACGTAAAATTTGCAAAATAATTCTGTATATTGAAATAATAGTAGCGGTATAGCGCGAGCGAGTCGTGCGAGTAATCGTGCGTCGCAATCGAACATTCGCTTAGCCTAGCGACAACACTATCGGAACTACTCACTCTTTCACGCTGATCACCTCGTATCTAGTTTCTAGCTCTAATCTCTTCTCGCTCATCTTCGGCGGTGGAACAAGTGCCTAAACACAGATATCCAGTTATGGTGATGGAACTACTAATGAACAAGGACCAATAATTTACACTAGATTGTTATGGCAAAGAAGATAAGGGTTATTCATTTATTTTGATACAATCAATGTATAACCTTATGATCTTTGAATTAAAAGTGTCCATTATTGGTGCCTTCAGCTAATAGTGTCCAACATTGGTGCCGTCACCCTATAGTCATCCAATTTAGTGCCATCGTATGTATACCTACTCTGCCGTACTAGCACTACCTAGCGCACCACAATTACATTAGTATGATGTACTGCCCGCTTTAATGCGCATGTGAGTGTACTTTTAGAGCACGCGTCTTTGATCTAGCACTGTAGGACCTTATTGTTATAAAGTGCCATATCAAACGACTCTGTAGTCAAAATTCAAATCAAGTTTTCTGGACTGTGTTGTGTAACTGGTTATTCTTTTTCCAGTGCACCAAGCTCACTGCCTCCACAACATGTTTATTGTCCAAAATGGCCGTTTTAAACAAATACCAGTTTATGGATTACTTCAAAATGAAGGCCAGTGTAAGGGATTTTACCAGTACGCACTCGGAATGGCTAGCTTTGAACGACGCATACTTAAACGCATTAACTACAATGCCCATGTACAGGGAACACTGCAGTTCGCCTAAAAAACTGCTTAATTTACTGGATACTATGTTGATGGTACGTATTATTTTATGCTTCATTTATATATATTTTTATGACACGCTGAGAGAAAGGGACAGAGCTACATAACTGCTATAGCTCTGTCCTTTACACTCGCCGTAAAATGAACTGCATAGCTATGTCATAATTTCAAATTCGAGTTCTAGGTAAATTGCGATGCTGAGATATTGTTTAAGTGGTAAGTGCTTTACAAACGATTCCAAACAAAAAAAAATGGTCTTAATTAGTTTAATTTTCAAGTCAATGACGCTTTTACCCCGCAGTCGAAATAGCCCCGCTTCACCTTTGTGCTTTAAAATTGACTTTAATTTAAAAGAAGAAGATACGATGAAGTTTTTCTAAAATCATTTTAAACGTCATACACTAAAAGAAAAGCGAAAAGAAAAGATGCGGCGATTAAAAAAAAATACGTACAGCATTTAAACTCGAAACCGTAACGCTTATATTACTCCAATATTTTTTTTCAGACCTGTCCATTGTCGAAACGCAATCCATCTCCGAAATGCTACCACATCTTTAGCGAAACGTCTCAACCTACGATGCACCATCAACACGCAAACAAACATCAATTAGACGAAATATTCGTCGTACCAGTTCCAAACCAACCGAACGTTGTGCGTCACCATCACAAAGTTGCCAAGAAAATGTATGATTTCGGTATTTTAGATAATGGCAACGCCCCAAGAGTTACAGTGATTGATGTCAACCCTACAGACAGACCTATAACAGTTTTGCTGCCAGTATACCAACAAGTTTATGCCAATCAGGGTTTGCAAATACATGGGTGGCATAATAATGGGGTTTTGAGAGGAGGGGTTGGTAGGGGGTAAAGTGAATGTTGCCAGTTTGCCTTTGTATGATAAGTTTTTGTTAATCAATTTATTTTGTAATATAACTAATATGTAGAGATACCTGCCCTACTAATTTTTGTTTGTTGTGTGTAAAATATACTTTCTTCTTCTTCTTCCACAGCATTTATTTAGATGCCCACTGTTGGGTATATGCCTCTCCAATTCTTTTCCATTTTGCCCTGTTTTGAGTTAGTCTGGTCCATAGAGGGCCAGCATTCTCTCTAATGTCATCAGACCATCGAGCTGGTGGCCTGCCAACACTTCTCTTTCCCACCCAGGGCCTCCAGACTGCAACGCATTTACTCCATCTATTGTCATCCCTACGAAATAGGTGACCTGCCCATGTCCATACTTTATCTGAAAGATAATAAAGGATAACTACTAGGTGTTCACCTTTTTAAATGCCATCTCAAATACAAAATCAATGTTATACCGTTTAGATTCTCAGCCTCTAGGCGCTAAAACCATATAGATTTTGACCTGTTATCGTAGTGTCAACGTTTTGATAGCTTTTATTTACTTGACAGTAATGGCGTCCGACTTGAAATCAGTAACATGACAGGTCAAATACGATTTGGATTTTACCGCCTAGATTTGATTGAGGCACATAACTTGTTTACAGTTCAACAGACGATTAGTGTTAACAGCTGTCAAAATATCTGAACTAACAGTCAATTAACATTGATTAAGGGGGGCCATTTGCAACGTTAAAAGATGGCGGACGTGTAATTTGTTTTAGACTTTAATTTTTGGGTAATTAGGTGTTCAAAGTTCTTTTCTGATAGTGATTTGTACTTTTTATGCCTTTGTGTCGCACAGAGATTGAAGACTTGGACTTATTTCGTGTATCTGGCATCTTTCTTCTCGTTTCAAGTGGACTCGCAGTGGTGCAGAGGATAAAACTATCTTGACCTCTGACCTACAAATCACCGTACAACGTTGCCCCCAATCTTCCTAGAGAAGATTGGATTGTGTTTTATTGCTATATTGATTTATACTTATATATACTTGACACTGGCGAAATCACATCACGTGGAAACGCCATATCCCCGCGGTAGTAGCTGTTCAAGTCGCCGCGGGGGCAAAGAAAGAAGAGAAGAAGAACATTGATTAACATCTAACATCGTTTTTGTGAAATTGATACATTAAGTACCAATTTTGTTCTTTAATGCGTTCAATCATGCGCTCGCTGGGATGGGTCACATCGCGACTTTACGTCGTAACTGAACATGACAAAACGTCGGTGAAACTGCAAAACCGCGTAAGTAACATTTGAAATAAGGAGCAAAATGCACCTTTTTAACGGTACAGTAAGGCTTATTTTGCTCTATCATAAATTTGTTAGTTACGCGGTTTTGCACTATAGAAGAAATACCGTCTTCATAACCAGTACTTGACACGGTCACGGTGACATAACGATGGATTGTCACAAATGTGGACCCATCTTTATAGATGTACTGTAATCTTATGCAAATATAGAGAGGTAATGAAAAAATAAAAACCACAAAGAAGCAATATGAAAAATTTAATATATATAGGTACTCACAGTATGAATTGTACTTATATCTTCTAAAATATGTTCATTTACGTCGTAAGGTATGTATTGTTGAACCAATTAATCAAATTGTCAGTCTTCTCTATATGTCAATTTGCCCAGTAAATTTAATTTAAAACGTGCATACCATTTCATTTAAATATTTTTGAACGCATTACATAAATAGACTTATTAATAAATGATAATTATAAATCACACTATGTTTTATTTTACACAAAGAAAAGTAAATATAACGATAAATGTCTTATGCTTTTATCGGAATTTCTATAAAATGAACTAAATTATATTCAATAAATTAAAATAAAGCAAGAAAATGGGCAAATGAGTTTAACTCAATTTTTATTAACAATGTAATTAAATAACAAAGTATTAAAATAAACATTGCAAGGGCGTATACTGTATACTATTTTGATGAAAGGCGAAATTAAAATCACGAAATTTAATTAAAAATTTGCAACAAATGATATTATGGCTAACTACAGTAAATTATTTTTAAAATAAAATAAGGCAAATTATTTAAAGCATCGAAATATAATGGCAAGTCACCATCGTACATACGAATAATATTCGAGTCTACAATTTTTATGTATGACTCAATGCATAGATTATTTTAGAAAATAATATTTACACAATTTGTCATGTTCACATAAAAATAGAATACGAAAATTACATAATAAACCTACATTTACAAAATGCAAAAAAAAAACTATAGCTGTAATATTACATTATACCCAACTAAAACTTTCATCTGAAAACTAAAATTACATGAATGAATATGTATCTATACTACTGTAAAACCAAACTATTAATAGTACATACTCCGCTGTGTACCTCTTTCTCATTCTCTGGCACACCAAAACATACTGACAGATGCACGAAAGAGCGAGTCAAAGATAAACAGCCAAGTAGCTGCTATTAATACACTGTTTTTACTGTATGCCATTGAATATTTAAAAATTTCACTTGTTTTTAAGGCATATTTAAACTTATAGTATCAAAATTTCTAATAGATCGATTGTCTCCGTTCAAACTATGTGTTCCAGCGTTGATTCGTGTTAAAATTTCTGATTGGAGAGCCTTTAGCGTTCTTACAGTAGGAACGTCTGAGGAGGGGGCTAGGAGGAGGGCCCTTCTGGCGTGAGGGAGAGCTTCGGAGGGCCTGTTGAGGGCCAAGATAGCTCGCGCCATTGCGTACGCGCATTCGTAGGCGTTGGGACGAAGGAGAGATGCCCGTGCTGCCAGGTCCAGAGCGTCTGATGGTTCCTGCAAATAAATAATGTAAATATCAACACAAAATGGACGATGGACGACTAGACGGAGATGGCGGGACGAATTGGAGGCATTCCTCTGGAACTGACCGGAAGAGTCACCAAGGGACTCATGGAGATCAAGGGGAGAAGCCTTTGCCCAGCGCAGTGGGACACTCATATAGGATAGTAAAAAAACAGGAGATGACCTCACACGTACTAACTGCCAAAGACGAATTGGCACAGCGATTATAGTGACAATGTACTCTTGACTGTACTGTGGGTACTAGACTATGATTAAATATAGGACTAGATAAATGCCCTACTAGCTGTTGCTCGCGACTCCGTCCGCGTCGAAGTAATTTATCGCTATTCCCTCAGGAACTGCCCAATTCAAACTGCCTGAGTTCAAACTAAATATGTCTATACCAAATTTGATTGAAATGAAATGAATTTGATTTATATGTAAAAGTGTAACAAACCAACAAATACACACACATTTACATAATATTAGTACAGTTTGACATATACATTTTTTTATTCATGAAGTAAAGATGCAGTTTACGTAGTTCGGTCGTTATAAGTAAATGTATTTCTCTCCACTTACATTCAATTTCCTCTTGCATCTGGACAAATTAAGCAACAAATTCGTCTTCAACTGCACAAATGCTCCAATGTGCTCCTGCGGCACCGTTGTCGTCGGCCCGGTCAACCCTTCGTCGCTGATGAGAGGGTTGACTTTCTTCAGGGCGTACTGGTAGCGGTGGGCAGCCTCCGAGGGTCGGTTCTTACGGTACAACATGTTGCCGTCTTCCAGTAACTTGTTGAGGAGAATAAGCCTGGAGAAGAAAAACAATTAGGAAATGAGTTCGACAAATTTCAAACAAGAATGTTTCAGAATACTTGTTCTGTTAGGTATTCAAACAATGGTCGTTATTAAATTTAACAAATAAAGAAAAAAAAGATTTTTTTTCTGCAAATTGATACATCTTTTTACTTCTTGGTGTAGGTCTAAGGGAAAAAAAAGTTCTAATGACGTTTTTATAATATTTCAGAAAACCGTGTCAACACTCACTATATTTTTCGGGTTTACGAATTGATAAGTTGATAACACTCACATAAATTCCGCTTTTCCCGAAGCCATGACCCACGTTGTCGGACCAAGCTTGGCACCTTTTCTCAGGAAACAATTGACGACCTGCAATAAGATAGGTACATTATAAAATACAAACTACTACACGGCCATGAATAATAGCTAGGAAATCTAAAGAAGCCATTGATTAATCGAAAAAGTGTAAGATCTATTTTCGGCCTTAGAGAAGATTATCTAAACCGCAGAGACTCCATTTTCACCATCATCATCATCAACATCACTGAAAAAAAGGTCGCCTCTAACAATATTGTGACTGCAGTTGTGTATAGGAGTCTTGAGTCCATACGAGCTGAATAAGACGTTATATACATCAACTAAGATGTAAGTTGCATCACTATCGAACTTGCTGTTGTTACTATCAGCTTTGATTGATAACTATTGTACTCAATTAAGACCAAACCTCTCTTGGTTGGCTCTCTTTTTTTGTGAAAAAGGACTACTACATTTTTTACTTACAGGAACATTCCGTTGTCCAATAGCCCTGTCCAAAGGCCTCAGTCCGCTGTGGTCTACTCTTTCCAAAGACGCTCCCTTCTCCAGCAGTATTTCAACCAGCTCGGCTGATCCTCCACACGCTAATCCAAGAGGCGTTCTGCCGCTACCATCTGCTTGATCTAAAATTTGATTTCAACATTTTAATCATAGCGAGATCATCATCACAGATATTGAAATACAAAAACAGATTTAAAAAAGGCTTTCTTAATTTTCGTAACTCAGACATAAATAATAAATATGACTATCAAACTCAAAAAATAATATTCAACCAGAAATCAGTCAAGCGAGGTAAAAAGGTGGTACATATGTTTTATGTACAAAATACAAAATACTTGTATTAAAATGATAACAAGACGTATTCAAAATTTAAATCATTTTATGGAAATTATATCAACATTACGAGGTTACGTCAATGTACGTAAGATATAAAAACAACTAATGGCACCGAGTTTTAATTTTCTCTCAAAAACCAGAAATCGTCACTTCATTTTAACTTTAAATAAGAACAGACTATGTATATTATTTAGCTAAAAAGAACAAAAAATGTGCTTACCTATAGTAGCACCTTTATCAATAAGTGCCACCATGGTCGGTATTCTTGATCTAAGACAAGCCCAGCCCAGAGCGGAGATTCCATCTCCATCTACAGCGTCAGGGTCAGCACCTAGCACAAAAAACAAAAATTCAATGTCGTCAACGTAGAGATATAATAAAACAAACTGGCAAAAAAATCGTCTAAGATCACTTACCATGTTCCAAAAGCAGATCGATAACATCAGCATGACCCTCAGCAGCGGCGAGAATCAATGGAATCTTCCCTCCAGAACCCATCACATCAGCCCCAGAGTCCAACAGCCTTAGCACAAGCGTTGTTCTTCCATTCTTTGCAGCTAATGCCAGTGGAGACAGTTGCCTGGCATTTAAGGAGTAAGGAGTAGCTCCTCGGATAAGGAGAGCATCTGCTATGGCTGCGTTTCCAGTTGAGCATGCGGCGGTGAGAGCAGTTTCTCCTGTTACTGGGCAGATACCGTCAGGCTGGAAAATGAAGTCAGTAAGTAACTTGGGGCAAACCTTACTAAATTGGAGACTTTAAATTTAATGTATGATATTCAGTGTCACACACAAATCAAATCAAATCTGCCGTCCACAGCAAAAAGGCTGTATAAGTACAACGACTTTATACACCGAAATTGACCTTTTCATTCGGAGGGAAGAAGTCCTCACAATACAATAAAATAACTTTTTTTCTAACAAAACTGGGACGAAATTCTAGTAGATGAAACTTTAAAAACCCTCACTGGTGTTAAAAATTGAATGAAGACTATAACAAATACTTACTATTAATTCAGCAGTATCCAACAAATATTCCACAATATCTAGATGTCCGTTTTGCGCAGCACCAATCAACGCATGTCTTGAACCTGGTACCACTTGTTCTATATTATCATCATCAAAATCAAGTGGATTCCTGTCATCTCGACCAGTTTGGCAGCCTAGCAGGTAGATCACTGTGTCTCGGTGGCCGTTCTTGGCTGCGTGAACTAGAGGAGTTTGTTCGGCTGTGTCTGTATGACTGAGTGATGCACCTAGGACAAATAAGTACAGGTTAGATAACTGTCTTTTACAGGTAAATTCTGTCAGGGGGGTTATTATAACATGGCTATGCAGTTCATTTTACTGTCAGCGTAAAGGACAGAGCTATAGCAATTGCATAGCTCTGTCCTTTTCTCTCACCGTAAACTGAACTGCAACGTTAGGTCATAATAACCCCCCCGGTAAGCAAAATATCGCATATGGTAAAATCATCCATATAAATCGCATACAAAGTAAATAAGAACTGTAAAGAGCTTTAAAAAAACAAGCAAACATAAACATGTTTTACCTGCAGCGATAAGTCTCCTAGCTACATCCGTATGCCCTCTTTGGCATGCTAAAGAAAGTGCGGTACAGCCTTGAGAATTCGTCATCTCTAGATCAGCCCCAAACTCCAGCAAAAGTCCAACCATAGCCAAAATTCCTTGATACGAGTACATACAGAGCAATGGAGCATTTCCTAGGCAATCAGTGACTTGATTAGGCGAGCCACCAGCTAGGAGCATTAACCTGGAAACCTTAACGTTGGGTGTGTAGATGTTTCTCAAATTGGCAATTGATTCGCCAACATTACCAGAGCTTGTTGCAACCAAGTTAGCCTGCAGATCTCTGGGGCATAATCCTAACTGTGCAGGACCCAAGTTTCTGTACATATGCGCTTTCAGGATATGATGACCCAGTTCCATTGACTTCTCCGGGTCCAGTGGAGCTTGTACTCTAGCTAATCGGAATGCAATTCCGCAATGTCCTGCTCTTAAATCACATAGGAATTTCGAGCTTTCGTTATCATCCCGTCGCATTAACCATTCCCTAAACGAAGGGTGGAAGAACATGTACGTGTTGTCGATTCTCTTCACTAAAAAGTCAGTCAGACCGTCAAATCTATGACAGAACTCATCCCACGGAAGGAACTTATCGACCAAAAGTGAATTCACTGAGTAGTAAATCTCCACCAACGTCAGGGGATACAGGGCTGCTAGGCAAACACTCAAAATATGAGTGACCTTTTCGAATGATTGCACTGTTGGAAATCTTAAATTAAACTGCAGTAAAAATATCTGGGCCAAAGATATCGGCACCACTTTATAGTTCGTTGACTTTACTACAATGTGGCTTTTTTCAAGGAGGTCTAGAATTAATTTTAGGAACAGGAATGATCCTTGGCTTAGATGAAGAACGTATTGTGCAAACTTCATTACTGAGTTGTGAACACCTTCCATTTTTCCGGTAGAGCATTTGATATTTGTCTCTATTATTGGCGCATTTTGTACTCTCATGTTAAAATATTCTAAAAGATCTTTGTGGACATTATCAGAATCGTCTAAACTGAGTCTGGTGTAAGGCAACTGCTTGGTTAATTCTATGAATTGTGTTCTCACTGTTGCCACAACTTTAAGCCACGAAGGCATTTCAGTCACATGCTTTGCAAGGAACGACGCTATTGTGTGTCCATGGTCTGGTCTATGGTACTCCGCTTCACAAAGACCATCGATGAGTATGATGCTGTTGGATCTGTCTATGCTTCCGGTCCTTCTCAGTATCACAAGTGGTTCTATGATTCCTCTCATAAATGCGAGGTCAGGGTCTGCTATGCATTCTTTAAGCGACAGGCAGGCTAATAAATGTGGTTCGCTTAGAAGGTATTCTCGGTAGGCTTGAAGTCTCGGCGCCTGGCAGAGTTGCGCTGCCAAGGAGTGGACAAATTCCCCGACTAAACACGTGCTGTTATTGTCAGCCTGTAATAAAATAGATACAATGACTTAATCAATTATATTCCTCATTTTTGTAATATCACAACTTACATTACTTAAATATTTCGGAATTGTCAAGTTATTGCTTAGTAGGCAGGCGGTTACTAATGTTAAATTGAAATTTTGCAATGACTGTGAGAATCTAACAGCCATATCAATAAACGAATCTTGAGTGAGACACGCGTCTCAAGACGGGGCAGAAATTATAGTTATTTCGACCAGAATTGTTTTATAATAAACTTACTTGACAAAAGTGGTACGCCACAACGTGCGAGGCTAGATGAGTACACATCCCCGCAGTCAGCTCCTCAGGGAGAACTTCCCTGATGTCTGATTGCTCTCGCAACTCTTCGTAATCGTAGTTCCGCTTCCTACCGAAACAGGAGTACTCCACCAGCTGGAGGATGAGAGCGGTCTTGCCTGTGCCTGGGCTGCCAGAGATGAGGATACCTGGAATAATTTTGAAAGTTGAAATTAGGTGACCTGGAAATATTACAGTATTTTATTTAAACAAAAATATGCTCCGTAGTTAAGGAATTGGCGTGCCCTCACTATTGAAAACAATAGTAGCCAAGTACAAGTTTTTTGAAGATTTAGTGATGAACTGACTCCGAAATGACTCTAGGGAGTTCTGGTTTTTTAGAACTTGTTGGCTCAGAACCACTTAGTAGCTAAAGTGACAAATAGATAGGTACATTCAACATGACGTTGGCCAACGATCTGAAAAAATGGTCGAACAACAGATTTCTGAGGAATAACTGAAATCTAACGCTCCTCAGAGCCTGCACAATAAAATAAAACCTATGCATCCTTGAGTGTTATATTCTTCAAAACATACCTGCTGAACTTGATTCCAAAGACTTCTCCATATCCCTCATCAACCATTGCCGCCCGGAGAAACATCCCTGGTTATCTGTCGAAGGTACTTCGAAGAACAGGGGTCGTAACGTTAGCTGCGGCGAAGGATGAACCTTCTTCAGTTCGGAAGACGTTGTTGACTGCTTACTGTTGACTCGAGCTGAACGTCGAGCCGCGGTTTTTCGGTTCTTGAAAAACCCGCTCGACATTCTCGTCAGCTCCTCTGATCCTGATCTACCAGTTTGCAATGCTGTAACAAAAATAGTTTTTTACATACATACATAAACTCACGCCTTCATTCCCAAAGTGGGGTAGGCAGAGTTAAAGAATTACCAACCACTTTTAAAACTTGTTGATAATTCTATAACCACACTTTGCACAATTAGGCTAAGATGTTTACCAGCGTATTAGTGACAGGTTGCAAGCCCATCGCCTAACAGTACTACAAGCCTTTATTCCCTTAGTCGCCTCTTACGACATCCACGGGAAGAAATGGAGTGGTACTATTCTAACCCGGCAACCACACGGCAAACGGCAGTTTTTTAGTTTTGGATAAATAAGAGATGTCACATAAAAAGGAGAGGTAAGTAATTTAGGAGGACGCACAATATTTTATGTTAAGTTAAGCATGATGTTTTTTTTTTGAATATACATACCTACTCACTAAGAAAGACATGGAGAGGACGAATCAAACCAAGCTTCTCAAATCTGCGATTCTATCAATCCTTAAAGTTTGCATAATTATTAATTTGGATGATCCAATCTTGTATAAAGATTCGTTTAAAGTTTAGTTAATACTTTATATCTTAAACGAAGTGAGTAACGTTAGAACAGCAACAGAAATCTGTTGGCATTATCATGAAATTTTGGGGCAGCGTAGTATAGGTCTTTCAGCTGATATTCTAATTAATTCGTTTACTTACTGTTAACGGAATGCCGTCTGCTACCTGGGCTAGAAGAGGAACAGTTGCTGGCGGCCGAGAGAGACATAGAAGCCAGGGAACCGAGCGAGTCTCGACCCAGGGGCGTGGCTGCTTCCACCTCT
Organism: Acleris emargana; assembly: GCA_927399475.2. NCBI lineage: Eukaryota > Metazoa > Arthropoda > Insecta > Lepidoptera > Tortricidae > Acleris > Acleris emargana. Next base: position 3,579,810 of record OV656847.1, read on the forward strand.
GACGAACCGGTAAGGGTGGACACCTGAAAAATATCCAACGAAAACTTAAGATTTTAATAATGCAGCAAGACTGGTAACTTAAGGAATACAACGGCCGGTACCTCATATTCATTTCAGATTATGATGGGCTTGTTTTTATGAAAATTTCATTACTTAACCAAAAATAATTATTTGAATTCGTTGCAATGAAAAACAAAATGAGAAGATTAAAAGCGATACATAAGTAGTATCATATCGTCAAAGTATAATCTCTTCCTTTTTGTTTTAACCTCGTAACGGCCAAGGTCCTAAATTTAGGATAATTGTCAAAGTGAATTTTGACTTTCTTCCACCGACACAAGATTCTTTTTCGAACTAACGAAATTTGACGTGGGCCTTAAAGGTTAAAGGAGAAATCTCCTCAGGCTATCCAGCTTAATAAGAAGTCAGGGTATGTAGAATTACCCACTGCATCAGTGGATACCTACTAACACATCTGCTCTACCATTAAGCTTACTATGGCTATTTAAGATTGGCTATATTTTGGTATACTTCACTTACAGGGCTTGTATTATGCGAGGCAAGAGTGTGCGCATCGAGCGAAGCGAGCGACGTGCAGCTGTCGCGCGCTTTGTTGCGCGTACGCCGCTCTCCAAGCAGAAGGCCCAGGCGCATGTACAAATCATTCTGCCGGCGCGACTCGAAGCCCTGCTTGATGTGGCCGCCTTCGTCATCTGGAGATGAGAAAGAAGAAATTAGGAGGTGAATGGTTGACGTTGAAATAAAAACCAGAAAAGAATACTGAGTTCAAGCGTGCTATTAAAAACAACAAATAGCTGGCACAATGTAAATCGTAGTAAAAAACAAACTCTATCTGGTGATCTCTTTCTATCATGAGTTATTGTCGAGCGACAAAAAGGGATGTCCGTATTTCACAATCACTGGCGTCAAAATTTGAGTAAAACAAACAAAAGTCTGATCCATGCTAATTTTGAAAAGCTGAGATAAAACCAACTAGCAAAAAAATCAAATGTCACACAAAAACAAAGATGCTCCATGCATACAGTGTACAATCGTGCGTTGTGAACATACATAAAAAAACAATAGCAGAATAATTTTACGTACATCATCCGCAAATTAACTTTAAAATAATCTTTCTCACATTCACATAACAATCAACGCATCCCATATTTGGTATCATAGTTTAATCTTAAATTCTAAGCTATGTGTGACTTTGAAAATACGGTATTGTGTAAAATTTCACAAGAGGAAGGCGGATTTCTTTTAAATTGTATTATAGTATTGTTTATTTTGGTTCCCATACGGCTGGCTGGAATTCTTTAGGTTCGCTGATCCGTGGTACAACGATTTATCTTATAATAGGATCGATTATGTGATACGTACTTGAGACCTTAAGAAGGGACGATTATGACAAACAAGAAGCAGAAATGTTTGCAGGCTGGATTTGGGTTGAGTGGTAGGTAATTAAACGAACGTAAAAAAGCTGTTTGGTTGTATCAATATTGTTGAATGAATAAACATGAATCTCATACTTAGTGATACATGAACAGTCACGTTCTCAAATATGTATACGCCATTGCAATTTGGTGCAAGAGTGTATACGTGGTTAAGAACTCAACTGCTCAGCTCTGATATACGAGTTATATTAATTGAAAAAAGAAATTGAGAAATAATAGAAAATGGTTACGTTTTTCTTGTAATGTCCACCGAGCAACAAAATGTAATCTTCCATATTTTTACGTTTCTTATAGTTTGACTTGTGTTTGAGCTACTATAGTCGATTAGTTTAGTTACTTAACAAAATGTAAACAAACCGAACCACGTGACTCTGTTTTATAGCCGATCAAAACTATTTGGCGGAGTTTTTTCTTATCAGCCAGTGTTCGGCTTGTAACGTCTGACGAATAATTAAAAAAAAGACATCCTTTGATCACGTGGCTTTTTGCTTAGACTTAAAGTAGTTAAATGCAGTCACAACCCAACACGGGAATGTTAAGGCTACATGGATAGTATACGAATTACGAGTATAACCGACTAAACCCGATTTGAATTACACGGACAAAATACGAACAGTGTCAAGTAGCTAAATAATCTTGAGCAAAATTAAAAATTAAAAATATTTATTCAGTAAATTGGCCAACTGAGGGCTCTTTTACACGTCGGTAACATGGAGTGAATCTACTTCGGACAAGACCATCATTGCAGAGAAGAAGCGTCGCAAGAAACCCCAAAATGCAGTGGCAGTGCCTCAATAAATGGTGTACAGATGTAGTGCATAATTGTTTTCCATCGTATTTTCACGGAAACGTACGAACGTGTTTTGCTATTTCAGTCGGTCACAGTACAAAAACTACTGAGGTTGACAGAAGCAGCATGACAAATACGAACGTTGCCGAGAAAATACGATGGAAACAATTATGCACTACATCTGTACACCATTTATTGAGGTACTGCCACTGCATATACTTTTCGATTCCATACTTAAAGTGACAAGCATATTACATTTTAACGGTTCAAGTTGTTTACAATTTCAATACAACGTGACCCGATTTATTTTTGCTTGCGTGAGTATGTCCAATTCTTCGTATGCTACTCAGATGACCGCGTCTCCTCAGGTGTCTGTAACCCGAGCCCAAGGATCCTGGTCATCCTCAGGAAGGCTGCGGTGTAACTGAGCTACGGAAGCTCGTGGGAATCTACACGATTATAACCTCTGATGGTGAGGACCTTGTGTTAGACGGTAGCGGGTTATAATAAGGTTTTTCGTAACGTGGTCACTACTTGGACTTCTTATTATTGTGTTTAACAGGCAATATGTTTACTTTGGCCAAATATCGAGGAAGCTAAATTTTTGCTACACGGCGTTCATATGAAAAAAAAAAGAAATATCAAAGGACTTTTCTACTGGAAAAGACGGATGGTAGAAGGTTCATTCGGTACTATTTCCAAATATTTTATTCTGTACTGGGTTTTATTCTACGCCGTCTTTCTTTTTACACGACTGGCCAAAAAAAGGAGTGCAATGTTTTCAAGGTTCATGGATGTATGTATGTACGATTCTTTATTCCACCATAATTCCTAAACGCCTGAGCCGATTTAGATTTGTGTTGTATCGTTAGAATCCTTTCATTGTCCCGGTCGACACAGGATACCTAAACTGGTAAAATTTAAATAACAACAATGGCAAAATGACAATTACTAACAAAAGTAGGTATATCGACGACGATATAAAAAATGTATCGGGTTTTTAAAGCTTGCTTTTTCATTTTGTTATTTGCTATCGTATTGGCTGTCAACGTTATGACAACTTTTATCAAATTGACAGTAACAGCGACCGCCTTAAAAAAATAACGTAACGTTACGGGTACTCGTAATAAAAAACAATGTACAATAAAGCAATAATACTTATAAACCAAAGTAAGTCTACTTGTTGATATCACTTTTACGCTTTTATTATTCTCGTGGTATCACAATAAATCCTTCTCACTTCCCCTCACTCGCTGACCAAGGGAAGAGGTTTTAAATTCAGAAAATTCAATTGTATATTTTTGTTATCGCTGTCGCTTATGCCTTAAGCGCCTATAGCCCGAAGAGCAAATAATGCTCTATTGTGGCAAAGCTTCCAGAAATGATTCGAAAACATTTCTAAGAATACTACCGAGAGCCATGCGAGTCTCCTATTGCCAAGTTACAATGTTGTTCGGACTGCCTTTGAAGTGTTATGAGAAGGTATAATATATCTTTAACTTTGTTTATATACAGGGTGTAAGGGACGGCTCACCGAAAACTGAAACCATAGCTTCAGACCATTGTACTGAACTGAAATTCAGTGGAAATTTTCCCGGGAAAACGAAAATTTTCTCGTTTTTTTTATCCATGTTTTTGCATGTAAACCGATCTAGGACAACATATTATGACATACTGAAGCTCATTATGTAAAAAAACTGTAAAAACTGCATTTTCACGTAAAAAACGAGAAAATTTTCGTTTTCCCGGGAAAATTTCCACTGGATTTCAGTTCAGTACAATGGTCTGAAGCTATGGTTTCAGTTTTCGGTGAGCCGTCCCTTACACCCTGTATATTGATAGGTGTCCAGTGGTATCGTAGGCGCCTGGGATCATATGTAAAATACGACGAAATGATATATTCGTGTAACTAGCTTGTACACACAACATCACACCTAACTAACCATTAAAGACAGAGCAGAGAGAAAAAGAAAGAGATGTATATATGTGTATTAAGTCAACTTCTATGCATTCTAGTGCGACTCTCTTTCATGCAATATTTCAGATTTCTGAAGTGTATAGCTAGATGTGTTGCTGTGTGTACTAGTAAGTTATAGTGAATTTTTTTTAGGTATTCGTGTATTTTAGGGTTCCGTACCAAAATTGTAAAAAAGGAACCCTTATAGAATCTCTCGTCTGTCTGTCTGTCCGTCCGTCTGTCACAAATAATTTGCTCCAAATCCTGGTAGCATATTTGAATCTCAAACTATGATATGACCCAAACACAGATGTGCAAAGTAAATAAATATTTAAGCTGGTAATTAAAAGTAAAAGTTTTGCAAACCTTACTGTGTCATATATCAAATGAAAGGGCTCGTTATGAGGATTTTAAATATATTTTTGTTATAGTTGTAAAATAATTAGTTTATTGCTTGTAGATTACAGGAAAATTATAAGAATTAAAAAAAAATACGTACGGAACCCTCTCTCGCGAGTTCAACTCGCACTTGACTGGCTTTTTTATTATTGATAATGGCTTTGCTCTTGACTAACTCTAGCTCTTATAGGACTTTGCCGACGATAAAGCGAGATCACCCAGAAGATGCCACATCTTCTATATAATAAAAATGAATCGCTAAATGTGTTGCTAAGCGCAAAACTTGAGAACGGTTGAACCGATTTGGCTGATTTCTTTTTTGTTGTGTTCATCATTGTCAGGACAAGGTTTATATGAAAGAAAATAATTGAAAAATCCACCGGGAAAGTCAGAAATTTGTAGCGGGGCGAAGCCGCTGGCGGGCCGCTAGTAAAATATAAATATAAACGTTTTAATATAATATACAAGGGATCTATTGTAGATACTTGTATGCATGCAACGTACGATGTTCTTGTTAGGGTTCCGAACCCAAGGGGTAAAAACGGGACGATATTACTAAGACTCCGCTGTCCGTCTGTCCGTCTATCCGTCTGTCCGTCTGTCCGTCTGTACGTCTTTCTGTCTATCCGTCTGTCCGTCTGTCCGTCACCAGACTGTATCTCACGAACCGTGATAGCTAGACTGTTGAAATTTTCACAGATGATGTATTTCTGTTGCCGCTATAACAACAAATACTAAAAACAGAATAAAATAAATATTTAAGGGGGGCTCCCATACAACAAACCTGATTTTTTATAGATAATGGTACGGAACCCTTCGTGCGCGAATCCGACTCGCACTTGGCCGGTTTTTTCTACCTTCACGCCACTGATAAAGTTACCAAGTATAATCTTTTTTATACATTTCAATCACGTCTGAGCACCATATGGTAAAGGGATTAGCATAGAAATGCATCGGCGACAGTCGTAGGGCGTGGTGGGGAGGTTTATAAGATCATTACGCCTCCGTGTTCAGCTCATGGCTGATCACTGGATGTGACTGTAATGGACTACGCTTACACCATAAATAAAGAACCACTTACACACTAAGCTGATGAGCGGGGCTGTGTGGAGTGCCCTTAAGTAGGATTATCTTTGCGTCAGTGATAATTCAATGCTAATACACTATAATCAGTAATAATCAACGTACAAAAAAATGGCGTAACTTTTACAAGGTAAAACAGGCGATACTGTACATAAAAAGTGATTTCTTCAAGATGCCCTTCGATAACTGAAAATGCATTCAATTGACATACAATGGGGCACATATAATTAGGAACGCTTTCGGTTTTCCTATATTGCCTACAAAAATTACTTTTCAATTTTGACTATCAATCAATCCCCAAAAATCTCTTCGACCTTGTCGTCACTTAACATCAGGTGAGACGGAGGAGGGGAGGAATTTATCTCTGTTCAAAAGCAATCTTTCATTTTATAAGGACTAGAAAAAAAAATGTTTGGCATTCATACAAAGATGAAATACGTCAAAGATTTTTCTTTCAAATGTACACTTGATAACTGAAGAGTGAAAGGGACAGAGCTTTTAGTTTTTTGTGTTTACGCAATGCACAGCTCGAAAGCTTATCCTAGAGATCCCACCATTCTACAAACAGGAAGATTTTTTAAGAGAATTTGAATCTAACAGCAAGGGAATAAAGTTTTTTTTAAGTATTAGGGGACAATGTTACTTCAATAACCTAGTCCCAAACTAAGCTCTAAACTTGTACAATGGGTACAAAAATAAAAAAGTTCACCCGTTTAAGAGACACTGGCAGACACGCATACACACACATAGTCGTTAATCTTATAACTAGGGTTAGGACTTTTGGTGGCATGTCGTGGTTCTAGAATCCATGGAGTCGCTATTTCCTAATTATTAAAATACATACACTTTGATTTTGACCTTCGGTTTTTAATATTTCAAAATTAATTTTTTTATTGAACTGCTAAGCCAATTTCAATTAATTTTGGTACGGAGGATATCTTTGCTCTGTGAAAGCCTAACACAAAATGTAAACTGAACTAAAAATATATTTAGTTCATTTTGAAAATGACCATGCTGAAGGTCAAAATCAAAGTGTCACATGTTATAATAATTAGGAAATAACGACTCCATGTATTCTAGAACCACGATATGCCACCAAAAGACCTAACCCTACTTATAACACCCCTCTCTATGAGTTAGGGATTAAAAGGTTAAAAAAATGCTATCAGCGTACTTCCCAACCACTTCCAGGGGATATCTTCTATATCTTTGTTGTCTGGATACTCAGGAACGGGTCCGCTAGAAAAACGGACATCTCCCACGCTATCCCGCTTTATTACTTCGTCCCACACTGCAATTTGAACCTTATCACATTAAATAACCATCGGTAGATAATCATCTTTATACCTTATCGCATTCACTCGGTTAACAATTCGTATGGCAATTCAAATGTGATGTTAAAGCGACAAGGTTCATATTTTTTTACTTATAACGTCTGTATTACGAGTTTGATCTTGACGGTAGGAGCAATTTTAAAATCTTTACAGTTGAATTTGAACTCTATGTCAAAATACGGAGATTTTATATTTGATTGTAATGGAAGGTAATTGTATTAAGGATGGTACGTGTGTTGTATGACGTCGTTAAGGTTTATAATCGCTTGATTTTTATGACGAACAATGTCTTTACATTCTCCTAAGTTTTTCTTCTGTGATTACGCTTGAATGTTTTGAACGCTTTTCTTTGGTTATGATACTCGTTTTAAGTTATTAAAATAATTTGTCATTTAGTAAGTACATGAGTACTTATGGACAATTGGTGGGCTAATTAAGTGGGGTTAAAGTACTGCTTAAAAACTAGTTAGGCTTGCAAGCTGTTAAACGATTAAAGTGTTAGTATAATTTGAGATTTACCGTGAAATAGGTAATAGACTAAAACAATAATTTTATGTAGCACGCGTTAGAAGCTAGCGGCCCTGGGTTCAAATTCCGTTAAGTAAAAATTTATCTATTTGTAATTATATCGCTGTCTAGTACCCATAGTACAAGCCTAGCTAGAGCTTAGTTTGTGCTTAGGCAATTGGTGTGCCATTGTCTCCTGATATTTATCATTATTTATTTATTTACATTGGTTTTTTTTAATACAGGCCAGGCTAGGCCAACGCGTGAACAAAATAGAGTTACTTTTGCATTTATAATATAAGTTTGGATTCGTGTCTGTCCTTATTAAGCAGATGGCTTAATATCTACCTTTATAAAGATTAGTTAACTAAACTATTGAAAAAACCCTTCTAATTACCATTCAAAATAATACTTTACCAATAATATATTGAATTAAACAACAACTAAACCCATAGACACATGTCAACTCAGCTTGCAGCTTGTAACTTTCTACATGCTAACCAACTCCAGTGGACATTACAAGGATAATTTATCAAATAATGTCAAGTAATATTTCACAATCACATTTGTATGGGAAATTTGTCTCGACCCGGGAGACTACAGGACGTTGTTAAAAATCATTTTAATTTGTTAAAAAGTGACAGAAATGTAATAAATCAATTTTGTGTCGTAAAGGTTTTTAATGAGATTCATCTTTAAATATAATTTCGGATTGTTACTTGAGGCAAATGTCACATTAATGTAAACTGTCTATCTATGTAAAATGTAGGGTCTTAACTTAATCAATGATATTTTATATTAAGTTACGTTATGCTCATACAAAACGCATTGAAAACCCAACGCCAATTACTGACAGTTGCTACGTTACCATATTTCTACAAACAAAGACGGCAATCGGTAGCGAACGCTATTGTTAGAAAGAGATAAATAGTTGTTTCAAATTGCGTACCCGAATGACGCGGCGTGCCTAGATACCGGTGCTCGCTGCAATGGCCGCAACTTAGCTACCCGTCTTGACGTAAATAAAATTTAGAAAATATTTACGGTACTTACGAATTAAATAAGACATCCTCTTTTCCTTTTACGGTTCCAGTATAATTTCTGCAGCCTCGAAAAACACAAGACGGCATTTTTTATGAAATAGATTTGTTACTTTCGGTGGGAAAATTGTATTGTCTTTAACGCGTGTATGGCAGCGGCCGCGGCGCAACTGAACGGTAGTAAGGCAATTTACCTTCCTTTTTGAGGAACGCTTTTGCGCGCAGATGACATAACCTAATATAAAATATCATTGGTCTTTATATTACCTGCTTGGTAAAGGCTTTACATTCTTCCAACTACCTCTAGATTTAACAGGTTATTGAATTAAATTTGTATACTAGTCATCATAATATCAGATTTAAGTATTAAAATCGATTACTTTGACTCAATATTGGAAAAAACTAAAATAACGTCGGTGATACTGCTAAAGCGCGTAACTAACAAATTTATGAAAGATCAAACTAAATCTTAGAGCATTAATAAAAAGGTGCATTTTACTCCTTATTAAAAATGTTACTTACGCGGTTTTGCAGATTCACCGAGGATAATTCATACTTAACTACAAGGTACAACGAGTACCTACTTCGTATCTGTCATTCAAAACGCACAAAAAATGAGTCCCAAAAAACATTGTCTATGGCAATTATCGACCTTGACTTTGCCCATCGAACTGAATACGAAATTCACACTGTATTATTCCAATGATATTTAGCATACGCTACGAATCAAAAAGAATCAATTACAACGACAGACTACTGCAAAAACGGACTCTATTGTAAAGACATTCTGGACGCATTAGGACTGTTGTGTTGGCTGACTTAATACAGTTTGAAAAGTGACAGATGTCATCGAACACAATGAGATGTAATGGGATATAAGGTCGAGTAACGCCTCTTGTAAATATGTTCTAACAGGTGATCAGCCTATATTAGGTAACTCGAACTGTATTTGAGATGGTCTAAGTCTAACGAGCCCGCCATGATTATAGACGGCAACCCCCCACCCACCACCCCACCCGACGACGTTTTCCGCTAGCAGCCCCTTTTAACGCACTGCTGTAAAACCCGTGTCCAGATATTTTTTCCCGTGGGAAGTGGAAATTATAATAATTGATCCGAATTAGCAATATTTACAAATATTGTATTGTAAAATTTGGTTTCCATTCCAGAATGTTGTATAGTTGTAAACGAATGTGTTGTTAAACACGAAGTTGAGAGCTAAAGCTAGTTAACATAATTCACTACCAAACTAATATTAAAACTAAAAGACATTTAAGCCGTACAATAAACGCGTCGAACCATAAATAATAACCTCAACGCCCACGTCGAAAACAATTAAGCCGGGCACACACAACACGGTGACGGCTAAAACGCTTCCGCCAAGACGATAGAGTATATATTTTTGTACTGTCAATTTTTTATTGCGATTCGAGACCTGTGAATTGTGGTGTAACTGGTGACTTTTACATTGATTGATTCTGATGAAGAAATTATTTGGATGTTGTAATAGACGGTACGGACGGTGGCAATGATAATGTTACTTATACCTAGCTTAGTTTATGAGCTTACAATGGGTGGTGTGAATGATAAAGTAAAAAGCATAAAGTTGGCTCCTTGTTTGACTGTGTCCTAACTAATCTAACAAAGTTCCGAAGTCTAATTTTCTGCTTTCGACCTTGTGTAGTAAATGCAGAGGGAGTTTTATGCTCATGGTTGGCATCACGAAGGGCACCAAGAGTATCTCAGATATTCTAATCAGCTGGAATCTCATTACAAAAACTGTAAGACAGACTACCATAAAGTATCTATCTTGCTAGATTACCTAGTGATAAATTAAATTGACAAATAAAATAACTACTACAACTACAAGGCTATTCCAAACCTTGTAAGCAAAACATCATCAGCAAGGAAATTATTTCATAGTTGCAAAACTTAATTAGACAATTAAATGATACACTCTACTTTAAGATATCAATTTGAACATTTAAGGCGAACTAAACCGAACTGTGGGACGAAGGCTATGTCAACATGGCCCAAGGCGACCGCCCGCGCCGCGGTTTTCCGTAGGCCCCTGACAGACGTCAAACTTGCAGTTAAGTGAGCCATTCACTGTCTAATTTATGCATTTGGTTGCCTTTTATTATGATCCTGATATTATAGCCTATTTAATTGTCGTCATGTGTATATACTCGGAGCAGATATTCAAGAATGTGCAGAGCACTTTCTTGTCCTGAGAAAGTGACACGGTGATAAACTTTTACGTTTCCTACTTAGTTGTTGATGGATTTAGAGCGGTTGTTACAAAAACAATGAAAACCCGGTCAAGTGCGAGTCGAACTAAACTAGATTTAATTATTTGGTTGTTTGTTTTTAGGGTTAGCACTAAAATCATACAAAACTTTCCGCTTATATGTAGCGGTTTTACAATAGAACCAGCTTTGAATTACGGTTTAAAAGGAGGTATACTTACGGAACCTTAAAAATGGCTCATCGCTCATACTAGAAAAGTGATTACTTATCTGAATTCAAGTTTCTACAAGTAATCCAGAAATAAACCATCAAACTGGTCCACTAATGGTACTATAAAAAACTTGTGTATATTCCCGTGAATTGCGATCATACCAGTACAAGACGAGTAAAAACTTCCGCCGACTGTACATTACAAAACTAGTCTTTAGCAATGCGGGATTAAGTTTCTAAATACCTCAAGTTGTTTAATCTAGCTAAAGGATTAGTGTTTTACCGCCACTAAACTATAAGTCAAATGAGCTGGCGTTACGAAAATCGCGTCTGTTTGAGGAAGGCATTCATGTTTTAGACATCGAAATCTGTATTCGAAAGCTAAATCAACCAGAATTATAATACTTTTTAGTACGTTCTTGCGGCATTTCTGTTATAAAGTGGTATAACAGTGTCAACAGTAGTGCATCTACCTATAAAATTATATCGCGCGGGCTGTATGTGTGCGTGGCTCGACCATACGCGCCGCCAGCCACCACAAGCAAACTCGACAAGACGCACTAAGCCGGTTTAGTCGGGGTTTGCGTGCAGTTTGCATTCTCTTGTGTAGATAACTAGTATACTTACTCATTTTATTGTCGTTGTGACCAGAACATCCTCTAACAGAAATTATCATTTAAATTTAGAAAAGCTTGATCATTCAGATGCCACTAATTACGTTCTAGATTTTTTTTCTTGGCCTTTTTAAGTATTCTGCACTTTTATTACTTACTTCTTTATTTTTATAAATATTCGTATTAAAAAAGCTAGTAGATTCATTCCATGTTAGTGACATGTAAATGAGCCATCATGTGGCTAATTTACTGAATAAATATCTTGAATTTTAAACTTTTGAATTCAGGTATCCGGGTATGGACCAAAAAGTTGGCCACGCTAACGCACTCAAAAAAAAAACCGATGTGACACGAAAATTAACCATACAAATTGTAGAGATACTTTTCGTCGCACAACGGAACTTTTTTCGGCTTCGTTGTTTGTGTGGTTAACTCCTCTCTCAATGGTTGGTAAATGTCAAATATTTCACGATTTGTTATAAACTGCATATTTGATTATTCGAACGTGAATTAATTCATTATCATGGTAAATATTTGAGGAGTTTTTAGTCTAAAGGAACATCCAGTTATTTACAAACTAGCACCATAATCTGCCGTGTCATGACAAAACACTGTAAAATGAAAAATGCTATTTTTCAGAAATCGCAAAAAACGTTTTTTTTCGTTATTTGGCCGTAAAACTGTGAAGATTCATCCGATGTTTATAACATTTTGACAAAATATCGATAATGTTACTCTTATAGTATACAAATCTCAAAAAAACTAATTTTTAAATTCTTTCTTTTATTTAAAAGCCAAAACGTGTTTTGTTGTGACATAATTTGGTAATAACTAATCTAATCGTCGTGAAAAAACATTGTAACTATCATATTACAGTGTTTTGTCACAACAAAGTACCGTTTTTATACTTAAGTTTACGACAAAACACTGTAATTATCATGTTACAGTGTTTTGTCATAAGTATGAAAAAACATTACTTTAAATTTTAGTTATTGGTAATATTAACATACCATCAAAGTCTTCTTAGACCAGACTTGACCAAACAAGAATTATGTTTATGCCAAGATTAAATACTATTTTGAAGTTTAACCTTAGATAACAATTCCGTGTATTGGAGTGGCGACGATCGTTCGATGCTTTCCCCAAATACGGTAACGGGCTCAATTTGGTTTATTTTAGACTATTGGCACATCTAAGTCCATACAGTCTGTATTATCAACAAACTCCCTTGTTGTGCCATTATTATCAAGTGGATATGCAACGAAAGCTGGTGAATGCGACTCAGTATCATCGGATAAACGTTGCACGTCGAATTGGCTTCCTGGTTTAAAACTGTTATTTGGCATAAGTTGATCGCTGCTTTTATCTAGGATAGTAACCTGTTGGGCGTGATCCGACGAAGGTAGACGTTGTTTAAAAGTGTAATTGACATCCATACCTGCTTCATCAGTCGAGCTGTTTGTGCTAGGAAAATCCGATACAAAACTATTATGAGCACAGGTGGTTGGAGAAGGTACACTGGCTTTGGTAACTAAATGACTGTTCATTTTGGAAAAATTCACTGACACATTTAAGCGACACTCTTTCTTTCCACCTTTTCTAAGATTGAAAATCAATTTATTCCGTTCTTTACTAATTTTCTGATATTTTTATCACGGACAAGTTAAAAACGCGTGAACCAGCGATGAATTCCCTGTGATCTACTAAGTAATGTTTACAAACAATCGCCTCACAACCAAAACACTCACTCACTTCAAGGGTGAATTGCGGGATTGATACGACAAAACACTGTATCTTAAGGTAAAGTTCGCCAAAAACCGTCAGTGTTGTTTTGGCAAAACACTGTATTTGGACATACAGTGATTAGTCAAAACAAGCCCTTATGCTTTAACAGTTGCAGTGTAATGCGCTTTGAAGTTTTTCATAGATTTAGGTACAAAATGAGTGGTCTGTTAGTAGGCATATATAAATATGGACCCGAAAAGCTCAATTATTGATGTTAGCACAAAACACTGTAACTAGTTACAGTGTTTTGTCATGACACGGCAGCATGCTGAGAGAACTTAATAGGTTGATTATTACGTTTCACTTGTAGGTATCTCTGAGCCGTGAGAAAAAGCTTGTATACATAAATAATTATAATTGATAGTGCAATTGCACTGAAGCAATGCAGTCCGTCTATGGCACTGTAATTAATTCTCCATGTAGTAAACCTGATTGTCTATGGAAATAGCAAGGTGTTGAGGAATTTATGGAGAGACTTGCAGCTTAAATTAGTAGACGTATCTTTGGTGGCAATTAGTAAAACAAGACACTATTTAGTTACAATTGAATTACTCTTCACATTGTACCTACAATGCAAAGCATAATGGACGATCTCTATAATTGCACAAAGCAATAAATCTTGGTTCGGATCATTTTGATTTGGGTAAATCACCAGATCATTATTATACATTACCTACCTACTTATTCATTATATTTATCCTTGATGTCAAGTTCTATGGTTAACACTATTCAATTCAACCTTTAAAATTGAATTCATATTTTAACAACAAAGATCCCAAGGTATTCCATAATTGGCCTTTTATTAAACATACATTAAATGTATGTTTAAATTTTAAACCAAATTACGTAATGCCAGTCTCAAAACGAATACTAAAGTAATTTATAATCTTCATCTCGTATCCAATTATATCTTCCACAGATTATAAAAACTAATTTACATATACAATTTTGAAAGCCATTCAATGTTTATCTATGGTACCCGATACATTGATTTTATCGTTATCGTAGACGATGATCGCATTCGCCCACGAATCGATATGTTATTTTTGTCACCGATCCCTTATCTCGATTTTTGTATCGATTGTTCATATATCTTCATCTCAATTATGATGAGTCATGCATGCCTGCGATACGAGGGCATTCGATCGACAACAAAAGGAGGGTTATAAATTTACAAGTCATTTTACATGTCAAAATCAGTGAAGTGCGTGTTGTAATACTCTCAGTACCAGCTTGTTCGTGGCGCAATGTTAAAAAACGGACAACCTGGTACAGTCCTCAAGCGTTATCTATAAATCGGCAACACAAAATCCAAACACAAATAAAATGCAAACGGGAAACAAAACCGGTTTCAATACATAGCTGTGCATCGAACGATCCGATTGTGAATATGCAGGCCTGCAGGCAATGAGTGCAAAAATCGAACGGCGGGAATGCGGGCTCAAATCCAACGGCTTAGTTTTAAATTAGGAATCTATTTACATTTGGAATTAAACGTTGCTCGGTTGTTTTGACGGTTTAATTGCCAGCTGATGAATTAAGCCCGCATTCCACTTGGACAATGTTATTGCCTGTCAGCTGGTTCAGCCCCTGCGGCACTGACGAGTGCGCAGACCACAGCGACCTGATCTTATTGAAGACCAAGCTATGCCACGCCGCGCTCCGAGGACCCTCCTCTGGCAACCCTGTCAAAATATCCAAACTCCATGACGGTGCTAAAGTTCAAGTAATAAATGCCAGAATCACCGCGAATGGTAATACCGCCTAGAACAAATTCATTAATGCTGACAGATAGAAATGTTCCCACCATCGGATTAGGTTTAGCAGAAATTAAGGCGCGCGAATTGAAACTAATAGTTTTCATTAAGAAACCGCAGCTGTGAGCATACAGGAATGATATAATTAATGGAAATAGAAAATGTAACTGATAATGTTCACAGCCGGCTCGCAGTCTGCGCGTTGCAAAAGTAGAACCTAGTCTAATAAATATCTATAGCCAACAACCGGTCCTTGAGCCCCTACGTACATCCGGCGGGACGCACGTAGGCGAACGCTGTCGCAAGTGTCGCTCACGAGTATTTACGAGCCAGGAATCCTCTCAGCTGTAAAAGCACTCAAAATGGCCGACCAGGAAAGTAAGAGGAGTGAATGAGGTTTTAAACCCGTAGAAGGCATCAATGGAGTAAAGTTGCGTGCGTTGCGCAACGGAGATGCAAATCGGCGCTACCACGCGCGGGCCCACTGCTATACTAATGTAAAGATGGCGTGCGATAGCTTACCGGAGAGTGGCACGTGGTTTTCTGAGCCGTGACGCGAGGCGCGCTGGGCGAACGGGCTGCGCAGAGACTTCGGGCTTAGGAAGAATCTTCTCCTGGTGTGAGGAGGCGTTGGACAGCTTTGGACTAAATTGGTGGGTTGTTTCGGAGGTTTCGGCAGCCGCATGGGGGACTGCCATTCTTCCTGCCTTTGAGGAGAAGGCGTGTACCGCTCCATAGCAGGCCTTCTTCCTTGGCTGTTCCTAGCGCAAATCGGACACGCCTCGTTCCTGAACATGCAAGCGTAGCATCGCTCGTGGCCACAGGTGTCGATCAGCTTTCTCTTTTTGCCCTTGTCAAAGGGCATGTTACAGCTGGGACAGTTGGTTCCTCCCGTCTCGCTCTCCAGTAGCTGCCTGATCGCCGCCAGATCTGCAACAAGGTTAATTTACTTTTAATGATCTATTAAGCTCGTTTAGTATGCAGGAGTAGTTGTCGCGGCATGCGTGGAAATCGATTTGCGTTAACGATCCTTCGCGTTATTCTAGCGAGGGATAATGATATAATTCCTGTTTGAAACGACGTATACTGTCATAACAAATTATACGCGTGGAATTTAAAATGGTACTGATTTGTTGTTTTATAATATAAGTATAATCGATGTGTCCTTACTTTGTCTTATGTGGTAAACTAGATTCTAACCTAAAAAATAATATTTTTTCATCAAATATACGTATAAAGCTATTACATTAAGGGCCTATTTCATAATCGACGAGTAATTATCCGCCATTTAAATGAGGCTCTGTTTTTGTCTATTTACAAGTGTGACAAAAAGAAAAGGGGTAAATTTATCTGTCAAATATACTTTACTGGTCGATCGTGTAACAGACGGTAAATATGAAAATTTGTGCGGATATTTGAGTGCTAGTCTTTCAATCGTAGGTACTTAAACGGTTAAACACTAATTAGAAGAATTTAGTATCACTGATGGTCCATGTAACATAGGACATACTGCAAAACCGCGTAACTGACAAATTTATGATAGACCAAACCTTACAGTCTTATTAAAAAGGTGCATTTTTCCTCTAATTTAAAATGTTACTTACGCTGTTTTGCATTTTCACCGACGATATTTCTTTCCGTTTTTTTTTGATAGTTTTTAAGTGAAAACTGGTTAACGACACCATGTACCAGTCACACAAATTGACCTAGTCCAAGCTAAGCGTTAGGCTTTTACTATGGGTACTAGGCAACGATGAACTTACTCTTACGCTTAAGACTTACAAACCGGGAATTGAACCTGCGACGACTAGTTTTATACGCCATTACCAAGTAAACTAACCATGTCAAGTCGTTAAAACTTTACACTCTCTTCCCTTGAACGAGATGCGTGTCTTCATGTCAACATTTCGTCATCAAGAGTTATGGAAAACAACTCACGAGGGTGTAAATCAACACTTTCAAATTAAGCGATCAGTAAATCAGCTGTGCAAACGGAGTAATTAAATGTGCGTTGCATCACGATGCAAGTGCAGTCAGGCTTGCACCAACCGCCTAGAGTGGTAAAAAGGTTGTATTACGCTTTAGGGTCTATATATCTTCTATGTTTAATGTCTGCCATGATTTTTAGATCTTTACTGTTTATTTATTTATTAAAGGATACACTGTTTAATATTTACACAACCGTTCCTATAATCTTATACGAGTACGCATATGTGCAATTCCGAGACAAATGCATACAGCACTCTTACACTAGTGCAATAACTTGATAGAAGATAACTTGGGAAATTCTGGGGTCTTAGTGAAAAAGTTTTATTTTGAAACTGTTCATTTTAGGATTTTTATAAATCATACCTAAGTTAACCTAGCGCTAATCTACCCACATCACAACAAATTATAACAAATCTGAAAAGTTTACAGTTCCAGCGAAATAAAATTATAGACAGAAAAAAATAAACAAACGGCTCCGTGTTTAGTTAAAGTGTAAAGTCGCCGTCAATAGAACTTGTGAACGATCTAAACAAATTAGTATTGATTGACACATAACCTAAAATATTCAACAAGCGGGTTTTTATTAAAAATAACGTATAATGAATAGTTATTTCATCCTAAACCAAATTTTAAAATAATGATCTAGTGTATAAATCGTTGCAAAGACCTCACTTGATCTTTAAAAGTACGTGATTATCGAGTAATCATGGTGAATTGGTTCGTTTGGCGTTGTTTACATCTTCTGCATGTTCTATTGACGGTGACTACAGACCCGAAGGGCCGAAACACAATTGTTGCATAGAAAAGGCTTCTTAAGCCGTTGTAAATTGTGAGACTATGTAGTTAGTGTAGCCCCGAGAAAGATAATTGCTTGATGTAAGTGTTGCAAGGTTTGTAAAATTTAACACCCTGTTATTTTGAAATGCGAATGTGTTTTAAGTATGTTTTTTTTTACTTTTGCTTATTCTTTATACAGCGTGAAACTTGATTGGTCTTTGAAATAATAGATCGTCGAAATGAGTTATTTCTTCACTTAATTTTATTTATGAACTCGTTGGTTGTTGTTTGGCGATAAAGTTAAATAATAAGGTCCTACAACCACTTAAGTTGACGAAACAAGTGTAATACGTGCCCATATGAGCAGTCACAGGCATTATCCTAGATTGACTATAGGCTACAGAGTAGCGGATTAAAACAAAAAAGAGGTTTATGTCCAACCTTTTTTGTTTTTTTTTTCATTTTCGAACTGGCTGGATACACTGCTCTCCAATCCACCAATTTGCCCAACATAATTACTTTTAATTACGTCCACGTAAGCGACCATTGATCGGAAGCGGGTATTTTTGGAAAGGTCACGAAAGGAAAGCGGCCAGCGCCCGCGCAGCGCTACGTGTCCCGTTTTGTTTACGAGGTGTATTTGCTTTTTAAAATATGTGCTTTTGAGTGTGTTTTATTATGATAATAAAGAAGGCTCAGCTTCCAGCAATTTTTAAAAGTTTTTATGAGTATTTATTCGATGGTGCAAATGTACAGGTTGTTTCAAAATTAATAACTTATGATTCAGCTGATAGTGTAAGGATAGGAACAGTAACAATATTTTTAGATGTAACTTGACCCTTGACCCGAGCTGGGAACCTAGACAAGATCGTAACGCTAACGTAAACAATTTTCGAAAACTGGAAAAAAATATGGATTTGACATAACCGCTCGACGCAACCGTCCGGCAACTTACGTCAATCCTAAACATTTTCGATAACGATAACGATCTCGCAATGCAACTTGTCTAGGGCCAGTGTTATGATCAAGGTGATATAGATTTCCATATAATGATTAATTATTATTAGGTCATGTTGTTGTGGTTTGGTCTTCTGTGTCTCTTATTCAACGTCAGATTTGCAACAATGGTTTCGAAATCGATCGGCAAAGCCAAACCGCGTATAAAACTTCTTAACAAATAATAACGTTAACGTTCAAATATGGAATGACAAATTGTTCATAAAAGCTCATTGCTACTTGAACATAATTCTCTCGTAAGTTTTTTGCGTTTAATCCGGTCTAGTTTCTCTGACTTTTTCGACTTTCACCTTATAAGAGCCTAATTACCTTTAAAATTAAATTGATTAATTGATTCCATGTTTATTGTAAACGGACCTCAATAAATTTGTTTATTTATTGCTCCGTCGTTTACTTACCTCATGTAGTTTTATTTTATTGGTTTGTTTTTAAATAACCATTAAGTTAAAGTTTATTGAATTACGGTTAGAAATTACTTATCTATGGTAATAAATGATTCTACATGGATTGTAAGTTATCTATGGATGAAACAAATCTACTTAGTACTTTTTTTATAGTTGTTTTAACGATTTGTAGGTAATTAAAATTTGAACTCTGTGCATAAACAATTAAAGTCGGTTTTTTTAGAGTTTTAAAAACTGCAGAATATTGCTCATTCCATTTTCTAGATTTTCAACATTACTATGCAAAAAGGCGTAGTAAACTCATGCACAGTTTTTAAGTTTAGGTCACACACGTTTTTTTTAATTAACATTTTTTATTAATATTCCAAAACTTAACACTGTTTATATTTTTCTGTAACTCTTAAGAGTTTCTTAAGAAACGCAATCAATTGTAATGAACCAACAAATAATATCCAAAAGTAATTAAATACAATCACAATTAACCTCCAGTCGAATAGTGTTCTCAAAAAATATAATTTCACATCAGACATTAGACAAATCCAAAACAACATAGAACAATAATAATGACCGTTTCTTTTTAATAGATCACAAAAAATGGTTAACGACTCTAAAATTGATGAGTTCTCGTAACGTTTTCAATGCCGACCTTCCCAATTGCCATACAAATCCGACACTTAATCGAGTTCATGGCATTTTATGTACACAGAAAATTATTCGAAATTCCTTTAGAGCGTGACCTAGAATTACTTGTATAAGGGCAAAAAAACACATTACCCTGTGAACAACTCTATCACTATCAAATTAGAGTGTAAATTTGAATGATAGAAGGTGGCAGAGTTAATTTTGCCTTTACTGTTTTCACATGCTAATGTTTTTTTAGTCGTAGCGAATTATATGAGTCAGCGTCTGAATAGCCAGACAAGACCTCGTACCACGAGACTCTAAACGACAGATGAAATTGATATTTTACTAACGAAAATAATATCTATTCATAATTTTTAAATTGGGATTGTTAATATTTTTTAAATTACTCTAATTTGAAAACCATCTCGAGGAAAAGGGTTTTTAAGCTTTTCTGCATTATTAAGTTTTGAAATATTTATCTATTCCGGACATTTTGACAAAAGTACATTCGACCTTTGTTTGACTTTCGTTTTTGTCTCGTGTTGTGCTTGTCCTAGGTGTATCTTACGGGTTAAGTGAAAACCGCTTGAAATAGTATGTTTTATTACAATCACTTTTTATCATTATTATGTCATTTAATTATTGTTATTTTATTAGAAAATGCCAACCCAAAGGCCATATAGTAAGTCGGCCCATACATCGAATGGGCTCGGGGATTTTTTTGTCAGTACCTCTTGTAATGAAGAATATTTTAGCCGAGTATGAACATCCTACTTGTAATAGTTTTTTTTTAAATGTTTGTTTTTTCTGGATGTATTCAAGCGATTTGCTTCAAATTTTGAGATGACGTTCTTTAGATAGATTTGCATCGCCACTAAAAAAACGAATACTAGTTATCGTATAAAAAAAAAGAAAAAAAAACCAACTTAAAAATAATCATTTTTTTTATGTGGTTATGAAGTGTGGTCTCACATTCTGCTGAGTTTTTGTAGGCAGTACCGTCTGGAAAATTTTGATATTTAGGCAAGTAGCAGGCCAATGTATGGCCTATTGTGAGAAAAAAAACTATGGATGTCACTACTTCATAACCACATAAAAAAAAATTATTATTTTTAAGTTGGTCTTTTTTTTCTTTTTTTTATACGATAACTAGTATTCGTTTTTTGGGTGGCGATGCAAATCTATCTAAAGAACGTCATCTCAAAATTTGAAGCAAATCGTTTGAATACATCCAGAACAAACAAACATTAAAAAAAAAACTATTACAAGTAGGATGTTCATACTCGGCTAAAATATTCTTCATTACAACAGGTACTGACAAAAAATACCCGAGCCCATTTGATGTAAGGGCCGACTTACTATGGAAACCCGGCTATAGCCTTTAAAATAATGACGTCATCCATAAAATTTCTGCTAAATAATAAATATTAATGAAATTGGTCTCTTAAAGTTACCTATTCTTTCAAATTAGAGTGTTAAAACCGTGAGTTATTTTTTTTGGTCTATCCCAATTGGTTGCAACGTTCGTGGTACAGGTTGTAACACTTAAAAGTGAATTTCCATAAATGATACGCGGTCGATTAAATTACGCATTGACCGTAAGGCTAAAGATTTAGATACTATTTTAGTTTGGCACTATGTTTTGAGACGGTATAACAGTTTTTTATTCGACTACCGTATACCCCACGTGGTTTACTTGTGTATAAAATTGCTATAGTTAGAATAATTGATGCGATTATAATGACTCGGTGTAAGTATTGATTCGATACGTTCCTCGAAATGGTCCATCAATCAATGGTTATTCTCAAACACGACTAAGGCAGGTCGAGTTCTGCGTTTAATTTAACTTGAACTCTGCGGCCTTAGCTAGTCAGTCTTAGCATTTGTCCCTTTTTGATGCATATGCAGGTGCAAAAGCGATGAAAGAGTATAAGAAATGCGTGCATGTATTAAAAAGCTAGTTCTTCAAAGCATCCTGACTGACCAGTAAAATTTGATACAAATCTAACTAAAAAAGCTCGTTTATAACTCCCACTGGTTAACATTTTAGAATAACAGCAGAGGTCATTGTATAGTGGTCATTGTCATGTTTGAACTTTAATCAAAATATACAGTATGAAGAAAACAAGGTGACAGCAAAACTATTGGTCCGCCATATAAGATTAATGACTTAGACCGTATTTCAATGGATTAAAAACTATTTTTCAATGATAAAGGGGCTAAGTATAAGCTAATGATGATGATCTTTATACTGGGATCATTGAACTTGGAAGTGTCAACTTAAAGTTCAGCAAGTGTTTGGAGAGGTCATTTTGTATTTTGACAAATTGTAGGAAACAATTCATGGATTTAGATAGATAGTTTAAATATAAGATTTAAGAAAGCAGTTTAACATTTAATTTACCAAAATAAGTGCATATTATTAAAAGTTGTTTTTTTTTTTTTTTAAACCTGATAAAAATGCTAATCATTTCAATTAAAGCCGCGAGAATATGCCTAGTCGTTTGTTAGTTTCTACTTTTTAAATTAAAGGAAGCAAAATATTAACAGAAGATAGTTCTTAAATTAACCTATCATCCCAAAAAACAAAATTTATTCTTAATTGAACATTTTTATATGTATACATACATGTATGTTGCGGCTTTATCGCAGTTGGATAAAAATGACTGTAGTTGTTTAATAAAAATCATCAGATCATGCGGATTCCAATGTTAGCCAGGGGTCAGCGGGAACGGTTAATTACTTTAATTACCTTCGTTCCGTCGCTGAGTCAGTTGATTACCATATGCGTTAGTTTAATTACCGTGTTTGTATGTTGTTAATGTCTAATACTTTACAGTGTAGTAACTGCACCGGGTAATATTAAGATCTGGGTGCCCTGTAATTTTCCGTGTCCGGAAAAATGATATAAATTACACTACAAAATTGATTTATGTAATTAAAAAAAAACTACACTCCTTTTAAAAAAAAAGGATTTTGTATGAGGAGAACATCCTGTATATAAGATTGCATAAAATTTATGAAGGCCTATTTAAGTAGAGTATGTAATTTTATTTCTGGACAATATTTTGTAAAATATAGCCCAAGATAATTTAAACGTAGTAAAGCTTTTATAAATTACAATTTATTAGTATTACATACGTACATACCTTCACGCCTTCATTCCCAGAGTGGGGTAGGCAGAGCTACAGAATTACCAACAACTCTAAAAACTTGTTGATAACTCTGTAACCACAATTTGCACAATTAGGCTAAGATGTTTAACAGTGTATATTAGTGACAGGTAGCAAGCCCATCGCCTAACAGTACTACAAGCCTTTATTCCCTTAGTCGCCTCTTACGATTTCCACGGGAAGACATGGAGTGGCACAATTCTATGCCGGCAACCACACGGCAATTTTTTTTTATTAGTATTTTTGTAAGTAAATTAATCCATTCACACCTAAGTTATCAAGTTAGTCTGAAAACCGATAACTCACGAACTACAGGGCGATCTCGCTCGAAGTACCTAAAGGACAAAAAACATAGATCAATTTTGACATGCTTGTGCCATTTGACGGATGCAAATCTAGATCTCACCTGTCACGATGATCTATAGATCCGAGGAGAGATCTAAAGGGCAGCGTACATTGCAGACACTACTTTAAAATTTATACATGCACTTGGTTCTAAATAAATTTTGTTTCCGTTGGAACTATACAGCTTTCAAAATAGAAAACAGTATCAATTAAATTAATTAAATTATTTTTTGTAGAGCTTACTTTATAACCTCCCGCTGTTTCTCTTCGCAGAAGCAACACTATGCAAGGAGTATTCAACAAGAACTTAATTAACACTCCTAACCAACTTAAACTTTTTTTGTTGCATCGTAGTGTTTAAATGTCATTGTATTTATAATGTAGTATGATAATTAATGGCAAATACTAATGAAAATCCTGTCTAGCGGTAAGGCTGTCATAGTTAAAGCTGTCCACTGGCATAGCCTGGAGAAACGGTAATTAATATAAGTAATTATGTAAATTAAATACAACTACAAATACTAAAGTAAACGGAACATCTCTTTGCTGTCAAGTGTAGTATAATCGTTAATCGTATACATTAAAACTACTAGTATGTAATTTCTTAGCGAATTCCATTCTAAAGCTTCCTTCACACTTAGAGTAGGTTGAATTTATACGTCTTGTATTACTAACAGGGGGATGGAGTGTTTAATAATGAAAAAAAAACATAAAGGGTGTCTGAGAAATAATTAATTTTGATTGAGGAATTAAGAAAGATAAATCATAGTGAAAAAGTCCTGACTTTTTGATTTATTAAAATGTAAAAAATTAATTCTTTGTTAATATTTACATTTGTAAAGTGCGTAAAAAGAATCAGTTAAATAATTAAGTAACGGAATGTTAACTATAGCTTTTAAGACTCCCACGATGTAAAGGAGTCAGTCACAAAAACAGTTAACCAAAACACGTTACACTTTAAAATCAGCGATGACGGATTTATATCCAAATAAATACAAAAAGCTCTCAAAGAAAACAGTAGATTATGACTTTACTTTAAAAGGATACCTCTTACAATAATTCCTAAACTACGAAGTTTAAATTACAAATGAAATACATTTGTATCTTATTGAGGTAATTAATTACAAGAATTAAAAAAGGTATACCTACTTAGACCATTTAGTTAACGTGAACAAATTTGACAGTTATTATTTTACTGTGTAAAAAACGAAGTTCAGGAAAAGTTCGTATTTGTCCATTTGTAAAACGGCCTATTTTTTTTTGAGGCAAGAAAAAGATAAACATGCTCACAGACCATCCTGATAGTAAGAGTTATCTGAAATCCATAAATATTTGCATTCTCCAAACTACAATCCCAGGACTGCAATCCTAAGACTGCACTGTGTTGCCAAACATGAGGACTATGATCACCAGTCTTGACCCACATCAGAACACAAAAATGTGATCACCCTGTACAAGGTCTTCTTAAAATTACTGGACTATAAGTAGTTACAAATACTTATACAAATATATAAGACTTATGTAGGTGGCTTCTAAGCCACCTTACATATACCCATCAGGTTTTAATTACGTATAATTAATGAACATGCTTCATAGCCAATAACCATTGACATAAATCGCTATCACTCATAAATAAGGGGCAGTGAATATTTATCACGAGAGACATCGCCATTTATTTAAGGCACAGTGCTCATGGGTAAGTAATGCCTATTATCTGAGAAAAAAACGAGAAAATATAAAAAAACTTTGCGACGTTATAAAAGAGTTTTTTAAGTTAAAAAAGAAGTAAGTAAGTACCTAATATATGGGGTAATTTAACTTTTAGATGCCGACGCAGCAAAAATATACATTTATCATCACGTAAAACATCATTTTAAGCGTAGGTAAGAGTGTACTGGAACAAGTTTTTTTTTTTTACAAAAGACATGTACGCGTCTGCGATAAATAAAATACAAAGTTAATTAAATGGTAAGCTTTGATTAACTTTTTAATAAAAACTGTTTTTTTTAAGATTTCAACATCAAATCTAATCAATAAGGTTTTTCTATAATCATTTCGAATCCCACTAAAAAATAATCAGCACAGCTATATAAAGCCATCAATGCCATCATCTCATCGCTGATTGGCCGTAAAAATACTTGCTTGATTTGCTGCATTCAGTGCATTTATTGACAATTCGGGCTTACAAATTGGTTACTTTCTACAAATCATTCTGAAACTTATACAACGGAACACAAAATTCAAATTGACTTAACGTATTAGTTTAAACTAGAAAATTAATAAAGTAACTCTTATACTGTAACTTTTAAGATACAAATTGCTCTGGCTGTCTCGTCTTTGTGGTATATCGGTGATATGGTCAATACTTCGTTTTAAAGTTGCATAATAGCACTATGTCTAATTTTGACATCCGATGGACGATTTGTCAAAGAATATTTGATCACAGAATGGATAGTCAATAGGAACGTAAGTCTTAGACTAAGTTACAGAAATTCTGAGATCTCAGGGCCGTATTAATAAACTGATATCGACTGTAAAGATCGTCTCAAGATGCGTCAAAAATGACAGTTTTGGAGTAACGTTTACTTTGACGAATCTTTTGACGGCCATCTCAGCATGATGAGTTTGACACACAGGTCTTGGATAAGATGCTCGATTTAAAATACACGAAAATAACTATGAAATATATTAAGCACCGATATAATCGCAACGTGGTTACAGAATTATCAACAACTTCTTTAAGAGTGCTTGGTAATTCTGTAGCTCTGCCTACCCCACTCTGGGAATGAAGGCGTGAGTTTATGTATGTATGTATGTATAATCGCATCCTTCGTCTTTCAGAGCTGATATTTTTTAAACGCCCTAACCAATTTTCATACAATCTAGCTAATAACCATACTGATTAAACAAGCTTTTATTTCAAAAATAGCTCTATTTCCTGCATTTTTATTCACCGAACGATGAAAAGTAATCACGGGGCATGAACAATACTAGAAAAAGAATCGCAGATGTGTTCACGGTCTTGGAGGTTCTGAACTCCTGGTGAAAAGGTAACTGAACATCCTCATCTGAATGATGACATAGAGCTGGTCTACAGCTTGGCAAACTGGTTTCCTCCAAGGATTTGACTTGAAAAAATAAATTCAAACACGTTATGTTACCCATTTGAAGATGTTATATTTACAGTCTGTTCCATTTCTTCTTTTAATCTATGCCCCATGCTGCGCATGAGTTTAAAAATCGTTTGACAGGCGTGGGCGTGACGTGCACTCGGCGTCGAACCGAGTAAACATCGGGCTATTAACTTCGTTATTAAGACGTCTATGATCAAGACTCCATGCGGAGCTGAAATTGTACGCCACTGGGAAATTTGGCATTGAATGTGAGGAGATGTTCGTGGGAACTCTGTTTTAATTGATGCTATATGGTTTGGACAAATTAGTTGGATGAAGAATGTAGAGTAGAAAGGAGTATGTTAATGATAGTAGCAATGTGTGAAGAAGGTATGTATGTATGATGACACTATTGCGCAAAACAAAAATAAAACGATGAAAATAAAATGTAAAAAGGTGAAATTATCTCACTAAGTGGATCTCTTCCAGCTAACCGTTGATAGATTGAGAAAAGGGAAAGGTTTTGTGAAATAAGAAAAAAACATTCAAATATCTACACATATTTAAACTTACATAAACCACATATATAACTACATTTATGTAATAGAATATTTGATACAATACGTAGGTAGGTACACGGAAAAAGCATTGGTTGCTTCTTGATTTGGACTGTAGCCTAACAAGACATAAGATATATCAACTGAGATGCTAGTTGTATCGCCAAACTACCTCGCTGTTGGTTACTACCAGCTTTGTTCGATATAATGATTATCTTAGCTCTTTATTATTTATAAGTTAATTTAAAGTTTATTTCACTACTTTAGGTGTTCTCTCAGTCAACTACAGAGAATAGTTGAGCTTGGTGCAAACATCTCACCAAGCACTTTCAACTGTTTATTCAAATTTCAAGTCTGCAAAAAAACTCTTTATTGGTATTTTTTTTAAAGTTCGGTACTCTTTTGTTGTTGTTAGATATGACAAAATATTTGAGATTTAGTACCTGTAGACTGGTCGTTTTAATTTTAAGTAGCTGTTTTAGAAAAGTTTCTTTTAAATATATTATTTCCTTCCATCATCCCACCAGATTCCTTACGTTTTACGGTCAATTTCCGTAGAAAGGTGATAAAAATAAAATGCGGTTAAAGTCACGTTGCCAACGACTCGATATGGGGTATGTTTTGTATGAAAATCACTTAGCCGGGCACTGTAAGCAATAAATAAGAAAATAAGGTGATCAAATAAAGTAGTGCTAACGAGACAGTAATTGCGATTTCTGTTATTTTCGTAAACACGTTTAACCTACTTTTATGCTGATTTGTAAGGAAGTGCACCATCTGTACGTGTACTATTAAATATTCTTTGGAAAGGACCATAGTATAAATGTAACAGTAGTTGGACTCTGACCCTTTAGGAGATTCTGTTACCTATTGCCACTCTGGCGCTAGGGTTGCGTCGATGTGCGTCGCTCGCGCAGACGCAACTAAACGTGGCAACGGCTTGGCCCCGACTAAGCCTGCTTAGTGCATCCTGTTGAGTTTGCTTGTGGTCGCTCGCAGCGCGTACGGTCGAGGCACGCACACATGCAAGCCACGCGATATTCATTTGTTTGAAGACGAACTACTGTTTATACTGTGTAAGAGTAGAGACAGTTTACAGATTTACTGACTCGTTATTGCATAAAGCCGTCCAATATATCAACCGTTATTCCGTAAAAAGCGTTATGCAAAACTGAAGCAGATCTGGGTGTTTCGAGCGTATCCAATTGCAGGGTGAAAGTGTACGGGGTGGGGTGTGAGTGTTAGGATATGAGCGTAGGTGAAAGTATTATCCTGGAAGCTTAAACGTGTAAAGATAACGTGATGTAAAAAATATCGAATAAAAAAATTGATGCTAGAAAATATGGTTTTCTTCACAATTTTTGGAAGCTTTTAACTCGTAGTCTTTAAAACTTACGTTTGCGATAATATTAGCTGACTAATTAAATTTGCACATTATCTTTGATAAGACCCTATTTATTATATGTATGTTTAAAACGGTAAGATTTTTATATATTAACGTTTGAAATTATATTTCAAAGGAATACACTTTTTTTTGCCCTAAAATGTACGTTTTCGCCCATTTTAAGATCTATACTTGTGACATTTATTGAAAAGGTAATAAAATAAAAGTATTCGTTTGCCCCACACACTCACGCTGCGACCAACCGGCCGACAGCAGTGACAGCTCATTGACACATGCGGTTGTCAGGCAGAAAGTGTTGCCAACGGCAAGGCTTTTATTCCAGTATACTACAATACTACCTACCTCTATCTTATTACTGCTGTCACGTTCACAACATAAAAGTTTCCCATGTGTTTACCTATGTTTTTTGTCTGTTTCCTTCACGAATTGTAGTACTGCTGCTTGTAGTAATGTTAGGCGTTGGGCTTGCCACCTGTCACTAATACACTGGGAAACATCTTAGCCTACTTGTGCAAAATGTGGTTACAGAATTATCAAGAAGTTTTAAGACTTGTTGGTAATTCTTTAGCTCTGCCTACCCCACTCTGGGAATGAAGGCGTGAGTCTTCGTGAGACGATCTTATTAAGAGCGAGTGAGAGAGAAGTAATAAACCGAAGCCTCTTCTAAGTGCTCACAGACTGTAGGTACCTAGAGGAATTAATATTAAAGATTTTTAAAATCTTTCTCCTATGACTTAGACCGCAAAGTGCAAGGTTCGATTGAACCCCATGGTACCGCCGTCGCAAATAATTCCACTTAACACTAAACCGATAATCGTAACTCGGTCGCAGCGATCGTGACTAACTTTTAACAATTCGTAAGCGAGGCGGTACTTGCGAAACTCGACGTTTCCTGATACGTCAGAGAAACAAATGTAATTTAATTGTTTTAGTGACATGACTCGATGTATGAATGTGGAAGAAGCGAAAGAGATTTGACAGGATCATAGCAGGTGGAAAGAAGTGGTCTCAGCCTACCCCTCTGGGAAAGAGGCATGATTAATGTATGTATACATACATACATACCTTCACGCCTTCATTCCCAGAGTGGGGTAGGCAGAGCTACAGAATTACCAACAACTCCAAAAACTAGTTGATAACTCTGTAACCACAATTTGCACAATTAGGCTAAGATGTTTAACAGTGTATATTAGTATTGTGTATTAATGTATGTATGTTTTAGTGAATTTTGTATCTTCATTGATGTTGTAGGATACAGTTTGTTTAGGACAAGGCTATGGTAGATTACTGACTAGGGTGGAATGTGTAAAACATTTTCAAATTGTAAAAAAAATCAAGTGCCAGTCGTACTCCAGCACCTAAGATTGCGCTGGCGCACCGTCAACTCACACTTGGCCGGATTTATTATTTAATGTTTATCTATAGGGTATATGTATAGGTATAGGTAATATGACGACGAATGTTACGTTTGTTTGTATTTCCGTTTTTACGATATAATAAAAAAAAGAAGCTTAAAAAAACTTGAATAGGAATCCGCCTAATTATAACAGGTTCAAAAGGTACGGTGGTTTAAAGCTAGGACAGACGGACAGACATACAACGTAGGATTTGTAGTAGGGTCTTGCTTGATGCCCTTTGGGTACGGAATCCTACATTTAAATTCCTTCCTTTCTAAGACAACCGTAAATAAGTTTTATTTAAAAAAAAACACTTTCCAGTGTAAACCGGCTACTCAGTATTTAAAAGCAGCCAAAAAGTACTCTAAAAACGTGGGAAACACAATGGCGCCCAAGAAACAAAATTTACGTCGCACGACTAAAGTCGCTCACAAAATATCTCATTTAACAAAACCCTCGCAAATCACGGAATAAACTAACTTAAGTGTAACTTGCATGATGTAACGAACACTTCGCACGTTTAAAAGTCGAAAACAAACGAATTAACATTCATCCTCCGGAATTTTCAACCTCATTTCAATGCACCAAGAGTTACTTTAGATTGGCTTTGTTAGTAAACTTGTAGCTACTTAGTTTCAAACGCGCGTTTTCCAGAAGATTCCAATCTGCCTCAATCGTGAGGACAAATTCGAACATTCGCACGAATTCTTACGACAGCGCTTCGTGTAAGTTCGTGCGATGGTCGTCGATGCTATCGGGCCGATCGAGTGATACTAAGATGTAGGATCATAGTAGCGCTTTACGTGTTATTGTGTTTTTTTTACCGTTTTGGCAAATTATGAAGTAGAAAGTGCATAAAATACAAAATAACCACAGTAAAAATCTAAATCAAAATATATATTCAGTAAATGGGCTACATACGGACTCGGTAATATAGAGAGCTGCGGAGAAGAAGCGCCGCAAGAAACTCCAGCAGAAGCTGATTTTTGCAAACACAAAATACAATAATACTTAAAAGTAAGTTACATTACACAAAAACAAAGTAGGTAACAAATAAAAACAATACAAAGGTTAAATACAAAAAACTAAAACTTATGACAAGGAGAACAACACGACGTGGTCACCTGACCTAACCTAACCAAAACCCCATCAAAATTATCCTTTGATACTTAAAGCTGTATGATAGAATTTAAAGGGCTCTATTCCATTTCGGCTAAACCTTATCGTATTGTCAACGCTATTTACTCTCATTTACTTGACATAACTATACTTAGTCATGTTACCATATGGACCTTATTTATATGTATGACAGTAATGGCAGCTAAGTTAAAAAAAGACATGTCAAAAGAAACATGGTTTTACCGAGTGGAATAGAGCTTTCTTATTCATAAACGTAATTGTTAAAACGTGCTTAAAGTATGCTTTGTCGTCATCTGTCATTATGACATTAGCATCTAACCAAAAGTAATAAAGCATACTTTAACTAAAAGTAGGTAAACAAAATTATGAAGCGATAAAACATTGTTAGATACATTTATGACAAGTGAAACAAATGAAATGAAAATTTCTAGCCTTTTCTAGTAAGTTTTAATACCGGAATATCTATAAAAACTTGAAAGTTCTTAGGCAATAAGTAAGCAATGTTCAAAATTAAAGATGATTTACGGCTTAAAGCATGAGCTTAACAACTCGGTAACTTGGTTAAAGGCATCAACACACAGTAAATCAGAAAGCTTGCTCTTTAGCGAAGCCGTAAACCACGTTTAAACAGGTGTGGGGCAACACTTAAAGCTCGCAAAAGCTAACATGAGCTTTGGCACGATATTGATAAGTAAAGGGCAGTTGCTTGAAAATAATGAAAAGGTTCGCTACTGATTGAAAAGTTATTAGACTTCAAGAAAATCTCTTCCATCCCATTCCGTCATGTATATCTTGTCTCTTGGAACTACTAGATAAAGCCTCTGGACACTTTCTATCCCCAAAAGAGAATGTCTATGGTACTCTGGCACTCTTATCCTTTAACTTACCGCCAAGCAACAGTGTTCGCATTGTTGTGTTTCGGCGTGGGGATAAGACAACGGGTGAAATTACTAGCATAGAGACGTTCTTTTGCGGGTGATAGGACCTTGTGCATAGTCCGTCCGGATCGCTACCACCATATTATTAACCTACCGCCAAACAGCAGTGTTCGCATTGTTGTATTCCGGTTTGGGGATAAGACTGCCGGCGAAATGACTAGCATAGAGGCATTCCATCTTAGTCCTCAGGGTTGGCAGTGCATTAGCAGTCTTGTGAATGCGAATGTCTATTGGGTCACAGTTTCCACTTACCATCAGGTGGCCTGTGTGCTCGTTTGCCTTCTCTATGCCATAAAAAAAACGATCTTAATCCTCAGGGTCGGCAATATATTTGCGGTCTTAAGATTGCATTCTTAAGATGGTAGTCTTGAGATTGAAAATCTCTATAGGTGCCCTGTGTGCTTGTTCTTCTTATCCATTCCAAAAAAAAAACTTTCAACAGGAAATATAATTGCCAAATCAATTTACCAGCTAGTCCTTTAATTAGCAACTTCACACTTCACTTAAATAAGCGTTTCCTGTGTTAATCGAGGTTACAATCAGCACTCGTTGAGAGCTAAGTTTAATCAAGATGCCCTTGAAGAGCAGAATAAACCGGGAGATTTTCTCACGATAGCTCAAACTGTCACTCGTTTACGAGAATTTGTAAAAACAGGAACCTTGTACACGACACGATTGCCTAGTTGTTTGTGACCCTGCCTACGAAGCTAGTGGTCCCGGGTTCGATTCTGGGTATGGGTAAATATTTGTGTGACGAACGCGATTATTTGTTTTTTAGTGCAAAAAAAAAAACAAATTGCGGACTTAATGCCAAATGGCACTCTCTGCTAGTCAACCAAATACCTAATCATACAGAAACTGTCAAAAGCGGTGGTGCACAGAAAGAAAACATAAATCAAAGCAAAGAACATCATTTACAAAGTAATACTTTATGCAAAAAGTCCTACTAAAAAACCGGGCAACAGCATGGCGTGTCGGACCATGCTCAGTGTAGGGTTCCGAAGCCGTTACTACAAACAAATTAGACCTCGCGACAAACTTAACTTAAGTCACGGTCAGTTTAGTAACACCGCAAATAAGTTTTCGGTAGGTATAAACATTTAAACTGTTTGTACCTCAAGAACCACTGAAGTCTACTTAGTAGTAATAGTTTTCTTATTAAATTCATTATATCGTTGCTTCCCAAGAATAGTGACACAAAGCAAAATAGGTTAATTTTGAGTAATTGATACAGATCGCCACCACCGTACCAATACGCCACATTTTAAAGCGATCTGTTTGTCACTATTCTTGGGAAGCAACGATATGTGCTTTCATTTAAGATATTTTTCAGATTTTTTGTATTTGTAGTTTTGGCTGTAAGGAGGGGAGGGGGACAGTTGACTCTAACAAAAATTAGCGCTTAAAAGCTGAATATTCCATAAACGGATACCTCAATCGAAACATTGTTTTGCCAAACCCACAATATTTTTATTCAAGATTTTAGTTACATTGTTGGCGTAATTAATAATGTATATTTATGCCAAGTTACAGCTTTCTAGTACTAAGAGTATCTGAGCTAGGCTGCGGACGGACGGACGGACGGACATGGCGAAACTATTAAGGGTTCCTAGTTTGACTACGGAACCCTAACAATAAATAACATTAGGTAAATAACACAATTTCATTCTGAATCTTTGATGTGTTTTTTACAAACAACAAACAAAACCGCACCCATCAAGTGACTTACGTAATAGTATAGTTAAAATAGCGCAGTTGTTCAAGTTGCATTTAAATTATACTGTTTAATAGGACAATTAAATAAGGCAGCTAATTGCTAAGGTTTTATTGAAGAATCACGACTGGAATAACTACGATTTCTCACTTTCGTATTTTTATCCAATTGCATCTAAGATCTACTTAATCCATGGTTATGTGTGTTGAATGACGAATTTCAAAATGTTCGGTATCGTTCGATTGGTTTTTAAGAAAACTATGTCATTTATAATGGTTATTTATTATCTTTGACTTACAAATTATGAAACCGCCACTTTTTAAACCAGAATAAATATCAGCGAGAAAATCTCACACTAATTTATTGAATCTCAAACTTAGCTTTTTGGTTTGTACTATGGATATTAGCCGATCATAAATGATTTTTATCAATAAATGATTGTATTAACATAATTAATTAAAGTAATACTCACTTAAATACATAGAAAACATTTATTTGTATTTTTAGGTTGTTTAATTTAGTTTGCACCGTTTGCCTATTTCTATTGTGTATTTTTAACCATCTCTGTAAGGTCTGGAAGCGTCTCGTTTCTATGTAATGTTTACTTTTTGTATATCCGTTCCTTGATATTATGTAGTGCTCAATAAAATGTTTTGTATTGTATTTTATTGCAAAATTTCCAAGACTCAACTCATCACTACTCTAAGACTCTGTTGATATACCTACCTGAGTCTTTATCGCTAACAGTCGTAAGTGATATCAGCACGAGGTCCAACGGTACCACAATGGCGTTGCCCTCCGTTCACACGCCCCGAAATCCACGCGAAATGTCACAGTCGAGGATGCTAACCGACGAAACAACGTTACGTTTACGTTATCGCTCCAGTAAATTAGATCCATTGTATTGGACAAACCGCGGGGAACGTCAATAAACGTCTGTGACTCCGAAACAATGGGGATAATCTCTTGATGTGGGTTTTTATGAGGTCAACGTCTTTGAGACCTAAAGTTAGAGTGACAGTGAAGGAATTAGTTAATGCTGATGAGTAAGAGCGAGCAATCAGCATCAAAGAAATACGGAGCAAGATTTTGCTTGGCGGGTGAAACCCGTATTGAAAGACCGTAATATTTGTAGTGGTGTAATTGAGTCTAGATCTAAGACTGTTCTCACTGTGCAAAATTCTTAGGAGGGAAATATTATACGTTCTAGAGGAGGCTTGAGGAGGAGGTTATACGTTCCACTGTATGTTTATTTTAATGTATATGCACCGATTTAAAAAAAACATTTATATACCATTGTCACCAAATCTGAATCTGATGAGGGTATCAGTGAGGAATTGAGAGAACTCCTCAAATACTGTAGGCAAATATATAGCGATTTTAGTATGTTTAGTAACAAGCAGAGCAAGAGATTCTAGCATTTGCATTCATAAAGTATCATTTGGTGAAGTGGAACTGATGATGAAGACCACAGATGGCCACGGGAACTCCTCAATGGTAACTATTTCAAGGGTGTCGATAAGATATCTCGATTAAGATAGTTGAGCGACTACAACGAAGAACCTTTACTTGTTTGAATATGACTATGACTTTCCCGCGGCGTTGCTTGCAGCGCGCTTGAAGCAACTTACAGTTTCATATCAACTAAGAAGTGGGACTACGTAACAGCGTATTATGATCACTAAACAGTGTAAAATAAAATAAATGTCTAATAAAGGTCTGCTTTTTGTTGAAAATATGGTAGTCGCCGTAACCTAATAGGTACTCTTAAAAGAAGTTATTTTTTGCGTTTTTGAAGGCGATCTTTTTTTTGTCCTAATATTGCTTTGTGTCATGCCGTGGTAACATACATACATATTTTGATTAGTATTTTTAGTACACAATAGGCAAGTCAATCGAGTAAACGCCAACCATAATGGCAAATAGAACAAAAATTTACGGATCAATTTGGGAGCAGAAAGTTCATCTCTGGAATTGCGGCTAACGGTAGCTTTAAGAAGTCTTTGGTTTTGTTGCTATTACCATCGAGCACCGTATTCTATAACTTAAATTACCATCATAAAGCTTGACCACGCGACGTAACAGGGCATGCATGCATGTAGCGACGTGTCGGGCGGAGACAGAGCCGTAATGAGCCTGTTCTAGTCCAGCAGTACAGCAGATACCGGGCCCGATACCGATTGTGTAACTAGTTAGGGAGGCTGCAGACGATAGATAGACGGTATTTAGAGTTGCTATTAGATACCGTGAAGTGGAGGACTTAAATTGGGATAGACCAAAAAAAATAACTCACGGTTTTTACGATCTAATTCGAAAGAATAGGTAATTTAAAGAGACCAATTTCATTAATTTTGCGTTTGAATAGTTTTGTTTTAATATCTTTATTTATTTGGCAGACATTTTATGGATGACATGATTATTTAAATTTGGGTTGGCATTTCCTAATAAATTACAACAATTAAATGATATCTAATGATAAAAAGTGTTTGCAATAGTGTAATAAAACAATACATACTATTTCAAGCGGTTTTCGCCTAACCCGTAAGATACACCTAGGAGGGCTTCAAGTTAAAAACGAAAGTCAAATAAAGGTCAAAAATAATTTTGTCGAAATGTCCGAAATAGATAAATGTTTCAAAAAATAATAATGCTGAAAGGCTTTAAACCCCTAATCCTCGAAATGGTTTTCGAATAAAAAATATGAACAATCCCTATTATTAAGTTGCATCAACAAGCCCTGCAGAGCTGAAGGGAGGTGGCAGACAATTATTGGTAAAAGGCTCTAAGATTCTTCGGAAGAGAAGTTGACCTAGAGGTTCTCATAAGAAACTAGCCAAGCCTACAACATCCACGGTTACACCATTGTTGTTTCTAATTTTAATTTTATCTAATGGCTTTCTCCCGTTAGGGTGTATTTCGCCAGTACCACGTCATATTACAGAAATAAGTCCATGGATATCACATGTAACAAGGACAATTGTTCGGTAAAAGAGTATTTTCTCTTTTGGACTAAGCAGCACATGGGGTTAGCTCCAGGCGTCTGGTCCTCATCTGCTCTTTGCATTGTAGACGCAACGGTTTTTAACCGTTTTTTTAGTGTCTTGGTCTTGGTTAGAATTTTGTGACAGTGAAAATTTTATTTTCTGTTTCTTATTGTTTTT
Organism: Acleris emargana; assembly: GCA_927399475.2. Taxonomy (NCBI): domain Eukaryota; kingdom Metazoa; phylum Arthropoda; class Insecta; order Lepidoptera; family Tortricidae; genus Acleris; species Acleris emargana. Next base: position 3,616,747 of record OV656847.1, read on the forward strand.
TTATATTTATATGGTTATACACAGCATATTTTAACGCATTAACGAAATCTCGTATGTTAACAAATAATTGATTCGCGTTTATTCTATTTTCTTTTCGAAACGCAAGAAGCTTGCAAGCTCCCTAAGAGCTTACAACTTACAAGTGAAGGCTTTCGCGCGTCCGGCTGGTACAACTTCCGGGCTTTTGTCCGGCAGTGTCCGCATCTGTTCGATAAAAACGTTTACACGGTATCGCTGTATCTCGGTACTTCGTTACGTGTAGCAAGATAACTAAGGATAGTTGACACTGTTGGGTTTTGGATGAGTGGTGGGTGGTAGAGGCTATTTGAGAGCATATTCATTTTGGAAGTGTCATTATTATTTAATATTTAAAAGCGTCCTTATTATGGACATAATTTTAAGAAACAACCTCGTTGTTAAAGAGCAGCGGATTAGAAAATATGTCGATCAATTTTCGAAAACGGTCAAATATGTATGGAATTATTGACATAAGCGCTCTACAATATGGACAGGGTCAGTTACTATTGTCGCCTTACAGCGGTAGATAAATGTGGACAAAGCATCCGCTACTATCATACATAAGTAAATAAATATCAGGGGACAATGTCACACCAATTGACTTAGTCCCAATTTAAGCTCTAGGCTTGTATTATGGGTACAAGACAATGATATAAATACTTACATAGAGAAATATATACTTAAATACATAGTTAACATCCATGACTCAGGAACAAATATTCGCGCTCATCACACAAATATCTGCCAATCAATTTACTTGCTAGTCGAAAAGTGACAGATCCAAACTAAATCAATACAGCGACGTTATTTTAGTTCATGCCAATATCTATATCAATAAAACAACCAGCTGCACCAAATTAGATAAATCTACTTTTAAAAACCACAGGAGAACTCGAAAATTTGCAGCGGGGTGAAGCGGCTGGCGGGCATCTAAAGTTAAATTTATATTTTGCAATGTCGAACTTTAAACGTTAAAACAGACGTATGTTTTTAAATTACAATTACAAACCTTTCAATACAGTAAAACAAACGATTACAACTAAAATACAATAGAATTTAACTACTTAATCAATTACGAAGCTCACTTTAAGCCTGCTCATTAAAATCCATGTAATTTAACAGAAGCCGAACTACTCTATAAGATTTGATTATGCATTGTCTGAGCTCTAAATAGATCAAGTAACGTGTTTCGCTCGATGCAGTGGAAAGCTATGATTTATAACGAACAACAGGCTGTGTTGACGTCATAGTGGACAGGTGAAGAACAGTAAGAAAACATTTAATTAGAGAAAAGAAAAATGTTGGGATGGATATACGAGTATGTATAAATAGATTCATGAAAGGTGTCTCGAGTTTTTTTTTTATTCGCCGTTTTGATAAATAAATAATATTTTGGGAGGAACAATCTTTAAAAAATATGTATCGCTTCCGCTGTCTGTTCGCTTAGATCATTAAAACTACTCAACAGATTTTAATGCAGTTTTCAGCAATATAAAGGGTAAGTCAAGACGAAGGTTTTTATTTATAATACATTCTGTTGTCAAAGAAAACTCAAATAAACCGAGGCAATGTGAGGGTGGGTCTCTAGTATGTTCTTAATTAAATACTTTTATATTCGGGTAAGAGTCATGACATCTTTCAACGAATTAATAAAATAGAGAAACTGGATTTAGTCTTATTATTATTGAAAATTAGTAAAATAAATAAATAAATTTGAGTACCTACTTAAATATTAAACAATTTGACTTCATCGTTAGAATAATTTTAAAACAATAATTCTTATAATGCCTTTATGAGCATACTGCAGATAATCTGTACACTATTATTAGTTTCAAAACGTGGTCATCCAATGAGCTTCGAAGCGTCGGTTTTGATAAGAGAGCTTTATCGACGCATCGCGTGCCAAATGCCAACTAAGAAGCTTAATCAAGCTCTCGATCACCGTGAAAGCTTAATGGAAATTGTCAGTATTGTTATGGTAAAAAGAATCTGTAATAAGTCAAGATCAACGTTAGATTTCTTAACCTTTTAAGAACATGCGAAGGCTTTTACTAGTGTTATAACTAGAATGTCGATGAACTTTGAGTAATGATGTAAAAGTTTGATTACGTCACAAAAACGCGACCAAATTTACACCCTCTATTAAATTATTGATACAGTCAGCCTTTGGGACCTTGTCGCATTGACGCATTTGAAAGATTGGTGCAGAAGTTCAAACATAACGTAAAAATGACAAAGTACTAAAGTTAAATGCTATTTAAAAGACGGACCGTACACTAGTAAATTACAGACGTAGAAATCATAACAATAGAAATGTTAATTTACAAGTTACACTCAAAGTACGCAGCTTGACAAATACTGTAGATACTTAATCAACATTTGCAGAATATACTAGTTCTAGACCTTCCTAAGGAAACAGCCTAAATTAGTAAAAGTACTTCATTCAAATCCATGCAGCAGTTTTCGAGAGTAGGCTGAACATATTCGCAGACAGACACGACGGGAGAATTAAAATCTGGGTTTATTTATGCGGGTGGAAGGACCTTGCGCATGGTCCATCCGGATCGCTACGACCATCTTATCCATTAACCTACCGCCAAACAGTAGTAGTGTTCGCATTGTTGTTTTCCGGTTTGGGTATAAGACAACCGGTGAAATGACTAGCATACAGGCATTCTATCTTAGTCCTCAGGGTTGGCAGTGCATTTGCAGTTTTAGGATTGCGGTCTTGTGAATGCGAATGTGTATGTGTCACAGTTTCCACTTAGCATCAGGTGGCCTGTGTGCTCGCTTACCTTCACGCCATAAAAAAAAATAGTTTCCCTTATTTTAATCCCTTAGGGGATGAAATTACAAAAATCCCTTCTTAGTGCACCTCTAGTATATCCAAGAAATACCTATTCCCTCCAAATTTCAAGTCCCTAGATCCAGGATAGTGATAAAACGTTAATGACGTTCAAAAATCTAAAAAAAAAAAAACCGATGCTTAAAATACTTCCAAGATGTCTCCCAAATCAATAAACCGCTTTACACGAGTTATTAGCGTACCTATTCTCATCGAGATTGATTGAACTGCACCGAGGCGTTATCGGAGCTGCAGCAGAACGCTTTCATCTCGATACAAACGCACCATGATTGATGCCGCTTTCAAATGGGCACCGCAATGTATACACGAGTTTCTCCGCAGGTTAATGAGACAGCCATAGTATTTATATTGCTGCTTATAATTATTAAAGACTGGGCATGTAAATATAGGCAAGTAGCTTGTATATTGATACGCAACTTTGGCCCTAGAGGCAACGCTAAGTTCGCGATTTTTGAAATAAATTACGAATCATAGAATTTATGTAAGCTGTTGACAGATCACGTCGACTGCTTATGTCAACTCCATGCATTTCGATTCAGTGGAAAATCCGATCTCGGTGAATCAGTCAAAGGAAGTCACTAGTACGGTCTTTTGCAAATGTCTATGATTCTTAATTTTATCGTTATCATTATCGAAAATATATAGGATTGACGTAAGCTGCCAGTCAGCCCCGTTAAGTGCTTATGTCAATTCGAAAATTGTTTACGATTGTGTTTTATGCATCTTGTCTAGCCTCTCTGACTGGTCGACTTGTGATTTAGGCAAACGTCTTCCCCGTACCGTAAAAAACGTCTGCAAAGAAAAGTAAGAAATTACTTTACTTTAATCATGTTTTTCAAATCAAATAGATTAAAAAAAGTCATCAGTCTATGTCGTAATTTCTCCATCCTATAAATTTCACACCAAACCGTTTTAGAATTATAATGTCAGTAGACCAAATGTGGCTTGCCCGTTAAGGCACGGCAGTTAGCCTGCGCTTGCGCAAATCAGGCGCGATTGCGTCTCTCTGTCTTTGTCTAAACAGTGTTATTACAAAGGAGTAACAGAGACAAAGCGAACCTTGAAACTTCGTTTTCCAGCCTTCGGTAAAGCACTATTAAGGAGCGAGGATAATCTTGCAATATGAATATTTATTATCAAACAGTAAGATCACGAATAATACCGTTTTGGAGATATGTTGAATTTTGTAATTTTGACATCTATTTTGGATTGATACAGTCCAAGGTACAGTCACCTAATAACTTTGGAACTATGTCAAAGTGACGATATATTTCAAAACAAAAAAAGTCTCCTAGTATTTGAACATGACATGAGTTCCAAATGGTTCCACAGCGACCCAGAAATATTATGGTATAAAGCTGTTGAAACAATGTTGAATTTGGGAGTAGAAAATATACACCAATAACATAGCTGCGCTGTGCGGGGCTGGAAAAATGAAGCAATACTATTGGCACAGTATAGTAAAGAGTATCTATTTATACTATGCTATTGGTTGCTATTTTTTCACGTACCGTTTAGCTTCCTCGCATGAGTCTGCAGTAAAATAAATATTTAAATATATATCTATAGATTTTTTTTAAACAGGATTATTACAGGCCTATTATGGTCATGTTTACTTATGAGGATCATTGTGGGTAAAACATCTGTCACTCTCTGACCAGTATGTAAGTACGAGAGTGACGGAGGATTAATCCACCGCGATAAAGGCGTCCATAGCACGGGCCTTGCTGTGATTTAAAGTGATACGATACTGCTCTTTACTCGATTTTATACTCTCAGCATCATACCGGACGACAATATCGATAAACTCTAGTTTTAACCTCTATGCATAGATACATTTACCATTGGAAAGTTTAATAATGCGAATATCTTACTGGGCTGTTAACAAGGGTTTTATGACTTAATTCTGGCCACAGTGAAACTTTCCCCAATTAACCGTAGTTTAACGTTAACCAATCTGCCGTGAGAAGGGCCAGTAAACCAAAACAATTAACGGAAAACGTTTCGTTTAATGAACGATGACGTTTAAAGTGAAGACACGGTTAAAACATATAAAAGTAAGAGTGAACTTAATACTACAAATTGATGCTGTCACGGTAGAATATAGTAACTCTTTGATTGTAGACAATAACGATCCAATATCGGATTCGTAACACAAAACTAAAATACATAATTAAAAAATGTTGCCAAATTACATATCGGATGGATATTAGAAAAAAAAAAGACTTTTAACTATATACGTTGTCTAATACACATAGTACAAGCCTAGAGCTTAGTTGGGACTATACAGGGTGACTGCGGGGTCGTGTAGCAACAAAGTAAACTTACACCCTCTACATCATTAGAAACATAACGCAGTAAATTTGAGAGCGTTAGGACAATTAATTTGTTTTTCTTGAGTCATTTTGTTTAGTACCTACTGGATGTACGATGATGATATGATCCTGAATAAACAGATTGGGTTTATTATTTATTTAAATAAAAAACAAACTAATTGTCCTAACGCTCTCAAATTTACTGCGTTAGTTTCTAATGATGTAGAGAGTTTAAGTTTACTTTGTTGCTACACGACCCCGCAGTCACCCTGTATAGGTCAATTGGTATGACATTTTCACCTGATATTTATTTATTTATTTTTATTTATTAGTGGCATTTATTTTTACGGGAAACATTTTATGACCCAGTTGCAAAGGGCGTTATGTTTATATCTGTAAACTAACTTTAGTGCGACTTTTAAAGTTACATGAAAATTATTATAATGAATCAGGATGTTTCTTTAGTTGATAACAGTTTTCCTCCTCTTTGCTCTTCTTAATGTCAGTATATCGCCGCAACCCAATTACCCTCGATTTCACATGTTATTTAATTTATTTTCATTCCTTTATCGTACTTATTTGACTTATTTCTCAGGTTAACGCTCTTTGGAAAATTAACGACTAACCAAATCGGTTATCTCCCTCAAACGTGGAATTGCAAAAAAAATACTTTGCTCTGTATAAAATACAGTTTAAATTCAATGGCTGAGTGACAAAGAGATACGAGCTTGTGGGAATTATGTGATTCTTTTGTATTATTGATAGGTATCGGAGATTTATTACGGTTTGGTCAATATTGAGAAAATGGAGATTATGTGGGTTTTGGTCGCGGGTGTTCTGCGCGTCAAAGAGATTGTATGGGGGTTTGTGAAAAATGGGTGTGTTTGTTTATTTAGCATGGATGTATGGATAAGGATGGATGTGTGTGGTAAATTATAATAAAGCAAAACCGGCCAGAAGTGAGTCAGATTCATATACAAAGGGTTCAGTATCATTCTTGTATGAGGTTAATCTCTAAGTTCATTTCAATTTTTATTATTTCTTGTTATAGCGGCAATAGAAATAAGAAGGTACAATTTTTTTTTTGTGGTCGAGCAATGATTTTTAAATGGACTTAATTTTTGTTATTTGATGTTATTCTTCAATAGAAATATACACTATGAAAAGTTCAACTGTCTACCTATTCAGTTTCTTGAGATACAGCCCGCTGACAGATAGACAGACGGACAAATGGATAAAGGATGCTTAGCAATAGGGTTTCGTTGGCTACGGAACCCTAAAAAACATTAAAACATGTGTACGTCAATTTTGTGTGTATAGAGAATAATTGTTGTGTTGAATTTTCCAATACACACAAACATCGTATACTTCAAGTGATTTAACTTTAGGTACTCAATTTTTGTCATAAACGAAGTTTTTTCCCAATCGACCCACTGTCAAACAATTAACCACATAATTTGCATTAATTTTACAGCTTTGCGTAAAACTTCGGCCAGCCATAATATGTAATTTTGGGCCTTAAAAATCGTTTTGATAATGATTTTTGCAACTGGTTCCGATGTCCTCATTCTGTATATGAATTAAAAAAGAAAAAGTTTAACTGATGTTTTATTTAATTTATAAGATTTTACGGATAAATGATTTTTTAAACGAGACAAAAGATAATGCTCAACATACAAATTAAAAAAACAGAAAACACTGATTTGAAATGGTTTTGCAAATGCTTTTGGTAGAGCTATATACTTACATGCTGTTCTCGATTTGTGTTGTTAAACGAAATGAATGATACAAATATGTGTCATAAATATAATGAATAACGAAATCTCGAGAGACAATAATGTACATACTTATACGAGTACCATATGCCACAAAAATAAACAAATAATAAACGAAATCCCGTACCACTCAGCATCACAATATGTCAAAAGCCACCCCAATAACTCAAATGTGTCAAACACTTAATACCACGAAGTATTTTTCACATTAACAACCCATTGGGGATGGGAAAAAATTATTTAACGTTCTTATTATGAACTGTGTAATAAAATTGGGATTTGAAAGGCCGTTACACACGTGCCCTTTAATGCGCATGATCCTGACATTTTGTTGATCCTTTCTGCGTGCGCGACGCCACGTCTAGCGCGTCTGTTGACGCCTTTATGCTTGAAAATGAATTGGTCCTATTAGTTTTTGGAAGATTATGCTGCTTTATTGAGACAGCTGTCTCTTTTGTAGATAAATAGTGTTTGTTGTTTATATAATTTGTTTTATATTTAATGACCACTTTTGAAGGCTTAGCACAATTTTTTATCGTCGACTTATAATATAACGTTCATGTTCAAAAAGTGTCAAAATTCTTGTTGTACCCCGTAGAAGTAATAAGCATGCTAAGCATGCTAATAATTTACACAATGACATGGAAATAAAAAAAACACCTTTTATTTTCAAATTTTTAACCATCTATAATATCTTTGAATAAGTTATGGCATTGTATAAAAAATAAGAAAGAAAGGTCATGCATGTTAAATTTAAAATAAGCCAATCATTCGAAACCAATATCTCTACTACCGTTAGGGCATACTTTGGACCGTGTCTAATTAACCAATTGTCCCAACCGAGTACATCGCATTCCACATAAAGGGTGTCTCAAATGTCACATCATGCACCGTTATGAATCTTCACATTTACTTGTTCAAATGTCACCTTTGAGATACTTGTCTTTTATAAAAAGCCCTGGTATAGGGTGGGTTAAGTTTAAAGGGTGATGTAAGTATAAAACTTGTTTGTACAAATGTCAAAACAATAATAAGGGTAGAAATGTCGATGGAGTTGATGGTTTACGAGATATTAAAATATGGAATTAGACATTGAGTTTTTTTTATAAAAAGGAAAAGAAAGAAAATAACATGAACTTGAAAGTATGGTGAGAAATCATCGTAAAGTCAGTTCAACAAATTTTTTCGAAGTATATATAGTTGTATGGTCTCCATTCATTTTTTTCTTTGTGTTAATTGTTAATAAAATCTTCCAACTTGCAATTGCAATGATGGTGCCAAACCGCAAAATCCAATTCTGCGTATAGTTACTACAAGCCCTACAGACATAACTCAATTTATTACATCTCTTACGTATTATTACGTATGTTTCGTTTATGCTACTGGTTAGGTTACATCACAAATTCTACATCCCTTATAGCAAAGGGCCCAACTGCTTTACAACTTCTAAAGCATTCACGTCTTTTGCCTTACACTATAAGGTTCAATTCTCGATGGATATCCTATTGCACATGTATCCTGTTCGTTGTTTTGAATTGTGTTTATAGGCTATAATGCGTAATTGACGCAGTAACCGACGAGACAATATCTTTATTTATTGGACGGATGCCTCAACTAGTTCCTACTTGATTATTGCTAGTTTTCGGACCACCCGCTATTTAGTACATATTTATATTTAAATATGTGTTAACAATTTTATAGCTTAATTAAATGTGAATATTATATTATTTTTATGCATATTCATAATATTAATGAGTTTGTTAGAACTTCAAAGAGTACACCGCAATCTTAAAGATAAGCAAATCAGTCGAATCCTCTCTAAACTAGTTTTTTTTAAGCCAACCAAGTTATTTATTCGCCATGATCAAAAAAACATTGAAAGTTTTCTTTACTCGTATTGATAAGTTATATGTTTACTTCCTTTCCTTACTATGGTAAATCATGGAATATATTTCCAGCGTCGTAGAATGAGAAACTTAAATTTAATACTTACCTCGTTTACGTATACAGATAGTAATCCCAATTAAATCAACAGTCCTGTGTAATTAATCGCTTACCTGTAAACAAAAAAAAAATATAAATAATCGGAAAATATATACATACATACATACATATACAATTGCATACACCATTGTGAAAACACCCTTTATGCGGCTAGGTTATCTGTGGTACTCGTATTAGCGGTTGAAAAGTAGGTCCGTCATCACCATGTACATAAATCTCGCTCGATATTTTCTTGGATTCAAATCATTCTAGGGCACCGAGCACGCCTTGCCTTGCCTTGTCTATGCTTAGACCACATGCACAGTATAAACAAATCAGTAAAGCATCTTCGAACAAGGGAATATTGAGCTGTTTGAATGTGTGTAACTTACACGTATGCGCCACAAGTCAATGGTATGACACTAATAACGCTGATCAACGCTGAATCAATCAGTGCATGTATTTGCGGAGGTACCTAACTGTAGCTCTTAAAGGGCAGGAGTTGAATTACTCTTCAGTATACAATATATTGTTTCAAGTCTGTACAGACATTATAATATCCAATTTGTTGGTATATTTATCAACTATACAGGGTGTAGTCGTGACTCATGGTGTTCTATTTTCGTGACATTCGAAATTACTTTAATAACGTTGTCAACCTTCTCTGTCTACCTCGGAGCGATGTCATTTGCAACAAATTATTTAGCTAACACGACTGACGACGTGCCGTGTTATTTCTTGGTAAATTGTTTTAATTAAATGTATATTATTATGGTAATTCTTGCAAGTAACATTGACGTGTAAACAACATTTATATGGTAGATTTGTACAAGTGAGTAATATTAGTAAGTGAACTTCGCATCTTAAACATACCAGGAATAAAAGAAGGAGGATAAGAAAAAAATGGGAGGGAGGCAAGAAGTGTCTTATTAAAATAAATAATAGATACAATAAATATCAGGGGAACATCTCACACAAATTGACCCAGCCCCAAACTAAGCTCTAGGCCTGTACTATGGGGACTAGGCAACGATAAACTTACTTTCATAGATAAATACATAGAAAACACCCAAGACTCAGGAACTCGTGCTCATCACACAAAATATTTCCCCGTACCAGGGATAGAACCCGGCACCGCTAGCTTCGTAGGAAGGGTCACTACCGACTAGGCTACCGCGTCTGCAAAAATTCCCTAATAAGTCTTTGTGGGAAAGGAATACAGACTACACTTTTCGGTTGGCTGTTTCTTTTCATAATAAAAAAACCTTAATTCTTTATTTACAATCTCAACACGCACTAGTACAATAACCTGCTTAAAAAATCTTAACTGCGGTCAAAATTTTTGTAGAGTTGTACTCGACTTATGTCTTATAATAATGTCACTTCCATCATCACCTCTCCTACAAAGACCTAAATAAGTGTAAAAAGGTCATGAACACACTTTTAACATATTCTCCTAGTGCTAATGACGCTTCCAAACGAGGTGACACAGTTTAAACCCAACTTTAGACACGAAGTAATGTAGTAGCAGATGGTCAAAACAATTTGCTACAATTATCCAGTGTAATTAACATAGTTTTCTATAAGGGAACGTTAGAAACATTAACGTTGTACAAAAAAACCATCCATGTTTAAATATCATTGCAATCTAAAAAAAAGTCACTTTGCATAAGCATTTCAAAATCATCCTGTATTTTGAATATCTTGCTAAGTACAGGACGTTTTGATACTTATTAATTATTGTATCACTTTAATTTGTTCTTATTTTTACAATAATATAACTTATAATAACCAATACTGCTGGATACTTATCAATGTAAGTTCTAAATTCAATGTTGTTTAACACCTAGATCAATGAACTCAAATGTTTTTAATTTATCCCATATTCCATAGATGTTAAAGCAACGTGCTTATCTGGTTTAACGTCTTCCTTACTCGAAGAGAGATCCAAAGAAGAGATTTACCACAAGCGGAATTCATTAGACCAGTTTGTCCCTAAACCAAACATTCCTAAAGTAACAAGGTCTTAAAACCAAGGCTTAATAAAAAAGAATTCCAATCAAAGGTCGGACCAATTCTGGCGACACTAAAAAGCGCATTCTGTTTACAGCAGTAAATATGCCCTCGTTAAAGATGCGGTCCCTGTTTTGTGTTAAGGAATGTCTGAGATGGCACGAGAGTTTAGGATTGTTTTGGGCAATAGTACACAGATTATGAACCGTATTCATGTTCAGTCAATGCCACGGATTAAGGTAGGGACTTGTGCTTGTAATTGGCGGCTTCAAATGATTTCAATGTTCAATTTGTTAGTAACATTACTTCATGTTATTAAAAAAAAAAAACTTACTTACATAAAAAATGCGAATGTGTGTGTGTGTGTGTGTTAGTTTGTTACTCCGTCACGATGCAATGGCAGGACGGATTTGGATAAAATTTGAAATGGATATAGCTTATACCCTGGATTAACACATAGGCTACTTTCCATCCCTGAGAATTCAAAAGTTCCCAAGGGAATAACCATATTCGAAATCTACACGGACGAAATTGCAGGCTGAAGCTAGTGATTTATATATTGCATACTGTAACCGAATGAATTTTTCCCTTCAATTGTTTTATAATGACACACGAATTGTCGAATAGTTATATTATTATCATCCAAGTCGCCCATCTCCACCTTATGCAAGGCAACGTAGAATAACTAGCATACAATTGTCTGGGTTGTCTACGCAACTGCAATTTTGAGATATCAAAATCTGGGGCCCTAGTAAAAAAGGGTACCAGTCGACTTAACTCGTAATTAAAAAGGGTATATGCATGAACGGAGTCTACTAGTCTTAAAGCCTTTTTCAATTGATCTTCAGAAGACTTATACTTTTTAATATTAATGGGCTGGAGCTTCTTAATGTCAGGAAGTAAGTATCAAGTATCAAGTGGTTTACATTCTCTTTAAAAAAAAACTTTATTTTTCAAGTAAACAGGTGCCTAAAGTGTCTCCAATCACAACCATTATACAGATATTACGTATATAAACGGACCAACAACATGTATGTCTATTAATATGGGCGCAGTTTTCTCCGTAAGCAAGAAACAGAGCTCGCTTCAAATTACATTATTGTATAACTTGGTTGCCACCTTAGCTTGTTTTTTTGTTATTGCTTAAGTATTATTTTTTACTTTTATGGAAGCTGCTGAATACTAAGGCACTTGTCCCACCGCCGACGATGAGCGATAAACGAGTAGAACGATAAACTAGAAACGAGTGGGCGAGCGACGAGAAGCGAGTGTTAGCTCCAATAGTTTTGTCGCTCGGCTATAGGCGAGTGTTCGAGTGCAATTACAATTCATCATCATCGTCGTCTGAACTAGACAACAATGACAACTCAAATGCTTAGCTCAAATTCATAGCAAATATCTGCACTGAAATCCACGTCGTAAAATCACCGCTTTGGTATCGCAGCTTGAGTTCTAACTACCAAGTGAGTATCGCCGAGCGAGTATCGCTGAGCTAGTTTTATCTTATCGCTCTTATCGCGGCGACAAACTAGTAGAGCGAGTGTTCTCGCCGGCAGTGTGAACAGCCAGCGATGAACGATTAGTATACGTGTCTCTTTTAATAACACAGGATCCTTATATTTTGTTCGTTTCTTGGGCGAGAAAATCGCCGATAGCTAATCGCTTACTCGCTCTTGGTGGGACAAGTGCCTAATGGCCAGTATTTTGTATAAAATTACAAATTTTCAAGTCTTTTCTTAAACAAAGTTGGGTATCGTATGGAACTCGTCGTGTTTAAAAATAATCATTAAGAATCTACCAAGGCCTCATAATCCTGTCGTTTTCGCCCTGTTATCGTATTGCCAACGTTTTGATAGCTCTTATTTACTTGACAATAATGGCGGCCGAGTTCAAAACAATACCATAACAGGTTAAATATGATTTAGATTTTACCGCCTAAAATAGAGGCGATGGACGGCTAGGACATCTTGTTTTTTATCGCTAGTTATTCAGTGCGTCTCTATAGTTCCATACTAGTTAGAAAGGGAGACGAGCTGTAGGTAGGCTTCCAACAAGATGGAGTGACGACCTTGTAAGGATCGCGGGAACGCGGGGGATGCGAAAAGCACAAGACCGGTCTGAGTGGAGAGCCTTGGGGGAGGCCTATGTCCAGCAGTGGACGTCTTTCGGCTGACATGATGATGATATAGAAAGGGATATCCATGTGATAAACATGTCGTGGGCAATTGGTGCTAGCAACGTACACAAGCACAATTACCGAAGGAATGTTCCCTAAAAGTTTCAAGTCCATATGAGATCAGAGATTGAGGCTATGTATTGTTTTGGAAAGCGAGCTCAGGGCAGAGCACCAGCAAGATGGTCTGACGTCATCAAGAAGGCGGTGGGCGGCAGACTGGCGTAACTTAACCTGTGGTCGCGATCCTCAGCAGTGAGGGACCGAGATAGAAGAAGAAGAAGATTGTTTTGTACCACGTTGTACATTTCTCGTTGGCATACTGCGTGTATACTGTGTACTGCGTACCTGCGCGTGCGCACGTACCGTCCATCGCTCGTCGCGTGGCGGGAATATCTTCCCGATTCGTAACAATGGCCGAATGCCTGGGATTAGGACGGTCACGGGCTTCTAAATATAGATTTAGTGGTGCTTAAAGGGCTAGTTATAGGACAGAGTGTTAGCTAAACATTATGTTGAAGATGGTTTTAATACATACATAAACTCACGCCTTCATTCCCAGAGTGGGGTAGGCAGAGCCACATAATTACCAACAACTCTAAAAACTTGTCTATTGTTTTAATAAATTAAAATAAACCTTTTTGTCACAAGTTTTTTCATCATATTTGCCACTTCTGTTCATCATGGATATTCTTATGATTGTCATGAGATCTGCTTCATCATTTTGAATTACCTTATCTTTGGATAAGTCTTTCCCAGTTTTTTTTTTATAACGGAGGCTAGTTTAGTATAATAATTATATAATACTTGAAGACGCGGTTAGTTTAGTTTTTTGTAAGCCTTCGTAGCTAGCGATCCTGGGTTCATTTCTCTGTAAATTCAAGTAGTGAGATATTTGCTCTCGATTATTGGAGGTTTTTATAAAATTTACTGTTTAATTATCATATCTATTTAACTATGTACATCGTGATATAAATTGGATTGGACGGAAATTGTCCAATGGGATAAAACCTATCCTTTGTCCTATTCTAGGACCTAAGCAATATGTGTGCCAAGTTTCATATCAATCCGTTCAGTAGTTGAAGCGTGAAAGACGGATAAACATACACACTTTCACATTTAAAATATTAACGTGGTTTTTTTTGTGCACATCCTTATAATCTTGCCTATCCACGTACAGTTTCCTCAGTCATGGTCAGTTTAACTGGAAGAGATCCCTTATAGGCATATGTTCGCCAATGTACATGTTAATCTTAAATTTATAATTGTTTTTTTTGTGCAATAAAGAGTTAATATTTATATAAGTACATACCTACATATTATAATACTCGTAACAAGTTCTGTCAAAATGAAGTTGTTTAAACTACCGGCCTCAACTCGGAAATAAGCCCCACATTTTCTATATTAACGTCTGCACGAATCAAAGTTTAATTTATTTCCCCGGAAACCATTATGCGCCTGCGCGGACAGATAGCAGTCGACAACAATTACTTGAAAGTTCTGTTTCACGTAACGAAATGTCTTTGTGATTTACTATTAGTTCTCGGGAGACGAAAGTCAATTTTTAGGGTCCCGTACCTAAATGGTAAAAAAGGTACCCTTATGGTGAGACTGTCTTCCGTCTGTCTGTCTGTATGTCACAGCTGGTTTTCTCTGCAGCTACAAATACTATCAACTTGAAATTTGGCATAGTTGTACAATTTGTTTGCCCGCATCGGACTTAAGAAAAAAATTTTTTTTTTTTTTTTAAATTACTTATCGAAAACGAGTTTAGAATGGAGGGTTGACAAATAAAAGTGGTTTGATTATGGCAAATGGGGTGTCATATGAAAGGAACCAATCTGCACTCCTTTATCTTATCTCCGAAGTTCATTATTTTATTTTTATTATTTATTTATTTTATGGCATAGGAAGGCAATCAAGCACACATGCCACCTGATGGTAAGTGGGAACAGTGACCCATAGACATTCGCATTCACAAGACTGCGAATGCACTGCCAACCCTGCGGACTAAGATGGAATGCCTCTATGCTAGTCATTTCATCGGCTGTCTTATCCCCAAATCGGAACACAACAATGCGAACACTGCTGTTTGGCGGTAGGTTAATGGATAAGACGGTGGTACCAACCCGGACGGACCCTGCACAAGGTCCTCCCACAAGTCATTAGTCAAAATATCTGAAAAAAGACGTATAGATAATTACTTATAAATAAATCTGTATTAATAATTAGGCTAGTCAAAATGAGCCTCATTGCATAGAAAATAAAGTTCATAACAAAGTGAGTATTTTCTTTTGAGGTAGCCAAGCATGTAATCTCAAACACGGAACCCTCCGTGCGCGGGTCCAACTCACACTTGACCGCTTTTTTTTAATAGAAAAAAGCTTTGCTCTTGACTAACTCTTGCCCCTGGAGACGAAGACTTATGCAGAAGATTATTCATCCTAGCTTTAAATTGGATATTGGTGCATACACACTGGAAAATGCAGACATTAACAACAATAATGATACTGTATATCGTAATAACTTCATCTTTGAGTAACTTTTAGAGTTCCAAAGTCGAACCAGGAACCTTTATAGTTTCGCCATGTCCGTCTGTCCGTCGATCCGTCTGTCCGTCTGTCCACGGTCTAATCCACAGACTTTTAGTACTACAATAGTTAAAATACGCTGAAAAAAAAGTTTACATAATGTTTTTATTTATTTAAACTTCTTTGCACAAAATACAATAAGGTACAAATGGCGGACTTAATGCCCAATGGCATTCTCTACCAGTCAACCAGTAGGCGAAACAGAAAAAGAAGATCGGTGCGAAGAAAAAAAAAAAAAAAAGCTTAGGTAAACTTAGGTAGAACGGGTAGGTAAAACATGGGTAGTTATTTGAATATAATGCTGCAATCAAGGGGCGCATAAAATGTCTCTTTCTCGCTTTCTTTGTAAGGAAGCACATCGATACATTTTTATTTTGTTGGCGTGGCATCATACACGGCTTCGTAAGTTCCTCATTTGACAACGGAACTCAAACCCCGAGGTCCAAGAGCCTTAGGGCATAATTAAAAAGTGCCATGCAAATTACAGGTTACCTAATAAGTCATTAGAAGAAGAGCTTAAACACATAGTAAGAACTTAAAGTAAGCGTTGGCAATTGAAATCGTAATTCGCATGTCCGCACTTTCGAAGCCGCGGGCTTTGATCGCGAGCTTTGAGCTTTCTAAAAGCTGCCGGTGCAAGTTGGAGCTTTATGCGTGCGCGCCATGTTATGCGATCATGTTATAGGTGAAGTGCGTTTGAGCTATCGGACAGGTTGGTCAAAGCGCGGCCAGTGAGAGTGAGACAGCAATACAACCAGTGCCAGTGAGTAAACGCGAGGGTAGATATTTTTAACCGTGGATCGGTACATCTTGACACTTCTTCTGACGGAACAAATGATCTAACGATTGATCAAAAATTACATTTAACCTATTTCACAATTAGAGTTCGGTCAAAATTAATCTTATTAAGCGTTTTTAAGTCTTTAGTCAACTCCTTATTTTCTTGGAATTAAAGTTAATGCGAGAATGCCTTACGAAATTTAAAAAACTGTAGACAAAACAAAAAACATCGTAAATTGTCATGCAATTAATCGCTAGCTAACTTCAATATACTGCTATTTTTCTTGCTATATCAACAACTGCGGGTCACTTCAAAGAAGTTTATTATGATTGCAACACTATTCAATTATACTTAGGGCGTCATATTAATTGATTTGTATGTTCTTAAGGCACGGTTCGTCACAAGTAGTGATGGGCGATTTCTGAAACATTACAAAACTTTCCTTAACTGCGAACATTACAGCTTCTGAAAATTACATGATTAGATGGAAATGATACCGACACAAGTAAATTTCATTTAAATTTCACGAAGAGTTTCCGTTACTTATGTTACATTACAAAACTTCAGTAATTTTCGGAAATTAAACGATTTCACTTTAGTAAATTTCAGAATATTGCATGAAATTTTAGGTGAAAGTTTCACTTTTGAAACTTTCAGAATATTGCAGAAATTTAAGTGAAACTTTTACTTTTGAAACTTACAGGCCGCCCATCACTAGTCACAAGGTTATCTACCAAATAATCTACCCGCCTTATCCCATGCCCTACACTACACTAAATAGTAGTAAAATTTACAACAGATATAAACGCATCTGTCAGAGTTTAAGACCGATTGTGCGCAGGATTACGAGGCATAAGATACAGAAATTATGCCTTTTTGGTCTAACTGGTACCAGTTCTATGGTATATGAAGGGCCGGCTTGATCTATAACGGTTGTACTCAAAGGTGGTTAAGTTTAAGCTCTCGTTTATATTATAACTGTTGGTGGAATTGTTATTCATAAAGTTTACGATATGATAATACATCTTTTATTAACTAGGAACAGTATAGGGCCCAGTGGTAGACCCTGAGGAAAGGAGTATAATAAATTCTAAAAGCTTCATAATCGAGCCAGTCGAGTTTTTTTTGGGGTCCGTTCTCCTTTTACTAAGGGTCCGTTGTTCGTCTTTCTGTCACAGGGTTGTATCTTTTGTACCGTAGTAGTAGTATTAATATTGTACGGTGGTACGGAACCCTTCGTGTGCGATACGACCCAAACTTGGCCAGTTTTTAATACTAAAACTTTATTTATTATTTACTGCTGTGTCATTTAATAATTGTCTGTGAAGCCATCAAATACATATAATGCAGAAAGCTAAAATATAAAGTCTTCATTTACCTATTTAGTAGTCTTTGTTGATACGTCAAATGTGCTACACGATATCATGTGAATGTCATTTTTGCAAGAGGGTAATGAAATAAAAATAGGTCACATCAAAAAATTAGCAAAAAACTAATTGTGATTGTTAAATATTTTTACAATAACTTTTATTCGAAAACAATTTTGAGGAATAGGGTTTAAAAGCCGTTCTGCATTATTACGTTTTTTGAAATATATATTTCGGATATTTCGACAATAGTATATTTAACCTTTGTTTGACTGTCGTTTTCGGCTTGAAGCCCTCCTAAGTGTATCTTACAATCACTTTTTGTCATCAGATATGAAGAAAGAAAAAAAAAAAAAGATTTTTTTTTAAATAAATATAAAGATAAAACTAAAAACTAAAACAAAACTATTCGGTCAAATACAAAATGAATAAAATCGGTCTCTTAAAATTACCTATTCTTTCGAATTAGAATGTAAAAAAGGTGCTATTTTTGGTCTATCCCAATTAACGATGACACAAAAATATTTCTCCAGGTCACCAAAGATGTAATTTGAGGAAAGAGAGGCGTCAAACGTTACCATGGTACACTTCACATGTAAACTAGAATAGAAAGTAGCAAAAGCTAGAAATATTGGAAACGGTAGTTCGCAATTACATTGATTGGCATTTTACTCTTGATGGTTTAACATTGGGATATTTAGGAACCATAAACCGACCGTGGCGGTATAATCAAGAATTTCTCGGTCTAACTGACGAATGCGAAATCTGGCTAATTGCATTAGGTAATTGGTCTGGAATAATCTTTGGTGGTCTTTCATGATAGCTAAAAATAACAGTGACGAAAAAACAACGTATTCCCACAAAGCAAAGATTACTTTGAATTTTTGTATTTTTTAATTAAATCATTGGAATTTTTTAGTAAAGTTATTGACGTGTACAAAACTATTCGTGTTTTTTTTGTAATAGTTAAAGTAAAAAAACCGGCCAAGTGCGAGTCAGACTCGCGTCCGGAGGGTTCCGAGCCATTATTTATAAAACATTAGCAAAAAACGGCAAAAAATCACGTTTGTTGTATGGGAGCACCCTTAAATATTCTATTATTCTGTTTTTAGTGTTTGTTGTATAACAGGCAATAGAAATACATCTTCTTTGAAAATTTCAACTGTCTAGCTATCACGGTTCGTGAAATACAGCCCGGTGACAGACAAACGGACAGACTTACAGCGGAGTCTTTGGTTACGGAACCCTAAAAAGAGGTTTTTAAGAGTATAACAACAATTATAACGCCTCTGACTACACTCAAGCAAGTTTTTGTGGCTAAATTATGCTCCTTAAAAACCGCATTTTTGGGAGCAAGTCTTGAATTCACGCTATGTGAGATTACCGTCATAACCCTGGTTAAAACGACCGCTGGTGGTCATTTGACCATCGAAGCCAGGAGAAACAGTGCTGAGTTCAACGAACCGGTGACATAATACTGGTGACTCAGCTTGCTACTGTTGTCTATGATTATAGAGCAAAAAATGCAGAGTAAAAAATAATCATAGTAAATAACATAGTGATGTTTTTATCCCTTTCAAGGTTAGTCAGTTAATAAAATATTCAATGATCAATCAATATGCGATAATGCCTATGTTTAATGATTTTTAAAGGTGTATATCACACTTATATTTGAATAGTTAGAGTTAGCACAGCATGATTGTTTCTCCTTCATACTGAAACGGTTAAAGGGTTTGGATGGAATTTGGAATAACAAAAGTTACCTTTAATCCCGAAATATATCACTGTTAAATCTACACGAACAAAGTCTAGGCTTAAACTACTACTGAGGAGTTATTGTGACATAGCAATACAGTTCATTTTACGCTGAGAGAAAGGGACAGAGCTATATAACTGCTATAGCTCTGTCTCTTTCTCTCAGCGTAAACTTTAATAGATATAAGTGTTGAATGAGAAAGTTATCAATCTGCCGCTTTTTATTTTATTACTCGTATGTAAATGCATTTCTAGTTCAGAGATCGGTGGCCAAAGACGAATGGTTTAGCGGTAACGTAAATTATTTTCGAAAACTCAAAACGGTATTGACCGAAGCGTTTGACACGATCGTCCGTCATTTTCGATAGTTATAACGTGTGCCGAATGCATCTTCTCTAACATTAGCGCGCCCTATTAGTTTTATTACTTCAATAACAAAGCAAACATAATTAAATCCCTATAAATACTCCAAATCGGCTCCAAGCGAATCTGTGTCATCATCAATAATAAATAAAACCTATTATCTAAACACTAAATAACTCTTATAATCAGTCGTGTACTGTAAATTAGGTACCTACCAGATAATAAAAACACGGCGATGTCTAATCTCAAATACTAGCAAAAGGTAGACCACCTCATCGATAACATATTTACGATTTGAGAAGTAAAACATGATTTAAATTAACGGTTATGGATTCGCAAATCGACTTTCGACTTTAGCCGCTGGCGGTATTGGAAGATTTTAAGAGCTGGGGATTATGTGCAATTAGGACTGGCCTAGGGGTTTCTGTGTTTTATATATTAGAGAAATAAAGCGGACGTATTAGGTGCAAGTGGAATTTAAGATAAGGTTCCGTATAATGCTCTAGAAATAATAGTACAATTACAAAAAATACAAAATAATTTATTAGACAAAAAACAACATTTTACATAAGCGTAGATGTCCGTCAGAGACCAAACTAGGCTGAGCCTGTATCTTGGCCGTCTGCGAGTGCGGTTTACAAAATAGCTGAAGTAACAAATCTTTATCTTAAGAAACTACGAGTTATTATTTTTGGTTATACATTAAATGCGAGCAATAGTTACAAATTCAAACATGTATGTGTGCTAATTTGTTTGTCTACATGTCCTGTGTGTGTGTGTGTGTGTGTGTGTGTGTGTGTGTGTGTGTGTGTGTGTGTGTGTGTGTGTGTGTGTGTGTGTGTGTGTGTGTGTGTGTGTGTGTGTGTGTGTGTATAGTGCTTTTATCAAACATGCAATGAAATAAACAACAAAAAAATCAAAGTTTGATTTTTACAAAAATTGTAAACAAGACAACAACTAAAACTAACGCGTGTATTTCGCGATATTTTAACTCAGTTTTAATAGAAAACAGATAGGGTAAAGTCACCACTGGTGAGCCAGAGACCTGTAGTCAGCCCCTGCCTATACTTTGTATAAGTGGGAAGAGTATGAAAGATATATTTCCCACTCTTTGCACTCATTATAAGGTCGACTACTGATCTCTGGCTGATTACTGGTGACTACACCCTACTTCATACATTATGTTTATTATCATTATCAAGTTTACCGCCAAACCTTTTTCTCCTTACGGTTAGAGTCACGTTTGAGTAGACATTTCAATGTGTATATGTATAGTTAAGAAAAAAAATGATAATGTTTGAGAAAATACTTTTAAGGCTTGACGGAGGCAAACGAACACATGCCACCTCATGGCAAGTGAGCTCTAATTGGCGACCCAGACTGATAGGGCGAAAGGGACGTAACTCTCTGTAAGAATGAGAAAGTGACATAGGTCTCTGTTCCAGTGTGATGAACTAACAGGCTAAAGTCTTAGATATTTGACGACGACGAACGACTGCAAATGCATGGCCGATTCTAGGGAATAGAATTGAATGGTTTTTATACTACTTTCACCGGTAATCTCATTGCCACCAACGGTTTGAATAGCTTAAACGTTTTCTGTATAAATAATAATAATAATCAGGGTTCGGAGTTTTCATAGCATGGCAAGACGAAAAAGAGCTGTGGAGTCGACGTTAGCATTAAAAGTCAACTCTTATTCATACTCATACTCATTAATTTTTAAAAGTAGCGGTAAATGTCCTAAGCTAAGAAATTTAGTATAAACAAAAAAAAAACGATTATATTACAAACAAAAAAAGTACTAAAAATTTTATACAAAAACATTTTGTACCTAATTATATAAAAAAAATTGTATGAGTAAGAGTAAGACTTGACTCTTTCGTCTTACCGTGCTATGAAAACTCCTAATCGTGATAATTATGTATTTATTTCGGAAAGCATCAAAACACGGCGCTTGCATGTTCGTCTCGACGTGTTCTTCCTGGCGTGTTAATTAAGGAACAGGCTTATATCTAACAGTCAGTGGATACAGCCTGATTTGATACATAGATGATTTATTTTGCTTGTAAAAGTTTTCTGAAACTAAAATATATTTACGTCCTTCATCTGATTTAGGAAGACTTTTTTACAAAAAAATATTAAAACCGTTAAAATAATGCATTTAACAATCAGTCTAAAGTCGACTGTAGTCCTTTAAGTTTTACACCAATCTTTAAACAACTAAACAAAATCCAATTCACGATGGTGTGAATGTGAATTTGAACTTTAATATTTCTAAAGCCATAGAGTTCTCACAGGCGTTTATTACATTACTGTAGTGCGAATCATCCATGATGCAGAGAGAAGCCTCTGCGAAGCACTGATTCCACGACCGGTCGTAACTCCACACCTTTAGTGACGTGGCGATGGTTTTATATGATCGATAAGAATCACAAAATCAAATAATTTAAAATATGCTAGATACCATGAATAATTGGGACGTCAAAATTTAAAAATCATACACGAATTTCTGCGGTGTCAGCGCAAATTTATTAAGCCTAGGGAACTCGTAAATTTTTCCTGAATTCTATTTCAAGTTGTTACAAGGTTACTTTTGCAAAATGATCAATAAGGTTAATTAAAACGTAATAGCGCAACCAAAACAGTTCTCACAGTCAATAAGAAAATAAACAACATAATTATAAAACAGTAAATATAACTTAAAAGAACGAGTTAAAACTTTATTATTCCTATTAAGACCATTACCAACTACCTTGGCATTAAGCTTGCAATAAAACCAAACCATGCACTTAAAACCTTTATTATCCGCAAATTAAAGCAAAAAGCGTACTTTCAACAAGCCTTTTATCGCCATGTCTTAACTTTTCCTTGTATCTAAGCCGCTTTGAAGTCTAATTGGTCTAACGAGACCCTCGTCAGATGATATCGATATCGGTAT
Source organism: Acleris emargana (assembly GCA_927399475.2). Taxonomy (NCBI): domain Eukaryota; kingdom Metazoa; phylum Arthropoda; class Insecta; order Lepidoptera; family Tortricidae; genus Acleris; species Acleris emargana. Next base: position 3,639,688 of record OV656847.1, read on the forward strand.
CTGGTTTCAATCGATACGGGCCACATCACTGACCGCCAGACAGGTATTATTAGGTCTTCCTGCTCTCGATTCGAACCTAACACGACAATTGCGACTCGAAGATAGTTACGTTTCGAACACTGTGATTGTGAGATCGTTTGTTTGGTATTCGAATAGGCGTTAACACGTTCACTGCCTGTGACACGCTTTTGTGTACAAATCAAGGACAATTACGAGTACGTGGCAGTGACTGTTTTAATTCTAGACTTTGCTGGCGTTTTTGTTTGCCAAGAATTTAAGCACCGTGGCGTTTAAGAGTCTTGTTCTATCTATTATGTTCTAAGAGTTCAAAATCTTTTTATGATATTGTTTTTCCAAAAAATACTGTTGTGTGTAAGGAATAACCTTACTCATAGCGTTATCTGCATTTATAATGAAAGGTGGCTGAATAAGCTTCGTTTTTTTTTTTTACAAAAACCAAAAGGCAGATGGCACACGTGATGGAAAAGTTACTCGGTTGTTAAGTTGCAACCCTTTTTTTTGGGATTCATGTTCAAATTAAGGAAGGTATGCAAGAGGTTTAAATTCAAGGTTAAACATTTTTATAAATATTGCATAAGTCCTAAAAGAAAACCGAGAAACTTATCTTATGCAGACAAAGCTACCAGCCACACCTAGTGAAATACAATCATAGAAATTAAATGAAAATCAGCTGTTATAAAATCAATTTTGATACAAACATTTCCAAATATTGACAGCGTAACTAAACTATAATGATTTGATTAGAGCTGAGTAAATGAACAAGCTTTCAAGCTTTATGAGCTTTATGTCTACAAAATTTTAGGTCAATTCGATAACGATAAGTGGGTTTAAACTGACTTGCAAAACTTAATTACTTACCGGTGTAATAAAATAAAAACACTTTTCGTCTCTACTAATAATAAAAATCATAATTGTATGTCCGTTCTTAATATATATTTGGCAATAAACAGAAGTAAAAGTGTTAATTTTCTGAGCCATTAGTGACGAAAACAACAGTAGGAGCCGCAAATATTTATTTTTATAAGGCCAGGGAAAAATATTTTTAGGCAACTTCTTCTAGGTTATAGACTAATTAAACACGGACAGAGTCACGGGTAAATCTAGATCGATTTAATCAGTAATGATTATGTATCAATCGTTATAATTATTCAGTAAGAAGCGGGTCATTAACCACGCAGTAGATCGGAAGGCAATTAATGAATAGTAATTACATTTATCATTATTAATTCAATAGTGCAAATTCGAAGAATTAAGGTTTGATAGCTGAATATTAATGGAAGTATTTAACTGATACTAACCAGCTTCTAAACTGGACTTGACATGAATTTGATTATTGCTGTTTCGTGTAGATTTGTTTTGTTACAGACTACCAGTGTTTTTTTTTTAATTGTGCATTCCATCTTAGTCCTCAGGATTGGCAATGCAATTGCTTGCAGTCTTAGGATTCCAGTCTTAATATTGTAGTCTTAGAGAATTTTGTGTATTAGTCTCAGATCCTGCCAGGTGACCAGGTGACTTGTGTGCCGGTTTGCCTTCTATATGCCCTAAAAATACGTACAAAATAAATATACATTTTTAACGTGAAATTAGTAGAGCCAAAAGAAGCACTTTAAATTTCCTGGCAATGTTATGGAATATTATTATTCTCATAGAATAAAAAAGAACCCTTTTTGAACCTACTTATACTTACTTACGGAACCCTGACCCGTGTTTTGGAACACCATAATATGGCTGACACTTGGCCGGTTTTTTAGTGGTTTCCAACGGTTAAAACTTATGCAAGGAGGCTATGAAGCGTTGTCTAGTAAAGAGTGTGGACAAAAAACACCTATAAAGTGGACCACATTCCAGTGCATAGTGAGTTATACGGCTTAACAGTTAGTAAAACAAGATCGTTATTAAAACGTCAGTAAAACTACGTTTATTTGATGGACTTGTGATATGGCATTTTCTTTATAGAAATTTAGCAACTAATTCCAAAAACTTTCTGCTTTCATGCTCACTATGCTCAGTAACGACTATTCGAAATGGACACAATTTTTTTCTAAAATCGCCGAATACAATCAAAATACTAAAAGCGTTAAATTTACGCAAATAATACAACCTACAATTACTCTACATAAATAAAAATAAAATACTAATACAGGAGCCAAGACATACTTACAAGGCATAGTTACTATCCCCAGTAAAACGGGAACCTGCCACAATACTCCTTCAACAAGACGACAAAGAACCGTGCGCCTACGCATTACAAGCGCAGTAGCAGTTTGCGGACAAACATGGCGGTGTGTCGAGAAATTACAAAAAAGATAAACAAAGTGTACCAACAGCCATTACTCATGTCTGAGCCGTTTTTCCTACGTTTATCCACATACCCTTTCACCGGAGGTAGTTTCTTTAGAAAAACGTCGAAGCGCGTAGACGTTGGCAAAGGGTTCCGAACAAAATAAAATACAGAACCTTTAATCGTGATATGTGAACTATAATTAATATTTATTAAGCGTAAACAATTGATTAAATGATGTCTTAAACTAAACTTAAATGCCATGCTTTGATATTTAATTGAGTTATATCACAACGGAACCCTATTATTAAAATGGCTGATAATTTATTCATTGCTTCGCGGGTGTTTTATTACGAACGCCCTGTATGTAAGGTCAGAGTGTAACTTTAGAATCAGCCTTTATGTAATGCGATATGTCATAAGATAGTCGGCGAATGCATTTTATGTTTATACTGCAACAATGAATAAATACTACTTAGTCCCTGGGTGTCCAGCCAAGCTAGCCTGGCTGTTTCCATATCCTTTACCTTTGTCGGTATTCAACCTGTGCGTACAACCGTGTTAATAGTTAGAAAGAATACTTTCACAAGTAGGCAATTAAATATAAGCATTATACTTTTACGTAGCAACAAAAAATCTAATGAGCGCCCCAGACTCAGTAGTCGGTTTAAATGCCGAGAGGGACGCAGCTGTTAGAATAGAATAGTTGTATACGTGTTTGTTCTAATACCATAAACTGAAAACCAAAATCGGCAGTCGGACTGGTAGTCTTTGTTGACCATTAGTGCTGATATACGATCATAAACTATTATTAATAAATAAATGTAATTTTGAAAGCAATAATAATATAAATGATGCCGCAACACTACTGTATGAATGAACTTGATTTAAATAAAATGATTATCAACGTCATTCAATTTTCAACGCATTCTAACATCAAATAAGGTCTAACACAAAAGAAAACAGCCTGTATCTGGATCATCTATCGACCTAGTTGTCAGAGCATCGATTACTCTTATTAACTCCGGTACAACACTAGCCGCAGCTGCTCTGAGGCGGGGTTGACAAGTCGATAACAGGCATTAGAGGCGGGACGGCGGCTATTTACTATCGATATCGAGGTTGGCTTCTTTGGTGTCCTCCTGGTTAGGTTTGTAGGTTATTGGAAAGAAATGGTGAGCTTCCATAATTTGTTCGAGAGAATCAACTGCAAGAAACTGCTAGGTTAAATAACTTCAATTTTATTCTATTAAATGTTTAGTTTAATTCAATTGAGAATTTAATGGATTATAATTTCGAGTGACGAAATTTAACATAAGTCAAATGAATGAAAATTTTATAATGGTTTAGTAGTACAATTTACTCGAATAAGAAGGAATTTCATTGAAAATGTATGACCTAATAATAATGTAAGAGGGTAAACGTTTATAACTTGTAAGTAAATAACGTATGCATAAAGTAGCTACAGCTTTTTTATTAAATAAAAATCGGGACATAAGCCTTCTCAATATCTAATCCAGCTTTAAAATAATTTAAAATAATCATCATCCTTTTAAAATGTCAAATGTCACAAAAACGTGTTACCTTTATCAAACACCCCGGAATTAAAAGCTCCTAAAAGCATTACATTAGGCCTGTCAAATGCTACCTTTTCGGTAATCGGTCTCGGAATATTTGGAAAAGAATTTTAAAAGACTTTTTACATTTAATTAAAAGTCCAGTTTGAACCAGATTATTAGTTGTAATCTTAAAGCTGTTATGGAGTTATTATGTTTTGGTTAAAATAGAACGAACAAAAGTTAAGTTTTTGTCTCAGTAATTATTCAAATTTTCATTTTAAGAAATATATTATACTAAAAATATTAAGTGAATCATCCTGTATTTATATATTCTCAACTTAAAAAAATACACTTCAAATTCGCAATACAATGTAAATAACCATTAAAAAATAAGTACACATTAAGTAGTAGGTAAGTGGTGTGTTTTAAAACAGTGAATGTTAACAAATGTGCCATAAATTATTAGATTTTATTATCCGGCAGAGAATTTAGCTTAGGAGTAATGAATGTTTATCTATAAAATTACTCGTTTAATGATTATTTTAATGATGTTTTTATCTCAGAAAGCCTCCTCGTAATGATTCCGTCACGAGTCGTCGGTTGATTGATTTGTTATAGCTTCTTTACAACGAGTGTAAGAAAAAAATCGCCATGATCTTGATAGTGATACTTGTACTTCTCAATGATATGATAGTCAATGATATTTAGTAAGAGCATTAAACCCAAAATAGATAAACTTTGTTTTTAATTTAAATTACAGTGGATTATTTTCTAGCAAATATTTACTGTACCGTAAATATAATTAAAACTGAGTAATTAAAAAACTCTTTTTTTATTTTTTTAAACTCTCACCACGTCAATCCTAAAACTTAATTAACATAAATTAATAAACATGCTGTTACTAAACGTGATCTTACTGGTGTTGCTTCTAATAACATCAAACATACAGATGAGTGCATTGACAGATACTATTAGGTGACTGACAAAAAAAATATATCAACTTCATTAATATTTGACATCCAATAAACTTGATTTCAAAACCTGACGAGTTTTTTGCAAACGCATCTCTCTCACAATGAATTGACTATTTGGTCTACTGAAAAAAAAAGAGAAAACATTTTGCCAAATCCTTTAACCAGAGATACAATGGACGATGCTTTTAAGTTTTGCACATATAGAAAACGCCTAATGCTTTTTTGTAATATAAAACACAATTGTCCACTGTGATACAAAAAAAAGTAATACAAAATTAAATCTATCACAAAAAAGAAACACTCTGTATAGTGTAACAAAGAGAGAAAAATAATTCAGACACGTCATGTTTTCACGCTGATATTAAACTCACATTTTATCCAATAGCAATTCTCTTTCTACAATCTGAACTGGATTTTATCGCAAAAGTCATCTAATTATCAGTGTCATTGCGATCGGAATCATCGTCATTACTTTCTAATTCAAACGCACCGTTGACACCCGTTGCTGATCTTTATCAGTAAATCGCTACTTAACGGACCATCTCGATATCAATGCATTAACAGATTTAATTTGGAGGTTAATCTTAAGGTTTAGAAATCAGGGGTTTAGTGCGGTTAAACACTACGAAATTTGTCAAGATCGTAGCAAGTGGAAAGAAGTGGTCTCTGCCTACCCCTCTGGGAAACAGGCGTGATTTAATGTATGTATGTATGTAAACACTAAGAGTCTGCAGCACAGATCACAGAAACAAGGGAGATATGTCATGAACGCCAATTCGTACAAGACCCGGTGTCGCCACTTTTAAACATGTGTGCGTCTTACGCTTACGCTCTATTAACTACTACAAAAACAACCTCCTCATAATTGGTTACAGCTTACGAACTAAAAACGCCGTAACATAGTTTTGATAGTAGCAGAAAATTAAGCTTTATTCTAAGTTCTCAAGGTTGAAAAATGCTGAAAGATCGTTTTTTTTCCATCGTAGTTCAGTCACTAAACGTAAGGTAGCGCTTACTCGTCACTTAGCTGCCATCTATGCGACGAGTAATTAATTAGTTCCTCAGAGCTAGATGGCGCCAAGATAGTAGTCCCTATGTTCAGCAGGTTAAGGACTACCCACACACAGCGACATCTAGTTATACTTTTTTCAAGAGGTGTGCGTTTCTCTCCTGTCGTCCACTTAGGGATGCCACAAGGAATGTTTCAAAATATATCGATAAACAATTCAAACTTGTTTGCAACGTTAATATAGGTACTATTCAATTTACAGGCAATAAGTACTATTTTTATTATTTTACTACTAGGTTAATACAATTACATCATTTAAACTTAATATATTATTGTTAGAATAGAATAATATTTTATTAGCAAGAATACGGTTTGCGTAAAATTGATACATAAGATTTTAAATTTGGAACGATACCTATATTAGAACGTAACAAAAAAATGGCCGAATTTCTTTGGTTAAATTTTCTGGAGCTGTTTAAGATTTTCGTTTTGATTAGTACATAAAAGTCTAAATTGTAAACTTGGACTTTATGATGTTAATACAAATATACTAATAAAATGGGTTCGGTTGAGTGTCACGTCACAAGATCTCAGTTTGGGACAAACCAGTAGTTTACCGACTTGATTATGTAAACTTTATTTCATAAATGGTACAAATTACTTAAAACAGAAAGATAAGACTTAATACTTGGGGCAATCTCTACCATCCAACCTTTAGGCTTGAATCCTTTTAAGAGTGAGTCGGCGCGAGCTGTCAATCAGCGCTGTGTGCAAACACAGCTCAATACTGAGCCAGAGCCCTTTGCCTTTGTGGTTGGTTAATTTATTTTTATCTTAATTGTATGATTTGCCTACTTATATTTGAATTGCTAGAGTCCTTCGTCGTTCGTTAATATTGTAAAGAAAATTAAATTTTGTATAACGTGAAAATTTGTTAAAATTATTTTTCTTCTGTTTTAAGCGTGTCGTGGTAGTGATAAATAACTAGAACTATTAACACATTGAATTCTATTGATAGCTGTAGAATAAGCCATTTATCGATAGTCGATAGAAATCACGTCAACACAACTTTCACAACCTTACGCTCTGAAATCCATTCAAATATAAAATATTCATTTAAAAATATAAATAATGCTTAAAAACAAAATTTACCGGTGGTAAGTTATGCCCTTTGATTTTATATTAACGTTTGTATTTCGATTTTTGCACACTTTCACGCTACATACAGTCATTTTATCATTTAAACGGAGCTTCTATACTGACAGCGTTCAGTGAGTGACTGTGTCAACGCTTGACACGCCTCGTGCCGATATGGTCAATTTGACCATATCGAGGCGACACGAACCACGCCCCCATAACATATCTCCCTTGTTTCTGTGATCTGTGGTCTGCAGGCATTCAGTCACGATGCAGTAGCGATTCTGTCGGTATCTTTACTTTTGAGTGGATGTCCAGCTCCAGGGTATGTAGAAACTAGGAGGGTTAGAAAAGTTGAAAAGTTGAAAAGACCTCCTGTATGATGACAATGATGATGATGATGATAATTGTGATGAAGTTCTTTAATAAATCATAGTACAACCTACGGAAACCATAAAACCGTTATTCCAATGTAATTATAGCAATTATAATTTAATTATTGCATATTTATGCCCCATAAGGGTTTGTCATAATCATTATGCCAATCGTAACGCAGTGGCAGGAAGGAATTGTAGTTTTATATGCAGTGATAAAACTCGCCAAGTCAAGTTAGCGCTTATGGGATTATTTGATGCAAAAATATGCGAAAAACTTGATCACCATCTGTTGTGGTTGTTTAGGAATGAGATTATGATTGGAATATTAATCTTGTTAAAGGGTAAAATGTAACTTGACACTATCTGTTTTATGTTTTTTTTTTATGGCATAGGAAGGCAAACGAGCATACAGGCCACCTGATGGTAAGTGGAAACTGTGACCCATAGACTTTCGCATTCACAAGAACGCAATCCTGAGACTGCTAAACCGTTGCCAACCCTGAGGACTAAGATGGAATGCCTCTTTGCTAGTAATTTTACCGGCTGTCTTATCCCCAAACCGGAACACAACAATGTGAACACTGCTGCTTGGCGGTAGGTTAATGGATAAGATGGTGGTACCAACCCTGCACAAGGTCCTTCTACTAGTAAGTTCAGAAGAAGAAGGTATTATCCATAGTAATCCAATGTTAAGCAACATATCATCGGTGAAACTGCAAAACCGCGTAAGTACATTTTAAATAAACAGCAAAATGCACCTTTTTAATAAGAGTGTGAGGTTTATTTTGCTCTATCATAAATTTGTTAGTTAAGCGATTTTGCAGTATCACCGACGATATGGGAAACATTTGCCTGTAACAACATTGTTTTTGTTGTTAGCTATATTTGTACATCGCTATAACTAAAACATTTTGGATGACAAGGAGAATATAAAACGGGATCCGAACCCCATTAGTAACCATAAGACTGCAATCCTGAGACTGTTAATGAGTTGCCAAGCCATCATTCATCATTGGTCCTTAGAGCAAGATGAAATGCATCCATGCTAGTAATTTCAATGGTGTGTCTTGTTCCCATACCGGAAGATATCAATGCGGACTCTGCTTGGTGATATGTTAAAGAGTATGATGATGGTTCCAACCATCACCAAAAAACTCAATGGTGAAGTTTTCGAAATGAAAGAAGTCTGCTTATTGCTGCAAACAAATTGCTGACACCATTTTTTTTTAACTCACGTTAATTTCCTCTTACAACAGAACACCAACTCTATGACCAAGATTAAGGGTTCAAACTGGCTAGTCAAGGTTATCGACGCAGGCGCATACCGGCGAGTAGTGGTAATTGGATGATCCTGCTTATTAGGGACATTGCCACCGGTAACATTATAATGACATAAACACTGGACAGGATGAGTATTAAGTCATTGAAGGAAATCGTGTATAGTTCTTGAAAATGTGAAATGTAACTCTATATCAGTACATTGTAAGTTATCATTCGCTAGAATTTAAATAAATAATTTAAATCCGGAACATAACAATAAAATAATTACTATTTTACCCGGCTGGTTACCTATTTCTTTATTTAATCAAAAATTGCACAAAAGAATATACTTAATATACAAAAGGCGAACTTAATGACGGAAGGCATTTTCTACCAGTTAACCTTTGGGCAAAGCAGAGATTGTGGTGGTGGTGCAACATAGGGTCTAACATATATGTAACTTATACGTAATAATATATACCTACATAACAATATATTAAATTAACATTATAAATACTTACATAAATACATAATATAAAAATGAGGATAAGCACAACACATTACCGATAACACAATCAGAAAATCAAGACCTATATTTAGTTCGAAAAACTTTTGACTGCTGTTTCGTTTGTCTGGAAAACATTTTTCTCTGAAACCGTTTCACTTTCCTGGATCGTTATAAAACTAACCTAACCTACAGTTTCTGTAGGTATATCACTTTAAACACTATATAATTTACGTCCTTTTTAGTTTTTTAGGCAATTTAGCTATACCTATTCCGCTCACTGGTTATACTTCATTTGTTTAAGTTCTTCACACTAAAATGTAAATAAAATACCCACGTGATATAGTCGGCCAATAGAAGCAAAACACTGATACGTCAAAACTTGCCAAAATACTTGATTGGCTATTGAACAAAGCCACGTAGTTTGGTTTGTTTACATTTAGCTCAGTGCCTTAATAAAATGGAGTATAACAGCTGAGGTCAATATCTAGGTTTCAATACCTTACACATTTTTCAACTGCAATAAAAAAAACACCCCCCAGCAGCAAAATAATGTTTCCAAGAAAATGGCAGTCGTTGCCACTCGAGGCTATGAATCGATTTGCGTGTTTCAATGATGCATTTCAAATTACTTTTCCAAAGTCACATATTACTTAAGTCGTGTTGGAAAAGCACCTTTAAATCTTCTAAAGAGAGTTCAAATTTCAAGACAAAGAGTAATAAATAGGAGGTTGGGAAGGTAATTGGGTTTCCGACTACTGAACTTGCATGCTGGCCCCATCATGAGCTAGAGCGGGAGGAAAAGTTTGAGTTGTTCCGAGTATGATGTTTGATTTATTAACAGTAATTTATGTCTTAACCTCCTAAGTCACCGCGTACAAAAAAATGTACATAATACGGCCATTGCAATAAAATATCAATTATAAGTAAGATAAAGTAGAATTTCTCTTGTTTTCATGACTGGCAATTAAATTAGAAAATAGACTTTATTGGAATCGCAATAAGTTTATTTTCCAATGGCAACTTTAGTTGTATGGTGGGTCTTAGGAGGTGATGTACAGTGCAAGAGGTCTTTCGTGTTCAGGTAAAGTCGGTGTGACAACAGAGCGAGTGAGAGACACAATCCAAAAGAGATTGTAAAAGCTATTGTAGCAGAATATTATACGAGTAATCAGAAATGAGGAGAATTGCAGACAAATGAAGATAATTACACTAGTACCTAGCCGATATAGCACATATATATATGTTCAACACTTAACTAGGTATCAGTGGTCTTTTGTGTTACAGAAGTTTGATAAATTGGCATGAGCGCATAAAGAACACTTGATTGCAAAGCGACAGCAAGAGAACTTGAAAGCAATATTAGCTGTTATTATATATAATATCACCAAAAACATAAATGTAAAATCAGACCTAGTTCTCAACTGCCACCAAAAATGATACGAGGGTGGATTGAAAAGTTCTGAGCCTGGTAAAAAAAAGTAACGGGCTCACTTTTTATAACAATTTTATTTTTCGACATATTCTCCATGAAGGTCAATGCACTTAGTCCACCTCGCCTCCGACTTCATTATCCCATCAAAAAAAAAAGAATCGCTGAGGTCGTTAAAATATGAGTCTACTGCTTCTTGTACCTCCATATTTGTCGAAAATATTTGTCCTCCCAAGTGTTTTTTGAGGTTTGGGAAGAGATGATAATCGGAAGGAGCTAGATCCGGCGAGTAAGGGTCATGCGGCAGCACTACAAATCCACAATCATATATTTGTGCCATTGATTTCGCCGAAGTGTGAACGCGAGCGTTGTCTTGGTGAAACAGTACTTTTTTCGTCTCTTTGTTTTAATTTCCTCACGCAGACGACGTAAAAGAGCACAATAGTAGTCCGAATTTATTGCTTTGCCCTTTTGGAGATAGTCTATCATGATATTCATGATAACCCCCCTGCAATCCCAGAAAACTGAGGCCATTACCTTATTAGCTGACAAAATGACCTTGGCTTTTTTGAGTGGTGGTGAACCTGGTCTTTTCCATTGCCTGGATTGTTCTTTCGATTCTGGTGTACTGTGGTGGACCCATGTCTCGTCCATAGTTATAAAACGATTGAAAAAATCGTCGGAGTCACGTTGAAACATACATAAACAATCTTGGGAAATTGTAACACGTACTCGTTTGTTCTCGACTGAAAGCAGTCTAGGTACCCACCTGGTTGACACCTTAGAAAATCCAAGAACATCGGTGATGATGTTCTGTGCCCGCTCATAAGAAATACCCATTGCTTCCGCTATCTCCACAATCTTCAATCGCCTATCCTTCATTATCGCATCTAATATATTATTGACATTTTCGTCCATAGTAGCCGTCAACGGCCGCCCACTCCTAGGCTCGTCTTGAACAGTCTCCCGGCCACGTTTGAAACCAGCTACCCATCTTTTTATGGTAGCATACGATGGAGCAGATTGCCCTTATGTTTGATTCATATCTTAAAATATTTGTTTTGGTGTTAACCCCTTCTTTTGCAAATATTTTATGACAGAACGGTGCTCAATTTTATCCATTACTTGAAAAATCAGTGACCTTATGTAGCAGTTCCAGCATAAAATGCAAAATTGTGACAGGAAAAAAACAAAAGATAGTGCATAATGGCGACTAAATATGGCACTTTGACCTGCCAGTATTTATTTGTTTTTTTTTATTATATTCAACCTTAGGCTCAGAACTTTTCAATGCACCCTCGTATCTTCAGCTGCAGTGAGACCAAGTTATTGCCACTAAATGTGTTTTGATTCGATGTTAATCCTTATCTTGAAAACTGAGCCAGTTTCTGATGAACGGTAATCCAAAAAACACTTAAAAAACAACATCAAGAAACATATTGTCAATGGACAAAGACAGTCACAATGACAACCTCCACACATTTAAAACTCGAGTCCCAGAATAACATACTCATGCAGTTCGAGTCAAACATAACGATGGTACAACACTACGATCATGTAAAGGCCCTTCGCACCGTTGTTAGTACTTCGCGCTGTAAATGTCCTAGGACATTTACCTTAAGGGCATATGTCACTCTGTCTAAGTTCTGTTTACATGGTTCTAATGTCATTTACACCATGCACCATCACGATGTACCAGTGGCGAAGCGTCACGTAAATAAATAGGCAAGCCGGAGCAAAAAAAAGGTGTATGGCGTGTGTGCTTGTTTGCCCCTTCCGTGACATAAAAAAAACATACCTTAAAAAATGGATGTCGTCTTTCTAGTTCTCAAAAAGCAGTGCTGAAGTGTCGCGTGCGTTAAAAGTGCGCGGAAAGGCAATTCTTGCTTTCCAAGTAGTACTACCGTATCAATTAAACGTTTCAATAAATTTCGATTACGTTCCACTTACGATTGTGGGCCTCAAAATTATTACCAAAAAAAGTTTAAATTCTACTGTTACCAAACTCATGTAATAATATACAACTCCGTATATGTTTCTCGCTTTGAGCATGTTTTCTAGCTGAATTACTTATAGAAAATAGAATAAGTTTTTTTTTCTTGCCTTTTTCGTGCTTATTAAGATTAAATCTTAGAAAAAATACAAATTTATTTCCCTATTTCTGGGCGGTTTGCCCTTCGGGAATATATAAAAACTAACCTAACATAACCTATTTTTTTTACGTACTTTAATTCAAACCGTAATGTTTCAGTAATAATTGATTTTAGAGAAGTTTGTTTAAAAAAATATGCTTGTTTTAGTATACCTCTATTCTAAACAATTAAATCATCATAAATAGACCTTATATTGACATAATTTTCAAGCATCAAAATTTTCTAAGTCCCTGACGCCTTGAAAATGACCAACATTTGAACCCCTATAACTCGGCCAATTTTGATTTTAGAGAAAAGTTTTTCAAGTAAAACATGCTTATTTCAACGTGTTCTATACGATAAAATCATTTAAATTAGGTGTCATAATGATACAATTTTGGCGAAATTTTTTCTAAGTCCTGCGTTCCCTAACTGAATTATATAAATTGTGAATATCTGCAAAACCTGTTCGATTCCAAACACTGCTAGAATCGGAAAACAGCAAAGATGAATAGCAAAATAATTTGTTTAATTTGCAGCTGCCAGTCAGCCAATTGTATTTGTAATTCGCTGTGGAAATGTTTGAAGAATCCATCTCTACGCCTATAATCAATTTTTATGTCTGGGCGAGCTCGTCCTAATCCTAACTTAATGACATGTTTCTTATTTCCAAAGGATAACTTTGAAAAACATGTTTGTTCATTAAGTAGGTAATCTGTAAGATAACACTCAATTTGCACCAATGCGGCCGTTTGTACTTTGAGTACAGGCAAAAATATTTAAAAACCAAACCACGAATATAACCTAAAATAGATCGAAGCAAAAATAACAATATTTAGGTACTTAACGAAATATAAACAAACCTCCGTTGTCGCCACGAATCTGCAAATAACACAATCCAAACAGAAAAACATTCACAGAACACTAAACAAGCTAAATTTCACTAGTTGAGTCTCATAAAACACAATAAGTTAAGTAATAACACAAATTTAACTATAAATCAAAACAAAACACCGCATATTAGCGCGAGGACGCGAAAGTAATGGCGTAATGAAAATCAAAAAAGTAGTTGAAGGTCGTGAGGCCAGGGGGGAGAGAGACGGTTGTTGAGTTGAGTGTCCTTGGGAAAAGAAAGTTAACGCATGCACTTTAAGTTCAAAATTGGATGCAATAAGCCGTAGTTCGTCGGACGGACTTGCGTGCTTCTCCCTCTTGCGTGCTCACACAGGTGCCGTTGTGTCTGTGTGCGAGTTTAAAGCTAATGTAGCGCTATAATATTATACCATTTGGTTTGAATTTGTTAGTGAGGTCCGGCGCCGAGTCACAGGCTTGTATGGCGGTTTTAATTGTGGGTGTAAGTTCGAGCGCGCGTAGTAAAAGGTAACTGAGCATGTGTGCGTGTATCAGTGATGTGCAAGTTGCGGAAAGTTTCCAAAAAGTTGGAAAAGTTGCATGAAATTTCCGGAAACTTTCCCAAGAAATATAGGAAAATTAAATTTAAGAAACGGAAAGTTTCAATCCCCATACAAAATTGTGAGAAGTTTCCGAAATTTTCCTACATGAAATTTTCCGCAATTTTGGAAAGTTTCCTTTGGCACATCAGTAGCGTGTATACGAAAATATTGTTCTTGTTTCTTTCTAGTAATATAGGTTAGTGAATGGGTGCGAGCGAGTGATAGATTTCGGCTTGGTAAATAAATAAATTTGAATTGCGGCGTTAGTGCGTGTTCATTCATCGTATTATGAAGCAAGGTAAAGCTATAGTACACCGGGTTACTTTCGGTTTTACGTTTTGTTGTTTGTATACCTAGTAGGTTAGGTACCTACTCTATGCATAGGAATTTTTAGGGAAGCCGCTGGGAATCGGGTTGTATGGACGCTTCGCTACTGCGATGTACATTACTGTTATTGTGTTGAGCCTGATTAATGTATCTACTGTTTGGCAGAGTTCTCGTTTTTGCTAATCATTTAAACCAAGTTGACAATCATGACGTGGTACGTCTTATTGACTCTCTCTCTCTCTCTCTCTCTCTCTTAGCGGTACCAGCGTCGCTATTGTCTAACGCACTCGCAATCGCAAGCGGCTTCAAAGTGGAGCAATTGTTTTCATTTTGTATGCAGACAAGCCTTCGATTTTCAAAATGAAAACGATGGCGATTGAGACTGCGTTAGGCAATACCCCCTCTGGTTTGATTCGGTTGTTCGATTAGATGGCCAAATATTTATGTCAAACGCGAGTAATTGTGCCCGAGTCTTGGACGTTTTCTATCTCACATAGAATAATAGAGTTTAGCCCACAATGGTTCAATTTGTGTGAGAATGTACATAATTATTATTGAGCTTGAGATCTTCCTCTCCTTTTTTGTAAAGTTCTTCACATCTATTCGAGAAGCTATTGATATAAACCGCGACGTCTCTCTTTCGTCCCCTCTTTAATATTACTAATCTGTATTTGTTTGCACAAACGCAAATTCCTTAACCGTAACTAAAGCAGGTACAGCAATTTGTTACCAATTAACGTAAATCACACAAACGTAATTGACACGTTCACGAAGTTAATATTTCAAACACGACAATAGGAAATAGATTATGATTAATATTCTAACCTAGTTTAATAATACACAAGTATAAAGTTATGAAAATATCCCTATATTCAGTAAGCAATATCTATTTTTAAGGAAAAAAAATTGAAGAGTGGTCTCGAATGGAGGGATTGAAAGTGGTTTGATTATAGCAAATGGGGATTTATATGAAAAGACTCAATCTGTACATTTCAAAACATTTTTTTTTTATATTCTGCGAAATACTTTTTGATTTATAGCTAAAAATGGACCAAAAATGACAGTTATTGTACCCTTATCTCCGAAGTAAATTAATCAAAACATCTAAAAAAAAACCCGACGTTTAGACGACGAATCCCGATAGAATTGACATAAAACTTTGACAATCTGTAATAAATTTAAGCTAGTCAAAGTGGACTTTATTTTATAAAACATAAAGTTCATAACAAAATGAGTATTTTCTTTTGCGGTTACCAAAAATATTATCTTAAAAAGTCCGGCTCGCACTTGGCCGGTTTTTTCATAGGTATTGCATTTAATCGATAACACTAATACAAAATTAATTTTAAATACAATTAAATTTCAATAACCTGAAAATGGTACACAGATAGTTTAAAATGTGACAATAACTATAAATAACGTAAATAGAGAAAGTAAATTATTACGTGTTAAAATTATAAAGTATTCTCAACTTTAGTAACTTTATTTAGAAATTAGTTAAGATATCGCTTAGGTACCTATTGTTGAAACTTTTTATTACGGAGTCTACACTTTATGTACAAACTGTATGTTAGCAAATATTCGTTAAGCACTTACGGCAGTAGCCTTAGGCATATCTGGTCTTTGTGAAAGCTTTTGCGAGCTTCTTGTAAACTTTTGTTCCTTAATGTTGTAGTAACAACAATGTTGTAGTAATAACGAAACTTAGACGAATTGATATTTACCTGAAACAAACCAAAATAAAATAAGATATAAGTACATAAAGTTTAAAACTAGTGGAATGTAGAATATAACCATTGAGTCTTTATAGATGTTTTGCTAGTGTTTACACCGCATTTGATTTTATTCATTAAAAAAACAATTTTAATTTTCGAGTTTATTTATTTTTTGTTTACAGACAAACAAAAACTATAAGGCTTCTATTGAATAGTTTGTTTACCAAACTTACACCACTCTTTCATCATAATAATGATTAATAATCGAAAATGAAATACACTATTGATATAATACAATTTAACAAACTCATATCAAACAACTAATCACAAGCAGCCAAACCGATCACGAAATCCCCATAAAAATCGACAAAGCCTTAGAAGGGCAAAAATGTATCCTTGAACCAAACAGCTGCTCAGGCGCGTACGCATCGTAATTATGATTTAAGAATCTCTATATCAAGCTACAACTAATCTTTCAAAGATATATCGCCACACCGGTCTGGTTTCTGTCTGTGATCGTTCATCATTGAAATAAAAATAACCAGGCGGATACAGATGGCATTAGTAGGCTATTTTTGGCATTGACAAAGTCGGGTGTAATTTTTGGATTTATTTGAAGTCGTTATTATGTTGACGGGGTAAGGAAAGTTTGATATATGGGGAGTAATACTCTGTTGATAATAAACGCATGTGTTTGGATTTGTATAAACAACTTAATGCTATAATTCTTTGAAAATCCTGCTGCTTTTAACGGGGGGAGGAAAAGGAACCGACATAAGATTGGATACCATAGAAATCTGCAGATAAGCACAGTGACAGATTAAATATATGCAGTGATGAGTAACAAATGAACTTTTCAATACAGAACCTTAGTGCATAGACTGCATAGTCAAGATGCATAAAACTAAGTGAGCAAGTTTTAAAAATCTACAAAAAAAATACAGAAGCGGTACCATGTATTTTATTTTACCGTAGAAACACTCATAATCAACTAAATCACTGGGGTTTAGCATCAAATTCTTCCTGTCTCCTTGTTGAGTCGTTAGTCGCAACAGATACAGATGAGATTTTGTTTTAGAATTATGTTGACATTGAATTGAATATTGAAAAGAGAAATAACGAAATTCGTTGCTTAGACGAACAACAATTAATTCATGATTCATGAGCCATAGACGTCTGTGTAGACAACACCACCGCTAACAACCACAAGACCGACACCAAAGCTCAAACCAAACAAAAGAAACATGAAACTACGCACACAGGGCGAGTCAGGAAAGAAAACAAAGAATAAGCGATCACGTAGTCTCCCGTTAAAATCTTGTCTAAACATGATCGGTAAAACTAGGAATTCCTTGATGTACACCTGGGTAAATACAACCTTAGTATATTGAGTGCCAATGACACTCGAGGCCTATGCAATTTACTTATAAATGTCAGTGAGCGGGACGGAGGGACCGAGGACTCTATTTTGTATGCAGATTAGATACTGGCACTGGATTTGATGACGTGTGGCACGTATGAGAGGAAGCGGATTTATAAGCAGAAGCGATGTAGTGTAAATGAGAAGTTGCTATTAAATGGGTGGGTTTTTAATTTTGAACACAATTTTAAAATAGAAGCGATTGGATTCTTGAAGCCAGTAGTAAATATAGTGTTACTATAAGAACAATTTGAATTTAATTTAGTCTTTCGATGCGTTACATTTGTAAAATTTTGATAAGAATTTAATTAAGAGTCAAATAATTATACTTTTTTCTTGAATAATTTAAACACACAGTTGAAAGACCAGTAGGTTTTACAGAGTTGATCAGCTTTCCTATTATATGATGCCAATTGAATTGATACGTAAACATGATACATTATGGTTGACATTTGATAAATTATTTCAGATGACGAAAATAAATTAAATCAAGATTTGCTCCACAAAGTTCATTTTGTAATTGATGTGAATAAAGATAAAAGATCGATGTATCATTATAGAAATACAAACGCGTTCCATGAATATTGAGTATCGCTAATTGGTGATATTATTTGGGTAAACAAGGCAATTTCGATGCAAATTAAACCATTAAGTTTCAGAGTATCCAGTTTAGGGAATGCCGTGTTAAAACGGTAGGTTTAAAGGAAACGTATCGATTTTATTACGTGCTGTAAAAGTTTTCAATACAATATCGATAATATTAAACCTTAAACCGACGCTCGAGTGAAGATATAAATTCAATAGTATTAATAAAATTGTAACCAGATAATCAAAATAAACTTCGCCAAATTGATTGTTACGTTTGCAACTGTTTACAAAGTAAGAAAGTATTAAGTGGCAAAAAACATAAAAGATAAAAGACATATAAATGTACAAGATAAGACAACTTTAGTAGTAGTATATTACGTTTTCAAATATTCTTGTTTTGAGAAAGGTGAGCGTGAAGATAACAATGAAAAGGATCTTGAGAACCGTAAGGTTTATAAGGCTCGAAAGGAAGGTAAAGTAATTTCCTTTCATAAAGGACACGATCTGTAGCTTATGGCACCCAACGCTGTAAAGTATGAATAATATTACACCCACGACGTGAGTGTCAGCAGAATATAAACAAGTGAAACTTAAAACGGTGTATTACTCAAACGTTTTGTTGAATTTAAATACCTTTTAACTTAACAAACGGAGACGAACATCAAACAAGAATCCAAATACATTATGATAGAATTTAAGACGGTCATATTTATCAATTAATGTAGAAAAGTTGATGTTTGTCATGATAATGACGATGATAAAAACAATAGTCAAGGTTTATAAAGTTCAAACATGTGAATAAAAGGCAATCGAAAAATGTTACAACGTGATAATACACTAAATTGCTTTAAACTTGTTCCAAAGTTACGACGGCCAATAATATTGCACTTCCAATACAGATCCCAAGTTGAGTAATCTGGCTAAACAAACGCCACCTATAATTTTACTTTATTAAGCTGTTACGTCCGTTACAGAAAATTGCAGGTCCAAAATTATAATTTGGCCATTTCCGACGGCATTCTTTAAATCCAGACCAAAGTGATTCATTTTAAAGCCTAAGATTTCACAGGTTGATTCACGCAAAAATGCACCGGTCGGGTCTACTAAAGAACCTTTTAATTTGTTTTGGACGCAAAATGCACTTTATTTTGTAATTTATGACTCCATTAACATAGATTAAGGTTTGATGATGTACTACAAACAAAGGCTCAGATTTAATATGTTTAATCTGTTGGACTTAAATGTTTTTTGTTATTTACTTATGCCAAAGACTTATTCGACCATATATACGCCATGAATTAAAGGGTAAAGTAGGGATGGGTTTTATACCTAGTATGACTTCTGCTTTCACAATAATAATTTCAGAACCTACAGATGTCATTTATAAATGAAACATCACTCTTTCTACAAAAGGAAAAAACTTGAAATTTCATTCCCAACCTCCACAATGATGAATTTAGCATCGTTTTCGACCGTAAACCTTGTAAAATCTAAAATAAACTCCACTATATATCTAACACAGCCGCGTAAACCTAGCAGAACCAATGCAAAGTGATTGCCTCGAGGCCCAGACCACCAGACGGCCTGTTATTTCCTACGTAGGCCACTTTTTTGCCCAGAACCCGTACTACAAGTTTCTACACTTAAAATTCTTTGAAACTAATTGATATACTTTATTGACTTGGTAATAGTGGAATGGGGACGGATTTATCTACTAGTTTAACTTTATCTCGTTTATATTTGTTTTTAATCCACTCGTTTTGCACGGTTTGACGTTTGTAACCTAGATAACTAACCAGTGAAACATTGTCAGGTTGAGACAGGTTTGTCTTGACACTAACTTAAACATGATGCTTTAGCTCAAAAACCTTCTTCCCTTGATTTCTTATCATCGTGATCAGTATACAACTGTAATTATATTTCATGTTTACAAACAATTGCTCGATCTGTAATATTATTTCTTTCTAATTCATCTAGTGTGTGGTACATAATAACACTACATCATCATGTCCGGAGAGCTAATTTGCCGTATTTTTTGCGAGTTGTCTGAGCCATTACACACTATCATTAATTTAAAAACGAGTAAGATAAAACTTAGCGGAGAAGATTGCTTGGTCAGATACGTGGATGATATGTTAGCGAGCTACTCAGTGATGAAAGATGTTAAATGATACTGCTAAATTGTTATTGTTTTCACCTTCTTCTTCAAAGGGCTTCTTCTGTTTCCGATTTGGTTAAGTGTTATGTATTTCATTAATGTCTTTGTTTTCCTCTTTGCGTTCAGCAGTTTTTGTAATCGACGAAAGTTGCCAAAATCGTCAGATTATCCACTTTTGTACGAGCACGCTCTACATTTATATTACGCTGACGACGCACCGATGCATGCGTCACTATATTTTACCTTAGGCATTTATTATAATTACTTTTTAGTGCAATAAACGTAGTCTACTTGGACAGACACATCTTCTACTTAACATTCCGTCTTACTAACAAACAACAAACAATTAACATAACTACATATAGGGTGTGGTAACTTAGTACACCCTACATTTTTGGTCCTTCGAGCCGGATTACGTATTCTCTTACGTATGGAGGTTATATAATCAGTTTTGCGTAGGTCATTCTATACTAATACGAGTATAAACTTAGTAGTTTAAACATATGTTACGCGAACAACGAAAGCAAAAGTAATCGAGTGTGTGTGTACGTTTTTGGCAGTCGCCCACTAGCTCCAACCAATTGTCCCAATTTAAATACTAAGCATGAGGATATATTGTGAGTAGCATGTTCAACTTGCAGAACATTCTCAGAAGTTAAGAAATGCTCTCAATAAATTACTGAGAATATTATCGAAAACATTTGAGAGTATTGAGAATGTTCTCTTTCAATACAAAATTTCCGAGATTTTCTCATAAGAAACTTTCACAATTTGAGGATAGTTTTCGGTACAATGCTTATTGTGAGAGGGAATTATTTAAAAGTGGTTCGTATGGTAGAGCAATCGCAGGTGCGTTACAGCAAGGAATGAGCCGTTGAATTGGGAGGAGGAGTGGTAAGAGATATTAGAAATAGTGTTGTATTACTTCCAAAAAGCGGCGATATAAAGCTCTCGTAAATGGACTAAAAACCTAAGACAGTGCATTCCGGCAATCTTTACGTTTATTCATCAACAAAC
Source organism: Acleris emargana (assembly GCA_927399475.2). Lineage (NCBI taxonomy): Eukaryota > Metazoa > Arthropoda > Insecta > Lepidoptera > Tortricidae > Acleris > Acleris emargana. Next base: position 3,661,057 of record OV656847.1, read on the forward strand.
GCTAAAAACAGTAGTAAAAATAAATATCAGCGGACAATGTCACACCAATTGACTTAGTTCCAAACTAAGCTCGCGGCATGTACTATGGGCACTAGACAACGATTTGAATACTTATATAGAGAAATATATAATTAGTTTCAGTTAAAAAAAAGTCGCGCACATCACACAAATACCCTACCGAAATTTGAACCCAGGACCGCTAGCTTCGTAGGCAGGGTCACTACCAACTAGGCCAGTGCAGTAGTGCGTCTTCGTAAAAGGACTGATTTGACTTGTCAGTCAACTAGCCTGTAATTGTAAATGTATTCTACTATCCGCTCCTCTCGTCTCTATAGTCACCGGTTTTTGTGTGAGCGTCAGTGTCATATGAAATAAAAATTAGCATTTCCGCGTACGGCCCCGTATTCGAGTTTAAACCATGTAGGTGTGTCACCCGTTTCTCGACTACGACATAAACTGTTTTTATGTCTTGTAGTGTAGGAGTCGCAATTTCATTATTAGTGGTTAGCTTACATTGCTATGACTTTCCTTTAATGGAATTGTGTTTTATAGATATCTAACATGTATCACATTATTTATTGTTTTTTTTTTTTTTGTATTTTTGTTACAATAGTCCTAATTTAATCTTTTTTAATATATTTGCAATAAAAAAATCGAATTTCCAAGTTTCGCTTTGTCAAGTTTATTTAACATTTAATTTCAAGTTCATTTCAAAACGGCTTACATACATACATACCTTCACGCCTGCAATCCCAGAGTGGGGTAGGCAGAGCCACAGAATTACCTACAACTTTAAAACGGCTTAACTATTTAACACCGCGTATTTTTGTGTATTTACTTTCTATGGTGTTTAATAAAGATTATCTGTTGTATCGGTAAATATCATTGGTAAAAATTGGTACCTACATTGGATTTTTTCCAGTTTCTTCAAGTAAGGTGCTAATTGCATCATTGAAACACACGGCGCCGATAAAAGTAAGCCCTTATTAATCCAAGGAAAAACCGCTAATCGTTACAACCCGACTTCCTGGCTCCACAGATATCGCTAAAAGTGCATTATCTGACCTGTCAAATTGTGACATATCATGCGATTTGCCTTGGCAAAGCGTGATGCATTTATCGCCGTGCAAGGAATCGTGTCGCCGTTGCACCAAGTATGGATATTTTGAACGGCAAACGGGTTTTTGGGTGAGCTTGAGTGTATGGAAAATTTGGTACTAATGTTTATTGGAAAAAATGCAATGATTATGCTGAAATAATTAAAAAAAATAAAAAATTATGTATGTTTAGGTAATGTCACGTATCGACAAAGTACACTTCAGCGACAAGGTCGCCAAGAAATTACAGACTATAGCCATCGCAACGATTGATTTAAACAAAAAGTTCCGGAGAAGAAGACGAAACCTGTGTATGTTTATCTTAATATTTATACATATAAAAGTCTTCCGTGGTCTCTGACTAATAGACAACGAACAACCTAAACCGCTTAGGGAAAGCACTTAAAATTTGGAGAGTATATACCTTACCCAAGGTGTAAGAAGTTTCGACATACAAAAATGGGAAGCGATTTTGTTTTATACCATGTAAATAAGAAAAGAAGATTACATCATAATGACGCTAAGTTTCCCGAGAAAACATCTGATTTTATCATATGCTTTATATTATAGGTGTACCTAAAATAGGTCAACACATAAAACGACCACAATCTCACAGGTGGACCCTAGGACAGTTAGACTGAAGAACTGGACGTGTTTCAATTCGCTATGTAAGGTAGTGTTCTCGCAAGTGTTTACCGGAGTGAGTCACCGGATGGCGCCACGGTCGCGTGCGCCGGCGCCGATGCGCGACACGTTTCGGCGCTCAGCTGTTTAAGGCTAGCATGACGCTATCGGCGTCTAGGCAGAACGACCTACATGCATGTGAATGATTGACATTGTTGAAAATATGAGTTGGAATATAATTACGGTAGTTGGAAAAAGTACAAGAGATTGTTAAGAAATCACAGCATCAACTTGATTGAATAGAGAGAAACGGCACTGGAGACAACGAAGGATTGGTGGATAGTGTCTGTAGGATATTGTGCAGAGTCCGTTCGGATCGCAACCACCATCTTATTATTTAACCTACCGCCTAGCTGTCAACCGACGACGCGCTGGCCTAGTTGGTAGTGACCCTGCCTACGAAGCTAGCGGTCCTGAGTTCAAATCCCGGTAAGGGCAGATATTTGAGTGAGGAACGCGAATATTTGTTTCTGAGTCATGGATATTTTCTATGTATTTAAGTATATATTTCTTTATATAACTATTTATATCGTTGTCTAGTAGCCGTAGTCCAAGTCTAGAGCTTAGTTTGGGAGTAGGTCAATTGGTGTGACATTGTCCCCTGATATTTATGTCTAAGCCGCAGTGCTCTCATTATTGTGTTCCAGCGTTAGGATAAAACAACTAGTGAAGTGACTTGCAAAAAGGCCTTCCAGCTCAGTCAGTTTGCCCGATATTTGCATAAAAAATAAACGTTATTCAAACCAACTAAACGACAAAAAAAATACTTAGTTCGCCTAGCTAAATTGTAAAATCGGAGTACTTGTTTTTGTGTCACAAAATAAACAAGGGCAGAAAAGGAAATTTTAACCTTCAATTAAGAATAACACTTTCCGCTCCACCGCCATCAGTCTGTCTTCTTTAAAAAAAAAACAACATGCTACCCCTTCACGTGCTATATACACGGATTAAGTAATTGTTAATTCTTTCACCTTTTTTGCACCGTGGTAATGAAATGTCGACATTATGGCATTGCCAAGCTTTCGGAAACAAGTTTCTTTAAATAACTTTAATGTTCTCGATCAGTTTTGTGTTAAAGGTAATCCAGGATTGTTAATGATTGGAACATGTTCATAACCCTTCTATCATTGTAGCAACGAGAAATTTTTCAGATTGTAAAACTTTCTAATGATAAATTCTCGGTAGTTTCAGAGAACATCAAATTATTGTTTTTGAAAAGAGAATTTTCTCAATGTTGTCAAAAAAAAACCATTAATTCTTGAGAATATTTCCAAGCTTCTGGAAATGATCATAAATTTCAAATTGTTAAATGTTATTATCTTCATCAGGTCAAAAAAGTTTTTTTACATAGGAATAAATTAACTGAGTTACACATCGTAGTCATCATTGTTGTGACTTAGTAATAATTCATGTTTTTGTTTAAAACCCTTAGTTTCTTGTACAAAGTTTTTTAATCATAATTTTCCACTACAGGTACGCGTTGATGGTTTTAGTAGAAAAACTTAATTGCGTTGAATTGCGTATTCCAAGCAGTTATTTCATTGAGAAACGAGACTAAGTAAGTAAATACTTTTAAATGAAACATAATTGGTAAATAAATGTACTCCAATATTTGCTTTAAACTTTTTCCGATTTATAAATATTAGAACTTGACACAAAATGTCAAGCTATGAGAAAACTTAAAAAATAAAAACAACTGTAGTATGTAACAAACAATTTAAAAAAACCGGCCAAGTGCGAGTCGGACTTGCGCCCGAAGGGTTTCGTACCATTATCTATAAGAAATAACGTTTGTTGTATGGGAGCCCTTAAATATTTATTTTATTCTGTTGTTAGTTTGTTGTTACGGCGGCAACAAAAATACATCATCTGTATCTGCCTGGTGACAGACAGACGGACAGACGGTCAGACGGACAGCGGAGTCTAAGTAATAGGGTTCCGTTTTTACCATTTGGGCACGGAACCCTAAAAACCACAATAAGATACAGTGAAGAGCGCAATTAACAATACAAAATAGAAAATGTTAAAAAAAGAGAAAACCGAAGAACAAAACGAAACTTTAAATTGAAAGCAATAAATCACCTATTAATATTGAATTTAGAACGATATCATGTAAGAAAATAAAAGTAAGAGTTGATTGGATACGAATTGATTACTTAAGTTATTCTTTTTAAGAAATTCAATTTAAATAATGTTTGAATATAAGTCATAACCTTATTTAACTAAACAAAAATGTTTTTTAGCAATGAAGCAAGAGACATTAACATTTGTGTGGTAGACACGTGAAGTGACGATGATTTTACATTGAGAAATGTGATTAGTTATATGAAATAAACGACGAAATATCCCCTAAAAAGTGAAGCTTGAACATTTAAACTGCCTACTGTCAGCAAATTCTGCTGACATGATATTTAAAGATAGCCTCAGGAATATATAGCAAAGTTTTATAGTGCCGTCTCTGCGGTCATAAAGTACTGGACCTTATGCCCTCCTACAGAACCTTGCATTGTGACAACAATGTAGCAAAAACGATTTCAACACACATATTGGTTTTTCTAGTCCTTTTTCTTATTGTGGTTGTTCGCAAATGAGCTATTGCAGAAACTTTCACGATCATAAAGCCATCCCATCGTGTGGTTTTGTACAATACTTAAAAGTCGGTTCGAAATACGAAACTAAATCATCAATGTAAAATGTTTATGAATACTTTAAGATGAAGAGGTTTTGAATAGTTAATAATGGACAAGATTCCACCGCAAAAAAGTTCAAAATAGTATAATCAAAGGCACCGTAGAAAAACTGGCATGCAAAGTTGATCTTTAGGTCAATTAGAAATCATTGTTGCGCGAACAGAAAAATCTGGTGAAATATTTCAACAAAAGGTTTATCCAAAAGTACGAAGTCACCGGGGTTTTTTTAATAGGTATTTAATTAAAGCTTATTATTAAGTCCTACTTTCTACAGAGCCGTCTTTTGTGGAGCTTTCAATTAAAATTGAAATTATGTGGGTACTTTGAACCGTGTAGCCATCTTAGTAGGATGACAAAAAGTTGGTATGATTGGCATATTCTTTTACCGTAATATATATAATAATGTATTTGCTATTAATTTATGTTTTCGTGTTTTATTTAGTAATCTATATAAATAAAAGAAGAAACCGGCTACCCGATCGATCAACGCACAGCAAAAACCACTGGACCTAGAGACTTGAAATTTGAAGAGAATATTCCTTGCATATGCTAGGGGTGCTCTGAGAATGGATTATTGGAAATTCATCCCCTAAGGGGTTACAAGAGTAGAGTAACGGTAAACTAATTTCTACGGGTACGGAGTCTTGGACGTACTCTTTTTATCCATAATATGACGTGATTGGAATAAGGGATAATTTACATAATAGATACCAGTTTAAACCACTTTCAAATCTTTCCTCTTTATAATTTTAGTATAGATTAAATTATTACTTTAATGACTATAAATCAAATATTGTAATCTTGTCTCTTCATCCATCACTCTAAATAAAAAGGAAATAATATTTGTCCTTTATTGAAGTTTCCCCAATAAAACCCATACAATAATTTTACTGATTACATTAATAATAGTATAATCTTTGTTACTATTATATCAATCAGCATAAAACGCAGAGTACTCAATTTGTACATCCGTTGCGCGGACATAACATTCAAAACGTACATTAAATGGTTTATGGCATTTGTTAATCAAAACCCATTATTATACTGTATAAAATAGTAATGGTTAATCATTCATATTTATTTGTCTTTAATAATGCAATCGGACCAAAGGTCCTAGAGAAAATAAAGCTATTTGGTTTTATTATAGTGAAAGATTAATTCTAGATACTATTGCTATTTTAACTACTAAATTAATGAGAGAAACTATTAAAAAGATGAAATTTCCATTAAAAAAATACGTTTTTAATGCCACGCAACGCATCACCGGACTGCATAAAAAATAGACATTAATTCCTTGGTTAAATTTGAGTCTTTAAATATTTTTATACTGTCACTTACGTACTTAATAATATTGTTCCAAAAGCTTCGACCAATAAATTACGACAAAGTTCCATGGAGCCCATATAAAATATACGAGACGTCCCGGACCCCAAACATTATTAATATTACATACATACATAAACTCAGGCCTTCATTCCCAAAGTGGGGCAGGCAGAGCTAAAGAATTACCAACAACTTTTAAAACTTGTTGATAATTCTGTAACCACACTTTGTACAATTAGGCTAAGATGTTTACCAGCGTATTAGTGACAGGTTGCAAGCCCATCACCTAACAGTACTACGAGGGTGGATTGAAAAGTTCTGAGCCTGGTAAAAAAAAGTAACGGGCTCACTTTTTATAACAATTTTATTTTTCGACATATTCTCCATGAAGGTCAATGCACTTAGTCCACCTCGCCTCCGACTTCATTATCCCTTCAAAAAAAAAAGAATCGCTGAGGTCGTTAAAATATGAGTCTACTGCTTCTTGTACCTCCATATTTGTCGAAAATATTTGTCCTCCCAAGTGTTTTTTGAGGTTTGGGAAGAGATGATAATCGGGAGGAGCTAGATCCGGCGAGTAAGGGTCATGCGGCAGCACTACAAATCCACAATCATATATTTGTGCCATTGATTTCGCCGAAGTGTGAACGCGAGCGTTGTCTTGGTGAAACAGTACTTTTTTCGACAGCATTCCAGGTCTCTTTATTTTAATTTCCTCACGCAGACGACGTAAAAGAGCACAATAGTAGTCCGAATTTATTGCTTTGCCCTTTTCGAGATAGTCTATCATGATATTCATGATAACCCCCCTGCAATCCCAGAAAACTGAGGCCATTACCTTATTAGCTGACAAAATGACCTTGGCTTTTTTGGGTGGTGGTGAACCTGGTCTTTTCCATTGCCTGGATTGTTCTTTCGATTCTGGTGTACTGTGGTGGACCCATGTCTCGTCCATAGTTATAAAACGATTGAAAAAATCGTCGGAGTCACGTTGAAACATACATAAACAATCTTGGGAAATTGTAACATGTACTCGTTTGTTCTCGACTGAAAGCAGTCTAGGCACCCACCTGGTTGACACCTTAGAAAATCCAAGAACATCGGTGATGATGTTCTGTGCCCGCTCATAAGAAATACCCATTGCTTCCGCTATCTCCACAATCTTCAATCGCCTATCCTTCATTATCGCATCTAATATATTATTGACATTTTCGTCCGTAGTAGCCGTCAAAGGCCGGCCACTCCTAGGCTCGTCTTGAACAGTCTCCCGGCCACGTTTGAAACCAGCTACCCATCTTTTTATGGTAGCATACGATGGAGCAGATTGCCCTTATGTTTGATTCATATCTTCAAATATTTGTTTTGGTGTTAACCCCTTCTTTTGCAAATATTTTATGACAGAACGGTGCTCAATTTTATCCATTAGTTGAAAAATCAGTGACCTTATGTAGCAGTTCCAGCATAAAATGCAAAATTGTGACAGGAAAAAAACAAAAGATAGTGCATAATGGCGACTAAATATGGCACTTTGACCTACCAGTTTTTTTTTTTTTTTTTTTTATTATATTCAACCTTAGGCTCAGAACTTTTCAATGCACCCTCGTACAAGCCTTTATTATATATATTCCTGCATCTTCATATATATTATGTATGCCTGGGAATAAATTCCCTTAGTCGCCTCTTACGACATCCACGGGAAGAAATGGAGTGGTACTATTCTAACCCGGCAACCACACATATTAATATTAAATGCATGAAATACCAAATCCGAGAAGATATGCGTGTTACCAAATTAAAAATAGATGGCTCTTATAAAGATACCACTGCAGATGATTTATAAATATTACTTGAAGATCGTTAAGAAAATCTAGATAAATTTAAAGCATGACATAGCGTGCGTACTGGCAATTATTCATTTAAAAACAGAATGCCACCGACAAGCTTACATAGCTGTAATCATTGGTTTTAAGAAAACATTAATTAAACTATAACTAAGACGTTAGCGATGGCCTTAATTATCTAAAGGAATTTCTTTTGTCTCCTTTTTACTGTAGGGTTTTGAAAGAGAAGTGAATGCCGATTTAGGGACTATAATTAAGCGTAATGAATGATTTTGATCTTGAGTGATGGGAGAAGGGCTTTCGTCTAGGTGCGAGTTTTGTATTGATGATTTTCTATTATAAATTCGGTTGTTAATATGGTCATGAATAGGTATTAAAGTGTCATTAGGTTATTTTTGAATGCATATAATGTGCTTGGAATTTCTTCCGGCGTGTGAACAATTATCAACTACTGGAGGATGCCCACGACTTTGCTCGTGTAGAATTCCACATATTCTTTACGTTGGTGCACTCTAATGGTACTCAAGGAATATTTCCTCCAAAGTACCTAGGCTCAGAGGTTTAGGCTGTGCGTTGTCTGTCACACAGTCAGTCACGGAATATAAATTTATGAATAGAAAGAAAGAAAGAAGGAAGCCATACATTTATTTTGCAATCAATTTAACAAAAATAAGATGAAATTTATTCTAAATTTCGTTTTTTATTTCTGGGAGGCCTTTGCCCTGCAGAAGGACACAAGCAATGACTAAAGAAAAAAAATTAGATAGAATCTACTACCTCGTCATGAAACAGGGTGCATAGCCTCATCACGTTTATTTGTTTTATGAATAACTAGTAATCTTACATTCTCTACAACATTGACGCTTAGTTAAATAACCATGATACATATCAAGACATCTTTCGCGGCTAAACTTGCATATTAAACATTGCTAGAATATAAATGATCATTTGTTTTATCATTGCGCACGCGTTAAGTATCACTCATCATTGTCAAAGGGTCGGTGAATGTCTTCCGCGTGTGGCAAAGTGGCTTTGACCACTGAATGCTGATAAACTGTGATGATCATCAATCATTCAATGTTAAACGTTTCACCAGGATGTACCTTATTATTGTTATTTTGATTAGTTGCATATTCATGTAAGTACATTATTCAATCAATATTAGTCACTTTTGTTAATGCTTTGATTTCAAGACACTAATTTGACGAATTTTAGTTGTTCATAGATTGTATAATCGTAATCGCACATTGAACCGTTCCCAATCGCGAAATGAAGCCAGCAATCTTCAAGCTGCAGAATATACCTAGAATTTTGGAAATATTTTCAAAAAACTGCTGCGAAATTATTATTATTATTGAGAATATTTTCGTTCCATACAAAAAATGAGAACATTTGTAGAAGTTACCGTGAAAACTTTTATTGATACAATGCTAACTGACGTTGGTCAAATTGAGAGAGGTTTTAAGATTGTAGTTAAAACAGATATTCTTTAATAAAATCAATCAAGTTCACGAACACACGTGCATAACAAATCCAACGATTTGAATCATCAGTCATAAATAGGATTCGCTGTACAATGGTGACATCAATTCTTGCATTCAAGATCTTGTATCGCAGCCATCTTTAGATAAAACGCATTATGGACGTTGCTGCATATAATCGTGAGCATTGCAAATTGCTCGTGCCGTGGCTACATACCGATATTGAAGCAAAGAATATTGCCTTAACGAAATGACTGATGTGTATTTTAAGCCTATGTTTTGTATGTTACTATGTCTAGCACGATCGATACAAAACATGTTGCGAATTATTTATTCATATATCTACATAAAACTCGTGACTGGGTGATTGCCAACGCACAGCCTAAAACGCTTGATTTAGGGACTTGAAGTTCTTAAGTAGTATTCCTTGGGTACCCTAGCCCTTGAACGATACCCTTGGGTACCCTTGGGGTATGGGGGAAAATCGTTCTCGTAGGGGAAGAAGAAGTTGCGGGAAACTTATTTCTACACCGAGAAAGTCGCTTGCTTCGATTTGAGGGGATAAAATTGATTGTATTTGGACCGGTGAACCTGGCGTTCCAATAGTCTCTGCCTACCATTGGGAGAAGGGCGTGAAGGTATGTATGTACTTATGTTTACTGATTTATCTATAGCTATCATGTAATTATTAGGACGATATATTACTCTAGTTTACACCTTGCTTCTTTGTGAGATGAACGCGAGTATTTTTTCCTGGATCTTGGATGTTTTCCATGCATTTAAGTACATATTGATCTGGAAAAGTAAGTTTATCGATATCTAGTACCCATAGTGAGATCGTCCCCCGACATTTATTTATTTATTTATACATACATACATACACCTTCACGCCTTCATTCCCAGAGTGGGGTAGGCAGAGCTACAGAATTACCAACAACTCCAAAAACTTGTTGATAACTCTGTAACCACAATTTGCACAATTAGGCTAAGATGTTTACCAGTGTATTAGTGACAGGTTGCAAGCCCATCGCCTAATAGTACTACAAGCCTGTATTCCCTTAGTCGCCTCTCACGACATCCACGGGATGATATGGAGTGGCACTATTCTATCCCGGCAACCACACGGCTTTATTTATTTATAAAGTTTACAATGCCTATTTATGAACTTTTAAATATATTTTTTTGCCGTATACGATCAAAATATAGACCTTTATTTTGATCGTATACGGCATTACTCGTAGTAGTTGTTAGTCGTCTAGTCCACAGCCATTTTAATTTATGCCAATTGATTAGGAACGTGTCGCGTGATATAAATATTTTCAAGGCTTAATGCATGTATGACTGTGTCTGCACCATTCAATATACTTATTTAAGAGCTGAGGTTTTTATTAGTTCCTATTATACCTAATGGAATTACTGGGCCAGATCGATTGTGAGATGCATCTGTGTTAATGTGTAAAGGTCTATTGATTCTTTATATTACTGTAACTGATTTAAGTGATAACTATTATTTATACTGCTGGGTTATTGATTTAATATTTTCTAAAGTAGTTTAACATTAATAGTATTAATATTAATTATAGCTATTATTACTGTCATACATAATAATTATAGGTTATATGACCGTGACAGGTTTTTAATCTTGAATTATACCTAGGTAACTAACTTATATCTTAGCCCTACCCCTTTTATAATGTTATTGCGCAGTGAGCCAAGGTGCAGGCTGAAAATCAGCGCTGCGGTTTTTTTTTTAAATCTTTTCATAGACTGTCCCTGAGCCTTTTGCCACCTCAATGTTCTCTGTGTCTATATTGTGTTATTGTTTTTTTTTGTAATATTTTTTTAAATGAGATTGTATGCTTGTGAGATGGGTGGATGAGAAATGTATGGTGTAATTTAGTTTATTTTCGTGAATGTCAAAAACTGTAATGTAATGTAATGTACCTGTAATAATGTGTTTAATTAAAGTGGCAATAGATGAATTTTGAATTTGAATTTGATAGTCATGCGTACAATATAAATTATAATATTTATTTTTTCGCCCTTTTCAACCACAACCGGAATGTTGGCATGTAGGAACTTTGATGATCATCTAAATAGGTTTTATTAAAAGTAGACCCACAAGGTAATATTTGATTTGACATCATTGATGCGATGTTCAGTAGTTTTACATAATATTAATAAATACAGTTATTTTCTGAACTTAAAATAATCATATCATATAATAACTATCAATAGGTACATTCCAAAATGAATGCTAAAAACTTTTCTAATTGTGGGATAAAATAACTACAACTGAAAACTGTAAAAATGCTTTACTGAATTTACGTACCACGTGTGTAGCCTTATTTTTATGTAAGTACCTACATACATACATGAAATCACGTCTGTTTCTCAGAAGGGTAGTCAAATACCACTTCTTTCCAACTGCTACGATCCTGAAAAATCTCGTTCACACATTCGGTTTCAGGGACATGCCATTTTTATGTAGTTTGCAAAATTGCAAAATTATTATATTATTTTGACCTGTACTTTACTTTTTTAGCTACCGATTGCTATCGAGCTTTGTCTCCATTAATTCTCCATTTACTGTCAAAATGGTTTCTAATCAAATTATTACTCTGTAATAAAGTTATTGACAGATTCCAAGAGCTTTAAAGCTCTTAAAGATAACTTGCAGCTTTAATAGCTTTCACGCAATTTTAAAATAAAAAAACACCTATTTCTATTGAGCAAGTTTGTTGAAATTCTCTTTAAGTGATGTTTATAGTTATTTTATGAGATACTTAAAAAATAAGCATGAATATTCATGTTTTACTCCCTGTGCTTCGTGTCCTATTGTTAAATGACATACTTGTAACAAAACATGAATGGCTATAATAGATGCGTTAATATTCGTCATCATTTGTTGACATAAGTAATGACCCACTATCACTCATCATCCAAATTAGGATACGCAATATGTATACGTCATCTTGACATAGATAAATCATGAAGCCATTTGCAATAGGTATCAAATAAAGAAGAATGCAAAAATATTTAATTGAAACAAAGTGCCAAAAGAAACAAAAGTTATAAAGGAATACCAATATAGACAGTTCTAATAATCAAATAGGTACTTTGAGAGAGACCAGTGTAAAATAAATGTTGTTTATATGGAGCATGATATAGATAAGGGTTCAATAAATTCTAGACTGCCACAGCACGTAATTGGCATCAAGTGATAGCGCAGAATGTGGGTACATCTAATTGAGCCTATTGAAGTTATAGACATTATTATTAACGAAGAGAAAAAGATAATAAAAAACAACACGAAAAAATACGTAGGTACTTAATATAAAAACCACGACCCCGACTAGGTATCATTGCTAATGAAATAAACATTGGAAGTATTTCAAGTACTACTATATTATGAACTTTATTTTTGAACTTAGAGGATGGAAATTATCCATATACGAAGCACAATTCTTATTTAGGGAACAACAGTCTAACAGTCTGTTAACCGATATTGGCCTGTCAGTCAGGCAGCTCATGTTGTTAGGGGGTTAGTTCAAGAGGCCAACTTGATTAGTAAAACAGGTCAAGCAAAGTGCCCTTAATAAAACAAATATTTTATGTATATACCCTTTTTCACTAGGTTCTCAGATGTTACAACTAAACAATATTATATTTTACTAGTTATTACAGTAGAAGCTTGAGCTTTTGACCCTTACACAAATTAATCTTGGTTGCTGCTATACTGCCAATAAAATGACTTAACATTTTCTGCCAACCTTTCGTAAGAAGTAAACCATTGAAGATGCAGTTTTATTTAAATCGCATTTCGAACGATCTTTTTTAACTCTGATTGATTATTCACGTGCCAGAACATCGGAGATCATTTGCATCCAGGCCAATTTAAAATGATATAAGTACAGTAAAACTGATGTTTACAGACGATTTGTATGTGTGTATTATTTACTCTCTTCAACGTCCCTTTAGACCATTCTTTTTAAATCTTCGGCATTCAAAATTTGTAGTGATATTATGAAAAGCTTATTGTTAGCATAAAAGCCAATATTTTGCAGCTCTATCTATATCTTATTTCTTAAAATGTTATTTTCTATCTTCCCTTAGTCGGAATCATGTCGGCGATTTAATATTATCATCTATATAACAAATTATCCCGTGTGGTTGCCGGGTTAAAATAGTGACCTTCAAGTCTTCCCGTGGATGTAGTAAGAGGCGACTTACGACATCTACCCTAAGCGATGGGCTTGCAACCTGTCACCAATACTTGTAACAAAACATCTTAGCCACATTGTGCAAAATGTAGTTACAGAAATATCATCATTTTTTTAGAGTTGGTAATTCTGAAACTCTACCTACCCCACTCTGGGAATGAAGGCGTTAGTTAATGTATATGTAATTGATATTATTGTGTTATTCCTATAAAGCGATTTGTTATTGTTTATTATTAATTTAAATGAGTACTTTAGTACTTTTTGGAATCAAATCGGAGAAATACTGCCTTTACCCGAAACCGACGTGCGTGCATGAGTCGATGTATGAATGTGGAAGAAGCAAAAGAAATTTGCCAAGATCGTAGCAAGTGGAAAGATGTCGTCTCTGCCTACCCCTCTGGGAAACAGGCATGATTTAATGTATGTATGTATGTAATAATGAGTACCAGTTTCAAATTTAAGTTCATGACCACGACATGGTCGTTAAATAAGCAAAGATACTTAATAAAGTTATTGAGATCAAGCTGCATCTGAATCCAATTTCCTATCAACCAGTTATTATGCAATCATAACTCATTTTAATTGCATTATTTACTAAAGTAAATCTCTTGAACGGTAGCTCGAGAGTACTTATTAAAATTTTAAGAGAGGCTATAAATCAAAAAGCGATGGATTATGTATCTAACGTAATTAGATGTAGGAGGGAATTGTTGTAAAACTTTTCAAATCTGTATGGAAATCTTTAAAATTGATGGACGGATTAGCTGATGAAATGGATGAGACTTGAATGGAAGGGGAGTTTGTAAAGGTATCGAGATGAGTAAGGAGGTAGAAGGTAGCTTATGCAATAATGATAAATGGTCATATTGATGGCTTGGACGTTGAGGCAATGACAGGGTATGCAATAAAGGACAAAACCAGATACAATAAAAATTAAGTTTTTAACTTCTGCGGTTTTTATTTATGACAATAATGACCAGTTTAATATTATTAGTGTTATGAATCTATGTAAAGTAAAAGCCAACACAAGCATTATTAAAAATAAAAAAACAATAGCACGATTTTATGAGTTCAATTAAATTTGCAAGTAATATCTGATATTACTTGTATTGTTATCACGATTAGTAATTAAGTAATAAACGTCCATATCCCTTCTAAAGGAAATCAATTAATAATCTGACATCAGATTTAACTACACAATTCTTATACAATTTTTATATAGTAAAAAGTAACAAAGAAAAATCATTTATTCGTGATAAACAGACAATAAAAAACTCAACAAAAATACTGACATAGACAAAAATACTGTTGTCACGAAATGGTTCCAACTCAGCGTTGTGCTGGGGTTAAAACCAGCGCTGGTCTTCCGTTGGAACCATCCAGTGAAACCACTTAGGATCACACACACACAGCACACACACATACACACATTAACATAAACAAAAGAAAAAGAAAAAATAACCGCAATAAAAGTGAACAAGTAGGTAACAAAATTATTGTTACTTGCGAACACATTTATTGCCACGATCCTTGGTATCTATACATAGTTTGACCCGTACTCGGGTCTAAAGTTAAATGCTTTAACAGCACTAGAATCTTCAAGTATTTAGTCATCGATATCTAAACTGACACCTTTGTTATTGAATACATGTTACCTGAGATTATCTTATCGGCCAGGAGTGACCAAACACAGTTCGGGCGGCGCTTTGAGTTTAACCGAAGATAGTGTATTATTGTAAACGCCTAGTCCACATAGATAAGAGGCTTCCGACGGCAAATATTGAATGAAGATTCGATGTCTAAGGATTTATGAGAATTCCACGCGGTGTTTTCTCATAGGTTGAAGGGAACTTTGATTATTTTGCTGAACGAATCCTATCTTTATCCTTGATATGAAAGGTTAACGCTCTGTCATCCCGGCTCATAGACACCTCCGGAGATCCTAGAGCTGGTGCTTACTTCTCCCAACCACGACCACGCCGCGAGCGGACCTTCCAGAGGGGGTGTTCTTTTTGTAGTGGTGATTATTATTTACATCTTTAATATTTCAGTAGCTTAGGTTTATTTTAATTTTAATAAGTTTTGTTTTAACTTTTAATTGTTAATGTAATGTAATATAACTTATTTATCTTTAACCTTATAAATGTTAAAAGTGTGACAGTGTGTTATACTGTTTATTTGTTTACTGTTTCCTCTTCAGGAAACGTAGTTAAATATATCCAACACAGGTTTAGGTAGGTTTTTAACTCAGAGACTGACAAAATGTACTTCTAGTAGTGTTTGCACTGTTACCTTAAAAATATTCTGCTTTTACCAAGCTGCTTTTGGTTCCCCAAGGCTTACCACTAGGACCGTTCCAGCACCACTTGCATCCATTGGCTCCCGCAACCCTAGCTACGTCGTCCGGTCGACTTCTGTACTTACGATGTTTCTATTTAATTAGTGGCCATATATTCGAAAAGTCAGGATGTCATTACCTAGTTATATTAAGCACTTCCACAAGACATTCTTCAAGCTACAGCAGCAATTCCAATCCTTGATATATGGTGACACACGGATACCCTAGCTCGGAAGTCAGGACACTTTATCACAGGCCATTCTGACAACTAAAACTACGGAGCTGGCTATTAATATTAACTCTTGTAATTATCTAAGTGCGTGTAATAACGGCCACGTTCGTAATATTGTGTAACTATTATTTTGCTTAACGTAAATAGCTTAAACCATTAGCTTACTGCTTAGTTTAATGATCGAACAGGGGGTTTATTATGACCTAGCTATGCAGTTTATTTTAGGGCGAGCGTAAAGGACATAGCTATAGCAGTTAAATAGCTCTGTTCTTTTCTCTCAGTGTAAACTGAAGTGCATAACCCAGAACTTTGATCGTATTATGCATAACTTTGTTTAAAACGGGAGCTCTATTCAATTATGTAAAAAATATTGGTTTGTTTTAACTCTACCGCAATTTATATCCGTAATTTGACAATACGATAACCTGTCAAAAGCAATAAGGTTTTACCGAGTAAAATGGAGCTTCTAAGGCGTATTTCTCTTAAAAACGGCTTATGGTCGATCGAGCTAGCAAGCTTAAATGAGCGAGCAAACTCGACGATAAGGCGTTTTAATTGAGAATGTATGCTTCTATAGCGCATCAGGGATGTTCGCGGAGGCGCTCGTAGTCTGTTTATATACAGCCATGCGCAAAAGCGCGGCTCGTCCCTGGTGCGCCGCGTGCGTGACAGCGCCAACACCATCCTGCGCATGATAGCCGGCAGAGTAGACCGTGCCTACATGTCTCATTGTGATGGATTGCATTGCCCTACTAGTCTTATATTTTTTTAGTTCGGTTTAGTTTAGTGTAGTTCAATATAACTAATACCTTAGATTAAGTACTTTTAATAACCAAATAATGCGTCTATGTGGATTACGCGAAATAAACGATTTTAATTTTTGTAGTGTTGTTGTTTTTTTTTTTTTTTATGGCATAGAGTAGACAAACGAGCACACAGGCCACCTGATGGTAAGTAGAAACTGTGACCCATAGACATTCGCATTCACAAGACTGCAATGCAATCCTAAGACTGCAAATGCGTTGACAACCCTGAAGACTAAGATGGAATGCCTCTCTGCTAGTCATTTCACCGGCTGTCTTATCTCCAAACCGGAACACAACAATGCGAACACTGCTGTTTGGCGGTAGGTTAATGGATAAGATGGTGGTAGCGATCCGGACGGACCCTGCACAAGGTCCTACCACCTACTCTACTCTTTGGCGGAACCACTAACCCGCTAGCTAGCTAATAATTCTTCCGTCGAGTCCTTAAGAGAATAACATCGGTGGTTGATCGTAAAATCGAGAAATCCCAGTTTCTAGGTTATAATCAAAGCAATGTAGGCGTTGTGTGAGAAGTGGCAACTCGAACGAATCAGCGATTTCCTCCGATAAAGTAGTTCAAAATAATTACTTTTACGGACTGTTATAACTAGATCGTTAATAGGAAATGTCTATGAAAATGCAGCCATGCTCAGTTTTATCATTTCCTTGCTTATTACGTCTAATATCCAGTTATCGATAGCAGTCAATAATACACTCGGCCGATTATTAATGGAGCTCGCAATGTCAACAAAGTCTAATAAGGGAGTATTTCATTGGTAGGCTGTTTCTTGTTCGACATTAACTGTGTTAAAAGTTTACTGTTGGTCTGTTTTCCCTTTTTGTGATTTTATATGTTATAATAATTCGTGATCACTTTGGTGGTCTTATTCCATGAAATCGCGCTCTAAGACTCAAATTTACTTGCACGGATGTACTAATATTCCTTATATTCAGTTCAGCTACCAAGTAGGTAAGTGCCAGGGTTCAGCTGAAAACTAGTGCTGTGGCTCCGCCTGCAGCACATGCTGATACCTGAGAGTATTTTGTGACCCCACACTAAAGCGCAACGTCTCTAAATCGCATTTTTTTTGTCCTTTTTTTTACCCTTTAGTTGTTCTGGCAAAATATTTGGATATGTAGCAGCCTGTTGTCAAAAAAATTGGTAACCAGAAACTGACTTTTGAAACTTAAAAAAAAAACTGCAGGTTTTAGAACAATAATAGGTACTTGGTAAACAAAACTACGGACGCGAATTCGTGCATAAAAATACTATTACTGCGTTAAAGTTTCCTTTATTTTCGGTTTCACAACGCCATTATGATAGTATGATATACCTACTTGGACATTATTAAGTTTTAGTTGCAGTGACTTTAACCATAACTGTCTTTCTTTCTCTGATGCAACATGTGACGTAGGTCCCCTGAGATTTATCCAAGTCATAGTTCGTATAACCTCAACTAATCCCCCGACCTGTAACCACAATTAGGCACTCCCTGGCGGAGGGACGTCATACGTCAATTGGTCCTCTCTAATGGAGTAACGCTCAGTATTAGCTGATAAAAGCACTCGTAAATCTGTCTGTGCGTTAGTTATCGTGCGGGGTTTATCGAGTGGCACGTGAAAGTTTTTAGTTGACTGTAATATAATGTTGGGATTAAATTCAATGCTAAGGGCAATATTACAGTAAATTTTGGATGAAACGATAAAAAACAAGGCTTTCTTTAACACGCTTTATACCTATGGTATGATGCAGGTGGGGTTTTCGTATTTCTGTAACAAAGAACTGATCAACCGAAAAGTTGGTTCCTACCATGTATTCTTAATCAATTTAATAATTACATTAGTAAGTTACTGTTAATAATCAACAATTAGAAATCGATACGTTTATGTATGAGTTTGTTAACACTCTTAGAGTTCCTTAGTCAAACTACGATCCTTTATAGTTTCGTCATGTCCGTCCGCCCGTCCGTCCGTCCTCAGCCTAGCTCAGAGACTGTGAGAGACAGAGAGAGTGTGGGGTGTCGATAGATAGGTCTTTAAAAAATATTGCGGGTATGCGATCACAATTTTTCGATTTAGGCAACCGTTTATGAAATATGAAGCTTTAAAGCTCTAATTTTTGTAAGAGTCAAGTCCCCCCCCCCCAAAACTTAAAGCAGTGTTGGTAAACTCACCGCAACCTATATCGATGTATGGGAATAACAGTTTTCCAACGGCAAAGTAAAGTTTGTCGCGAGGTCTAATTTGTTTGTAGTGACGGCTTCGGACCCCTACACAGCATGGTCCGACATGTTCTTGCCCGGTTTTAATACTCCTACCATGAGTTACAATTACCGTACTCGCAAGCGAGTCGAATGCTAGGCCCTTGCACTCTATAAGAATACTGCGAAACGGTAATTATAACTCATGGTATGGGTACTGTACTGATACGTGTGATTACTTAATAAAGAAATAACCTTCTAATAATATGCATAGCAGAATCTTAGTTTCTCTGAATGTATTGTATATTTTATACCTAACGTTGCTCGCTCTCAAGGCAAAAACCCAGACGAGTCAGGCGCGGCCAAAGCAAACATTCCCTTTGTGGGCGCTGCCATGTTTGCGACGGTGACATTTTCGCTTTTTGCACGTATGTTTAAATTCAATCGACGTCGGGCCATTTCTAGAGTAATATAAGGAAATATTAACACTACAGAATTTACCCAAAATTTTGAAAAATAAACACTGGTAAATTAGAATGACGTGCAATTTAAAAGCGTTGTTTGGATCTGATAACTTTTGAAATAAAATTGTAGGAATAGATATGCAGAGTTTGTTAAAAAGATCAAAATATTAATTTAACCAAAATTTAAACAATCTTTGAAATGACATGAGAGTAAGAATTAAACAAATTTCTTCCCCAACTTATGCAGAATAGTTTGGTTTACCCTTTTATCGCCGAAAATTATTTAGTAAATTCTTAACTCGCCAAACTACGTATCCCATATTTTTAATTGGTCAAATTTTTATTTCCCAACTCAACGTTTCGCACTGATATCAATTCCCAACTAATGATTTGATAAATTATTGTTAGACAAATTATTACGTGGGATTTTTTTAAGATGTCAATTATGTTTTCGTCAAATGTATTGATTGGCATACTTTGATTTAGCAACATATTGAATGGCATTATGAAATCTAACCTAGTTTGTTAGAATGCAAGGTTCAATTTGCAGTATGATTTTATTGCATTAAGCGGGTAGGGTAATGCACCGTTCAGCTAAATTAAGAGGGTACTTTTGTTTACATACTTTATGGCTCAAAATAGCAATTCATTCTTGAGTTATCGTTGATAGTTAATGTATTGAGTATTGAGTATTGAGTATCTCTGGGAGCAGTTTCGTTTTACGGGTCATAAAAAAAATAACCTTAACCTACCTATCTCTGGGAGCAGTTTCGGTTTTAGAGTCATAAAAAAAATAACCCTAACCTACCTATCTCTGGGAGCAGTTTCGTTTTTAATCCAATTTATATTTGTTTCAGACAAGTTCAAGCTCAAGGTAACGCAAAAAAGTACGCAGCTGATATGACTTTCAATAAACAAGTAAAATGCTTACTAGCACTCAGTTATTTGCCAGAGGCTGACATAATTATTTGACAATATGTTATTTGCCTTAGCAAATCATTTGCTACACAATTATTTACCATATAAAATTTGACAATATGTTATTTGCCTAAGCAAATCATTTTGCTACACAATTATTTATCACATAAAAATTTGACCTAATAAAATTTTGCAATATAAAAATGTAGCGAAATAAAAAAATTACGAAGTAAAATAATGCCAAGGATTGATTTGCCAAATAAAACTTCGGCGAAAAGTTGATTGCCAAATGAAATTTGACGAAACATAATTCGGCAAAAAGGCAGTACACCGAATAGTTTTGCATAAAATTTACTGTTGTTTTTTATGTGAATAATAGTGAAACGAGACTCAATGGTCTTGAATTTATTGTCCGTTCCACGTTTGCACTCCGAGTCGTTTCTCAAATAGCCGTCTTCATTCCAAATCCAATATTTCATGTTTAATAAATTACATCCTTACCGTTAGCTGATTATCTTCGTGTACTCGAAATACAAACTATTACTGCAGCTAATTTCTACAGAGTTCATCTTAGATCTAAAGCCATAAATTAACAAGAAAAACATCCTGATGTCCCACATGGCCACCGGAAAGCAGACTAGACTTTACCTTAAAGGTTGCATAGAGAACTAAAAGGTAATAAGTCTGTGCTAGTAAAAGGTGAACTGTCTAGCTTACTGGTTTATCTCGTTTTAGTTTACAGGTTTCGCGCTTTGGGTTAACCTTTGGTTATCATTTACGCAGTTTTGATGGAGCTCATACAATGTTCTACATGGATGACATAGTAACTATGTTCAATGTTAAACCTACATTATTACTTTTGTTTTATTTTAAAGTAGTCAAATAATTTAATAGTAATACCTACACTACCAAACCTTGAAA
The DNA here is from genome assembly GCA_927399475.2 of Acleris emargana. NCBI lineage: Eukaryota > Metazoa > Arthropoda > Insecta > Lepidoptera > Tortricidae > Acleris > Acleris emargana. Next base: position 3,682,276 of record OV656847.1, read on the forward strand.
TTTTGAATTATGAATTATGTGTTAGTAAGGGTCAAATCTTACGTCATAATTCTCAACAACTGTACAGAAGGTGATATTATTGAAGCAGTCAGTTATAGCACTTGACATAAAAACTACTTTGCATATGAGTACTTGTTTGCATAACTCATGTTAGCCCAATACATTTGTTATCATATCACTATATCTTGAGCTCCATTAGAAACTTAAACAAACGTTCCCATCAATCTCACATCGCCGAATACAACGAGCGACGTTCGATCGACAACTTGGACGGGAACGAATTAAAAGGTTTAATTAACTCTCCAATGGAATCGAAACCGGAGAAAACGTAATCAACGCCGTGTAATTGCTGACGTGTATTTTTTCCCATTTTCTTTACTGCTACACTAACCGCTTTTTCTGATTTCTTTTCTTTGAAATCGATATTATGTTACCCTTAAATTTTGGTGCGTTTTCATCAATCATTTTGTTTTTGTTAATTGTTTCGAGTAGGTATATAAATCAATTTAATGATGTCGTTATTCTTTGCTACGTGGTTGTCCGTTTTATTGGTAATGGCTGTAAAATGTAGCTGAACAATCTGACATTACTTTAACTACTCTGAGGGTCAATTATTTCTTAGCAGTTGTTGAATCGATAAAGTAAGTAGTTAAAATATTGTACACAGTTTTGTCATTATCAGTAGCTACTACAAGAGGCGCTAATTTTACAAATCTTACCTACCATTCAAACGTTGACACCGTTGGAGAAATGTGTGTTTTTTTTGTTAAGACTAAAATTATTTCAGCATATGATTCAACTAAAAATCATACAACTTAACAGTAGAAGAGCAAACTCTTCCATCTTTTATCCTTAGTCACCGCTACTAAGTGTCGGCTTGCGTCTCAATGACTGGTCCTTATTTGTAATGGACTACATTCAGTTTTTATTCGGTCTGCTTAGCGTACTGTTAGGTAACGTTACGCGCCAAACAGGTCGTAAGTGTTTGTAAGACTACTTGGTTGTATTACGGTATCAACATGGTCTTAGGTTTCTTAGGCATCATTTGAACAAGATAGTTTTGGAAGTTTGAATTGTGCTTTATCTTTGTAAACCAGTTCGTAGATTTGGTCTCTGTGTGTTTTGTTTTTAAGTAGGAGTGGCATGGTTACTAGACAATGCTATTGTTTACTACTATCTTCTATACTTATTGATGGTCCTTTTATTTTAAACCTACTTTTGAGTGTTTGTCTACATCAAAAACTACTTAAGCGTCTCATTCGTTAATTCGTTGTTTGGATTATATAGGATGGTGCATGTTTTACTTACGCCTACGATGCTTCAAAATGTTTGTCTTCATGTTTGTAAATTTAACCAGGATCTTACCCTTTATTTATAATTGGTCAGCCTCGTTGTATTGCTATAGTACAGTCAACGTCATACTGGTTGTGTAAATAGGAAACACGGATATTGATTATTTCCATTGAATTTCCAGTAAGTAAATGAATATTAGAATAGGGGCAGTAAATTTTTATTTACGTACCAAATGAAATTATGAAATTATTTTATTAAGCTCAACATAAGATGCATTTATGATTTTGGTCAGTAGCAATTCTTAAATGTTTGAAAAATAGTTGGTATCTTTAATAATAAATAAATAACAAAATAACATTTTATTTATTCATGAAAAACAATAATTGTACAATGAAGCTAAGGTTTTACTGTTAAATATCGTGAGTACAACTTGGAATGGCTAGACGTCTGTCATAAAAGCATCTACTTCATAAATACATGTCTTTCACTTTCGCGGCGGCTCCGTGAGGCTGCCCTCGTATTTGACGCGTGCAGTTACTCATTCAGCTTGCATCTAAGAATACTCTCCAGAAAGTGCAGTTTGCTGTTCCTATTTTTTTTCTGTCTGGTTCAATTTAAGGAGTTCCGTAGTCAATCTTTCCGTCCGTTTTTCAGTTTATCTGTCTGTATGCCTGACTCTTTAAATGAAAACACAATGTGAAAACTAAAAAATAATATAGGAACTACTGATAATGAATAATGTGATGGTACGGTGTTTTTTTGAAAGAATAAAATAAATATACATACAGTCTGTGAGCACTTAGAAGAGGCTTTGGTTTAGTACTTCTCTCTCACTCGCTCTTAATAAGATCGTATGAGAGCGAGCGAGAGAGAAGTACTAAACAGAAGCCTCTTCTAACTGCTCACAGACTGTACATACATACATTAAATCACGCCAGTTTCCCAGAGGGGAAGGCACAGACCACTTCGTTCCACTTGCTACGATCTTGTAAAAAAAAAACACTTCTTCCACGTTCATACATCAATCATCACGCACGTCGGTTTTGGGTACTTAAGATTCGGCCCTTAATTCCAGTATTTCTCCAACTTGATTCGAAAAAGTACGCCTATACATATACATTTATTTAATATAAGTACATACAAAAACATGAAAAGTAAAAACAAATTAAACATACTTAATTATAGACATAAAACAGAACGCACTTTGTATGGGATTTAACGCATAAGATGCAAGATTTCTGACTGTAATCGGCAGATCGGCGTCATCGCTTTACAAAACTCAAGAGCCAACCGTACACAGACGCAAGGCAAAAAGCTCTTAGTATTTAAGTCATCATTTCGTCCAAGGGAACTTGTTTGAGCCTAAGCTCTAGTCATGTTTTATTGCGTCGTTATGCCTGTCATAGATATCAGATTATTTTCTCTGTTTGTTATGCCGATGAATTGTCCAGATAACGTTGAGAAATTTTAAGCACACTCTAGCCTACATGCAATGTACGGAGACAGAAAAAATGTCAAATACAAAGTTCAAGAGGTAATTTTAAATTGTAATAATAGTTTCGATATACTCGTACCTACATTCAGCATTTGGGTCAATCAACTTTTCTTTGTAGCTCGTTGCCATGGTGACGTCTCCTGGGTCACTCTTTAAAACTATGATTTCAAAGGATATAAGTCCAATAAAAAACTGTTTTAACACACCCATTCTTTTATGGCCTTTCTCCTGAGTGTGCTGGAAGTATATATTTTTTTTTTCTAAGAAACTCTATCACTGTTGTCTCCTGGCTTACGGGACAGAATAACAACAAAAAAAAGTTGATCCACCCATTTAACATAAAGATGACACAAAGTTTAATCAAATTAATTGATGACATAGCAATAGGAATCCCATATCTTGCCTACTGGTCCAATTAGTATCGATAATGTTAGAGGGCATATTAATGGTTCAAGAATTGTCTATGTACTGCATTAACAAATAAGAGAGTTGGGCATAGCAACTTCTGAAGACGATTTCAATGAAAGAGCGAAGTGTAAATGTGCAACTACAAAAACTGACCCCGTCACCATGTGGGATTAATAGTGGTAAGACAGTTAGGCAGTGTTACAAATTGAGAGCTTGACAACAAGTCGATTCAAATTTACCAAAAAATGGAAATAGAAAGAGGTAAACCCTCAGACCAAATATTTTTTTACGATATAATGATGCTGCCACAAAGTTTTATACTAGTACATACTTGAATGACTAGAAATTGAGGGTCAAAACAGTTGCTACATAGAACCTGATCCTTTACGCTTTCGTGATAACATCTTATCTATTTAATAGTTGTTGTCAAAGTCGGCATCTTTATAGTAATACGGCCACTGATCGTGCTGGCGATAGCGTCGTAGTCATAGAGAAATATGGTTTAAGTGTTAAGAAAGTATGCTTCTACTATAGTAGGTTGCTCAATCAAACTTTGTGTGTGTTTGAGTGCAAAATATATTTTTAGGACAAAATATTATGTGATCTATCTTATGGCAAGACTCACAGATAGTAAAAGCGAGAACTTGAACCGTAGAGAATCAGAATATCCCCAATTACTTCCACTTTTTCAAATGGTCTACACTGGCTCCACTCAACTAAACGGTAAGTGACGACGAAGCTGAGAATGATAATAGCTCCGCAACACAGCGTATGAAATTTAGTTCCCTTGTCAATTAAATGATAAGCAATTCTTACACAATTAAAATGGGCCAGCATACTTGCTTTCTCCCAACAGCCAAACAAATCAAGTGACATGTTTTCGCATAAATTTAGCTGCGAAAGCAACGAAATGTACTTCATATCTGATCGAAGGTTGTCAATACGAAAATGGCGTTACAATATCTGGTATGGTAAATGTCATCGGACGAACCGAGCCGACCACGCCCGAAGTGAAATCAAAAAGGAGTACCATTTTGTTGTACGGAACTTTACAATGTATAATTTAGATATCAGCTTAACGGTCAATGTGGAATTAGTCACGTTTTGCGATCGAGACTTGGGAATTATGTGTTCTCGATTTGGGATGGTTGTGATTGAAATTGGCAATGAGATTGAAGATGGAAATAAAATTATAGCTGTGATTAATGATCTTTACGTTGTGCTTAATGATAAATTAGTAGGTACAGTAAGACCCATTGAAGCAGAAGCGATGAACAAAATGAAAGTGTTTACAACTAATGCGAGTTCAATACGAAATAACAGTGAATATTTATAGATGAGACATTAAACATCCATTTACTGACAAAATTCTGTTCTGACCAAGTCCTTCTATTTTGATTTTTACATCCCTATGTGAATTAAAAAAATATATATATTACTTTGCCAGTAACCTACGTAACCCTAATTTTAAACCAATTCATTAATAATATATAACATAATAGTAACACGCAGTGAAAACCAACAGTTAGTTCAATTTATCGAACTGTGTCGACGTCGCTTTCAATTTCGTTAACTAATTGATTTATGTATCGATAAGTCTACAACGCGTTGAAAGGAAAGAAAGCAATCGATATGGTGGACAGTATCGCCGACAAAAGAAACAATTTGAGCTATATCCTTGAACAAATAAGGTTGTATGTATACTATAGATTTTTTGCAGGGATCATTAAACTTTCTACGCGAATTGATCTTCATGATTTGTGAGCTCTATTGTCTCCATTGAGAGCGCTGTGTAGTTGGGAATGACTTGGCGCAATTGATATCATTGATGAATAATTTATATAAGGAGCTAGATGACATGTTTGGACTTAGTATGTGATCAGTGATGAAAGCAGCTACTAAATCATGACAATTTTACTACATATAGCCTTGCTGACAATAGACGATTATCTTATCTCTAAAGAATAAGCCATAGTATATAATTGCGTTTTTCAGTTTTTTAAGCACGTTGACGATGGTATTAAAGTTATTACATTGAGTTATTACAATAAAGTCACTCCAAAGTGACTATTGTTATGACAAGGGAATAATGTGGCCAGATCACGTAACATTTCCGCTAGTAAAATACCCGAAAGTGCAAGTTTGATCACAATGATTTTGGTCATTATACGAGCAACGATATTGACTATGAGGTAACTATTAACAACTAGCTAGTGTAAATGAACAAGAAAGAACATGTCGAATCTAGATTTGCACTTAGTGAGCTAAATAAAGATCGAAAGTGAGTGGAAGGGTCGGAAGGGGCCGCCCTAGGCGTACTTTTTGGAATCAAATCGGAGAAATACAGGAAAAGGGCCGAATCTTAAGTACCTACCCGAAACCGACGTGCGTGCATGACTCGATGTTTGAATGTTGAAGAAGCGAAATAAATTTGTCAAGGTCGTAGCAAGTGGAAAGAAGTGGTCTCTGCCTACCCCTCTGGGAAACATGCGTGATTTAATGTATGTATGTATGAGCTAAATACGAGTTGAAACCCTGATTATCTAAGCCACCCAACGGTCTCTAGAGCGATAAACCGTGCTTACTCCTAATCATCATGCAGTACTGTTCTTTCCGCCACGACGATGATTGATCAATAGAGGCTCGTGACGGACTGTTCCACAATTACAGAGCAAGGTGATACTGCTATAAATTACTCAGGCGCCATAAGCCGCCATTACAGTCACGAAATGTGCTAAACTCCTTGCAAAGGTAGATTTATGGAGTCGCGGTTTCTCACTTCTTGGAACGATTGTGTGCTTATGAAGCGATTTAGCGAAATTGCTGCGTGTTAATTGTCGGTAATTGAATAAGTAGAAGTTCGAATTTAATTACGATGTTTATTTAACTCATTTTATTTTATCCACTTCCTAAGCATATTTTTAACGTGTGCATTGTCGTATTATGAAAGAAGTAAATTTTATTTATTAATTGTTGATAATAAACATAATGCACTAACATACGTATGCACGTATGCACTCCAATACTATTTGTCCTAGAGTCGGTTTCTAAAACAATATTAGGATAACACTTCCAAACACGAAAACACGCATTTACTTAAACGTGATGCAGCATAAGCACGCAAACTAAATTAACTTATCAACCATGAACACACGACTGCACCTGACAAACATAACTTTGCTAGTGTTGCAACAAAAGCTATTCTAAAACGACATCTAATACTTTACAATAAGCATGCTGAAGAATTTACAGATGATGATAAAGTAATAGGAACAAAAGACATTGAAAAGTCAAATGTGACACAAGAAAATAAGGCCGAGAATACACTTTGAGATGTAATGGAACCGAAAAAATGTTAAGTTAATGATAACGATAGTAGTTTTAAGTAGAGATTACTTCGACATGTTTAATTCCAAAGCAAATAGTTTTAACATACGAAAGTTCAAGGCGTGTCGCTGAGGGTAACCGGGCCCGTGTTTAAATTGTTAATAGTTTGGTTATCTTGAGTATTTGGTGTTTCTTCCTTACATTTGTCTTTACTTTGGGATTTTATTATGTTAAAATGCATGTCGTACATGAGAATTGTACCGTTTGGACAGTCATGTTTTACTTTTGGAATCTGTGTAACTTTTGTTTTTTCAGAAACCTTAATAGGTGCACTTGCCGTCCCAGGGCAAGTCTAAATGGAGCGAAGCGGTTTGCTTCCATAATTTCCTTCTTCCTCCGTGGTATGTCCCATTTTCGTTGTTTTTTTAAACCATCTATGGCTAGATGTCTTATTATGGGCTAAATTTGATACTGATATCTTTAATAGGAGGAGTATGCGGACAAACGAAAATCTGAACCGGGGAAGAATGGAGCATTGTTTCAAAATTGTGTAGCTATTCAAGTTTGGATGCTTTATAATTTGAATGAATTCTGCAATATTCATAGAAATTTTACAGATTTTTTTTTTTCTCATATTTAGATTCAACTTCAGCAAACATTTACTAATGTATTTTAAAGGCACTATCATTATAATCATTAATATTCTATGCCTGTGCTATGTAGCCCTGCAATACTCATTATAGATTCATTGAATGTCGAATGCAAACGGTTAAACCCAAGGGTTATTATCGTAAAAGGGACGATTACGTTAGTTCTTGACGGAGCGTTCATGTTGGCTAAGGTTTTGTCTGTAAGTATGAGTTCATGATTATTTATTTCTTCATACATATCGTCGGTGAAACGGCAAAACTGCGTAAGTTATATCTTAATTACGGAGTAAAATGCACCTTTTTAATGAGACAGTAAGGTTTATTTTGCTCTATCATAAATTTGTGAGTTACGTGGTTTTGTAGTATCACCGACGATATGCCAGCAGATTAAATGCAATGCAATAGATGAAGCGCCGTTTGATTCTTATTGTTTCAGAATGGTTAATAGCTTAACATCTTTAAAGACATTATCTGTAACTTTCTAAGACCTGATCCAGTTCATCTTCAATGGGGTCTGAACTTATGTTTTGCTGTGGCTTACCTGTAACAAATGAAAATAAGCTTAAGATGGGTTTGGTTTGGGTGTGTAATGTTTCGCATAAAATCAAATGGTCTAATGATCACTTCATATAACAGGAATTGCATTATTTAGATCTATATACTAAACCATCATCGATATAAAAGTCATGATGCATGAAACGAAATGCATAATTTCAAAAGATATAAGGTTTATAAATTAAAAAAATAAACATTTCTAACGGCTTTCATTACTATTAATTTGGACACAGTTCTAACCAAAAGAAATCGACTTGCATGCATAATTACAAGAGTGTTATGTTATTCGATTGTATTATTTTTACGCTGAACGTTCATTATGCATTTCGTGATTAGTTGAATGAAATTATACAAAATGTTGGTATACTGATTGAAGGACACCCGGCGCGGTTTAGACTATTTCTATTATATCTATATACGTTATCTTATATATCTATACGGTGCAAAGATATCTTGTTATTGTGTATGACGTGTATGTGCAATAAACAGGTTACATCCATATATTCTATATGACAGATGAAAGTAAATTTAATAAATACCAGACAGATCTTTACAAATTTTGACGCATGTGACCCAAGGTTCTTAACCTTATTCATTAAATTAGTCTTTTTAAAATGCGTTTAATTACAATGAAACCTTTTCAAGTAAAACACTCACGAATAAAATCTAAAAATAACTAAGAACAAGACGAGAACAAAGAAACTCAATCGGTGATAAAACAAAATGCCAATGCGGGTGTTTTACGTTTTACATATTCATCGGTTAAGGCACATTGCCAGGGAAATAAATATGACCAAAACACATTATCGTGAACGTATATGAAGATAAAGTGAGATAAATTACTATTTACAACTGTAACAAAGGAAGTGGTAAAGAAAATTGTAAAAGTGGCCAACAGGTGTTGCATGTTTTAGTGATATAGTGAATTTGATTTAGTCAAAACATCAATTATAACCGTAACTGCAAAACCGCGTAAGTAACATTTTTAGGAAGGAGCAAAATTAACCTTTTTGATAAGAACGTAAGGTTTATTTTGCTCTATCATATGATGTAAGAATGTAGAATATGTATTTTAATTGGTATTAACTCCCAACTAACCGAGTTTTTAAGGACATCAAGAAGGCAAACTAACACACAAGGTTCCTGATGGTACCCAAGTGCGATCTGTGACCCACAGGCATTCTCAAGACTGAAATCATAAGGGCCGTATAAATAAACTGATCTCGACTGTAATGCACGTCTCAAGATGTGTCAAAATTTACAGCTTTCTATGGCTTGACGTTCACTTTGACGTATCTTGTGACGGGCTCTCGGCCAAGATGAGTTTATTAATACGGCCCTAAGACTGCAATAAGACCCTAAGGACTAAAATCTTATCCCCACACCGGAACACAACAGGGCAAACACTGCTGCTTGAAGGGAGGTTAAAGGATACGATGCTAGCGATCCGTACGGACGTTGCACATGGACCTACCACCTATATAAGAAATTTCTAGTGATATCGCTAGATTTTTGTCTCTTTTGGGTGGTTTAGCTAAGTTTCAATACTAAAATGTTCAAAATTGGCTTTTAAATTGAGGACAATAATGACGTACAGAAAACACAAAAAATGGAGTAAACGTATGACATCTTTCTTGTTATTTTACCGGGAAATATAAATTGGTACCTTCTTGTTGTACTTCATACAAGCCTATATGAAGGTTAAGACCTTGATTTTTTTACTTTTAATCTTAAAAACAATTAAAGACAACGCAGTTCATCACTCTAACCCATCATTTGTATATTTACGACCAATTATTTAAAACGCAAATAGGTTATTGCGTCATATATTGCCCTTAGGTATAATTAATTGATAACATGTGTATATAATTGGATTTATTGACATGCGATTAATTAAAATAGGAATTATTGAGATACGTTGATAAAACCATCATGCAAGATTAAAAACTAAAAGAAGGTCTGGGGTCGTCATTACTAAGCCGTCCGTCTGTCCGTCTGTCTGTCACCAGGCTGTATCTCACGAACCGTGATAGCTAGACAGTTGAAATTTTCACAGATGATGTATTTCTGTTGCTGCTATAACAACAATACTAAAAACAGAATACAATAAATATTTAAGAGGGGCTCCCATACAACAAACATTATTTTTTTATAGACAATGGTACGGAACGTTTTTATTACGAGCTAAGTCTCGAAAGCAAAGACACAAGAAGGCAGTCATCTATCTAGTATTGATATTAAGTTTTACTACATATAGGCAATGATTAATTTTGACGTGATTTCTTTGTTATGATTTTATGCTACATCGACATGATACGGTTATGTAATTTCTAAACTATTAAAATAATAAAATCCGTGATGATCTGATGATACCAATATATAATAAAGGTTTTTATTCGAATGCTTTGATGTGATTCTTACACCATGGTTTTTGTTTGTGACCGTCCATGCGTTTGTATACTTTTGTTAATAAAAAACAATTTGCAGAGCCGACGTTCTTTGGTTTACTGAAGCGTCGTGACGTGTATGCGTAAATGCATTCTTTATTGTTATGTTGAATTTAACACTACAAGCAAAAACGTAAGTACTCAATCTAGTAATGGGCTTTTGCGGTTACTACATAGTTAAGGGTCGGTCTACATCAAAGATGAAATGCTATCTTTTTTTATCTATGAATAATGTCAAAGATAATAACGGATAAGGTGTGAATACACAGAATCAATTGAGGAAAATGACAGCAGTGTCACCTTATTTCAAGAAATTTTGTTTTTTGTCATCGTCATTTTTTCAACGGTCACCACAAGCTGTCTAATTCCTACTGAAGTTGTAGGTAAAATACATCCAGTTTAAATAGATAACAAGTAGCTGCTGTTACTTTCTTAGAAAGAAGAAAGTGACATGATTATATTATAAAACACTGAAGAGAAACAAAACAGTAAAAAAATTGGCCAAGTGCGAGTCGGACTCGCGCACGAAGCGTTACGTACCATTATTTATAAAAATATCACGATTGTTGTATGGGCGCCCCCCTGGTTTTTTTTAATGATTTTTGTATTTGTTGTTATAGCGGCAACAGAAATACATCATCTGTGAAAATTTCAACAGTCTAGCTATCACGGTTCGTGAGATACAGCCTGGTGGCAGACGGACGGACGGACGGAATAGGGTCTCGTTTTGACCTTCTGTACGATACGGAATCCTCGGTACGCGAGTCCAACTAGCACAACAGGATTTATTGAAACTGGTGCCCCTTGGTAGAGAGCTCATCATCATCATCATCATCATGTCAGCCGAAAGACGTCCACTGCTGGACATAGGCCTCCTCCAAGGCTCTCCACTTAGACCGGTCTTGTGATTTTCGCATCCACAGGATCCACAGTTGTAAGGATTGCGGGAAAGCAATGGATGCGAAAAGCACAGACTGTTATCACTTTCTAATTAAATGCTTTTCCATTTATAGGATATGCAAACGCATATAACAATAGAGTCAAGTAAAGAGGAAACGTTTTCCAGTTACGAGTATTTGGTTCAAATAGCCATAAGTCTCACGGTTAAGTGTTGGAATACACTACTTTCTATGCGACTCTCAAAGGGCAGATGACTCGACTTTCCAAACTTGAACTGCATTGAGTATAGAAATACCCTTCGGGTGTTTAAACAAATTCCCAAATAAGGTAAAGTAGAAAATGCCTATGCTCACGCGAAGTGGATTTGCAAATAATAGTCAAAATTGTTAGAAACGCAGCCTACTACGTCATTGGTTAACCGAAACTTATATAAAGTCAACCCCAAAAATGCATATATTACAGACGGACACACGAAAATAAAATAAAAAGTAGTTACTTAAAAAAAATACTCACTGACGTTTATAAACAATGTTTGATGAAGAACTTGATTTAATGAAATCAATCGTAATAAACTCGATATATTCTCATTTCAACGAGCTCATTTAAATGTAAGATGGCGCCTACCGCCCGCGCTATCACACGGAGCTTAAAATTTATTGTCTTGATAGCTGGCCACCCTAAAACCGATTAAATAAATGCTGTGGCAACCCAAGAATAACGCTGGTTAGTTTCTGGTAATTTTTTGTTTTTTTTTTGCAATTGGTCTGCAAGCAGAAAAAAGATGTTACAGAAAACACCCTCACCTACATATTTAACCTATATCGATTTTGTTTGGACTTTAATATTACATAGACCAACTATGTATTATGTTTTAACTTAAATTTCTAATAAACAGCCATAGTTTGCGGGTGGTAGGACCTTGTGCAGGGTCCGTCCGGATCGCCACCGCCATTTTATCCATTAACCTGCCGCAAAATAGCAGTGTTAGCATTGTTGTGTTTTGGTTTGGGGATAAGACAGTCGGTGAAATGATTATAGAGGCATTCCAGTCTTGTGAATGCGAATGTCTATGGGTCACAGTTGCTGTGCGCAAGTTTGCCTTCACGTTGCAATTTAAAAAAAAGTAGTGATCCTGCCTATGAAGCTAGAAGTCCTGAGTTCAAACCCCAGTAGCGGCAGATATTTGTGTGATGTGTTCATGAGTCTTGAATGTTTTCTATGTATTTAAGTATGTTTTTATACATGAATATTTATTTATAATATAACGTTGTCTAGTACCCCATAGTACAAGCCTAAATCTAAATTTGCACGAGGTCAATCCTGGGGTGCTAGTGTAAAAGGGCAAAAGTCGACTTAAGTCGTAATAAAAAAGGGTATATACCTACATGAGCGGAGTAAGCTATGCTTAAACTCTTTTTCACTTTTTTCAGCTATTAGTGTTAACCGTATCAAAGTCATCAATGTAATGTGCCTATGCATAAAAACAAGAACTTGTGTTCGTTTGAGCTTTATCTGTACCATTAAAACGAACTCTTACTTTGTTACTTAATGCGAAAACCTACTCTTAAATATGCGTATCTTTAAAAACAAGCCTCCTATATGAGAGGGCAGTGTCTGCCCGATATGCTACACTCACACTATTTATGGCAAGGAATGTCTTAAGAAAACATAAAAAAACCAAACACCTACAATCAAAACTTAAAAAAAACAATAAATATTCAACCTTAACACAACAACTTAAGAGCAACACTGATAAAACTCAAGAGCATTTAACCTTGTTCTTGCTTAAGCATACATTGTATGTTACAGTTTAATTTTAAACTTTATGTGTGTGTGTTAAGAATCATGTGCAAGCAAAATTTTCGCAGTATAATTATGTAAGTAATTAATCGGGCGCCACAGGATATCCATTTACAAATGTCTATAGATACACACATAAGTATGCGTGATATTTTGTTGAACTGAGATGACTGAGACGAAATCAATTAGCTACATTTTTAGATTTAGGTGTCAAGATTTTTGGAAGAGGTGAACAAACTCACTAAATTAAAGATGTACAATATTTCTGATTTGCCCAAAGATCAACCGGTAGAGAATGCCATTAGGCATTAAGTTCACCATTTGAAATCTGATTTATATTATTGTGCAATAAAGATTGAATAAATAAATAAATATTATAAAACATATTCTGCTTCCTTATTAAGAAAACAGCTTACTGTTTTTGCCCGGATCCCTTTGGAACGCATAATTTTTTTACGCATTTTTTCTTTATCTTTTTCTTATATTTATCTTTTCGCATAACGCCCTTTTAGGCTGACATTGCAGAATTGAATAAACGTCTATTTTGTAAATTAGGTTAAGTTAGTCAGTTTTTTATAATAATTAAAATAAAACCGTTTCTAGTGTAAAAACCGTTTTTGATCAAACGATTTTATGCGTAAACATAATTTATGCGTAAAAAAATTATGCGATCCAACAGTGAACCGTTTTTGACACCTCAGTTCTAACGTAGAAACTTATCTTACCGTGAAATAATTGTAAATAAGTTTATCGATATTTCCATCATAAAATTGAACTAGCGACTTTAAGCAAGTAGGTATTAAGTTAACGCTTTATTACACAAATAATAATTGTTTTATAAAATGCTCATTCATTGACGGAACCATTTTTATTGTACTTTAAAAATGTTGGGTGTGGCAGGACAAGCATGTAAGTCGTGTAAATGCAGTTGAAATGCGCTCTTTGCGTAGTATGTGTGGTGTGAAACTGATTGATAGAGTTAGAAATGAAAAAATCAGAGAGAAGTGTGGAATAAAAGAAGATGTAGTGACTAAGATTGAAAAGGGCATGCTTCGATGGTTCGGTCATTTGGAAAGGATGGATGAGGGAAGATTGACGAAAGAGATATACAGATCGAAAGTGTGTGGAAGGGTCGGAAGGGGCCGCCCTAGGCGTACTTTTTCGAATCAAATCGGAGAAATACTGGAAAAGGGCCGAATCTTAAGTACCCGAAACCGACGTGCGTGCATGACTCGATGTATGAATGTTGAAGAAGCGAAGGAAATTTGTCAGGATCGTAGCAAGTGGAAAGAAGTGGTCTCTGCCTACCCCTCTGGGAAACAGGCGTGATTTAATGTATGTATGTATGTATGTAACAATGGAACCCAAAAACTACGAAAAGCTTGGAAGGAAAATAGTATATTGATGAAATTGTCAAACAAGACAACGAGAAACATGGTAAAGTTCCCCAGTTTTATTTCTAATAAGACAGATACCGCAATACGCCATCTGCTGTTAATTTCCCCTCTTCCATTAATCCCCTTTTCGAAAGTGACGTTTCGATTAACGATTACATATAACTAGATAAAGTCATAATCCCTAGACAACTGGCGCCTTCGAGGCGAATGGCCGCGCCGATAAAACAACGATAAATCGATCTATATCGCTAATCTTATCGATAACGATAAACGTTCCATGCGACATGAAACTGCTTTATGAGTGCATTGACATACAATATAAGTTACGAAATCGTACGATTCATAATCTGTATTATTGTAATGATGTGTGTTTTCAATCGAAACATTAAATTTGGTATCTATATTTTTCACGTTTGGAAAGGATGGATGAAAGATTGACGAAAGAGATAAAAAGATCGAAAGTGAGTACTTTTTCGAATCAAATCGGAGAAATACTGGAAAAGGGCCGAATCTTAAGCACCCGAAACCGACGTGCGTGCATGACTCTATGTATAAATGTTGAAGAAGCGAAAGAAATTTGTCAAGATCGTTGCAAGTGGAAAGAAGTGGTACCTGCCTACCCCTCTGGGAAACAGGCGTGATTTAATGTGTGTAATGTATGCTTGTATTTTTCACGTTAATTCCTATTTTGCAGTTAGTCGGCTTATGTCAAAATGATTCAATTTGTTTTATTAAAAATATAATACTAAATGAATGAATGAATGAAATGGATTTCCCCTATAGATGTTTCCTCAGCACTGAGACATGTCCTTCTTTAAACGCGCCTTAAAAGTAATCTTAACTTAGCTATGCCTGTGGCATTGCTGACTTGTATGTTATAGGACACTAAAAAGTACAATGAACATATTAAATGAACGTAATCATGAAATTATGCCGCTAATAACTTTTAGATATGCGAGACCTCGATCGATAACAATTTAAAGAAGGTGGTCTTTGTATCTCTAATGCAAATAAAAACCTCGAGGAACTGAGATTTGAAGAATATTTAAGATAGATTTGTGTGAACTTACAAAGCCAAAATTAGAAAATGTTGTCATAAATGATAAAATTTACACAAATTATCCATATCAAAAATATTTACAACATTTATATAGCTTTACATACAAGTTCGGTAATACCCAGTTAGTAAAATTCTATAATACGAAGGACTGATCTTACAAGGTGAATTGAGCTTACGGAATACTTAAACCAAATTGTGCCTATAGATGGCAACTTTCTACAAGTAGTTTGGAGGTGGGAGGACCTTGTGCAGGGTCCGTCCGGGTTGGTACCACCATCTTATCCATTAACCTACCGCCAAGCAGCAGTGTTCGCATTGTTGTGTTCCGGTTTGGGGATTAGACAGCCGGTGAAATGACTAGCATAGAGGCATTCCATCTTCGGCCTCAGGGTTGGCAACGCATTTGCAGTCTTAGGATTGCGGTCTTGTGAATGCGAATGTCTATGGGTCACAGTTTCCACTTACCATCAGGTGGCCTGTGTGCTCGTTTGCCTTCCCATGTTATAAAAAAAAAAAAAAAAAAAAAAAGTAGTGGTTAAAGGAAACAGCAAAAATCCGTTTATTTTATCAATTAATACTGCGGCTATCATTTAATTAATCAGTGTAATGCAGAAAGTTATATCGCAGTGATATACTCAGGAAAACAAATTGTAATTACTCTGCCTGTGCCATTTTCATCTTCTGCTTTAGGGGACTCTCTTAACGTCATCTACTCAAGGTTCAATTTCGGTAAGTTTAAAAGTAATTCCACATCAAGATTCGTCTTTTCCTCGGCTGCTTATCTTGCTGCTTTCCTGTTGTTTAATGCTATGTTTATTGTTTTTGTTTAAGATCTTTTGCTCGAGGACCCAGCTACTATAAAATTTGCTAAATTGATTTCCATTAAAATTTACGATTGCGATGATTTAGTTATTAAGTACTATCGTAAAAGGTACTTTACCCGTTATAGGTAATTACATAGAAAAGCACGATCATAATATACCCACAGACGTCATATAATTAGACGCCACCGCTATCAGTGCTATCAATAAAATTATACAGCGTCTGCGACGTTTCCTCAACACGTTTGCGATAGTATCGCATAAATCGAAATCCATTATCGCTTTTGATCAGGTTAAAGGCGCAGCCATCGATGTAGGTGTAGAAATGTGCATTAAATTTTACGTTAGATACGCGGTATAGACGGCGCCGCTTATCGTCGGCTGAGACCTGTTGGTCAGTCTGCAAATAACGATTAGAATCGACATGCGAGTTGGCTTTGAGCACAGGATATAGATTCAGGTATCTTTACAGAATGAATGCGGTGAAACTGTCATTACAGAATATTTGTAGCGTTGAATTTGTAGAGGCATGACAAATGTCAACGTCTTCTTTTTCTTCTTGTGTCAGTTTATCCTTTAAAGTCGGCTGTTAAGTTCCAAAACTTCTCTGTCCATCGCGAGATGGAACCGATGCTCACGGGGTGACTTCGTTCCTTTATCTAATGTTTCGCAGCCATTATCTTCTCCTTGCAGCCATTGCGCCCCTTACCTCCGACTTGCCCTATTCTTACTAATATTATAAATGCCAAAGTGAGTTACGTCTTCATGGTTCAACCCTTAAACAGATTGAAGTGAGATTTGGTTAAGAAATAGTTTAGCCTAAGGCGGGCGTGGGCTGCTTTCTGGGACGGAAAATTTGACAGTTCTCGAGGAAATATCCAATTAATAAAAAATACCTCAATCTTTAATGAAAACATTCACCGCCAATGAAACCACGTTGTCTAAGATGACAGGCTTAATTTAAATATTAATTTAATTTTAATACACATAGAGCAAAACTGTGTGAAATAAATTAATCGGGCCGATGATGCGCAGGGGGAAGTACTTCTATGCAAAAAATAAAATAATGAGGTTAAAATCTTTGTAATCGCTATCGTTAATGACATTTAGGAGGTCGTGTCGTGTGGCATGATGATACTTATGACACGGTTTCTTTGTTTTGTAATCTAGTACTCACAATGTAGAAAATTCTAGAACCTAGCACGTAAACTGAAGTCAAGATTATCACTAAAGTCATGTATGTGGAGAATTTACTACATCTTGTTCCTTTTGAGTTTTTTAATGTTGATGTTCCCAGAATCGTATTATTGACCAAATGTGCCAAATTTAAAACCACAAGATCAAAAATAACGACAATAATTTACTCAAAATGCTAATAAACGTTGACACCAAACGACTCTGCCTGTAATTGGAAATTCACACGCTGTTGACAGCGCGTTTTATGTGTTTCACGGATTGTTATTTTTGCCAAGTTTCAGCGAGTAATAGGAGGATTTTTGCAAATATAATTATTTCATACATAACAATGCCGATTCATGTGGTACAATAGCAATAGACGTCTATTGTGTTTCCACACATCCTGTCTGTTCGCACAATGTCGAAAACAATGATGCCAGAAGCAATTGTTCACCAAAACCCGTTGGCAATTTTGATGGTTTTGCTGAATTCTAGTCTGATCATGGCGGTCTAGTTTGCCTTTGTGTTTGATCAGGTGCGTGCATAGAATTTGTAACATCGCCGCCGGCTGATAATCAAATAAATTTAAATTATGTACGCAGAATAATAACGAAAGACAAATATAAAGAGTCGATGTCAAAACATACTCTTTCATATTTGTTGTATATTCGTGCAAATTGTGACTACTGAATTATCAACAACTTTTTTAAGTTGTAATTCTGTAGCTCTGCCTTGCCCACTCTAGGATTACAGGCGTGAAGGTATGTATGTATGTATGCTTTTTAAGGATCCGTACCAAAAATGAAAAAACGGTACCCTTATATAGGATCATCTCGTGCGTCTGTCGGTCTGTCCGTCTGTCACATTCAATTTGCTTCGTAACTACTGGAGCGAAATTCGGTACACATATATAAATTGATGACACAAATACAGATGTCCAAAGTTTTTTTTTTTTAAATAAGGGTCGTTAAGGGGGATAAATTAGAAAATTAAAAAGAAAAGTTTTGCAAACCGTACTGTGTCATATATCTAATGAAAGGGCTCGTAATGAGAATCTCAAATATATTTTTGTTATTATTGTAAATTAAATAGTTTTAATTTTATTAATTAAAGAAGACGAGAATTATCCATTCCCTCCCCGTGATCTCCAAACCTACTGAACCTAAAATATAGATTACAAAAAAACCTATATAAAATCTATCAACTAAAAAAAACGTATGTACGGAACCCTACTCCACGCGAGTTCAACTCGCACTTGGCCGTTTTTTTGTTATTTATGCTGTTATATTACATTGAACAGTAAACAATCTTATTTTCCTGATTCCTCATCTGCTTTAATGTTTAAAATGGTTATTTACTCTTTGTGTATTTTTGTTGTGTGTTCAACAAGTATCATGTTCTTGACCGTTCCGTATATTCTTGTTGTAGTAATATTATGCCAGGATAATCATAATTTAATAAACATAAATCCGCATACATTACAAAAACCCAGCACGTTGTCAACACCAATACCCAGAATTCGGCTAAAGCGCTGCAAAATTCATTGTTTTAAATTGCTTCGGTTTCTCTCGACATTCAGCGTTGTTACATAACTTGTGGCAAAGGAAATTGGTATTAATCACTCGATAATAGGGGCCGTTATTCACTGGCTGCAGACGAGGGAATTTGCATAATGAGCGGGCTTAATAAATGGACCTCTTTTTTAATAAAGAACGCGCGCGCAGGCTAAATTGATTGTGCTGTGGACCGGTACCGGTTCAATGTTGTTAATAATATTTTTTGTTATATCCCATGTAGTTCTGTGAGGCAATACTTTTCACGTTATGGCAAAAATAGTAACCGCAAAATTGTGACAACTTGAATCAGCTTGGCACTTTATTGTACCATCTGTGTCTTATGATTAGGTGTTCACTAACATCTTCATTTGCCTCACGATCATCATTCTATTCATCATACATACTCACGCCTTCAGTCCCAGAGTGGGGTAGGCAGAACTACAGAATTATCAAACACTCCAAAAACTTGTTGATAATTCTGTTACCACATTTTGCACAATTAGGCTAAGATATTTCTTATCTGCTCTTGTAGCAGATATATTGCGCTATTTAGAAGGTAACGTAAAAGCATATGGCTGTGAAAGAAACCCCCAGGCAACGATCAAGGAAATAGACAGCTCGCTCACCTCATGAAGTCCGATGGCCCGGCCAACCTCCTGGTGGCGGTAGCTCCTTGATCACTTGCGTTATCTAGGTCTTTGTATACACCAGAAATAGTCCACCACACAGATAGAAATACACCAAAGCACAGTGTTTAACGTCGAAAGAGTATAGCGTGCGCTCGCGTTGACAGCCGATAGCGTATTGACCGGTACGCGGGGGGTGGAGGTGCAGAGCCTCGTCGGTAAAGCCAAAGCACATGAGACAGCCCTCAGTGAGGAACCAATCTAGATTCCATGACAGTTGCCTTTACTATACAATAAATACTAAACATATTCCCCACCGCTGCGAAATTGAAGATTTCCTGAATATAGAGCCAAATTTACACAGACTTGGACGCAATGATAGATAAGAGCAGATAGCATTTCTTGTACATATTTTTAACAGCTAACAGAATTTACGAGTAAAGTACTATAAGAGTCAAGGCGAAACTATCGAATACAGTATACCAAAAAGTGAAAAAAGATGCTTGGCAACCATAGTTTAAAAGTTTTACGTTTAAAGTTTTTTATTGCAACATAAATTAAAGATTGAAAGATAAAATGTTACGATTAACGCTTAGTTAGTTATATTATCATCACTTACAGGGAGCACGCAAAGTTTAACGACAGGTCGCTTATAGTCGCGCGCTCTGCCATCACTCGAGCGCATACGAACTGTTGCGACCCGGACCACTCCATCAAGACCCGGATGGACGTCAATCACGCGTGCCACTGACCATAGTAACGGTCGCAGGTTGTCGTCTTTCACGAGGACTAGATCGCTAATCTTAACCGGTCGGCTGTTCTCTGTCCACTTGTTTTTCTGATTTAAAGTGTTAAGATAGTCTCTATGCCAACGTTTCCAAAAATCAGAGTGTAAGCGCTGTATTAATTGCCACCGATCGGTAAGGGAACTCCGTTCAGAAGCTTTGCTTTTGTCAGGAACAACGGTTAACGGGGAAAGTGTCAAAAAATGACCTGGCGTTAAAACTGAGAAATCGTTAGGGTCATTACTAATTGCACAAAGAGGGCGGGAGTTTAAGACAGCCTCAACTTGTACTATGAGCGTATGGAACTCCTCTAACGTTAAAAGGTGTTTTCCTACCACTCTCGACAAATGACTTTTGACGGACCGTACTCCGGCCTCCCAGACACCTCCAAAATGAGGTGAGGAAGGAGGGTTGGTTTTAAATTCGATAGCCTCGTCAGCGGCTGCGAGTTCCATGAGCGATGAAAGTTGGTTTTTTGCCCCAACGAAATTGGTTCCGCAGTCGCTAAGAATTAACGAACACCGACCTCTACGACCTATGAAGCGACGTAGAGCACCGATGAAGGATTCGGTGGAAAGATCATTAGCAATTTCCAGATGTAGCGCTTTGCTAGAAAGACAAACGAATAGGCAAAGATATATTTTTTCAGGTCGTATTCCACGGCGGCGACGACCAAGAATGACCTGAAATGGACCAGCGTAGTCACAACCCACGCGTTGAAACGCTTTGACGGCAGTTACCCTAACGCGAGGAAGGTCCCCCATGAGAGGTTGTGATGGCACAGGTTTGGCGCGAAAGCACGGAATGCACCCCGACAGACGTTTTGTTATAGCTCGACGAGCTGAAAGGACCCAAAAGTTCTGGGCTAAAAGAAACTGGACCATTTGAGCCCCGGCGTGCAACGATTTCTTGTGAACATCATCTATGATCAACACCGAAAGACGATGG
The DNA here is from genome assembly GCA_927399475.2 of Acleris emargana. Classification (NCBI taxonomy): domain Eukaryota; kingdom Metazoa; phylum Arthropoda; class Insecta; order Lepidoptera; family Tortricidae; genus Acleris; species Acleris emargana. Next base: position 3,703,520 of record OV656847.1, read on the forward strand.
TTGGACGGTAAAAGAATAGGGTGTTTGGCATCATAGTCTAAATCCGAATGTTGGAGCCTTCCTCCAACTCGAAGCACGTTGTCTGCAGATAAAAAAGGACCGAGTTTGCGAAATGGCTTTGACAATGACTTATTTTCTTTGAGCGCTCGGATCTCTGTAGAGAAACATGAATTTTGACAGGCTTTCACTAAAGAAAGAAGAGCATTTTCCAACTCTCGTTCACATATTGGACCTGAATATATTATCTGCTTACGCAAAATACTCAGGTACCGAAGTACGTTCGCAGTTACTCGCAGGATTTTCTTCAGAGAAGAGAACCGGAGTAAAAGCTGCTGTATGGAATCAATCTCTTGTGTTACTACAAGAGCTGATTTTCTTTCTTCCTGACGTAATTCTTTTTCTACGTCAGATGACATGGGAAAAGTTGTAGTCCGTGGCCAATGCAGCAAAGGATAAGAAAGAAATATTGGTCCTGACCACCATAGAGGATGGACAAGCAATGCATTTGGTAATAAGCCCCTTGAGGCAGCATCAGCTGGGTTGTCATGAGTACTTATGTAGTTCCATTGCGCGAAGGGTATTTTCCGCTGAATTTTTGCCACACGGTTCCCAACAAATATTTTCCACTTAGATGAATGGGACGCGATCCAAGAGAGTGTAATAGTAGAGTCAGACCACGCATAGACTGATTCAATCGTAATCAGTGATGACAAATGAGGAAGAACCGCGTCTATAAGATCCGAGAGCAAACAGCAGGCACACAGCTCCAACCGCGGCAACGTTATCCGCTTCGTCGGTGCGACACGAGATTTAGCACTGATCAGATGAGTAACGAAGGACCCATCTTCCAGCTCTGCTCGCAAATAGGTTACGGCTGCAAAGCCCGAAAGAGACGCGTCAGCAAACCCATGCAATTGATAGGCAATGGCACGGGGATGGGTAATCTGCCGAGGCACGGCTAGATTCGTCAAATTGTTTAATTGACCCGAAATCTGGCGCCATGTATTTAAAATCTCTGCAGGAGGTTCCTGATCCCAATCGAGACCCAGGAGCCAAAGTTGTTGTATCAAACACTTTGCTAGAAAGATGACGGGGGAAAGTAGCCCCAACGGATCAAATACCCGAGATAGCTGAGAGAGTATACTTCGCTTTGAAACCTCTGCAACAGGCGGATGGACCTTATATTGGAACTGGTCAGACGAAGAGTCCCAGTTCAAACCGAGCACCTTGATGACAGCTTGAGAATCTGCATCGAAAGAGGTTATAGTTTGCGTTAAACAATGCTCAGGTGACAAATGCTGTAACAGCTCGGGGCGGTTGCTCGCCCACTTACGGAGTTCAAAGCCTCCTTGGGACAACAGACTGATCAGTTCTCCTTGCAAGGTAAGAGCCTCGTTGACAGAGGATGCACCCGTCGGAATGTCATCAACATACGTATTTAAAGATAATGCTTTGGCAGCCAAAGGAAAGGCTTCACCGTCAGTTATGGCCAACTGCTCGATAGTACGTAAAGCTAAGAACGGAGATGAAGATACTCCGTAAGTAACGGTGTTAAGGCGATAGTCCAAGAGAGGGGCATCGGGGTGAAAGCGCCACACGATGCGTTGAAAGTCTCGGTGTTTCTCTGACAGAATGATGTTTCGGTACATTTGTCGAATGTCCGCCGTAAACACTACAGTGTGAAGGCGAAAGCGTAAGAGGATAGTTGAAATATCCTTTTGAAGTTTAGGTCCCGTCATCTGTGTATCATTCAAAGACAGACTTTCTCCATCTCGCGCCGAGGCGTCAAAGACTACACGGAGCTTCGTTGTAGCGCTACATGGAGACAACACACAGTGGTGCGGGATATAATATGACTTGGCGGCATTAGTGTCAGAGGAAGGGATCTCTGTCATATGACCACTATCTAGATAGTCCTGCATAAAATCGTTATACGATTTACGCAATGAAGAACAGTTAGATAAACGCATTTCTAATTTATTAAAACGTCGCAGAGCGATGGTTCGCATGTTACGAAAAGTCGGTTCAGTATTTTTAAATGGGAGCTCAACAATAAATTTACCGCTCGAGTCACGCTTGTAGGTAGAAAGGAAGGAGTCCTCACAAGCGGAATCTTCAAGTGACAGTGTTTTTTCCATCATGGGTAGATCCTCGATCTCCCATAGACGCTTCAGATCGTCTTCTAAATCATTTTTAGATACATAAAGAGTTTGAACAGATGATAAGCTAGAGTACAGCGAAGGAATATTTTTACGGCAACTAGAGTGACCTAAAAATACCCAACCGAATATGGTATTTAGCCCCACGGGCGACTCGTTGTCGCCTGGGATCATTCCTTGCAGAAATACTTCGTTCCAAAGCTCAGACCCTAGAAGGAGGTCAATCGGACCAGGTGTGTGAAAGGTTGGGTCGGCTAACCTTATAAGACCTAACCTTTCCACAAAGTCAGTCTCCACTGTGACGGAAGGCATGTCATCACAAATTTTATTTATTACAATGGCCTCGAACGATAACTCTTTGCTTTGCTGCTGACCTTCCGGCCGAAGAGTGCATTCGACGGTACCCAATACTGGCGTGGAGGCATTACCCAAGCCGAAGACAGACGGGGCGTTACTTGAAACATTAAGCCCCAGGCGATTGGCGAGACTGTGGGTAATATAGTTTGCTTGACTGCCCGAGTCAAGCAAAACTCGAACAGTGTGAAAGGCACGCCATTTATCTAAAATATCCACGCGAGCAGTAGACAGAAGGACAGTTTTGTTTGAGGTACTATTTGTTGAAAGTCCCTGTACTCCAAGCGCGTTCGCTGTGGAGGCGGGCGGCTGAGTTTTATTCTCACTGCGCCCGACAGCGTTCGGAAAATGCAGTAAAGAGTGGTGACGGTGACCACATGTCCTACAACAACTTTTAGACGGACAGTTTGACACCATGTGACCGGTGCGTAGACAGTTGAAACAGAGTTGCTTGTCACTAACAGCTTGCGACCGAGTCGCGACAGTTAAATTTTGAAACTCGGGACAGTGAGAAATAAAATGCTTTCGAGAACATAAAAGACAAGGCGGTGGTGGGGACGGATAGGAAGAGGACTGATGGCCCACCAACGTGGTCGGATGGTCGCGTCTTGGCGCCGACGCAGCGCGTTCCGGGCGCGCCGCGTGTGCGGCGGCGGGCCGCGCGGGCCGCTCGGGGAAGGAACCCGCACCGGGACCCGCGCGCTCCACCGCCGTGCAATAGTTCTCAACGAATGACTCCAATGACCGATAGCTGGGAATGTCTTCCGACGTGACCGTCATTTCAAACTCTTTCCGTACAGACGGGTCCAACTTAAATAACAGTGTATAAAAGATAACAAAGTCCCACTGATCGATCGGCAGTTGTATAGATTTTAAAATGGCTAAGTTTTCTTGGAACGTATCTAAAAGAGCTCGAAAGGCCGACGCAGAGTGATTCTGCAGTTTTACATTAAGTATAGACTGCCAAGCCAAAAAGGCTAACTGACGTTTATTTTGATATCGTTTTACTAAAGTTTCAAATGCAATGTCGTAATTATCGGATGAGATAGGAAACGCCTTTATGAGGTTTAATGGTTCCCCTTTTAATGACGAAATTAAATACTGAAACTTTTCAATTTTTGAAATTTCGTTTTTATCATGTACCAAAGTACGATACAGATCGTAAAAAGTTATCCACGACTTGTAACCACCTTCGAAAGTGGGAATGTGTATCCGCGGCATGCGAATATGGTATGCAGCGGGAGTATTCTGAGAGACGGCCGTTTGTGAAGGAACCACATAACCAGGCTTTAAATCATCTTTAAATAAGGTGACTTTAATTTCTAAAATGTCCGTGAGTGTATCGTCAAAGCATTGGCGAGTTTCATCGGCCTCTGCGATTTCTTGCTCATCCGTCAACGACGCAACAATCTTGATGTGATTTTCCTCAAATAAAGTTTCATATGACTCTAATCTTTCCACATGAACCTTTAGGCGAGGTATTAACTCCGGATTTTCCATGCATCTTTTCGCACAGATATAAGCATCATTTAACCGCTTAAGCGCCAAATTACGCTTGGATTTTTCTATCTCTAACATAGTGACTAATATTATAAAAGCTATACTACAACAGTACACGAAACGAAAAACCCAAACAAAACCTAAACAAAACTTAGTTAAGTCTTTCAGAATACGGACGCCGCCCGGCTTAGGAATGCCAAGCGCCGCGAGTCTACCCGCAGTACCCACGCACAAAAAATATTAAACTCCGGTAACCACTTAAATTATGGAAACATTACGCAAAAGTAATAGTACATGTAATATATATCAACTGCACTAAGCATTTAACTACGAAATGAGATAGATAGCAACACTAACGGACAATAATATGCTCAAAGGTACGAAGGAATGCTATTACTGTTATCGAATTGCAGTATAAAAATCTACCATACTGTTTACTGGTGATCAAATTAATTTTATCCGGTTCGAAGGACCAAGAAGTATGTAGCAGATATATTGCGCTATTTAGAAGGTAACGTAAAAGCATATGGCTGTGAAAGAAACCCCCAGGCAACGATCAAGGAAATAGACAGCTCGCTCACCTCATGAAGTCCGATGGCCCGGCCAACCTCCTGGTGGCGGTAGCTCCTTGATCACTTGCGTTATCTAGGTCTTTGTATACACCAGAAATAGTCCACCACACAGATAGAAATACACCAAAGCACAGTGTTTAACGTCGAAAGAGTATAGCGTGCGCTCGCGTTGACAGCCGATAGCGTATTGACCGGTACGCGGGGGGTGGAGGTGCAGAGCCTCGTCGGTAAAGCCAAAGCACATGAGACAGCCCTCAGTGAGGAACCAATCTAGATTCCATGACAGTTGCCTTTACTATACAATAAATACTAAACAGCTCTCTTCCGAGCTTCCGCTTCCATATTTTTATTAATTTTATTTGTTATCTTAGCCAGAGATGAAAATACGGTAAGCCCTAGGAGAACTAAATGTTTTTTTTCCTTCCTCTGTCCAACTTGTGCAAGCAAGGACGCATTATGGACGCATTATTATCAATCAAATCTTGTTTTCAGGCAACGAAAGAGATAGCTATTATGTCTGGTAAAACCCTGTCCCTTTACCTAGACTTTTGCAAGTTTTGATAATTCTACCAGCCTTTGAACTGCAAACTAAAACTGGAAGTAGCCAAGCAAACTGTTCATGGTAATGCGATAAATTTCCACCGTTCCCCGGTATGCCCTCGTGACCCAGCGATGTTATCTTATCAGGAGCGATAGGCTTTACGAAATGCTGCATACTCTGGACCGCAAGCACAAGTTCTTCGCGACTTATTTGTCGCTCGGACAACTCTTTCTAATTCACTTGTTACGACAGAGACGACCTGAGCGATGAGCGAGAAAATACGAGAAATGTTAGCCTCTGTGATTTTATTCTCGTTCATACTCGTAGCAACAACGTCGAAGCAACTAGTCTTACTACACCTCTGGGATGCAACTCAGTGGCCGTCATTATAATTTAAGCCGTGCACTTCTGCATTTCACGGCAGAAGCTTTTGCTTTAGCAGAGAATAACGTACTTAGATTGAAAGCAAATGTAGTTTTTATGCATTGACTGATCAATTTATACAAGTCAATGACTTCATCGAAACGTTTGATGTTACTTAAGAGCTAAATTTGCGTTTTTTATCAGCTGAACTGACTCATCACAGCTATGGTTAAACCAGAGTAGTTGACACGGATTGTTATAAGTCTCTACGAGGCGTGAAGGTCGATTAAGGCTGGTTTGATCAAATTACGAAGTAGTGCAATTAAAAGAATACCCCTGCTGTATAATGAGGCTGTACAACTGAGTGTTGTTGATGTTGTTATGAATTACTGAGTTATGCAGCTTTGAACGGATTGATAAGCCTGCCGGTTGCATACAGTGATCATGTATCGTACGATTATTGGATAAATTACGAGGGCATATTTCATTTCTTGTTTATTTTCTAGTTTTGTAAGTGTTTTGAGAATCAGTAGTAAAATGACGCTTGAGCGTAGTACTGTTTGGATCTACTATAGTACGTTATTGCCTAGGCGCGGAGAGTAAGGGATTTCCTGACGAGTTGGTAAAATACGAGTCAGGAAATCCTCGTTTCCGCCGAGGCATATATAATGCTTTTCTCAAAAAATGCGAGGAAATGATACAAATACATGAGTACTATTAGTAAAAACCATTGACAAATTAGGAGAGAATGTTTGTTTGAAAACTATAAGTATTAAATAAATAAATAAATATCAGGGGACAATGTCACACAAATTGACCTAGTCCCAATTTAAGCTCTAGGCTTGTAATAAGTATTAGTAAACATAGTTCCACGCACGACGAGCTGCGCCACCGCACCACCTGCCTCCACCCACAAGTTGGGTATACGGGATTTTTTTCATGGTCCTTTCGATTTTATACGCAATAGAGGGCACTTTAAAGAATCAATATGGACATGGACGGAAAGTATTTTCATATGGTTTTTTTACTCCTACGAGTATAATGAGGCACTTTCTGTCCTTGCGTTTCAATCGGGAAACCGTTATTTTTGAGTATTTATGTTTGAGAAAAGTAAGGAGTATGTATCGAAGATGTTTTTCCATAACCCTCTTAGAGATTTGGCCGGTCCCCAGGAATATTTTGTCATTTAAATAAATCAGGATATCAGGAAACAATCTCACACAAATTGACCTACTCCCAAACTAAGCTGTAGCTGTGGCTTGTACTGTGGGTACTAGACAAAGATAAACATACTTATATACTTAAATACATAGAAAACACCCATTAATCGGGAACAAATATTCGCGCTCATCACACAAATATCTGCCGTTACCAGGATTTCAACCCAGGACTGCTAGCTTCGTAGGCAGGGTTACTACCAACTAGGGCAACGCGTCGTCTAACACACGCTGTGTTTCATAAAACATAAGAAAACAAATAACTATAAACAGCTCCTAGAGTCATGGATGCTTTCAATGTATTTATCATTTTCTATTTAGTACCTAAAATACAAGCCAAGAGCTTGTATAGACGGATAAGGTCAATATGTTTGAGAGTTTGGAAGTATTCTCTATCATTCAAGAGTACACATACATACATACCTTCACGCCTGTAATCCCAGAGTGGGCTAGGCAAAGCTACAGAATTACAACTTAAAAAGTTGTTGATAATTCAGTAACCACAATTTGCACAAATAGGCTAAGATGTTTACCAGCATATTAGTGATAGGTTGCAAGCCTATCGCCTAACAGTACTACAAGCCTATATTCCCTTAGTCGCCTCTTACGACATCCACGGGAAGACATGGAGTGGCACTATTCTAACCCGGCAACCACACGGGATCATTCAAGAGTATGTTCCACTAAAACCCACCTTCATTTAACACCAAATTATCTTTCAAAATTTGTATGGCAAGCAAGTATTCGTGACGTTCACACAAACGGCTTCCTATTTCACACGGCAACCAACGCATATGGCTATACCTAAACAAAGGAGCTAATATTCCATTCACTCGCCCGACGCAAGCGCATAGGAAGTGTGATAAAACGGTTTAATGCGGCCGCACATTACAACGAAGTGAAATAAAATAACTGAGAAATAAATCGGTTAGGTATGATTGCATTTCATTTTAGGAAGTGCTTAGGTTACATTACTAGCATCAGCGTACTAAGAGCATGTTTTTTTAGCATTAAGGTTTTTATGACTCGTTCATATAAATAGTAGGTATTACAGCGACTAGGGATATTAGTTCCTATACAGACACTGGACCCGATTCTACAGTGGCTTCTAAACTTCCTAATTTTATTTAGGTGTCGCTAAAACACTTTGCTATTCTATGAGCAGCTGTCATAATCAAATGACAGCGCCATGACAGCGCTATTTTGAATCTGACGCTTCCTATTTTAGGCGGTCTTATACATTGTCAGCTTAACATTGTGGAATAGCACTGATTAGATCTGCCGTCTAAACCATGTCTTAAAATTAAATAATTTAGTTTTAGTTAGTTTTAGGCTATTTAAGCGATGTGCACTGTCGCCATAACTTTGGACCCCATCGTCTCGTATTCTAAATTAAGGCGGTGTGATGAATAATGAAGCTAGATTTGGAGATATTTATTGTATTAGGGAAGATTTTACAGAAACAAAGAATGCTTGAATTTTATAATAAGCTGTGAAATCAAATTTAAATTCAAATTCAAAATTTAGATCACCAGCGAGTTATTGTAGAGGATAACACAGCTAAAATTAATGTTACACTGAAGTAGTTAAACGCTTTCGTCTAGTGTACTACTTAACTGTAGAAAGCAATCATACAAAAAGTTAAATAATCTATACCTAGTTTGCGAATATTTTAGAAACACTCCTCTAACGGTGTTATAGTCAGACGTTTTAATAGAAGTTCCCTTTGTTCCAAGACTCCACATTAGCTTGCCTAGATATGAGTGTGAGCCTTGATTTGTGAGCTCTGCGTGCATGTTACCTAGCGTCTGATGAAACCGACTCTATTTCAAACAGCGTTAATGTCAAATTAGCTTGAGGATAATAGATTTCAACCGAGCATGCTTCTAAAGGGTTACCGTGCTCTATCATTATTTGTAACATTCAGTAGATAAGATAAAAAGTAATAGGGTAGAGTGATAGACAGGCTGTGAAGAATGTGTAAATATGATTTGTATTATAATCAATGGTTATTTTGAATTTAAGTATTGCTATACGAAGAATCGCTGCTACCGTCCCACTGGTTGGCTAGCATTTTTTTGTTTTTATTGAGTTTTTTGAGTTATTAAATTAAAACTGAATAATTTGCCTTGGTTTTATTTTTAATTTGTAATGTTATATTTACTTTGTTAGACACCAAATTTGACATAGGATTATAACAAGACTGTAGGGATAGAAGATCTGGTGATGTTCTCGGGAAATCGATGGTTGTAAGAAGCACAATATATAGTTAGTCATAGAGATCCTCGGGGAAGGTATGAGTAAATACAATTGAACAATTAGCCCTTAATACAAATGAAAATGTCAAGTTTAATATTATTAAGGACATTCTTAAAGTAAGAGCAGTCAAATGTTGTGCAAAAATGAAAGATGAGAAAATAAAACAGAAATGACAGTAAAGGCAAAAGAAGAGAGAAAAATTTAATGAATGGCAACGAAAGTTACAAACAGCTTACTATCCCATGCAACAGCACGGGAACGTAGGCGCAAGAATGCCAAACCCACATCAAACATATGGCTCATTGACATCGCTCTAAATTTAATACTTCCTTCCGCTGCCACGTGCTCGTGGGGTGTCTGTTTTTTCTACTCCATAATAAACTTGAAGTTAGTTGGAATTAGTAGCACATTTAACTTTGTAAAACAAACAGTTATTATTTTCGACGTTACATCGAAAGAAAATTAAATGTGGAGTGAAGAATATCAACTGATTCAAAAATTTATGTATTTAAACTTCCTAAATGTAGAATATTATTTAATTCAATTCAATCAAACCAGGAATAGAAACGCAAAATACTAAAGATCAAACAAATACGGAAGAAACGAGATAATGCTTTCAAATGAACATGAAATGGAATCCATTAAGGTAAAAAACTTTTTCGGAGGCAATTTAAACTCGGAATAATGGTTCAACAACAAAATAAACTTGTCGATTATCGTTCACAACATAAAACAGCGTTTTTACAAGGTTGAAATGCAAATAAAGTCAAGTTCACTTAAAAGCTGACCCAATTCAATGTTGTCAAAGTCCAACAATGCATTTATTGTTAAAAAGTGTGACGAAATTTCAAATTTAAGGCTTATCATGCAGTACCGTTGCAACAGCGGTTTAAATGTCAATCGTTATTTAACTGACTTCGGTTAAGATCATTAAAACTTGTTACTTTGTTCCAAGTTCGAATTTTGAAACAGCTTGCAATACTAACTTGTTAGAAAGTTTATTATGGCGTCCCTTACGCTTAGAATATGAATTGGAAGAACCGGTAATTTGTCAACTTTTGCAACTACATTTTCTGATTCTGGAGTGCAAACAAGCTTAAATATTGTGGCCAAGTAGGTACTATTTTTGCAGTTAAACTGTCTAACCTAACCTAACAGTATTTTGATCCAGTCATTTAGGGCCGAGTTCACCAACCAATTTAACAGGTGGTTAAGTCTTAATCAACCGTTAGTCAATACATTTGACAACCGTCAAACCGCTAACCGTCCGTTTAATTGTTGGTGAACACTGCACTTATTGGTTAAGTTGAATCAAAATTCCTTCTCCCGTTATTGCTCATAAACATTGCGCATTTTATGATGTACGTGTGGTCATGTTACTATAATGGCCCCTCTACATGTCAGCGGATCATGGGCGTGCGTAAGGGATGGAGCAATACGTAAGAGTGATATGCAAGAATATGTTGCTCACTCTAAGGTGTAAATGCGTCCCTTACGCACGCCCATGATCCGCTGACGTGTAGAGAGGCCTTTAACACTGTCATTTTCTACTGCTATTACATTCTATACGGTTATTCAACAATTTTAGGTTATTGAATAAATATGTTTACTAATAACTTACCTGATATTTTATAGTTCAAGAAGAAACTGTAAACTGGTGTTTTAAAATAATTATTCAAAATGTGAACACCACTGATAGTATACAGATGTAGTACATAATTAAACGACATTTTAGTTTGTAGGAGAAGTTCGCCTTCTTCTGTTTTCTCAATTAGATTAGCTTATAGTGAGAAAGCAAAATAAATACGAAAATTTCGACCAAAAACGATATTGTATGTTTGTTTACATCTGTACTAGAGGATTCAAAAGAAACAGAACGATGATTATAAAACTATCTAATAACATATAAAAGGGAAAGCTTCAATCAACTTTAAGCACATCTGTCTGCCAAATTAGGCCTACTAAACATAAACTCAAATTTACGACACCCAAACTATATTTTATTTCTTTGTGTTCCGCAAAATCCAAGCTATAAATTTAATCCCGTGGTTTCTCTCGCTTTCTTTAAGCATCAAACTGAGTGTTTTCTAATATTGGATGTGGGGACGTAAAACAACATGAAAGAAAAGGTATTTGTGGTTTGTGCAAGGATTTATCTTTAGGTAGAGGCTATGAGCAAAGCGGTAAGTATTTAACTCGGTGCTCACTCATGTCTAACGCATCGACGTGAATCGACTAACGGCTACGGTTAAAGAATTCAGTTATTTTGCCAAAACAAGAAGATCAAGCGTTCGCAGTTGTAGGTAGAATGCCAAAAAAATAGTTTGGAAACAATGAAAGAGTGAGAAATTGAAACATTAAATTCACTTTTACACCAAATTACGTCTTACATCTGGTAAACATCTTAGCCTAATTTTGCAAACCGTGGTTACGCAATTATCTTCATTTTTTTTGAGTTGTTGGTAATTCTGTAGCTCTGCCTATCCCACTCTGGAAATGAAGGCGTGAAGATATGTATGTACACAATTTTTATATTTCATAATAATAATTTAGTTTCCTAAAAATCTTTAAATATTTAGTAGCCATGGAGGCAGAGATATTGATTCATTCCAGCAACATAGGTCTCTCTAGAAGACGTCCAAAAGGTAATCCATCGGTTTTTAGCCTCTTAGACCAACCTCTTAAATTCCAGGCTAATTTACAAAGATGAAGAAACTAAGTTATTTAAAGAGGGAAAAGAAGAAAATACATCAACATGCATCAACTACATAAAGTTCACGTTTAACGATAACCGACATCGACGCTTGCGCATGATCACAAGACCCCGCGGTGCCCTCCCACGCATGTTTCCGAGCCACATGCGATGACATTTTGTAATGCTAAAACTAGGGATCTTAGACACCGGTCATTCTTGACCCTTTATGGGCAATAAAAATGAGATAGTAGAAAAAAAATTGAAGTGATTAAATTTTAGGTAGATGTAGAAGTTATACTTAAAGTACACAAATACGTGCAAGCTGTAAAGATATTAAACCCTTCAGTTGTTTTTCATGACAATAAAGAAAAAGCAGTGAACATAACTATTAATGTTTAACGTTTAATTAAGGGAAAACCTAACAACTGACAAAATAAACGATAAGAAATTGGAGACGCCAAGGCTGAAGATAAAAAAAATGGAACAAATAAATCTAGAAGATACAGTTAAGCTGAGGAAGCCGTTATTCAAAATAATAGTCGTTAAAAACTATAAATACCGATTAGCTAATGAATTATTAAGTTGAAGTATAGCCAAGAAATATGGACAAAAAAACAAGTTATCGATGTCGTTGATCCAATTAATGTGATCTTTAATAGGCGTCCACTGTCAATTTATTTGTACCGATCTGAACGAATTATGTACGACATAAATTGTACAAACTGACACTGTCAAGTTAATGGTTTTATTTAATTATTACGTTACCGTCGTATTTATCAAACTTATAAGTTCTCTAATTAGAAGATTTTGATAAATAAAATTATTCAAAAAGTCTGCTTACGGTGAAGAATCCAGGCTTACGTGAGTGAACTCAAAAAAAATTCAATGGAACTGCGAAAGCAAATGCGATCACATCATAATTTTACACTAATATGGCGAATCTGTTTTCTGATTGTTTATGAATCTTAATTGAAATTAACCACTGAATTTAATAGTGTTATTTATTAGTTATGCTTAGAAACGTCTAATTCTCATCCAACAAGAAATGAGTTTAACGTAACTAAATTATAAAATACCACATTCAATTCAGCGATCATTTTGAATGTAACCCATTCTCTATTATTACATACATACGTAAACTCACGCCTTCGTTCCCGGGGAGGGGTAGGCAGAGCTACAGAATTACCAACAACTCTAAAAACTTGTTGATAATTCTGTGGTCTTAGTGAAAAAGGGTACAAGTCGACTTAACTCGGAATAAAAAAGGGTATATACATGAACGGACAGTACTAGACTTAAACCCTTTTTCACTTGACCTTCAGAAGACTTATACCCTTTTTCACTAGGACCACAGAATTATTATAATCGCTTAAGTAATCAATCTTAAATGCAAGATCAGAGTCAAACAGCATCAATTTATTAATGAACTTGACCTTACACCCGCGCCAAAAACATACGTCAAACGGTGTTACAACATTACACCAATATTAACCGCTTCCCGTGTTCATTTTACAGTAAAACTGTATTTGCATTAATTAACCTGCGTAATTTACTAGCTTCGTGCTGTCCGTTAGCTGCGTAGGAGTGTTGCCCAATTCATGAATGGCCGCCGCCCACGCCTGTTATCAATGAATACTTGTACTGGCTTGTAGCCACACGCTCTGGTAGTGACTAGTATCTCGTTTCGAAACCCTACTGCCATTGAAACTGCTCCACTTGTTAGCTTCTGTCGCGAAATTTTACTGGTCACTCCGAGGACATGCAATATAGCTACTGTTCATTCATTTGTATAAGGCCTTGTTCAAATATTGTTCTAACTTATTTGCGCATGACTTGAACAAACGTTATTCGCAAATCTATCGTTTACTTTGCTCGACGTATGCTATCGCAACTTTGGCATTTTTAATTTTACTGTCAAGCAATGTCATGCCTAATTTACGTAAACTAACATGAATTCTTAAATTCTCACGGTAATAGAAAGTCTTAAGATTAAGACAAACACGCTTGCGAAACGTATGCTAATTCAGAGTCTATAAACAGCAGGTTAAGTGGTAAGTTGAGTCTAGTTACACTACAAACTTGTAGCTTTCTAGGCACCCAATTAAAACTTCAATTAAATAGTTAAATCGCTGTCAGTTGAGACCGACCCTTCTAACCTTGCGGGATTTCACACTGGATGTTAAAAGTCATGAGCGGAAGCGATGTTAAAATGGCTGAAAAATAATGACATCAAATAGCTCGGTAGTCATCATTAGGCATATTCAACTAACAGTATTTCTTTCTTTTACTATTCAAAGTTAAATGATTCCGTAACTTTTTGGTAATATTGAGATTAATATTACAACCCTATCCCCTTTTTAATAATTTCTAATGAAAATGTAAGCTGATTTTAGCAGAAAACTACTGCTGGTTTTTTTAAGCCGTTGTTTACTTAGTTTCTGTTTAAGGCAATAGTATAAATTATATCAACTTTTTATGGATTGCGGAAACAAGATTACATGCCATATTTAGTCCGTAATTAACTCGAGAATGCTAATTATCTTGGTGTCAACTCTTTTAACTACCGTTGATACAATAAAAAGTAATTTATACACAGATAACGTTACACATTCATAATTTTCTTTGTTATTTGTTGATAAGAACTTACTCATCCGGAAATAAATTCAGTATCCGTTAAGTAAATGTCAATTTTACCTGAAACAAAAAAACTACATTATTAACTTCATCCTCATATTCCCCCTGATTGTGGGTGGGTATCTTACACTTACAAAGACATATTCTTAAAACATAAAATATTTTAGATTCATCACAAAAACATTTCGCAGTTCAAAATCAAATAAGAGAAAAAAAACTATAAGTATTACTATGTGCAATAACAGATGGGATGTTATGACATCGCTATGCAGTAGTATTAAAAGGCGAGCGTAAAGGACAAAGCTATAGCTGTCATATCATATAGCTCTGTCCTTTTCTCTCACCGTAAAATGAACTGCATAGCTACGTCATAATAACCCCACTGTCATAAAGTCTTCTTTAAGTGAAATCTGATGATGGACACCACGAGCATCGATACAGGACTTACAGAGTGCCTAGGATACCTAACTGTTTGAATCAGCGGTTAACGCCGGAATTGTGCATGTTCAGAAAAACATCTAAAATAGCAATAAAATATAAGGAAACCCAAATGCTGACCTAAACTCTCTCGCTGTGGTGTTAGCTGATTGTGCGATCAGTTAGATATCCTAAGTACTTTTGAACTCCTCTATTGAACCTCGGAGTATCCACCATTTAACCTCACTCAAAACAACTCCTGGCCAGGAACCAAGGCTTCGAAATAGCCTCGTTTGTAAGTATGAAAAACGCACTCTGATCCATATTATTTGACCGAGAGTGTATGTATAATACTTATACTTATAGCATTTTTCCACTTAAATCTAAGAAATATTCTACCCTTGTTTTACTAGCCTCAGTTTAAACGCTTCCGCCTTTGCCTTAAAAAGGCCATAGCTGCAGCGATTGTTGTTCAATCAATGGCACTGATCAAATGGACCACTTTAGGTGTTAATCATTGAACAAGCGAAGGCAAAATGCAAGTTTCCGGAGAGCTTGTATCATGCAGTTGTTGACGATCGACAAGTAATATTTATTAGGATGATATTTTAAATTTATTTCATTAATTTTATTTGATGTTTAGCTGTCACTGATGACCGCTTTGCCGTTTCAAATTCATGTCAGTAATATGATTTATCTATATACCTGTGTGGTTGCCGGGTTAGAATAGTGCCACTCCATGTCTTCCCGTGGATGTCGTAAGAGGCGACTAAGGGAATAAAGGCTTGCAGTACTGTTAGGCGATGGGCTTGCAACCTGTCACTAATACGCTGGTAAACATCTTAGCCTGATTTGTGCAAAATGTGGTTACAGAATTATCAACAAGTTTTTAGAGTTGTTGGTAATTCTGTAGCTCTGCCTACCCCTCCCGGGGAACAAAGGCGTGAGTTTATGTATGTAGTACGGCCCTTAGTGATTTATAGTAATATGATAAAATTTCCAAAATTCGATTTTAACCTTTCTTCGGAACAAACAACTAATCTGGGTTAATCTCTGTCCAAAAAAAGGTATCCTTTGATTGGAAATTGTCCGAAGGGCTTTAAACCAATCAGCTTGTAAAATCTCCGTTTTACAACATAAGTTGTTTTGATTACTATGTGGAGAAAATTGCGGTTTGCTTTAGTTATCAAGATTACTTGTATTTTAACCTGTTTTGTTAAACATATCTTTTATGTTTATCATAATAATGTTACCTTCGTCTGTAATTTTGCGGTCGATACTGGAGATCTCATTTTACGATTAGACCAACTGTGAATGTTACTGTGTTATGTATGTGTAATCATCACATTTTTTTTTCCTTTTTGATTGCTTTTCTAACATGGTTTTTATTTTTTATGTAAGCCATAAAGAAGGCAAACGAGCACACAGGCCACCTGATGGTAAGTGGAAACTGTGACCCATAGACATTCGCATTCACAAGACAGCAATCCTAAGACTGCAAATGCACTGCCAACCCTGAGGACTAAGATGGAATGCCTCTATGCTAGTCATTTCACCGGCTGTCTTATCCCCAAACTGGAACACAATAATGGGAACACTGTTGTTTGGCGATAGGTTAATGGATAAAATGGTGGTAGCAATCCGGACGGACCCTAGACAAGGTCCTACGACCCGCAACACATGTGTGACTGTTCGACAAACAAAACATAACATTATCTTCTATGTATTTGTTTCAAACTTTTTTGGAAGCTTGCATGGGCTGAGCCTTGCTAAGATAAAAAACCGGCCAATTGCGAGTCTGACTCACGCACGAAGGGTTCCGTACCATTATCTATAAAAAATCACGTTTGTTGTATGGGAGCCCCCCTTAAATAGTTTTAGTATTGGTTGTTACAGCGGCTACAGAAATACATCACTGTGAAAATTTCACTCAACTATTTAGCCAACACGGTTCGTGAGATACAGCCTGGTGACAGACAGACAGACGGACAGACGGACAGACAGAGTCTAGTAATAGGGTCTCGTTTTTACCCTTATATATTGGCACATAGGAGCATCTGCTGTACAAAATACAGGTTGTCATACATTTTCAAACTAGACATAAAGATGCAAAAATATCTTCTCATTTTAGTGCTTTAGCAAAGCATCCTTCAACATTAAGAATTGTAAAATTTGCAACAGAATTTGCAGTGATACAGTATAAATAAGTGACCGTCGCTTGCACTTTATTTTCATCACGAACCGCTCCAGGTTCTTCTAGGTCAAAAACTTCCTGCCATTCACTTTTGCTTTGTAAATTTCCTAGTACCTTCGGAGCTGGTTCTCATAAAGTCATCAAGATTCAAACACGCGTGATGCACCATTCGAGTCGGCCGTCAGGCAACAGTGAAATGGCGTCGATGCTCTCTCCATTGTTAGAGTACTCACCTGACAGCTCTACCGTACAATAGATATGCCGTTTTAATGTAAAGGCCCTTTCAAGTGCTGATAGCTTTTTGCGGTGAGGCTTTTGATGTGACCGGTTTCTTTACATGACGAACGCCATGAAAATTAAACCCACTTTAAATATGAGTTCCATTTTCATAATTAGCAAATATCTTAAAATTCCGAAAAAAAAAACCGAATATTGATTTGCACGAATTTTAATTTTTCCGAAAGCTATGTTTTGCTGGAGCTATTTTAGATTATATGCATAATTCAATTGTCATTCATAAGTTAGGTTAGGTTTGATTTATAAGCAATATGGAATTATGACTCTTCGGAATTATGCAGTGTTTCCGAAAATAAAAACTTCTGAGTTTTCCTGAACTTTTTCTGTCAAATATTTAAAAGGTTTGAAAATTTCTTTGTAATCAATGCAATTAATGCACTTCAAATGACTTTGTTGTCTTCAATGATTAGGATGTTTGACTGACAAAAAGTAAGTTCGTTAGTACCTATGTTAAGTAAAGTAAGAAATCCAATTCGTAGTGACAAGTTTGAACACGTCATTATTTCTATCAGTGTTATGGCAGATGTACTTCCTTTTAAGATTAATTTGGTCTTTTTATTGTTAGAAATTAGTACAAAAATGCCAAAGGGGCTTAAGGTTATCAATACCATTCAGCTTTGCTCAATGACCCGGTTACCAAAGATATATATTTCATTCATAGGTTATTCTGATAATATTGAATTTGCTATTCAAGCTGTATATTTACTAGCTTAAATTATTATAGTTTTACAAGTAGGTAAAATTCCAGTTCCATTAATTCCAATAGGTATAATTGATTGGCTTCAATTTATCAATTCAGTGTCTTAGTACAGTAAAATATATATGTCATGAATTCTACTGAAGCTAAGAGATAAAATAAATTAATCAACTCGCAACTTAATTTAAGCAAAAGTGATAAATCAGGGGGACAGGGGACAGTATCACACCAATTGACCAAGCCTCAAACTATGCTCTAGGCTTGTACTATGTATGAGTACTAGACAACGAAAAACTTACTTATATAGATAAATACATACTTAAATACATAGAAAACACCCAAGACTCTGGACCAAATACTCGCCGTCATCACACAAATATTTGCCCGTACAGGGAATCAAACCCGGGACCGCTGGCTCAATCAACAGCAAAATTATAAATCTCTCTAAATTTGTCTTCATTTTATTTTAGATGTAGTCTACCATGTCGATATCAAACTACACAACCCTTTGGGTGAACCCTATTAACATTCCTAAATTAGCAAACTAAATAAGTTTAAAGAAGTAATTAATCTAGAAAATAGCAGCAGTTTCCTTCTCTAGAATCTTGTAAGAGATTCGGTGTGTGATCATTTCAACGACCAACACGTCATCAATGCATTAGATCCTAATGAGAACAAAGACTAAGTTGACTGAAGATATTATTTCAATAAAGTTTAACCTAACTGTCGGCGGGAACTAATGCACTAATGCTCTCAAGAAACCAAACGTGTTTCCGACATCATCTCCAATCATTCCTAATCAGCGTTTATGGAACACCTTAGCAAAACATTTGAACATTAACCCCGCAGTAATTCACTCAAGCATGATTATAACGGTGCAATGATTCAAAATCATTATGTTTTGCATAACGTAATCACGTGCAAGCCCTTTAATACTGTAATAATATTGGACTATAATCATGCGTTTGGTACGCAGTAATTTTGACAGCAGAAAATGTGTGCCGATTTGATAATAAGCGGTTACAGGAAAAATGAGGTAACTAGTAAGAACATGCAATAGCAAAGTAATGTTTTACTCGTGAGATTTGAAGAAACATACGTAATAGGAACATTATTCAAGGATACTCTAATTACTTAATGATATCCATCAAATTTAAAAATACACTTTGATGTAAATCTCTTGAAAGACCATGGGAATATTTGTGGATCGCATTTCCAAAATGGATGCCTTCTTTCCGCTAATCTAACAAATCCACATAAGAGTGTAAACTAACGCGAACAACACGGTAAAAATCTACGATGCTTGCCCTCGATTGATTTGGAAAACAAAAGAGTCCCCGTGGAAACCATAGATTTTGTAACAATAAAACTAACAGGAAACGGCAAACGGACTCGTGACGAAGATAACCTTAGGAATGAACCTTTAATCTTAAATTGAGCGATAAATTCATTGAATGTTCTACGACTACTGTCCGATTGCTAAATCCCGTTGCAAATACGGACTTCACGATCGATTTCAAATGGAAACTGTTTTATTTAGTCTTAGTAAATTTTGCAGTTAGTAGTCTTGGAAGATATAAATTTAGTTTAAACTATGTTTATATTTTCTTATATTATGGAGGGGTATGACAAAAGTATAATACTACCGGTGGAACTCAAGCACTGAGGGGAACCCACCTACGGGTTATTGTGTATAAAATATTAGAAACCTAATAAAGTCCTACTGCTGCTTGGTGGCATTCATCATCATCATCACCATCACTACAGCACGTCGTCTCTTTTGCATAACCTTTTTTTTTTGTCTTTGTATCATTGTTGTGGATAAATGTAATACTTTCTTTATTCTTGTTTTAGAAGCTACACGCTTCACGGGATATATCTACACTACTTTTTAGTCATGTTTTTCGAAACTTGTTGATTCATTGCCGTTACGCAATTTTATCAAACTCAGTAAAAAAAATGCTGTTATAAAGTGATTCTTCTCTATTACCTACATACTTGTTTTTTTCGTCTGCATTTGTTTCTACAATAACGGTATTAACTATTTGGTACTGTAAGGCGATGGGCTTGCCACCTGTCACTAATACACTGGGAAACATCTTAGCCTACTTGTGCAAAATGTGGTTACAGAATTATCAAGAAGTTTTAAGACTTGTTGGTCATTCTTTAGCTCTGCCTACCCCACTCTGGGAATGAAGGCGTGAGTTTATGTATGTATGTAACTATTTGGTAAATAAAGTAGAATCTGTATGATAATAATTATACTCGTATATGTAAAGATCCCCAAAAAATAGCACAAGTTTTAGCAATCATGTCGAATGATTAAAATATTATTCGTACTTCAAGTCAAGACATTTCGAGCGCTCTGCAGATCACAATGGACACATTTTCTTGTTCAATGATTAACTAGGTATTCCATGATTTTATTACCTTTAATTCAACCGTTCACAATAAATCGCTATTAACTATGACAGCTATCGATTATCTAACAAACGAAATAATATATTCATCGACCGATTTGAATAAAAACCTCGTAAAATCGAGACGAACAGTAGCAAAATTAATGGATGTAGCAAATCTAGATCTGTATCGGTCAAATGCTTATGCTAATACAAGCATTCCAGCCTGATAAACAGTCACATAACTGTCGGTTGTTGTTTTCTTTTTATCTTAAACTTTAGTATCTCATTTACTATACTTTTTGTCAAACACATGTGTGTAACAAATCTACAACTAGGGTAAAGTCACCAGTGATCAGCCAGAGATCAGTATTCGAACTTATATGAGTGCGAAGAGTGGAAAATATATATTTCGTAATTTTCCTACTCATAAAAAGTATTAACAGAGGCTGACCACTGGTGACTTTACCCTATATTAGATTAGAGAAATGGTTAAGCTTATAACTTCATTCATTATTGATTTATTTTCTTCTGAAACTTCAACAATAAAATTTTAGTGCTATTAGTACATTATTGACATTGACATAGGAATATATAGCCAAACTAATTGAGTAAACCCGATCAGTCACAGTGGTAACATTACCAGTCAAATTTCCATACAAACTTACCGTGAAGAAAATAATTGCAAAGCTGACGTAATTCACACAAAACAGAATGCGATGATGTAATCCTGAGGCGTTGGTGCTGATGATGAATAAATAGGGCTTATGTTTAGGCTGATTTGAATTGTAAAGCAAATGTTAAACCTACAATGCATCCTACAGCGTGAAAATGTATTGGGGTCGAAGGAGTCTAAAATAATTAATAAAGACATGAGGCCGAGATAGTTAATTTACGATGACAATTTTAATCTTTATGGTATCACAAAACAAACATTACATCATTTTGATACAAGAAAAAAAACATGAAACATTACTCATGTAATAAGGATGGATATGAATAGAATCAAAAGTGTAGAAAATAGAAAGAGAAAACACGAGAAACATGAAGTCGAATAATTCAATAAAAGCATCGAAAAAACAGCGAAAGGAAACAAGCGTGAAAGATCTAACACGGCTATTTCCATACAATAGGACACAGTGGGAAGAAAACATCTAATTTTGTCAGCTTTCGGATTGTGAACTATTGAATGGACGACATTGTCTTGTATGATGTTGGAAATAATTTCAGTCTTATCGAGATCTACGATGATATCATTTGAGCTATTACTGGAAATTTGTGAACTGTCCGTTTCTAGAAATACGTCTAAGTCAGTGTTCTATATTTTGATTAACATTCTGGAATTGATAACAGACGTAGAGAAATATTTTACCTTCCAATAAAATATCTGTATGTTGCATAGTTAATATTTCATGTTCTGACGTTATGATCACAACATAATTATAATTCAATCTTATGGAGTATTTCCAGCAAGTATAAAGTGCAATCTTAGCTCGGACATGTGCGTACGAGTTTAAAATATTCAGACACGGTCAACTAATAGCTGTATCAATCAAGCCAACAATTACGGTGATGCAAACGCCAGGTGGTCGGTTTATGTAATAACCAATTGTTACATTAATATTAATGTTAGACCATAGTGGACATGAAAACAGTGTAGTTTCTAATAAAATTATCATTAAACCATTATATTGTACAAGGCTAGACACCATCGTGTAAATATAATCAAAGTATAGATTGTTAAAATTAACTTCCATGTTAGTATGTTATTTCAAGAAATAAAACATAAATATATTAAAGGTTAGGCAACGATTTTTAGCGAGAATGGGTAAAGATTTTGTTTTTGACGTCTACAATTTTATTTACTCGACAATATTGATGAATATGAGAAATATGACACGATATATGGTTTTTTAATTATGAATCAAAAATGAGCCTAAAAAAAGGAGGGGTGACGAAAATTGATAAGTATTCTATAGATATAATAATGGTTGTGATAAAACATGAGAAATCAAGAAGCGGCTCAAGTAGTTTTGTACGTATAAGTAGATAGAGCCAAATGCGAAATATATGTGTTCTTATCAATGCAAGGTCGTGTTTAAGTTGTATTACTGGTTCTAAGCTCACTGTATGCCGTTTATGCAGACACTGACATGGTTCAATCAAACGTCAACTCAAGATAACTCCGATGTGATAAGACTCCACAAAAAATGTGTGACAAATGCCGTAATACGTACTCGGAATAATCTAGACAAAGCTTAAGTGTGAGTAATGGTAATACTTATCATGATCGTCAAAGTGGAGGATGTTTTGTCTAACATTTAACAAGATGAAGAAGAATGAGACGGAAAGGATGATATTTACAGGGAAGAAGTAATACAAACAGTTTGGCTCAAATCGGATGAACTAGTTGGTAGTATAGCGACAGTTTTTTTGGTAGGTAAAAATCCTCCATACGGATACGACGGCTGAATTTGGCATAAGCCTAGTAAAATTTTAAAGTGTGAGCTGAACGAAATCAAAATGTCACTGTTAATGCTAATACATACATGCAGTAATTTAAATTCCTATTTAAATTGCGAATTTTAGATTCTGATTGATTTATGAAATGGCGAGGTAAGTAATTATTATTATGACCTTTAAAAATCTTTAAGTTCAAATCATCCAACAATCCAAGTGATTCATTACAAAAAGATACTCAGAACATTCTCATGGTTAGAAATTGGATCGGTTTGGATTGTGTCCATTTTTGGCAAACGTAGTGGACCGCATTTTCGGACTTTCGAGATCCATATTCGGAATTGAATGGCTCATGAATTAACCACGATGGTGATTTTATTTTTAATCCTGTCGTCAAGAGTTGTGTCTCTGGCATACTCTGTATTTACTTTCATGTCTCTAAGTGAATAAACATTGGTATATTGTCTAACCATAATGCGTTTCGCTTTATAAATATTTGTGTCTTTACTATTTTCCTGGTTGTATTTTTCTGCAGAATTGTTTTTTCTTTCTTTAAATCTCAAAACCATGATAGTTACAAAACATCATATTGACAGACACAGAATCTGCAACATAATTATATGATTCAATAAAGTTAAGCAAAAGAAAGTTGCCAAAGTCAGCGTCATGCCAGTTCCTGGAATAATATATGCACTGACAATAACTGATGTGACTGACACTAAATTTCTACTCACTCCCTTATCTTTGTCCTTACTATCGCTAAGCTTAAACCTTTCACCATGTCTAAGCTATCTACCATTAAATCACAGGCAGCTAGATTTAATTGTGAGCAAGTTAATTAGACTGAACGCTGAATGCCATGCTGATAACATCTCCGTGGGAATGGAGTTGTTACACTTAGATCGCTTTGGCTAGACTATAGATTTATTGATTGAAAATCGGAACAGATTTGGGATTAAGGCACTTTTGTCTAACAAGAAAAAGTCACTGTGTGCTAACTTTGATAATATTCGTTTTGATTCCTTATTGCATTGCAACTAACTTCTGCAAAAGTTTCTAAGCCAAATTCAATGAAGTAGGTGCTTTCCTACTCTGCTAATCTCTTGCTTTTCGAAGTTTAGCAAACAAAATTCAACTTAAGCATCGCAGTGAAAACTGAATTGTCCGTGGCTTCAACATGCCTCAACCGATAAGCCCCACAAAGTACCGCGCAACCTAGATTACTTTGAACATTTCCAACACTGCCCATTTCTTCACCTACATAGAATCCTTGCGCAAGGCAGGTGGTCGTATAAGTGTTCCACAGCTACTTTATAACACCATTACACGGGTTTCACATTAACCAACAATTACTATTAGCTGTATAAAATTTTATTGCGCCTGCTAAATAGGTACTTAAAGGGAATTGACCTAGACCCGACGTCGGCCCATAAGTATATCTTATCAGATCCAGTAAAGCTCTCTCGCTAAATGAATAATTAAATTTATTACACTCAGATTAACATGGTCTTCTAGAGAGAATGTTGCTACTTCAGCATATTCACACAGTCGTCATCTAAGTGCAATATTTTAATAGCAAATTTAACAGTTTCTTCAATTGCACATATGTAATTAGTGTTGTTTGTTCTCTTGTTATTGCTGATCAATGTATTAATGCTACCCGCGACAGTAGGCGACATTTTGCCAGAGTAAAGATGTAAAGTAAGAGAAAATCTAGAGAACTCGAGAACTTGCACTGGATGCACAAGATATAATAGTCAAACCATTTCTTTAGTCTTTGCCCTGCCAGAGTGTACTCACAACTCTCATTACGGTGATCCGATACTCGTACTGCAACTAGGGAATGCAATTTAACCGGTTATTAACCGTTTTTGTATGAAAATAACCGGTTAAAACCGGTTATAATCGGTTATTTGCATTCCCTTACTGCAACTACTGCCTAATTTAACCGCTTTTCTATCACAACAGAAACGACTTTTAATGTACAAACTTGCTGTTGCTTCTTAATACAGCCCTATTAAGCCCATAGCCAATATCTCAGATAGTTCTCCTGTAGCAATATTTATTCTCA
The DNA here is from genome assembly GCA_927399475.2 of Acleris emargana. Classification (NCBI taxonomy): domain Eukaryota; kingdom Metazoa; phylum Arthropoda; class Insecta; order Lepidoptera; family Tortricidae; genus Acleris; species Acleris emargana. The sequence continues at coordinate 3,728,349 of OV656847.1, forward strand.
TTAGTAACAGAATAGAATTGAAACTGCTTTGGTTAATGATTCTGAGTTACTTCTCATTGGTTTAGAAAAGCAGAATAGTTTAAATTATATACTAACTATAATCCTAATTCGATGAATGGGCTTTTTAATCAGCCAAGCTGTGTCTATACTAGCTTTCCCCGTACACGCCATAAAACTCTATGATATACTAACAAGTTGGGTCATGAACGATCTACTTGTGTTATTTTATATCTTTATTCCCTATCTCCTTTGCCATCCCAATCTTACATTGCGTAATGCAACCGATCAAGCATGCTTGAGCGCCTCAGTACCTTTACCATGAGTTACAATTACCATACTCGCTAGCAAATCGAATGCTCTGTCCCTCGCAGACCTCGCAGTGATCTTATGGAGTGCAAAGGACGGAGAATTCGACTCGCTAGCGAGTACGGTAATTGTAACTCACGGTAAGGGTACAGATAACCACAGGAAATAAAACATCAAAGTTAGATAAGGGCCCATTTCGCCGGAGCGCCAGATACAAATAGATACCGATTACGAAAGGTACACTTAGAGAACGAATGTAAGAAATAGAGCAGGCCCATCTTCGGGAGAAGTGTTGCTTTAGAAAAATTATTTAAAGACTGTTACCACGTTAAGCTTGGTTATAACAAAATAACCAACGACGTTTACTGACTAATAACGATAATAAGTAATGAATAAGGTGCAGTACTACCAGTATCTGCTGAATATTGATCGGCAATCTTCGTGTTTCTATAAAATACGAGTGACAAATATACTGTCAGTTGCGAGTGCAAGTGTGATAGACATAGCTAGCCGAAAGCTATTAAGAAACACGTTATATTTATTTAAATTCGAAAAGCAGATATCTAAGATAAGAGCAGTTCAAACTACACCAATTACGGTGTGCTTTGAACTTAGATTCAGTTCTAAAGACAAATTGAAATTGAACTTCAATTTTCCCGCTTTTGATAGATTGAAATTCTCATTGTGAAGTTGAAAAGCATTAGTTGAATCAGGTCAGGCTAACGGCACACCATAACATAAATACAATTTTCATTGCACTCTAACATACTATGAATAGCCCGAGGGCCTTAAGTATGGCAAATGCGTGCCTTCATTTATTATTTCATCTAACAGCGCGTCCGCATAGCGTGATATTGTTGCTAATAAATTCGTTTGTAACAAGGCTTCGGGAGATTTAGCGGCGAAAGCAGTCATGGCTTTATCCATATTAAAATTATTACAGGCATCGAAAGAAGCGGTATTATTGGCTTCTATTATTTCGGACTTAAGACCAAAACTATCTGTATAACACATACCATTGGGTTCTTGGTATACATTTACATTTTTAATACAACTTGGTGGCTCATCGTTAATTTTTTCGACATCTTTTCCAGTAACGGTATCTCTCTTTTGTTTGTCAACATTTGACACACCAAGTGCTAATTTTATTTCGTGAAATTCTTCATTCACACTGTTATAGTTAGCACATTGAAAATAATTGTCGATTTAAAGCTGGTTTTGAGCGTCTTATTGACATTTAAATTGACATACTGACCATGAGAAAAAGTGTAACGAGATTTTGGTACAACAGTGTCGCAGTTTCAGCTTTGATTATGTAATAAGTTTTTGCAACGATAATGTTTCCTTTAAACATGTTGATTATAAAATAACCAAGCCTTTAATATACTTCAGTTCAGTGGGTTTCTTATTAAGTACTATATTTCCGAGCAAACTAGGCAAAAGTTAGACTCATATCTCAATAACGGTTCACTGACGTATCTATAGGTACAATAATAATTACAATACGAAAGCCAATTTGTTAGCACACAACATCGATGGAATCGGAAAGATGCGTTTGCGCAGCTACGAGCATTCATTGTACTACATGGCTCTGCACAATTATGTGGACGTTAAGAGAGGCCTTTCCCATATCTGCCGGTACACAAAAACCATTAGCGTAGGTGGGGTTATTTATAACTTGTACAAAAGTACTTACGCAACTTTTTAAAAGCATTGGTTTTATTGTACTTACTTTATACGAATATAACAAATTTAGCTTGTCACTTGTCATCTTAGTACTTACACTGTACCTTGAAAAAACAAAACTAAGTCGTAAATAGTTTCACAGCAGCTGGGCGAATTCCTCTCCCCTTGATCTAATCAAGTCCCTATTTGCTGCTTCTTCTTACCAGTTGCTGAGAAATGCGTCCAAGATGTCCCGTCATCTTAGTCTATTATATTAAATTTAATTACCTTTATTTTTGTCATTATCATCCACATTCAAATCTTTATCGAAAGGTCTAAGACCTGAGCTCCATTGTCCATCTATGGCAGCCTAGTCTTGCTGTGGAGGCTAAGGCAAGTCTAGATGAACGTCGTGATACGACTACGCAATAAATTGGCCACGGAATCTTCTCGTCTGTTATAGGGTTGCCATACAAATTTAGATTTAGGGCTACCCGGCTTTAGATCTACATCATTAAATATTATCACAAGTTTATTGTAGAGCGACAACTAAAATAATGAGCACGGTGACAAATTTATGTGAAGTAATAATTTTAAACTGATTGTAATATTTAAGTGATGTTTTAAAATTATTAAACCTCCCGTATTTATTATACTAATACAGAAAAACTAAACCTAAATGCAAAAAAGAACAAATAATAAAAAATGGTACCAAAAGTAGAGAGTGATTAACGACAAAACTGCCCTCCTAAGCTAATACGCAGTATGTCAGATAACATTCCTGTAGCAATATCAACCTTATTACTAAGAGTAGAGAACTAAAACTGCTTCAGTTATTGATTTTGGGATACTGATAAGTTGCTTAGGATGGCAGAAAAGTGCACCTTAAAAGACTGGACATTCGAATGAGTACCTACATCAATGTGACTTTTAGTCGACTATCAAATAATACAAACATACAATAAGGTAAAAAAATGCAAGCAACATAGAACTCAACGTCTATCAGTTTTGTATTATTGTGTGAATAATAATAGTTTATTCTTGAAATTTATTAAATACGTCAAAATAAGAAAACACCTTTCGTAAACCTTAAGGTATTTTAATCTTAATGGCTTTAAATAACTTATATTCCTGCCACTAACTGCCTCTAAATCCGATTTTACTTTCACGAGCTCATTACCAAACCAAGCATAAGAGATTTATCCCAGGACTATTTATAAGTGAGTGGATGTCATTTGTTAGGCACCAATGTGTCAGTCTCACTTAAGTTTACATACAAATATTTACAACGCGGTTGATCAATAGGCTTTAATTAAAGACTATAAACTTTTTTTAATAAATTGACTAGTTTCATATGTATTTAAAAAGCAAGGAAGATCTTTTTTTTTAAACGAGACAACGTCACACCAATTGACCTAGTCCCAAACTAAGCTCTAGGCTTGTACTATGGGTACTAGACAACGATATAAATATTTATATAGAGAAAAATATACTTAAATACATAGATAATATCCATAACTCAGGAACAAATATTCGCGCTCAATACACAAATATCTGCCCTTACCGGGATTTGAACTTTGTTTCATGACACTTTGTGACATGCTTGATACGGGTTAACTTTGTTTCAGCGAATTTACGTTTGCTAAAATTGTACCGTTTCATTAGCCAACCTGCTTTGATTTCTGTAACCGTAAATATTTCAGGAATTTATAAAACAGAATTATCAAGAAGTTTTAAGACTTGTTGGTAATTTTTTAGCTCTGCCTACCCCACTAATGGGAATGAAGGCGTGAGTTTATGTATGTATGTATAAAAAGTAACCTAACCTAACTTACAGGTAGACGATGGTACTGAAGTAAATCCTGAAATATTTACAGTTATAGAAAAAAACTGGGTTGGCAAATGAAATGGAAACGCCACATTTTGGCAAACATATTTCGGCCAAAAGAAATACAATCCCTCAAAATAAAAGCGACCCTACCTTTATAACTCTTAAACGTCGCAACCAATTTTCATTAAAACTAGCTACGAACCACCCTAGTTAAACTGGTTTTCTTTAAAAATACAACGTCAAAATCAGATTTTTAATTTAGGAGCTACGCTGCCACAGACAGATACACAGATCCCTATTAGAAACTTACAACACCCACTGACCCGCTAATCCTACTAATAATATAAATGCGAAAGGTTGTGTGTTAGTTTGTTAATGCTTCACATTGCAACGGCTGTAAGGATTTGGATGAAGTTGGAAATGGTATAGCTTATACCCGCAACACATAGGCTAGGTACTTTACATTAAAAAAGAACCGCAGACAGAAGCTAGTTGAAAATATGGCCAAAGTTACAAAAAATAACAACGGCATCAATATACTACACTAGCGACCAGCCCTCGCTTCGCTTCAGTTTATGTGAGTTGTCTGTAACACCCGTACAATAAATTTTAATTTATTATACACAAAAAAAAAAAGTGATTTTTTTGGTGAAAACTGCATCAAAATCCGTTGCCTGGTTTACGAGTAATTGGCGGATTTACAGACAGACAGACGCCGAAAGTTATTTTGTATGATGCTGTGTAAAGATAAAGAAGGTAAAGATAATAAACGAAAGTATAGATAAACGGATCGGATCATTTTATTGGTAAGGTACCAAAGATTAATGCATATAGGCGTTCCCATGAAGATGTAAAGGCCTGGAAAGCGGGTTAATAATAAGTCTAAATAATGAACAGGCCATATAATGTTGAAACATGACCGGCCTCTTTTAGATTTCACACATTTTCCCTCGAGCCCTGCAATTTATGCAAGGTCAATAAATAACTGAATAAGTTATATTTATGATCGGTATAATTATTTTGACGTAGAAAGTCAAAATGGTAAAGATTTGTAGACAAACCAACAAGCCTAAGTAGGTATAAGTATTTATTACAAATTAAATGCTCTCTAGGTTTTGCAGGTTGATCAGTTTGACGATAAATTTGAGAAGATATTTAAGTATCGTCAAGTCTATTTCAACCAACTCTGCAATTTATTTGACTATTATAAATTAATTTAGTTTTTTGAAACCATAAAGAACAATCACACAATGGAATATTTATTTATAATTATTTCTAGGTATATAAATAGGTTTAGGTGTGTCGATCTCCGCAAGGTGGCTGGCAAGAGCTGGATGAGAGTGCCCACGAATCGTGCTAGTTGGAGTGAAATGGGAGAGGCCTATGTCCGGCAGTGGACCAATATAGGCTGATGATGATGATGATGATGATGATGGTGATGATGATGATGATGATGATGATGATGATGATGAAATAGGTTTACAGTAGATTAACAGTTTGGCTAAGGGTAGTAAATCCTTAGCCAAACTTTCTCCCTCAATAAGTTCGATAAAAAAATAATTACAGTAGCCGTGAGATGACGCCCTTTTCATATAGCCTGCTATTTACAATTATTTTCTCACCTCTCAAAAGTCAAAAGTTATTTACGTAACACTTAATTGCATTTCAATAATACCGTTCCCAAACTTTCATCCAGTCTTTACTGCCTTCACTTAAGGTTGATTATAAATTTTACAGAATTTTGACGAGTGAAAAATTATGTTGGTACCGGTACCCTTTCTTGAAGTGAGGCTTGCATAATGGCCCATATTATATGGTGCAGGTCCATTACAAAATTAATGAGATCAGTAATTTGTCGTCGGAGACTCGGAGATAATTAGGCTTTTAAATAAATGTGTGGTGTCAAGGGATAACGTTACATGCTTCTGTTTATTATCAGGTTTTAAAATGCAGATGGTTTTCGCGAGACATTCTTCTGATTAAAAATGTCATTACATTATTCACAAAGTGACTGTGTCACTTAGTATTGTCGGTTGTTGACCAACGATTAAATACTGTTTCATTTTTACTGTTCCGTACAAAAAATGAAAAAACGGAACCGTTATAGGATCACTCGTGCGTCTATCTGTCTGTCCGTCTGTCACAGCCAATTTCCTCCGAAACGAATGGACTGATTGAGTTAAAATTTGGTACACATAGGTAAATGGATGACCCAAACACAGATATGCAAGGTTATTTTTTATATTTCGGGGAACAAATTAGGTAATTTAAAAAAAAGTTTTCCAAACTCGCACTTGGCCTGTTTTTGTTTTAAATTACCGCTACAAAATATTAAAGTATTACAAATTGAAGCAATAATAAATGTATAAATACACACAAATTAACCCAGTGCCAAACTAAGCTCTTGGCTTGTAATATTAATGCGTACTAGACAACGTTAAAGTTACTTTTACAGATAAATACATATAAAAATATGTACTTTAAAATATTTAAAACTCAGGAACAGTTATTCGCGCTCATCACACAAAATATTTGCCCATACCCAGAATCAAACCCGGGACTACAAGCTTCGTAGACAGGAGTTCACTATCAAATAGGCTAAACGTCGTCAAAAGTATCGTTACTGAGTGTAGGAATAATTCATTTTACCACACAGTTGCATAAAAGTTTGGAGCATAATGTAACTTTATAAAAATCTCAACCCACGTAACAATTTAACGTGTGATATTTCATCTATAATCCCTCGTATACCGTGATATAGTTTAATAAATATACGCTCCTAATTTTATATCCAATCGTAAAGATATAATCCAGCGGTTTATCAGGTGTAAAGTGTGTTCTCAAAGGAAACCAACGCATCCCATTTCATTAGAGTCGGCTTTAAACAGAAGACAAAACATTGTTTTTTTGGAACCCCTATTTCGACGAGTCCTTTTTTTACACCATTAGCAGGTAGGTATAAATGACTAAGTGTCGACCATTTCACCCTGAACCTTTCACTATCCAAAAGCATGTTCGGTTTTGTAAGGAACACAGGTCAACTGATAGTGGTCGTGAGAATATTGTATCCCGTTTCGTCATTGGAAGTGTGAGTGGGATAAGAGATCAATTTTATACACCCACGGGATTCCTTTACCTCCCGCGGTTCTACAGATGATCTTGTTTCAATTAACAATGTGAACATACTACTATTGGTTATAGATTGAATATTTCTGTCATTGAAGAAACCGAACATTCCAGTTTGTACAGCCAAGGTAAAAAATGAAGTAATATCTTTAAACATTAAGACAGCAGCATTAATTTCTTACAATATCTCTTACACCGCAGTTTTCTTTTTTATGTCGTATCCTTTATCAACCTCATAACACATGTTTCAATGTAACTTGTATTTCCTAATTTCCTTTTTAATCCATACGAAATCTATAAAAGGATTTCCTAGCAATATTTTATGCAATGCACATAGAATCACGTAGAATTCCAGCCGGTGTAATTAAATTCAATAAGTATACAAGTGAAGCCATATAAGTAACTACATCACCTTGGGCTAAGTGTATTAACTTTTATATAACAAAGCGGTTAAACCTCAGTTGTTTTTATATCTGTCACATTACACACTTCAGTGAATTCTTCACTAAAATAAACTTTGTCATATATTCTTACTACAACAGCATTCAGAATTGTAGTTTTAGGGAAACACAACAACGAATTTGATGCTTCAGATTGACATAAGGTCTTAAGGTATCACGATCCTGTGCATGGCCCCTTACGCGGTACGATGAACCACGGTGCGTTGCACCCATATAAGTAACTATGCTAATATGCAAGTAAACCACAGGGAACGGAGTAAGGTTGGTGAGATCACCTTTCATAAGACCCTTTGGTACTCTAAATTACTAGAGTTAAAAGAAGTTGTGTCATCAACAACAATTTTGTCAAATGTTGTGACGCCGATGAATTCTTGTCAATTTTGGAAACGGGGAAAAGAACTTTTCATAACTATCGAATTAAGCTTACAATCATTTTAAAAAATAAACTAGATCCAGAAAATCATTGAAATTTCTTGCTTTATAGAACCACTAATTTAGTAGCCATGAATAATCACAATTGTCTACGGAAAAAATACTTTGGACACGAATATCATTATAACACTAAATCTCACGACAATTTCTCCAAGAACATCTCCCATACTTGTTAGGAAATATTTAACAAAAGTCCAAGTTACCAACGTAAAAGCTGAGTCAATATTAAGGGAGCAAATTAGTACGTCTGTACCATTTCCAATGCATGTTTGTGTTAGTTTAGGCTCTTAGATCTAATGCATTGTCTTAACATCTGGTATGTCCATTAGGGAACCAGAAGAATCAACTTACACAACTGGTTTTAATTTACAATCCGTAACAATAGTTGTTTTAGCAACAATCATTCAAAACGAAACAACATTAGTAAAGTTTATAAAATTCCCACGATTATAAATTCATATAAAGTTCATAAACAATTCAAATGTTTCGTTAACCGTAAAAACTGACGGTACGGAACGAAAATAAACATCACAGATCGAAGTCCAGATATTTAAATGGAACTAATTCAACTCATTGTTCGTGATGTGAAATAAACTAGCTCCTATGCAACCAAAGTCAAGGTGCCTGTCCGCACTTGTAATGAAAATACCCGCTTTAATTAGTAACAATTCATTACACATTCACTGTACTGGACATGACTAGGTGGTCAAGATGACGTAGTAAACAACAAAACATAATACACTGAATATTTTGAAGCGCATCCTTTAACTACTGAGGTGGTCGAGCGTTGATGTACTCGGATATTTGTAACATTTACATATTGTGATTTCAAACATGTTAACAATGGACAAGGTGAAGTGAAGCTCTTTAACCGACTGTTAAGCGTTAAATAGACTGATGAGAAATGAAGGCCCTTTGTTGTTGAAGGGGCTTTGGTTTCGGTTATGCTCAGCCAGGTAGGTAGGTCCTTGACGACACAAATTAGCCGTCCTTTCTGAGAAAGGAAACTAAAATTACCCCACGATCGATTTTTTCTTCATGGACTTTATGCTTACAATAATTTCTTACTATTAAACTGTTTTTCTTACAAGGATTAGCACGGATCCGCAAAAACTTAGCGCTTACCGCAAATTACTCGTACTATCATTAAATTTAATGATAACTTCCCTACTTTAAACATGTTTTGATTTCATAGTAAAGTTTTCATTACAACCGCAATAATCCCGCAATAAAGTTTCTCTTTATTGACCAAAGTCAGTTTTATGGTCTTAAGTAGCTTAATCTCAACCATTAGCCTTATCGATGTTTTTACAGTATTACTATCAATTTGTCTTCTTAAACCGTGGATGAAGGCAGTGAAAGCTTATTTGTACCGTTCAACAGGGTATAATGCTTAGAAGATCAGCAATTTACCTATTTCTCTAGATTGTTGTTTAAAGACGTTATTACTTTTATTGCTTTGGGTAAACGTTGTGGTCGGGCCGAGTGGTTCGGAGCTACATTTTCATAATACGTCGATAAGTTTTGATCATGTTTTGTTGAAGTTATTTTCCAGATAAAAGAGAAGGTATATCCAAAATATAAGATGATTGAAGTAAGGAATAAAGTTTGGATTATGTAGATGACAAAAGACCTGGAATTTCAAGGAGAAATAATTCTAACGGTAGGATGGAAGGTATAGCAGAGTGACCATATCGCGCCCACACAAAAACCACATATTAACATTGAAAAATATGGTAAATCATTAATTAGATAGACCTTTATTAATTACATAGATATGTGTGCTAGATTTATTACCAAGTCATCTATATATAAAACTTGTTTCGTGTTCCGAGAGAGGTTATCAGTGCGCTTGAGATTTATGCAAAAAGCGCATTAGCATATCGTCGCTTCCTACTTTATTTAATGCTCGCTCTCTGAGGTGTTAAGAATATAATTAACGGTACGATTTTAACACATTTATTAACAGCTAGGTTATTAACGACGTCTACATAAGAAGATAAGATTAAGTCCATATCACTGGTGCGGATTTGAAACCAATTACAAGATGGCTCATGTAATAACAAACAGTTAATCTAACAGATAATTATGTTGTCTGTTTAAATACTAGATTTATAGCGCATTCAAATCTTGCCTGCAAATGACTTATAACTATTTAGCGAACACTTATGTGTAATGACATCTTCATATGAATGACTATTTCTAGAATGTTGTGGTATTTTTATGCCCCGACAAAAAAGATAGGTCTTTAAGTTAGACGTTTACCTATATTTGTTTGTCTGCCTGTAGTATTGGAGTTCTATATCTTTTCTATTGGATGGTGGGGGGGGGGGGGGATAGATCGGTTAAAAGTTAACTATATTATACACACTAATATTTTAACGCGAATGTAACTCGCACTTGGCCGGTTTTTTTGTTTGTTTATTATCAATGGGCGGCTGACGGATGCAAATTACGTCAAAATAATGTCGAACGTTATACGTAATATGGATATGACTGCAAGGGGTTTAATAAAAAGAACGAAATTGTAAAATAGTTATATGATTGTATTGTTGTAGTAAATAAACATAATATTTTCTATATTGCATATTTTCAATCCTTTCCTTTTATGGTTCACAATCCACTTATATAAGGAAAATGACCTCTCTACACCTACAGATGAAAGAGGTGCGTATTCGTCAAGTGATGCTTCATCATTACTAATGCTATCGCCATCGCTCAAATCTCTTATAAAGTCATAGTCTGGGATTCGGTCCATTACTGACTCCATTTTATTATTTAAAGAAACAGAAGATGTTAACATCACGCAAAGTCTTACATCATCCAGTAAATTCAGTGCATCACTTACTTTTAACCCGCGTGTTTGTATTAACGTAATATTTTCTTGTAACTATTTCAAAATTTTGTTTGATAAATGATCAATTACTTTTTAATCCTTCTTCTAGCAAAAGTTGTTTGGCTTTGCGTATCGAAAGTGCATCACTATTGTTAAAACTATATATTACTTATTTTATTTCATCGTAAAAAGTTGCAAAGTAAAACGCCGCTTCTAACCACGTACCTGACGTACCCCATCTTGTATGATACAGATAAAAACTGCATAAGTTTGTATTCATAAATATTTCTCGAAATTTAATAAAAGTCTTATCCATGTTCTGTTTACGTCCCTATTTTGCATCCGTCAGCCGCCCAGTGTTTACTATGCTTTAACAGCTGAATCACTGAAACTATTTCAATTTTTAGTGGCGGCAGTTTGAACCCCAAAAATTGAATTGAAATTGAACAACTTCTGCGTGAACTCAAAATTAGCTTGAAGTTTGAATGTTCCGTTGTAAAAACATGCTTTATTTACAGTTGACCAGTTAGAAGTACAGTTTGTTTATATTACGCTGAAATAAAAACACCGTTGCTGTAATAAAATATATTGAAACGTGAAATCCTTAAGTATCTGCATAAAATGTGTGACCATGCAAATTTGTCACCCAGACCGCAATAAAAATTAATACGAACAGCCTGTTTACACGATCATTTGAGCAAATTTGTGGTCACTGAACCTCGTTTAGAATAATTTGTAGATGACGACTCTATTCTACATGGAACAGATGGTCTCGTAGAGTGGGTGACAACCAGTAGGTCGAGTGAGTCAGTCATGGCTGTTGCAGGATCTGCTGTAACTTTGCAAAATCATGAGTAATCAACTGCCATTTGCTGGGTTTTTAAAAGGTAATCTTTGTGGCAAAGCTGTGTTTATCTGTATTATGTATCTTAATCTTATTTTTGCCGTGTGGTTGCCGGCTCAGAATTGTGCCACTCCATGTCTTCCCGTGGAGGTCGTAAGAGGCGACTAAGGGAATAAAGGCTTGTAGTACTGTTAGGCGATGGGCTTGCTACCTTTCACTAATATACACTGTCAAACATCTTAGCCTAATTGTGCAAATTGTGGTTACAGAGTTATCAACAAGTTTTTGGAGTTGTTGGTAATTCTGTAGCTCTGCCTACCCCACTCTGGGAATGAAGGCGTGAAGGTATGTATGTATGTATGTAATCTTATTTTTTATATTTTTTATGACATAGGGAAGTCAAACGAGGGCTTAGGCCACCTGATGGTAAGTGGAAACTGTGACCCATAGACATTCGCATTCACAAGACTGCAATCCTAGGACTGCAAATGCACTGCCAACCCTGAGGACTAAGATCGAATGCCTCTATGCTAGTCAGTTAACAATATTTTAGTTGCTACTTTAATTTATAAAGAGATTAAGATCCCCTAAATGTACGAATATATTCACTGTATTGATTTTCTTTTTCTTTTTTACAGTTGTGTTAACACATGTAGGTAGGTACCTACATACTTTCATAGCATATTAATATAAGTAATACGAGTAAAAATAAATTATTACCTTTTTCCTTTCTTTTTGTTATGTCATTAAGAAGTTAAACGAGTGTATAAGCTACCTGGGGCCTGTTTTAAACTACAAATTACAATTTACAGGTTACAAGTTTCCATTTGACACAATCACGACCAATGACAACCAGCCATTTGAGCGGTGTTGCCAGTTAAGACCTGTAAAATTGTTACTTGTAGCTTTATTAAACATGCCCCTGATGGTACTCGTACGTGTGATCTGAGAATCATAGACGCTTGCATCTAGTATACTGCAAATGCATTGCATAGGAACTGATTATTTCACCGGTTGTTTTATCCCCATAGCACAATAATGCATCACTTCTGCTTGGCAATATTTTGACACACTAACCTACTTTTATAATTGAAAAACATATCAAAATAAAAGTCTGAAGCAAAACTGATGTTGACCGAAACGTTTAGACCTACGATGATAATGTGCGAATTGAAAATATCCTTGATAATAATGATTATGTTGGGCAAGAAACTTTGCAAGACATAAGTTCAAGATATTAATAGCTGTCAAAGTTGCATGCGTTATCATTTAACAAGATTTCTTATGGTCATATCTGTGCATAATGTACTTGCCACAACATTATACATATCAGAAGTTATTAACGAAGTTGTTTTGTTTACGTCTCGTAACTTGTGGCTGAATGGAATAGTAATATTATTTTATGTAGACTTTATACAATAGTATGTTTACTTGATTGCAGTATGGTTTATAGACATGTTGTCCCTTGCTCGAATGAGGTTATCTTCAATAACTTCGTTTCCTTCGTACTTACCTAGAAAGCTGAGGCTAAGTTTCTCATCCACAGAATCATCATCGTTGAAGCACTCCAACTTTTTAGAATTCATTTTTCAGCACGTTCGAACAAGTTTCAAAACATAACTCCTTTTTGTTAACAACGAAGGTCACATCCACTTGTCTCTATTCACGCACTATACCAATTTGTGTATGGAACATCACTGTTTTCACTCACAAAATACCGTTCAATCCCGGTTATCACTGGCAACTTGTAAATTTTCAACAGTTGATAAAATCGTCCTGTCGGATTTTGAATTTGAAATTGGAACGTTAACGGTGTTAGGCGCGCGCGCTGACGTCCGGCGTGCGACGATTCACCGACGCGAATGAGTGACGCTCAGCTTGCAGACACGCTGCTATGTTCAGTTCATTGCGAACAAACTGACCTGTATGCAACTTGAGTTAATCTGATTACAGAGCAATATTACCTTTCCTAAGATTTAGCTTGAATGTTTATTTTGACTCATTTCTTTAGGAACGGTATATGCTTTTTATTTGATCGGCTCCATTGCTCCAGTTATGGGCACAAACTAATGGCGCGTAGTGGTCGAGAACGACGTTTTTTTAACTACCCGGACTTGATCTTCACTCAATATTATTATAGTCGCATTTATGGTTAGCCAGCTACTTCTTTTGAATCCGCTCATTGATAATCGTTTTTTTTCCTTTAAATATGGCTCTTTAACTGCTTACTACATTTCATTGTCTTCAACTTGGTAGTTGTTTTTAAAATTGCGGGGGCCTAGCTAATTTAAAATGTGCCAATGATCGCAACTTAGATCAGAACTGATGTAAGGGTTGAATCCCCTAAATTTATTTGCATTGTTCCCAGTATGCGTCACGAGCTCAGCTAACAATACAAGCACCCTTCCTTTCATGTTGTAGAATTATTAACAGAGAACATTGAACAGCGTTAATTTAAAATAAAAGTTTGCTTTTCCATTGTTTACAATTTTTGTTTTAAAATCAACGTACGGTTTGCAAATCTTTACTCTTCATCTTTTTGGAACTCTATATGTTAGAGGATGTCTATGAAACTGAATGTTTTCAAAATTGCTATTATCTGCAAACCCTCATACTTCAATGAATCTAATTTCGTCACAAAACAAAAATCAAAATATTCAAGACAAAATCCCCTAAAATTTACAACTACAAGTTTCGGATATCAAAATTAAAACGGTTCAAATATTGATCGTAAAACAATCAACACTGCTCATAAAAGTCAGATCAAGCGTGATTCCTTCGATGCCTGTTATACGGAGGCCCGTGAAAAAAAGAATATTGGACGGGACGGTTCCCACAGACCTTTTTATGGGGCCCGAAATGCTTCGGCGCTCGACCAGGGCCAATTTTGTCAGAGCACCTTGTAATTTTGGGACCATTAATAATACCGTTTGAAGAAAGCGGGAACATGACATCTCAAAGTAAGGCCAGTGCATCACAATTAGGTAATGCAGTTTGCTTTAAGAACCGGAAAGTAATTTCAAATGGAAACACCGACTATTTAAGTAACCGATGTTTTTAAAATATACTTAGACTGGCCATTACTTCATCTTGCTTATTTTTATTGGATGAATTTTTATTGTGTTCTTTATGTCAAGTTATGTCATTAATTAGCGAAAAAAGTACTGATTTATTTATTTTCACTCGTTTGATGTTATGCAGAAGCGATAAAAAATAATGTTGTTACATGCAATTAATTATGATTTAACGGGCAATTTTATGGCTCGCGGATTTTTATGGTTACTGACTTGTTCCTCACTCTTTCTCGCAGTACCTATCTTCCGTTACTTTATTTAATTTTAATTTCTATAGAAATAAGATGCGAAATGGAGCAATTGGCACTGATTGTTTACCTAAGAACCATCAATGACGCGGATAACCTACAAAGATAGCGGTTCTAGGTTCGATATCCGGTAGAAACAAATGTTTGTGTGATAAGCACGAATACTAAGTTGTCCTAAATTTGCATATTTCCTATGTATTTAGGTTTAGGTATTTGTTTACCTATACAAAAATATATGTTTTATGTTGGTTGAGAGTGAGATTGTTCACTTTTTATTTGGTTGTTAACTATCATCTCGACACATGCAAGGAAAAAGTATTACATTGTATCTCAATTTACCGTGACTTCTAATTTCAAAAGTATTTAAAGTTGTAACATTTGAGATACAATGTTGTTCCTTGCATATGTCGATCTTAATGTAAACAATAAAAAATATGAAAACTAAAATCTATACTCATCGCTTTTACCACTGAATCGAACAGTTTTATGACCACGTAGGCAGAGTGAAATTTATCAAAATAAAAATACGATCTCGACGAAACTTTAAATGTATAAAACTTGAAGCCCACACGATATTTTATTTACAAGGCTCTACACTGTCGACCTAGATACGAGACAGGTGCGGCATTGTCTGTGTCTGGTCATACATCCACGAGAATATTTCAATTCCAAAGGTAGTGTCGGTCCATTTAATAGTTTCATGACTGTTAGTTGAATTTTTATGATATTTGGCAACGTTTATATCATCTAAAAGAGCGGTTTATTACCCTAAGCAGCAGTGGGAAAAGGGAAAAAAACCATTGCTCTAAATTTCGGATTAACAATGAACTTCCAGCAGGCTAGTTTCCTTGAAAGCATCTGAATCTGTTTGCTAAAGAAATGATTCAACCACCTCAAATGAAGCGATTTTGAAAAGAAATGATATATATTCATATCCTTTAAAAGTTACGTCTCAACACGCAACCATGGAGTTAAAAATGAAAGTAGTTTTTACTCTGACTGAAATCTCTTCGCGTATTGCAAGTTTTAACGTTAAACTTTGGAGTTAAACTTTGTAATATTTCATTCACTTTCGTATTTAACAAAACACGTTTTCAATATGATTAATCACTTCTCACTACAATATTAAAACCCTTGTGTTTAAATGCCTTTCGTAGCTTGTCATTATCCGTAATTTACATAATGATCCATTCTTTTATATAAATTTGGGTCTCTGCAATAAATATTATTGGGACTGTCCACTGCTCAATAGTACTCAATACCCTCCAGTATGGTTTTATCAGGACCTTTACCATCCAAAGGGATGATCTGCTATTTAACTAATTTATTAAGTAAAACTTTAGCAGTATCACGAAAGAGTCGATTTTTTTATAAGTTTTTAGTGGCAGGTCCGCTCTTTTGATTTAAAAATGGCGATGTAATCAGATGATTTAATATACAAGTAGGTGCGAATTATGCGTGTTTAAGAACTCCGATGTCGTTCAAGGGAAACGTCGTGTTTTGCACTCATTAAGCACAATTATGTCACTATAAGATCAAGTAACTTGATAAATTGTAAACAGTTTGTAAAACGGAATGAGGTCACCGGTTTACGTAGTTTTTTACGCATGACTTAAACTTTACTTTTTATAATTTATTTGCAAAAAGTCCATGCATGTTTGAAGTTCTTTTCTGTTGTATATTTTCTAGTAAAAAAACATTATGAGAGTGATGCAATAAGAACGAATTTTTAAAACGCACAGTCGTCGTCATCTGCAATAGAACTAGCATCTCTTTTAACGTTTGCTCTTGAATCTTCACAGATCTTAAAATCCTTGCTCACATTCCTCAGACCTTCATTTGTTTTGTTTTCTGTAACATTCTTAGCTACGGTAAGGTCATTGTCATGGCTGCATTCAGCTCCAGTACTCCGATCAGGCCTCTAAAGCATCCCAACGTTCCTTTTATATATTGCGTGCCCATGATCACCATTTGTTTGGTTTCACGATGCATTGTGTTCTCATGGGCGTTCAATGCGCTAACATGTTAAGTGCCCAGAACTCCATATCGCGTCATATTTTTTATGTAAAATAGAATCCTTGGAATTGTATCCATCTAAGGATACCTATTTAAAATTCCGCTCCCGTCCCGGACGCTCCTAAAATGTTTAGGTGTCCGCGCTTTCGGGGTCCTTTCTAAAAAAAGAGCTTTTGTTGTTTTTGTGAGATTTATGTTGGACACAAAAAATGACTACGATCGATATTTTGAGAAGCCATGCGCAAAAAAAGATTTCTTATTCAAGTAGTGTCACACGATGAAACAATTATTTAAATTGATGGCTCTCTATAGTTTTAAATAGTGTTAAAAAAAGGGTTGGTTACGATTTTCCCAGAAAATTCTATGCTTTTTATACTTAATTTATCATTTCACACTTACTTGCTATTTAAAAAATAATACTGCATTCATACCCAAACCTTTTATGTATTCTTAATTATTTTTAACGGACTATCACGGATAAATTCAAATATGGAAAGAACATAGTTGAATTTTGCACAGAATATGTGTTACATTATATACATTTTAGTAATTAACAAAATCAAATATTTAGGAGACTCGAACTAATACAATGTTGGCTTCGTTTTAATTAGGTAATACCTACCTATCCCGAACAGCTGTTTTATTTTTAATGTGACTTATGAGTAGATATATTATAGACGTCAATTTAAATGTGACATATTATTCCTCAATATAGTTCATCACATCACATCACATCATCATAGATAGGATGTACAGCAACCAAATATCAAATAGACATAAGGAATATTTGACAAGTTATTATAAAACTTATATCAAATTATCAATGTGACAAATTTCACTCTTAAACTAATTCTCAATATTTTACGATTCTACGATAGTATTTATGGCCAGTACGTTTGGACTACATGCATGATTATAAAAAGGTTGCATATCAGATTATAAAATGTAGAACGCTCTCATGAAATGAATTTAAATTATCTACCCGTCTCGGACGACTCTCGAAAATATGATACAATTTTTTCGATGACTGTATCATTTTGAAAGAATTAAGTGGATACGTAGTAAGGTTGAAATGTACAGTTTGATTTAATTAAGTAATTAATAAATTCCGATTGGACATTTTTAATTGTTAATTTTTGTCGGAGGAGTTAATTTAAAGACGGAGAGAGTTGATTTATTAAGTTCAAAACCAGTGGGACAATGTTGAAATGAAATATTAACATTTTTATTTTGTGTGATTTTTAACCATCGTATTTTAGTTGTCAAGTATTGATAGCAATAATAAATTGCTGTTAAATAGAGTAAACGAGTGTATTTGGTTTTTGGGGCGAAATAATGTTATTAAATTTATCCCTCACAATAGCTGAAGTAAATTATGCTTTGACCTTGTCTCTCAATATGACCTTCAAACTTTGTCAAAAAGCGACAAAACATACTGTAAATAAAATAAGTTTATTGTGCATTAATCAAAATTATTTAAAGATATAACTATCATTGATTGTCAGTTACTAACCAAGAGATAGAATCACCTTTTAGTTTATTAAAACCGCAACATCGAAATAGATTTGCCTTTCTTTAGTTTAGCTCAATAAGAAACATATTAAATATTGGGCACTCAACTTGGTGGTACAATTCCTTGCTAAATGCTGACTATAAGTACCGTATAATAATGGTGCTGATTGACTTGAGTACATTTGCTAGAATGCTCGAGTAAATTTCATCAACTTATCACGTTTCATGCAAGAAGTACCAATCAAGCAGAGATTCATTAATTTTAAAAACCACTGGACCGTGTTTGACTGCTTATTTTGATGCCTACGTTTATATGTTCAATGGACATTACCGACGTATAAAAGAGTCCGCATGTGGCCAATTTACTGAATATTTTTTTTTTTTTTTTAATTTGTAAAGTTTACAGTTTTATTTTGCAGTGGAGACGATGAGTCCTTGGTCAGCTGACATGAAAAGCTTTATGAAGGCTCGTCATACCTGCTTATAGACACCTCCGGAGATCCTAGAGCTGGTGCTTACCTCTTCTTAAGGATTGGGTTAGCTATCCAGAGAGATAATGCAGCCAGTGTCATAGGGACCATGCCGCGAGCGGACCTGCTAGAGGGGGTGTTCTTTTTATAGCGGTGATTATTATTTACATCTTTAATATTTAAGTAGTTTAGTTTTATTTTAATTTGAGTAGCTTAGTTTAATTTTAATTTAAATAAGTTTAGTTTTAACTTTTAATTATTTACAATGTAAAATTCAATAAAGATATTTTTTGTCTCTTCTACGGTTTTATTATAGACTACTACACCAAGTGACTATGTTTACTTATTCACCTCACGATCAAACGGAAAAAACCAACAAAAACCTAAAAGACCACACACAAAAATATTAATCCTATATCATAACTTCATCTAAATAAAACATAATCTGGCCCAAAAGAACTTAATTAATCTAAATATTAACATAAAATCTCTCAGGCTCTATAAGGTTTTTAAAAAAACTTGGCAAAAAGTCCGTCAAAGGCTCTTCGGGAGCGTTGACTGCGGTGAGTCATCGGCCGACGCAAAAAGTCACGAGTGACTAAAATGTCTCCGTGTTACTATAAAGGGGGCTCGAGTGGGTTTTAGGAAATAAATGAAAGGGAAGTTGTAATATTTTATTACCTTTTGGTATTGTTGATGAGAGTTTGCATGCATGCGTCAGTTAAAATTTGAATTTAGAATTTGGATACCGTTGTCCTGAAATTTGATACGTTTGCAAATTGTGCTTCATTTGTTTTTGCTAAGGTGGGTAAAGTTTCACGGTAGCTTTCTTCAAAGGACCGCATTAAAAAATCAATTTGACTAAGATGCTCGTCACAAGATACGTAAAAGTAAATGTCAAGTCATAGAAAACTGTCATTTTTGACGCATCTTGAGACGAAAAATACAGTCGAGATTCGTTTATTATACGGGTCTAAGATTGAGATCGTTGTCGTTTCAAATATTTATCAAAAGATAAGAATTCATTAAAAAATAAATTTTCGTAATCTTCAACACGTTCAACTTACAACGTACTTTAGTTTATCTTAGTTTATTCATGTAATGTTACAATATATACTTTTGAGCAAAGAAATTGAGCCACTTAGGATGAATTTCCATAGAAAGTGGATCGATTTCTTTGCTCCCAAGTATAGGTTGCATCGCATTTCAGAAAATACGAAATTACTTTGAGATCATCAACATAAATATTTGCAATCTAAAAATAGCAAAATAAATAGAAAAAAACATAAATACATACATACATACCTTCACGCCTGTTATCCCAGAGTGGGGTAGGCAGAGCTACAGAATTACCTACAACTTTAAAAACTTGTTGATAATTCTGTAACCACATTTTGCACAAAATAGGCTAAGATGTTTACCAGCGTATTAGTGACAGGTTGCAAGCCCATCGCCTAACAGTACTACAAGCCTTTATTCCCTTAGTCGCCTCTTACGACATCCACGGGAAGACATGGAGTGGCACTATTCTAACCCGGCAACCACACGGCGAAAACATAAATTAAACATCTAATAAATGGTCACTGGTCCAATGATTGACATTTACTAAAGATTTATAAATGTCAATACAATAGTAATTCTACAATTACAGTTCTATTTATAGTATGCATGCACTGAGTAAAATGGATTATAAAATAAAAGGTTTCTAAGCAGATGTTTAAGTGCTTCGTTGGATTGTACTTTTTTAAACAACACATATCACCCCTGAATATTCTGTTTTCATCCAGCAACATTTTAGCACTCCAATCCTTTACTTCTAATAAGTAAATTGTTTGCTATAAACGGAGAGGTAACCTGTTTCATTGTTATCCCGGGAGTGAGAATACGTGTCGGGCTACGCCTCAGAAGTAGTTCTGGATTCTGTACGATAAAAAAGTCAATTACTTGCCTCTGCTCAGGCTTAAGATGCGAAGGACAGTGTTTTTGCTCTTAGTTTTAATCTGCGTGAAGCCGCATGGAGGGTAACCATTTTTACAGTTTATAAGTATATTATGTGGGTACCAATAATTTAATCAAAAGATCTTTCAAGAACATATAATTTGCAGAATTTTCATTTCATCAAAAGGCATTTCTCGTTACATGCGTTAATTTTTATGGCAGTCAAAGTCTAATTTTACCTTACCTATATGTAATTAATGTTTAAGATACCCTGAAAAGATTATGGTTCTATCGATGATGTGAAATTCAATAAAATACTCTAACTTGGTAACTATTAAGCATTGATTACAATAAAATAAGTATCATAATTCATAATTATTATAAATAAATTAAAAACAGGAAACAATCTCACACAAATTGACCTAGTCCCAAACTAAGCTCTAGGCTTGTACTATGGGTACTAGGCAACGATACACATACTTATATAGAGAAATATATACTTAAATACATAGAAAACACCCATGACTCGGAAACAAATTTTTGTGCTCATCACACAAATATCTGCCCTTACCGGGATTTGAACCGAGGACTGCTAGTTTCTTAGGCAGGGTCACTACCAACTAGGCCAACGCGTCGTCAAAATTATGATTTGTCAAAAAAAGAAACTATCATCTCGTTCGTCTTTAGGCTACAACTATCCCTGTACCAAATTTGGCATCGATGGATCGATGCATTGAATCAAACCGTGAGGGTGAAATAAACAAAACTTTTGTAATTCCTCTCCTCCTCGTTATCTCACTTCAAAATGCATCTAAGTCATCCTACCACCCCGGAAACCGTCTTGTTGTGGCCACGCACATCGAACGTATGTTCACTTGTCTAAGTGCATACAGTGGGACGGGACGTGACCGTCCCAATGCCACTTTAACCTGATAGTTTTTCAACAACATCAACTCTGTGCGATCCTTCCTTTTACATACATACATACAACCATCACGCCTTCATCCCAAAGTGGGGTAGGCAGAGCTACAGAATTACCAACAACTCTAACAATTTGTTGTTAATTCTATAACCACATTTTGCACAAACAGGCTAAGATGTTTACGATGTGTATATTAGTGACAGGTTGCAAGCCCATCGCCTAACAATACTTAATTAAGTAATCCTTCGTTTCAAAACAGCAAAAATACTGCCTCCTACCGCTCTTTGGCAAATCTTCAACTCTCCTGTGTCCTATAAATGTTTTTTGTGAATAAGTACTTACTAAATCCTTGTAAACTTTTGACATCAAAAAATATTCATCTTTCATATTCAATAGGGAAATCGAACAAATCTTCGACTTTGGTTTGTTAATGCAGATAAAGTTTGGGTCGCGACAAGCCGCATACTTAATTGACCACTTATTACCAGATACTATGCCTAATTTACAACCGTTATGCCTAATCGATGTTTAATATATGACAATATATGAATATAGTAAAAGTGAAATTTGTGTCAATTTGTTTACAACTTAATCACATAGTGCAAATTAAATGGAAGAAAGTTCTGCTGTTAGCTTTTTACCCCACTGCCGAAGGAAAATGAATTGTATTTAACAGCTTATATATGTATGTTTGTTCCTTTGTGTCGTACTAAATACAAAACGCATGGACCGACTTTGATGATTATTATGCCAATCGATTTGTCTTAATCTTGTGACTGACAAAAGATATGATAGTAAATAAAATTCAAAATGTCGGCAGCCAACCGCCAACACTTTAGTACCTTGTCACTTTAATCTATGTGGCAATTCTTAAATGGCAGTCTTAAAATGACATTAAATAGACAAGGTACTAAAGTGTACACATATTTATGAACTCGACTGTACAATACAACTGACCTGTTGTATAGATAGAAACATATCTACACGTCCGTTTGCTAGATTTAGGTCTGATGACGAGGTCTTTTAAGATAACAGTCCACACACAAGACAACGATAACGTTAAGTGAAATGACTATAATTATAACAGTAAACCAGTCACAGGTCGGCTCCCAATCAGCAGGAGCGACGATTTATCATAATTTTCTAATCTTGCACGGCGGAGGCTGCATTCTGCAAATAACAAGTCGGGAAAGTACGTGTATGTTGAGGCTTAATAAGTTATTATAGCATCTGTTTACCGTGTGAATGTTATAAGAGCAATTATGGATGAGAAATTAATCTTGAAGATGAATCGTGTAGATACTTTAATTGATTTTATACCATCAGAGATTGCAGTGCTCATCCACTGTCACGGCCAGCTCCTTGCCAATGGAGTCCGTTTTGTATCGAAATGAGAGCTTTTGGCATTGAATGTGTTTAAATTGATGTATTGGAATTATAAACAACCATAAAATATAATATAGCTGTTAAAATATGCCGTAGAAGATGATAAACAAACACCCAGTTGCAGAAACATAGGGACACTTTCTGTCATTATCTACTTCAAGTGACAGAATTCGTGTTAAAACGACATAAAAGTTAATAAACGTTTGTGGATTTGGCTAAAAGAGGATAAACTGTCATAGTATTGATTTGATACAATTGTATTGTAATAAACACTTAAATAAAAATATACTGTTCTTACCGTAGTTCGAAAGTATTTATTTTTAATGCTTAAATAAATACAAAATAATAAAATAATATTCATTCACAAAAATAAATGGTAAATGATAAAAGATGGTTATTAATACATACTCGCATCTTAATGCAATTTAACTAAATTATGTAAGAAAATAAATCATCATAGTATTGATTTCAACGTCCACAATATCCGGGCACACGCGTTTTCACTCACCAAACATTTAAACTGCATTAATGTCAAATCACAAACGTATTTCGTAATCGAAAACAGATATCTATTTCAGTTCGTGTTATTTAATGCGGAAGTATTAGAAAAAGAGTAAATATTTGTACCAGACTTCCTTACATTTCACGCATCTGGTTTCTTACAGCGTACCAGTGCCGACTCGGGTAGAATTTATGGTGTGAATTTACTTGGACTTAAAAAAACTGTACTTCATTAGGAGCTATATGATATTTTTTCTACTCGCGAACTATAAACCGCTAATATTGATATCGTTAATGGTATCAGAATACCACCTATTGCGTAACCGAGGCATGACAACAATTCTATAATAAGCCATAATATGCCATGGTAATAACTGTTCTACAATAATTATTTCATAGCTCAGTCGAAATATGTTTGCCAAGTGTATCGTTTCCCAAATTTTCATTTGCCAACACGCTTTTTTTGTAACCTTAAAAACCTATAAAAAAAAAAAAAAAATCTAACCTAACCTTGAGACACGATGGTATTGAAATATTTTTTGAAAAAAATTATAGAATACTGGGTTGGCAAATGATACATTTACCAAACTTATTTTTGCCAAACGGCAGGCTCCCCGGTATCTGATAAGATAAGGGGATCCATGAGGAGTTGAGAGGAAATCCAATGAAATGTCCCATAATTTCTTATTAATTGAGAAGTGGAACTACACAATAGCATAATAATATTATGATCACTAATAAGTATTAAACTTATTTTAGAATGGTTTTTCGAATAATTTACTTTATTTATTCATGTAATTACAACGTAAGTTTAAAGCATACATGCCAACAAGAAAGGTCATCAAATTGAGAACATTCTAAATTGTAGAATACATTAATAAATTCACTAACTTTGAATTCACATTAACATAATCATTATGATCAAAACTGAATAGATAAAAGATTTTAAAATTCTCTTATGCAGTTCCCCAAGAAACATCTGAAAACAGCTTCCTATAACGGTCACAACTGCTTGCGCAGATCCAAACAAATTGTTACATCATTCTATGCCATGCCCTAAAACATCAACACATTGTTTCTAAAGGGAGCGCCTAATTTTGATGGACGGATCATTTCCTCGACCGCTGCGATGTGTCTATTTCGTAAGCTGATGGGATGATTGTGTCGGATAATGTGTGATGGTCTTTAGCAACTTACAGCCAACTACAAAGAGATGTATCCGCTTTTGAGCCTTATTACGATGCAATAAGGTGAAAAAGTTTATACATCTCTTTGAAGTGGACTGTATGAAACAATAGACAAGGGTATCCCTTTTATGTTTGTGTTCGCATATCATATTTTGTTTTTAACTGACTTCATAAAAGGAGGTTATACGTTCCACTGTATGTTTTTTTAATGTATGTTCAATTTCTCCGAGCATTAAATAAATAATAAATAAATATCAGGGGACAATGTCACACCAATTGACCCAGTCCCAAACTAAGCTCTAGGCTTGTACTATGGGTACTAGACAACGATATAAATACTTATATAGAGAAATATATACTTAAATAGATAGTAAACATCCATGACTCAGGAACAAATATTCACGCTCATCACACAAATATCTGCCCTTACCGGGATTCGAACCCAGGACCACTAGCTTCATAGGCAGGGTCACTACCAACTAGGCCAGCGCGTCGTCAATTGAGGACAATATGTAAGAATATTTGACACATTTTCCTGCTCAACTGCGCATGAATGTATTTATTTTTTGTTTTATGTGAGATTAATTGTTTTATATAATGCTAGGTTAAGTTTATTATTAAATAATCAATATTTAAAAAACGACTGACTGTTGAGTTTCTTGCGGCGTTTCTTCTCAACAGTGGTCTATTGTGAAGCACTGGTAGATTTTTTTGACGTGTAAAAGTGCCCGTGCGGCCTACTTACTGAATAAACATCTTTTATCTTTTTTACCTTTTAATAAAGCAAAAACGTCTATTCTTAGTTATTACTATAACTATTTTCAACAGGATATCAGATTTAGTTCAAAATCCATAAAACCAGTTACAGTTCAATTGTCCACTTATTTTTTCCTATAATTGATTCGTTAACTCAGAATCCAGATACAATCTGTCATCGAAGACAAATGGCTTGGTGCTTAATGAACAAAATAAAAACAACCCGAGACTTTCTTGTCGCTTTCACTTTGCGAATAATTGCCACTCGAAAAATGTTCCATACCGTATTTAATTAATATTTTTTTTATATTCAAAGCATCATTGAACCAGGCGAGATCTAATGGACCAATCACGCAAAAAGTGTTGAAAGGCCAGGTAAAATTAAAAACGTGCTACTTTTTAAGTAGTAGAAAGGCTTTCAATTAAAAATAGTGTTTAATTGAACAACAACATATTAACCCATATGACTGTTTGTGTCATGAAGAAGGCAAAGAAGCGCACATACCTCCTGAGGGTTAGTGGGATCTATGAATCATAGACATGTTCATTCTCAAGACTATAATTCCTAGATCACCATCCTATGACCGCAAATGTATTGCCACAAGGACTAAAATGGAATGCCTCTATGCTGGTTACTTCACCGGTTGTATTATTAACTCTTCGATGAATTGAGAAATCAGTTGCTAAAGAGGACCTTTCAAGAATCAGCCCAATTGGATATTCACTCGTTGATTCGACTTGGGAAATATGTTAGATAAATGGTGAAAAATCTGGTGATCGTGCATGTTCAATTCCATTTTCCTCCGGTCGAGGTTAACCCAACAATTTTGTAAAAACTGAGGCTTAATTTACTTTCACACTACAAAGTAGCAGAAACTTAATAATATCGAACCTGTTTAGAAATAAGAAACACACTTTATTATCATTGCAGATAACCATCGAATCACATACTCCCCTAGTTTATGAGTGAAAAGGAACGCTGTTTCTAATGTCACCGAGATAATTGCGATCCTGACATACCTTACACACTGACTGCGTGAAAGTTGATACGTATTTATTTAAATACGTTGGCTCGTGTGAACGTTATTATTTATAGTTGGACGGTGGAAAGCTAAGAAAGCGGCTACCGGTCGTTGCGATCGGATACGAGGGCTAAGGCTGGATACGCTAACATGCCCGTAATGCACTTAAAGTTAATAACAGAGGTAATCAACGCTATTTTTATTTCAATAAATATAAAACGTGTTCATGACTGGCAGACAACCACTGAGGTCTTGTGTGTCCCAGATGGGTATAAGAAGGGATTTTTTGGAAAATCAACCCCAAACGGGAATAAATAGGGCGAATAGCGGGAAAATAAATCAACGCGTACGAGGTCGAGAGCGTCCTGCATTCACGTTAGAGGAGTAAGTGTATATGTATTTTGCACCAACGACATTGAAAATTCAGACTAATGAGCATTGCATATTAAAGAGATCACAACGGGTTAGTTAACATATATAATGTCGAAAAACGCTTGATATGTTTCAGGGTCGTCCGGAGTCCTTATTCATGAGCTAGTGAGTAACCCGTTGTAATCTCTTTAATATGCCTGAGTCTCACGGAAGGTTTATGTTTAATGAGCATTGCAATTAGGATTGTTCAAATTTTTTAAAAAACTCTAATTTGAGAACCATTTCGAGGAATAGGGTTATAAAGCCGTTCTGCATTATGAAGTTTTTGAAATATTTATCTATTGCGGAAATTTTAATAAAAATATATTTGACCTTTGTTTGACTTTCGTTTGACTTCGGCTTGAAGCCCTCCTAGGTGTATTTAATGGGTTAGGCGAAAACCACTTGAAATTGTATGTTTTATTACACTATTACAATCACTTTTTATCATTAGATATCATTTAATTGTTATAATTTATGTCATCCATAAAATGTCTGCTAATTAAATAAAGATATTAAAACAAAACTATTGGGTCAAATACAAAATTAATGAAATTGGTCTCTTAAAATTACCCATTCTTTCGAATTAGAATGTAAAAAGCGTGAGTTGTTTTTTTTTGGTCTATCCCACTCCGCGATCTTTTCCATTTTTGTAATACTTTGTTTTATTTAAATATTATCTGTAAAAAACGCGCCTGCTACTAGTGTCAGTGTTCCCGAACGTATCGAAAAGTGGCTAGATTTACTACACCGTACAACCTACACCGTGTACTGACAAATTGAGCAGAGATTTAGTGGGCACAAGCATTACACGCGATGAAAGCGCTTGCGCAGCGTATAATGTTGTAAGTGGCGCTTGATTCTAAAGTGACCTCTGGAAGGGTGATTGGAAAATGTAGTAAAGACTGGAAATTCAAATTTATGAAATTTATAAGCGTAGTTCGACAGGAAATGTTTTGTATCTATAATACGGTACGTTAAACCTAGTTCGTAGTGAGGTTGCTTACTAAGTTAGAGCTGCTAGAGGTCCCGGAATCAATTCCGGAGGTATTTGAGTGATGGGACTTGAATCTTTTGGAAGTTTTTTTCTTTTTATAGCCGTACAATTCAAACGACCAGACGGGGTAAGCATTCACCGTCGCCCATAAACATCGGCAATGCCAGGGGCACAGCGAAGTTGTTGCCTTTTAGTGAATGCTCTTTTTAAGCTGCGTTTAAAGGAGGACATGTCATAGTGCTGAGGAAACACCGTGGCGGGAAGGCTCATTCCATAGTTTCCAGGTGCGAGGGGAAAGGAACTTTAATTATGTATTTCTCTATCTCAGGTTAGTATGTGTATTGTCGTCTAGTACCCATAGTAGAAGCCTTGGTCAATTTGTGCAAAAAGTAGTACAACGCGGAAAATCTATGTTTTTTCAGATATTCAAGATTAAACTGACATTGGACCCGATTCTACAGTGGCCTCTAAACCTCCTAATTTTATTTAGGTGTCGCTAAAACACTTTGCTATTCTATGAGCAGCTGTCATAATCAAATGACAGCGCCATGACAGCGCTAATTTGAATCTGACGCTACTTATTTTAGGCAGTTTTATACATTGTCAGCTTGACATTCTGTCTTATCTGCCGTCTAATCTATGTCTAAAAATTAGACAATTTCATTTTAGGCTATTTAAGCGATATACACGTAGAATCGGGTCCATTGTAGCATCAAAACCACACTTTATAATGTGAACATGTATTTAAAAAAACCGGGCAAGAACATGTCGGACCATGCTCAGAGTGGCTCAGACGCCGTTACTACAAACGCAAAAAAGTATCTCGAAAAACAATAAGTACTTATGAACGTATTTTTTATCAAACGGTATTCGGTGCTGGTTTAGGCGAATTTTAAATAGTTTAGTTGCCAGTATCTCGACAACTAATCAAGTCTTCTTAGTTGTGAGTTATCCTTTTAAATTTGCTATATGTGCTTTCATCTAATATATTTTTATTACTTGTACTTTTACCTTTTAAGGGGAGTTCTTAAAGGGTCCGAATCTAAAAATTGATAACCTTTTATTTTTATATTTATTCGTTTACAAGTTCATCGCACTTTAAAGCTATTTTAGTTATAGTAGGCATTGTCACTTTGTCATAATGACAGAAAAGTACAGTTTTTGTCCGTTTATGAACAAGAGGAAATATATATATAGCTATGCCAAATAACTGCTGTGTCGTACCTTAGAGTCTCTAAGATAAACTGCTGACAGATGGACAGAAAAGCAGACGGCTATGACAACAGAACCCTTAAAATCCCTTTATTTATAGCATTTTCATGTTCCAACATCTCCAAAATGATTGACGCAACAAAAGCAATTCCGCTTCACCGTTCAAAAACGCATTAGACCAAGTACAATATTTATTAGAGAGGGTTAGGCAAGGCGTGATTACCCGATGAATGGGTCCCGTGATGGCAGAGCGATGTCCAATAACCACTTAATCACCGCTGGGACTTAGCATTCTCATTTTCTCCCCATTTGCATATAGAGTATTATAGTTAAGTTGGCGTCTGAGGGAAGAGAGGCCGATACAGGGATTGAAGTATTAAACGATAGCAAGAACAGTGAAAATAATTAGTATTTGGTATCAATAGGTCATCTAAAAACCTGTGCAAGAGCATGTCTGACCATACTCAGTGTAGAGTTTCAAAGCTACTCCCCAAAAACTAACTCAAAAACCACAAGTATTAACTGATTTTCTATTTAAAGTGATTTTAGTATAGGTATAAACACTTTAGTCGCCCGTATTTCTGGAACTATTCAAGTCTACTTAGCCCTGATAGTTTTTCTAAGAGCCTCTGAGCTAAGCTGCGGACGGACGAATGGACGGACGGGAATGTCAAAACTATAAGTTTCTTGTTGACTCTAAAAAGAGAATTCAATAAATATTAACTATACAGAAAACAAATTACACCAAAAAAATAAACTAGATCTATGATATAGAACTATGAATAAATACATCGAAAAATGACGTCCGTGGCATATTGAAGATTTCAGCAGCATTTCAATTCACCAACTTTTTTTTAAAAGGTTGAGCGTGGAAACTTCCAGCTCTTTGATCTCTGTGGTCATCCAGCGACATCTATGAGCCTTTTCGAAATTCCTAATAATACCTTTCATAAGTATTTGCTTGGTAGAAAACAACCGCTCGTAAATAAGTCCAGATTCAGAGCGCAGTGTAGTGGCAACAAACGCATAGAAATTGCTATGGATTTATTGTTTCAATGAAATAAAATAGCTTTTCCGCCACCGCGGCCGGCGGCTCATGTCGTGGCTCTATATTTTTGTAGGGTTCCGAACCCGAAAGGAGCCCAACCAGGACCCTAATTAATATGATTACGCTTGATTGTCCCAGCTGTTTATTTTGTACCGTATAGATATCAGGTTGTATTTTATCATTACTTTTTTCAGAACGGCGGATTGCACTAACAAATAAAATAAAATTTATGAAAGTGAAATAATAAAAGGGGTCTAACACGGAGGGGGGTATAAAACTTTTTTTTATCAATATATTTTTGTTTTTGTTGTATCGTAAAATCGGTAAAACATACAAGCGTCAAATATTAGTATATTACCGATTTTACGATACGGAAAAGTACAAAATTTTGTACTTTGTACTACAATAGTACAAACACTTAACACAATAATAAACAACGCCAAGAGTGAGTTGGCCTCGCACTGATTCAAATTAAGATAAGGATAAAGATAAAGATAAAGACATTTATTCAGTAAGTAGGCCGCACGGGCACTTTTACACGTCAAGAATCTACCAGCGCTTCACAAGAGGAGACCACTGCTGAGAAGAAACGCCGCAAGAAACTCAGCAGTCAGTCATCTTTTTAAATATATTTAATATTACAATTTTACTACTTAGTCTAGCATTATATAAATCTATAAATTGCAAATTAAAAAATATTTCACTTTTTCTTCGTAGTTTCCGCAGGAAAACACACCATTACATAAAAATAATATTGTGCGACGGCAAGGAACCCGACTCGCACTTGCCCGTTTTTTCATGCATTTGATTCAGCGTTGTCACTCACCGCTCGACGCCTACACAAACTTTTTAATTACCGTTTCGCGAAAACGCGAAGTAAAAACTCTTTAAAACGTTGCTCGTCGTTTATGTGTCCTTAATACTCTTTACATCCTAAAGCACGTATAAGGTAAACTTAATCTAAACGCCTCTACCTTCTGCCTTAGTCACTGTCTAGACATTGTAATAGCGTCAGCCTACTGGCACAGATGCTGTTGACGAACCTTCACCAACGACGAATTAAACTGTTTTAAGTACTTAATCGTAAGTTTAATGCCATTCAACGACGTTGGGCACCAAATTTTCAGTATTCTGTTGAAATTTATTCATGTTTGTGTTGTTTTTCCCAGCGACTTAAACCCTTTTTCACTTGGACCCCAGATTTCTGAGATGAGTGCGAGTATTAAAAAAAAGAGATAAAAGACATTTATTCAGTAAGTAGGCCACACGGGCACTTTTACACGTCAAGAATCTACCATCTATCTATTTGTTCCTGAATCATGGATGTTTTTTGTTTAAATAGTACCCATAGTACAAACCTAGAGCTAATTTTGTGAGATTGTCACCTGATATTTATTAATATTAATCATTGTTTTATGTATACCGTCATTAGTGTTTCTCGTACTATTCTGAGTGCATATGAATCAGTCAATCTCCAAAATTATCAGCCAATATTTCCTTGTCAATCGGTGAAGTTTATTCCACACGAATTTCGCACTCTTTCGGCGAGTCAAAGCTCGTATCTTTTTAATCTTTATTTCAAAAGCTCCGTTAATGCCTTAAGTAAGTTCGGGAGATTAATTTTATGCTTCGAAAATTAACGGCTAAGTTATATTTAGTCATTCGGTACGTAATTTTTAATCGAATATAATATAATTATCAAGGTAATTTGATTAGTAGCATTGATGTTTCACTAACCAAATTACTTTATAATATGTATAAAATAGTTTTATATGAATGTGGTTAAAATTAATGATTGTGTTTTGTAAAACAAGGAGAAGACCCAGCATTCAGGCAACCTAATCGTAAGTGGAATCTGCGACCCATATTAGAATTTCCAAGACTACAACCTCAAGACTACTGTCCTAAGACTTCAAATGCGTTGCCAACCTAGAGGGCTAAGATGGAATGCCTACTCACACCGGAGCATAACAAAGCTAACACTCTTGGTGGTTTTATCTTACACCTAAAAACAACAATGTGAACACTTTTGCTTCACCTTTAAACTTATTGTACGTTTGATTTAAAATTACTTTATAGTCTTGGCCGTAGAAAAGATTATTAAAATATTAACTAAGTAATCTAACCCCGATCTCGAACCCCCGACGATAGTATAACGACCCCCTTACTTTTAAAGATAAAAACTTATGAACGACCTAAACTACCTAAAAAACTTCGAGAAAATCACTCGGTAATTTTGAGAGCTACGAATCCATTG
The DNA here is from genome assembly GCA_927399475.2 of Acleris emargana. Classification (NCBI taxonomy): domain Eukaryota; kingdom Metazoa; phylum Arthropoda; class Insecta; order Lepidoptera; family Tortricidae; genus Acleris; species Acleris emargana. The sequence goes on from OV656847.1 coordinate 3,760,807, forward strand.
ACAGGCAGACATGCGTCAAACTTTTATAGCAAGATTGACATGTACAATGGCGATCTTATAGGGATCTCTTCTAGTTAACCTACCAATTGTTTAGGTAATCACATGCTCTGACAGTTACGTAGTAGCTGTTTTTTAAGGGACAGAAGGTTCTCCCACGGTTGAAACCTGCCCTTAGCGGTTAAATTCCTGTTGGAACTGGCATTTTTTCTCAGGAAAGAAATATGCAAAGCATCTGAGCTCTGGTTCAGGAATCTCTTTCACATTCTCATCAGAATATTTCGCATCTAGCAAAGGGTAAAAAATACGGTCAAGGGAGAGTTGGACAAGTGCACCGAGGGTTCCGTGTCGGGGTTCCGTGTCGGGGTTCCGTGTCGGGGTTCCGTGTCGGCCGTATCACACCGGGCAGGGGTTCCATTGTTTTTTGGATTATCTGTAGCGTTTACACTATTATCACACCAAAGATGCTTATACAGGGTTATTGGTAAGTCGACCTATTCCCCTCTAGGGGTTATGGGAGAGGTCATTTGCAATCATTTTGGTCCCTTAATATGCAAAAGTGAACCATTTCTGAGATAATTAAAATTTAAGTGTTTTGCTAAAAAAGTCAGGAATGCATCTTCAAAAATTTCAAAAATATTTAATTGCACTTTAAATAAATTAAAACTGACACAAAAACGAATAAATTTACTTACTTTTGCGTAGGGTATTATGGGACCAAAATGATTGCAAATGATCTCCCCCATTACGTCTAATGGAGAAAAAGTCGACTTACCATAACCTTGTATGTATAGGTAACACAGTTTTTACGATAAAACGAAAACAAAAACATTTTTAGAAACCGGTTTTTTTTATGGTGACTTATTACTTTACTTATTGTTTTTTTAATATCATTTGTTACGAGTATAGCTGTATGGTTGCTGGCTTAGAATAGTACAGTCGCGAGCATTAATTAGGGACCCATTTCAAGAAAAATATGCTTAAAGTCGTCAAAATCATGAGAGATGTCAAGCCATTTGTAACTTATAGGAAACTCAACTTTATTGGGTACCAAATTGAATCTCGTGACGGTACCACTCCAAGTCTTCTCGTGGGAGTCGTAATAGGCGACTAAGGGAATAAAGGCTTTTAGTACTGTTAGGCGATGGGCTTGCAACCAGTCACTCATATACACTGGTAAACGTCTTAGCCTGATTGAGCAAAATGTGGTTACAGAATTAACAAGTTTTTAGAGTGTGTGTAATTCTGTAGCTCTGCCTACCGCGCTCTGGGAATGAAGGCGTAAAGTTATGTAAGGTAAGGTGGGGGATGATAAAAAAAGGGGAAAGATTAAAAGTCTCACATAACTCCCTATTTGATTTAATTTTTTTAGTGCTGGTATCATCCATTAAGCCGCCATTTTGTTACGATCCGCCGCACATTCGCCAGTGACCGCTCGGAGTAAGTAGACGTGTGTTATGTGCTATTTTGTGAAGGTCGGCATTTCGTGGTGAATTCGTCGATTTTCAATCTTACCCCGTGTTTCATAACTTGATTAATAAGGGGAGTATAAAAGTTCTGACTGACTATTTATGTGTTATTTGAGATTCTATTTTTATTTACTTCTGCTAGGTGTAGCTATTAATCATATATTGGGATTTACGAGAAGTTTCCATCTTTACCCAGCCAATTTCGCTGGGGTAACATTGAAATAGTAATGTTTCAATCTTCCCCCGTTTTTGAAAGTCATAGAAAAAGACACATATTCTCAAACTTTGCACTTAAAAAAATAATTAACGTAAGGTTTATTTTCTGACCTAATATAACGATAAGATAAATAGTAACTAAGAAGTGTTGTGTGAAACTATTGTGTGAAATCAATAATAAATCTGTTTTTTTTTGTTGGAGAGAAAAAAAACCTCTTAAAGTTTACTAGAAGTACTTATTTGGATTTCTAATATTATAAATGTAAGTAAGTCTGTGACTAAATTTTCTACACAGATTACTAAGTATTTGGTATATTTTTGTATTTTAAATGTGTCTTAATTTGTTACACAGATTCATATTTATTTTCTAATATTATACATGTAAGTAGCTTAATTTGTGACAAAATTAGTCATGCTGCAAGAAAATACTTACTTTTTTGTATTCATTTCTTTTATAAAATAAATAATTGTTTCCATGCAACTGTTATTTTAATTCCAAACTGATCTTCTTAATATTAAAAAAAAATGTGTTTACGTTTTTTTATATGAAGAATATACAATAAAAAGTTTGAGTATCACTGTCGTTTTCCCTGTGAAGCGGGGTAAGAGTAAAATACTTTTTTTTTCAACTGCACTTTTCTTGTTACCTATCAGGAATATTTACGCAAAAATCATCTGTATCTGTTAAGCGTAAGGAATTCTATACAATAACGAGCAACAGTAACCGTTTGCATTCATTTAAAAGACTTTAGACACTATGTCAATCTTACCCCTCGACAATTCCATCTTAACCCGTCAATTTTTTAGACAAAATTTTATTTGATTTTATTATTTTTATATATTAGAATAGGCGTAACCGAGTTTTATCGACAGATTACAAAAATATAGCCCTTGCTTATACCTACCAATTTATGCAATTGAAAGGAAGTAAATAGTTTTTTATTTTACGAGGGTTTTAACACAACACTATCCATCTCATCAAAAAACCATTCAATCTTCCCCCACCTTACCTAATGTATTTGTTACGAAATATTTTGCAATCACACATTATTGTTAAAAAGTCTCACCGACTATTATACTACTGTCTAAAACATACTGTTCTAAAGGTAGGACACAGGGATAGCCTTCAGCTACATCCTTTGTGTATGGAACACTAAAAAGTTAACCTTTATATTTTAGTCTTCAAATAACGTTTTTATTACCCTACTACCGAATTATATACCTCTTATATACAGGATTGAAATATGAAAACATCGGCACCATTTACGAAGGGACCCTAAAAGTTAAGCTTTATATTTGGCTCTTGATTTTTTTCTTTCACATGACTACGGTATTGAAATTATGAAAACCTTACAAATCCGTTTCTCTAGAACCTTCTATGGACTTACTTGGTTGGTGAGCTTCAAACCATTTAAATGCTTATGCACTACATTGTGTGCTCATTTTGCGCCGTAAATAGGTAAACTATTACATTTATAACGTTCAATTAACGTTGAGTGACCGGCGCGCGGGCTGGTTTATCTGTGACGGTTAGCAGGGTTGCCACATTTACAGAATTGAAAGTAATAAATAAGGCCGTACCTATCATCGGTAATCGTCAAAGACATTTCAAGCTGTGTTACTATGTAAATTTATATTATTTAAAATGAACAATTACGAATTTAAACTAAAACTTTGGCAAATTCAAAAATAAATTAAAGCCAAAATAAACCTAGTTATAACTAAGCTAAATACGCATAAATTAAAACTAAAAAAGAGAGGGCTCCCGTGACAAAGTACCACAGATACAGGCCGTATTTCCTCGTTGGCATAGTAATTCTAATGCGCTGCCCGAGGAAGCTGCCAGATTGGTGGTCTTCGAAATATCCTTAAAAAAGGTATAATAGCACCGGGTCCCACGGACCAAGGGACTCGACGTCGAAAGGAACGACGTTATATTCGGTGCAGATATCCTTGTACTTATTCTTTTTGATAGTTTAGAATAGAATTTGATATTGGCTACTGTCTACTTAACAGCAAAAAATATATCACCAGTTCGCTTACGTCATTAATTAATTTAAAAAAAACAATGTGTGTGATAATGTTAAATTACATTAAATATTAATTAATTAACAGTCAACCCTATAGACAAGACAGGATTCACTCGAGCCAATTAGATTTCTAAGTTGTTTATGTTTATTACTAAGGTTGCTTCTCGATAGTTCTAGAATAAGGAACTAACTACACTGTTACACTCTATCAATCCTTAGAAAAAGAAAGCATGTGTCATTTACTCGCCGAAGCATATCGAACCCTGTGTAATTACAATACGGTCGCATGTTCAATACAATTTCTACTACACATGTGCTAGTTTTTCTACTACACATGTGGAGCATCATAATCTTAAGTCAGTTTTTTCCTTATGTTTTTGCTGTCGGTAAGTGATAATAATTTTAAATGGTTTTTATTGGATTCTAAGGCCATATGTGATAAACGGAAGTAACTAGAGAAACATATTTTTTTATCGCCAAAGAGATATAACTCTTCGTAGCCCTAGATTATAAAAAAATCTTGACGCTATGGGCTGTTAGCGGTGAACTGCAGGGTTATTATGACATAAGTATGCAGTTCTTTTTACGGTGAGCGCGCCTAAAGTTATATAGCTCTGTCTTTTTCTCTCAGCGTAAACTGAATAGCTATGTCATAATAGCCCCCCTGGACATTTTTTAAGAAGTGAGTACTTAAAAAAAGAACATAAATCGTATATGAAAAAATGTCACAACCAACCTTAGTATATTATTAAAAAATAAAAGTCAAATGATGTGAAATTGTTTGTGATATTTATTTTATTTAATAATTTATATTGACTCGTTATTTAAAATAAAGAGAACATAGTAGCTCCATCGTAATTACTTTTTCTGTGTTTGTCCGTTTTAGACGCAAATGACGAAATTTAAATTCAGTCATTGAATTCTCGCAGTTATTTGAGATATTCGTACTTATTTACTAACTTTAACCCACCATAAAGTCAGCGTGAACTTTCGGTTTGGGAACTGTCCAATTTTGTCGGATAATAAGTAATAAGTGCTCTATATTAATTTGCGGTGTGCCAAATGTCACATCAATCACGTTAGGCGTCGAACCGTGAAGACGAAACAAGCAAACAAACAACGCATTTTCGCATTTATAATATTAGTATCAGTATTCACACATTCACGCGGTCCTGGTGAAAATAATGTTATATGTTAAAAGTTATATGTAAAACCATTTAAAAAAAAAACTTCTCAATTTTTCATATGTTTTGTTTTGTAAATCAGATGTATAATTGTATTAGTGGTATGCATGTTGCACTGTTGTTCTTTTTAAGATAACTGTAATTACCTATTTTTTTCTGACTGTGAACCGGCTCACTGGGCCACAAGATACAGGCTCAGCCTAGTTTGGGGTCCACTGGATATTTTCTTTTATTTTACTATGCTTCATTAATCAATTTTATCTTATTTTATCTAGTATCGGTATCGGCAAAGTAAAGCAGTGCTCATCAAAGTAACGGAATTGGAACTCACTACCCGCTCAGAGGGGGAACTTAAAAACGGCGTTCGAACGGTCGAACGAGTGAACGAGTCAACGCGGCGAACCGGCAAGTTTAAGTAGTCCCGTCAGAGCGATCAAAACAAATTTTAGTGCGTGCATTCTCAATTAAGCAGCCTTTTTACGTTCGATCGTTTGGCAGAAGCCCTGCTGCCTAATTGAGAATGCAAGCGCTAAAATGCGTGAGCGTCAAGAAAGTGGTCTACCAGTTCTGTGACATCTCATAAATTCATAATATTATTGCAAGGGAAAATCGAACTTGTTGTATCATGACGTGCAAATGATTTTCAACCTTAGGGTCATACTTCCTTACTTAGGTAAGGTAAGTATCAAAGTAAAAGTGTAAGTATGTTTGTTCTTCTTTCACATATAAATGAAAAATTATAATTTCCTTTTATGGTTCTTTAGGTGCTTTTGTGCTCATACCCATCCATTCCATAATTCGCACTACTAGATCAATACAGTGTCAACTCAAAATACTCGCTAGTTTTGTTTCAAGCTCACAGGAGTTGTAATAAAGTTGATTTTAAAATACAGTTGTATTTAGAGTTACTACTGTTTTGATCTAGCAGTTCGAATTGTTATATGAGTGTTTGTAAACTGAATAAATAAATAAATAAATAAATACCTAAATGATGAGTGATTTTTTGTATCCATCCAACTATCTGCGGAGAGCTGAAAAGTGCCAAGCTTTTTATTCAAAGAAATTACACGGATTTTGAGGGAGAGCCAAAAACTATTTATATTAAGTTAGTAATTTAAATAATTTGAAAGATTTTAATGAAAAATAAAAAGTAGTCCTAGACTAAGATATATTTGTTATAACGGCATATGTATTTGATAATAATTACCGACGGAATAATAAGTATGTTGATTTTATACGAGCCTAACAAGACGTTAGATACGTCATAAAAGACCTTAGTCAAATCAGTAAAGAACTTGACGGAATAACGTTAAATAAGATAAAGTCGTAAGTTAAAGCTAGTTAAAACCAGTTATATAGATAAAACCTATCATCATCGCCTATTAGCTGCAAAAAGGTTTTCCACCATTAAATTAAAAACTATATTTATCCATCATCTTTAGCGACAAGAATATCCAGAAATTACTTTCTTCTGAAGCTACATACTATACTGAAGCAAAACACCGTAACTCCAAATCGAAGACAACCTATTTTCAGTTTTATGCCTTACAGTATAATGTTGTATGTCATGCTGCTCAGAATAAGAGTTACGATGTATTGGATTTTGCTAGTGTTTATAAATAAACCTAATACACGGGTATAGACCAGTCTAAGTGAATGTCTAATAGGCTAAGAGCTAGGAACAATATTTATATGCACGAGGGTTTATGTGTTCTTAAATATTTTTTTAAAGATAGAAAACGTTTCCTTCATTGTCCGGTTGTTTGCAGACAAGGATCAGCCTAAACTGCAGAACCTAGGGGCTTGAGAATTGAAGATACCCTAAGGGTGCACTAATAAGAAATGGGTTTTCGAAATTGAACCCCCACCGGGATGAAAAAAGCGGGAACCTAATCGAGGGCGTCCTATAGATAGTTCGTAAAAAGTAAGTATAGAAAAAAAAACATATACAGGGTGGAAAAAACGAATGCCTCGTGTACGGTATCTATCTAAAATATTGGAAATAGCAAAATTCTACGCAAAGGAGACTAAGGGTCTCCCCAGACCTATCGACGCCGAATTGGCTTTAGCCGGTAAGAAAAAGTTTTATGTCCATGAAATAAGAGCGAAAACGTCGTCATTCCGTTCGCAACGCCGCCGAGCCGAGCCGAGCCGAGCGGAACGACGATGTTCTCGCTCTTATTGCATGGACATAAAACTTTTTCTTACCGGCTCAAGCCGATTTGGCTACGATAGGTCTGGGGAGACCCTTAGTCTTCTTTGCGTAGAATTTTGCTATTTCCAATATTTCAGATAGGTACCGTACACGAGGCATTCGTTTTTTCCACCCTGTATATGTTTTTTTTTCTATACTTACTTTAAAGTTAATTAGTTTTTCGGAATTATTATTATTATTATCAAACTGGTCGAATGTGACAAAACAATAAAGTCGTGTTTGTCAACATACGTTTTCATCCATTATAAATTATGTATAGGCATTTCGATTAGTAACAAAAATACTAAGAAATAATGCACTCGTCTCTTGAGCTATAACGTCAGCACGTTTGCTGCCATCTACCGGCAACTGCGTGTAGTTTGAAAACGCCAGGTGTGTCAGCGGTTCTGAACGATTAGTACTTGTAGACTCCTAGTGTTTCTCCTCGCCTCAACATCCATCACGATACCATCGGTGAGTACAGTCAGCCATACAATTAATTCTAGATATAGATAGGTAGACGAAAAAAATATTCTAAACATAGTACTAAAAAATCAAGGGCTAATCTCATACAAAATGACCTAGTCCCAAACTGAGCTCTAGACTTGTAGGCATCGATACATACTTACTGTTCAATAAGTAGCACCCTCCCATTGTATTAGGTTTGTTATTAGTTTTAGTAGATGGCCCCACCTGTCACCTTTAACCCTACATTGCATACTGTTCCACATATGGCACAACCAAAATATTTGCGAATTGTGACAAAAGTCAAGTTGCTAACGACATATCACATTATAGTTTTATTTCTCAAAAAAAAAAGTCATGCATTGTAGGGTTAAACCATTTGATAGCATAGAAGAATAACGTTGTTCAAATACCTTCATAGATGGCGTCAACTGTATATTAAATCGCACACGCGTTTGGTTCCTTCAGATTGTATATATCGTCGCTGGAAAGCAATAATGCTGTAACCCGCACCTCCTGCCAAAATCTTTTTTTTGCATATTTTTACTTCATAATTTTTTCTGCGTCGAATGGTCTATGTCTCGTGTTTCTACGATGAAAAATAAAAACTTTACATCACTGCATTAGTTATTTGTGATATTTAGATTATTGGAGAACAAATAAATGTAGTAACCCGCTTAAATTCCGGCATTTTTTGTCGAAATGCGACTTACAGCAATACAAGGTAAGAAACTTAATCTCTGGAACATTGTACAGCGTTTTTGCTTTCCTAACTAATTTAGTCTTAATTTTTTAAATCAGTAAGTAATTTCGGACCAAAATTGTTGTAGTGGCTGTTATTTAGTTACAGCAATTTAAAACAAATTTCATTTGGTTTTTAAATTACACCACGATATTTCCCTTTTGTGTTACAGCATTCTTGCGGGGGAAAAAAAAAGAAAAAAAATGCTGTAACCCGCAAAAATCACCCTTAACCCATTTTATATCAAATTTGAGTATTCACTTTAACAAAACTATTTATTTTAATAATATTTGCAAAATGGGACCGAAAAGCCTCCTGCCGTTTAGAAGTTATGATTTTTTTATTTTTTTTGCGTTTGTAATTTGGCTCTAGTATAAAGTTTGGTTTTTGAGGGTTACAGCATTATTGATTTCTAGTGGGGATATAAAAATGTATGTTTATTAGTAAATCAACCTAGAAGTGATTTCATTCAAATTAGGTTATTGGATCAGCAGTATAACGACGGATAGAAGCTTTCCGCCTACATCTCGATATGGCTAGGTAGCTGATACGACCAGATCGCTTTGTGACTACATCTCAATCTGACTACATCGCTTTGTGCCTAGATCGCAATACAACCAGATCGCTTTGCGACTACATCTCTAAAAGTCCGAGAATTACGATTTTTTCAGAAAATATCGAAATAACTATGGTGAGAATCGGTTGGCCCGTTGAGTAGTTATGAAGGGACATAAGAACGGACATGCATACATACAACCATACAGGTTAAACATATTATACGTACAGGTTATATATAACCCTCCTTTTGGGCTTCGCTCAAATCCAAACGATCGATCAAAATCCAAACGCAATAAGTAAGGCTAGACTAGAAATGTTTTGCTTTAAATAACATTCGAAAGTTATTTTTAGGGTTCCGTACGCAAAGAGTAAAAACGGGACCCTATTACTAAGACTCCGCTTTCCGTCTGTCCGTCTGTTCGTCCGTCCGTCTGTCCGTCTGTCCGTCTGTCCGACTGTCCGTCTGTCCGTCTGTCCGTCTGTCCGTCTGTCCGTTCTGGACCAGTCTGTCACCAGGCTGTGTCACACGAACCGTGATAGCTAGACAGTTGAAATTTTCACAGATGATGTATGTCTGTTACCGCTATAACAACAAATACTAAAAACAAAATAAAATAAATATTTGAGTGGGCTCCCATACAACAAACGTGATTTTTTATAGATAAATTTACGGAACCCTTCGTGCACGAGTCACGAGAACACAACAATAATATCATAATTTTCTTCAAAATACATTGTACTGCTTTTACATTAGTGTAATAATTTTATAAGGATATCTAGTTAGAACTCGTTAGTTCTGGATCGTTTCCCATGGTTGTATCCCACAAGTGTTAGCACACCTACTAATCGAATCATGTTATCGTACCCTTCCCAAAATTCTCTGTTTATTTTCTCTTTTCTTCGAGATTAGACATGATACGTTTATGTTTTTTTTGTGACATAGAGAAAGCAAACGACCACACAGGCCACCTCATGGTAACTGTGACCCATAGACATTCGCATTCACAAGACTGCAATCCTAAGACAGCAAATGCACTGCCAACCCTGAGGACTAAGATGGAATGCCTCTATGCTAGTCATCATTATTTTTAAATCGGTTTGTAATACAGTTAAAAGTTAAAACTAAACTTATTAAAATTAAAATAAAACTAAGTTACTCAAATTAAAATAAAACTAAGCTACTCTAATATTAAAGATGTAAATAATAATCACCACTATAAAACGAACATCCCCTCTAGCAGGTCCGCTCGCGGCATGGTACCTATGACACTGGCTGCATTACCTCTCTGGATAGCTAGCGCAATCCTTTCGGAGAGGTAAGCCCCAGTTTGTAATATTTTTTTACAAAATGTGAGTCTAATTTTATTTAATTATTTTTACCATTTGTAATTAGTGTAATTACTCATATATTCGCTTTTATTTCAGTCTAGATGATTTAAGGTTATATGCTAGTAAGGCGGCCGTTACATTTCAACTTTATATTTGTTTCTTATTAGGTACTGGCAAATTTACCTTTTCTGTGTTTTTTCTGCACTTTACAGTACTTACGGCGGGCGTTAAATGGTCCAAGTCATTAAGAGAAATCAGCCACGATCGATCGACTCACTCAATCAGCGATGTAGATCGTAGAAAGATTGAGTTGTAATCAACTGCCCTTAGCCCAGTAACATATAAAGCGACAAAGTAATTAGGTAATTAATGTGTCTAACAGGCTGTCAATTTTAATGCACACACAACTTTTTTCTTAAGTAACACATGCATTTCGCATATGTGGTACTTTGCCACGGGGGCTCTCTTTTTTTTACTTTTTTATTAGTTTTAATTTTATTTTATTTAGCTGAGTTATAATTACGTTTACTTTTGCTTGAAATTATTTTTTATTTGCCATAGTTTTAGTTTTAATTCGTAATTTTTACTTTGTATTGTATTATCCTCCAAAGGCCCACCATACAACGAAATTCGTCAATGGAATATGAATCTATTGTGAATGAAGTAAAGTCAATTTTCTAATTTGACAATTTGTCATAAAAACAAAAGAAATTCTACTTTACTTCCTTTGCACTAGATCTTTATTTCAATGGCCGTATTATGTACTATTTTTAGTACAAGGAACCTCAGGAGGTTATTGTTAATATTTCAACGTATCAATGATTTTTTCTAGTCAGATGTTGGCACATACGCCATTGAAGTCTTAAAGCACACCTACAGTGCTCTAAATGGTGGTTAGTTGGTAGTGACCCTGTCTACGGAGGGAACGTTCCCAGGCTCGATTCCAGGTTAGGGTAAATATGAGCGCGAGTACTAAGTCTTGGATGTTTTCTTAGTATTTCTCGTTTAACGTTGTCTAGCACCCAATTATTTGAGTGAGATTTTCTCGTCATATTTATTTATGTTTATTTACTATGAACAAAAACTGCAACTCTAAAATAATATTCCTGTTATGTTAAAGAAATTGCATTTCTCTTTTAAGTTTTTACGTTAACATACTTCAATAACAAGGCATTGGACCCGATTCTACGTGAACATCGCTTAAATAACCTAAAACTAACTAAAACTAAATTGTTTAATTTTAAGACATAGTTTAGACGGCAGAATTAATCAGTGCTATTCCAGAATGTCAAGCTGACAATGTATGTAATGTGAAGCGTTAGATTCAAATTAGCGCTGGGGGGCCATTTGCAACGTTAAAAGATGGCGGTCGTGTAATTGGTTTTAGACTTAATTTTTTGGGTAATTAGGTGTTCAAAGTTCTTTTCTGATAGTGATTTGTACTTTTTATGCCTTTGTGTCGCACAGTGATTGAAGACTTGGACTTATTTCGTGTATCTGGCATCTTTCTTCTCGTTTCAAGTGGACTCGCAGTGGTGCAGAGGTTAAAACTATCTTGACCTCTGACCTACAAATCACCGTACAACGTTGCCCCCAATCTTCCTAGAGAAGATTGGATTGTTTTATTGCTATATTGATTTATACTTATATATACTTGACACTGGCGAAATCACTTAACGTGGAAACGCCATATCCCCGCGGTAGTAGCTGTTCAAGTCGCCGCGGGGGCAAAAGAAGAAGAAGAAGAAATTAGCGCTGTCATGGTGCTGTCATTTGATTATGACAGCTGCTCATAGAATAGCAGTGTTTTAGTGACACCTAAATATAATTAGGAAGTTTAGAGGCCACTTTAGAATCGGGTCCAATGTCTTGCTCCAAATATAAACGTCGGAAATGACGTTAAAACTTTCCAAGTTATATCGAATAATGATTGTTATGCAAAAAATATGATCACAGCATCTGCTCTGAACCTTGTGGTCAACCGACGGAATAAAAAGATTCGAGAAATTATGGGCCTGATTCGGATTTCTTTGAATGTTTAAACATTATGCGGTAATACTGAGAATAATATTGAAATGATTATGCGCGTTGAGTTAATGTTTCTTACGACTGCACGTATAATGTGAAATGTAACGAAGGAAAAAAATGAATTGATTATTTAAGCAGAATTAAGAGCAACATTACAGTTTTATATTTAAAACGAATTTTAAACTTGGGTATTTGGTTTGTCAACACAGCCTATTTGGTTGTGATGCCAAAGAAGCTAGCGGTCCTGGGTTCAAATCCAGGTGCAGATATTAATAAAAAAGGTAAAAGGTAATAGTACATTGTTGCCTAGGCGCGGAAAGTAAGGGTTTTCCTGACGAGGTGGTTAGCAGGCCGAGCAACAGCGAGGCCTGCTAAAATACGAGTCAGGAAATCCTCGTTTCCGCCGAGGCATACATAATGCTTTTCTCAAACATATGAGGAAATAATACAAATACATTTCTAAAAAGCAAGTAATTTAATTTCCTTAGATTTAGCGGGAAGCAGGTTTTGCCTAACCGAGGCAGCTTCAGATTTTAATATAGGCGGTGTGGTACCTATTTCGTCGCTTTCGTCGCTTGAGCTCATTTTTTATAGTAAGTATTTCACACAACAAATAGTTTAATATTCGGTTTCACAATTATATTATGCAGAATGAACGAATGTTACCGACTGTCAATTGTTTTTAAATACTAACCATAGACATTGGAATGCAAATTCAAAAAGAAACACACGCACTGTGCTAAAAAAGCAAGCAGTTACCTTGGCTGTTTGGAATTTTTGTCTTGGTCCTTTTGATTTTGTATGCAAATTGACAGCATTTTTAAGAAAATATGGACATGGACGGAAAGTGTTTTCATATGGTTTTTTTACTCCTAGGAGTAAAATGAGGATCTTTCCGTCCTTGTGTTTCAATCGGAAAACCGTTTTTTCCGAGCATGTTTGAGAAAAAGATGTTTATTCAGTAGATAGGCCGCACGGGCACTTTTACACGTCAAAAATCTACCAGGGCTTCGCAAGAGACCACTGCTGAGAAGAAACGCGCCGCAAGAAACTCAACAGTCAGTCACAACACATAACATTGTGTGGTAAGCCGGAAATACTTAAGTACCTATGTATTTCTCTATACAAATAACTTTTTCACTCCTCATACTCTTAAAAGGTTACTTTAGAGTCTGCACATCGGGACTAAAATTCCTTATTTTAGACTGTTCGTAGACACAGCCGTCATGTATACACAAAAAATAAAAATAAAATACTTCCGGGCCTAGGCCTTCAATTTTGTTTCAAATTCCTTTACAGCTCTGTCGAGTGGTTCCGCCTGAAACGTGATAGTTTGAAGCCTACAAAAACTAACATAACGGCAACATTTCATTGCAAGTTTGAGAAAAAAATACTAGATTGTACAACAAGTGCATAAAACGTACCATTTTACCCGAGACGTGCATATAGCCACCCGAGCCGGTACGGCGAGGGTGGATGGTCACGTCGAGGGTAAAATGGGTTTTATGCTCGAGTTTTACACTCTGCTTTTCACTTCGATTGCAAGGAAATAAAACAACGATTAAGCATATACAAGAAAATTTAATATTTTTTTATAATGTAATTAATATGTTCTATCACGCATAAAATGTAATTTCTTCGACAGTTCGTCAAATTAGCTTAAAAAAACACTCCGCAAACGTGTTTACGCTTTTTTGGTTCCTCCAAATCATAAAACTTTCGTATGTGCTGAGATACATTTTCTTCGATTTAGGCGGCAATATCTGCTCAATTACACTTATCGCACTTCTGTCCATTAAAGTCTCAGGCGAAATCATTTTTTGATCGTCACTATCACTACTTGAAGACATTGTTCAATTACTTACGAATAATTTATTGAATTTTCAACCGCAACACAACAAATTTAGTTAGTTTTTAATTTTGTTTGACGAATAATTAGCTTCCCGCTACAAAAAAATTCTTAATTTTTATTTTTTATTTTCAACTAGTGACGTTTGACTATGGACACTATGGTTTGAGCCTTAATGCCAAGTCATTATAAATATTTGCGTTACTTATATTTTTTTTACGTAAATGCACGCCCGTATTAATCTTTAAGTATTTAGATAGTATTACATATGTCGTAATTAAAATAAGATATAACCTAAATCTCATAAAAATATATCAATTAGATGAAGGTAATTATTGTGTATGTGGCTGTAAGGCCTTATTTCCTTAGTCTTAAAAGAAGAAATTACTTTATGCACTAGAGCATAAAATGCGATTTTATGCAGCCTATACCCAGCATAAAGAAGGACTTTACGAGCATGAGAAGTGAAAAAATGTTTAGTGTACCTCTCCTACACGTTTCTCGTCTTCCCCATAGTGTGGGGTGTCGATGGATAGGTCTTTTAAAAATATTGCGGGTTTGTGTAAACAATTTTTCGATTAAGGTATCCATTACTGAAATATTAAGTTTTAAAGCGCTATTTTTTGTTAGAGTCACGTTGTGTGGGGACACCCCACACCCCACCCAAGCACTAATCATGGTAGTTTGAAATTCATATACTATTAAGTAGACTTCAGTGGTTCTTGAGTTACAAACGATTTAAATGTTTATATCTACCGAAAACTTAAAATTTGCAGTGTTGGTAAACTGACCGCGACCTCTGTCGATGTATGGGAATAACAGTTTTCCAACGGCAAAGTTAAATGTGTCGCGACGTCGAATTGGTTTGTATGCTTCGAAACCCTACACTGAGCATGGTCCGACATGCTCTTGCCCAGTTTTTTTTACGTCAAGGAGAAGGCCCACGAGCACACATACCACCACCATTAATTCTTAAGACTACTATCCTAAGACTCAAAATGCATTGCCAACCCTGAGGACTAAGATGGAATGCCTCTATGCTAGTCATTTCACTCTGGAACACAAAGAATACTGCTCTTCTAAGGAGAAAAGGCGTATCTACTATATGAATTGTATTGAAAATCCAATCTTATTATAATCCTTGACAGTTTAATATGCTTCTATGAATTAATTGCACATGCGCCTTTTCTCTGTAGGAGGGCAGAATACTGCTCTTAGGTAGGTTATAAAAAAACGATTCTTGCGCTCCTTGTACTAATTTACAAAAGAAAGGTCACGTCTGTTTTCTAACACGCTTAAGCCCAGGTATCATCAACATTTATCAATAGTTTAATAGATCGATAATGGTCCTCTAGCCATAAGGTTTGTTGTGACGCGTAACGTGGGCTGGTAATTATGTAATGTTAGATGTAGGGTAACTTCAATATAGGTCCGTATGAGGATTATCCATTTTTGGGGTGCCGTACAAAAATGGTAAAACAATGATAAAATGGTTCTTCTGTGTTTGCCGACACCACAGATCACAGAAACAAGGGAGATACGAGGGTGGATTGAAAAGTTCTGAGCCTGGTAAAAAAAAGTAACGGGCTCACTTTTTATAACAATTTTATTTTTCGACATATTCTCCATGAAGGTCAATGCACTTAGTTCACCTCGCCTCCGACTTCATTATCCCATCAAAAAAAAAAGAATCGCTGAGGTCGTTAAAATATGAGTCTACTGCTTCTTGTACCTCCATATTTGTCGAAAATATTTGTCCTCCCAAGTGTTTTTTGAGGTTTGGGAAGAGATGATAATCGGGAGGAGCTAGATCCGGCGAGTAAGGGTCATGCGGCAGCACTACAAATCCACAATCATATATTTGTGCCATTGATTTCGCCGAAGTGTGAACGCGAGCGTTGTCTTGGTGAAACAGTACTTTTTTCGACAGCATTCCAGGTCTCTTTATTTTAATTTCCTCACGCAGACGACGTAAAAGAGCACAATAGTAGTCCGAATTTATTGCTTTACCCTTTTCGAGATAGTCTATCATGATATTCATGATAACCCCCCTGCAATCCCAGAAAACTGAGGCCATTACCTTATTAGCTGGCAAAATGACCTTGGCTTTTTTGGGTGGTGGTGAACCTGGTTTTTTCCATTGCCTGGATTGTTCTTTCGATTCTGGTGTACTGTGGTGGACCCATGTCTCGTCCATAGTTATAAAACGATTGAAAAAATCGTCGGAGTCACGTTGAAACATACATAAACAATCTTGGGAAATTGTAACACGTACTCGTTTGTTCTCGACTGAAAGCAGTCTAGGCACCCACCTGGTTGACACCTTAGAAAATCCAAGAACATCGGTGATGATGTTCTGTGCCCGCTCATAAGAAATACCCATTGCTTCCGCTATCTCCACAATCTTCAATCGCCTATCCTTCATTATCGCATCTCATATATTATTGACATTTTCGTCCGTAGTAGCCGTCAACGGCCGCCCACTCCTAGGCTCGTCTTGAACAGTCTCCCGGCCACGTTTGAAACCAGCTACCCATCTTTTTATGGTAGCATACGATGGAGCAGATTGCCCTTATGTTTGATTCATATCTTCAAATATTTGTTTTGGTGTTAACCCCTTCTTTTGCAAACATTTTATGACAGACCGGTGCTCAATTTTATCCATTACTTGAAAAATCAGTGACCTTATGTCACAGCATAAAATGCAAAATTGTGACAGGAAAAAAACAAAAGATAGTGCATAATGGCGACTAATTATGGCACTTTGACCTGCCAGTATTTATTTGTTTTTTTTTTATTATATTCAACCTTAGGCTCAGAACTTTTCAATGCACCCTCGTATGTCATGAACGCCAATTCGTACAAGACCCGGTGTCGCCACTTTTAAACATGTGTGCGTCTTACGCTTACGCTCTATTAACTACTACAAAAACAACCTCCTCATAATTGGTCACAGCTTACGAACTAAAAACGCCGTAACATAGTTATGATAGTAGCAGAAAATTAAGCTTTATACTAAGTTCTCAAGGTTGAAAAATGCTGAAAGATCGTTTTTTTTCCATCGTAGTTCAGTCACTGAACGTAAGGTAGCGCTTACTCGTCACTTAGCTGCCATCTATGCGACGAGTAATTAATTAATTCCTCAGAGCTAGATGGCGCTAAGATAGTAGTCCCTATGTTCAGCAGGTTAAGGACTACTCACACACAGCGACATCTAGTTATATTTTTTTCAAGAGGTGTGCGTTTCTCTCCTGTCGTCCACTTAGGGATGCCACAAGGAATGTTTCAAAATATATCGATAAACAATTCAAACTTGTTTGCAACGTTAATATAGGTACTATTCAATTTACAGGCAATAAGTACTATTTTTATTATTTTACTACTAGGTAAATACAATAACATCATTTAAACTTAATATATTATTGTTAGAATAGAATAATATTTTATTAGCAAGAATACGGTTTGCGTAAAATTGATACATAAGATTTTAAATTGGGAACGATACCTATATTAGAACGTAACAAAAAAAATGCCGAATTTCAATCGACGAACCACGCCCCCATAACATATCTCCCTTGTTTCTGTGATCTGTGGCCGACACACAGGGCATAGCAGTTTTTTTTTTTTTTTGATATTTTGAGTGAGGCTTGTTTTTTTCGTGTGGGAGTACCTACCTTGGGCATGGTCCGTCCGGGTTGGTACTACCAACTTATCCATTAACCTACCGCCAAACAACAGTGTTCGCATTGTTGTGTTCCGGTTAGGGGATAAGACAGCCGGTGAAATGACTAGCATAGAGGCATTCCATCTTAGTCCTCAGGTTGGCAGTGCATTTGCAGTCTTAGGGCCGTATTAATAAACTCATCTTGGCTGAGATGCGCTTCACAAGATAAGTACGTCAAAGTAAACGTCAAGTCATAGAAAACTGTCATTGTTGACGAATCTTGAGACTGACATTGAAGTCGAGATCAATTTATTAATACGGCCCTTAGGATTGCGGTCTTGTGAATGCGAATGTCTATGGGTCACAGTTTCCACTTACCATCAGGTGGCCTGTGCGCTTGTTTGCCTTCCCTATGCCATAAAAAAAAGGATTTTTTCGCCCGGTTCTTGACCATGGCTATGTGTTGATTTAGGATATATACCCGATCCAAAGTACCTCCAAATCCATCCAGCCAAGGGCGTTGCTAGGATATTGGTAAGAGGGGGCAGGCGTACACAAACCAAGAATATATCTAAGGTCTTAGGCTACCTGCATAATATTACTTTACGGTTTATGAGCATGCCCCCTGCCCGTTCCTCGCTACGCTCTTGCATTCAGCCGTTCCAGCGTGAAGGAGTAACAATAACGAACATATTGCCACCAATTCTAACATAATAAATGACACCTTTAACATGGCAATTATTTCGGAAAGTTTTTATTTTTTTATTTTTTTAGTTCATAGGAAAGCAAACGAGCACACAGGCCACCTGATGGTAAGTGGAAACTGTGACCCATAGACATTCGCATTCACAACACTGCAAATGCATTGTCAACCCTGAGGAGTAAGATGGAATGCCTCTATGCTAGTCTTTTCACCGGCTGTATTATCCTCAAACCAGAGCACAACAATGCAAACACTGCTGCTTGGCGGTAGGTTAATGGATAAGATGGTGGTACCAACCCGGACGGACCCTGCACAAGGTCCTCCCAAGTAATCGCTTACTCTGTCTCATTTTTCAATATTCTAAACATAAAAAGTTATCCTTACGTTTTTTATAAACATGGTCATATTACAAAATGAACGTTGATCATTGATCTTGCATCGATCGAGGTGAATGAACTCTCCAATATAAATTATCAATGCACAGACGATCTTGATTTCATTTTAATATACGCTGCAACAGTTGGCTTGTTTACTGATAGTTAAAATAGCTGCCCTAATTACATAGTATTTTCTAATGTAATATAGTAAACATCTTTAGATTTATCAGAAGCTTGAAATATACTCTAGGATAGGTGAACTTTATACATAAATTACAATGCATGCATGCTTATTGAGACCAGCACCTCTACTCTAGGCTATACTAGACCAATTTCATTGTATTTAATATAATATTCTTATTTCTTACCTTGATTCCACGCAGACGTGATGTTCTCATGATAGAAGTACTCGTTCTCCTCTTCATCAGACCACAGCACCCCTTCGATGCTCGACGTGAATGCTCCCTCTGGACCTTCCACTAGAGACCTTCTAGACAACTGGTCATAGCTTGGCGGCCTAGACAAAGAATATGTCGAAATATCCACCAACGAGGACCTAAAGTTCTTAACACTCCGACTATCTATGGGCCTATAATATCGCATAGATCGAGGGTCCTCGGATCTCACCGAGCGAAGCGAGCGACAGTCATCATTTTGGTCGTCGTTCGTATTAGTAATATCACCTAAGGATACTTTGAAGTTGTTACAAGATATATCTCCTAAAGGAACCTCGCATGACCGTCGTTTCATACTAGTCTTTTGCGATGGAGTTTCCCCTGTCGCTTGCATGTGGCGGGACACGCCTGCACTCTGCATGAACTCATTGGAACTGTAAATATTCATTTTAACTTAGAGCTAATGCTATAGGAACTTTAGAATTTGACTAAATGCGTGGAATTATCGAGTCGCGAGTCTGCCGGCGTATCTGAAACAAAGAAAATGTGACGTTAGTTTGTTATAAATTTACTGATTAATAAGTACTACTTGGAAAGAGACCTATAAATACTTTACAAGTAAATAAAACTGTTTATTTACTACACTGCCATCTAGCGTCCGTTTGTGAAACTATCATAAACATTGGGAAGCTACGTAGGGTAACTCGTCCGCTGTATGAACTACGCGCAGCGCCAGACAAGTAGCGTTCCTCATTCGTTTGTAAGCCGCAAGGTAGATGGCTCTGTATTCAAAATGAGTAAAAATAAAATTCTAAACTAAACAATTCTCATCGTTTGATTTTGTTATCAAGCCACCGTGAAAGTTATCTTAGTTTAATTAATAGGCTCTAAATCTAAATTAAATAAGTAAAAAATTTTGTTTTCAATTAGCGAGTCCGCAAGCTTTCAAATAATGTGCCCAAAGACTAAAGTGTCAAATAAACACAGACGCATTAAATAATTAACCCTCTGAACTTTCTACGACATGTTCGAGAGAACAGCTACTGTTCTAGTCACCACTAAATATTAATGTTCCTTATTCCCGGCATTCATTCCCTAAAGGGTAGTAAACGACACGCTACATATAAATTTGGCTCCTTAACTTAACTATTTACTTATCTGCGTGACAGATTTAGCAGCCTGGGGTAAAGCTAGGGTACTCCGAAGGATGAAGTGGAGCAATGGGAGTGAACTGGCTAAGTGGCATTAAAAGGCATTCCCAAGACGTCCCTATGGATGCAGTCCGATGACTTAAAATATGTTTCTAATTTTAGGCAAGTATGTATACAACTTTATTTTAAAAACCTGATCATGGTTATAATTATCGTCATTATTAACCAAAACGATACAAGCATAATGTCGAAGATTAGAGAATAAATTATAACGATTTAAAATTGAGTTTATTGTTAAGTTGGCAGTGTTTACTCGATTTGATAAGTGAATGCCTGCAAAATCAATAAAAGGTGTTTCTAATTTTACGCACGAATTCGTGTCAGAGTTAAACAAAGTCAACCTGGGCAAATGCGTATTTTAGATTTAAATGGAAAACAAAGCTTTAAGATTATTTTAGCGCCCTTTAATATTAGCTTTGGCACCTATATTACTATAGAAAATGCTACCCCTTAGACGAATTTCCCCGATTGAAATGAATCTTGATTAGTTTTTTTTATTTTGATTATAATTTATAATTATATTACATTAACAATTAAAACTTATTTAAATTAAAATAAAACTAAGGTACTGAAATATTACCACTATAAAAAGAACACCCCCTTTAGCTGGTCCCCTCGCGGCATGGTCCCTATGACACTGGCTGCATTACCTCTCTGGATAGCTAGCCCAATTCTTTGGGAGAGTTAAGCACCAGCTCTAGGATCTAGATCTTTATTGTTAGAATTTCATGACACTGTTAAAAACCATCCTTAAGTAAATCACCTACATGCCTTCATTCAATCACTCATCGCTCATTGAATACAAAACGGACACATTCCAAAATAATTTTCTCTTGCATTGAAAACCTTATACAGACAGCTTCTAATTTCAAAATTCAACACTGACTGATTTTGGAATGTGTCCGTTTTGTATTCAATGAACGTTATATGAAACCTAGGACAAACCACCCATACCAAACCAAGTAAAAAAAACGCTCATTCAATCATCAACAAAATTTGCCCCATTATCTATTAGATTTATGACACCGCCAGAGGTCAAATGGTAACAAAGCGCCATTGTTCAAGGAAGTGAATCGATACCGCACAATGCTCACGTGGTGGGTTACATTATCAAAGCTGAATGGCTAATTAATCAGCACGTCCTCTGCAGGACAAAAGGTCTGGACTCCATGTCGGTTCGAGTATGATCGGTATACTTGGCACAGTGAACTGTAGGCGTTTTATTGGCAGGTTCATAGTTTCTGTTGGTATATCGTCAGGATGTTGTGTTTGTTGGCATTCTTGATTAGAGGATAATACATACAACTGAAGTGGAGTTAGCCGGAAGACTTGGCTAGGCGAAACGATGGTAGGTGGTCGAAGGCGGTATAAGAGTAGTGGGCGAGATTAGATCACTGATATCCGGAATGAGCGTAACCATGGTAATAACAAAGCAATAATAAATATTATAGAACTATTATTACCATGGCAATGCTCATTATAGTATGGTTTTCCCGCTTCAGTTACGCTATTCGTGGTATTCTGGTGCCGTTAACGATATCAATTTTGGCCGTTTGTAGTACGCGTGTAAAAAAATCATTTATTGTGTTGTTTTTAAATTATTGTACAATTATCAAAACTAAGCAATGTAATGAATCATATAACTTTAAAATCTAATTAATCAATTATATCAAAATGTCTGTATATATTAGTTATTATAAATGTGACATGTACATTTTTATTCTTATAGATCGGTAGCAGACTATCAGCTCGTTGGTCTGACGACAATCGGCAGACAGTTGGGAAAAGATGGATGGTGTTAACACGATATCGGGCAAAGCGGCGTAAAATGAAGAAGTATTTAACCTGCAGTGGGTGGATGTGGGCTGGAATGAGATGAGAGACTGTTGGTAAATTTAAAATACTCATGCGCCTTGTTTGGTATTAAGGCAGTAAGGAGGTTCTGTTTGGCGATCCACAGTGTCCTATGTCCACTCAGAGATAGGCATTATTCGATTAATAAAATATTCGTAATATTTTTATTCGCGAATAATTTATTCGTCGAATAATTTATTTTCGAATGATCTATTCGGCGAATAATTTATTTGCGAATGATTTATTCGCGAATAAATCCTCCATAAAAGAATCATAAGACTACTTTTTCGTTATTTTATTCAAATAACTAAGACTATTAAGAAATAAAGTGACTCGTTTATAAGTAGGCACTGCATATTTCAACACCTTAAAGTTTGACAATAAGGTTAAGGGATAAACCCAGGTAGTAAAATAAACAAAGGAATTCTTGGCAATTCATTCATCCGAAAATAAATTATTCGCAAATAAATTATTCGACACATAATTTATTCGAATAAGAATAATCATTCGAGAACTTCATTCGTTAGTCGCGAATAATTTGGTTATTCTTATTCGTTATTCGTCGTTCGAATAAATTTTGCCCATCTCCGTCCACTATGGTTTTGATGACTGCTCATCAAACGCAAACGCTCCCGGTGAAGACACCCCTTTATCCAAATGACGCGCTCAAAATTCTTTCAACAGACACATTAGTCTTAACGCAAAGGAAAATTGCGTCGTTAAATCCTTTTTTACTCTAAATTAAGAGCATTACGATCTAAAATTCACATGAAGAGCTTTTAGCATTAAGTTCACATCGTCGGATTTGGAAATAAAAAAATGTACCTGTTTATTTGACACGAGCTTTAGTGACAGAACACGGAGCTTTGCATTTCATAAATGTTTGTTGACACAAGCTTTTGGGGTGTTGTTTTTTACACGTGTAAGGTAAAGAGTTTGTGTGTTATTTTAAAATGAAACGACACTTTTATGTAAAGAACCCGGCCAAGTGCGAGTTAAACTCGCGTAGAGAGGGTTCCGTACGAACGTAATTAAAAAAAAATATTTTTTATAGGTTTTCGGGTAAATTTACGAGCAATGAACAAAAATTTTTTTTTTCAAACGGCCAATTCATATTTCCTGAACTATAATTTCAACGGTTGTTTTATCCCCATTCCGGAACACAACTTAACACTGTAAGTTAAATCAAATGGTTTGAAAACAATGAAACGTGTTGAAATAACTCATTTTTAACCTTAGTCATTTTAACGAATAGTCCAAAAATCGTAAATCGATAGTTAAGTAGAGATCGAAATTATGTCGGTGTTTTGTAATCTGTTAATTACAAATTTACAAAACGATCGCGTCAAAAGCCATATTGTTTCTGTGTTGAATTGAGCGCCTGAAGTGGTTTACACCTTTTTTAGGGTTCGTACCCAATGGGTAAAAAAGGGACCCTATTACTAAGACTCTGTCTGTCCATCTGTCTGTCACCAGGCTGTATCTCACGAACCGTGATAGCTATACATTTGAAATTTTCACAGAAAATGTAATTCTATTTCTGCTTTAAAAACAAATAATAAAAACAGAATACAATTAATATTTATAGGGGGCTCCCATACAACAAACGTGATTTTTTGCCGTTTTTTGCTGATATTGTAAAGGGTAAAGTCACCAGTGGTCGGCCAGAGACCTGTGGTCGGCCTCTGCCTATAATTTGTATGAGTGGGAAGAGTACGAAAGATATATTTCCCACTCGTCGTACCTACTCATATAAGGTCGACTACTGGTATCTGGCTGACCACTGGTGACTTTACCCTACATAATGGTACGGAATCCTTCGTGCGCGCATCCGACTCGGACCCGGAGCCGGTTTTTTAAATCGATAACTAGTACTCTATGGATCACCCTCTACCACCGTCTATCTAATATATAAAATTCTCGTGTCACAGTGATTATAACAAAATTCCTCCGAAACGGCTTGACTGATTGTTATGAAATTTGGTGTGTATTTATTCAGTAGCTCTGAGAATAGGTCGTAAAGTACCTATATGTCATAAGGATTGTATGGAAAACAAAAACACCCGGGCAGCGCCGGGCGCGGACAGCTACTTCACTACAAATTCACCAGGGCTGAGATTCTACGCGGTAAAAACTATTTTTCGTCTTTGACCTGTCATCGTATGGTCACCGTTTTGATAGCTCTTACTTACTTGACAGTAACGGTGACCGAGTTTAAAACAATTCCATACCAGGTCAAATACGATATCGTTTTTATCTCCCAGAACAGAGGCCCAGATTTCCCACCAAAGGAAGTATCCATTTTCTGCGCTATCGCACTGTTACGATATTCCTAAAGCGGGCTACAGACCATCAGTTTTAACTGCACAGTTTCAACTGCACAGTTGAAATGTTCAGTTGAAACGTATGTGTGTAGGAAAAACTGTGAACTGTGCAGTTAAACTGACGATCTAATCGAAATTTCGTTAGATAAAACTGTACAGTTGAAACTGTGCAGTTAAAACTGACGGTATGTAGCAAAAATGGTGCTGTTGTCAGTTGGCCATCTACCCGCTGCAGTGAGCACGTTTTCTGTTACGTTCTCCCTGTTGCTAAAAATCGAAGAGTTGCTGTTAATCTTTCATGTGGTGATATAGCACTTTTCATAACTGTATCTTGTTTCATTATTATAGGTGTGACTAAATCCAGCAAATGCAAATAAGTTTTTTCATCTATTCTTAAATAGTTACTATAGGCTTTTGGTGTAATTCTGAGCTCTTCTAGTAAATTATTATGCGTATATTGTTTTCTTTGTAATAACCAATGTTTACACCATATTCTTTTCCTTCTTTGTCTTCTTTTTTCCAAAATGCACAATAATCCATTGATGAAGCCATTGTGATTCCAAACGTCTTACAAGCGAGAAGTATTATTAACAACTAAAAAAACTTAGCGTGTGTAGACACTAGGGGTGTCAGTTTTAACTGAACAGTTCGAATGTGCAGTTAAAACTGTGCAGTTATAACTGATGGTCTGTAGCCCGCTTAAGGATTCAATTTAAATTATTTACACAGTCTACAACCGATGGGAGTTGAATAAATTATATAGTCAACAATTTCCTCCGATGCCAAATAGATATAAATATTTGAGTTTCCCCACAAGTTGTCAGATTGACATATGTGTCACTTTGGGGTGTGAAAGTTTTCGAAGCCATAAATAAAAGCTTCACGAATCACTTACGGCTAAAGCTCCGTTTTTTGCCGAAGTTTCGTCAACTTGGTATAGCGTGTTGGAGAGTTGGAATTTATCTGTATCGAAGTATTTACTCGTAAGTAATAATGAAGATTGACATACATTGAGTTATTGGTGGTTTCTACTTTAAAAAGAGATAATGTTTAACCTGTACAGAATCTGTCAAGGCACCTAAAAAAATGTGAAGTATGCTTAGAACATTTTCGTTGTGATTGTCATTTTCATTGTCATGTTCATTTTGATGTTCAGATTGAAGATAATTTTGATAAAAATTTGCCCTGATATTTCTACTGTTACAACAGCCTTTGTCACGAGACAAAGTCAATGTTTGTAAATGTTTATTTATTACGCGATTGAGTCCCGGTTTATATTTTTTGTATGTGTGAAAATATTGTTGGTTTAAAACAGTGTGATTATGACAAGGTACTAAAGCGCTTAACATTTTTGCTGGATTACTGTATGCATGTATGGTTCTGTTTTAAGAAACCCGGATCTTCATGTGGTTAATGAGTTTATTAAAGGGGTTAAAGATAAAACTAAATTAAAGTGGGTTGAATTTACGTTACTTTTTTTATAAATGGGTATTTAAAAGAACAACATCGCGCATGTCGTTGTTCTGTTTCTCATACAAATTGCCTTGAACCAAAATGACTATCGTGACTATATTCTTCATGTGCGTATTTCTCGGTTTTTTGTTGTTTTTTGTCACTAATCAATGTTTTTATTTTTTATTTTTTTATTTTTCTCTCTGTCATAAATTATTATCATCATATTATTTTCAGTACGAGCACATGACGTAGTTAGTCTAATTGGCAGTGAGTTAGTGACGGCCTACGAAGCAAGCGCCTCGGGTTTGATTCCCACTAGGGCAAATATGTTTGAATGATTCTAGAGATTTTGTTTCTGAGGCTCTAGCCAAGATGCATTACGCTAAGTAAATGCTTAAGATTTTTCTAGTTTTAAGTCAAGTTCGTTAATCGAAAAAAAAGTAAAAGTCAATGAGTAATTTATTTTTGAATTTTATAATATCGTCTATTCATGCCATTGTTTGCCGCTTAAAATACCTGTGGTGAATACGTACGTATCTAGGCATAAACATTTAAAATATGAATGAGGACAAAATAATTTTCAATTCCAAGATAAGGCACAAGAAATATTATTTGAATTTATGATAACTTCCAAGGAACTGTCCTTAAAACCGATTTAATTTCTTCAAAGATCGCTTATCGAGACCGGACCGGAAATTAAAATGAGAATAGTCCTTACCAGTATCGCGGGCTGTGATCTTATATCGACAAAAAAATAATACGCGAATGGTTCAACGTAAACGGGTTCCGTACAAGGAGTATTGTAATTGCAACTATCTGGTTATTGCAACTGACTTTTTTAAATAACTACCTCTAGGATCACTGTTTTAAGTAACGACAGAAACAGAACAATGAAAGGCGTAATATTTTATTTAAAAGATGAACAATATACAGGGTGTCGGGTTTCTTGTGGTCCAAATGAAAAAAATAATTAGGTCATCTTGAGGGCTACCAAAAACACCCCCATGTATGTTCAGCGATTTTTATTACTTTCAGAGATATTTATCATTTTAATTGGATTTTTTGTAATTTTTCCTTGTGTCAATCGTACAAAAAACCCTTAAGCTCGTGTATTATTTCAATGTTTTTTCAGTTTTTTCTTACATTGTTAGAATCATTATGAACTTAAAAAAAAACCGGAAAAATTACAAAAAATCCGATTAAAATGATTAATATCTCTGAAAGTAATAAAAATCGCTGAACGTACATGGTGGTGTTTTTGGTAGCCCTCAAGATGACCTTTTAATTTTTTTCATTGGACCACAAGAAACCTGACAACCTGTATATCACGCCTGTCGTTGTTCTGTTTCTCATACAATATGCGCTGGAATATTCTTCATGTGCGTATTTCTCTGTTTTTTGTTTTTTGTTAGCAATCAATGTTTTTATTCTTTCTATCATAAATTATTATCATCAAATTTTCGGTCCGTGCAAATGACCACGTAGGCAGCCAAATTGGCAGTGAGTTAGTGAAGGCCTACGAAGCAAGCGCCTCGGGTTCGAATCCCAGTAGGGTAAATATGTTTGATTTATTCGCGAGAATTTGTTTCTCAGACCCTAGCCATGATGCATTATTCTAACTAGAGTTTTTATACGTTTCGTTTTCAAACCAATCGTGCAATCGCGTCACTGGTAGATCAAGTGACTTTTCGTATCACGTCATCTACCAGTGACATAATTGGTTTAAAAACGAATGAATAGAAACGCTAGTGAGCGTAATGCATCTTGGGCCCCTAAGTCTTGGACGTTTTTCATGTATTTAAAAATGCATTTCTTTATTTATAAGTAAGTTTGTTGATGTTTTATATCCATAGTACGGTCGTCGGCCGTATAAGTAGCCTCACACTTTAGTGCTTTGTCACTTTGACGTCATTTTTGAATTGCTACACTAATCTGTAAGAGTGACAAGGTACAAAATGACGGTGAAGTACCATGAACTCCTAACTGAAATTTTGAAGAAAGTTACATTTTTATGTAGATATCTACACTTTAAATTTATTTGGCATCATTACTGAACACATTAATTAAAAAAGAAGAAATTAAAAGTGTACGAAAACAGTGACTTCAGTAATGATGCCAATTTAAATTTAAAGTGTATCTACATAAAAATGTAACTATCTACAAAATGTCAGTTAGGAGGTCATGGTACTTTACCGTCGAAAAGTGTAAAGCCTCTTAATATTTTTCTTATTTCTTAGTTTTTTCAATTTCATTCACGTATATTATGATTAGCTTCAATGGTTCTTTTGTATTTTTTTCTTGCGGAACCCTAAACACAGAAGGATCTCGAAGGAAATGAAATAGCCGCAAGCCATCTTCTTATTACGGACATGAACGAATCAATACAGTATGTTGGCTGATGTTCACAAACAACGATGGTAATTGGAGCGAATCCGCCACTGTAACGAGAGTGCCTTATTATTTGGGACACTTTTGTTGTTCATATTGTGTTTCCTACTTTATTACAGGAAAAAAAGGCTTTTTCGTTAGGAAAATTGGCCAATTGGTTGTTAGTATGCATGTTTTTGAAAATGAAATCAAGGACCATCAAACAGCGAATGTTTGCATTCTTAGGCCATTTGCTACTAAGTGATACATCAATATAGCGTACCATAATGACGGGGAAAATGAAAGGAAAGAGAAGACCTGAGGGGTTATTATGACATAACCAGACCTAGGAATATACGGGGCAAAATTAAATGACAGCTAGGGATTACCTATATCGATGAACTCAATTATCGATGCTTTTCCCATATACGATCGCTCCAAGTTTTCTATGTAATAAAAAAAAAAATGAAAATAAAACAAAATGTTTAAAAGGATTTTTGAACCTTCACTCATAATCATCATATTTTTTTCCTCATTCTGTATTGCAGAATTACTGTCCCATTTACTGTGTTAATATGTGTGATCGTTTAGATCAGAACTTGTTCCAAATTATCGCGCGTTAATTTTCTTGGTCTGGACTGACGGATCCATTTCGGGTGGCTAAAGGACTTTTCAATTTCTGTGGAAGTGGTAATGGCAAAACAATAAAAAAATACACACTTAAAAACAATGCTGGAGGCGATCACTAGTACCTTTATGGGAAAAGCATCGATAACTGAGTTTATCGATATAGGCATTCCCTAGCTGTCATTTAATTTTGCCCCGTATATTCTTAGGTCTGGACATAACTATGCAGTTTAGTTTACGCTGAGAGAAAAGGATAGAGCTATATAACTGCTATAGCTAGGTCCTTTACACTCGCCGTAAAATTAACTGCATAGCTATGTCATAATAACCCCCCTGGGCCTCTATTCCCGGCGGTTATAACGATATCGTTCTACCTGTTAAAGTATTGTTTTGACGTCAGCCGCCATTATTACTGTCAAGTAAATAAGAGCTATCAAAACGTTGACAATAGATTAACATGTCAAAAGCGATATGGTTTTACCGTGTTAAAGAGAACTTACTTCAACCCGATAATTTTTTGAAAACGTTTGTTTATCGGTTATTTTTTTTAATAGTTTGTAGATTTGTTTTCACTTAACACGTAATTTTCACTTAAATCCTAACTAAACTGTTGTGTGATGTTTGGGGGTAATTACGCAAAAGATACCATAGGGTGGAAGTGTATCCGTAAGGACCCCGCCAACAAGATAAGATAACTAAACTGTAACTAACAATTCCATCTAGTCTTTCGCTGACGTTGCAAGACACATTACCTCCCATTAAAACTACTCCCAGAATACTCGTATACCAATGACAGAGTTGCTTACACATAACATTTTTTTGCAGATTGCGTCTTCCCAAATCCTTTTCCTCATTACAGTGTCGATAGTCATCTGACTTTCGGAACCATTGCAAATTAAAGGATAGGGCATTCAGATGAGGGTCTTACCAGGAGTTTAGAACCTGTAAGGGTCGTATCCGAATTGGCTGGCCTTACGTTCAAACAGATGTTAAATGAAAAGAAGGCATAATAAATGTTGTCTGAGTCTCCTAACTTTGTCACAATGTTTTTCGTCACTGCCAGAATAAGTCCGGTTCCGTCCGAAGATGCACAAATTACACACATACGCTGCACACATGAGCCATGTGCATTAATTGCACGCGTCAAAGAGGAATGAAAGCATGCAATCACACATGCCACCTGATGGTGACCCATAGACATTTGTATTGTCCAGACTGCAATCCTAAGACTTCAAATGCGATGACAACCCTGTGGGCTAAGATGGAGTGCCTCTGTGTTAGTCATTTTACCAGGTACCGTAACAAATCAATGTAATGCTGCTTGGAGGTACTTTAAAAGTTGAGATAGTGACAGCAATTTGGGCGGACTCTGCAAGGTCCTACAATCTAGGCGTGTCATTTTGTGCGTGAGGCGCTTTTGGGAGTATCTACATACATTTGATCATCATCATCATCATCATGTCAGCCGAAAGACGTCTACTGCTGGACATAGGCCTCCCCCAAGGCTCTCCACTCAGACCGGTCTTGTGTTTTTCGCATCCACCGCGTTCCCGCGATCTTCACAAGGTCGTCACTACATCTTGGAGGCGTACCTACAGCTCGTCTCCCGGTCCGCGGACGCCACTCAAGAACCATCTGACTCCATCGGCCATCAGTCTTGCGAGCGATGTGCCCCGCCCACTGCTACTTAAGTTTAGCTATTCTTCAGGCTATATTTGATACGAAATGGTTTTATACCCACGTGCTGGACATGGATTCCGCTAAGTTTCAAACTCGATACCTCCACTTTCGAGAATAATACCGAACATTTAATGAACGCTCTCATAAACTGGCTTAATAATCAAGCACCGAAAGTTGCAAAGTGCAGTGATCCTGTTGCAAAGTTGCTGTAATTTTAGTGACATTAAGCCGCTGGTGGAATTTTGGAATAGGAAGTTCGGTAGTTCGTAGTTTTGAAGTGGCGGAGGTTAAATTTGGAGTCGGGTTACGGTTTCCGTACAAAACCTGGCTCGATATGGATTATTTAGTGCTGAATGTCTTACACAGCTCAAGTTAAAGGTCCCCTTGTTTACGCATAATCATAAATTGACCGAATGTATGATTTCGCATAAATATTATTACGCATAACCTTTGACTTTTTTGAAAAGTTATAAAATAAACTTAACCTACCAGGATTACACAAGACATA
Organism: Acleris emargana; assembly: GCA_927399475.2. Lineage (NCBI taxonomy): Eukaryota > Metazoa > Arthropoda > Insecta > Lepidoptera > Tortricidae > Acleris > Acleris emargana. Next base: position 3,792,033 of record OV656847.1, read on the forward strand.
ATAAAAATATATATTCCATTTAAGGTGGAGAAAAATTATGTGAAAACAAAATTCGGCGTAACTATACATTCGGCGTAAAATGTTTCGGCGAAATAGAGGCAACATGTTTTTAAGTATTCAGGGTATCCCAAATCATGACGTTAATATTCATAATAAAAAAACTGTTTACTCTTATTTTTAACTTCCTAAAAGTGAGCACGCTAACTGGCGCTACACCTTTGTCCTCCTTCGCTAAAAATAGCTTTAAGTTGTAATTGTAAAGGTCAATTTCTAAGCCTGAATTACACATACCTAGCAATGCACGAGTATTGAATTCCAATATAATTTCAAAACATTAACGCCTTAAAAAAAACATGCTTTGTCAAGTTTTTTTTATTTTTTTTCGTTTACTTAAAGTTTAAGTAAATGCAGTTGAAATGCGCTCTTTGCGTAGTAAGTGTGAAATCAGAAAGAAATGTGGAATAAACGAAAAAAAATGTAGTGACTAAGATTGAAAAGGGCATGCTTCGATGGTTCGGTCATTTGGAAAGGATGGATAAAAGAAGATTGACGAAAGAGATATACAGATCGAAAGTGAGTGGAAGGGTCGGAAGGTTCCACCCTAGGCGTACTTTTTCGAATAAAATCGGAGAAATACTGGAAAATGGCCGATTCTTAAGAACCCGAAACCGACGTGCGTGCATGACCCGATGTATGAATGTTGAAGAAGCAAAAGAAATTTGTCAAGATCGTAGCAAGTGGAAAGAAGTGGTCTCTGCCTACCCCTCTGGGAAACAGGCGTGATTTAATGTATGTATGTATGTATGTATGTAAGTTTAAATAAATAAACTACACTCAAAGGCAAAGAAAATGGAGCACTTTGTACGTAAATATGTACGTTCTTGATTGCTTTTCAGTATAAATGTCGCCTTCAGCTTTAGGATTACACTTCAATAATTCAAACAAGAGATTCTTAGAGATAAGAAACGAATTCGATCATCTTAGTGATATTGGATATTGACTTGGTAATTAAACTCTATTTCTAAGGAAACTGGAGCGTGTCGTAAAGACGGAAAAATAAACAAAGTTGGCTACATGGAAAATGTACAAAGAAATTACAATGAAAATAGAAAATGGCTGCATAGATTTTAATAGAAGAGGTTAAGCTTTAGTCAGGCTAGTTTATAATTTTATTTATAATTGAAGCGATGAAATCCGGTTATAATTGTTCAACTTATACAGTGTGTGACATCCATAAGAACATATATTTTACGTAAAGATAGCTTTAAGTATTGTTAGCCGTTTAAAGAAGGAGTTAAGTTATTAGCTAAATTACATTTAGTGTAATTCATTTTTAAAGGGTACAACGAGCAGCAATGTATAACATTAAGTCTAAGTTAATTGCAAGTTAATTGAGGGATAATTTGAGCTATGTCTGATACATTGCGTGGCAAATTAGTTAGTATGAAAAAAAAAAGTACAACTTATGTTAACAAAACACTTGTTTTTATGATAATTAGGATGCATATTAACTGTTGTCAAAATATATGTTCGTATGGATGTCACACACTGTATAATCTAAAGTCCTTTAAATTAAATGCTAAAGCCATTTCACGATTAGTTTAGCCTAATTCGTAATAACGCTGCCGACGAAGCTAGCGGTCCTGGGTACCAAAATATTTGTGTGATGAGCACGATTATTGTGTTCCTGAGTCTTGGATGTATATAAGTTATGTTTATCGTTGTCTCGTACGCTAAGTACAAGCCTGGAGTAGTTTCATCATCATGTCAGCCGAAAGACGTCCACTGCTGGACATAGGCCTTCCCCAAGGCTCTCCACTCAGACCGGTCTTGTGCTTTTTGCATCCACCGCGTTCCCACGATACTTACAAGGTCGTCACTCCATCTTGTTGAAGGCCTACCTACAGCTCGTCTCCCGGTACGCGGACTCCACTCAAGAAACTTCTGGCCCCATCGGCCATCAGTCCTGCGAGCGATGTGCTCCGCCCACTGCCAGTTGGAGTAGTTTGGGACTAGCTTAATTTGTGTGAGATAGATCTCATAAATTTATTTATTTTAAACGCATTTCAACGTTCTTGCGTAACTCATTAGCGCGTCGGAGAAATCGCAAAAGCATTGCGGCCCTTTGAAAAAAAAGGAGGCTCGTTTCTTGTGGGTCTCTTAACAATTAGTGCGAGCAGTGTAGCAGTATTCTTCCGCTACGTAGCTTAAAACGAACAGATAATAATCATGGTTATTATCACCTAGAAAAGAAGCCCAATGCCAATGACCCCATGTTAGGTTTTACTGTTCGTAGCAGTTTTTGTAGAAATGCTACTACGCACAGATATTGTTACACAATTTAAGTTATTGAATAAATCATTTTTTTTTTTTTTTTTTTTAATGTTAGTGAATAAGTCATAATTTAATAGCATGGATATAAATGTAAAAAAAATGCCTTAAGCAACACAACAAAAATTACGTCACAGGAAAACAGCCATTGTATTTTAAAATTAAAATAACATTATTATCTTTAAAAAAAAAGCTACTACAAGTTGCAGCGTGCACTAATCGCACTGCAGGTGAGAGGATCCTCAAGAAACTAGCCTACTTTTTTCTCAAAGGAAGGCAGTGCTCTTGCAATTTACAAATCTTCTCCATTTCAAGATGACCTCAGCGCGCAGCCTGATAAACGATTTCCATGTACGAAATAGTTTAGTACGACGTAACATGGTGAAAATACAAGGATATCAAATTCTAATTTATATACTGCTGTAATAACTTAAATTTAAAAAGGCTCCAAAGTACTCCTTTTACCCAAAACAGGGCATCGCTCGCGAGGTATTGTACTCAACACAATGGGGTGACATAATTATCTACTGGGCGCGGGCGGCAAACAATACTGGCTTGAATCTCGTTATAAATTCGCTGCATTTTAGGATTATGTACTTTAAAGCGGTTTAACTTTGTACTAGCTAGTTTGTCATTTTAATAACTGTTTAGTAAAGCTCGCAGCTTTTGTTTAATAGGTGAATGTGTTGAATAGGTAGTCGCCATTTATCGAATTTCCCCTACTACAGGTGTTTACATGTGTGTGTGTGCATCTACACCGTGTTTTTTTTGATTTACGATAACTTCGGCATATTACTAGGTATATCCATAGAAACTAAGTGGTAGATTAGATTTTTAAATAATGAAAAAAAAATTTTTTTTTTCTGTTTAGTACAAAGTAATTCAATGTTGTATCTTTGGTCATCCTAAAAGGGCCTTTAGAGTTAACTCATAGTCAGTGTCAAATACGTCAAATGTAGGCGTGACAAAATACAAAATACAAAATACAAAATATTTATTCAGTAAATTGGCCACATGAGGGCTCTTTTACACGTCGGTAACATGGAGTGAATCTACTAGCGCTTCGGACAAGACCATCATTGCGGAGAAGAAGCGCCGCAAGAAACTCCAGCAGAAGGTCATTTTTTTTTCAATGTTTAAATACAATAATACTTAAAAGTATCTAAATTACATTACAAGGTAATAAAGTAATAAATAATTATTTTTAAAACTAACACAAATAAAATCATTACAAATGTAAAGACAATAAAATACAAATAAAATACCTTATGTCTAGGAGAACAACATGACGAGGTCTCTACGTCAGGAACGATGATTAAAATAATTAACTGAATAACAGGTCCTTGCAAGCGTGAACAGACCGGACCCCACAGACAGCACCCGTTCACGAGTATGACGCGTATCTCAGCCATCGCCTCCCTCAACCATGTGTTCGGGAAGGTGGCGACCCGATCAACGACGCCGCCGTAAGCAAAGACCTTAGAGTGAGCATGACATGCCCATGCTGCCGGACAAAATATATCAATAAAAAAGGGAACTGTCCGGCGAGAAACATCACAATGTGTTCTCATTTCTTAAGTGTCTTGTGCACAAGAACCAATAATAAAAAAAAAAATACTAACAAAAAAGGATACATTAGGTAAACTTAAATGTCTACATCATTGGCTTAAAGGCATTTAACAATAAGCGCTGCTCAGTGCTCACATATTAGATATATTTCTACTCAAAATGCTTAAAATTAACCACAATTTCAGTAATAGCTCATACTAGTTACTTAAAGCGTCTTTATCATCTACGAAGTCATTTATAGCATAATATGCCTTACCCAGCAAGCAGCGCTTAATGCGAGACTTAAATTTAGTGAATGGCATATTGACAATATCGGTAGGTATCTTATTGTAGAAGCGTATACAGTTCCCCACGAATGATGTGCTTACTTTACGAAGACGGTGACCTGGGACTACGAGTTTATCCTTATTTCGCGTGTTGAGCTTGTGAACGTCACGGTCACGGACATACACAGACAGTTAAGAGCCTTTTAGACCAGTTCAACGTGATTAAGTGATTAAATTTAAAAATTAAATATCTTTCAAACCTTTACAGTTATCATTTGCTGTCTTCGGGAAATTAACTTTATTTGACCTAAAGAACGTTCCCTTAAAGTTAACGTAAATCAAAAAAAAACACGGTGTATTCAAATTAGCCAAATAAGTGCTCTTCCAATTCGAGTTAAATTGTCAAACTGACGTCTTGTAACCTCAGACCCCATAATTTGCCGACCATTACTCTATTTCAAATCATTACTGTGTGTACTTAATAATTATTTTACCAGCCGCACAAAAGTATGACAAAGCGAGAAAGTTTAATGTATAGTTTCCTGGTATTCATAATGGCCTTCGGTCATTTTCAGTATACATAATATTATTGTCACGTGTGGTTGCCGGGTTAGAATAGTGCCACTTCAAGTCTTCCCGTGGATGTCGTTAAAGGCGACTAAGGGAATAAAAGCTTGTAGTACTGTTAGGCGATGGGCTTGCCACCTGTCAATTATACACTGATAAACATCTTAGCTCACTTGTGCAAAATGTGGTTACTGAATTATTAACAAGTTTTCAAAGTTGTAGGTAATTCTGTAGCTCTGCCTACCTTACTCTGGGATTACATGCGTGAAGGTATGTATGTATGTTGTTAAGGGTTTCAACATATCCAAAAGCAATGTTTACCCCCGCACTAATCGGATCCTATGTACATTTAATTCGTTTAAACTCACTGAGGAGTGAAAGCGATAAATAACTCTCAGCGTTGAATAAATCAACCCTTTCGGTATGTTAGGAATGGAGGCTGAATTGGAAACTTCTATAAATTAAAAGCAACGCACCAAATAATGAAGTAGAGGCGAAAAGTTACGGGTAACGCCCTGACTTATTGTCGAACATAAATTACAGTAAGTTTTGACAATAAATTCTGTTAGGTTGATCTGTGGGCATAGAGAATATTGAAGAGACTACCACAATGTTAGAATTAATATGACGACGCGCTGGTCAAGGTCGGATTTTCATTCCCACAGAAAAAATGTAAACAAAGGTGTTGCGTTGCCGTTAACGAAAAACATTTGCATTATTCAAAAATTGTATATTTTTCACATTCAAAAGAAATCGACTTTCTATAAAAAAATTATATATTGTAATCAAGATTGAAGAATTTAATTTGTTGATGGTAAACTTTGTTTTGATTTAAACTCTTCGTTGTATTAATTTAAAACGAGAAAACGGTTTTTGTATGCGTGTATAATTGCGCGTATGTAATTCGTGCTCCCTTATCGTAAACGCTTTCCAGTGATTCATTTGTGCGATTTTCAATTCAATTATTTCTCGAATTTATTTTTATATCACATTTTGAGCGAAATGATAACTCAATGTTATATTTCTTATTGGTCCAAACTTTGAGATCCCCTGAAATGTCACTTTGACTGTGACGTAACTTTGTTTTCATTTTTTCTGTGGGAATAAAAATCCGACCTTAGTTGTTAGTGACCCTGCCTACGAAGCTAGCGATCCTGCGTTCAAATCCCTGTAAGGGCGCGAATATTTGTTCCTAAGTCATGGGTGTTCTCTATGTATTTGTGTAAATATTTCTCTTTATACGTATTTATATCGTTGTCTAGTATCCATAGTACAAGCCTCGAGCCTAGTTTGGGACTAGGTTAATTGGTGTAACATTATTTCCTGTTATAATAATAATAACAAGTACTAGAGTACCAGAACCTCATGGAGGCTGAGAAGGACAAGCTTAGCAAGTACCTTTACTTGGCTCACGAGGTGACCACCACGTAGGATGTTGACTCGATTATCATTGTCTCGATAGTTGTTTCGGCGAACGGTCTCATAGCAAAGAGTCTCGACCAACCCTAAGAGACTCGTTAGTTGGCTGGATCAAGGGCCAGATAAAGAAGGCAGCACGCCTCGATACGGCATATATTATTCTGAGGAGGTTCCTTTCTCAGCAGGCCCCGTAGGCTAGGTTTTTTATATGGTTTAGTTTTTTGTATTTGTAGATATTCTTATTTTACTTTTTTATTTAGATGTTTATTGTGCCAGCATTGACTTTAAATACCTCATAAAAAAAGAGATAAGTATAAAGGTAGTTTAAAGAAAGTATGTAAGGCATATAACGCATAATGGCGATATAATGACGGCACTTCAATTAGACATTGAATTGAAAATAATAATTTTAAGTCCCTTATTATTTGACATACAGAATTTAAATAGATGCAAAGTATTGGCCGATGGGTCAGAAGGTTCTTGAGTGGCGTTCGCGGACCGGGACACGAGCTGTGGGTAGGCCTCCAACAAGATGGAGTGACGACCTTGTAAGGATCGCGGGAAAGCGGTGGATGCGAAAAGCACAAGACCGGTCTGAGTGGAGAGCCTTGGGGGAGGCCTATGTCCAGCAGTGGACGTCTTTCGGCTGACATGATGATGACGATGAAAGTATTTGACATATTACAGTCAATTTAAAGTGTCTCCATATCATACTGATTCATACTCATTTACTCTTAGCTTAAATCCAGTTAAGCTGTGCTCGCTCACACCCTTTTATTACCCGTTTATTGTAATATAATTTTATTGAATTGTGTACTTAAGAGTGTTAATAGTACATTGTTGCAGAGGATAGAAAGAACGAGATTTTTGGCATTTAGAGGGCCGAAACGTAGTTGAGGCCCTCTAGTGTACGAGTCCATAAATTGCACTTTCTACCGAGGCAGACATAGTGCTTTTCACAACTACTGAGAGAAAATAAAATAAAATTGTATGTATTATCGCCAATTTTACCAAAGATAACTTTTTTTAAAATCTGGACCCCTATTCTCGTGGCTTTCGAGATTAATAAACTAACATTCGAGATGAAGATGTCAACTCCATATAAAATTGTATTTGTTTCGCCTTATCTCCCATGTAATTTTATCTCTAGTGGTTCGAGATTAGGGGCCAAGTTTGAATTACATAAAAAAAAAAGCAGTGACATAGTTTTTAGTCTGTGTATCTTTTAGCAAAAATACACCTAATATTTTACGACACAAAATGGTGTGTTATGATTGGTCGATTCCAATTTTTCATTTAAAGGAGCTTTGACACAAAAATTGATTGATTGATTTTCATTGGTTATTAAAGTTGGACAACAATGTTCTCGACTAGCAAATGCCGACAAAAACATTCTTGGTCTGTCCTTATAAGTGACGTTTTGTGACCCCAAACAAGAGCATCTATGGCCATATTTCCGAGCAGTGTTGTGAAAAATATATTAATCTATCTTAATTAACTTTTTTCATTTGGTTTAAATTGAAAACTATTATCGGAAAATATTTATAAACAAAATAAATATATATAAATATAATTAATCTTTCAGAATAAGTTTTTTATTGGCTTGTTACTTAAACATTTAAACCTTCTTTGCATGGCGATGAAAATTTATATCATAGCATAATGTACCTTTTTTGTTTTTATTTTGTTGTTAATTTTTTATGCTGATTCTAAATGAAAAAGGGTTTGATTCTAAATGAAAAAGGGGGACTGGTCAATATAACTATCTTTTTAATGATTAAGAAATAAATGTCCCCTATTCAGTCCGTTACGTATTACTAAGGATGTAATGATGTAAAGTTTCGTTAAGACGCCTTAAAGACGGGTTTTTAGGTTGTATAATCACTAGTTAAAGACGTTTATAAGAACTTTAGTTTTTTTACTAATACATAAAATTCTCATATCACAGTGTTTGTAACAAAACTAGTAGGTCTGAGAGAAGGACTTACAACATATTTCATAAGGTTTGTATAAAAAAAAACACACCCGGGCGGCGCGGGGCGCGCACAGCTGGTTTGAACATAAAAACGGCTCATCCAGCATACGAACGTCAATGTAATTTCAACCTTGAGGTAAGGCAACAATTGAGAAAGGCATGTGAATGCCGGAGGACGAATTAAACTTAAGTAGCGAATTGCTTTATGTTTTTGTTTTATTTACTAAATTTTACCTCTGACTTTGATCGAGAAATATATTTTAGCAATCTGACATTTGAATATAGATAAGAAATCCACCTTGAAATGGGTTTTGAATGACTTGACTATTATGCGAGTTGTGACACTGCCAAACTCCAGGTATTAATAAAAAAAAACAAATATCTGAAAATTATCAACAAGCTTTTGCCCGCGACTTCGTCCGTGTAGATTTTAATTATCGTTATTCCCTCGGGATCTTTTAAAATTTACGGGATAAAAAGTAGCCTACGTGTTAATCCAGCGTATAAGCTATCTCCATTTCATTGGAATGCGTTCAACCGTTGTAGTGTGAAGGAGTAACAAGCTAACAAACACACACCAGTCCAACATGAACTTTCCCGGTTGAATCATAAACAGAGATCGGAAAAATTTGCGACATTGTTTGCAATTATGTGGACATGACTCCAAAATTAATCAAAATGTTATTCAGTTAATTATTTTTTTACTTGACATATAATTTGATTCCTAGTCAATAAATACAAAAGTTTGTTAAAGTATAGGTTTATTAAAAAAAATAGTCAGTATTTTTTCCAAATACTCCGCTGTCAGTCTATTTCTTTTTACATCGAAAACATACTTAAGTGCTGAGAAACTCCGCTCGCAATCCACTGATGTTAATGGGGCAAATTTCAGTAGTTTTATAGGAATATTATCATTCTAGCATAAATCAGAGTTTACTTTCTGTTGTAAATTCTGGGCGATAACCTCAAAATCGGGATTTCTGTTTATGTAATTCATCGTCGTCGTAACGTAATTTTATTTAAAGTTATTATAAGCACTTTATAAATAAAGCGAAGATGAAAGTGTGATTAGTATGAGTGAAATCATGAAAGCTTTAAAAAGTATGAAAGCGGGAAAGTCAGCAGGTTGTGATAGAGTGTCGATAGAAATGCTGAGGAGAGGAGATGGCCTGGTGGGTAGTCTGTTGTACCGTCTTTTCAATGCATGTTGGAATAGCGGCCGAGTCCCAGAAGATTGGGTCAAGGCCGTTATCGTCCCTCTGTATAAAGGAAAGGGGTCACAGCAAGACTGCAAAAACTACCGCGGTATCAGCCTCCTTAGTGTTGTCGGCAAAGTATATGCGAAGATTCTAATAGAAAGGGTATTGAATGTTACGAATGACAAAATCTGGGATGTACAAGCGGGATTTCGAAAGGGAATGGGATGTACGGATCAGGTCTTTTCACTACGGTCCATCACAGAAAAGTTCTTGGCTGTGAACCAAAAGGTTTTCTGTGCTTTTGTGGACCTGGAAAAGGCCTATGATAGGGTAGATAGAAAGGAGTTGTGGACGGTGCTGTCTATGTATGGAGTGAGCAGCAACCTGGTGCAGGCTTTGAGGTCCCTTTATGAGGGCTCCAGAGCCTGTGTCAGGATCAATGGGGCATACTCGGCCTGGTTTAATATCTCTAAAGGTGTTAGACAGGGCTGTGTTGCCTCACCATGGCTGTTCAATCTATTCATGGACAGTTGTATGTGGGATTTGAAAGAGTATGATAAGGGTTTGCGTATGCAAGAGTTGCTAATCAAATGCCTCTTATATGCCGATGATCAAGTTATACTTGCCTCATCGGTACTTGAGTTGCAGGAGATGGTGACAGTAATGAATGAGGGATTTAAGAAAAAGGGGATGAAAGTAAATGTTGCCAAGACCAAGGTCATGGTGATAGAGAAGGATGAGGAGATGACTGAGTGCGTGATAAATATAAATGGTGAATTAGTAGAACAAGTGAGCGAATTTGTGTACCTGGGAAGTATGTTTACAAGAGATGGTAAGTGTGAGAAGGATATCGAGAGGAGGGTGAATGCGGGGAATCAAATTAATGGGGCCCTGCACTCCTTTGTGAGCAGACAGGGCGTTTCACAAAAAGCCCGGCTGGCTGTTCACAATGGAGTGCTAGCCCCTACCCTGATGTATGGTAGTGAATGTTGGGTGTGGCAGGACAAGCATGTTAGTCGTGTAAATGCAGTTGAAATGCGTTCTTTGCGTAGTATGTGTGGTGTGAAACTGATTGATAGAGTTAGAAATGAAAAAATCATAAGATTGAAAAGGGCATGCTTCGATGGTTCGGTCATTTGGAAAGGATGGATGAAAGAAGATTGACGAAAGAGATATACAGATCGAAAGTGAGTGGAAGGGTCGGAAGGGGCCGCCCTAGGCGTACTTTTTCGAATCAAATCGGAGAAATACTGGGAAAGGGCCGAATCTTAAGTACCCGAAACCGACGTGCGTGCATGACTCGATGTATGAATGTTGAAGAAGCGAAAGAAATTTGTCAAGATCGTAGCAAGTGGAAAGAAGTGGTCTCTGCCTACCCCTCTGGGAAACAGGCGTGATTTAATGTATGTATGTATGTATAAATAAACTATTATCTCCAAAAATTCAAATTATATTTCAATGAATAATTAATTAACATTTTGATTAATTTTGGAGTCATGTCCACATAATTGCAAACAATGTCGCAAATTTTTCCGATCTCTGATCATAAAGCAAGGTATAATAATTTCAATAAGCAGCAAAGTTATACAGATACTAACCAACTAGTGAACGGGATAGATTTATAGCAGTCATAGAGCTGTATCCTTTTCTCTCTTTTGAAATTGTTAGCAACTTATTACACGGCCTTAGATATTGTTAAATAGAATAGGTATCTGACATAGAATTTATTAAGTTTCGAAATAAATAAAAACACAACACATTGAATTTGGTTTTTTTTTTTCAATTTTTAGTTTCCTCTCTCTAATTTAAAAGTATACGTGTCTGAGCGGATTTATCGCGGAAACGGAAATGGGAATATGTAAGGTTTCAGCCAATGACGAATTACTGCAATGCTGCATGTGGATACTGCACTCAAAGAGTGGAGCTCTAGGAAATTGTAGGTTTATATACGAAATACGATTTACATAGAAAATGTGATTTAAGAATGTAAATGGATTTCGCCAGAAATGTTACATTTTTACCTGACTTAGGAAGGAGTGTAATGTTATAGAACAATGAACCAAACATATGTATGGTTCTTTGTAAACGTTAGGTTGACTATTTTTTTCCCATCATATCTATTGGGTATGTAGGTATAAACAGGTAATCCGGTACTAATAATTTGCACTAAACATAACGTTTGCATATTCTATAGGCTTCATACTTTCGAATTATATGTAACTTGTCCATTAAACAAGCAATTGCTATTTCAAAAAAAGGTCTTTTTTTTTAAATTATGTATTTAAGAACTGGACAGCAATTTTACAGCTAACCTACTCGGCATATATTACTTACCATATTAAATTTAATATAAAATATATTTTATCGAATAAACAGCTGGGTGAAGGTCGTCTCCTATCCGAATCTTAGACCATAATGGGTATGATAAAATAAAAGTCATTGTACGATTTACATCGTACTGTATTTAGCTGACTTGCGACCTACTTTGTTACATCGACATTATATGCAGTTAGTTGACAATTCGCGCTGTTAGCGATCGGCCACAGTTGAGCATATTTACTTTAACTTGTGATTCTATAATAAACTTGAATATTTTCTATAAGTGTGGTTTACGTTCAACTCAACTCATTACCTACAATTACTAACTTCTTCAAAGCTTCGACCTTACATTCATTATTATCGGAAGCTTGTAACTTGTACAAATTGTTGGAAAGAGATATCCGCTTGTCATACAAGAAACAAGCGTTTGACAAACGGACCCAAGGACTGCAAGTGATACAGTACACCGAAATATTACAAGTCAGTCGCCCCCTCTGTGTTTGGTACGGTGCGTCAGTCTAACTCACACATGACTAGTTTTTTAAATTGCTTAATTACTTCATTTTGGCCCGTCTGGGTCGCTACCATTATGTTACCCATTAACCTACCGCCAAACAGCAGTGTTCGCATTGTTGTGTTCCAGTTTGGGGATAAGACAGTCGGTGAAATGACTAGCATAGAGGCATTGCATCTTAATCCTCAGGGTTGGCAGTGCATTTGCAGTCTTAGGATTGCGGTCTTGCAATTGCAAATGTCTATGGGTCACAGTTTCCAATTGCCATCAGGTGGCATGCTCTTTAACCTTCTCTTCTCTAAAAAAACCTAACAACATAAACTACTTATATTTAAATAAAGCTCTAAACGGTATAAAGTCAATAAAATGCATCCTACAGCAAACGGCTCAAAGTTACCGTTCAAATAAAAAAAAAACTTACCGGCGATTGGCGAATACACCCTTTTTATTTTTAGCAGTACACAAATAGCATGAAAGCAAAATTTAGAACACCGTAAAAGCCAATTGCCTTACGGGCTTTTTTCACTTGCACTATCCAATTTAGATTGTGTTATGTTCTGGCGCGCGGGTAGATTAAAAAATGAACGGGCATATTTATCTTTCATTTCGTCTTTTTACCGTTCTGCGCATAGATTTAATTGACTTATGTTATTATACAAAATAAATGAACGAAATAATAAAGTTAACGCAACGTTATAGTCGACTTTTATGATATTTCTAGCTTCTGTTAGTGACGCAGCCTCCATATAATTCGTTTATCGTTTATGGAAATTGTGCATTTTCTGTGTATTGAAAGTTGTGTGCAAATTCACTGAATCGCCACTTTGTTGGGCGTTTCTCATAATGGACTCATTCTAGCGTTCATTTACAAGTTCAATAATATACGTGCCTTTGATTACTTTTTAAATGGCAGTGTATAAATTAAATCTTTGATAGAGATACCATAGCTAGCATTATTTTCATAGCTTATCGCTCAGTGCATCTCGATCACTTTTATACAATTAGAAGAGAAATGTATGCTAGCACCTAAGTTTTACACACAGTTGATCACATGTGCTATATTCCTATCTATTTATGTTGAAAAAAAACAGCACCACATCCAAAACACCAAATGAAACGACGTAAAATACAACTTTAAATAAAACCTACTCATCCATATAAAGCTACGTACATCAAAGATCAACGAAAAGCAAAAAATAAACGTTCCGCAAAAACCTCGGAAATGCGTACACCCTCAAATATTGCGTTAATTTTGTCTCACCTCTAGGAATTAGGTTCACCACACCTTAATAAATGGGTAGGATTTTCCTCTAAGCGTCCGCCATGTTGGTTTTAAATGGACGAGACGATTACGATCGGTAATGGCCGACCTAAGATAATATGGGAGGAATAATGTCTCTATTTATATAGTGGAATGGCTTCATTGTCTAGCTGTGGTTTTGAAATCTGTAGAGGTTCGGGCCTAAAACGGATTAAAATTAAGACCTTTGATATATTTTGTGTACTTTTGTGTAATATTCATAGTCAAATTAATATAATGTTGTTAGCCATCTAATTTATACTTAGATTTCAATAATCAATATAATAAAATCATTATTTTCGCGTGCACTTTGTTGCATAATTTAAATTATCACATGCTTTAGGTTTACATCAGGTTAGTTATTTATTTATTTTCGAGTGGAATTGTCGGAGGGCGCCCTAGTCAAACTTTTTCGAATAATATCGGAGAAATACTGAAAAAGGAACGAATCTTAAGAACCCGAAACCGTCGTACCGAGTAGTAATATGATTGATCACTCAAATGAACTAGAAAATTAAATAAATGTCATATATCCACCACCACCACCATTTTATCCATTAACCTACCGCCAAGCAGCAGTGTTTGCATTGTTGTGTTCCGGTTTGGGGATAAGACAGCCGGTGAAATGACTAACATAGAGGCATTCCATCTTAGTCCTCAGGGTTGGCAGTGCATTTGCAGTCTTGTGAATGCGAATGTCTATGGGTCACAGTTTCCACTTATCATCAGGTAGCCTGTGTGCTCGTTTGCCTTCCTACACCATAAAAAAAAATCGTCTATTTTGCTGTTTAATTTAGCCATTTTGGCACAAAAAATGTGTAATGCAAAATAATATTGATTTGTTTTCTATGTAATATAAAATGCTGAACTGACTGTTGATATATCAACGCACAGCCCAAACCGCTGGGTCTAGAGATTACAAATTTGGTACGTAGGTTCCTTATGAGGTCTAGGGGTGCACAAGGAAAGGATTTTCCGAAAATCGACCCCCAGCGGGAGAAAGGGGGGGAATACCGGAAAACTAATTCTACGCGCACGAAGTCGCGGGCGTCCACTAGTCTTCTTATAATGGTAATGACGCATATATCAGTGACTCTGACGTTAAGATTACATTTACAACGGCGATTGCATTTCCTTTTTGAAGTGTAAACAAACCTATTTTTTAACTTGATAACGACTTGTATAAAAACATGTAATTGAGAAAAAAAAACACTTATACAAATTTAGTTTTAAATCTACCCATGTAGACTTGTTAACTTGTAACTTTCGAGAAAAAGGGCCCTGTATGTATGTATTTATGTTTTTTTTTATAGTCAGCTGTCACTTCGGCCGTCATGCGCAGCGACAGCGGTGTCAGAATTCTTATTGTTTATTGCCGGTCCAGTAGTAGGTACAGTAGGCCAAGTAGCCGCACTCTTTTGTACCATGTCGCTTGAACGCCTTTGATAGGTTAAAGTGACAAAGTATGATAGTGTGCAGCTACTTATGTTATGAGGCAGACCGTACCTATACATTGAGAAAAAAAAAAGGAAAGCAAATACATTTATTCACAGCAATAAACACAAATAAAGAACAGAGAAAGAAATAAACGATAAAATAACAAGATTATCTCTTATTGCAAAACGGTTTCAAGTCAGCTCTGAGGGGTTATTATGACAATAGTTATGCAATTCAGTTTACGCTGAGAAAAAAGACAGAGCTATATCACTCCCATAGCTCTGTCCTTTACACTCTTCGTGAAATGAACTGCATAGCTATCTGATAATAACCCCTCTGGTCTTCTGTTATAACCGCTTGTTGTTACCCGGAAGGTGACATAAACAATACATTTTTGTTCAGAACGACGGACATTATACAAATACGGATATAACACGAAACATTTTCTCCTCTTTAGTAATAACTACCTCAGTTTTATCAATCAACATTTATCGCCTATCTTGTGTAGAGTTTTTCTTTTTGTTCTCTTCTTATTTGCGGTTTCTGCATCTCTATTCTAGGTAGTAAAATTAAAATCACATTTGACCTGAGCCTCTAACACGGTAAAAATCATATTTGACCTGCGCCTCTAACACGGTAAAAATCATATTTGACCTGCGCCTCTAACACGGTAAAAATCATATTTGACCTGCGCCTCTAACACGGTAAAAATCACATTTGACCTGCGCCTCTAACACGGTAAAAATCATATTCATTTTTGACCTGTTATTGTATTGTCAACGTTTTGATAGCTCTTATTTACTGGGCAGTAATGGCGGCGGAGTTAAAAACAATACAGGTCAAATACGATTTGGATTTTACAGCCTAGAAAAGAGGCGTAAAAACGGTAACTAAGAAGAGAAAAAAATAACGGAAATGCTTGACCATTTATTGCTGTCTTTTTGTCTAATTTAGATCATTTTTAAGTGAGGGTCCCTCTGAAAATCAGCGCCCTAGTTTTCCTGTGGCACAATGCTGAGAGGGATCCGGTTCAACGTACCTAGTTAATGTCTTTCTATTCTATTCTATTCTAACACAGGCGATAAAAGTCTTTGACAAAAGGTTCTTATTAAACATCAAATTCCGAACAATATCCATTATTTGGCGACGACCCAAGCTTGTTGTAAGTGGTTAGGCACGACCAATAGATCACAAGTCCGAACATTAATCAGTGCACTAATTTATCCCTTGTCGTCGGTGTTAAATCCACAATTTAACTCAAACCGACGGTCTAACAGCTCTATTCCACTCGCGTTATACCTAATTGCTTTTGACATGCTATCATAGATAAAATAGCTATGCTAAAATACTATATAAGGTTGGAGGTAATAATGTGTTATAACAAAGTGGCATAGACGCCTATACTCCGTTTGTTTCGGTTGTTACATACATACACATACATACCTTCACGCCTTCATTCCCAGAGTGGGGTAGGCAGAGCTACAGAATTACCAACAACTCTAAAAACTTGTAGATAACTGTGTAACCACGATTTGCACAATTAGTGCAGTGTTCACCAACAATTAAACGGACGGTTAGCCGTTTGACGGTTGTCAAATGTATTGACTAACGGTTGATTAAGACTTAACCACCTGTTAAATTGGTTGGTGAACTCGGCCCTTAGGCTAAGATGTTTAACAGTGTATAATTAGTGACAGGTAGCAAGCCCATCGCTTAACAGTACTACAAGCCTTTATTCCCTTAGTCGCCTCTTACGACTTCCACGGGAAGACATGGAGTGGCACAATTCTAAGCCGGCAACCACACGGCACTAACTTGTGTCAAATCCACAGTATAGACATTCTATGCCAGAAGCTTCCAATGTCATACTAAATCGACTCAATATCGAGTACTTGGTGTTTAATAACGTAACGGGATCTAAAGGACATCCAGGGAAATCAACACAATTACGTTGCGGCCTTTACTAAATTTCATAATTAGGGGACTGTAGCTCAAAGTGCTGTGACACAAAAGTCAAAATTAACTATGACCATGCAAATTTTGATTTTAGCCTAACGAGAGTTTAAGGTTTCTGATGGTTTGACATTCTGAGGGATTATTTGACATTATTACAAGTCAAATGGGCGTCCCAATGAACAGTCGGACTGACACATCGAGAGAGATGCAACTATCAGTTGGAATGAGAAAGTTATATCCGTTCTAATACGATGAATTGCCATCTTCGCCAATAATGGCGGACTGTTAGTCGTAAAGTGTGATTCTCCGCATGGTAAGTAGATTCTAGAAGGATTCCTAAGATAAAAATCTCGGAAATACAAGCAAAGCTCACAGAAAAAGGAACAAGTTTAAAAAAAATACTATGCTGCATACCTGTTTATAAAAATACTTGTTACTGTTAAAAAGTATTTTTACTTGCGAGTAATACTTTTTACCACCGAAACTAGGATGGATTTATAAACAATACAGAATTAAGTTTGCAATTATGATCGTTTGTATCATAGTTTAAGGACATTTTGGGTGGAATAATTAATTGGTGATGTTATTCGACCCCTAGTAAGGGTTAATAAAGGGTTTAATTGCAATTTGATAAAACGTTGCTATGGCAACAATTAATTGGGGAGGAGTCAATTCGGATTCCTACTACAATTTTATCCTTCAAAGTATCGCTAAGCACCGTTGTTTCGATATGGATAATACCACCGGTGACCTGGCATAAGGGCGTTCTATTTTGGTCCTTCGAGTTTGTAACGCATTTGAAGTCTAAAGTTTTGATATTATGCGCTGGCCTAGTTGGTAGTGACCCTGCCCACGAAGCTAGCGGTCATGGGTTCCAATCCCGGTAAGGGCAGATATTTGTGTGATGAGATAAATATTTGTTCCTGAGTCTTGGGTGATTTCTACGTATTTAAGTATATATTTCTCTGTATAAGTATTTATATCGTTGTCTAGTACTCATATTACAAGCGTAGAGCTTAGTTTGTGATAAGGTCAATTGGTGTGACAATGTCTCCTGATATTTATTTATTTTGCGAATGTTTATCAGTCAGATCCCACTTACTATCAAGTGGTCTGTGTTCTAGATTGCCTTATATCCATGGACGATGTCACACAAATTGAAAAACTCCCAAACTAAGCTCTAGGTTTGTACTATTACTATGGGTATTAGATAAATATAAACTTAATTATATTAATAAATATATTGTTTTATAGACACTCATTTCATAGAACGTATCATTTCGCAGGATTTTCATTTAATAGAAAACTATTTACTGAGCTTGTGTTGATTTCAGTTTATCTTCTGATGGTTACAAGTCTAACCTAACCTGACCTACGTGAATCATATTTAAGATAACCTGAACTCAACACGGGTTCAGCAGGAAATTGTTTTCTACGAAATGAAAATTCTGCGAAGTGATACGTTTTATGAAATGAGTCTCTATAAAACAATATATTTATTAATATAATTAAGTTTATATTTATCTAATACCCATAGTAATAGTACAAACCTAGAGCTTAGTTTGGGAGTAGGTCAATTTGTGTGACATCGTCCATTGATATAAGGCAATTTAGAACACAGACCACTTGATAGTAAGTGGGATCTGACTGATAAACATTTGCAATATAAATAAAATAAATAAATATCAAGGGACAATGTCACACCAATTGACCTAGCAATTGGAGCAATAAAAACTAACGTAGAAAACATCCAAGACTTAGAAACAAATACTTGCGATCACACAAATATTTTATGGGAATCGAACCCGGGACTGCTAGCTTCGTAGGCAGGGACACTACAGTAGGCCCACTGCGTCGTCTAATATGTAATATTTTGCCGGGCTAGAATAGTGCCACTCCATGTCTTCCCGTGGATGTCGTAAGAGGCGACTAAGGGAATATAGGCTTGTAGTACTGTTAGGCGATGGGCTTGCAACCTGTCACTAATACGCTGGTAAACATCTTAGCCTAATTGTGCAAAATGTGGGTACTGAATTATCAACAAGTTTTTGGACTTGTAGGTAATTCTGTAGCTCTGCCTACCCCACTCTGGGATAACAGGCGTGAACGTATGTATGTGTATGTATGTATTACACGTCTGTTCGTTCACAAGTTCATTCCTAAAACTCCTCGCAAGTGTTTCGTCTCCAGTCTAAGTAGTGGTTAACCACTCCATTCACGATATAATTCAGAATGGATCAAATTAATTAACGTCCTTGTTTTGAAGGCATTTCTGTTAATAGTACCATTTGGTATAGGGAATAGTGTGTTGTGTAAAAAGATATAGAATAGAATAGAAATAAATTTATTGAGTTTGTTTTTACATAATACCTAATTATAAAACTAAATAAACAGTATGACAAATTTTCGAGTATCAAGCTGAGTCAAATACCCTCGACACTGTTTTTAGTGGGCACTATTTGAATTTCACGAAAACCACCTATATACACACATCTATATAAACATTTAAAAAAAAAACAAATTAAAATGAGATATGATGCCCATCTACAGTCATACATTATACTTAATTTTATCTAAGATTTTAATGCAGTTTTCATAAATTGGAGTTGTTCAAGAGGATGGTACATACATACATACCTTCACGCCTGTAATCTTAGAGTGGGCTAGGCAGAGCTACAGAATTACAACTTTAAAAAGTTGTTGATAATTCAGTAACCACAATTTGCACAAATAGGCTAAGATGTTTACAAGCGTATTAGTGACAGGTTGCAAGCCCATCGCCTAATAGTACTACAAGCCTATATTCCCTTAGTCGACGACTTACGACATCCACGGGAAGGCATGGAGTGGCACTATTCTAACCCGGCAACCACACGGGTACCAAGAGGATGGTGTTAATGTATAATACATTCGGGATTTACGGATGTTACAGAAAACTCACATAAACCGAAGCGGATCGAGAGCGGGTCGCTAGTAATTTTGTAAATACGAAACTTTGTTATATTCGTTCGACGACGTGTTGGCCTAGTTGGTAGTGACCCTGTTTATGAAGCCAGCGGTCTTGGGTTCAAATCCCGGCAAGGGCGCGAGTATTTGTTCCTGAGTCTTGGGTGTTTTCTATGAATTTAAGAATCCTTAATCTACACTCTCGGTCAAATAATACGGGTCAGAGTGCGTTTTTCATACAAAAGAGGCTATTTTGAAGCCTTGGTTCCTTGCCAGGGGTTGTTTTGAGAGAAGTTTAAAGGTGGATTCTCCAAGGTTCAATAGAGGAGGTCAAATGTTCTTAAGATACCTAACTTATCGCACAATCAGTTAACACCACAGCGAGAGAGTTTGGGTTAGCAATTGGATTTCCTTACATTTTATTGCCATTTTAGATGTTTTTCTGAACATGCACCATTCCGGCGTTAACCGCAGATTCAATGAGTTGGGTATCCTAGGCACTCTGGAATTCCTGTATTGAGGCTCGGGGTACCCATCATCAGATTTCACTAAAAGCATCCCCTGGCGAGGAACCAAGGCTTCGAAATAGCCTCTTTAGTATGAAAAACGCACTCTGACCCGTATTATTTGACCGCGAATGTATATAAGTAAGTTTATCGTTGCCTAATACCCATAGTACAAGCCTAGAGCTTAGTTTGGGGCTAGGTCAAGTTGTGTGAGATCGTCCCCTGATATTTATTATGTATTTTATTAATAGTCGTTCTTAATTTGTATGTCATTCAATACTGAGTCCAATTCGAACACACAGTTACAGGGTGCTTATTATTTTTCAAAAATGCGAAGCGTGTAGCTCGTTCCATCATGCCTGTATAATGGCTGCATTACAGGTAAATGAGTTACTCGCCTCACTGAATAGTAATAAGGCGCAGAGGCGTCTTAAGATTCGGTCCTAATGTACACCTTTATTGGAGCATTATGTGACATGGTTTATTTCCTATGAAGGTTTATGTAAACGATGTTTTGTGATGTAAATGGATTTAAGTTTTAATTATCTTTGGCTTTTAGCTTATGTTTCAAAGATAAAGGATGGTTGTAAAAGCCAGCTTCGTATTCAGTCGTCATTTCAGACGAAAAATTAATTACGTGCGGTTTGTTTCTAAATTTATTTAATATTATATACATACATACATACCTTCACGCCTGTAATCCCAGAGTGGGGTAGGCAGAGCTACAGAATTACAACTTCAAAAAATTGTTAAATTATTGTATAAAGTTACTTATTATCTCTTATGATTTACAACCGATTGATCTCAGTGCAATGAAATAGGTACAAAAGCTGCATTAAAATCTACATCACTTTAAAATAAAACGGCAAATGAATATGCACAAAAAGGTTTTTAATAAACAAAACTGATATTTTTGGAAGTCACGTATACAATCGCTTAAAAAACGATGTTCATTTTAATTGGTATAAAGCTTAACTTCGAATTTACCTGTTACTTTTCAATACACATACGTCAACAATGTCATGTTGTTTTAGATGAATATAATAAAATAATTGGAATTAAATTAAAGTAAAATGTAAAGCATGTACTTAACGGCTGAAATTTGTATACAATTGGTTCTATTTAACGAAATCTTTTTGAAGTGGCCAATTCCTTTACAAACATAATGATAAATATTCAGTTAAAAAGCTTTAAGTAAAATACTGAAACAAATGAACTCACTTAATTATTGTTCAGTTTACTTACCGTTATTGTTATGATGCAAATATTAAATATAATTATTGAACACACTGTAAAACATAAAGTAACGTAAAATTTTGGGTTCACTTACATGTTTTCAGTTTGTGAAAGTTAAACTTGCGTTTTTTATATATAGAGCATCCCGTGTGGTTGCCGGGTTAGAATAGAACCACTCCATGTCTTCCCGTGGATGTCGTAAGAGGCGACTAACGTCCGGTTCCTATATTCAATCCGCGGACAGATAGGCTTACTTCGGATTAAAATTTGACACATTTTGTATGGGCAAATGTCAAATTTTAACCCGAGGTAAGCCTTATCTATCCTCGGATTGAATATAGGAACCCGACATAAGGGAATAAAGGCTTGCAATACTGTTAGGCGATGGGCTTGCCACCTGTCACTAATACACTGTTAAACATCTTAGTCTAGTTGTGCAAATTGTGGTTACAGAGTTATCAATAAGTTTTAATACTTCTTGGTAATTCTTTAGCTCTGCCTACCCCACTCTGGGAATGAAGGCGTGAATTTATGTATGTATGTGAGCATTCTAAAATAGTTATGCTTTTAGACCAAACGTTCATTTTGCGTCAAGCTGTCACATAGAAAATGGTGCAAAGTGAACGTTGCACTTAGTAAAATTGGCCGCTTCACATGTGTGAAGCACATTTAAAATTGGACTGTAATGGTGGTCTGTAAGAGCAGTTTCAGATTGTGCTACGCCAGTACTGATACAGGTTGTAAATTAAACGAAGACAAGTCGGAAATGGAAAATATTGGCTCATCTATTTTTATGACATACGCTTAATGCAATGGTATTTTAAAGTGGTGATATTGATAATACTTTTAAAATAAAACGTTTCGCGTAAGAGAAGTTTTTATGCATATTGACAGGTGAGTTGTGATTATATTGAGCACAGTACAAAGTAAAATATAACAAATAATATTGGACATTTTTATTCTTATTTGCTAAAATATTTTCTTTTGCATTATTATTTTCAGATTACAAAGATATCTCCAGTTTCTAAACTGTTTCAAAATTACATCAATCAGTTCTTCAATCAGTTATTAATTAAACAATAGAACTCCTTTGTTACAGAATGATAAATAAGTCGTCTTATTTTGCCCTCCGTCTTTTCATTATTAACTTAACAAAGTCGTAATCTTCTTTTAGCAGACATTTATCAATTTAATATAATTTCAAGATTAATTATTTCATCGTTTGTTTAATTTTGAACGTTTCTGTTTTTGTAAATAAATGTAAGTACCGAATAAACAGTTTACAATTTGTTCAAGGTATTTACTTTTGTTTCGTATGGGATCGTGTTTTTTGGTTATAGTGGTAAAGTCAACACAATCAAGTCAGAACCAAATTGAAGCATTTCAATGTCTATTGTGACTATCATCTATTTATATGTTTCAAACCAATACGGCTTAAGGAGTTTTGAAGAAACAAGCCTACTTTTACTAAAAAGCAGGTTATACTTTTTCCGTTCTTCTGGTTTTTCATTGTTGTTAATTCAACTGATTATCTATTTATTTATTTATTGCATTTTGTACAAAATAAACCTACTTCTAATAGCGACCTATGTGATCATGCTGTATTTTTGACCATTTTACTATAAACATAATGAAAGGTTCGAAGTTCAAAACCAATCGCAATTTAGTGGTAGTTGCCTACGACTCCAACCGCGTAGCTCTTTTGTCATTATTCCCTCGGAAATGTTTAATTTTTCCCTTCAATTATTTAGGTTAGGTTAGTTCCCGGGATTAAAGATATCTTTACACTATCACATTTTATAAATTTGGTATGGATTGCAAATTCTTACGTGTAGACGATTTGGTAGGTTGATTAATTTTAATGCACACCAAATGCAAAACCACTTCTAAATCTTTTAGCGATCACGTCGTCAGTTCAACCAAATGATTTCCAATTAGAAATTAAAATTAAGTCAGGAAGCGCCGGTTGAGAATTTTCATATTCCACACATGATCCCAATATTACACATCAGTGGCGATTTCAATATATTCAATTTGCAGGTGAAATTTAAATTCGCAATTTACTCAGTGATGCTCGTTAACAATTTGCCGGTGTATTGGTTATTTTGAAACATCGTTTGGTCATAAATTGGGCGGATTGGGTTAAATATAGTACTTAATGTGTTTTTAGCAGATGAAAAAAATGTTTAAAATTTTACTCACGGAAAAAGTGTCATTTGATGTGAAAAAGAAATAAAGAAAGTTTTTGTTGTTATTTGTGAGTTTCTACATGGACAAAACCGTGAAAGGTAACAAACCACAACTCATTTCCAAAAAAAAATACAAAAAATCTATCTTAGTGATCAGGGTTTGCAACATACTTGAGTTTTGAGAATGAAACTTTTTTTGACTCTTAGTGCCGTTTACGGGCAGATGGCTTGAGTGGTCGCTTCTCTTTCTATGCCATAAAAAAGGAACCTCGCAGACAAGGAATATTTGTAAAAAAATTCAAACACGATTGTGGAAAGGTTGTAGTAATTTAGTATAGCAAAAAACTTTTTCAATAAAACTGCACAAAAATATTTCGCCTGGAAACGTCAGATCGGCACACATTAACGTTTTTACGCTTGGTCGGTGTCAACAGCCAGCAACATTTCCCCGAAACACGCGTCGGTTGCACCGCTTCAATGCCATCGAGAATAATAAAGAATTTAATACTGGCACAATTTTGAAGCCGTTTGCTGACTAAAGGTAAAAACTTATTAAAATGTTCATGCTGCTCTCTACAATATCTGTCTACACTTGCTTGCTGGCTTCTTAACCAGTAATAGTTATATTATGTATTTTTCTATGAACATAAAGACAAATACCGTCGTCAATTTTTTTCCCTTATATTGAATGGTATAGTTCTATTTTAGCATAAAGATTTTTTTGTATACACATTTGGTAATATTTTTTTTTGTCTAAAATTTTAATTACAAAAAGGCTAAATTCATAATATTATTTGGTCGAAACTCCCCCCCAGTATAAAACATCTCGGTCTCAACTAATGTATAGGTAACGTTAGGTTAGAATTGTGTCAATGTGATGATGACAATGTTATACCAAAAAACATTCGACAAAAAAAGATATTCCAAACAAATGTTACTAAACAATTTTTCGACCAAACAATATTATACAAAACCATTCGATCAAGCAATATTCGATATATAAATCATTAGACGAAACGTTTGCATCAACCTATTTTTTACCTTTCAATGCCAACAACGACCAAAGTCGTCATACTCTGTGTGCCTACAACATACACGGTACACCATTTCAATTTAAAGGAGACTTTTTTTTGTGAGAATTAAGTTGTATTTTTGCATGGCTTTTTAAACGTACTTGGTGTGATAGTGACACATTGGTATTCGAAGTGATCTAAAAATCTAAGTATTTTTAAAGAAAAAACATCTTAAAAATTACCCTTAGATCAAACTCGTTTCCTTTACAACTATCGTCCATATAAGTTTCCTATTTGCCCTTATTTATCATCTAAAAGTATAATGAATAATCCAATCGTTCATTCCACTCCCGCTAAACAAACCTTTTTGCCTAAAGTATGTTGTCACAGAAAATATACAGTCTGATTGAAAATTATAGCCGAGAGTACACAGCGGGTTACGGGGTGTTTATTTTGGAAAATTGGGAAGACGGCTTAGTGTGTGCGGTGTTAACGGGAAATTATTTCTGCTTAATCATGGCTTCGATGAATAATGAGGTTGTTAGCTAAAAGTTTTGTTTAGATGTGACTGTACGGTTTTTATTAAACGTTTTTTCTTCGCACCGACCCTGGATTTGGTTCTTTTTGGCCTACTGGTTGACTGGTAGAGCGAAATAGGTCTAGTTTATTCGGCGATACCGATGGTCCGTGTTGTGGCCGGCCGAGAATAGCACCACCCCATCTCTTACCGTTGGTGTCGTAAGAGGCGACTAAGGGATAAACCAGAGGATGGGCAGCAGCGTCCTCCGCGGACTACATGGTATAACTGCGGTCGCCAACCCGCCTGCCAAGCGTGGCGACTACGGCATTTTTCCCCCCCAACGGTTCAAATCAAACGGATCAAAAGCCAATTATGAGCAAAAAGCACAGGACCGGTCTGAGTGGAGAGCCTTGGGGGAGGCCTATGTGCAGCAGTGGACGTCTTTCGGCTGACATGATTGATTGATTGATGATTCGGCGATAAGTAACTTGTGTATTTTTGATCCGATCTTGGTGCAAACAGGTACAGTTTATGTGGGTAAATGAGCACGAATATTCAGCGGGTTTACGAGGTCCCCTACTACCAATGAAAAACCATCATTATGTCAAACGTTTTTCAACGAACGAACAGGCATAATTAATACGAACCACACTCGAAGCTTGCCGGTTCCAGGTCTTATTTAGATTTTTATAATAATATCCGGTAAAACCTGTAATAATTATTCAATATTGGGACGAAACATAATTTGACACGTCTCTTTAACAAGAATCACGACGCGATAGTTGGTAGTCTGCCCTGCCTAAGAAATGGGCCATTATATGTGTGATGATTTAGATTTAGTCCTTTTCAGATTTTTTGAGTCTTGAATGTTTTCTATGTATTAAGTATTTATTTCTCTTTATAAGTATTTATATCGTTGTCTAGTACTCATAGTACTAGCCTAGAGCTTAGTTTGGGACTAGGTAAATTTATGTGATGAATAACTTAATATGATGGTCGTCCCTTTAAGTCTCCGTCTCCATATTAAGTTATTTAGAAAAATAAGAGCGA
Organism: Acleris emargana; assembly: GCA_927399475.2. NCBI lineage: Eukaryota > Metazoa > Arthropoda > Insecta > Lepidoptera > Tortricidae > Acleris > Acleris emargana. Next base: position 3,818,345 of record OV656847.1, read on the forward strand.
GTGAGATAATTTTGAGCACAATGTTAGGTATTTCACAAAGCTAACAATGACAGGTGGCAGATGATTTGTATACATTGCAAACTTGACGAATTCCTGAACTAATGGGCTTTAAGTCAACTACGCAATGTACATAGCATTACCACCTTTCAGCTGTCAATATCAATTCTGTAAATAGGGAGCTGGTGACTGTACATCATCATCATCTTCCTGTCCTTGTCCCACAATAGGCGTTGCCGGCACAGTTTTCTTCCACTCTCCTCTAACTCTGATACCCTACATACACATGTCATTCTTCACACAATACATCCAAACCTTTCAGTCTTCCTCGTTCCTTATATCCATAAACATTCATAATCATCATTATTCTATTTATGTTTCCTTAATCCCTCCTCATGTCATGTCCATTTTTTTTTTGGATTTGGTGACTACGTCAAATGTTAAGCTTCTTAATAATATAGCTAATTGCGGATGCGTTGTTTATCATCTAATGTGGAAAGCTCTCTAAACTTTAAAGTAAACAGCACTATAAGCCGCTTACGGTAGCGCAATTGATTTAGCAGTAATGCGCGCCACCCTCCCACCATCACGCTTCGAGCCGCGGCGCATAATGTCTAGTAGCTGTGCCATTACCATGAGTTACAATTACCGTACTCGCTAGCGAGTCGAATGCTCTGTCTCTCGCAGACCTCTTAAGTATTCTTATAGAGTGCGAGGGACAGTACCCTTACCATGAGTTACAATTACCGTACTCGCTAGCGAGTCAAATGCTCTGTACCTCGGAGACCTTGCAAGTATTCTTATAGAGTGCGAGGGACAGTACCCTTACCATGAGTTACAATTACCGTACTCGCTAGCGAGTCGAATGCTCTGTCTCTCGCAGACCTCGTAAGTATTCTTATAGAGTGCGAGGGACAGTACCCTTACCATGAGTTATAATTACCGTACTCGCTAGCGAGTCGAATGCTCTGTCCCTCGGAGACCTTGCAAGTATTCTTATAGAGTGCGAGGGACAGTACCCTTACCATGAGTTACAATTACCCTACTCGCTAGCGAGTCGAATGCTCTGTCTCTCGCAGACCTCGTAAGTATTCTTATAGAGTGCGAGGGATAGTACCCTTACCATGAGTTACAATTACCATACTCGCTAGCGAATCGAATGCTCTGTCCCTCGCACTCTATAACAATACTGTGAGGGACAAAGCATTCGACTCTCTAGCAAGTACGTAACGATCAAGAAACCCTTTTTTGTATGGCTATAAATATATTATTTAAAATAAATAAGTACTTAAAACCGGACAAGAGCATGTCGGACCATGGTCAGTGTAGGGTTCCGAAGCCGTTAAGATATTTTTTAGATTTTTTGTTTTTTTAGTTTTGGCTGTAGGAAGGGGGGGGGGGGGGGTGGTAAACAAATACCTTATACGAAAAATTTAATAATAAGATTAAATTGTGTAATCGCAATCTTTTTGAAAGACCTATATAACAACACCATACAATGGGGTACACAAAACATAACGTTACGTGTAGGGGAGGTACACTAAAAATATTTTTTTCAAGATTTTATTTTACCCCTTCGTTGGTGTGACTAATATGTATATCCATGCCAAATTACAGCTTTCTAGTACAATGAGTCTCTGAGCTAGGCTGCGGACGGACGGACGGACGGACAGTTTGACTACGGAACCCTAAAAATGGTTATGTGTGAGTTGGGTTTCCGACTCATCATTTTTAACAGTTTAATATATTACATAACCATCCTCGTCGTTCACCACAGGGAAAATGAAGGGATAATAGGAGTTAAACAAGAAATACGAGACAGAATCATAATTGATCACTAGACCTAGAGATTTTCCTAGCACAAACGACGTGTTAATAGTGCTTGACACAACATAAACATCGACAATCCTGTTATCAATAACCACCACTTCAACCTCACAGAGGAATTGTACATCATTATAAAGTTATTAAGAAAATATTCCCAATGTCCTAAAACTCATTTAAATACACATAAACACATACTTTCACGCCTGTAATCCCAGAGAGGGGTAGGCAGAGTTACAGAATTACCTACAAGTTTAAAAACTAGTTGATAATTCTGTAACCACATTTTGCAGAAATAGGCTAAGATGTTTACCAGCGTATTAGTGACAAGTTGCTAGCCCATCCCCTAACAGTACTACAAGCCTATATTCCCTTAGTCGCCTCTTACGTCATCCACGGGAAGACATTTAAATACCTAATAAGAAAATAGCGAAATCATTTCATCAAGGAGAAAAATTACAATCATATGTCATATGATCCATAAAACAATGTGTTGCTTTTATAAAAATTAAATACGAATAATAAGTTACTAACAAAACCATCAATTTATTAACATTTTACATACTACAGTGAAAATGGCTCTATGACATTGAAGTGGTACTTATCGATAGCAGGATTGTCGATGTTTTTATTGAGTCAAGCACTAACAACACGTCGTTCGTGCTAGGAAAATCTCTAGGTCTATTGATCACACTGGAACTGTGTAAAAATACAGGGTGAAGTTAAGCCTTTAATAATAAATATTGCATAAACAAAGGAAACATCAACAAAGTGGCGCGTAATAGAAATTTTCTCTGCAAAATGGGATTAAAATTATGCTTTAGTGAGTGGTAAGAAATATGATAAGATAATTGGATTGAAAGCAACGGGGACAGTATACAACAACAAATAGATCATTCGATATTTGTGACGTTTTAAATAAATAAATATCACGGGATATTCTTACAGAAATTGACCTAGTCCTCAACTAAACTCTATAAGCTTGTACTATGGGTAATAGACAACGATAAACTTGCTTTTACAGTGAAATACATAATTAAATTCATAGAAGACACCCAAGACTCAGAAATAAAATACAATTTGCGCTAATCATCGAAATATATTGGCTTACGAAATATTCTGTGGTTGTTAGCAATTAAAAAATCATACTCCCTAACCAGAAAATAAAAAAATACAAGATCACTCCTGAAAATTTCAATTACATAATGTAATTTTATTCCGACGAGCCGAGGTTTTCCGTCAACACTTCGTTTTTCGCCGGATCACATCGGGAAATGGGATAAATGTGTAATTTCATTATACACGCTACCCTGAAGAGGCTGGGACATGGAGCGTTAAATAAATCAGAGTGGCATATTAAAAAACTAGCCGCTGCCCGCGACTCCGTTTGCGTAGAAAAATAAAACGCAGCCCATGTTCATCAGGGATAATGTAGGATTCTAATGGTGAAAGAGTTTTTCAAATTCAATGCGAACAAACAATCAAATCTTTCCTCTTTATAATTTAAGTGTAGATGTAGATTAGTATAGATCAAAACGACAATTTAAACACATCACATTTGTGATATGTGATAATCGCTCTGCCTAGATCAATACAGTATCAACTTAAAATCTTTGCTAGTCTTGTTTCAAGTTCATAGTAGTTGTAATAAAGTTGTAATAAAGCTGACATTTTTTCTCTATATATAAATTAGTATAATATATATACAAAAAAATAGTTTCGTATGACACCCCGTTTGCTATAATCAAATCACTTTAATTTTTCAACCCTCCATTTTAGATCCGTTTTCAAATATTAAAAAAATATATATATTTAAAACAGATGCGGCAAGTTATACAACTATGCCAAATTTCAAGTTGATAGCTTATATAGTTTCTGAGAAAAACTGCTGTGACATACATACGGACAGACACCGAAGTCTCATCATATTATGGGTTTCTTTTTTCCCATTTTGTTACGGAACCTTAAAAAGGGCGTATGTCGCATAGAACCGCGTATGTATTAATGACCTTAGTTCTTACGAAAGTGGGTTAAATTTACTTTGACTCTCAAATTGCGCATGTGTCCTTTTTATTTAGGAGGACAGTATTATTGGTTCGTTCGTCATTTTTAACGACATGGTTTGCCTAGGTCATAGTGTTATTATATTGTATTTTAATTGTATTTTACTGTAATTTTCTGTATTTGTAAGTATCTACAATTTCACAGTCCCTTGGTTTTCGAACTGTTATACTGTGCAATTAGTTTTTAATAATAAATAAATAAACAAAATAGTGACCGTATCAACGAACTAGGAAGCTAGTGGTCCCGGCTTCAACTGCTGGTATCCGCGTATGGGATGAGTGCAAGTATTTAGTTTCTGAGTCTGGGATGTATTTATCCACTCACGTGCTGTGTGCCCTCTTGCCTGATACCTTAAAATCACGCAGAGATTAGTTTGGGACCAGGTGAAATAATTGAGTTTCTCAATGAAAAAAATATAATTTAATTACTAAGATTTCACCTGTAAAAACTGAAATAATTTAGCAAAATATTTCCTCAACTGTGTCAGTCCTAATTTTCTCCACACGGCGTAATGGACGTGGCGAAATAGAAAATTGAAATGTAAATTCTTTGTACTACAAATTCTTTGTCGTGTAAATCTAAAGGGTTCTTCTGAAACCGCACATAATTCAAATAAAGGTATTGTGATGGAATTTTAATTTGTACCCTTTGTTTTTGTGCATTGAGCTGCCTAAATTTTGATACGGGGATAAATGTTTGTGAAAATTGTATTTGGAAATTCTTTTATTGTTCTCGTTCATACAAGTACCTACTTTGGAAGTATGATAAGTGAATTCGATTTTGATTTTGATAAAAATAGTAATAATATTCTGTTATGATTTTTCAATCATTTTGGTTACTTTACTTAGTTGCGACTGTGTGGATACTTCAAAACAACACATTTTCAACATATCGCACTGCTAGATTAAGACGGCATCAACTCAAAATCATTGTTAGTTTTGTTTCAAGCTCATAGACGTTGTATTAAAGTTGATTTTAAAATACAGCTGTATTTTGACTTACTACACTTTTGATCTGGCAGCGCGATATGTAAACATGATGAATATTAATTTAATTTTATAAACGCAAAAAATAGTAGTAGCGCAAAAGGTTTATTAAATTAAGACCATTATTAACTTCATAAAAATACCTAACAAATAATAAGACACAAACCTACAAAAAAATACTACAATGATAGTGAAAAATCATCATCATCATCATCATCATCATGCCAGCCGAAAGGCTCTCCACTCAGACCGGTCTTGTGCTTTTCGCATCCACCGCTTTCCCGCGATCCTTACAAGGTCGTCACTCCATCTTGTTGGAGGCCTACCCACAGCTCGTGTCCCGGTCCGCGGACGCCACTCAAGAACCTTCTGACCCCATCGGCCATCAGTCCTGCATGCAGTGAAAAATATTCTTATAATAATTATACCGTCACGCCATCATAATTATGTCATATTATCTTTAGTGACGAAAAATAAATACATTCAAATTTACAAATTTACTCAAATCGTAACAACCACAAAGTCACGTACATATCATTCACCGTCGTGTCGTACACCGAAATCATAACAGTATAAATCTAAGTTCAAACTTCAACCTCTTTGCTGACGGAATAACGGACCGCAACCTCCCAAACGGTCGCTTCCAAATTCAAAAGACATTTCCTTCTTGTTCTTTATTCAAACGCAAACGTTCCAACTTGCAGTTGGCAGATGAGCGGCTGACGTCACAGGAAGCGGCGGAAGCGGGCGCGCCTTCCTGCGCGCGCAAACTCGATCAGTTATTTTGAAAATAGAATAGAATCGGATGTGGAATAAATCACTCGGATGGATTCGCTCGGTTAGGTTGTGGAAGTTTCAGTTTTGGGTTAGCTTTGGCTATAGGTAGAATGACGGGCTAAAGGCGCGTTCAGATAGTCGAATCTGGTGTTTTTTGTTGCCTTTTTTATTATGGACGAACACACGGTGTGTTTTATTTTTTTCATCACACTTGCACGTAAACAGTAGTATCTAAACATACAGGTTAACTTGGCCGCAATGCCCCATATAAAACCCTCGACTTTTCTTTTTACCATGAAGCCCAAGGTCGGTAAGTATTTTTTTTTTAATTTATAGCACAGCACACAGGTCATGCAAGTTCAAGCAAAGAGTTTACACGCAATTGAAAAATTGTCTTAAAATGTTATTTAAACCGGAACTTCATTTCAATCTCGCGACATGTTACTTAAATACTCAATTAATGTTCTTATTAATCGATTTTAATAGTTTTCTGTATCAAAACGTCGTTTTTTTTTACACTCCTTCAGGGCTGTATGTATACCTACGTAAGTATTTGCCCTTAAGGTTTCTGAACGAAACATTTGTATAATCTGTGGAGTCCGCCCGCCATCCACTTAAAAAAAGTTCAAGTAATTCGTAATAATAGTTGTGCTGACTTGTGTATTAAAGCTATAATTCATAGTGATTTTTACATTTTATATTTGAAGACAAGTAAAAAAGTTATAAAAAATGTCGTCGTCATCGTCCGATGAGTGTAATTTAAATGCAACACCGCCAGATATTATCCATGCAGCAAAAACAATTATTGAAAATCTTTATTTATTTACTCGCAAATGTGATGAAAAACATTGTATGTTTCACGGGCGGTACGGGAATTACGAACCTCGGCTCAGAAAGCCCTCAGTCTTCGACTTCGGGCTTCTACTGGAGCCTCGATCGTAATTCCTTACTTACCGACCTTAATACACAATGTACTATTATTAAATGCCGTCAAAGAAGACGTTTTAACAAACTTTGATTTAACTTGCAATGTATGTACTTTAAATTTGATCTACTTCCCGTTAACTAAAAGGGCTGAAATATTGACCACATAATGTAAACACGATGACAATGCTCATTATGATAGTATCAAAGAGGTGATCTGATGATGGAGTCGGAAGGTGGCGACAGGATCTCCGCTATTCTTAACGTAGACCCACCGTGCTAGAACTCTATAGTATGGTCTCGATAAACAGATAAAGATTTTGAAAAAAAAATGTACAGTCGGCAACAAAAGTTTTTTTGCCAGGAACTTATTAATAATAAAGTTGTTCAGATAATGCGACGATAAATTATTTTGCATTCAGGTAAAACTCTTATTGGCACATACACTAAAATACGATTTCATACATATCTATTTAATAGAGACCCCCAATATAATGGCGGCCCCCTTCATTCAGAGTTATCTCTTGAACATCATGATTAAAATACCAGTCGTCAAAAAAATACGTCTATATCGGTGAACTTGTTTAGAAGTCACGATACAATCAGATCCACAGATATACACTTTAAACTAACTACTAACTTTTCTATACTTCTCACTATTTACTTGAGTCGGTGAAAGAAATACAAGATTAAACGGAATATTGAACAGAGTGGCAAAATTGGTTTTCTATTTTCTACGAGCAGGTTTATATTATAAACATTCCTCTTGAATCACACTGTCTATTGATGAAAGCCGCATTCAAATCCGTTTCGTAGTTTGAAAGATCCAAGCGTACATACAGACAGATAGACGGCGGGAATCGACTTTGTTCAATACAATGCAAAGATGTTTTTTTTAAGGTTGAGTACAAAAGGGTTCTTGTTACTTAGCCACCGCTGTGCGTCCGTCTGTCTGCCAGCAGCAGCTCAGCAGCGGACGGTGTCTCATAAACCGTAATAAGAAGACGTGAAGGTATGTATGTATGTATGTATGTATGTATGTATGTATGTATGAAATTAATTGACTCGTGGGAGGACCTTGTGCAGGGTCCGTCCGGATCGCTACCACCATCTCATCCATTAACCTGCCGCCAAACAGCAGTGTTTGCATTGTTGTGTTCCGGTTTGGGGATAAGACAGCCCGTGAAATGACTAGCATAGAGGCATTTCATCTTAGTCCTTAGGGTTGGCAACGCATTTGCAGTCTTAGGATTGCGTTCTTGTGAATGCGAATGTCTATGGGTCACAGTTTCCACTTACCATCAGGTGGCCTGTGTGCTCGTTAGCCTTCCTATGCCATAAAAAATATATATGGTTTTCTGAGTTTCTTGCGGCGTTTCTTCTTAGCACTGCAGTGGTCTCCTCTTGTGAAGCGCTGGTAGATTCTTGACGTGTAAAAGTGCCCGTGCGGCCTACTTACTGAATAAATGTCTTTATCTTTATCTTCATCTTTATTATGTGTCTTATTATATTTCCGCTACATCAAATAATCAATACTACTATTTACTAAGTAATATTATTAATGCAAAAGTTTGCGTGTTAATCCTTCCTTTTCATCCCAGAAAATTAAAAAACATAATCTAAGCGGACGAAGTCGCGGGACAAAGCTACTATAAAATACAATTGAGAGTTCAATAGCCTATACTAACATGGTATGAAACTCTTCCTGTGCGTCCGACTCGCACTTGGCTGGTTTTTTAACGTTAACAATGCATTATGCGAACGATAATAAAAGGCTTCTTCATTACGAATCGTCAAATTAGACCAGAAACTCACGATTATAGCGAACGTAACAAAATGAAGTCTAATGAGAGATCAAGAGATGTGAGTGAAAAAACGTCGTATTTACGTCCACGAGAGGATTCATGAGAGCTTTGGAAGAATAGTACAAAGTTGATTCAACGTCGTGTTTTGTGTACCACCTTCGACCTCGTCGTCACCTAACATCAGGTGAGACTGAGTTCAAACGCAAACCCATTACGGATAAAAAAAAAAAAAACTTATTACCAGTTTCAATAAATCGCAATCTCTTAAAAAGGTTTGTTAGGTGTATTTCATAGAAAGAAATATTAAACTAACTCGTAAAAAGAGGACTTCTATGGTCGGTCCGTACGCTACGGACACATGTTGATGTGCTGAGAGAGAACAGGAGTTCAACGTACCTAGTTAATGTCTTCTCTTTACTTTATATTTTTTGTACTGTATTTTTGTGTGCGTTTAATAAAAAAAATCTATTCTATTCTATGTTAGAAAAATACAGTACTTCGACGACACGGGTCTTCACGTCAACGAAATAAGCTTAACGTAACATTTATTATTAACTACATTTTTTTATCCTTGCGTGTGGGACGTCTTCAAGTACAAACAACTAGCTACTTAATAAAAATGCCCCGGCTTAGCCCCAATATCCTTCAGCCGAATCTGCTTCTCTGTATATAAATATCGATAAAGAAGGTCTGTACAAATTTCCACGGTGCCTCAAACACCTACTCAAATATGCTTAACAGCTCTCCTACTGTGAGAGTGGTTACGTAATGTCACTAAATTATTTCTTAAAAAATATTTTTCACCTACATCCGTGGATGAAACTCTCAAAAAAACTTTTGCAAACGAAAAACTAAAGCAATTAGAAACACAAAGCCTCTGCAATGTCTGTAATGAAACGATTCGGATAATTACATTAGTTTCTAGCGATTCGATTGAATAAAAAAATGCGATAGGCGAACGCCAAAGCTATCGACAATGACGAATTCGACAATTTCGAATTCGGAATCCAATGGAAGCGGTTTAATTAAACGAAGAATAAGCCACACGTCGCGTTTAGAAAAGGGTGGCGCGTTTTCAGTGCTTGATACAGCACGGTGTTTGAAAATACATTTTCACACTAATGCACGGAAATATCGCCAAAGATGGTTTGGTTTGGCTTAATAAAACACCATTTATAAAAACCGGTCAATAATATTTTCTTAAAAATTGAGGACCCAATAAAAAAATAAAAATTGAAATCGACTCTGTGGTGTGATTTATAACAATGTACCTCAACGGATTTTTGCATTGCGCGGTGTTTTTGCTTTACAATTTGCGTCGCCATTATGAAGCCCTTCACGGCTAGCACATGTTGTCCGCGACTTACGTCTTATCTAGTCTGTAACGATAGCGATACCCTGAGCGACGAGCGACAAAATACAACTGGTCCTACCCGTGCAGTTAAGAGACTCTCTTAAATTCATCCACGAATTATTAAGCTCCGTCAGAGCATTGTTAACACGTAATTTTATGCAGGTTTCGTTAATGAAACAGCCTGGCTAATACGGTAGGAGGATAAGAAGAAGAATATTCACTTCACAGAAGACACAAAAAAAAACAATCAATGTGACATCAGCCTGGAGTATGTGACCAGTATACAAGCGGAGGACAAGTTTAGTTTGCTAATTGATACTTCTTGACAAAATTGAAAAATAATAACACTGCTCCGTTGTATAAAATAATAACACTGCACTGGTGCCAGGTACGTTGTCGTCAATGACGGCATTACAAAAAATGCAATGGAAACAGATCATCGCATGAAAGCTCTAAATTTCAGCTAGAATTAATACGTAAATCACGTTTGCCCTGTAAATATTAGACGACATTGACACTTGCTCAAGACGTGCTTTGACACATGTGCTCGAAATATCCCTTTGGAGTTTTAAACCGGTTATAAAAATGTAAATTTATGCGCATTATGTTATGATGAGATTTTCGTTTGGATAAGTAAAATCAAAATATTATTAGACGAAGAAAATACTCCTTACTTGACAAGACAATAAAAGACGTATTTTTATGCTGACGAGAGTGGCGCTGAATCTAATAACATTACATCAACAATTAAATAAAAAATATTAAAGATATAAATAATAATCACCACTATAAAAAGAACACCCCCTCTAGCAGGTCCGCTTGCGGCATGGTCGCTATGACACTGGCTGCATTACGTCTCTGGATAGCTAGCCCAATCCTTTGGGAGTAAGCTCCAATTCTAGGATATCCGGAGTTGTCTATAAGACCGGAATAACAGGGCCTTAATAAAGCTAATCTAATAACTAAATAAAAAACTAATGTTTATTTATTTGATCGTATGGCAGTTGATGAGTCGCTTATAATGTAAACAAAAAGATATTCTAGTAATTATAAAAACTATAAAACTATATTCAATGTCTTCGCCCAGAGGGTTGCGTTCTTACCAGGCAAGAGCAGGTCTTCAGGATACCAATATATTAGATAGACTGCTCAGGCGCTCAACTAATGTTTAGCAGCTAGAAAAAAAAAGTTTTCTTTCAAAAGATGAAAAAAACAATTTATTTTTAACGTCAACTGAAACGTCTAACTAATATATCGACATTATCATTATTGCTTTTCATTTCCAATATTTCATGAGCATTTTAGTTTCTCAGATTGACACGTCATTATATGGACTTAATCATTAATATTGGGCATCATTCCTGCCAGGAAATGAGCTCGCTCCTGGAATAGATCTTCCTCCCGGGCTCGGGAGGATCTATTTCCAACCTTTATTCATCCTTGTCGATGGATGGTCATTATTTATTGTCTTGTTTAAATGTAGATTTGAAGGTTATTGTTTTAATTATGAATGGTATTTTGAATTTTACGAAAATTTGGTTATTACAAAGTACGTAAAGTCATTAAACGATTTAAGTCTGTAGTAAAGAAAAAGAGTTGTCAAAATCTGACCTTTTAAAATTACAGTTTTTGAAAAATCATAGAACCTACAAAAACGTAACTAATCGTCTCAGCTAACAAAACTAGCGCAAATATATTCGATTGTATCTATTATCTATATAGGGTACGTATCAAAGAGTTAGGCAAATTTTTGTTGTGCGACGGATGATTAGCCATACAATTGACAACAATTCATTTAGTGCTAAGGTAGTAAAATTAAATACCGTTTCTAGATTTTACACTGCTGATTACAGTAAAAATATCTTTGGATTTTTTTATGCAGTAGTTTACAACTGTCATGTTCATTGTTTATCTGTCTGACGGATTACTTGATTCTGACGACACGCTTTCAATTCTACGCAAAATAGTTTATTTATTTTAATGGCGTCTACAAATTACGTAATTCATTAAATTACGCAAAATAGCAAATTTGTGGACGAACGGCAGCGAATGATTGACATGACATGACAGTCAGTTTTGTTTACTGTTTAAAGTTACTTTTTTAAATTTTATATCAGGCTAAGATCACGACATCAGTATTTCTAACTTTGTATATACGGTATTTTTAATGACTATTTCTTTAATAAATTATTAACGACGAATTTAAGTTAAATAAAGAAAAACCAAGAAATACGGGTAGTCTAATTTTTAACCAGCTATTATAAACGCGAAAAAACAATAATGCTTTTTTTTTTGAAATGTTGTCAATTGAAAGGATAGCTGCACAACGGATTTTTTTTCGCCTTCGTTGTTTAAGTATGGAACTACGCGTAACTAAGGTACAACTTTTGGCTTCTCACCCATATAACTATGAGTTCAGTTAAAGTTCAGTTTAGGACTCAATAAATCTTAGGAGCCCGTTGTTTTTTTTTTTTTTTGTCGTATTTTCTTTGTTTACATTATTATCTATATTTGTATTACACAAATCCTGAAATAGTCTATGGGTGATGGTAATCGCTTACCATCAGGCGATTCGTCTGCTCGTAGGCCTCCTATACCATAAAAAAAAAAAGTACGTATTGTTGAGTAAATATTATTTGCACCGATTAATGTTATCTATTGTACCGGCTTATCTTATATAATTCAATAGGGTACCTACTAAAACCATTAACATCTGTAGCGTAATAAAGGGTTTAGAAGAATCGGTACAAATTAAATTTCGTCAACTATAACAGTCAAGAGTCTAGACAAGTTGCTAAATTTACGCTAGCGTAAACGATTTTCGTAAACTCACAAAATGTATGAATTCACGTCAGGCCGTTTGACAGCTTACGTCAATCCTATACATTTTAAATAACGATAACGAACGGCGAATACATCTTGTCTACGGCCTGTGTTTCCATACATTATGGCTATGGCTTACAACAATTATGGCAGAGAACATAGACATAAATCTTATGTGAACCCAAGGCTCTATTTCACTTTGTTTTAGCCGAAAAGGGCAACGGCCTGTCATTGATATTGGCTTGAAAGACAAACGGTGCTGATATCCGTTGACCTTAGAAGTCATCAATTTCTCTTTCGCAGATAAATGGACTATGGCAGTATTTTTATACTGGGGAGACAATTTGGTTATTTCAAGCTGTGAATAGTATATGGAATATATTGCAGCGGTTTATTTTGCTAGATTCTGTTTGTGATGTTATTTTATTTCACTTTATCTTTTTATTACTAAATAAAGCTACTTTAAAGTCGACAGTATAATAAATGACCTTTTAATTTATCGCTGGTCGATTTATTAACCGGTGTCATGACAGTTGTCTCGTTAGAAGATTATTAACAATTTAAGTGCGTGTTATTTATTTTGGTTACGGGTATTTTCTATGAAGAAATTTGGAAAAAGCATTAAGAACGTAACTGTGCCTAAAGATGGGTCCACATATATTTTATTTAATGGAGAAAAAACAGATAAAGACAAAGTACAAAATCAACAATATTTATTATGCTTAAAAAAGCATTTGATTTGTGACATTTCATCGTAACATGGATCCGTGACCGTTTAAGTAACGCATGTCAGTACCTGTGTCCATCCCTTTCTCTCTCTCTAGTGTCAAATAACATGCGACAGGGATTGAGCTATCGTAACTACAAACTTCGATTTTCAAAGTATGGCCTTTGTTATGACGGCATTTGTCATGTGACAACGTACTATCACGATGCATACCATCCCGAGCACGTGATTTAAACTGTCCACATTCAGTGTAACCAGCCCTATAGATTTGCCACGCAGTGAGACTTGATGGAGCCCTATAGTGTGAACCCACCTTTATGCGTGTACGAGCGTGTGGGGCAACGTTTACAGGTTAATACTTTGTTGATGAATTGCAAAGCGAGTTAGTATTGTGTTTTTTTATATTTTACCAATATACGACATGAATTATTTCAAATAATGGCGGGAAGATTTGGATAAAATTAAATCCAGACTGCCGAGGATTACACAGAACAAGAAATTGAAAAATAAACGAGAAAGAGAGAGTTTTCAGAGATTACCTAGTTGGTTACTAAGTTCTGTTACTAAGGTTGATGCAAATAAAACTAACTGATGTTTATTTTTTAATTTCAATATGTATAAAAATTAAAAGCTTAATTAATATACATTTTGAAAAACAATTAATAATTTTTCTTAGTTTCCGCAATTCCCGATACGATCTTTTAACATTCACAGCCGGCATCGATGAAATTACGCATGACTTTTCTGTAAATTTCATTTTTTGAAATCGCTTCAAAGTTAGTCTTTGTTTACCAAAGAACTTTTTTTGTATAATATTATAAAAAATCTTATCTCTGTATATGTTTAGAGACCAAAATTATATTTCTCAACATGACTTAATTCCAACTTATGAAGCAAGAGATTTGGTGTGTTTTCGTATTTCTGCAAAATCATGTGAAATCTTAAAGTCGATTTAATGAGTCATCAAGATTGACCGGTGTCCAAGCGGATCTTTAGTTGCTTTGAATACATTCGTATCAGAATTTAAAGCTAGAAGTCTGTTCAATATGTCACGCAAATTTGAACTCTCTACAGGAACTCTTACAAAAGTTGGGGCCGTTATCAGTATCATCGTCGTGCGTGATTTTAACTATGATTTTATCGTCCGAAATGGGAATACTTCAAGCTCGTACATCAAATAATTGCAATAGTTTAGAATACATTATTTTTATTATTATTCTATATAAATCAAAGTTTTGATTAATATACAGGTTTATGCAAAACTGCTTTAATTTTTTTTTTTTATTGTAATTAATCTCATTAACAGAACTTAGTAACCGACTAGGTACATATATTAACTTTTCCGAGTTTATATACATATGAAATGATAATTTTTGTTAGATGTAACCTCCACTTATTCCAAAGTTTTAACAGTTTACGACTTAGGAAAAAAAATAGAGTAGTGCCTTCTAAAACTGCTTTACTGTGGAAGAGCATAATCGGAATGGCTCCTAGAATATATAATAAAGTACCTGATGAGTTAATGGAAATAGAAAATTTAACCAAGTTCAAATATCAATTATTTAAATTCCTAGTGAAAAAAGCGTTCTACTCAATTCATGAATTTATATCTAGTAATTACAATTACCTAGTTAATAAGAACTGCATGTGTATCTTATTTAACTGAAGTACAATTTGTATGCCTTGCGGCTCAACATAGTGATACAACATTTGCTACGAACAACCTCATGTTCCTACCTGTGTTGGAACAAATAAATTATTTTGGTTTTTTGATTTTGATTTTGAGAAAAATTTATTAGAATTTATTACAAAATGACACCCCAAATTTAAAATAATCGTGTCATCCATAAAATGTTTGCAAAATAAATAAAGGTTTTAAAACAAAACTATTGGGTCAAATACACAAATAATAAAATGTGTCTCTTAAAACTACCAATTCTTTCGAATTAAAATGTTAAAACCGTAAGATTTTTTTTTGGTCTATCCCAATAATAAATGTCATCAAAATCCGTCTAACCGTTCCAGCGTGAATAAGTAACAAACCAACACACACACACACAAACTATCGCATATATACTCGTAATACGAGCAGGAGTTCCCGACCATAAAAGTGACCCCTGCGCAAACATTGACTCCAACACATGTCAAAGTTATGTTAATTTCCAACGACAACACTTAGCGGCGTTTAAGTTCTATTTTGGTTCGTTTATTTATGTGACGGAAACTGCAGGGGGTCCGGCGCATTCACCCGAGTTCCTGTTGCGTGCGCGCATGTGTCATGGACGCTTTCATTGATAAGCGGAAGGAGCATCATGTTAGGTTTAATTATACTGTATCTGTGGTAGGATCTTGCGCAGTGTCCTATACCAGGGTTACCCTACCGCTAAGCAATGATTGCATTGTTGTATTACGATGTATGAATAAAACAACTGATGAAGTTACTAGCATAGATGCGTTCTACCTTAGTCTTTAGGGTTGGAAAGGCATTTCGGAGTCTTCGGATTGCAGTCTTAAAAATGCAAATGTCTGCCAAAATTTATCGTATTATGAAAACCTCGGAACGGTCCCGCCAAGGGCAAGGAAACGATTAGCTATCGACTATTTTCACGCTCACGAAACGAACAACATAATAGATCCCGTGTCAATAAAAGAGACACGAATATTAATAGTTGATCACTAGCTCACACTGCACTAGTTTGTCGAAACAAAATATATAGATCGCGTGTCAATAAAAGAGACACAAATATTAATAGGTGATTGTTAGAGCGTCGGCGGCCTAGTGACTTAGGAGGGCGACTCGTGATCGTAAGGTACCAAGTTCGAACCCCCGCGGTCACAATATACCAAGTTTTTCTAACTTAACTTACGATGAAGGAAAAACATCGTGATGAAACCTGCACCTTCGAACAAACTGAGTGTGTAATTTCACAAAACGCTGCTTCATATCATAATAATATACAATAACGCCACAAATAAAAAACGGATTTAGAACTTAAAGTTAATATAGCATTCTTCCGAATTTGAAGCAATACCGACACATTTTGATTTGAGTCGCTATTGCACCCCGTATTATACACCGTGTTTTTTTTATTTACGATAACTTTGGCATATTACTAGGTAGTGATACATTCATAGAAACTAAGAGGAAGACTAGATTTTTAAATAAAAAAAATAAAAAAAACTGTTTACGTGGGTCATTAGAGTTAACTAATAGTCAGTGTCAAATAATTCAATGTT
This sequence comes from Acleris emargana, assembly GCA_927399475.2. Classification (NCBI taxonomy): domain Eukaryota; kingdom Metazoa; phylum Arthropoda; class Insecta; order Lepidoptera; family Tortricidae; genus Acleris; species Acleris emargana. The sequence continues at coordinate 3,834,863 of OV656847.1, forward strand.
GGCGTGACATACACACACTTTTATACCAATTCAACGTGATTAACTGATTAAATTTAAAAATTAAATATATTTAAAACCGTAAGAGTTATCATTTGTCTGTCTTCGGGAAATTAACTTTATTTGACCTGAGGAACGTTCCCTTAAAGTTATCGTAAATAAAAAAAAACACGGTGTATAAGCAGCCATAAAGATCCTAAAGGGTCGAAGTGTATCCGAAAGGGCCCATCTGCAAAATGAGATTAAGATAATAGATGATCGCTGGCTGCTTGACGTTGGGAAAACACACAAAAAAAATTGCATTGTATAAGGCATTGGTCCTACCGCCGGCTACAGACTATAAGCTAGTAGAACTTTAAACTACAAAAGAGTGGGCGAGCGGCGAGAAGCGAGTAAAGTTTTGATAGTTTTGATGTTCGGCTATAAAGCGAGTGTTCGCGGACATTCGATAGCTTTTATCGCTGCGGTCAACTAGTAAACAGCGGTCCACCGCCAGATATCGGTGAGCTTGGCGAGCAACTAGTAAAATTATGTACTGGAAACAGTTGACAATCGGCGGGAGGCTAGTAAAAATTCAATGGAATTATAGCTTACTCGCCGCGCGTTGGGAGAGCGTCCTCGCCGGCAGTGTGAACAGCGAGCGATGAACTATAAATATGTATCTCTCTCTTTTATTTACACGGAAGCGATTATCTTTTGTTCGATTCTTGGGCTAGAAAAAAGGCGATAGTTCATATCTCACTCGCCGACGGTGGGACCAGTGCCTTATGTGGTGAGATTATCAATGTATTAAATTCAAACTATACTGAATTAAGTTGGTACTAGAAAACAATAACCTTACCTTTTATGTATAGATAAATACATAGGTACCCGAAAGCCCAAACGGCAAAGAGCAGGACAACATCCTGCTGAACGGCCTCTCACCGGCGTCGCGCGTTACATTATCTGTAGTCGCCACAGTGTCATTCATGTGACATTTTCACATTAACCCTTATTACCAAGGCTTACGAGTCATACTAGGCAAATATTGTGCTGTTAATTGCGTTTGAAGTGGCAAACAATTAGGAACCTTAATATCTTGGGACTGAGTAAGTTAATTTTCTCGAATGGTTCGAACTTTTAGGCATTCTATCCCATCCAATGTTATCGGAATTTTAAAACCTTTTATATACGGCTGATATTTTCACCATTCAATCTTGTTGGTTAACTATGCAGTGACATCATCGATACTTAAAACATTCCGTTACATGAAATTTTTCTGACATTTTCGCGTGTTAGTACATACATACATACCTTCACGCCTCCATTCCCAGAGTGGGGTAGGCAGAGCTACAGAATTACCAACAACTCCAAAAACCCGTTGATAATTCTGTAACCACAATTTGCACAATTAGGCTAAGATGTTTAACAGCGCATTAGTGACAGGTTGCAAGCCCATCGCCTAACAGTACTACAAGCCCTTATTCCCTTAGTCGCCTCTTACGACATCCACGGGAAGACATGGAGTGGCACAATTCTACCCCGGCAACCATTATGTTAGTCTTTCTTGAAAATCCAATGCATCATATTTTTATGGGCTCGCTGTTCAGTTAGATCTATCTGTAGCTGACTGTAAATACATATATGGGTAAAATGTTATGTGTATCAAGTTTCCTTGTAACTTAAGCATTAAATTAATCTGAAAACTGAACCGATTAGTTCCAACACGTTAGATACAGCGTGTTGTGAAAACAAATAAAACAAAATGGTGGAGACTATTTCGGTACACCGAAGGCGTTCGTAGACGGTGAGTAATATCGGCTCTTTAGGAGATGTACACAAATTCGTTTTATTAGGCGTGGGAAATGAGAAAAGTCAGCAGCCAGTAATGGATGTAGGTACTGATACATACATACATACCTTCACGCCTTCATTCCCAGAGTGGGGTAGGCAGAGCTAAAGAATTACCAACTAGTCTTTAAGCTTCTTGATAATTCTGTAACTACATTTTGCACAAGTAGGCTAAGATGTTTCCCAGTGTTTCCCAGTGACAGGTGGCAAGCCGATCGCCTAACAGTACTACAAGCCTTTATTCCCTTAGTCGCCTCTTACGACATCCACGGGAAGACATGGAGTGGCACTATTCTAACCCGGCAACCACACGGGGGATTTTTTTTTCAATTAATATTAAAAGCTATCATTAATGTTTAAACAAGTAATTATGTTTCGAAAATATTTCAGTGCCACACTATGTATAGTACAATATCATGAAAAACTAAATGTTATACTAAACATTTCTGAATAAATCCATTACCTCCATTGAAATCCCCAAGCGCGTACTCCAACAATCCAAAACAGAAGTGACACTGAAATATTTCCCCTCAGCTCCGCTATAATTTTCCGACGATATTAAAATTTGACGAAAACCATGGCGCTTTCAACTTTTCCCACTTGGATATTGTGAAAAAAGATGGCGCGATTGGAAAGTTGAAAGGAAGTCTGGGAGGTTTGCCAGACGAGTGACAAGCAGTAAGTCCCGCGCCAGAGTCGGTTATTACGTGTCATAGCGATTGAACCGCTATGTTAAACATCGTAAGGCCCACAACACAATACTACAAACAGGGACTTTTTATAAAAGCTGGTTCTCACTTGTCAGAGGTCAGGCCCAGATTTTAATCGGGTATCAACGCATCTATTCCCACTAGTCGGATGTCTGGACGGACGAGAGGGCTGGCAAAACATCATCATCATGTCAGCCGAAAGACGTCCACTGCTGGACATAGGCGTCCCCAAGGCTCTCCACTCAAACCGGTCTTGTGCTTTTCCCGCGATCTAAGGTCGTCATTACATCTTGTTGGAGGGAAGCCTACCTACAGCTCGTCTCCCGGTCCCCGGACGCCACTCAAGAACGTTCTGACCCCATCAGCCATCAGTCCTGCGAGCGATGTGCCCCGCGCATTGACTATGTACGAGTACATCCTATTGCACACTGGGTTAATAACATTTTTTTGTATTAATAACAATTATTACGTATTACCGTGTGGTTGCCGGTTTAGAATAGTGCCACTCCATGTCTTCCTATGGATGTCGTAGGAGGCGACTAAGGGCTGGTAGTACTGTTAGGCGATGGCCTTGCCACCTGTCACTAATATACTGGGAAACATCTTAGCCTACTTGTGCAAAATGTGGTTACAGAATTATCAAGAAGTTTAAAGACTTGTTGGTAATTCTTTAGCTCTGCCTATCCCACTCTGGGAATGTAGGCGCGAGTTTATGTATGAATGTATGTAATAAAAATTATAGCATACCAAAGAAAGGGTGTCCTGCTGTTTGACCAAAAGTCATTTGACAAAATGACACTTGACAAACAACGTTTTACAAAAAAATGTTTCGTCACTTGATCATTTTACTAATAGTCATTTTACAAATGATTTACTTTTCCAAATGATCAACAGTTAAATTTACATTTTACGAGGAAAACGAACCAGGGCATAACCGACTCGGATAGGTTAGGTTAGAAGGCAAAGGCGGTAGCTTGGCTCCCGCCTTGGCCTTCGAGGTTGTTTTTTTTTCTGCCCAGAAATAGGTAAACTAATTGCTAAATGATCAATTGCTAAGTGAGTTTTTGTAAGATGATACTTTTGTCAAATGTCTCGTTTGCCAAATGATCATTTGGTGAAACGTTGTTTGTCAAATGATCATTTGTGAATAATTTTTTGGTTAAACATTAGTGAACCCAAAGAAAGAGGCTTCAGCATAGTAATAGTACAAGCATTTTAAATTTTATGTAGTTACCAATAGAGTATACAATGCTTCGACTTCTACAGTGCAGGTAGCAGCCTTTTTTGGTACTACGTCAGAATCACAACTCGTATTTTTTCATTAACATTACTAAGCAACCTATGGCTATAGACGAGACAACGAGATAGTCACGTAAATAATGTCGAGTAACTCTCGACATGTTTCAGGCTCGTCGCGTCCACGAGTCCATTCATGAGCAGACGCAGCAGCAGCACGAGAGACACTGCGTTGTCATCTCTTTAGTGCGTCTGAGTCTCACGGGAGTTATGTTTAAAACCTGTGTCGGTATGTACGTAAACTAATAATTGCACATATTTAAATGAACTTAGGTGAACTTATCCTACATTGGATGTCTTACTACTTTATCTTAAGTTCGAGAGCTTAGTAAGATATCTTTTTTTTTATACCTTAGGAAGGCAAACGAGCACACAGGCCACCTGATGGTAAGTGGAAACTGTGACCCATAGACATTCGCATTCACAAGACTGCAAATGCACTGCCAACCCTGAGGACTAAGATGGAATGCCTCTATGCTAGTAACTTCACCGGCTGTCTTATCCTCAAACTGGAACACAACAATGCGAACACTTCTGCTTGGCGGTAGGTTAATGGATAAGATGGTGGTACCAACCCGGACGGACCCTGCACAAGGTCCTCCCACAAGTATCTAGATATTGGGTAGAAAATCCTTGATTCGAGATAGCTGATGTTACTTTTGACATAGAAAGTAAGTACAACACCAGCAAACGGATATCATCGATTATTTATCCACTTCGTTGTATTGAAGACTTCAGTAAATTTTCAAATATCTTGGTTAGGTATGATACTAAAGAGAATATACATTTTCCTGCTCATTTACGCATGAATATATTATTTTTTGGTTTTATGTGAGATTCATTGTTTTATATAATGCTAGGTTAAGTTTATTATTATATAATATCATTAGCAATATTTAAAAAACGACTGACTGTTGAGTTTCTTGCGGCGTTTCTTCTCAGCAGTGGTCTCTTGCGAAGCGCTGGTAGATTTTTGACGTGTAAAAGTGCCCGTGCGGCCTACTTACTGAATAAACATCTTTTATCTTTTATCCTTTTTTTTTAATATTGCTATTAACATCGGTTTCGCTGTAACGTCACGTAATAAGGCACGAAACTTCGCCCGTGTCACCCAATAATCCTTTGGTAACAACCGTACTGCCAGAGGAATAATATTATGTAATTTCTCTCACTTTTCCACATGCGTTCCTTTGACTCAGTTTATTGCTATTTCTTTCCTGGAAATAATATTTCGTCCAATATTTTTTAAATGGAATCTAAGAGAAAACGTCAAGATTACGTTCTAATACGTTTGCTGTCTTCGTAAAATAAAACATAAACGTGAAAACGCCATATTTAATTATGTCAAAGTTACTTACTTTAATTTTATTCGTGACAGAACAGGAAAATCTGAAACAATTCAAATGTATTATGTCAGTAAAATACTTTGCATTTAATAAATTAGAAAAGTGTCGCATAAAGAAAAGAAAAAGGCAACCGTCTGATTTCTGAGATATTATGTAAGTTAAGGGTGTACAAAATACAATTCTAATTTTAATTTTCATTAATGGCGTTCACTCCTGTTAAGGTGTATTTCGCCAGTGTCGAGTTATTTATAGACTCTCCCATGGACATATTAAATAATATACATAAGAGTTTGGACTGTTTTATACACACAATTCTAAAACACCCGGCAACCACACGGCGCTTTTACCGTGTGGTTGCCGGGTTAGAATAGTGCCACTCCATGTCTTCCCGAGGATGTCGTAAGAGGCGACTAAGGGAATAAAAGCTTGTAGTACTTGTTAGGCGATGGGCTTGCTACCTGTCACTAATATACACTGTTAAACATCTTAGCCGAATTGTGCAAATTGTGGTTACAGAGTTATCAACAAGTTTTTAGAGTTGTTGGTAATTCTGTAGCTCTGCCCACCCCACTCTGGGAATGAAGGCGTGAAGGTATGTATGTATGTAATTCTAAAATCCTTACTTATTAGATCCAAAAAGGAAATGGTATTTAAAGGCCCCTTTAAAAGTACTGCCGCAACCAGATAAAGGACATAGGATTATTTATATCCATGTCAAAATGTTTTTTTAGGTTATGTAATAAAAAATGAAAAAAAGGAATCCTTATAGGATCACTCGCGCGTCTGTCTGTCTGTCCGCCTGTTACAACCAAATTGCTCCGAAACTACTGCACCGATTGAGTTGAAAGGTACACATATGTAAATTGATAACGCAAATATAGATGTGGAATGTAACTTAAAAAAAAAAAGTTTTGCAAACCTTAATGTGTTACATATCATATGAAAGGGCTCGTTATGAGGATCTCATGTATGTTTATGTTATTATTGTAAAAAATAATAATATTTATTTTGAATTTATTTATGAAAGAAGACGAAAATTGACCACTCCCCAACATTACACTTAACTCTGAAAAAAAAAAAAACGCGAGTTTAACTCGCATTTGGCTGGTTTTTTTATTACCTGCTATCTAATTATTCCTGTTCTAAATATTAAACCTAACAAAACGTGTTAAATGCTTGACAAAATGCAAAATGGCGGGAGTTCGCATTTGATAATTTCAACTTTGAAATACAAATTTAATCCTCGACCAAATTGAGTCTCACAAATTTAAACATGCTGACTGAAACAAAGTTTCATAAACTGAACCGGTACAAACAATTTGTCGGGGGCGGGCAAACGCCGGATAAACGCAATTACAATTTGGTACATTACGCGCAGGGTCGCGTTTAACCTGCGAGTCAACTTCGGTCCACGTGTTTTGGGACACGCTGTATTTGGAATTACGAGAAAATTTAAATTTGGATTTTCGTAATTTTGCACAACATTTCAACTTTTTTAATAATTACATACATACATAAACTCACGCCTTCATTCCCAGAGTGGGGTAGGCAGAGCTAAATAATTACCAACAAGTCTTAAAACTTCTTGATAATTCTGTAACCACATAAGACAGCCGGTGAAATGACTAGCATAGAGGCATTCCACCTTAGTCCTCAGGGTTGGCAACGCATTTGCAGTCTTGTGAATGCGAATGTCTATGGGTCACAGTTTCCACTTACCATCAGGTGGCCTCTGTGTAATCAATTGCCTTCCTATGACTTAAACAAAAAAACATTTTGCACAAGTAGGCTAATAATTAATAATTACATACATACATACATACCTTCACGCCTTCTTTCCTAGAGTGGGGTAGACAGAGCTACAGAATTACCAACAACTCTAAAAACTTGTTGATAACTCTGTTACCACAATTTGCACAGTAATTAGGCTAAGATTTTTAACAGTGTATATTAGTGACAGGTTGCAAGCCCATCGCCTAACAGTACTACAAGCCTTTATTCCCTTAGTCGCCATAGTCTTAGTATAATTACTTTTTCAATAATTACTTTGTGTTCTCTTCGAGGAATTATTAAACTATGCTACAGGCTTCACCGAAACAGCTCCGCCAAAGAGAAAGAGATAGGACTATATAACTGCTATAGCTCTGTCCCTTTCTATCTACCCAGTTATCTAGTGCTGCCTAATTCCTTCAATCACGAGAGATAACTAAACTTCACAGTTTTAATTATTCGTTGACAAGAACACGAGCATATTGTTCAAGAGAATCATAATTCAAGAGAATCATGGAACGCCAAACGAGTTAAATAATTAATTTCCTATAAATACAGGCGGATTTAAAAATTTACCTGCCTAAAGGCTTGATACACGTGCGAAGCTTCGAGGTGGCTTTAAAGGTATATTTTTTCCTGTAGCTTTTTTTTTTTTTTTTTATGTCATAGGAAGGCAAACGAGCACACAGGCCACCTGATGGTAAGTGGAAACTGTGACCCAAAGACATTCGCATTCACAAGACCGCAATCCTAAGACTGCAAATGCGTTGCCAACCCTGAGGCCGAAGATGGAATGCCTCTATGCTAGTCATTTCACCGGCTGTCTTATCCCCAAACCGGAACACAACAATGCGAACACTGCTGCTTGGCGGTAGGTTAATGGATAAGATGGTGGTACCAACCCGGACGGACCCTGCACAAGGTCCTCCCACCTCCGAAGCTTAAAATTGTCCTACCATTGTTGGTGAATTTTTACGAAAATATTAATTAAAGCAATGTTTAATCCACCAATTAAATAGGGGTAGTCCGTTTTCGAAGGTTTTGTGTGTCTGTTATCCTGTCTCTCAGCTTTCATTTAACGTGCATCGTTTGTGCGTCTACCAAATCTTGAAAGTTAATATTGTTTTTTTGCAATGGGCTGAAAGGAATACATAAGTATTATGTTATCTAGAAGCTAATTGGATGATAAAGACGGAAGGTGAGGTGAGGTGAAAGTAGGGTCTGCAACAAAAGGTGGTCCCGAAACCGTTTTATTTTGCCAGATAAGTAATTATTATTTGAAAGCGTAGTTATTGCTTGCTTCAAAAACAAATTTGGATGACGAGACGAGTTTGCTTGTAGGTGTTCATAGTTTTAACAACTATAATATATACGGTTACAGTATATAAAAGTAACGACGTGAGAGTTAATCTCTTACTCATATAAATAGAAGTATCTAGTGTTTAGTGATCCGAAGCTGTAACTATTAAATCACTTCACACGAGCAGAGCTAAAGGTAAAAACTATTATTTTCTACCATCTTAAAATATCTGTATGTCGCTTTTGTAGAGCCTGAATGCACAAGTTATATATTTCTAACAATGAGTTCTCCATTTTATGTGACCCATTTCTAGCTAGAATTTAAAATATTTCTAATCTTTTTTATATTTTTAGCTCATTGTACCGTAAAAAAACTATTTTGGAATATGACTCAAAATGCGTTATTTAAAATGTTTTACGTATTTTTAAGTTACAATAATCTTTTCACAACACTGCTCGGAAACAAGAATGTTTTTGTCGACATTTGCTGATTGGTCGAGAACATTGTTGTCCAACTTTAATAACCAATGAAAATCAATCAATCAATTTTTGTGTCATAGCTCCTTAAAATGAAAAATTGGAATCGACCAATCATAACACACCATTTTGTGTCGTAAAATATTAGGTGTATTTTTGCTAAAAGATACACATACTAAAAACTATGTCACTGCTTTTTTTTATGTAATTCAAACTTGGCCCCTAATCTCGAACCACTAGAGATAAAATTACATGGGAGATAAGGCGAAACAAATACAATTTTATATGGAGTTGACATATTCATCTCGAATGTTAGTTTATTAATCTCGAAAGCCACGAGAATAGGGGTCCAAGTTTAAAAAAAAGGTATCTATGGTAAAATTGGCGATAATACATACAGCTTCTATTCTACTTTTGAAAAACCGACGCCATTTGACTAACACTATTCACATTAACATGAATTAAAATTTGAGTTTTGAATATTAATTTTTATTTTATTTCCTCTCAGTAGTTGTGAAAAGCACTATGTCTGCCTCGGTAGAAAGTGCAATTTATGGACTCGTACACTAGAGGGCCTCAACTACGTTTCGGCCCTCTATATGACTCGTCCAAAAATCTCGTTCTTTCTATCCTCTGCAACAATGTACTATAAATTGGTAATAATTGTGCTATTATAGACACATTATATTTTTATATTTCATATTCATTTTAATATTCAGAAATAACCGATATTCATTGTAATATTTTACTGTGGTTAAACGTAAACATATTTTATTTTAATAAATGGTTTGCAACTTAGTTTTGAATAAAGATAATCCAGACGTCAATCATTCTCGTTTACGACAGATAAGAAATTAAGGTTATACTTTTTAATAATAAAACACTGGCTGAAAATATGCCACACTTTTAGACCGAACCGACGCTTTTCGTGGTAACGGAAAAATAAATTTCAAATTTGGAACGTTCCTTTGTTCCTTTTAATATTCCGAGGTTGCGTTCTAATAAACGATTTGCTGGATTTGAATTAAAAAGGTAGGGAGTTGTATTCGGAGTTGGAACGCACGTAGGGAATTTACGCGTTTTCACTTGATTCTGAACAGCGATAGGGGACGCAATATAGTAATAGGGAAGGGACAAAGTTTAGTTTATTATTTAAAATTTAAATTATTTAATGCACAACACCAGAAAACAAATAGATCTGAAAGTAAATATCGTATTTTTCTGGCAAAAAAACAGTAGTTTGAACTTTTACATAGAACCTTTTTTTCTTGTGTTTTTAATTCTTTATGTCTCCAGGGGTAAATATTTAATTTAAATTTCACGTTAGTAATGAAAAAAATATTGACTAATAAATATTTTTTTACAACCAAAGTTATATTATAACTAACTAGCGACCCGCCCGCGGCTTCGCCCGCGTGGAATGTATTATACATATAAACCTTCCTTAAGAATCACTCTATCTATTAAAAAAAACCGCATCAAAATCCGTTGCGTAGTTTTAAAGATTTAAGCATACATAGGGACAGACAGCGCAAGCGACTTTGTTTTATACTATGTAGTGATGAATCTTGGCTCAAGATAACCGCTTGAATAGTGTGTTAACACTACTTATTTCATAGTGTGGTACCTAAACCATTTTTTACATACTTGCTTCTTCGTTCGTGTACATTTCGATTAAAGTTATTCACACGGAAACTTTAAAATTATCCGGGAAAGTAGTTTATGCATTAATACAGGGTATAAACTAATTTCTTCGAAATCCGTCCAGCCGTTGCAGCTTGAAGCAGTAACAAAATAACACTCATATCAATTTTTTCTCAATCCCACTATTATGAATGTTTTTGAATTCCTGTGTTTTGTACAAAAAAGTGTTTGGATAAGTACAAATTTTCGCAATTTTATATTTAGTGAGATGTAAAGTAACTAATTACCCATCATCCATTTAATTTTGATCGATCTATACTGTTATAATCATCCTCCTGATTTATCTCCTTTTTTATTAAGTTATAATGGAACTACTTGGAAAGAGACTTGATTGTGGATTTTTTACTGAAGCTGTTAATCATCTGTATCATGACCTAGAATTTTCTATAAAATAAAATTCTAAGCGAATACCTAAGCACAAAATTTCTTCACTCTGTGATGGTCAGCTGCTTTAAAAAAAAGTATGAAATGAAACATACTTATATTGAAAATAAATAAATACGTGTTCCTTATTTCAATTATTTTAGAATGAATAACATACTTTCGAAACATTGTCACTAAAAGACTTAAAATTACTAAAATACTTAAAATCGATACTCATACTCATCCTCATCCCTACACTCAACATAACCTCGCCCACCCCGATCCCCAGATTGTTCTCACGTGCCAAACGTATTTTTAAGATAAGCCATCTAACGCATTTCGGTAATTAGCTTACATTCCCGCTTGTTTCGAATTTCGAATGCATTTGGATTTGGAACAATTTATTTCGTTTGGTTTACACCTATTCGGCGTTCGGGTTAAAAGGGGTAATGTAAAGGGTGATATTATGTGGAAACGTAATGTAGTTCGGTTTGCTTTTGTATCACGTGTTTGTAGCTATTCTACGGCCTAAGTCTAAGAGAGTAACTTCTAAACATACTTTTTAATTCGTCGGTCCGGCACGCTATTGGTAGAACGTCTTTGTGAGCAAAACATGCAACCAATTGAAAAAAAATGATAACGTGTCCACAAGGCTGCTTTTGCTCTAAAAGCTTAGGCTTACGATTTAGTAATTCATCAACGAATTGTGACATCGAAAAAAGTTTTTAAGAGGATGGAAGTCCATCTTTTGTTTTCTCTCTATTTAAGTTTTTTTATGCTATATACGAGTAGATCGTCATAATAAATTACTTACCAAAAAAAGAGTTTAATCCGGATGAAGTCGTCAGCAAAGAGTAAAAGATTATACATTTTGTTGTAACGCGTAACATTAGTTTAAATTTAAAGTCGCGGACATTTGTCGTCACGCATTATCAGCGTTTATTTTTAACCTCCGTGTTAACTGGGCACCCCAACAACTAACCGAGCCGAACCTTTAAATTTAACCAAGGCTTTTAGTCGGGCGTTGATTTGTTTATCTAGAAGATAAGCAAGGGCACTGTTAATTCATTTCAAAATGGTTGGTTTTAAAAGTTTAAATTTTTAGTCCGGCTCCGTTTATTTTAAATCACCCTGTTTGACACGGTAAGTTGGCTAGTATTTTTTTTTATTTAATAACGGTTATGTGTTTTTTTACCTCATCTTACAACCGTCTGTATTGTGTATTACCTATATTCATATGTAATGAACCTTCGCGAAAACAATAATAATTAAGACAAATATTTAATCAATCATGTGCAATGAACAGAAAATTGCATATTGACGAGACATACCAATATTTCCACTCAATTATACGTGTCCCAATCATTCACTCATTCAATCACTCGATCATTCATTCCGGTCGCCAACGGACGCCGTTGTCGACACGCTGCGTGGTGAATGACCTTTTCGTTATCTATGTTGTGAGGTAGGTTATTTATTGTTTATGGAATAAGCAACATCGGATATAGATTCGATAAGCGACGTTGGAAACTGTTTGTCTATACGGGGTGTTCGACAACTTAGCGTTAAAATAACAGCATAAAAATAACGGTTTTAACGATTGCTGTTTTTTTTTTTTATTTCGTTGACAAATGTTGCTGTGCGTTGCCAATGCAAATTTCATATTTAAATTGAAAGATATATACATCCTTGAATTTTCACCTAAGTTTAAATTAAACAATTCAATTTCTGAACAGCCGGTGGAATAATGCAAAATATTTTTCTTTAAAAATGCATTTTTTTTTGTTACCCATCACTCAAATAAATACGAGTAAATTGAACCTTGTTTACATATCAATATTATAGAAAACAACAACATCAACTAACTTTGTTCTTCTTGTCCAAGAATTTACTTACTTCCTTGAACAATACCAAACAGTTCGAGTAAGTCCAAACCGAACAGTGTGTTTAGCCAACAGAACAACGTATTAATCCATCTCATGCAATGGACCGTTAACAGCGGATGTAAGCATGCCCCGGCCTATTTCCTGCGACACAGATCGCCCGCTGCCATTTGATATTCGTCCAATATTGGCACTATGTGTTGACGACGGACTGCAGCGCAATCAATTATTATTAGATACAGACTGTAAACACGAATGAGGCTTTGAAATTGCCTGACATATTGCATGACTATTACATTTGTATCGTTGTTAGGAGAATTATTGTTATTGAGTTTATAAAAACATACTTATATCATACAGCCCAGTTTTCCATGTTAAATACTATATGAATTACATTTTTAAAGCAAAAAAGCGGAGCGGATTGTTTTATTTGAATTTGTTTTTACATTCTATGCATGATTGAAATACAGCGAAACATTCTTAGCACAACACACACGTAAAATTACATAATTTGGGTAACCAAATTTGTGCATGTACAAATTTATATACTTAACAGCTTTGGATTTTATTATAATCATGCTTTGTGTGAAGAATCGTAGCGTATCATTGTCACAATAGCCTTCAAGGCTACACCGTAGAGCCTATAGCATACGCTACAACACGTACGTAGACTGTTCTCGAAATAGATGTGTTTGAACTATGCCCCGAATTTAATTTGTTTATTTAGCCTAGGTACTATGTCTATATTTTGCTCTGGAATAAAAAGTTAGAGTGTGATAGCAATACTTGCGCGTAATCATATCGCTGTAAAAAGTTTTCTAAATCATAAACGTAGTGCGCTAAGTGTGTTTACGTCTCGCTATTTCAATTTGTGAGATAAAACAATACGGTATGATGTCGATACAAACCATACGTTACATATCAGTAGTAGATATAACAATGATGTTGTAGATTGATTAAATAACAAACATCCATTTCGCATTAAATAGATACAACATCATTGCTATAATTATATCATCTAACAAAGCTAATAACTCCTAATCCGTGGACTACTACGTTTTTTTAATTAAATATTTTCAATACTTCGCTCAGATGCGTTGTACGCACGGTGAAGCTCGATATGTGCACCACGCACGAACAAACTTATTTCTCCAATCTTTTTCCGTATGTTAGAGAAGGTAAACGAGCTATCGGGTCACTTGATGTGAAGTGGTCACCACCACCAATGGACACTAGCAACACGAGGAGAAAAATCTGAACGAAAATACTGTCATGCGCATGAGTTGAATGCCGAGCTTAAGAATGAACGAATGATGAACGGCACTACACACGGAACCAAGTGAAAACAGAAAACGGCAATAAACAAATAGTGAGAGTGTCTTCACGGCCGTGAATCGGTCACTGACTCAGCATAATGCTGACGTATTAAACTAGCTCCGTGTGTGACAGACGGACGGTAGATATTATATGTTTATAGTAGTAGGAAAAAATTGTGGCAAAATAAACACAAAAATGTCATGGAAATACCTTCCTTAAATATATTATTTAAAGTAAAAATACGATAGCATACTTATACTTATACTTAGCCAGTAAATAGATATACCGTATGGACGATTTGGCGCAACTTATTAAAACAAAAGAAAACTAAATTATAATTTACAAAAATTGATTTAAAAAACGAAGTCTGATTTTTTAGGCATATATTAAAATTTTCGATATTCATTTATTAACTCAAACATATACGCTTCAATTGCGATCAATTAACGACTGAAATAACAGATGGAATGATGTTAAAATACAAAAAATGGCATCACTTCCGATTGAGTACAAATTATATTTCCGGGCAGCAGCAGCCAGATAAATATTTAAATTTTAAATTAAGCCTGAATAATTGGGTATTACAATTTATTGCTCGTTTATTTTTCTCCATGACATTCAGCTTACGTAACATACATTATTTAATTTTATATGCTCAAGGTATCTCAACTCAACTGACACTTTATTTTACGTAAACTTCACCTTTTCTCCCTTATGACGATACGAAAGTCAACATCAAAGTCAACTTGCTATCATTTTTTTCTCAATGAGGATACGATAATTATCATATAAATAAATATTTAGGTAATATGTCACACAAATTGACCTTGTCCCAAACTTTAGCCCATGGCTTGTATTTTGAGTAGTAGGCAACGATAAACATACTTATATAGAGAATTACATAAATAAATGAAAATCAAGGGACAATGTCAAACCAATTGACCTAGTCTCAAACCAAGCTCTAGGCTTGTGCTATGGGTACTAGACAACGATATAAATACTTATATAGAGAAATATATACTTAAATATAAAACATCAATGAGAAACAAATATTCACGCTCATCACAGAAATATCTGCCCTGACTGAGATTTGAACCCAAAACCGCTAGCTTCTCGTAGGCAAGGTCAATACCAACTAGGCCAGTGCGTCGTCTAAATACCGATACACATCGAAAATACCCAAAACTCAGCAAATACTCGCGTTCATCACAAAAATATTTTCCCTGGCCGGGAATTGAACTCAATATAATGTTTCGTCTACGTTTTTTACTCGATTGAAGGTAAATATCGTACTCGGGCTTCCAAATCATCATTCAAAATTCAGTAAATTGGCCACATGCGGGCTCTTTTACACATCGGTAATGTACAGTGTATGTACCAGCGCTTCGGACAAGACCATCACTGCGGAGAAGAAGCGCCGCAAGAAACTCCAGCAGAAGGTCTTTTTGTAATAATAAGGTAATAAAGTAATAAACAATAAATTCTTAAAATTAGCAAAAATATAATTATTACAAATGTATGGTCAATAAACATTAAAGTAAAATAATGACTATGAGAACAACACGACGATGCCACTACGTCAAAAGCCATATAACTAGGATAATAAATATTGTATGGCCTTATACCGCTCATCTAAAGTTAGACTTCAATAATGACTTTAAATAGCCTATTTAATACCTCCAGTGCCTTCTAAATATAATTACACTGTTCAAATACCTTTATGAATCTCAAATTAGAAAATACCTGGAGTAAATATTTCAATTTCTGAATTTACAGAAATCTTAATCTTTAGCCCAATTTCAGCGACGCAAGTGTACCTGAAGTCAATATGTATTCAGTTTTATTCTATAACAGAGAGTAGAATATAAAGTAGGAGGCGTATTTATTAGCTGAATACTTGACAAGTTCCACGAAAGGGACAGAATTATATAACTTATATAGCTCTGTCCTTTTCAGCTACCGGTACTGGGAAGGTTTTATATAAAGGCAGGTCTAAGTACTTAACCCTTTGCCCTCGTATTCAAGATGAAATAAACAACTTAAATTGTTCAAGCCAAACAGAGATAGTTTTGAATTGAAGTGGCAAATTCTACGCTAGTCCGAACAAATATGGCCTATTTTAATCACGTTTAAATATTCTTCATATACAAGAGGTTTGTTTTAACACAAAATTAGATATTAGTAGAATTGGTAATAAAAACTTAACGATTGGTATAATTTTGAAAATAAAACGGTCTAAGGAACTTCTTTCAAAATTAAACGATAATTATTTAAGTTCTATTGTGTTCATTTATCCATGGTTAAATGCATACAGCGAGATTAAAATACTTATTATTAATTTAGTCATGCAGCCAGTGTCATAGGGACCATGCCGCCAGCGAACCTGCTAGAGGGGGTGTTCTTTTAATAGTCGTGATTATTATTTACATATTTAATATTTGAGTAGCTTAGTTTTATTTTAATTTGAGTAGGTTAGTTTTATTATAATTTAGATAAATTTATTTTTTATTTTTCATTGTAGTACCAACTTTATATGAAATAATGTAACATATTAATTCAATAAATACAGTTATAGTTCTCATCTACATATTAAATATTTATTGCTTCTTACCAATATAAAGTGCATAATGGTACCTATTGGATACTTTTGTACAGGTCTATCTAGGTAATATTGCCGATTTCATTTATAAAACAGCGCCTAACAGCAAATCTACGTCCTTCCGAACTACCTTTTGCCAAGCTATGATAAATACAAAACTATAAAAACAAAATAAAACCAGAGTTAAATCCTTAAAACTAACGCAAACAATAAATTGAAGGTGACTCTTCCCGTATCTTTACTAGCGCGTGTAAACTACAGGCAGTACATACACAGCAAGATTAAAGGGCGAATTATTTATACAGGGCCAACACTGTTTAATTTCGCGCACCTGAGGTTTGTTTATTTGGCACACCCTCTAACTTATTATCTTAAAATTGCTTTTCATAAACAGGGTGTTGTTTAATTTTTCGTTTATTGTTTGTTTATTAACATGTCAGTAGCACGACAAAACATTAAGTTTAAATAATAACATGTATTTAAGTTTATTTATTACGCACAACATAAAACCTCTCGTTTGAAATACTCTTAAAACACTGTAACGTCAAATATAAATGCGCTTGCAAAATTCAGCTCTGGATAATTAAATGGCCAAACTTTACGCTTAACGTCAGTTTTTTTTTTCAAAGTGATGATGTCATATTAATTAATTCACTTCTGTCCTGAATTTTTTTATAATGTTTAATTAAAACCAAATAACTTCATCGGAAAACTAAGACGAAAAATATTCCGTACTAAACCAAGTCACCCAACTTAATGTTTTTTTTAAAGAGCAACGACATGCATCATTAAAATGTTTCATCCAGGTTCATACATTTCCCGTACATTTCCTGTACGGGAGATACGAGTCTTTTGTTCCCGTTTTAATTCCTTACGCACCTGGCGCCTTTATGGGGCAGTGTAAGTCATAAGACAAGGCGATTGAATTTTTACACAGATGCCAACTTTTGCCCGTGACTCCGTTTGGTTGAAGTTGATTATTATTAGGAAACTGTCTGATTTCCTTGAATAAAATGTGTGTTGTTGAGGTGTTTAACTATTAACAGAACAAACAAACACTAGCATAATATTCGCATTGATAGAAAGGAAGTGAGATTGACGAAACGGATATATGAGATAAGAGTAAATGGGAATGTTGGAAGAGGGCGGCCATGGCGAACGTTCCACGATCAGAGGGGTTATTATGGCATAACTATGCAATTCATTTTACGGCGAGTATAAAGGACAGAGCTATGGCAGTTATATAGCTCTGTCCTTTTCTCTCAGCGTTAACTGAACTGCATAGTTATGTCATAATAACCCCTCAGATCGGGGACGTATAAGACAGGGCCAGGTCAGGAGACTCTAGCCCGACGCACGTGTATGAAGAGACTTATGAGTGTGGAAGCGAGGGAAGTTTGTCTGGATCGCAGCAAATGGAAGGAACTGATATCTGCCTACCCCTACGGGAAAGAGGAGTGATTGTATGTATGTATTGAAGTAAGTAAGTAAGGGTAATATATTTTTAGGGTTCCGTACACAAAGGGTAAAAACGTGACCCTATTACTAAGACTCCGCTGACCGTCTTTCCGTCTGTCTGTCACCAGGATGTATCTAACGAACTGTGATAGCTAGACAGTTGAAATTTTCACAGATTATGTATTTATCTTGCCTCTTCAACAACAAATACTCAAAACAGTATATAATAAATATTCAAGGGGAGCTTCCATACAACAAACGTGATTTTGCATAGATTGCACTTAGCCAGATTTTAACTTTCTATTGTTTCGTGTAAGTATTTAATTTATCGAAAACACAATAGTCTAAGAAAATAAATAAACAACCTTACCTATGGGTACAGCGCAAGGCTCAAGTTACCGGTGGTTAAAGCAACCGAGAGAGAAATCTCCTAACAATACGCGATGTTCCAAGAAGTACTAGAACAACTACTGAAATATTATGCAGCAATTGTGTACCTATAATTAATAACGGTCTGTTCCGTGTTTTGTGTTTTGGTGTTCAATAAACAGTATTTATATTGTATTGTACTGCTTTCTGTATCTATTATATTGTTAAACCATCTAGTGAGAGTCTCCTAGGGTTGAGACTTTTTTATTAGCCCTCGTAAAATTACAATGACGGAAGTAGGTAAATGACAGCAAGTAGATAAATGACTAATGAATAAATAAATGATAGCAAGTGTAAAGAGAAGAAGGAATAAAAAACTAATTTTGTGTGTGTAAGTTTGGATAAGTAAGTCGTTTCATATTCAAACTTATTTATCAAAAATCGTCACTAAGAAATGACTCACTTTGCCAACTGACTCTGAGTGCAGTGCCTATTTCTATAACAATATTTAATTGTGCTGTATTAATGTTATTTAACACTTGATTTTTAGTGACTTTTCCTCACATTTCGTAATTGGGTTGGTCCAAAAAAAATAACTCCGGGTTTTTACATTCTAATTCGAAAGAATAGGTAATTTTAAGATTCTAATTTCATGACATGATTATTTTAAACTTGGGTTGTCATTTTCTACGAAATTACAACCATTAAATGATATTTAATGATTAAAAGCGATAGTAATAGTGTATTAATATATACTATTTCAAGTGGTTTTCGCCTAACCCGTAAGATACACTTAAGAGGGCTTCATGCCAAAAACGAAAATTAAACAAAGGTTATATATACTTTTGTCGAAATATCCGAAAAAGAGTAATATATCAATAAATAAATAATGCAGAACGGCTTTAACATTAAAACAAAGGGCTGCTACAAAAGGTCAGCAATGGTCCAAGTGGCTCACAAGGCCCATCTCAACCCCCCCAATAATAATGATTATGAAAATATGAACCATCCCAATTGCTTTCGCTTGTGACTTGCACCAGCCTGGCATGTGTGTGGATTTGTCCTAATCCGCCTGTAAGCGCCTTATCAAGTCTACATTGTGGAAAAATGATTTTTTCTTTCTTATTATTAACATCCGAGTTTTTCAAAACGAGCAAAAAGGACAAACGAAAGAAACGAACAGAAACTTTTTTTGGCGCTCTTTAGATTTCCTCGTAAACGCTCATTGTTGATTGTGACCTTATTTTTTTTCGTGCAACGCTTTTAAATCTTTAGGGCTAGAAAATAAATAAACTAGCTTAGAAATATATTTCTGTGTCTTTTGTATATTAATTTGTTGCCGAGTTAGAATTATTGTGCCACACACATTGACTTAATCGCAAAACTGCAATATTAAGACCAATGGGTTGCCTAAAGCCACTTGCCAAGATTCTGTTGTGATATTAATTTAAGGAGCACTCCTTATCAAACCAGAAAGATGGAGAAACGATCATCCGAATTTTATATCCTTTCCTAGATTTTAATACAATTTGAAATGGATATAGCTTATACTATGGATTAACACACTGGCTACTTTACATCCCAGATAATTTAAAAGTTTCCCAGGGAATAACGAAAATCTAAATCAACGCGGACAAAGTTGCAGGCAGAAGCTAGTAATATATGAAAGTATATGTGTGCGTGTATGTTAGTTTGTTACTCTTTCATACTGCAAATTTGATATGGAGATAGTTTATTCCCTGGATTAACACAAAGGCACTTTGAATCGTGGAACATTTAAAAGTTCTCGGAGGAATAATCGTAATCGAAATCTCCGAACTCGCAGAAGCTAACAAGTCTATAAATAGAAAAACATTATTAACCGAAGCTTAAAAGAAGTATTTAAATACCCTTTCCAGTTTCCGTTCTATACAAACATTGTAACTTCATTTACACATTCAATACCAAGCTTTTTGTATTTCAATATCCAACTGACACGATTAGTAGTTGTTGGCGTGGAACGTGCTACATTGAAGAGCGGTTCACTTCGCGGTAAAAGCGCGTCGCCAACGCAAAGCAAAGTGTCGAAGAGGCGTGCTCGTTTTATAATGGTAGCTGAGAAAGGTTTACAGTAGCATTGGGATAGACCAAAAAAAAACTCACGTTTTTACATTCTAATTCGAAAGAATAGGTAATTTTAAGAAACCTATATTATTTTGTATTTGACCCAATAGTTCTGTTTTAATGTCTTTATTTATTTAGGAGACATTTTATGGATGACATGATTATTCTAGATTTGAGATGGCATTTTCTAATAAATTATAACAATTAATGTAACAGTATAAAAAAACATACTATTTCAAGCGGTTTTCGCCGAATCCTTAAGATACACCAGGGAGGGCTTCAAGCCGAAAATGAAAGTCAAACAAAGGTCAATCAAATATACTTTTTTCGAAACGTCGGAAAGAGATAAATATTTCAAGAATTTAATAATGCAGACCGGCTTTAAAACCCCATTACTCGAAATGGGTTTCCAATTAGAATTATTAAACAAATATGAACCATCCCAATTAAACTTTATTTGTATCGTCATATTGTGTTGACTGAAAAATCATTTACCCTTGTCTTACCGACGCTCATTTCACAGAACGTAGGTATCACTTCGTAGAATTTTCGTTTCATAGAAAGATATTTTCTGCTAACTGAAACAAAAGGAGTAGCAGGAATTCATATGATAATTTATACTTATTAACATAAACAAATAATGATTTTCACACATTTCGCAATAAAACATCATAAGTCTAACGCTGCTAACTTAATTAAAAGTTTATTTCAAAATTATGGGTCTATTCCGACTAGTTACATTGTTAGTTCCATTGATGTAACTAGATGGTTTTTTTTTTCCTAGTAGTTACATTGAACGAAGATGGTTTCCGTAATGGAACTACATGGACTTTTTTTTCCGAGTAGTTACATTAATACTACTTATAATAAATATTATTAGCTCAAATTATTATATTTTTTAATATAGGCAAAGATATTGAAAATAAGTACCTTCTATAAGATTGCATTCGTTTTATATAAATTTATTATAAGTATTATTAATGTAACTACTCGGAAAAAAAAGTCCATGTAGTTCCATTACGGAAACCATCTTCGTTCAATGTAACTACTAGGAAAAAAAAAACCATCTAGTTACATCAATGGAACTAACAATGTAACTAGTCGGAATAGACCAAAATTTGTCCCTTTTTAGGGTTCCGTTCCGGCCCAGGTTCTGTAGTCAAACTAGGAACCCTTTTAGTTTCGCCATATCCGTCCGTCCGTCCGCAGCCTAGCTCAGAGACTCTTTGTACTAGAAAGCTGTAATTTGGTATAAATATACATATTAGCCACGCCAATAAATCTTTTTAGTGTAGGTGTAGTGCGAGGGACAGTAAAAAAAAGTTCAAGATTTTCTTTGTTGGCGTACTTAACTAATATGTTTATTGTATATTTATGCCAAATTACAACTTTCTAGTACTTAGAGTCTCTGAGCTAGGCTGCGGACGGACAGACGGATGGACATGGCCAAAATATAAGGATATGATAATTATATTGGTAGTTTGACTACGGAACCCCAAAAACGTCACAATCTCAAAGCAACGTACACAGGTACTCACAGATAGGGCTAGTAATAGTAAAATTACATATTTTTTTGTCTCTAAGCATTTTACTAATTATTTTGATGAATATTATGCTTACGTAAACATAAGAAACACATTTCACAAAAATCTGCCTGATTTCAAACTGATGCAAAAAAAAACTATAAACATGAACTTGGTTTATAAGTATTGGCAACGCATTTGGAATCTTAAGAAATCGAATCTATGGATCTCAAATTCCAATTACAATGAGATAACTTGTGTGCTCGTGTGCCGTTTCCTAAAAAAAACATGAAACAAATATTTTCCACTGTATTTTTCTCCCTCTCGCCTGTGGAGAGCTCTCCTCGGTTACTTCATTAAAACGCCTTTGCGTCGAATGCACACGCACGATCCGGTAACGACCACGCTGCATACCGCTATACAGAAACTAGTTTTACTTATACTCCTTTTTAGGGTTCCGTACGAGGGTGTTAAACGGGACGCTATTACTAAAGGACTAGAGTTGTTTTTTTTTTTTTTTTTACGAACACCCTGGAAAATTATTAAATTATTTGTTATTTTGAATTTATTAAGAGAAGCTTTATTCTTATCTAGATAAATTTTATGGGCTTTTAAATAATAGATTGGAAAATATAATGGTCTCGGCCCAGAATATATGTTTATTCCATTCGGCGTCGAGACCCTTGGTCCGTGAGGCCCTAGCGCTCGAAGCCTCTTCAAAGAAATTTCGAAGAGGCTCATTGACGTCACGGGAGACCGAAGAGCTGGCAGTTTCCTCGCTCAACGTATAAGTTTAACCATCCAGCGAGGAAATGCTGCCAGCATCTTTGGTACAATGCCGCAGGGGCCATTCTTAGATTTAATGTTTTAGTTAATTTATATATTTAGAGTTAGTCTTATTTAATTTTAGTCTTATTTGATTATGGTTGTTGTATTATTTTATGTCGTTTTACAATAAAGTTCTATAATAGATAAATGTTATTAGTACAGTCATGTAGAACGAAAAGTTGTCGGGCACAATGAAAATAATCTACAACAAAACTAATGAATATATGTTACCTTTTTAGGGGTTCGTAGTCTAGCTTTCGCCATGTCCGTCCGTCGGTTCATCCGCAGCTTAGCTCAGAAAGCCGTTTTGTAGAAACATTACGATTTTATGAGCAATGTAAGTGTGACGGTTTGACCCGACGTGGCATTCTATATAAATTTATTTATCTAAGCTTACTTCAATAACAAACGAGGATTGTTATCTTCATCTAGATAATTCCATCTAATTCCATCCAGCCATTTCAGCGTAAAAGACGAACAACTTAACACTCACAAACTTTCGCAATTATACAAGTAATATTAGTGGGATACGATAGCAATGTCAAAATTAATATGGTTTTACCGAGTAAAAAATAACCCCTGTATTATATTGAATACCTACAGCATGACTACTTTCTTTTTTTTCACATTTAAGAGAAAATAATCATACTGTAGCTATTTAATTTAATATTCTTTAAGAATTCCAGGTGCCAGGTATCCGTTATATATAAATTGTAAAACAGCTACCGACATTCAAAGCTAAGTAACTGTTTGAAGTTCACTGTCCGTAGAGAATTTTTGCTACAAAATAAAAAGGTGCTACGTCGTAGCACGTAGCTCTGCAATGAAGGTAAAAAATACCTTACGGTAAAATGGAAGATATTTTTTTTAGTACATACAAGTGTTCGTTATTCACTGCTATTTAAATGAAAATTATAATAATCACTAGCTTTTTCCCGTGTATTTGTCCAAGTCAAATATCGCGGAACAAAAAAAAAATTTTTTTTATCGTACTTGAAGTTGTATAAGTTAAGGCGTTGAATCGTGATAACAAATCAAATAAACCCTTTTTTGCACTAACAATAATTAATTAGTATGAATTATTTTAAATATTTTTTTCATGTTTCATATTTTTAATTTGAAATATCGCTGCACTGTGGTTCAGCGTGTATGGAGAGAGTGTCATAAGTCGATTTGTCCAAAACTTCTAAAATGATTGAGAAGAAATGCATATATTGTTGTTAATTATGAATTTATTTGATAAAATAAAGGACTTACAATTAATTTTATGTGTATATATTATTGAATAATAATAAAAAAAAACAATTAAAAACGTTTAAAAATGCACTATATTTCAATACCGTATAATTAACACTTATAAATAGTAAGTAACATGTTTTCACTTAAAAATATAATAAACAATACCTTAATACTATTTAATTAAAAAAAAAACAACTTATATTGAACGCAAACATATATACTACGTTTTTTCGTTATGTGCAATTCATGCAGTAGAATGAACCGCACGTAAGGAGTTGTTATCTTAAAAATACTATAATTTAACTTTCTAACTCTCATTAGTGAAACTTTAATGAGCTTAGCAATAATGTAATAAACTAATGACAGATTTAGATAAAACACTTTTTTTTTCCTAGGAAGCTTTCTAAGACCCGTAACTAGTGGGTCAGAATTTAATAAAAGTCGATTTAAAAGATCGGTATTCGTCGCAACACGTGACATTTTTCTAGTATTGTTGAGCCGAAACGCTTTTATATTTTTATTTGTAGCTTCGGCAGCTTCTTCTGATAGTTCTCCTATGGATACCATCATGTGATCGAACTGATCGATTACTTCAGACCCATGAATCAGAACTTTGTGAACGGACGAACAAGCTGTCGAGCCGTGTCTAAAGCAAACGATTTAAATCTCTCAGAATTAATTTTGTAACCGGAATTGAGACAGTTAAGAATTGTACCACAACTATCAATAAGCTCTTGCTTAATTCCTGTAATTTCAGCAGAAATGGCAGAGTTAGCAAAAAACCTACGTGCTGTATTCCCATCATTCGAGTTGCCGCTTCCTCCACTTTGTCCACTATCAGACCTAATTTATTTTTTAAATTCTTTTTAAAATAATCTTCGTTCTTAGATAATTGTTTGGTCTCTTTTGCAAATTGGAAGCGAATAGGGCGACAGTACCTAGTTGATGATGGGCGAGGATTCTTCCATAATATTGTTTCTTCTTATGTTGTTGCAACTATGACGAATAAACTTCCATTTTCTAAAGTTGGGTCATCGGAAAAGCACTGCTTATAGTCATTGTGTCCGGTACTACCGTCAAAACCCCACTTACCAACTAACATAACATCACCTAAGGTCTCGGGGTTGATACTTGATAACAGTATATTTTGAGAATCCAGTATTCTTTTAATCGTGTGGTCCAACAAATTTTGTAACTCTAATTCGGCACTTTTTTCAGTAATAGTTAATTTTTCAGGGTAACACTGTTTCTTGGCTTCTAAAACCTTAGATACGAAGGCAAAACTGGATATTGTTTACTATTAATGAACTCTTTAATTAAAAGGTATTGGTGTTTTGTTAATTTTGCTTCTGTGATTAGCGATAGGATCTCACTTGGATTCACTTCACATTTATGACTATCATTTGGCCCACTACTCGAGGTTGACGAAGTATTTATCAAAGCATTGACGGCCGAGTTATCAATTTTTGAGAGGTCCACTAATCTCCTTCGCTGAGTTCGTTTACTGCAAGACTCAAAATCTTTCTTCGGTCGACCGAGATTTGATGTCATTTCTTGACCAGTAAACTAATTTTCTCTCGCAGATACCGACTCATTCTTTGCTATATCTATAGTTTCAAGGACATTTAACCATTTTTCATGTTTTCTCACTAGTTCATATTTATTACTTGCTGCTTTTTTCCAGTAATCTGCGATCCTTTGGATTATGCAATTAACGCGTTTACTTAGAACTTCGATTTCAACGTTTTCAGCTTCCGGCACCATTTCCAAAACTGTCTCTAGTATAATTCGATATTTTTCCATCTGTGATCCTTTAGCAAGATGCCATAGTTCAAATATGTGCATTCTTGTAAACTGAACTTGCAAAAAAGAACCTGTTAGAAAGAAAACAAAATACATTAGAAATTGACAAATATCGTAGCATCTTCTACGAACAGCGTAGAGGACAAATTAATAAAACATCTAGCAAAATCTAGCAGAAGATGACTATTGGCACAATAACTAGACTTTTATACGCTATTAAAACAATCAAAATTATTAATGGTACAGCATGGCGTCATTGATAAAACTCAATGGTAATACACAAAAAAAAAAATTATTTTTATAAAATTAGGTGTCTCGTAGCTCTCAAATAAATATAAAATGTATAGTAAAAATTGCTAGTAAAAATATTATTATTAAAACACATACCTTTGTCATTAATTACCATGATGATTCAATAGAGTTTATCACAACAAGTTTTTAGAAATCCGTCAACAAACAACTTTCACTTTAATGATCTATTGATAAGACTAATTACGCGGTTTAAGTGTGTTCACTTCGGAGGTCTGAAAAACAATGATCCCGACTGATTACTTCAAAACTATTTATAGTTTTAAGTAGGCTGGTAATTAATGTGTTATCAGAGAAGTACAAATCATAGCTCGGCTATTGTTGATTATTTGGACTTATGACCTATGAGCGGGACCATAGTGCGCTGCTTTTAAACGAAAGGGCCACAAATCAAAATCAAGTTTTTTTGAGGACAGCACAATTAAAATTTTATTTACTTTTTTTATTTGTTTTTCGGAACTCCTACTTTCAATGCTTTTGTGTTATAATACTTTCGACGCGTATTTTAATTCCCTACCTCTGGTTTATTTTTAATTTTAGGTAACTATAACCCAAAGACGACTAGCAGCACATAAGTCCGTTTAGCATATAATTTTTTTGTAACAAGTAAATAAATAATTTAAATAAAAGGCCACAAGTAGAAAAAGTAAAGGTGTTTTATTAAAAAAATTCATCACAACCATATTGAATGAAGACATTATTATAATAAAAAACATAGCCAAAAAAATATTTCCTTTGCACATTGTCATTTTTTATACTACCTAATCAAAAACTTAAATTTTAATCACAAAAATAGTGTTTTGGCACCATACAAAATAAGTAGTTAACAAAAATAAATGCTTTAAAACCTCAACAGGCATAAATTCACACTAATTATAGGAATCACAATAATCATAGCTTATACAATTACAGGTCACGATGAGTCTAAAACTTCATTGAATAGGGGTAATTTTTTAGAGCTTGTGTCGCTACTT
This sequence comes from Acleris emargana, assembly GCA_927399475.2. Classification (NCBI taxonomy): domain Eukaryota; kingdom Metazoa; phylum Arthropoda; class Insecta; order Lepidoptera; family Tortricidae; genus Acleris; species Acleris emargana. The sequence continues at coordinate 3,862,060 of OV656847.1, forward strand.
TCGAAATAGGTACGGTACGAAATAGGTATGTAATTTTTAGGTAGGTAATTGAAATAAAAGTAAGTACTTATTGCTTTCTCCCCAGACAAGCAAAGTTAAAAAAAGAAGCTGAACCTTTATTTTATTCTCTCAAACAAACCAAGCTGCTTTTTTCAAGGCCACCGAAAGTATGCAATTGCTGATATGTCTGTAAAATTATATCTAGTGGTAACATGCCTTCAGGGAGCTTTGGTGAGCTCGTCCACGTAAGCAAATGCCTATACAACTGCAGAGTGAAGTGAAGATTGATCAGTAATGTGGTAACAAGATAAATTTATCCATAACAACCGTAAAAACTACAAAACATCTCTCGGCTTGCCCTATTCTGAAACCCTAGGCGTGCCTAGCTCCCTGTAGGCATGTTACCACTAGATATAATTTTACAGACATATCAGCAATTGCATACTTTCGGTGGCCTTGAAAAAAGCAGCTTGGTTTGTTTGAGAGAATAAAATAAAGGTTCAGCTTCTTTTTTTAACTTTGCTTGTCTGGGGAGAAAGCAATAAGTACTTACTTTTATTTCAATTACCTACCTAAAAATTACATACCTATTTCGTACCGTACCTATTTCGAAAGTAGCGACACAAGCTCTAAAAAATTACCCCTATTCAATGAAGTTTTAGACTCATCGTGACCTCTGAAGGGAAGTTCTTGTTGTGCTAAATGACCCACAACATCGACTAATCTTCGAAAAACGCTACTATTGTTGTCAACCACGCATGTTATTTTGTAATTTCCTCTGATAATTGGCGCGATAAAGATGTCTCAATTCGCTGTTTATCAAAATCACTCAAATAAATTACCGCGTACATGTGTTTTTGAGAATTCATGTGTCTTTTAATGGCACCAGCTAAATTATTTAAATCGTCATTTATAACCAGATGTATTCCACACGTCTTTGTCGATAGAAAAGAAAATACAACACCAGCAATATATTTTATTAGAGTGCGAACAACCAACAATCCAATGAGTTTTCTACACTGACCTGTTAAACTGTGTTTTGTGCGATTTACTACTCTGAGAAATACACAAGTCAGGCGTAGGTTTTGCCGAAGAAATAAGTAGGTACCTTTTTCTCTACAAAGTTCAAACATTTTACCTTTCCGTCGACAAGCAAAGTTTGTGCACACTTTAAGTTATCACAGTCACACGGGACTACATCCTCCATTGTCAATCTAATTGAATCACAACTCACAACACCACAAAAAAAAACTTATTATTGCACTGACCGCGCCGCTCAACGCCTTAAACAAACTATTCAACAAGTGAATAAAAGCATTTGTCAACAAATAGCAATGAAGTGAAGTTGGCCGCTACGCGGCTTAACGCGCGCTCCGCGCCTGCGCGAAGCGAATTTCGCATTTACTATGGACTCGTGTACAACTTCATACGCAAGCATGGCATAAACTCTCATACTATTTGCCATATTAATACACGAACAGTCGTATTTGGGCATATGCCGTTTCGGTGGGTAAGACAGAGAATATGAAAGCCCGATTGCAAGCCAATACGTGCGAGCGAGATACGAGCTAGCCGCGTCATGAATAGTTCGACTGGTTGCCGCACAGCGCTGAGCGCTGTGCTGCGTAGGTGGCGGCCGGCGGTGCGCGGTAAAATTTAGTAGGTAGGTACTACTGTTGCATGTAATTTGATTTGAAGAATTTAGTGAGAGCGCGCGGCGCGCGAAGGTGAAATACCTATCTAATACATTACGTGGATTTAATGAATAGTTATTTTTGTAAGGCAAGGCAAGCCCGGCTTTTGGGCTTATATGGCAGTACCGCCACTGTCCAAAACATGGCACCTGTGTTTATTTGTTCTTAAAAGCGAAACGAACACTTTCCAAAACGTGGCACCTTAGTCTTAAAAATAATCCTGTACTTATTTGTTTTTAAAAGCGAAACGAACACTTTCCAAAACGTGGCACTTTAGTCTTAAAAATAATAGAGTACTTACTTGTTTTTTATATGCGAAACGGTTGCATTGCCAAATGTGGCCCTGTTACCCATAAAATTCACTCAAAAGATGTGTAATTTTTCGGAATGTGGCCCTTTATCCCAAACTGACGTGCGCTCGCGCTGACTGTCGGGTCGCAACTAAAAAGATGGCCGCTTTACTCTGAACTTAGCCATCGATGCGTAAAAATGCCAAAAGGGCGCATGCGTAGAATTGCGATTAAGAAGTCGATTTTGATGGGTGTCTTCGTGAAATATGAAAATAAGGACGACTTTGGCCACATTTTTTAATTAAAACTGATTTTGGTACATTTTGATTTGTGGCCCTTTCGTTTATAAGCAGCGATATCTTTCAATAATTTAGGGTGTCAACAATTTTCAATTTAGTGCCTTTTTGACTTTAAACTTTAAATAAATTCAATTTTATCGTTACTTATAACGAGATCTCTAATTTTGCCAAAGTTTTTACGTACAAAGAGGAAGCGGGGGAGAAAACATATTAAGAGCATGTATCGTAGTAATAATAGGATTTGAATAAGCCTATTCTTAGAGTATTGTAATTTGAAATACACAATTTAAATGGAGATCAGAAAAAAATATTCTGTACCAGCTTTTGCCTCTGATTTGGTCCGCATATAATTCGTTTGTTATATTTTCTTCTCTTTTACACATAAAGGATGATTTTCTAAAGCTTCTTATTATAAGGTTTTTATGTCACCTTACAAATTCTCAAAATGTATGTACCAGCATCGGTTTTGCCTGTGCGTTGATACGGTAATCAGTTCCATCGCGGATACATTATGACTTTAACAAAAATTAGCACTTTAAAGCTTAATATTTAAAAAACGGATACCTTTATCGAAAAATTCAAACCTGCAATATTTTTGAAAGACTTATCCAAGAACACACTATGGGGTAGACGAGAAAAAAAACATCTCCACGTTACGTGTAGGGGAAGCACACAAAAAAAAAACATTTTTTCAAGATTTTATTTTACCACTTTGTTGGCATGACTAATATGTATATTAATGCCAAATTACAGCTTTCTAGTACTGAGAGTCTCTGAGCTCGGCTGCGGACGGACGGACGGACATGGCGAAACTATAAGGGTTCCTAGTTTTGACTACGGAACCCTAAAAACAAAACCCCCCAACTCGTTCCAAAAATAATCATTTTAAGCAACCTTGCACGTGTATCAAGCCTTCGCTTAGGCGGGATATTTTTAAACTTACCTGTTTTAATTTAAAAAAAAATTGTTTGGGTTTCGAGCAGGTAATATAGTATAATGGGTATGATTTTATACGCGGCATTGATACGACAATAAATAGATTTTTAATACCTTAACGATTGGATATTACCTTAGTAAAATTTTAAAACAATGAATCAAATCGGTCTGATTAAAAAGGTTTTTGTAAACCGTCTTAAAATTTACATTTATATTTTTACGTCATGTAAAAGCCAAACGATCAGAGCTGAAAGTCTACACGGTTTGGAATACCATAGCAGGTTGTGTTTTTTCACAGGCTCGTTTTTACCTGACGAATTTTTACCATTCTAGAAATTAATGTGAAAGTGTCGATGGAGCCCCGCTATCGCGGAGCTCCTATTGCTGCGCGGTATGGCCCTTCGGGCCTACTAGAAAACTGACGTAGCCTACACCTGTATTACTTTTTTGACCTTATTATAAGTGGAAAAATTTGCAATTGGGAGAAATTCGAATAGGATAATATACGATTGGAAAAAATGAAGATCGGGAAACAATGGGAATGGAAATTCTGCAACCAATCAAATTTGTGTTTCGGAAATTATGATCAACCCTCGTGCAATCAGTGCAGACAGTAATGGCGGGCGAGATAAAAACAATACCGTAACACATCAAAGGGAATAAGGTTTTGCCCTTCAGAATAAAGGACGGCATTTCAGTTTACGCTGAGAGAAAGAGACATAATTATGAAGCATCTATAGCTCTATCCTTCACACTCGCCGTTCAACGAACTGCATAGTTATGTCATAATAACCCCCCGGATAGCCCTGAGTACTTCTGAACAGAAGATGGAATCTTTGACCTCTAAATTAATTCAAATACATCCCAAATTCATGTCCAAGTTAACATGTAATTAATTTATCAGAAACTATTCTACACGTTTATTTAACCGCGGATTTAATTAAGTCCGACCGCGAGCGGTATTTCATCTCGACTAGATAGAATATCGTGCTTAAACTATTCAATTTGTACATGGAATAGTATTTCCTAGGAGGCCTGTGGTAGACTATAGACAAGTTCTTAATGGTTGGGTGCTACTGTGTTCATTTATTATGTTAGGGCCCTTTTGCATTAAGGGGTAAATCTACTTTTTCTCAAAAATTACCGGAAAAGTTGACATTACTAACTCCATACTGTGACGCGAAGTTCATAGTTTACAGACAGTTCCCAAATAAATAAAAAAACACATTGCGTGCTCGCTACACAAGCCCGCAATGTTGCATACAAATTTCATTGTTATCTAGTTTGTAACTTTTAAAAAAGTGATAAGTGCCATAATAAAATGAGGGCACAAGTCTTATACATCCATATTTTATTCGAAACGTAACTTTTTTATCCGTGTCTGGAATAGCTTGAGTTTTTTTTCTCTAAAAAAGCTTGCGTTTCTCCTTGTCATAAACATAAAGGCGGAAGAGTGTTGGTTTTTTCACGTGAAGTTTCTGCTTGTATGCAATTCAAAAAATGAGTTATGAAGTTAAGTTAAAGTTTAACACCATTTTTTTTCTTGCGATTTTTGAGAAAAGTACTATTTAAGTATGCCTCGGCAGGAACGGCAATTGCGGGCCTCGTATTTTTAAACGGACTCACAAGCTCGTACAATCACCAACAACCAATACTCGGCCCACAATTGCCTGCTTCACTGCCTAGGCAATAATGTACTATTATTTCACGAGAGCGCGTCCTGCAACTGCAATTGTGGGGTCCTAGTGAAAAAAGGTACAAGTCGACTTAATTTGTAATTATACATGAATTTTTAAAGTTACACTTTCCAGCACTTAAAAATTACTTGAAAAAGTCGTTAATGTCTAAAGCGTATTATAGGATCGAAGACTATCTAATAGACAAAAATGCTTGGCCTAAACCCAGAAACTTAATCTCTAAGTCTAATGTCTAGGGCGTTGATGTAGGAAAACATATCAATCTTATGTGGTCGTCTTGCACCGTCTTATATACACGTAAGTAGGTGTTATTTTTTCCTTTTCTCCCTCTTTCTCTCGTAAGACTTTGGGTTGTTTTCCTGCGGAAACAACGCAGATTATTTGATTTATTTCTAATTTAATATTTATAGATTTATGTAATGCTAGACGAAGTAATGCCATTGTACTATAGAATAGATTTATAAAAATGACTGACTGCTGAGTTTCTAGCGATGATTCTTCTCAGCAGTGGTCTCCTCTTGTGAAACGCTGGTAGATTCTTGACGTGTCAAGTGCCCGTGCGGCCTACTTACTGAATGTCTTTATCTTAATCTTTATCGTTATCTTTAACGAAAGATACTAGACTTAAACCCTTTTTCACTTGTTCTTCAAAAAACTTAAATTTTTTCACTAGGACCTCAGAATTGACCATGCTCTGTTGCGTGCGTAAATACACGAATTCGTGCGTAATGCACGTACAATTAAGATGGTAGTTAGGCGGGACTTTAATGTAGTAAAAACAAGACAATTCTTTGTTTAATCAGCAACGTTTTACATGCAATTTATTTATTTATTATTTGATTTAAAAATATATGTCACTGTAAATATTATTACGGGTACACGTAATTAAAATGAAAGCAAAAAAAGGCGCTAACCCAAACCAGCACTGCGGTCCCCTGACTACAGCATAATGCTATGTTGGAACTTATCTGGCACCACAACTTTTGGATTCCGTGTATATCTACTTTTTTTATATAGCATAGACCATAGACATTCGCATTCACAAGACTGCAAATTCACTGCCAACCCTGCCGGTCTAAGATGGAATGCCTCTATGCTAGTCATTTCACCAGTTGTCTTGTCCCCAAACCGAAACACAATAATGCTAACACTGCTGCTTGGAGGTAGGTTAATGGATAAGATGGTGGTAGCGATCCGAACGGTCACTGCACAAGGTCCTCCCACAAGTAAATTTCGTGTCAAACGATTTATTTTCTATTCTTTTAAATAAAAGTAAAAAATCCGTCCATCTGTTTTAGTAGTTAATAGTAATGTGTTTACTTTCTAACAACTACCAGCTCACAAGAATCACGAACCAAAAAAGTTCTCGTCCACCCTTACATCAAAGCTCCAGCATCATAACAAAGAGCACACACAATAGACCTCTGGTCGTACTACACTTAAACACTGCTGTCCCAAGGGTCTGCTTTGCCAACAAATTGCCCTCACGTCTGACCTCTGGTCGATATACACTATAAACAAAGGTCGGGGTTAATTTTGACCTTTTACAAACACCTCACGAGTTCAACACATGGGATAAATATTAACATCGGGTAATGCCGTGGAGTACGGAAAATAAAGTAATGGAGTGGCTATAAGGTATTATTAAGAGGTAAGAAACAAAGGAAGCGGAGGTAGCTTCTGATATTTGACTTTTTTGCGGAGTCTAATCTGCGTGATTTTCATAAATTGCGCAATTATATTTAACAGGTTTGATGCGACTTATTTTAGAATTATAGAAGTCATCACTTTGCTAAATTTGCAGGTGATACAATTGTACACACCTTTGACTTAAGAAATACGTACAGTAGGTACCCCAACGAAAATTATTAGCACTCATAATAAAATTTAAACTAAACATCCAATGCCAAAAATTGATATTTGATGTTCATTATAATTATTGTAATGACAAAAACATTCATAATGACATTGTTCTAACTAATCTCATAGACACCTCCGGAGATCCTAGAGCTGGTGCTTACCTCTCCCAAAGGATTGGGCTGGCTATCCAGAGAGGTAATGCAGCCAGTGTCATAGAGACCATGCCGCGAGCGGACCTGCTAGAGGGGGTGTTCTTTTTATAGTGGTAATTATTATTTACATCTTTAATATATAAGTAGTTTAGTCTTATTTTATTTTGAGTAGCTAAGTTTATTTTTAATTTAAATAAGTTTGGTTTTAACTTTTAATGGTGGTTCTAACTATGATGTCAGGGACATTAAAACTGCGTATGATAAAGCCAATGTCTGAATGTACTAAAAGATCAAAAAGCCTAGTATTTTTCCTACAACATAATTTCATAATTAAAGATAAAAATACTGGTCTTAATGAGTTGTTAAATTCATTTCAAATTGTTCTAAAAGTAACGAAGTTGTCTTCACGAACGAAATGCATGAGGACGGAGGAGTAAAAAAAACCGATGAAATTTTGCAAATAAAATTGAAAACTCGGCATGCGCGCTTTGACTGTGATTTCCTCTAAATTGGATTCTCCGCTACGGCTTTCTAGCTTCATAATTAACATTAATTTATCCAAGGCATGAATTTGTCCGAATAGTGTAATTAAATTAAAAATATATAAATGTTTGTTAAGTGTGTATAAATTGTCATTACTTTTCAGGTAGCCTTGTTTTACTGTCTATTTAAAAAAACATGTATAATGTATAATCGGCAAAATTATTCTCTGATTCATCATAGAACTGCTACAGTTCTAATGCTTCCATCCACTTTTTATCCCACAAATAAAGTCCACCCCAGTGTAAAAACTTTACAAATTTACGCGGCGGGCAAAAATATGTTTAAAGAGCTTTCTTTCTCATAAATAATTACAGAAATCACTTGAATGAGAAAGGCTACAGGTAAAAACTAAAACTATGCATACCTACAGAGTGTATAAAATGTATGTTATATAAAAAAGTAACATGATATAAAAATATTTATATATGATATTTTTCTCCACCATGCAATGAAATGTTGGCGTTATGTTAGTTATTTTAGGCTTCAAAGTATCACGTATTTTATACTTAATTGCAGGCCTATGCCGGGAAGTAATTTATTTATTTATTTTATAAACATGGCGGCTGTGTTCAACAGGGTAAATTAATAGGTAAATCTTTTTTTTTTGTGACTTTATGGTTATCGGACCACAAATATCCGCGTTAATGCCTATTACACACATGTTTTTTTTATTTCATTGCATATGTTTTTGAAAAGCACTATACATGCCTCGCCGTGAAAAAGGGTAGCCAGCTTCGTAACTACCCGAGTCTCGTCTATATCACTCGGCCGGCAACCCACTACTTCCCGGCCTCTGTAGTAATGTACTATTATTGTAGTATTGGTATTTTTGCCTGCTCCTAAAATTACTCAATATTGTCTTTGCTCCATGGCACCCAGTAACACACCGGCATAAACAAAGATCCTCTATGATTTACGAGTGAAGGTACGGTCTGTTTATTTATTTAATTTTATCGGTCTATGGTACCGGAAGTACGTGCATTTGGTTATGTTGGGATAATTTACAGTACCACCTTTAATCATGGTAAAAGTTGAGACTAATTTATTCTTGAATTTAACTATAAGACTTTTACTAGGTCGCATGAATTTACTGGATCCGAGTATTGTATATGTATACTCTAGCCTTTATGCAAGATTATGCCTTTATTTAATAATTCCCTATTAACTAGGTATTTACCTTTGATAATGATTTCCAAGACCCCTGAAACTTCTATCCTGAAACCCCCTTAAATCCAAAATTAACTTATACCAAAACATTTTGGAGTTAAAATATTCTGAGAAGTAATTCTAAGTCATATCAGAATTTAGGAATATTGGGAATCAAACGTTTAGAATTTATTTTATTTTGGATACTTCAAGTATTAGACAATTTAAACTTACTTTAATGGAATAAGGTTTATTTTAACGCCCCCTCTAGCATAAAAATAATAATAAAGATCGTAACCTCTTGTACACAAACGCACAGTAAACCTATTATAGTTAAAGTATTATTTGTCTCTTTCTACCTTATTCAAATGTCATAATAACCCATAACGAGAACTTCAGCTTGCTACATTTTTGGACAATATCAGTCACCTTATGTCGTATGATCTCGTTCCGGATCTTATTCCTTAATGAGATCCCCAACAAAGACCTCTCCATAGCACGCAGTGACGTGCAGTCCAAAACATAATAAATAGTGGTAAAATAAGGACAGAGCCGCGGGCAGTTACTTTCCCCGCACATGTCGAAACAAGGCAATAGTAAAAACTCGCTAACTAGCTAAAACGACTAACTTTGCAATCCATTTAGAACTTCGTCTGCCGTGTGTTCATTTTCACTTACGTCTGTGCAAAAGTTTGTATTTTCCGCAACTGGGGTTATTATTTCACTTGACGCGTTGATTTCGTCGATAAATAGCCATGTCTACTTGACCTCTGTTATTTTGTAAAATAATACCTTCAAAGTTTATAAATTGATATTTTATCAACACCGTTCTATAAGGTGAGGTGTTACTAAGACCTTAATCTTCAGGATTGGTGACGCATTTGCACTCTTAGGATTGCAATCTTGAGATTGTAGTCTTCAGTAAGCAATTATGTTTGGTTCTCAGATCCTACTTACTATCTTGAGGTCACTTTGCTCATTTACTTTTACTATAAAAAGGAGCAAACATCTTAGCTATCTTTACTCTTAAGGGGAATTGTGAAGATAAAATATTTCATACAAAATGCGAAAACGTTTCTTTACCCTTAAACCTAGACCGATTTTTTGATGTTTGAATATGTTGTAGATATCATGAAAAACTATGTCTGTACGTTTGCACGAAAATACTTCATAGAATGACACAAATAAAATAAAAAAACAGAAACGCACAGATTTCTTTATAAAAACTACGATATATTCATATTCATAATCATGAAAATCGGACTTGATTTAAGGGGTGAGAAACGTTAACGGCCGGAGCTTTGTATGGATTTTTTTGAAAGCTACGCGATTTTAACTGCTCTTCACAATCCTCCTTAACGGGCTTGAACAGGGAACATGTACTTATACTCATGTACTTTATATTTCCCAAGATTCTTTATTCAAGGAGTCTTCCTTCTACCTGGTCGCCTTCTGCTTGCAATCTTCCGGCTTCCTCCTTCCTCCTTAATTAATTTTGGGATCAATAAATAAATAAAAACCCCGACATAGTAATAGTGACCATTACATAAAAAGCTGGTATCTCTTTAGCAGTTCAACTCATTGTCATAAAACTTGGATAAAAACTAATTAAACTCCAAACTCGTTAAACTAGCTTTCTTTTCATTCAGTGGTGAAATTATAGTTACAAGCATATTTGTTGCGAATCGCTGCCAGATGTTGGCGAGATGCTAGAACTCAAGTTAGACAAAACCAGCATATTATTATGTTAATATCTAAATTGGTTTGGATACCCCAGTTCAGAAGTCAAAATACATTGGTAAGTAAGTCTACTTTCGATGTCCATAAACCAGTAAAGAATACCAGCTGTTTGAATATTTGACCTTGGTTTTTGTGTCCTTTCGGAGGTAATTGCAAGCAGTTAGTTGCTTTTTGACAGGTAGGAATTTGAAATGAAACATGGGTTTTTGCTCGATCTAGGAACTCTCCGTTCGTTTTTTGCTGTTTCTAAGATCCATACTGTAAACTTAACTTTAACTGCAAACTTTATCTATTGTGAAAAGATGCATCGTGATGAAACAAACGAAAAATTGTTCCAGAATCGAACCACTCGATTACTTTCTTTGAAGTCGGGTACAGGATAATTAATTCTTATTAAACCTTTTTTTTCAAATAATTTAGAATGCTAGTTTAATTCTGTATTTATTTTGCGTTCATAAACAAATATCGCACCTTGAGAACAATAGTGACCTAATTCAAGAATTTTAAATTACGAATTTGGTCGGTTGAAGTTGATAAATCAACGAAATAATGCTATTATTTTATATTTTAACCATCATTCAATATTGAACTAAAAATAATTTTAGTAACGACTTCATCAGATTGTTGTTCAACCAATTTGATTGTTTCGTTTCCAAGTATTTGCAGAAAGATAATAAATTCGTTTAGTTCGTTACGGAGAACAATTACGAGAGCTTCGCGGGAATTATTGCAAATTGAACAATCTGGATACAATATTTTGCTCTTTGAAAATATTCGATACCACGAAATTATTATGTGACTTAGGTTTAACTTTATTTATTTTGCTGCTGCTGTACTGTGGGGGCTTATTATGGCTACGTTTATCACGTCATACTATATGGATAAAACATTCGTCTCTCTCTGACACTTGTATAACTACGAGAGTGACGTATGTTTTATAAATATAGGTTCGGTTTGATTTATCAACAATACCAAAATTTTACTTCAGTCTTCTATAAAAAAAATGCATTTCGAATGATAAAAATTAGGAATTTTGATCGATTCGGAATTATGACTCTTTGGAATTATGTATTATCGCGGGAACGCGGTGGATGCGAAAAGCACAAGATCGGTCTGAGTGGAGAGGCTTGGGGGAAGCCTATGTCCAGCAGTGGACGTCGGACATGATGATTGTACCCGTCACCAGGCTGTATCTCATGAACCGTGATTGCTAGACAGTTGGAATTTTCACAGATGATGTATTTCTGTTGCCGCTATAACAACAAATACTAAAAACACAATAAAATTGATATTAAAGGGGGGCTTCTATACAACCAATGTGACTTTTTTCAGTTTTTTGCTTGATATTAATAACCACAACAGGTAGAATAAAATAGTAGTTTATGCAACAGTTGTATAAGAGAGGTCAAAAAAGACGAGTGGTGTGGTTACGATGTGAGCCGCAGGCGAACATCGTAAAGCAAGACGCCACGAGTATTTTTTGACTTAGTTATACACCGTTGCATACAATACTTTTTCTACGACTAGGTTTCAAATAAAATGCAAAATTAAATTAATATACCTAGGTTAGAATACGAACGAACGAAGCACAGAACAACAAACGAGCGAGAAACATTCGAAAACAACAAAATATGTGTCTACGGTTAACTTTGTTTTTAAATTGATGTGCACTTGCCAGGTTTCATATTTTAAAAAAAAGTTGCACAATCGATTTAACTTGTGAAATAAGGACTAAAAAACACCTAATGATTTGAGAAATGATTTTTTTTACCTGATTGGTCGATTTTAATATAGCTGCGTTCTGGTTGGTTGATACCAAATAAAATGTAAAAGAGTTTACATACCAAAAAGAACCTAACGTTCCGATTGACAGTCAATGTGTATTGTGATTGGTGGTTTAATTTGGTGAAGTATTTTGATTGGTCAAATTAACCTAGGTGTAAGCTTTGGCAGCTAGGCATATCGTTTTGGCTCAAAAAAGCACAAGTGCTGTTAAGGGGAATAGACTAGATAGACTTTTCTACGGAATGTTCTGCGGACATATTATCTATATTCTTATATTAGTGTTCGTGACTATATAAATGACAGATAAAAGTACAGGAGTAGGAAAAGGATATAATAGTTTAGTGTCTAATGTTGTATACAGTGTGTTACCGGCATGAGGGCTTTCCTTGATACAGAGTAACAATGGGCAACTCCTTAATGTACCTACATGTTTATTTCAATTAAAACAAGAAAAAATAGTACACACTTGTTTTCTAACAAAAAATAAATTGCAAGCAATGTACACTGTGCGTTAAAGTTAATTAGTAAAGACACGTGACCATACTAAGTTTGTTTACTATTGACCATAGCAGCCCCATTTGACGTCTGACTTGGTCATAGTACCTATTCATTCGTAGTTCATTGTAAACGAATTCAAAACTGTTAAAGCCCAATTCAAAGTGTTTCAAAGAAACTAAAGCTTAATTTTGCTTGTATCGATGCGAAGATAATGTTTACGAACTATTATTAAAAATGTATTTAGTTGGCTGATACTAAGGCTAAAAATAATGTATGAAAAATTAAAAGCAGGTGACATTATAAATATTATATTAAAAGAAAAGCAACGTAAAAAATCTAAATAATATGCTCAATATGGCGACCACCACTATTAACGCACAATTCATAACGTCGTTTTATAATGTCGTGAATCGATCGGAAATCCGTCGTTTCCAGCTGACGAAAAGCTTCCACTATTTTAGACTTCATTTCGTCCTGAGTTTCGCTGTCGGTACCGTAAACTTGATTTTTTATAGCTCCCCATGAAAAAAAATCAAGAGGCGTCAGATCAGGGCTTCTTGGTGCCCAATTTTGGTGGCCATAACGCCCTATCCAGCGTTGTCCAAACATTTCATTTAGCTTTTCTCTCACAACTAAAGCTGAATGAGCAGGAGCACCATCCAGCTGAAACCATATTCCACTGCGATCTTCTTCAAAAAGGGTATTCAAATGATTGACCAGACACGATCCCATTCATAGTTCTTTCGGGATTACTAGGAACAATAGGCCTATTTTCCCGAACTCGTTGCACGGCTTCCAATATGAATCTGGGATTGTGAGGGTGTCGCCTGTTAGGGTATCTTTCACGATACAACCTCAACGCTTCTGCTGGGTTGCCGCGTGTTTCACCGTACAACAAAATCATGTCGCACATCTCACGAGCGTCGTAGGCCATTAGTTAAACTCACGATTTATTCCGCAATAAAACGAGTACCTATTACTAGAGGAATGACTTTCGTTCAAGTTTGACAACTTTCTGTCATTTTAGTTTCATCAATCTGACCAATTCAAGGAGTATTTAATAACTCTCTATGTTTTGCCCCTGTACCAATGTATGCCTTGTACCAAGTAATAACGATACTGATTACGATACTTACACATAGCTCAAATACGTTGATGGTAGTTAAAATCTACGAAGTTAAATTGCAGCGTTACGTTAGTTAACTTTGACTTAATTAAACCTTCAAATAATTACTTATGCAACATACTATCGTTAGTTAAAGCAGAAGCCCTCATGCCAGTAACACACTGTAGATAATGAAACGGAACCCTTTCAGCACGAGTCTGACTAGAACTTTGTCTGGTTTTTTTAAGTGTAAAAAGAATATCGCAGTTATAATCACGGGAAATAACTTTTAATAGTTATGTGTAAGTAGCGATTAATTACAAACCGATTGTAAAACTGAAAATAATACTAAATCGCAATTCAAAATCTGTAATTAACTCAGTAATTAAACTAAACGAGTGCGCATGGCAACCCCATTAACATTTAATGTTTGTTTTGCTTGAATTAATAACCATCATTAGATATTATCGCGCAACTAATGGCTAATTCCATTAGCGAGATCCACGATATCGCCAGGTCGTTTCACCAAACTTAGGTGATTTTGTCTACACTGTATTTGTAGAAGGTAAATAAATTGAATCTACAAATATTTTTGTGAATTGTTTGTCTAATGGTGCGTTCCTATATTCAAAACCGTTGGTAGAGTTGTGACGTCTCGTTAAATTTTGACACATTTTGTATGTAGCAAATGTCATAACGCTACTGCCCGTAATGAAAACGATTCGTTCCTTGAATATAGGAACCGGGCATAAGTTGCTTACTGTACTTTCTTACAAAATTGATAAAAAAGTTCTTAAAAAAATGTCTTTGAGCTGTACTGTTACTTCGTCCTGCCGAAACATTTTTACTCGTACTTCCGGTTTTTGCCGAATGTCCTCTATAATAGAAAATTTTACAGTATATAAAATAACATTTTCCGGGCCAAAACTACCAAATCGAATGAGTCCTTTTTTAAAAACACTGAGCAAGACGAGGTTAAAAGTGCAAATTTTATTTTTGTTAGTAAGACAACGAAAAACGTATTTCAGTGAATCTTAGATCTCATTTTAAGACAGTTAGGTAACTGGTTCGTTAAGTGTAATATTTCACAGGTTAGTCCAATATTATTTTGAATATTTTAAGACCAGGTAGGTACTAGTGGTCCTGATATCCGTGTTACACGCGGAACCGTAGCTCCGTGATCTTAGCACCGGCGGTGCTAAGTTCCCGAACTACACGGTCACGCCAAGATACGTATCCGTGTCTGCGTTCGGCTACGTATCTGCGGATCTCGGCTCCAGCTCCGCTCCGCACGGTTATTGAATGAAAGCTTGTCGAACGGAGCCTTATTAGATATGTGATATGTGTTCTAGTTTATTTTTATTTGTCAAACATTACATTCGGAGGTCTTAAAGACACACATAAAATCTTCATTAAACGTCACGGTCACGGGCGGATCGGATCTACGTGTAAATAAGAAACGTATCTCCGTGTAACACGGAGCTACGTATCTTAATTACACGTAGCCGAATTTCACGTGTCGAACGGGCCGGATCTCCGTTGCCGTGTTACTCGGTAACGGAGATTCGGCTACGGGTACACGAAACACGGACACGACCAGGAGCCCTAGTAGGTACCTGCCAAAAATAAGTATAATTTATATCACGTTTCGTATAATTACTTTTGGGTTTTAACAGTTGATATTTCCTATTCTACTGGGTAAAACTATATCGCTTTGACATGTTTGCAGTTCATTATTCTTACCTCGGCCGCCATTATTGTTCATGAAATTAGGGCTATGGGTAGGTACTATAAGCTCAATGGAACCCTGACCCACTATTAACACGGTGTCACAGTGATATTATAAAACAATTTGACTAAGGTGTATTTTCCACTTTATTTAATTTGCTAGTTACGCCATCTTGCAGTATCATCAACTTTATGTGTCTTTCGTCCCTCTTCATTACATGCCCGTACCGCGCCAATCTATTACTCCTCAACTTTTCCACTGCTTTGTGCTACTTTCAAGCCTCCTCTAATATATTCATTCCTAATTTTATCCATTCCAGTAACGCCACACATCCATTGTAACAAAGGCATCTCCGCCACATGTACTCTTTTCTCATCCTTCTCCTTGGCTGGCCAACACTCCGATCCATACAATGACGACCTGTCTTACCATGGTCTTATAAAAAAAAAAAAAACAGGGTATTATATCAAAACAATTTACTTAGTCCCAAACTAAGCTCTAGGCTTGTACTATGGGTACTAACAACGGTATAAACACTTATATAGAGAAATATATACTTAAATACATAGAAAACATCCATGACATAGGAGCAAATATTCGCGGTCATCACACAAATATCTGCCCTTACCGGGATTTGAACCCAGGACCGCTAGCTTCGTAGGCAGGGTCACTACCAACTAGGTCAGCGCGTCGTTAATTGTTTATGGTTTTGTTGTTGTTGGACCTCTTAAACTATCGTTTGCTCACGTCATGCCAGCAGGACGTACGTTAATTTCTTTCCAAAGATAAGTCCTGGTAACAGGCCAATCGAAGTATTTCTCGTAGGTGTTGGGTCGTAATCCATAATTAAAATGTATCTTGACATCTACGCTATATCAATAAAAAAATCTTTCAACATCCATGACTCAGAAACAAATACAAATATCTGCCCTAACTGGGATTTGAACCCAGGACCGCTAGCTTCGTAGGCAGGGTCACTACCAACTTGGCCAGCGCGTCGTCAAAATAAGTATAAGTTACATAATTAACCTAATCTGTCTTTTAAAATAACCCAAAATTGAATTGGTTTCCAAGTGGCACGCCCAATATTATTCTCCTCATAAAAGAAAGAAATTGTTTATTAAAAGGTACGCAGCGAAGATTTTTATTTTAAAGCCCCTTTTCATTTGGCTCTAATGGAAAATAAGCAATACAGTTCCAATTGCCATTTTTCCATTTCATTTCATTCAAATATCATTGCGGATTTTCTTTTAGGGTTTTTTTAGAGTTGATAAGAAGAGATTAGATTAGAAAAAAGACAGAGGACCGCTTTTGACGGGATTTGGAGCTTTGAGTTTTTCATTTATTCGTGGAAAAGGTTTTATTTATGTAAATAAACGATTTAGTATATTTTTTTATCAAGTGGAAATTGACAAATAAAAATACAGGTAGTAGATAAATATTAAAAAAGATAAAAGATAAAAGATGTTTATTCAGTAAGTAGGCCGCACGGGCACTTTTACACGTCAAAAATCTACCAGCGCTTCACAAGAGACCACTGCTGATAAGAAACGCCGCAAGAAACTCAACAGTCAGTCGTTTTTTTAATATTGCTTATATAATAATAACTTTAACCTAGCATTATATAAAACAATTAATCTCACATAAAACAAAAAATAAATACATTCATGCGCGGTTGAGCAGGAAAATGTGTCAAACTTCAGAATTGTCACAAAACTAAGCAACAATAATAAAAATAATAAAAAATAGAAAGTATACAAGTTATACCTGTGACGGTGCAAGACCACCTGCATAAAAGTTTCGATACATTCTCCTACAGAAACCGTGTCCCCTAGACAATATACAATATTTACATATTTTTTATGACTAAGTTATTATTAAATTATTTAGGTGTTGGCCAAGCATTTTTATCTGTTAGATAGTCTTCGACCCTATAGTAAGCTTTAGACATCAACGACTTTTTCAAGTAAGTTTTAAGTACCTACTGGAAATGGTAACTTTAAAACAACGTCAGGTAATTTATTAAAGAAAAGGATGCATTGACCTACAAATGATTTATAAACCTTACCTTGTATAATATTTAAGTTGTCATACTTTTATAAATACGAATAGTTGAATTTGTGGAGGTAAGAATAATAAAAGCTGAACTCTTACGTAACTCTTAAGTTTTTCGCTGTTCCTTTGATTATAGTACTCAGTAATTTCTTAACATCCGTGTTTTTTTAATATTATTTATAAGGTACAATGGTGATTTAATATCAAATTAACAATCTAGACCAACTTTGAAAAACAACTTTCCGATAATACCCGATTTTCCGAAAAACTGAAAAGATATCATGCTACGAGTATCACTCGTATTATAAAACAAAATACCCGCCGCGTCTGTCTGTTTGTTCGCGATGATCTCAAAACATGCGGTAGATAATTTTTCTCAAAAGGTTTTTATGTATAATAATTTCTGGTTTATGAACGGGTAAACATATTTAAAATGAAACTCACTTTATGATGCACGCTTGGGTTACTGCGTCTGTAACAAATAAAACAAATTACCTATTACACAACCTGCAATATAAGGAATCATCATCATTGTGATCTTGCCCTTATCCCAATCTTATATAATCTAATCTAATGTATTGCATTGTTTAACTTTAACACCAAGCATAAAAGTTTTTGAACAGTAATATGCCAGGGCACGTCCTTTTTAGGAAAAACATTTTTTCCTGAAATAAAGTTTCTATTTTGAAAATGAGGGCTGAGAAGCTGACCGTTTTAATTTACCAAATGGACGGCGCGATTCAAGGTAAAAAAAATATTAAAAAACTTAAACACGTCAGTAAAGCAAAGGAACTAACAAATTTTATGTTTTTAAACCAAAATCAATTTAAATCACATCCCATACCAACTCCGGTCTACGTCCCATTTTCAGGCCATTACCCCCTGCTCGGCACCCGGGTGGGGTAATACACCAGTTTGTATTCAACGCGGGCCTACCAGACCCTATTTGTACTCCACTGGAGTGACTTTCTTTATCTGATCCTTTTTGTAGCATAATATGTACTTGGTTTGCTTTAGCTTTGTTGGAGTTGATTGATTTTAGGCGACGTGTGATTTCAGTTGTAACCTCTATTTGTAGCACGCACCTCTCACATCAAAGATTAGGCTCGAAAACATTTCGTACGTTTAGGTTATCGAATCTTAATTAAGATAAAGATTAAGACATTTATTCAGTAAGCAGGCCGCACGGGCACTTTTACACGTCAAGAATCTACCAGCGCTTCACAAGAGGAGACCACTGCTGAGAAAAAACGCCGCAAGAAACTCAGTAGTCAGTAAAATTTTTTAAATATATTTATTATTACAATGGTACTACTTAGTCTAGCATTATAATCAGGGATCGGAAATTCGGATCGATATTTACCTATACTTTCGCACCGGCTTTGTTGTTCAGTTGTATGGAGGCGGACTCAATCATAGAATTCATTACTAAAATTTCTGGGATTTCAAAATAAATAAATTGCACCGGCATTAATTCATAATCAATTATTTATATTAGCTGTTTGAAGTTATTTTTCATGTATAGATTTACCAAATGTTATTTAATTTACCTGTAACTCATTAACCTAACGAATTTATAGGAGCAAAAATGAATGTTTTATCCTACATGTAAAGTAATTATTATATTAACATTTTGTAGAATCCCAGAATCTCGAAACTTATATTATTAAAATAATATTTTTAAGAAGCCGACGCCATGTTTGCCTATCTTTTTCTGGGATTTTGCCAACTTTAGGTAAATATCGATCCGAATTTCCGATCCCTGATTATAATAAATCTATTAATAGTCAATTAAAAAATATACCAAATAGTAGTTTCTGCAGGAAAACACAACACAATCTTAAGAGATAGAGAGGGAAAGGGAAAAAAGAACACCTACTTATGTGTATATAAGACGGTGCAAGACGACCACATAAGATTGATTATGTTTTCCTACATCAACGGTGTCCCCTAGACAAGATATGGCTTTGAATTTGAAAATAATATATATTATTCATTAAGTTTCGGGTTTACGCCAAGCATTTTTGTCTATTAGATAGTCCTCGATCTTGTCAATACGCTTTAAACATTAACGACTTTTTCAAGTCATTTTTAACTGCTGGAAAGGGTAACTTTATGCTTTGTCACTTTCTACCAGATGCAAATGTCACAATTACAGATAAGGACAAAACATGGCATAAACTATTCCAAGCTTATTCAATGTTTATAATAAAGGGGGATAGACTATAGTTTTTGTTTTTTATTTCCTTGATGTTGCCAGCTATAACTGATTGCAAATTTTATGGGTAATAATTGTTTCTTAATCCATGCTATTTTTCTTTAAACGTTGATTTGTGTTAAGTGTGTCACTTTCCGTCTCTTCACCAAGCGGTTCCAACGGAATACCGTTTTGCAACAATTTCTCTGTCTTGATCTTTTTGTATCTTCTTTATCTTTACGTTATCTTATCTTTACTTCAATATAAATTATGTTAATTCATGATTCTGTGCAATTTATGCTGCAACATAGCATAAAGAAAAAAAAAAATCTGAATGCAAATCTACATTAATTTACTAAAAAAATACACCGTCTTTATTTCTTAACCAACAGTTCTCACTCCTTTTTTAAGAAGCTGTATTTTTCCAAGAGATTTTAGACAATCACCGTGAATTTATTAAAGAGATAAATCCATGGATATTAGTTATTTTATTACACGCGACATTCCTTCGGTTAAAGAGTATTTCCTCTGGTACACTAAACAGAAGCTCCACGCGTTTCTCTCAAGTTCAACATCAGTCTTACCAAAAAAAAAAGTGTGGGGTAAATGAAAGTTTCAAATATTTGTCAGTTCCTCAACTAAGACGCGTTTAACATCTGTGAAAGCTTTTGTTAGAGCATTGTTGTAACAATATTTCCTTTTATTCTTCTTCAATAAATACTGCAGCAAATTACAAAGGTTTTACAATTGTAGAAAATGGTCTCTTGCTTGCAATACGATAGAAATGCTGTTATATTTGAATCTGGAATAGAATTTTATTTACATTTTTATCCTTGCTTTCTTTCAATTAACTGTATTGTAAAACGTATTATAGTTGTTATACAACTCTATTTTGATCCAGCTGTTGATGAAAGAGGGTAGGAAATCTTTCTGGCCTGTAATTATGTATCACTGAATGTATGTTGTTTTTGCATGTGTAGTACTTTGTTTCCTTGTAGACTGCACAGACTGAAAGGATAGATTTAAATGTCACTGCGTACGTTATTTAGAAAAACAACAATATGGTAGCAATAAAAGTTAAAAAAAAAAAGTTAGTAAAAAGATTACTAATTGTATTAATGGAAAAGCGACCTTGTTTATTTAATATTTTTGTTTTGTCTATCCTAAAAGTTCAACACCTGAACAAAAAGTCGCGGAAATTCAACGGTTAAAAATAAAAAAGTGTTAAGAAAGGTCCGGAATGAAAGGATTTGAGGGGAAAATCTAGTCCTTTATTAAACGCCATCGGAAGTCAACGCCTTCACACTCTGTATCTATCAATAGCATTTTGACATATCAAAATAAATATATAAATCGTACTGCTAGAGAAAACACTAACTCAAAATAACTGTATTTAAAAATCAACTCTAATACAACTTTTATGAACTTGAAACAAAACTTGCAAGGATCTTGATTTAATGCTGTTTGGATCTAGCAGTAGGAAATATTGACTTAATCCCAGGCTAATTGGTAGTGAGCCCGCCTACGAAGCTAGCGGTCTAGTGGTTGGTTGTGATAAACCACGTGACCAACATGTCATCGCATACATTTCATGTTGATGGAAAACGCTAAGCGGCACTTGGCCAGACATATGTATGGGTTTTGACATTGTGACAGCACTGATCGCTACTTTGGGCGTTTCGATATTCCATAGGCTACTTGGACCGTTTGGCTAGCATGTAGCGTTTCTTTGTGATAAACTACGTGACCGACTTGTCATCCCATACATTAAAAGTCGATGGAATTGAAAAACGCCGTTAACGCTAACACCGTTTGGCTCTTCGCTTAGCCTACTGGTTTCATATCCTGGGCCGAGTAGGCAGATCTTTATGATGAACGCGACTATTTGTTCCTGAGTCTTCGATGTTTTGTACATATTTACGTATGTATTTTTCTTTATAAGGAATGTGATCATTGTCTAATACTACAAGTTTAGAGCTTAGTTTGTATACGCCAATATGTGTGAGATTGTCTACTGTTTTAAATAAAGGCAATAATTTAAAATAAAATCGTAAATATTTTCGGTGGGCTTGTAAACTGTCACCAATAGACAATAGTAAACATCTTAGCATGATTGTGCAAAATGTGTCTACAGAATTAACAACAAGTTTTTAGAGTTGTTAGTAATTCTGGCTCTACCTAACTGGGAATGAAGGCGTGACGCTATTTATGTGTCCCCTGTTCTTCTATATATCTCTGTTGCCAAGTTTACCTTTCTAGGACTACAGAAAATTGAATTTTTTTAACTCCGTACAACGGACGCAAATCAGACGGAAGCCACGTCACAACATATGTATTAATAAGTCGGGCTCCGCCGCGCCCTCGGCCGCGATTCTAGTTTTGTAAACCGTGTCAATTGCTAGCTGAAAAAAAGTCTGTCCTGCTGCCAACTTGCGATAAATTTGTTTATCATATTCATTAGTACGGAAAATGCTATTTGGCGATGTTGTAGTTTTTTAGGGATCCGTTGTATCTGTGAGGATAAGTTCGCCTTTAAACGTCTCTGCTATAGTTATGTGTATTTAATTGTTATCTCTTTTATTTGTACGGTCAATGGCTTTAAAAAGGGATCATGTATGCACCTTGTCACTTTAACGCTCTGCTTGAAATGCTATACAAAATTGTGAAACGATTGAAAGCGACAAGGAACAGAAATGATCACTTATTTATGCTGATGACTGTACTATTAAGTGTTTATAGACATATATATACAGTCAAGAACCGGGATTGTTGAGCCACTTGCCATTGTTCGTAATTTAGCCGAGTATTCAATAACCGATGTCAACGACATCCCGGTTCGCGACTGTACATACTTGTGTCAGAAAATGAAACTGGTACCAATTATTTTTCGAAACAAGTTTCGGTCGTAATAAATATATAAATAAATAAGTAAAATATCAGTAAGTAGAGCTTTTGATAAAGAGGATACTATGTGGAAAAGTCCTATAAAATCACTTTGTCAGTTTTATCAACTTTACCGACCGTTTTCTAAATCTAAAAATACCTTCATTTAATACGTAACTACGGAACCCCGAGGCAATGTTTGAAGTCAACAAAATTTTACCCTTTTTTTCGACGCCATTACGTGATAGCGACTCTTTTCCTGTTTGGAATAAATTCACTTTTTAATGATAGCACTGCTAGTTCAGTTAAACGGACCTGGGCATAGGGTAGTTTTTATTCCGCAAATAGAACAGTTTTCGAACGAATACTGATATTTCAACTACGGCGTGTATAAAGCCTCGGCAAAAGCTACTACGGTTATCTATGTGTTAAATAGGAGGTTTTTATCAGTATTCTGGTACTTAATACCTTCTTGGTGTCATTACTAGGCATCGGAGTTTTTGTCGCACGGTAAGACTGATGGCAAGCTATTTAGTCGTCATTTGCCATAAATCTAAACATATTCATACTCATTTATACAATTTTTTATTTTATAATCAAGCACGACAACGTTGACGAGTTAAGAAACGATTATTTAATAATATATTTGGAAAATAAATATTACAATAAAAAATTATTATCGTTTTTATAGTGATTTAATTACGAAATTTTATAAACAAACAAAAGATACATTAAAACACAACAGAGGGGAATGTTTTAGTCCAAACTAGTGGCGAATTGTATGTTAAAATAGTTCAAGTTATGAATTTATAATCTAATAGTTTTTTTTATTTATATAACTTGGCCTAGATATATTATACACGACCGACCGCTATAGAGGCATTTTAAGATAAATTAAATAAATGAGTATGAATATGAATAAGAGTTTAGATTTATGGCAAATGACGACTCCATAGCTTGCTATTAGTCTTACCGTGCGACAAAAACTCCGATGCCTAGTCATTACTTACCAGGGGCTGTAGGCAAGATGAGAAACGCTTCTAACGTTTCTCTTGGGTCTCTATTGACTGCCATAAAGTTAAAGTTTCGATTATTGTTTGCCAAGTCGTTTTACATTATACGTATTAATAGTCATAATGTTTTGAGTCATAATTTTGATGATTATACATCGGAATGTAAATTATTGCGGGTCTTTCTGTTGGAAGTCATAAAATTCATAGTCATGCCAATTTATGTCATAATAATTTAAGTTCATAATGCCAAAGGTAATAATTGTAAGGTCATAACAGTACAACAAATACAATTTGAAGTAACTCACTTTTTTAAAGGCGAAAATTACATAGCATAAACTGTGCCTGCGCTGCGTACTAATATAATAACACAAATAAAGCGACACAAACAAAATATAGACATGTATGATGTGACGGGGTCGACGGAGCTCCACTCCGCGGAGCTCCTATTTCTGGATAGTGAAGGCCTTCGGCCTTGACGCAATACTAACCTAACCTAACCTATTGATCTAGATTTATCGTCTATAGTACGGGTATTTCGGTTAGGCAGGGGGCTCTGCTCCCCGTATCCCCCTCCGTTACCACAAGTGTTGCCTTTTAATGATTTCCATAATTGTAGATAAAAGAATATTAAAAGCAAGAGGTATGTTGAGTTGCAGTGTATTTGTCATTCAATAATAATTATTTTTTCTTTAAATTATAGTGTTTAATATTTTCGTTACATAAAAAAGTTGTAATTAACGTTTGGTAGAAAAACCGTATGAATTAAAATAATTTATAGTATGAAAGTATGTCCTAAAATATTTCTGACTCATTTTTAACATGCCTTT
The DNA here is from genome assembly GCA_927399475.2 of Acleris emargana. NCBI lineage: Eukaryota > Metazoa > Arthropoda > Insecta > Lepidoptera > Tortricidae > Acleris > Acleris emargana. Next base: position 3,886,509 of record OV656847.1, read on the forward strand.
GAATGTTATAGGGTTTTAGGTTATGACTTTTGTATTTATAATTTTTACATTATGGATAGTTAACGTTCGAATTATAAAGCGTTATGACGAAAAATTGTTATGACTTCCGATAGTTATGAACATAAACGATATGGGTACAAATGTCTGACTTTTAATAATAGAAACTATAAATGTATGGCAGTCAAAGGGATCCCGTTTCTCTTATGTATCACTTAAAATGTATGGGATGACAGTTTGACTACGTGGCTTATCGCTACGCACGAAAATGCCGTCCCATTCATTTTGAGCAATAGAAAAAAAAAACATTAGAAGCGTTTGCATCTATGCTACTTCAGGGGGCCTAATAAGGCTGCGTTTATCGCTTAATTTTTTTTTGGTGAAAACATCCGTCATTTTTTTCATAAATAAAGAAATAAAAAATAAATATCAGGGGACAATGTCACACCAATTGACCTAGTTCCCAATTAATATTAGGTACTAGAAAACGATATAAATACTTATATAGAGAAGTATATACTTAAATACATAGTAAACATCCATGACTCAGGAACAAATATTCGCGCTCATCACACGAATATCTGCCCTTACCGGGATTTGAACCCAGGACCGCTAGCTTCGTAGGCAGGGTCACTACCAACTAGGCCAGCGCGTCGTCAAATAAAAATGTACGTGTAAATGTATGTATGTGTTTCATGTATAAATACGAAACTGACGGATGCTTTGTCCACATTTTGTCACGCGATAAACGCAGCTAAACGCGATTAGGGCCGCAGGACGCATCACGGAATCACGTGAAATCTAACATGGCGGATAAAAAATGTATTCCGTATTACAGTATTGGTACCGTGTAAACTAATTTTAATTAATGAATGATCCGCTATCTGTCATAATTGTGTATGCCTAATGGCCAAACATAGTCACACTTGAAGGGTCTACGGAAAGAACATGTCTAGTCACATTAGTAACTTTTCATCACACTTGCTCGGAAAGGGTTTTATAACACGCAGGCGTTTAGGGCAGTTATAGCCGACTTAGCTCCCGCGGGAGTTATAGATTTTAAAATATAGAATCCACTTGTACATCATTTCAGACCAAGGAGGTGTAAAATCAGCCAAGGTTTATTTCCTATAAGTATTCAAAACTTGGCTACAAACCAATTTTACTGTTTAATTAAACTTATACGGCACATTTGTCTGCATTATATTTCTATTTTACCATTATTTCAGAGACATTCGCAATTATTTTATTAAATTTCATTTTGAAAATTTGTACAATCTGGCAGAATGGCCTGTATTTGTAAAGTTTAAAAAAAAAGCAATTCTAAGCATTATCTGTGGAAGACTAAAAAAAAGTTGTCAAACTCTTTTAGCTTAGCGAATCGAGTTCGTTTAATTTTGTTTGATTGTTGTTTCCGAAGCGTATTTTGTTTATTAAAGGTTTTTTTTCTATTTTTTTTTTATTTCCTCGCTAATGTGATGAAAATCATTGTGTGTATCATGGGCAGTAAGGAGATTGCAAACTCGAGTCATTAAAAGCCCTCTGCCTTCGGCGTCGGGCTTCTAATAGTCTCTCGTTAGCAATCCTCTTCTTACCGCCCTTGATGCACAATGAACTATTTTGAGATATCGCGATTTGAAAGTTAGGAACCACGTCATTTTGTACGTAATTTTCGTGAAGAGGTTTTTTTAAGAGTGAAAAGATACAAGTTATATGATGATTTATATCTGAATCTGAGTGATAGGTAATAGTTCATTTCGTCCTATGCATTTTGAGAATCAAAACTCATTTTCAAAAAAAAGTGACTAGACATGTTCTTTCCGTGGACCCTTCACTTAGCCACTTTGACGATGGTACTCGTACCATTATTCTGATCTCCTAAGCTAATATTGAGAATGATAGGAGACAGGTACGACTGCCCCTACATCCGTCATTGCTGTGGGCTACATGCCCCTGTCAATTAATTACTAACACTTAGATCTAAGCTACTAACATAATTTAATTTAATTATTTTTATGAATGTATGGACTTATATGTTGTCTGAAATAAAATGATTTATTATTATTATTATTATTATTAATACGCAGTATGTCAGATAAAATTCCTGTAGCAATATCAACCTTATTACTAAGAGGAGAGAATTAAAACTGCTTTGGTTGTTGATTTTGGGTTACTACTTATTTGCTTAGAAGGGCAGTATTGTTAACTATATTATACAAATAAGTAGGGACCTATTGATTGATTGATTAGCTTCGTTTATAAAGGTTCCACCCGGTCCATTTAAATAAATCGATTTCTAAAACACATTAACCATTTCCAAAAGTCGTTGTTTATTCTAAGTTTTATTAGGTTAAATTATCATCATCATGTTAATCAAACCAAAACCAAACCAAAACTGCTGGAAATAAGAAAACTTAAATATCTTGTTTTAAATAGGTACTTTTTTTATGGCATAGAGAAGACAAACGAGCACACAGGCCACCTGATGGTAAGTGGAAACTGTGACCCAAAGACATTCGCATTCACAAGACTGCAATGCAATCCTAAGACTGCAAATGCGTTGCCAACCCTGAGGACTAAGATGGAATGCCTCTATGCTAGTCATTTCACCGGCTGTCTTATCCCCAAACCGGAACACAACAATGCGAACATTGCTGTTTGGCGGTAGGTTAATGGATAAGATGGTGGTAGCGATCTGGACGGATCCTGCACAAGGTCCTACCACCCGCAATATATTAGATATATATAACCACAAATACACGAGGCACTAACCTATCAACAAAACTACTTAAAGAAATAACAAGATTGCTACAGCATGGATTTGTCATCAAATAGCAAATAATACAAGAAACTGGCAATTTCTGAGAAATTCGTCCTACTATTACATTGGTTGTTAGAGAAACATGAAAGGTCGGTTCATGTAATTGAAGAGGTATTGGGGATGAAACATGTCAAGGCCAATAATACAATGTCCAATCATCTTTTTTTTAGACAGACGTTTGTACTCGATATCAATAAATTTCCGTCATAATTTTTATTTTTGGAACAATTTTTCTGGCAACTATATTTTTTCCATAGTCATCATCTGCTTGTGAAAACGAAACTAACGAGTCCCAATACAGCGCCTTTATGTTTAATATAGCGGAGATTTTATTGCTATTTTTCCACTTCATCATCAGATAAGCTCTTCGATACCATAATGTCGCATTGTCACAATAGCCGGTTAAAAATTGACTTAGAAAATTTGAACTAAACAAAGAAACACTGCAAGCTACTAAAGGTGAGTATCCATCAGAGCTGGGCAAGGTAGCGGCAATCAGCATCCTGAAACTCCGCGTATGCTGTTGCTGCCAGGAGTGCCAGGAAACCCATCGCTAGGCCACCAGAACAGCTTCCTACTGAAGTGAAGCAGAACCGCAGTAAACCCGTTCGCGTAGTGTTGCCTCCGACGAGTTGCAAGATAGACAAAGACAAAGATGAAAGAACCAGCTCGCTTCGAGGAACCTGTACCGTATGGAACGGACCGAATCACCTGCTGTGTCTTGGTATTTATTGGCTGGCCAATGGGGTATGTCTGGCGATTTCATGGCTACCGCAGAAATTTTGTAATAGGGCGTTTTCACTAAAAAGTGTACCCAATTAAGGACTGAAATTAAGGAACTTTAACTTTGTCAGTTTTGTGACGAAAATTAGCTATATATTGACGGCCGCAATGTATGGCTAATTTTCGTCACAAAACTGACAAAGATAAAGTTCCTTAATTTCAGTCCTTAATTGGGTACACTTTTTAGTGAAAACGCCCAATATAGTTACATGAATTTTAGGTTTTTGTTATACGTGTAAATATTAGCCTTGTCGCCTAAAATAAAGTTGCCACTGGACCCGATTCTACGTGCACATCGCTTAAATAGCCTTAAACTAAAATGTCTAATTTTAAGACATAGTTTAGACGGCAGATTTAACCAGTGCTATTCCAGAATGTCAAGCTGACAATGTATAAGACCGCCTAAAATAAGAAGCGTCAGATTCAAATTAGCGCTGTCATGGCGCTGTTATTTGATTATGACAGCTGCTCATAGAATAGCAAAGTGTTTTAGCGACACATAGATTAAATTAGGAAGTTTAGAGGCCACTGTAGAATCTGCTCCATTCTGTTATTTTCAGTAACTACTAGAACCACAACGTCAAACAATAAGATATAGGAGCAAGATTAAAACAAAGCAGTTTTGTGGATCATAAAGTATCCCGCAATCCAGAGCAGCTGTCCGAGAAAAACAAGCGTCCTCTATCGGCGAGTAGCAAAACGAAGCCGCAAGCACCTCATTATTATTCCTACCGGGGACCATAACAATCTATGTTGAGAGTCCGTTCGGATTTCACAGAGTTTACGACTTTATCGCGTGGACGTTCATCACACCGAAAAGTTACATTTAGTTAATAGATAATTTAGTGATTGATGAGAGTCTTTGTCGCAGCACGTTTATATTCAGAAATGTAAAATTCAAAGTTAATTAACAATAATTGGATAAAAAAAGACCTTTAACGCTCTTACGCTGTAATGTAAACTATATCCAAGCATTGTAGTAAAAAGGTGATTAAAAATTACTTATTCAGGTCATTTTCTTTATCCTTTTAATAAGATTTGGAGACTAGTTTTAACAGTGCTTCACCGTTGATTACTCATTACAGCAGTTATCAAGTTATGTTACTTACTTAACACGTATTGTTTAGTATTCAGGAATGACATTACCTACATTTTACTGTTAAAAAACCTTCGTCCTGAGAATGACGTAATTTTGAACTCAGGATGATGTTTGTATCTAAACGTCCGTGTTTCATGTAAAGTAGGAATACATTTATTATTTATTTTGGGTTGTTTATTGCTTTGCATACAATGATATTGTATACTATATACGTCATCTGCGCGCAAAAGCGTTCCTCAAAAAGGAAGGTAATTTACCTTACTACTGTTTAGTTGCGCTGCGGCCTATGTCACGCAGGCATCAAAGACAATACAATTTTACTAACGAAAAGTAACAAATATATTTCATAACAAATGCCGTCTTGTGTTTTTCCAAACCTGCCAAAAGTATATTATAACTGTAAGGAAGAAAGTATGTCTCATTTTATTCGTAAGTAACATAAATATTTTTAAATTTTGATTACTTCTCGCCGTTTTGTTTATTTTGCACCGGTGTAACTATCACCAGCTATTAAACATGAGACACAAAATGAGATATCGCATGAGTGCAATAAAGACGGGTAGCTACACGGCCGGGCACTTGTCTCAGCAAGAATGGCAAGTAATTTGAAACAACTATTTATCTCTTTCTTACAATAGCGTTCGCTACAGATTGCCGTCTTTGTCTGTTGAAATAAGGTAACGTAGCAGCGGTCAGTAATTGGCGATGGGTTTTTAATCCGTTTAGTATGACTATAACGTATCTTTTGGGTAGAGGTGCTAGTTGTTCAGCAGTATTCGGTTCTGTGTGGAATGCGCCTTTGTTAGCCCGCGTTCAAGTGTGCGTAAATGAGAAAATACCCTCGGTTTTACGAGAAGCTCTGAGATTTTTACGGTCTCACTCCTGTACCTACCTAGATAAACGTAAAGACGGTTACCTTTTATTACTTTATATTTATAGAAGCAATAGTGCTCAGAAAACGAGATTTAATGATAGTATTATTAATGTCTATATATAAAACTGCGGGAAAGCAATTTCTTTTTTAATATTCTATATTCTGTAGCTCTGCCTACCCCACTCTGGGAATGAAGGCGTGAGTTTATGTATGTATGTATGTATGTATTCTATATATACAAGGATATAGGTACTTACGTTGGGTATAATGTGAGATTAAGTTTGTATTTAATCTTGTTAAGGTTTATCAAAGACTAGCATTTTCCTCAAGGTTAATGGACAGTTTTTTTTTCTCGAGATTAATATACCTAGCTGATATGTTTTTGTTATGGGACGGATAAGGGGAAACAAAAAAAACCTTGGCGAGTAATCACTGATACCTAGAAACTCCCGAAACACCAATCAAATAACAGGCATATTTTAGGCGTATTTTCATATTAAAGGTTGAACACGCCAAAACTGGGGCACACAAATATTGAGATTAAATAATTTTAACAATAAATAACTACATTATGTTTTCCATATTTAATGACAAATTGAATAGAGTTTAAAATAACGTTTCCTATTTTAGTTATTGTCTACACAGTAAGCCATACTTCTAACTTTCCTACGCACACGGCTCATAAGACTTTGCACCATCTCATTAGGACACCGTTTCGACGCCCATGTCCACATTTTTTGTAGCTCAGAGACGTTGTTTACTTCTCCGCCTTTCTTTTTTAAAATTCCCTTCATAATGCTCCAGTACTCTTCAACAGGCCGCAGTTCTGGACTATTTGGTGGTTTGCATACTTTGGGTACCACCACGATTCCGTTTGCGTCATACCATTCCATCACTGTTTTTGCGTAATGGCAACTGGCTAAATCTGGCCAAAATAACGGTGGTGAGTCGTGCTTTCTTATGAAAGGCAGCAAACGTTTCTGTAAACATTCTTTTTGATAAATATCACCGTTTATTGTGCCGGTGGTAATAAACGAGCGACTTCTTTTTCCGCAGCTACATATTGCCTGCCAAAGAAGGTATTTTTTTGGAAATTTTGATCTTTTTTTTAATTTGCATTCTTCAGGAGCGTCTCTTCGACTTACGCTGGTATAGAACTCTTGCCCAGGAATTTGTTTAAAATCTGCTTTTATATATGTTTCGTCGTCCATGACCACGCATGCAAATTTCGTAATGAAATTTTCATAAAGTTTTCGTGACCGTTTTTTTGCGGATAAGTTCTGTTTCGAGTCTCGATCTGGTGCGGCCTGGGCTTAATAACTTCTTAGTCCTGCCCTACGTTTTACGTTTTGAACATAGGACTGAGACATTTTCACTTTCTTGGCAACATCACGAGATGGAATCTTAGGATTTGAGGCAAAAATCCTTACAACACTCTCGTATTTTTTTTTATTCTTGACTCCCTGCAACCCACCACTTCCTGGCTTTCTGTCTATTGTTAAGCGTTCACGAAACCTTTTTAATACGCGACAAACCGTAGATTGAGGACATTTCAGTCTTTTCGCGATATCTCTGTAGCTTAGCATTGAATTTTCTATATATTCGTGCAAAATGAGTTCACGTTGTTGATATTGTTTGCTCGACATTTTGACAACGAATAAAAATAAGAAAGAAAACAATAGACATATTATAGGGCAGTTCCTTGTGATCAAATTGGTTTCAAAAAAGTTTGTATTAGCTTTTTTTTCCCGTGATAATAGCCGATTTTACATGCCCCAGTTTTGGCGTGTTCAACCTTTACTATTGAACGTTCATTGATACGAGTAAGTTAGTATACAGGGTGTACAATCCAAATGGGTCAGTATGGTGAAGTCGGAAACTATGAAAGATAGCGAGATCTGTTCTTAGGAACCATGACGTCGATTTTAGATTTAATAATAATTACATTCAAACTTTTTTATTAACTCTCATACATAACCGGGAATCGAACCTGGTCAATATTTTTGTAACCGCGTTAAGTAAAAAGGACCAAATTTGGCTATGAAATCTTGTGTAAACACAACTGACACTAAATTAGACTAAAATGCCCACAGTTTTATTAATTTGCAAAAAGTCGTGAATAATATGGAATCGATCATCAATTATCTGAAGAGACCACTTATGCATATCTTATCTGCATCGGTATTATGCATTACAAATAGCGTTTATTTAAAATTAGAACGCATTTGTTCAGCGGGCGTAAGACTCATTTAAAATTTGAAAATGGAATACTGTTTTTGGAATTAACTTCAAATAGCGTTTATTTAAAATTAGAACGCATTTCATTTCGTAGCCAAATTTGGTCCTTTTTACTTAACGCGGTTACAAAAATATTGACCAGGTTCGATTCCCGGTTATGTATGAGAGTTAATAAAAAAGATTGAATGTAATTATTATTAAATCTAAAATCGACGTCATGGTTCCTAAGAACAGATCTCGCTATCTCTCATAGTTTCCGACTTCTCCATACTGACCCATTTGGATTGTACACCCTGTATATTAACGTTATTTATGGTCATTCAATATTGGTTATATTGTACGGTGGATAGATTTGAAAATGAATATATGAAAATAAAAACATATTTATTGAAACAGTGGTTTAAGTGGCTAGTTTTAACTTTAATAAGTGCTTAATACATATATTTATGTACCTACCCGAAACCGACTTGCGTGCATGACTCGATGTATGAATGTGGAAGAAGCGAAATAAATTTGTCAAGATCGTAGCAAGTGGAAAGAAGTGGTCTCTGCCTACCCCTCTAGGAAACAGGCGTGATTTAATGTATGGATGCATGTACATATATTTTTTTAGTAATAAAATTTTACAATCTGTTTACCCAGTCATTTGCATTAGGCTAAGCCTGTCTCGCAGAATGGGTGATTGTTGTTTACCTGGTTTGATTAAGATGTAGCGAAAACTATACAATTTGAAGTTTTATTTGAAAAACACGTACCTAATAAACTGAAGACAATCAAGGAAAAGTATAAAAAAAAATGAATGCTGCATTACTTAAGGTTAAAAAAAAACATTTTACCAAAATAACCAAATCTATCTACGCCTCCAGTCTGAATATTAGTAAATTTCATTTGCCGGAAGCTATTAGAGCCTACTAACTGTAATACAGGTCTTTGATCAAAGGAAATGCCCCTCTAAGGAAAGAGTGGCAAATTAGGCAGAAACAGTGGATACGGATTTGTCAAATTCTAATGGACCCCTCACTGACTGAATGAAGCCAAGCGCAGCCCCGTGATAAGAAGCTACAGGTATACTCTTATAACCTAGTAAGACCCAAACTACACGGCAAAGCAAAAAGGATGGTTATGTTATGCACTTATGACTTTAGGCAGTGTTTGCATTGTTGTGTTCCGGTTTGGGGATAAGACAGCCGGTGAAATGACTAGCATAGAGGCATTCCATCTTAGTCCTCAGGGTTGGCTGTGCATTTGCAGTTTTGCGAATGCGAATGTCTTTGGGTCACAGTTTCCACTTTCCATCAGTGCGATGGCCTTCCTATGCCATAAAATAAATATGTATTTTAGGAACATTGTAATTGTGACCTTGTTCTTTTAACTATAGGGTGCCTTTTATGTTTGGTATTATGTCCTCAAGCGAGACCCTAGGTATTCAGAAGGATAGGCGTGCATCACTAAAGGTGACTTGTATGGGCTGTGTGAATACATACGAATTACGCGATAAATAGGAAACACAAAGTTTAGAGGCACGAACAAGTTACAAGGCTCAAGGTAAAAAAAGCTTAACGCTGTTTTGTTACGAAGAACACCTGTTTTTGTACTATTTTATATTCTGTGACCAAAAGCAATGCAATACTTCACTTTACCCCTATCTCAGTATTGGTTACTTCGACTGGCCGCACTGAATAGAGAAGGAAATGTTCCCGTATATTAAGTAGTGTGGCCTTTAATTTCTCAAAATCATACTTTATTGGTTGCTGAAATTCCATTTCCATTTTTTGCCAATCTTAATCTTTAACAGTCGTGTTTTTTCACAGGCTCTTTTCCCCTGTCGCATTTATACCTTTCCAGAAATTAATGTGAAAGTGTCGAAAAAATTATGATCGGGAAAAAATGAGAATGGAAATTCTGCAACCAATAAAATTTGAATTTCGTATATTTTGGGAAACGCTCATAAAGGCTTTAATATTGTGTATATTCGTGTACGGAGCTTAAAATAATAGTATCTCCGGGTACCTACTTGTATGCATGTAAACAGTTGTTAGTACTTCTAATAGAACGTTTAAATGAATTCACAAGTACAACGCAACAAGGTGAAAAAGTGGATAGTTCTCTTTGTAGTTGACTGTACCGGGTTAAGGTAAGCAAAATAAGCGTTCCTTTTTGAAGTTTTCTTTTTGGGATACAAAATAATGATTTGTTTTAGGGCTCCGTACGAAATGGTAAGAAAGGAACCCTTATCATGAGTTTTAGTTGTCCGCCTGTCTGTCTGTCTGTATGTCACTGAAGGTTTTCTCTTCATCAACTTGAAATTTGGCATAGTTGTATAACTTGCTGGCCCGCATCTGCTTTTAGTAAAAAAAATGGGGTTTAAAAAATTAAATTGGTTTGATTAGCAAAAGGGGTGTCATAAGACCGGGCGCAATCTGTACATTTCAAAACTTTCTTTTTGTTATGTTTATTTTGATTTATAGCCAAAAATGTACAAAAAATGACAGTGCTCCTCCCCCTTATCTGCTAAATTTTTAACCAAAAATAAATATAAAGTGTTAATTATTTACAGTTTTTGAGAAATATTAAAAAAACTTTGAAAGTCTGTATTAAAATTAAAGCTAGTCAAAATGGACCTTATTGTATAGAAAATAAAGTTAATAAATAAAATGATTATTTCCTTTTGCGGTTACTAAACATACTCGTATTATCTTAAATACGGAACCCTCGGTGCGCGAGTTCGACTCGCACTTGACCGGTTTTTTATAGGAGAGAGCAAAATGAGCACATAGGCCACCTGATGGTACATGTGAACTAACACTGCAATCCAAAGATTATAGTCGTTGCAAATCGTCGGTAATACTGCAAAACCGTGTAACTAACTTCTTATTAAAAAAGTGCATTTTGCTCCTTATTTAATAAAATGTTACTTACTCGCTTTTGTAGTTTCACCGACGAAATACTAGTAATTTTACTGGCTGTCTGACATTTCTCAATGCGAAGTCTGCTGCTTAGGAGTAAATCCATTACCTAAGCCGTTTATCTGTAACTGTCATTCATTAGAGTCATGTGGGGTAACTGTGCGCAGGGGGTAAGTGTGCGCAACCCCTTTGTTTAGGAATGGGGAGGGAGAAGTTTGTGATATGTGTCGACAAATTAAAGTTATGTTGGTAGAGAATTAGTTTATGCGAGAAAAACCCAGATGGTGTCATTAGTTCACTTGAAAAAGAAAATATTCAGAATCCGAAGCCGTAAAGGTAAAATTTGCTGTCATGGCGAAAATTGACACGAGTAAATGATCTTTATATCTGTTAAAAATGTATTTAAGCCTTTTATTTTGCATATCATTTGAAGCTATATTATGTCTCAATAAAATGAGGTAAGTTTGATCAAAATCAGTCTGTTAAGAATATTAAAAAAACCACAAAGTTCTCTTAACTGCGCACACTTACCCGCAGTACCTATGGGGTAAGTGTGTGCATTTTGAGCTGGTTGAATTAAGGTGATTTTTCTTCGAAGTGGCAAAGTTTTATTGATAATTTCTTGATTAAATAATTACCTAAATAAATACTGTGCTAGATACATATTTTCATTTTTCTTTCATGCTTATAATTTGATTTTGATACTAGCTTGAAAAAAAAGTGCGCACACTTGCCCCACATGACTCTAACCTACAATTAACTAAACACCGTCAATCGAATCTATTACTAAACCGATAACAAATCACTAAGGCTTAATAGATCTCACGTATTTCTTAATATGTATTTATCTTTATGCATTGTAAATATTTCTTCAGGCTTTTCCTGGTACAGTGTATTTTTAACAACAGTAGGGCAAATGTGAAACTTGAATTTTAAGTTATTGGGCTATTTTTTAGAAAATCTTATTTATTGCATTTTACATAGATTAAATAGGTATATGGTGTAAAAAAGAGACAAACGGGCAAATTATTATGCATTTAAAATGCTTAAGTAAACATTTTTTTATATTCATTTTCATTTAGAATGTTGTATTGCGTATTATTTTTAGTGGCACTTTATGGAGATAAAGATAATTTTATAATTCGTGTATTTACTACAAATAAAATACTGTACATATACATACATAACTTCACGCATGTAATCCCACAGTGGGGTAAGCTGAGCTACAGAATTAACTTTGAGTACAAGTCCAAAAACTTGTTAGTAATTCTGTAAGCACATTTTGCACAAGTAGGCTAAGATGTTTCCCAGTGTATTAGTGACAGGTGGCAAGCCCATCGCCTAACAGTACTACAAGCCTTTACAGAGTTATCAACAAGTTTTAGAGTTGTTGGTAATTCTGTAGCTCTGCCTACCCCACTATGGGAATGAAGGCGTGAAGGTATGTATGTATGTATGCATATACATACATACTGTAGTTACTTATAAGAAAACCTCTTTATTTGACCCTAACTGACAATCCCAACAAAAACACGATAATTTTGCAATTATATTGCTATGTGCCGTGTGGTTGCCGGCTTAGAATTGTGCCACTCCATGTCTTCCCGTGGAAGTCGGAAGAGGCGACTAAGGTAATAAAGGCTTGTAGTACTGTTAGGCGATGGGCTTGCTACCTGTCACTAATATACACTGTTAAACATCTTAGCTTATTGTGCAAATTGTGGTTACAGAGTTATCAACAAGTTTTTAGAGTTGTTGGTAATTCTGTAGCTCTGCCTACCCCACTCTGGGAATGAAGGCGTGAATGTATGTATGTTTGTATATTATTGCTATGTGGTTACAGAATTATCAAGAAGTTTTAAGACTTGTTGGTAATTTTTTAGCTCTGCCTACCCCACTCTGGGAATGAAGCGTGAGTTTATGTATGTATGTATTGCTACTTATGTTATGTTTTAAAACACAAAATGATTCCTGTTAATTGCCTTATACTTTAACAATTTAGCATACTTTTCAACAAGATTTACTGTGCCATTAGACCATCACGAGATTTTTCTCCCCTAGTGCAAAAGGTCGTAAGTCTATAGGTATTGTGAAGCTGATACCGCTTATTACGATGAAGTATCTTCGTATGAGATATATCAGCTGGATTTATGTGCCGTCGCCACGTATGTTGTTTACTAACATTAACATATTTACTTGGGATGTTGTTATGGTTTGATCTGAATATTTGTTAGGCTTTGCCTCGTTATTTTGGAATGAGAAAATCATGGCTTGTTTGTACTTATAAAATGTACATGGTTAACCTTCGATTTTGTTGTTTCTTACTCCTGTCAAAATGGAAATGGAATGGCTTGTCATAAGTGACGTGCAATGCGAGAGGCGTATGTCCATCAGTGGACTTATACAAGCTGATGATGATGATGTTATGAATAATGAACTATTCTTGACAACATTTCTGTCTATGTTTATCTATCTATCTAAAGTACAAAAACATCCAATTTAAAAACAAAGAAATGTGAACATGAATTCACTAGTGAACCGATCCAACAATGTTAGATATTTTCATTCGGCATCTTTCACTCGCACTCCGAATGACCGAAAAATGAACGGTCTAAACACGGAAAGAATGTTCACTCGGAGTCGGCCATTTACGCTTATTCCAAGACGCACGACTTCATTTGATGACATATTGACGAATAAGAATAGTGAATGTTCACTTATATGTCATTTTACCTGAGTTGTGTGAACATTGAGTGAAAGAAAAAAGAATCAATCACCCGAGGGAACATTCATCCGAGTGAACCGTCTTATTCCGCCTTTAGCACAGGTATATTTTATACTTAAAAAGAGGTAGTCAAGTGTAATTACTATGTACTTATGGAAACTAAATAAATGATTTGATTTTTGATGTTTAAGTATTTAAACTGTTTGATGTATACAGAGGACAATTAAAAAAAAACATTTTAAACAAGATTGTGGTTGCTGTGTATAAGCGTCTTGATTCCACACGATTACTTGAATCACTAAAAATGTTGTTGTTTTTATTATCATCTTTGTTTGTATTCTTCTTATGTCAACTAACGGCCAAACCCTATATTCAATCCGCGGACAAATAGGCTTACTTCGGATTAAAATTTGACACATTTTGTATGGGCAAATGTCAAATTTTAACCCAAGGTAAGCCTTATCTATCCTCGGTTTGAATATAGGGTTCGGCCGTTAGTAAGAGAATATCTCTCTGGGTTGGCTCTAATTTTTTCAATGTACTTGTATATCTACAATTTTAATTAATTCGTGTGTAATGGTTCCGGTGATTTATAATTCCGGTGATGGTTCTTTCGCTAAAATAACTTAAGTTTAAATAATTTTCAAGTTGCTAATATTTGACTTTAAACTAAGGCCTATATAATGACAACACAAAACCAAAACCAACCCTTATAGGTATTTATATTGTAATACGAACAAACAATTTTCTCATCCTAACTTGTACTCTAAACCCAACATTTATTCCAACATAAATAGCGATTGTACAATAATATTCACTTTTATGTTAATCGCCCAAGATTCTCGGGTAGTCACAGACAAGTTTTAATTATAAACTGTGCTTTCAGCTCATAAACAATCGTTAGAGCCGGACCCTGGCCGCGTTGATTGCCGAGTCGCTTTCGAAGTGTTTCGCTCGCTTAGTGCGTTTTGGACACACTGGAGTATCAATTGAACAGCAAACTGTTTGATCACTTGTAATAACTAATAATTTACAAACAACGTCATATTCGCGTCGGTAGTCAAACTAGGAACCCGTATAGTTTCCGTCCGTCCGTCCACAGCCTAGCTCAGATACTTTTAGTATTAGAAAGGGTAATTCATCATTTTATCGAAAATCATTTCATCGATTATCGTTTCCCATAACACTATTCGCAGAATTGTATTACAACATAAGAATCATTTATCGAACTCCGTTAAATCACTCATACGTTTCCTCGAATTGCCTTTTACGGAAGAATCAATTTATCGAATTCTACTTCATTATTTTATTTGTTCAACGATATAGTCGTTCATCGAATGGCTTTTACTATAATTTTGGTCTAACGTAAGTTTCAGTACTCAAAATTCTTATTACATAGAAAATCGTTTCACCTGTGTTACTTTATTTGATAATACGTTTCAACAACAGTACATTTTAACGCCCTATTTCGCATCTGCGACGTATTATTATAAATCTAGAAAGTTAGGTACGACGACGAGCGCAGCGAGGAGGAGTGTCAGGTTTAACTGCGACCAAAACACCAACAAGCAGAACCGACTTCATTTGTTTCAATAATAATATATGGAACGTACCAGCTGTGAATCATGTTTCGATGAATTAATACATCGACCAACTAATTATTCTATGAAAGGTAAATTCGATGAATAGTTAAGCTACGACTTGAGACAAATTCGAAATTTTTTACGATGAATAGTTGATCTATGACTCGATAAGCAATGAATTGATAATTATGTGATTAGAAAAAAAAATGAAATGATAATCGTGGAATAGTTTTCGGCGATATGAAATTCGATGACAGGAATTTCGATAAAATGATAGACACCCATTAGAAAGCTGTAATTTGGCATGAATATACATATTTTATTAGTCACGCCAACAAAGTTGTAAAATAAAATCTTGAAAAAAATATTTATTTTTGTGTACGGTCAGCGTCAAAAGAAAGTGATCACTTAAATACCTTTTCGCTTTACTGTCACATAAGCAATGTCAAACAAGATTGTCTAACGTGTAAATGCGATAAAGTACAAAAGTAGCTTGAAGTGACCAGTTACTTTTGACGCTGACTGTACTACCCCCCCTACTCGTAACGTAACATTGAGGTGTATTTTTTTTCTCGTCTACCCCGTAGTGTGGGATGTCCTTGGATAGATCTTTAAAAAAAAAACTGGTTTGTGAAAACAATTTTACGATTAAGGTATCCGTTTATGAAATATTAAATTTTAAAGCGCTTTTTTCGGATACTTTTGCTTTTTTTTTTTGTCTTAGTAAGCTACCGAAACGTATGATAAAGGAGGATCTTTCCACATAGGACACGTTTATTACGTTCAATTCTATCAAATAGCTGCGTACCTCCGTAGTGCGTAGTCGGACTGTTGGTCTGCGGGAACTTTAACCAAGAAAACAAGATAAATATGAATACATGGATCAGACAGTATGATCCAGAGTCGAAGTCTGAATCTATGCAGTGGATCGAAAAGGGTGAAAGGCCGCCAAAGAAATTCAAGGTTCAAAGATCGGCGTCTAAGCTAATGGCCACCGTGTTCTGGGATTGCGATGGCATTCTTTTAATAGACTATTTGGCGGAAGGCTCTACAATAAATGCAGTTTATTATGCTGAGCTATTAAGAAAAGTGCGACAAGCCATAGTCGAGAAACGAAGGGGCAAACTGAGCAAAGGCATTTTGTTTTTGCAAGACAACGCCCCGTTAACACCGCTCGTGTTGCCAAGCTTGCTCTGAAGGAAACTGGCTTCGAGGAAATTGATCATCCACCTTACAGTCCAGATCTGGCCCCTAGTGATTATTTTCTATTCCGCAATTTGAAGAAAGATTTAAGGGGAAAGCGATTTGGCAGTGATGAAGAGATGAAGGCGGCTGTACAGGAACATTTCGACAGCCAAAATAAAACTTATTTTTTTAACGGTCTAAAGGCATTATTTAAAAAATGTAATAAATGCATTGAATTAGAGGGAGATTATATTGAAAAATAAAAATAGTAAAAAAAAACTGAACATTTTTTTTCTACCTTAGGCTTAGAACTTTTCAGCCGCCCCTCGTAATACGATGCCATTTCCATTACTCGTAACATCTGTTTTTGATCTTATTTATATTTGCATGCAGGCATGCCTTATGTATGAAGGTTACTTGCATTTTAAAGTATTATTTACAATACTTGCCGTGTGGTTGCCGGGTTACAATAGTGCCACTCCATGTCTTCCCGTGGATTTTGTAAGAGGCGACTAAGGGAATAATGGCTTGTAGTACTGTTAGGCGATGGGCTTGCCACCTGTCACTAATAAACTGGGAAACATCTTAGTCTACTTGTGCAAAGTGTGGTTACAGAATTATCAAGAAGTTTTAAGACTTGTTGGTAATTCTTTAGCTCTGCCTACCCCACTCTGGGAATGAAGGCGTGAGTTTATGTATGTATGTATTTACATTATTAGAGGCGGATCCTGGCTGCGTCAATTACCGAGTCGCTTTTGAGGTGTTTTGTTCACTTTGAGCGTTTTGGACACACTGGAGAATCAACCAACAAGTAGTTTAATCATCTATTTACAGTAGTGGAATACGAATTGAACTACATTTCCGAAGTGTTTCGCTCGCTTAGTGTGTTGTGATTTGCGAAAACCGTGTGACAAGCGAAATCACAAGCAAGCCGCAAAACTCCATATTTGTGACATCACGCTGTCGGCAATAGCGTTATCACTCGGAATTTTATTAAAGAATATTACTTTTAGAGAGTTTCGCTCGCTCGGTGCGTAATAATGTGCTGAAGCACGGGTAGTAAGAAATATTAACTTTGAAAGAGGTAGACCGTTCATACTATGAACGGTTTCAAAACTGTTTAGTTTATTTAATAAAAAATTACACTTATTCAAAGAAAGAAAGCTAAACAGGCTTGAGAACCCGCTTATAAATTACGTGGTCAATAAGTTCAATGGCTTTCTCCGTGCCATAAAAGGGCATGATTTAATAGGGTACTCCAAATAATATACTCGTAAGGGTAAACAAAACACACTCGATTTTTTTAAATCAAAATTTATGACTTTCCTGTGGTCACTTGTGAAATGCTTGTGTGCATAGGTATAAGGCATAATTTATATTTTAATCTGATAGGACTAAAGACCTGACGCCGTTTATACGGATATGAGTTCAGTCAGAAAATTAGGCCTTGAAAATGTTATCTTCGGGTATGTCCACAGTAAAGACGCTCATATAAATCTGTATATTGTCGGTGATACCGTAAAACCGCGTAACTAACCAATTTATGAAAGAGCAAAATAAACCTTACACTCTTATTAAAAAGGTGCATTTTGCTCCATATTAAAAATGTTACTTACGCAGTTTTGTAGTTTCACCGACGATATGCCATGACGCCGGTTTCTTCTTCTGAGCGTGTCGTTAGGGCGTCAAATGTGAGCTGACCAATATTTTGTCCTGTGAACGGCATTGTCAGAATATCGTCTGCTCACAAACTTATTTATTTTATTACTTGTGGGAGGACCTTGTGCAGGGTCCGTCCGGGTTGGTACCACTATCTTATCCATTAACCTACCGCCAAGCAGCAGTGTTCGCATTGTTGTGTTCCGGTTTGGGGATAAGACAGCCGGTGAAATGACTAGCATAGAGGCATTCCATCTTAGTCCTCAGGGTTGGCAACGCATTCGCAGTCTCGTGAATGCGAATGTCTATGGGTCACAGTTTCCACTTACCATCAGGTGGCCTGTGTGCTCGTTTGCCTTCCCATGCCATAAAAAAAAAAAAAAACTACTAAGGGATCTTATCTTATCTTACAGATGGGCCCTTTCGGATACACTTCGGCCCTTTAGGATCTTTTGTGCAATTACCCCCTTACACACTCAGCTGTTCGAATGTGCAGGTTTCCTCACGGTGTTTTTCCTTCACCGTAAGAACATGGTGACCGCGGGGGTTCGAACTCGGTACCTTACGATCACGAGTCAATCCCCTAAGAACCAAGTCGGCCACTGAAAAGGATGGCACCGGCTTTTTTTGAAAAGGATACTTAACTAACGTATCGTTTGGTTTTCTCAGTATTATAATATTTATAATATAAGAACGGATACAATAATTTCAAAATGTTTTTTTTTCTCAATTTAGGGGCACTTCTTGTGTATTTCGCCAATATCGAGTTTTAGACAATCACCATAGACTTATTAAAAAAATAAGTCAATAGATAACACACGCCAGGACAATTAGGTTCGAGAGTATTTGCTCTGGTTGACTAAACAGAAGCACACGGGGTTATCTCCATACGCTTTTGTCAAATCAAAATGATACTTAATCACTTACACCGTAAAATGACAATCCTGCTTAGGCAGAATATGATTTCCTGCAAAGCGAGCTATACAGATATAAAGCGACCGAGCTGTGGAAGTCCACAAAAGGACAAAACTACTCGAAGACACTTATTAAAGGGTTCAGAAGCAAACTCTCTAAAGAGATTCTACAACTCAAAAGAGAAAAGACTTGCGCAGTGACTAGGATCCTAACTGGCCACTGCAAACTGAACAGACATCTGTTTCTAATGGGTATGAAACAAGACGCGACATGCAGGTTCTGTCAGGAAACAGAAGAGACAGCAATGCTCATCCTCTGTTCTTGCGGACCACTAATGCGCAACAGAAGTATCCACCTAGGGCGACATATCATTGACCCACAAGAGGTACAACTACTCACTGCCCAAAGCATCTGGACATTCTTGGACGCAACGGGCCTTTGTAGTGAACTCTAAACAAATGGCTGCCACAACAGATCAGCAATGGTCGAAGTGGCTCACAAGGCCCATCTCAACCCCCCCAATAATAATAGGCGGAATATTACATTTACTCCAGATCTACAGCGGACCTGTGTCCCGTAACTTAAAGGTTTATTGCCCGGCGCAGCGGCGAAAGTTCCCTCGTTCCCACTAGGTATTTACATTGTGTTCCGGATTTGGTCCCGGATAATGCAAGATACACAGAACTGTAGTTAGTCACGCCGGGTATTGGGATACTGGCTTAATGGGAATGCGTTTTAGAAGTTTTTTGTGAGTCCAGCTTTATTTTACTCGGTTATCGTAATTGATTTGGACCAGTTATTACAGTTCTTATTTAGGTACTTACAGCGTTACTTATAAACGTGGGGTAGCTAAACCATGCTTTGTCCTTTTTTCATGTTATAGGAAGGCAAACGAGCATACAGGCCGCGTGATGGGAAGAGGAAACTGTGACCCATAGACATTCGCATTCACAAGACCGCATTCCTAAGACTGCTAATGCGTTGCCAACCCTGAGGACTAAGATGGAATGCCTCTATGCTAGTCATTACACACCGGCTGTCTTATCCCCAAACCGGAACACAATAATGCAAACACTGCTGCTTGGCGGTAGGTTTATGAATAAAATGGTGGTACCAACCCGGACGGACCCTGCACAAGGTCCTCCCACAAGTCAGTATTATCGTAAAGAACAATATAATTTATTAACTCAATTAATACATTTCATATTTTAACATGGAGTATTCTGTATTGTTAACAGGCATTATCCCAACAACTGGTAAAGGTACGCGTACTCGAACTACGAATATTAGGTTTGTTTCATTGAACATTTAGTTCGGATTTATTTCGCTTGATAAGTTTATGTCCGACCTTTTTGCGCTTCATCTGGCTTCCATTATGATTTAGAATTTACTTATAAAACATAATGTTACTTGGTTTTCTAGATGAATAGTAAAACATAATTTATATTCCTTCGCTTTCATAATACAGTAGATTTAATGAACTATACAATCTGATACTTTGACTGCCCTGGAACTTGCCAGCTTATAAAGCATTGAATAAGACCTCTAATGAAAATGTTATTTTATCTTTACAGAGATTGACAACATTCCAATACACAATAAATATTGAAATAAGTAAAGTAATAACGTTAATTTTAATTACGGGTTAGCTTGAATTTATTTCTTCAAACAACCTATAATATGCAATCGTCTAATTAATAACGATTTCTTTAATTTAATATGTCATTACATGTAAGTAATTTTTTTCTTTCAGTTGATAGATGAGATCTGTTGCTAAGTATAAGTTTCTTTATTTCTGGAAACAGCGAAAATCTAACACTACCAGTAAAAGTAGCTACAAATAATTTTATATGCAATCCCGGGAACGATTTAAAAGCTCGAGTTTCATTTTATTATATTACAACTATTTTCTACGCCATGGTCATTATAACTTTTTGTGGTTTATGTGGTGTTTTGTTTATATTAATAATGTCAAATTGAATAATTGTTTTTTTTTAACAAATTTCACTAAAAGAGGCAACCTAGTGTTGAACTAGGGCGCGTCTCATGGTTGCCAGATCAAAAAAATATCTTATGGTTAGTTAAAAATGCATTGTAAAAAGACTACAAAAATTTAGACTGTTTTAATTAAAATATAAAATGGTCCACAAAAAATTTCACCGTCGGTTATCTTTTATTTCGCCAAAGTATTACCAGATTTGCAAAACACCGCAAAATAATCTCAAATGTTGTAATAAAGGCTCCAACTCTGTAGGGAAATCGAAGCATCCCAACCCTATGGAATATGCAGATTTTCGTGCATTACTTTTTCGGTCATGATTTTCTCTTTTTTCTTTTTGCGTCTAACAAATAATTATGTAAATAGAAAGCGAGTATCTCAATTGACTTAAGAATTTCTTAGAAGTTATGATTAGTAATTGAATGAAATTTGCTTTTCTAACTAAAAGGTTTGAGACACCTGACGAAAATGCTATCAGAATCGCTGTCAGTTGTCAACCTTGCTAAAAATGTATTTTCATTTTTAAATTGAATCCACCTTAAGTCATTTCAAGACATTTTCTGTTTTATTTAACAGTTGATTTACATTTGAAATAAATTATTCAGATTGAATTACTTACATTTTTAATTAATAATATCATTTCTAAAATCAAATGCCACCGAATAAATGAACTAGTTTACTATAATTCCATAATACATGTTTTACAGCCAGAGATTCGAAACCTTTTTTCCAAACAACTTTTAATTAACTAAACTGCAAGTAAACAAAGCGAAGCCTAAATTGATGGGTGTAATTAAAATCTAATTTTCCCTTACAAAGGCGATCCAAGAGCAAAGATTATTACACATCACAGGCTCTAAGCCAACTCCCGGAGGAGGCTTGGATTAACTAGGCATTTAATAATTAATAGGCTGTCTTGCATCCAAAGGTTGAGCGCGGCTGCCTTTAGAACGATGCATATTTGGAGAAAACAATCACTTAAGTTAATTGCCATCTGCTCAATAAAGCAAACGTTAATTAAATTTAATGTAATCTTTACTCGCGTGTTGTCACTTTTTACTTTATTAGAAAGCGAATGGGTAATTAATGCTAATGAACGTATAATCAACCGGTGAACTTAGTTTATAGATATTAAAAAGAGATAGTTTGTTTTCAGGATTGAGTTAGTCTTTATTTTAGTAGGTATGCTCCTTTAAATAGAAGTTATCTAGTTTTATCGCGAAAACCAAATAATAAAACTGCATCGTCTGTGAGCCACTCAGTCACTTAATAAAGTCATTGACATTTTGCATGGGTAAGGATATAATAACACAAAGTTTTTTAAGGAATAAACCAGAAATAAATCTTTATTAATCTTTATTAGTTTCCTCGTGTGGTTGCTGGGTTAGAATGGTACCACTCTATGTCTTCCCGTGGATGTCGTAAGAGGCGACTAAGGGAATAAAGGCTTGTAGTACTGTTAGGCGATGGGCTTGCACCCTGTCACTATACACTGATAACATCTTAGCCTAATTGTGCAAAGTGTGGTTACAGAATTATCAACCAGTTTTAAAAGTTGTTGGTTATTCTTTAGCTCTGCCTACCCCACTTTGAAAATGAATGCGTGAGTTTTTGTATGTATGTATGTAGTTCCTAAAAAACTTAATACAAGTTTAGTTATAATTTCAGTCTGTGGGGAACTGGAGACATCGTAAGCCTTTACATTCCAAAAAAGAAAATTACTTATAGGTTTTGATATAATGTTTGTTACCGTCCCAATAAGAATCCCAGTTTTCTGCCCTAAAACTTTTCTTGCGATGCTTTTTATTCTCTTTAAACATTTTCCTACATTCGCCCGAGGATCACACTGCGCTCAAAGGATCATTCGAACAAATCCCCAAATCTCCAAATGGCTTTATTACAATAATATTAAAAACTTTTCCAACAAAACGGTGTAAGGGGCTGTAACAAGAATCTTTATTAAAAGTCCCGCAGAATTTAAAATGGCGACAGTAGATTAATCCGAGCTCGAGTTAATGAAAATGTCTGCTTTGAAATGCTTAATTAAGTGATGGATAGTAATTTTAACTTTACCAGTACTTTTCGGCTTAATGACGAAAAATTGGTCAAGTGTGTATCGACTACTAATTTTAAGCAGTATCAGCTGATCTTGAGTTCTATTCTACTCGGAAAAACCATATTGCTTCTGACATACACACAACAACAACACACATCACAACAGCAGCAGTGTTCGCATTGTTGTGTTCCGGTTTCGGGATAAGACAGCCGGTGTAATGACTAGCATAGAATTCAAAATTCAAAATTCAAAAGATTTATTCAGTAAATTGGCCACATGGAGTGAATCTATTAGCGCTTCGGACAAGACCATCATTCAGGAGAAAAAGCGCCGCAAGAAACTTCAGAAGAAGGTTGAGGCATTCCATCTTAGTCCTCAGGGTTGGCAGTTCATTTTGCAGTCTTGGGATTGCAGTCTTGTGAATGCGAATGTTTATGGGTCACAGTTTCCACTTACCATCAGAAGGTCTGGTGTGATCGTTTGCCTTATCTGTGCCACGTGTTGTCTTTATGTTTGTAACTCGGCCGCCATAACTGTCAAATAAATGAGAGCTAACGATAACGTTGACAAGAATGACGGCCTCAACACGTCAAAAATGACAGGTGACTTGATGTTTTCTTTGACTTATCTTGAGACGCGCATCTCGTCAAGAATCTGTGTTTTAGCATGGATCTTATAGCTTTTTGTGTGTCAAGATATTACTGTCACAAGATGTATTTAAATCATTTCCAAAAATACCTAATTAACTCTGAATGTATCAATTTCACCAAACGATGTTAACCACTAAACAGCAGATTATAGCGTTAACAGCTGTCAAAATGTATGATCTAACAGTCGGTTAACATTGATTAAATTTAACATTTGAATTGTTGCTTATTGGTTGGTTATTGTTAATTATCTTGTTGAAATCATTTTGTGTTAACTGTATCATGCTATACTTATTTAACTAGTTTTTTTGTGTTTTTAACTAAAACGACGGGTGTCACAAAATTAAAACGATTATCAAACAAAAAAAAAAACAAAACACATCAAAATAAAACAGTTAAGCCTTTTGCTGCGGATCCCTAAAAAAGGGCCATTAAATTAGCCAAAGAACTGACTGGTCTTGGACTGACAGTAATTATTTGATCTAGATTTACCACTTTATCTATCAGCTGTGATCTTTTTA
The DNA here is from genome assembly GCA_927399475.2 of Acleris emargana. Classification (NCBI taxonomy): domain Eukaryota; kingdom Metazoa; phylum Arthropoda; class Insecta; order Lepidoptera; family Tortricidae; genus Acleris; species Acleris emargana. The sequence goes on from OV656847.1 coordinate 3,910,517, forward strand.
AAAGTTGATAATGATACTATGAGAAAACTTTTCGGTCTGACTTTTAAAATTAGTAGGTACTTTTGTACAAAATAAGCCGTTATTTAAAATTACTTGACTCGGATACTTTTTAAAAACACATGATCACATGTTTGAATTTACTTTTATTTTAAACAAATATAATTTTTTACGTTTTTTTGATACTTACAAATGATTATAAGTATCACAAAAATATTCATTAAAACATTATAGACTAGAAAACGCCCACGACTTCATCCGCATTAGAATAATATTCCCGAAATATTAAAAACAATAGTGAAGTACCAAAGGAATATTTCACTTAAAAAAAATATCTTAAAAAAACACGTTTGTTGTATTGGAGCACTTAAATATATATTTTGTTGTGTTTTTAGTATGTGTTGTTATAGGGGCAACAGAAATACATCATTTGTGAAAATTTCAACTGTCTACCTATCCCGATTCTTGAGAGGATGACTTGATGGACAGACGGATATGAATGCTTAGTAAATACTCTAAAAATCTCTAAAAAAGTGCTATTGTTTAGAATTTTATTGATGATTTTATTACGAATTACTCTGGAATACTTAATAACTTCACACGAGTAATAATGGGTAACTAAAGGTCGAAAAACGATAAATCTAAATTAAGACCTAAATCTAGATTTACGATAGACTGTTCCATACACTTTGACATAACTTAACTGTATTTAAGCCGTAATCTTAATTTATGTTTTTGCTACAAGTTGCTATACTTTTTGAATCAGGGAATAAATAAATTTGTATGATATTAACCGACTGCCGAAGGAGGATTATAATGTATGGTTGTTCCTTTCGATTCGATTATCGATTTGGATGATTCTTATGTCAATCGATTTGTCTTAACTTTGTCAATGTCACTAAAAATATAAAAATTAAATATGGCAGCAACTAGACGCTATATTGTAAATAAGAAAAAAAGGGTTTTTTAAACCTTGTTTTTTGTTTTTAAAACATGCTCTTAATAGGGACTAATGGGGAAAAATCACACTTAAAAAGGCAAACATTATTTCTGTCTGTAGTCTTTAATCAGCAGTAAGACATACAAAACACTAAGACGTTATAAAAATAATAGGTCCAAAACTTATTTTCAGCTGTTCTGGTCTAAACACTATCTTTGGCGTACCTCTTCGAATTATTACTTTCATATCATCAAAGTCTTCTTCGACGATATTGATTGCGTCTCAGTTTCACCAACTGCTGAAGATTTATAAATAGATAAAACGATATACGTCCACATCTAGTCTTCGTTTATCACCACTTTTATCGACGCCGACAAGTTTTCCCATAATTTACCGCGCAAACGTTAATTCTAGAGCAGTTTCTAAGCGTCGGAGATTTATAGCGAGGTTTTTGTAAACAGCCACTGTGTTAGTAAACGTAGATGACTTAAGAAAGTGTTGATGATTTAGCGGTGAAATTGTTTGATAGAAAATTGTACACGAATATTTTGAGTCGCTATTATAAATCTTTGGCAAAATAAAACGGGCACTTATTATTTAAAGGGTTGCAACGTTGCACGTTCATATTTATTTAGAAGATTTAATTTGATTAGTAAATTTCCTTAAAAAAAAAAAAATTCAAAATAAATAGGTAAATAAAGGATGATTAAATAATCCTAAGTCATCAAACATATAAGAACAAATAATCAAATAATAATATAAATAACTATGTTAAATTAATAAATATTAATATAATATTTAATCATTTGTCGTATCTTATCTGAAGGTATAAAACGGCAGAGAACAAAATAAAGAGGCTTAACCGACAAGAGCCTACCTAGCTCTTAAATAAGTTACTATATATTTTTAATTTATAACATGAAATGTAATTTAATTACTGCATATTTAAACTATTTGACAAATTCAAAGGTGTCCATTCTCCTTTCAATGTAATTTCCAAATGATGTTAAACATTTCATCACAACTTACCTATTACTAAGTTTAGAAATACTTAACTGATAAAAATATATTAAATCGGACTTTATCTTGAATTTTGGACTCAGTAACTTCACGATTTCGACCAAATACATTACTTAATTGTAAGGTCAACCTTTTCGTTTCTTTCAAATCATAAATATTTCTAGCGATAACGAAATGTGTAAACGAGAATGCTTCACCATAAGAATGTGTTAAAGTGAAAATATGAAGAAAAAGGAATCAATTCGCTATGAGGTTCCTTTCTGGGAAAAATCTTCCTTTAACTTCGTATGGAACCAAGATGCTTATTTAAACAAAAATTTTTTCAGAAGCAATCAATTTTCTTTTTTAATGTTAATCCATTTTGATCCACATTACACATTACATGAGCTACGTCGTTAGTCTATTTGTTTGTCCCCGTTTTTCACCGACATTCAAACAACGTATCACTTCGCGGAATGTTCGTTTCGTTTCAAACTCGTGTTGCTTTCAAGTTATCTTAAATATGATAAATGTAGGTTCTAAGAAACCAAAATTCTGCGAACTGATACGATCTACAAATAAATGTCGACAAAACAAGGGTAAACCGTCTATTTGGGCATAGATCGTCTCCGGCCCTTTAGGAATTGGGATTGTTCATATTTTTTAAATTACTTTAATTTGAAAACCATTTCGAGGAGGTTATAAAGCCGTTCTGCATGATTAAATTTTTGAAATATTTACTTATTTCGGACATTTCGACAATAGTATATTTGACTTTTTGACTTTCGTTTTTAGGTTGAACCTCTCCTAGGAGTATGTTACGGGTTAGGCGAAAACCGCTTGAACAAGTATATTTTATTACACTATAATATTACAATCACTTTTTATCATTAGATATCATTTAATTGTTGTAACTTATGAGAAAATGCCAACCTAAATTTAAAATAATCATACATACATACATACATAAACTCACGCCTTCATTCCCAGAGTGGGGTAGGCAGAGCTATAGAATTACCAACAACTCTAACAACTTGTTGATAATTCTGTAACCGCATTTTGCACAATTAGGCTAAGATGTTAATAATATAAATAATCATGTCATCCATAAAATGTCTGCTAAATAAATAAAGATATTAAAACAAAACTATTGGGTCAAATACATAATTAATGAAAATGGTATCTTCAAATTACCTATTATTTCGAATTAGAATGTTAAAACCGTGAGTTTTTTTTTACTCTATCCCAATTTCTGATACCTATTGCTCCGACTAAACCGGCTTGGTGCGTCCTGTTGAGTTTGCTTGTGGTGGCTCGCGGCGCGTACGGACGAGGCACGCACACATGCAAGCAAGCGAATAATTGTTTGAAGACGAACTACTGTTTACACTCTGATTTGGCTCTTTAGTCATGTACATTATTGGTTTCCACTCGGGAACGTTAAGGACGTCTCAAGAGGCCGTTAACTAACTACAGCTTAAGATCTGCTTGTTTATTCAAATGGTACACTGGCGAGCCAGAATTAATTTATTTCGATTTTATTATGGCAAGTTAGTGTAGTAAATTGCGAGAGTTATGGACCTTTTGAACCTATATTTAGCGTGGATTTTGGTTGATTAAAATTGTGAATTGTTCTCCTGGGACGCGCTGTTACAATTTTAGATTTAAATTGACCGTGCAGCCTACTTTGCTAAATAAATATTCCTCAATAATTCTTCATGTTTTATTTTATTCATTTAAAATCCTAATAAAGGTATAACATTTTTGTAAGATGGCAAATAGCAAGTGGGACTTTTTTTTTACTGATTAGTGAAGTGCAGTTGTTTGAATTCTCAGATGCAATTCAGAAACCCTGTGCATCTGAGCTCCTAAACAAGATGATTATCTTAAGCGCATTCGGAGTCTTAGGATTGCAATCTTAAGATTAGTCTTGAGAATCAAAATCAGGATGTCAGATCTCATTAACAATTAAGTGGCCTGTGTATGCCTTCTTTGCTATAAAAACATAACTTACTGTACGAAAACTTGAAAGCTCGTTAAAATTCAAAAATGTCTCATTCAAAGTCAACTCCACAAAGGGGCTGGAACATGACAAGCTTAAAAGCTCAAAGTTCAAAAGCACCATATAACCAGAAATGAATAAATAACGTTGTACAATTTGTGAGGGACGATTGGCAGGTAGTAAAAAGCTTATTTAAAGCAACGAAACAAAAGCTCCAGCATTCATGTACGGTCAGTACGAATATTTTAAATCCATACATTATTATTTGGACGTTGCATTTAGCGCAGTTGGTCGTAACCCTGCCTACAAAGCTAGCGCTCCTGGGTTTGATTCCCGGCATGGACAAACATTTGTATAGTGAATGCGAGTTTATTTTTCGAGTCATGGATGTTTTTATGTATTTAAGTATGTTTTTTTTCTATATAAACAGCGACACACTTAACTGCCTATTAAAGACAGAAGTGAAAAAATGTAGAAAGAGATAAATATAGATTTTACATAAGAATCTCATGTGCACGACAGAGACAGTTTCTCTCTGTTTATCTTCATTGGTCACTCAGCTGTCTGGGCGATTGTACAAGCCTAGAGCTTAGTTTGTTATTTTGTAATTTTATGTAAGATACCTCGATGAGAATACTTGTGAATTATAGATAAATATCAGGAGACAATTTTGTACAAATTAATCAAACCAAGTGTACTATGAGTACTAGGCAACGATAAACATACTTAATTAGAAATACTTAACCTCCTGCCGCCCAGAGGCCTTTTAAAAGGCCTTCTAAAAATCGTATTTTAAACACTTTTTATGACAAGAACCTATGTACTGATTTCGATTAACAACTCCCCAGGGCAAAAAAGTTGTTAATCGAAATCAGTACATAGGTTCTTGTCATAAAAAGTTTAAAATATGATTTTTAGAAGGCCTTTTAAAAGGCCTCTGGGCGGCAGGAGGTTATACAAAACAAGGAAAATATCAAAGAATCAGGAAAAAAAAACACGAAAATATTTGCAAGAACTTGGACCCAGGACCGCTAGCATCGTAGGCAATGCCCTGTTATACTTGCTGACTGTACTTAATAGCTCTGTGTTTGTGTTAATACAGGCGAGGACGTGTAAATAAATAATTTGTTATAGAGATATACGGATCAGGAGACTGGACATCCATTAATTGTATTTAATTAAATTAAAAGTTAACCACCATTTAGCGTGTAACGTACCATGAAGGACTTAAATGTTTATCCATCTTAGAACCTTTCGTCGTGATGACAGCGTCAAGTGACGAGATAGAAATTACATAGGAATTAATTTTTACATAGGAATAGGAAAAAATTTAAAAAGTTCTATAGTGATCCACGATGTCAACTTTGGCAAATCCTTGGACCTTTTTTTGTCACTTCGTGTTAGTGCTGTTATTTATGTTAGTCAGTAAGATATATTGATCAATGAGTCTCATTGCATAAAGCCCTTGTCCCACCGCTGAAGATGAGCAAGAAGCGAGCAGGGGTGTTATTCTCTTGTGAGTATAGTCTGAGTGAACTAGTGAACGCGGTGCATTAGGCAGCAGGGCTTCTGTCGATAAGATGAAACGTATAAGTCTGCCTAATTGAGAATGCACGCGCTAAAATGTGTTTTGTACGTTCTGACGGGACTACTTAAACTCGCCAGTCATCGCATTCACGCGTTCACTCGTTTTTCCAACTAAACGCCGTTTTGTAAGACAATATAATTGAACACCGTAGAGCCAACGATCAACTATTAAGGAATGTGTCTCTTTTCTTGACACGGGATCAATTATCTTTTCTCAAACATGCTCGGAAAAAACGGTTTTCCGATTGAAACACAAGGACGGAAAGAGCCTCATTTTACTCCTAGGAGTAAAAAAACCATATGAAAACCCTTTCCGTCCATGTCCATATATTTCTTTAAAATGCTGTCAATTTGCATACAAAATCAAAAGGACCAAGACAAAAATTCCAAACAGCCAAGGTAACTGCTCGCTTTTTTAGCACAGTGCGTGTGTTTCTTTTTGAATTTGCATTCCAATGTCTATGGTTAGTATTTAAAAACAATTGACAGTCGGTAACATTCGTTCATTCTGCATAATATAATTGTGAAACCGAATATTACACTATTTGTTGTGTGAAATACTTACTATAAAAAATGAGCTCAAGCGACGAAAGCGACGAAATAGGTACTACACCGCCTATATTAAAATTTGAAGCTGCCTCGGTTAGGCAAAACCTGCTTCCCGCTAAATCTAAGGAAATTAAATTACTTGCTTTTTAGAAATGTATTTGTATTATTTCCTCACATGTTTGAGAAAAGCATTATGTATGCCTCGGCGGAAACGAGGATTTCCTGACTCGTATTTTAGCAGGCCGCGCTGTTGCTCGGCCTGCTAACCACCTCGTCAGGAAAACCCTTACTTTCCGCGCCTAGGCAACAATGTACTATTTTGTTAGTTTCTTAAGCGAGAAAACATCAATAGCTAATCGTTTCCACGCCAGCGGTGGCTCAAGTGCCTAAAACAAAAATAACTATGTCGACGATTGTGGATTAGGGCATTAAAAGTTATGGAGAAATTTGGTTACAAGAAAGTACCTATACATACTGATTAAGTTAAGCCAGTTGTTAGTCTAATTCTAATATATAAAATTCTCTTGTCACGGTGTTTGTAATTAAACTCCTCCGAAATGGCTCGACGAATTTTCGTGAGATTTTGTGTGCATATCGGTTAGGTCTGCGAATCGGACAACATCTATTTTTCATCGCTCTAAATATTAAGGGTGGTCCACCCCTAAATTTTACATACATGGCAAAACAACGTTTGCCGGGTCAGCTAGTTTTATTAAAGAAATAAAATAAACGATTTAATGAAAGGACTTTTCATCGTCATTTCTACTTTCTGTGTATAAATATTAACATTGCTATTCGCAATCTCATCTATAGGATGTCTTTTTCACAGAGTTAGAAATCTAATTTATCCGTATCATATTTTTCCAACATATTTTTATAAAGTTCTTCAAACTCGCAGACAGTATTCAACCTGATACAGCACGCTGCGTAATGTCATTTCGCTTATTGCCCGGACGTCAGTTCGCCGTGAAATTTCATTTATCAACATACTACAGAACTTACAAAGAGATTATGCCCAATTATGTGTTTGTAACTGTGAATTGTTTTAGTTAAGATTAAGATAAATCTTTACATGTATCTGTATTTTGTTCTTCTAAGTGTAGGCTTTAACTAAGCATCAAAATCAAAAAAAGATAAATGTTCAAAATTTGCTTAAAACTTAAAACTTCTAGAAATTAGAAAGATCGTCCATATAATTACTTTCCTTTTTCGTTTATTATGACATAGCTATACAGTTCATCTTACGGCGAGTGTAAAGGACAGAGCTATAGATGCTACATAACTCTGACTCTTTCTCTTAGCGTAAACTGAACTACGAAGCTATGCTATAATAAACCCCAGGTTTTGATTGATACAGCTTTGCGACAAAATAGAAATACGTTTTTAGCAAAGATAACAAGATACGTACACGCGACAAATAGTATTTAATTGAAAACAAATTGAAAAAAAAAAGTATGATTGAGATAATTGAATGAACAATTGCAAAGGCTGAGAACGATGGGTAAGTGAGGGTAGGGTGAGGGGGAGATAGGTGACGACAATGAGAGTGAATGGGCCTATGCGCAGCGCTGCAAGAGCTTTTGTTGCGTATGCAACATTTATTGTGTATAACTTTAAAATGTATTTATTAATTGTTCCAAAAAGGTTAATAATTTTTATATTTAATTTTCATGTGAATTCATTCAATTATTTTACTATCATAAAACTCATAACCTTTCAGATCTTAACGTAACAGAATGTAATAACAAAACGCAGATTTGGGCTTCTCCCTACCACTAAATTTAACGTCTTGTTAACTTCAAAATTACGCAAATCACTTTTCCTCACCACCTTCGATCTGCTTAGGCACTATTTCTGCACGACCAGTACCTATTAAAATACAGTACATTTAAATATAATTTTATTTCAAAGCTGTTAGGAAATCCTCTCGTCAGTAGTCTGGGTTCCGGCATCGTACAGCTTTGTTTTTTTTTTAAAGTTTTTTTTTGCCCTAAAACCGTAAGTTTTATTCCTGAAACCCAGAAGCTACATATATTTCAAGTCACTAAAACTTTCTTTGAAGTATTTAAAATCAAACAAGTCTCTCCACACATTGTTACCGTTAAAACTTTTCCCATTCTCTCGTAATTCAAAATAAACTCCCCATTTACTCCCGACAAACTACAGGGTGAGTCTGGAAAAAATATTTCTTGCAAAAAGCGGCGGCCATACAGTCGCATGTCAACCCTTGGCAGTTGATTTCCACGGATTAACTGGCCACTCGTGTTCCCATGTCTCTGGGGATCACCGTGAAATAAAAAAAGAAAAAAACTGCCAAGTGAGAGTCGGGCATTAACGAAGAGAGTTTTTCCTATTTCTATGTAGTCCCCAGTTGAGTATCCAACATGGGCAAAGAATCTAACAATATACTATTGCTAGTAACTGTAAAGAGCAACAATAAGTATGAAGGAATAAAAAATACATTAAAAAATGAAAGTTTACGAAGGTTTCATAGTGTCTTGTTTATAACTAATTATATAGTTTTAAATGTTGACAACGCATTTCCCATTTGAAGTTATAGTTTATTTTATATACGCTTAAAAAAATGTTAGATAGAAAAAAAAAACCCCTGTAATCGTGACAAAAAACACCGAAGAACAGAGAAATACGCACAAGAAAATAGTCGTAACTCTGCTGGCTTTTAACCGCTGGTGGTTAGGAGAATAATAAAATAATTTTGCGGCTTTAATTTTAGTAATAATATCCAATAGCGCTTTCATAAATATCACTCAGAAATAATCAGAATCATAAGATGTAAAAAAATAATCTGTATTGCTAACGTTTCTTAAAACTCACCTATACAACACATTACAATCATACCTTTATCTACGTTAAAAGCTATATCTGTACTTAAAGAAACAAAAATCTAAGCTAACCAATAAAATATTTTAAAAAAATTGCCTACGGAACCCAAAAAAAGCAAGCAGCAGTTTTTCACACAGCGCTTTCAACACGTTCACCGAGCGACTGTATACGTGACTATCACTTCGGACTCTCGTTAGTTGACACAAAGGTGGAATTACCTTGATTTAAATGCCAGACCAATTTGGTAAAAATGTAGTCGAGTTTAGTGAGTACAGAGTGTAGCTGAAATAGTGAGAACAGAGTGTTGTTGAAAATCCTCAGGACATAAATATTGTTGTACATGTCTTTCTATGTCGGTGTGTTCGTCTGTTTTTAATAAAAAGTCCAATATTTTTTTTATTTTTTTTACCATTTATATGAAATTGATTATTTTTTGTTTTTGGTCTTACGTTCGCTATTTATTTGTACCTATTTTTTTTTATAGATAAGAGCGTAATATTATATAAATATGATATGACACGGTCATCCAGTTCTAATCTGACCTAAGTTTGAAGATTAAAGTAGGCATCTATTCAACAGACAGACACGAAATCGATCTAGAAAAAACCCACAAAACTACTTCAAAACAAAACGTAATACCTACCTTATGTGACACAGCGAAAAAAGACTATTCCATACTCTATTCCACATGGAATGAACCTATAACACTTCCGTTCCACGAAGCAAGGACATAACGGCTTAATAGTATGGAAATGACTTCGTTCAATACGAGAGGCTGAAGCCCTCTCTCTAATGGAGCCGAAACGCGATAGCGCTATGGGGCGAAACTTTTGTGTTTTTATGAAAATAAGTTTATCTTTTTTATGTTATTGCAGTAAAGGGAGTTTCAAAGGTCGTAGCTTCAGAAGTGTATGTTTTTATATGATTACAGACTTGGTACTGAAAAATATACAGGGTGTTTTTAGAAAACAGAAAATGAGTGTGAATTTAATTGTGATGATTTTTGCCGTACCTACCTATACTATACAACTCATTCTTTACACTGATAACAAATTACAAATAAACCAATAGTTTTCAAAACATCTATTTTGTTTTATACTTCATGAATTACCCTTAATGCAACAAACTCTCCAAACGATTTTTCTGGTTTATGACCATAAATTTAGTTTACAAACCAAATCAAAGACTACCTAAAGTTACTACCCCTATTCCTTTTTAAGACACCATGGCAACACCATGATTTTATCAAGTTACAAAGATAAATGAACAAAGTTAACTCGCGAATCCAACTTGGGATAAACAATTAAAACGGTGATAATTTATCCGTCCAACCAATTAGGGCAGAATTATTTTATCCGTCGGAAGAGCGCGTTTCGTAAAACGGTACTGAAGTGGACCAGTTAAATATGAGCAAGACCATTGAAATGTAATATCCTAAAAGCCATGTTGGCCAGTGGTTATTCTAATGGATAGCCTACAGAGGCTTTAGTTGATAGAGGGGGGGGGGGGGGTAAGTTGACTCTGTAGCTAGCACAGAGCCGACTAATCCGTTGCCGGACGTTTGATTGGAACATGTATGGTATACCTATTATTATTCGAGAAGGGGACATAAGGGTGACGTTATCTATAGTGGCCGATCTATTAGCCGATTTAATGACTACTAAAATCGAATTAACGGTTCTTGAAATTAGGAATCTAATCAGAAGATATAAAAACAACATCCTGTTTTTTTAAAACTATAATAATTCTGATAACAGGGCGCTATTAAATAAGAAAAGGTACACTATGAGGAGGTTTATTTAAAAAAAACGCGTTTGACTAAAATGTATCGGAATTCACTTATGTACTCTGATATTTATAGGTTGTATTCATAGAATATCAAAAATAAAACATCACTATCACTTTTTGCCAATATATTTTCTTTGTTATCTTAAAGTATTTTATTTTCTCTAGTGCACTTTACACTGTAAGACAAAATTAATTCCCTAAATACCAAAACGCGACTCGTGTATTTTACTCAAAATTCAGCTATTTCAGTCATGTCTTTGTACATCCTCCAGTAAACAGGTATTTCAGTAAGCTAACAATAACCCGCTGGCGACTGGTGGAAACAACCGAAAATTGCCGTCGTGGCAAATTTGCTAGAATTTCTGACACTGGTATGCTAAGCCGGGGGCCGCAGTATACAGAATAGAGACAGTAGGATAATTTAGACCATTTAAAAAAAAAGCGGCACGAAGAAGGCAACCAGCACCTAGGCCACCTGCAGGTAAATAGGATCTGAGATAGATATCCCGTACATATGTATATGAATTCTCAAGACAACGTGATGTTTAGCGTCGCAAGTAAAGGTAGAAGGTAAAACAAAGATAGAATAATTTATTAGAAGAGGGCCGATAGAGTATTTATAAAAGAAAAAACCGCCAAAGTGCGAGTGGATGTTATCTATGTATTTAAGTACGTATTTATTGCTCTATCCTCGTAAAGCCCACGTCAAATTTCGTCAGATCGAAAAACAATCTTGCGTCGGTCAAAGAAAGTCAAAAGTCACTTTGACAATTGTCCTTAATTTAGATCGTTGGGCCTTACGAGGCTATATAAGTAGTATGTTTGTCTAATCCCGTACAATCCTAGAGTTTCATTTAGGAGTGAATCAATTTGTGTCAGATTGTGCCCTGATATTTATTTATTTAATTCAACCAAAAATTTGCTACAACAATATGCCAAACTTCATAAGTTTGGCATATTGTTGTAGCATATTTTAGCACATATATTTTTTTAATACAATGTTTCGTCTGGTTTTAAATGTGTCTTCAAATAGGCTGAAATTGCTGACAATAAATAGTTTGCTAAAATTAAGTATTTGAATTTTAACATTATTATTTTATTACGGTTTTCAATTTTGTCTATTTTCTTATGACCTACTGTTTTTATACTACCTGCTAAGTAGTCCGCCTGAATGTGACTGATCCCCTTTGCCTTCCCAATAGGGTACACAGCAAGGAATCTCATAATGCTTTGATGTGCTTACAATCTCGCGAAATTTGACAAAATTCACCGGCTAAGGACCTGATTACTCAGAGAATTCTGCATGAAGGCGCTCTACGATGCAATAACGTATGTCTGGGCTATCGCTAGTAATATTATAAATGCATTTTTTCCCTGTGTTTTTTTTTATTTTATTCACTAAGTTTTGCCTAATTTAAAGTGTTTTTTAATGTCATAAACCATTTTTGAGCTCATATGTATCAGGTAAATATTAGTTCAAATGTCTAAGAGACATTGCAACTTTCTCTATGCTTTATCTTTTAAATCACACAAAACAAAGACATTTTGGTATTCGTAAAGACGATTCAGTGATAGTATAGATTGTGATTAACTGATTATACGTTGAAGAATTTACTATCATTATATTAACTATCACTTTATACAAAACACCACTAAATAGAGATCTGTTCCAGACAACCTTGTACAGACATTGTCATACGATATAAATTACACCATAACAACGAAATATGCCATTTTATTGCCGTATCATTATCTTCATATACGATATTTAAAAAAAGGTTACCTTAAATTTAAATATATGTACTTCAATGTAACTACAGGTTACCTACATATCTTGGGTTATTACAACCAAAATATGCAAACTAGAATGTAACGCAAATCCACAATATCAATCTATTTTACATGAAGAAATGAAACCAAAAGTGTTGCCTAATAGCTACTGAAAATCTCATTCAGCCTCGGCTTTAAACCACCTTTCAACGGTTTTTAAACGTTATCGCGAACTAAAGCGCTCTAGTCTAGTTCCGTGCCCCAAAACTCAGCCAAACGAATTATTAACACGCTCTGTAACCGGGTCGTCGGCCGCACGTTTAATATTTCCCCACCAAAGGTCGATTGCTTCACCAAAGTTGCCCAAAACCACTAATTTCGAGGTAATTTTCAAACTCGCGACAGTTACCGAGTTTCTGCGGTAAACATTGTTGGTATTGTCATTTCAAACCAAACGGACCTCGAAATTGGAGGTTAATTCAGAATTTAACTATTCTAATTTACATACCGTTTTTGGTGACTCCTGAAATTTAAACGCCGATTCAATTCTTGCTTCTATCTTCTGTCCCTAAGGATTTAAACACTGCACTTCCACTTTTATAAATCTAGGGGCAACAAAGGCACTGCACTGAAAACGGAACGTGGGTCGGAATTCGAATTTTCAAATTTGAAACGGCGCGGAGCGTCGCACGCGCCGGCGCGACTGGCACTGACTCACGCGCATCCCGAAACACCCTTCAGTTCTATTTTTTGAAATTCGAAATAGGAACAAAAGAAGAGGGGAGGCGAGCGCCCTCAGTCGGCGTTTCATTTAAATTTAGAACGGCGCAAGCCAAGACGCGTTCGTGAGTTCGTTCACTCAGGAAAGTGTATTGGAAAAGGAATTCCTAAATGCCATTTATTCCCTTGTTACTAGCTAAGATAATAATTTAAAAATAGACGTCCGGTTTATTAGAAGATTCCGGTTGTGTGCTGAATGATAGTTCCCTTGGTCGTTACCGCCGGATCGATCATGGCGTCGAATGAACTCGTAAACGGCCGGATGGCGGTAAATTAAAAAGTGGACTAGGTTCGGGTTCGCTGTCAAAATACTGGCACTCGAGAAACGCACGTGCCCGTTTTTATGACTGAAAAAAGTAATGCTTTCGGCGCTTGTGCATGACGTATGTTGTGTAAGGTTTTTTATTCTCGCGTAACTTTTAAAACTTAATCAGTTTTATGGTGAATTATTTGAGTACGTTAACAAAAATGTTTTATCATTTATATTTTGTTGGGATAGACCAAAAAAAATAAGTCATGGTTTTAACATTCTAATTCGAAAAAATTGGTAGTTTTAAGAGACCCTTTTTATTTAGTTTGTATTTGACCCAATAGTTTTGTTTTAATATCAAATTTTTTTTAGCAGACATTTTATGGATGACTTGATTATGTTAAATTTGTGTTGGCATTTTCGAATAAATTACAACAATTAAATGATACCCAATGATAAAAGTGATTGTTATAGTATAATAAAACATACTATTCCTAGTGGTTTTTGCCTAATCCGTAAGTTGCACCTAGTAACGAAAGTCAAACAAAGGTCAAAATACTTTTTTCATATGTCCGAAATAGATAAATATTTCAAAAACTTAATTATCCCAATTGCAGCCATTTCGCCGTAGGTAAATAACTTAAAGAAATAGGTATTTAATGTAACTTACGTACCTATTACCTTATCTATTTATAGTAGATTATGTGCATTAGTTTGTCAGAAACTTCCAATTCTAATTCAAATTTTTATAAACAGCTTTCACTCCATAGATATCACACGTGAAGACAATTTTTTGGTAAAGAGTATTTTCTCCAATCGACTAAACAGAAGCACATGGGGAAATAAGTCCGTGGATATCAAACGGGAAGACAATTGTTTGGTAAAAGAGTATTTTCTGTAATGGTCTAAATATAAGCACATGGGGTTAGCTCCACACGCTTCTGTCAAGTCGGTCGGAAACTTCAACTAGTGGTTTAAATCCATTCAGTAAAACTTAAGTCCTGGTAGTATATTAATTACACTTAGTATATTATTCAAAGTTCATTACACCGGAAGGGATACGCAACGACCGTGGTTACGAAACGGAATACAAATTGCTTGGATTTTGATAATAAAAGTAATATAACTCGTAACTATTCTACATTCTTACTAATAGGTATATAATGAATACAAACATTCGACTTCAAATTTAATTTAAAAATAATACTTATGCAGTGGAGACCATGGGAGCTTGGTCAGCCGATATGAAAAGCTTTATTAAGGCCCTGTCATCCCGGCTCATAGACACCTCCGGAGATCCTAGAGCTGGTTCTTATCTCTCCCAAAGGATTGGGCTAATGCAGCCAGTGTCATAGGGACCATGCCGTGTTCTTTTAATAGTTGTGATTATTATTTACATCTTTAATATTTGAGTAGCTTAATTTTATTTTAATTTTAATATATTTATTTTTAACTTTTAATTGTAGTACCTACATTATATTCTATAAATCATATTTTTAATACTTAGAAATAAAAAATAAATTGCTAGCAGCTAGCTTGCTCGCATGAGTGGCCCCTTGCTGGGCTGGTGCTTCTTCCGGCCATTATTGGAGGAATGCGTCCAACTCGGCTCGCCATCTTTTTACGAGTATGTCCCTTATACGTCGCCTAATATATATATATATATTTTAAATTAACATTGTTTTATTTTGTACGTTTCTTATAAAGTTATTACTTAGCTATCGGTACTCTGCGATAAATATTCTCCGATCAGCGGACAGACCTAGCCTATTTCAGGTTCCCAAATTAAAATAGCCTTTGGTTACATATGACAAATGCTATATTCATACGACGTGTGTGACAATTGTGACAAGTCTAATCCGAGCATCAGGATGTGCACCGGCGTCGACATTCCTGGCGGGCCCGTCAGCTGAGGCCAGTCTAGACCAAATTAATCTACCTAAACGTTTCTATTTTAGTTGTGCAACGTAATACGTGACAAAAAGGGATAAAATTTAGAATGCTGGAATATAGAGAAGTTCTGAAGTGTTGTGCATATTTAATACATGTTGTAGCTAGTTTTATAAAGTATAGGAGCACTTACAAGATGATGTTGTTGTACTTCCATCCGTCCGTTTGTCCGTCTGTCCCCCTGTCCGTCTGGCTGTTTGTCCGTCTGTCCGCCTGTCCATCTGTCCAGATCTCCATCTGTCCATTTATCCGTCTGTTCATCACTCTGTCGAGACTCTTTTTCTCAGAAATGTTTCTAGCAATTCTATCAAATTGAAAAGTCTTATTATTTCAATTTAAATTAGTTTCATAAATGTTTAGACAGTAACAGTGATAAATTAATCATGTTTTTTTCTAATATTATCTTGACATATCAGGTGGTATTCAAATACTCTCAAGTTATTAAAAGTATTTTAAATATTAATGTGACAATTTTGAGACATTTCCGTGAGTAATACGAAAGTAATAAGCAAAATAATGAAGATTTAAATATCAAAAGAAACACTTACATTATAATATTATTTAACTAAATTAAAGAAAAACCCTCTTTGTCTATCATAACGGAAATCTGGTATAAAATCATGACACATTTTTTCCTTATCGAGTTGTTCCTTGAAAAATAAGGAATAGGCAAACTCATTAAATACCTACTGGAAGCGAAACTATTTTTAAGTCAATACTGAGAAAGACCCACCATTTCGAATTATGTCTCTCTTTTCATGAAAGGACTCTTGAATAATAGTCTAAGTAATAAATGTCTGCAAAGCTGAAATTAATATTTTAAGTAGGTAGGTACAGTCAAAAGTCTATACGGCTAATTCGCGACAAATATAGTATCCATAGACCTTATTATCAGTGGCGAAGGGGCGTCAATAAATATATCACTAAATAAATATCAAGGAATAATCTTACAAAAATTTACAAACAAATCAAAACCAGACAATACGATACTCTACTTATAAAAAGGACACATACATCAATAGGTACAGAACATAAAAAAGATAACAAAAAATGTAACTGGCAGGAATAGTACATTGTTGCCTAGGCGCGGAAAGTAAGGGTTTTCCTGACGAGGTGGTTAGCAGGCCGAGCAACAGCGAGGCCTGCTAAAATACGAGTCAGGAAATCCTCGTTTCCGCCGAGGCATACATAATGCTTTTCTAAAACATATTGTGAGGAAATAATACAAATACATTTCTAAAAAGTATTTCACACAACAAATAGTTTAATATTCGGTTTCACAATTATATTATGCAGAATGAACGAATGTTACCGACTGTCAATTGTTTTTAAATACTAACCATAGACATTGGAATGCAAATTCAAAAAGAAACACACGCACTGTGCTAAAAAAGCGAGCAGTTACCTTGGCTGTTTGGAATTATTGTCTTGGTCCTTTTGATTTTGTATGCAAATTGACAGCATTTTTAAGAAATATATGGACATGGACGGAAAGTGTTTTCATATGGTTTTTTTACTCCTAGGAGTAAAATGAGGCTCTTTCCGTCCTTGTGTTTCAATCGGAAAACCGTTTTTTCCGAGCAAGTTTGAGAAAATAAAATTAAATAACTGCCAAAAAACCTACCATAATATTCCTGACATATTTCAAATATGGAACCACCGTAACGTATTTCTTTAGCTTCAAAATGTGTTCACTAGCGTACTTATTTGCTTCATTTGACTTCGAGAAACTCGTTAGAAATTCGCAAGAGTTTTTATCACTCGGTTATAATTATCGGCATGAGTTTCGCGTTGGCCCGGGCCCAGATGGTTCGAGAAAGTTGAGAGTAATATGCATATGGAATTTCACTGGAAACTTTATTAAGCACGTAAATCACCTTGCTCCATTTGGTTGTTTTGAACTGATTTTGGGAGGTTCAATAAATGTATTAGCGAATGTTGTAAATTTATTGACTCGGAGAAAAGGAAGGTGGAAGAATGGAGCTCTGAGCCTGAAATATAAGCGTGAAATGGTGTTGTATTCTGGGTGCGGTAATAAGAAAAGCTGCATAATAACTAGCATTAAATTGTACTATTAAGATTCCAAATATCTATGGTTTACCTTATTAATACCACAAAAAAAATATTATTGATTGAAAGTGATTTTTAGAACTAAAAACAGTCTAGCGCAATTTGCACTTTCTCGCTGTTTTCTACTTCACTTTTTTCTAGCCAAAACTAGGTCTGTTTTTCTAAGATAGGAATTTTTCGAAGAAAGTAACTTTTGATACCAGTTGTTCTACTTCAAAGTAGGCTATAAGATAAATATGTTCTCAGTTACCTATTTCCAAACTTCATCCAAACAATAACAAACGTTATAACTATTTCTGGATCAATCAACGCCAGTCAATTAATCGTTCCATTAATTACTTCACTTTGGTTGGAGTTTTTCTCCACTTTTTTGCGGCACGTGGGTGTAAAAACTAAAGTATCCACACGCGTTTATTTTGGTTCGCGTTAATTACCCATTTTTTGTGCCAAATGGCGCTTAACGTGTGGTATCTGATATGTCATTTGTTTTTTTACTGAAGAGCAAAAAAAATGGTTACTCTTGATACAAATTTTCGTTTCCCGTGACCCGATTTGATGACTTTTGAGAGAAATTGAGTTAAATGATGATAATAATACCAGTTTTTATAAATCATATCTCTTAAAAAAAAACCTGGACGAGCATGAGGTAAAAGCCTGAGCCGTGAGGGCTTTTAAACATACGATTCTAAGATGGCTCTTAAATGTAAAGTGCTTTATTCAAAAATAGAACAAGTAGAATGATTAAATAAAAGATAAATAAATTAAAGTGGTAAAATATTCATGACTACTTAGTATATTAAATATCAATATAAATATATCTTCATGACAATTTTTTTTATTAGATTTAAGGCGCCCAATAGACTGGCAAAAAATAAGTTTCCGTCAAAAAATTAATTTTTGGGACAAGCTTTTGTTGCAGACTGTACCTTTTTTTTGCTCAGTCGTTATCTACTCATCAAAACGATTCTATCGAGCCCTAACACGACGGGTTTATCATGTGTAATTTAGGAGTTCCTATGGCTACCTCGAGTATTCATTATCAGACCTGCTCAATGTTACTATTATATTGTCATCAGAACTAAAGGTGTATGCATATTTTCAGCTTCATCGGAAACCGGGAAATGGGTAAACTTTAACTTGCAAGTTTTGTCCCTTACATACACGCATACAAACATACAAACATACATTAATTGCTAGTTAAATAAAAGCTTGTAAAATTGCTGAAGCTGAGACAAATAATTAATTATCATTATCAAAATAAACGAAAAAATGCAACGTTTCAACAGACATACACTTTACACTATGACAAAAAAAAATGGGTACAAAAATTCCGTTCCTTTATTTAATATTTAAACGTCACTACTGATTCCTCTTACCTAAGACTAGGTACGAGTATTGTCCCAATATCTAGAGGATGATTGAAAAACAAAATAGTCACAAGATCGATGTACGAACTGATAGCTCTCCCCTTAAATGTCAGAGGGCGCCACTGACAGTACAAATTTAGATTCCGAATCCGGAGGGGACTCGTTTTTTAAAGCCACTTGGGAAGAAGTGCCTAATTATATAAAGAAAAATGTCAGGCTGATATTGAGACTGTTTAGTCTGGCCTTTTTAAGTGTAAAAAGGTCCGTAGGTTTTTACGGTAAGGTAAAAAATAGTTTCAAGATATTATAAATGGTTTAATAAAATGGTATTTCTAGGTACACGTCTAAACTCATTTCAAGCATCAACGATGACAAATTAAAACCTAGTAGCAGTAAGTTTGGAAACTATTTTCAGTATTGATATTTTCGAGGTTGTGACTGCATAACCTAATTAGTGTATTTCTTGTTCTATTATAAGAAAGACACCATGCATATCACTTGTACAGTGTGTTCACTAAGAACATAACCCAAACTTCAATGATATTTTTTCCCTTTTGGCATTATTAATATAGGTACAGGCTGATATTTTTTCCCAACCATGTCGTACATTAGAATATCATGTCTACCAGCCTAATAATGGTTACTAGAATTGGTCTAATTTAAAACGAATTAAATACTATTAAAGTACATTTCTCTATGTATTACCTATCAATAGATAAATCTTTTAAACTCCAAACTTCATCCGAATTAAGATGCCACTTCAGAATCTACGGAAACTATTTTAAAGTAAACTATCAGCTGTCATTTAGATACACGCGTCTCTTTTTTGTCCGCCTCGTGTATTAAAGCATTTAATTTGTTTCCGTCGATGACTTTAAGACGGATAGCGCCGCGAGCGGATACCACAATATGGTGCGATACAGTAGGTCAGCTGTGTAATTAATTGAGTGATTCATTGAGTTGAATGTGTCGACCTTGACTCAGTTTTAATCAGGATGTGTTGGTTATGCTTAAAATAGATCCTAATTTCAACTCAGCTAGTCTTTTTTGGATGCATCATATTTTACATCGTATGGTAATTTGAAAACAAGAATAACACAAAGGTCATCTCATAGAATTGCCTTTTTATGATTGAAAATATAATAAGGTATGTTATGTATACTTTTTCTTGTACCAAAAAGAAAAAAAAGGAAACACAAATGAAAAATATTCAAACAAGTACACAATATTCCTTTAGTAGTAGTTTTTTTTACATAAATTAACTGTATTATTATGTTTACATAGTTGGGTAATTAGTAAGTACAAAGGTCAGCCACTTTTTTGTTTCAAGAATAGAATAGGATTAACTTATTTCAGGCAACAATACGATATTAACAAATAACTTACAGACTAAACTTGAATTAAATTATCTACTAATGAGACGTACCAAATAATGAAAGCTGAATTATAAAGGATACTTTTCAGTTTTAATACCAAATCCATTTTGCTAACTTTCTAGTGCAACCAAAGAAATATCGTTATGAGTAATACGCTCTCTTAGCCAGCTTAAGCCCTAGACTCGTAATATAAAAGAGTCACTTAGCGTTTGCTGGTATGTCTAAGGATCTGTAAAAACCTAGTTATAACCTATCAGGATTTTGGATAGCTACAGGGAGGGTTGCCAGGTCGCCAAACCTAACATCCGGACAGACCAGACAGTTGGGTAAAAAGGCCGGACACCCTACAATCCCTACATTATTGAGGATTTTGTTTTTCTGCGGGAGCGACCGACAGTCGACAATCGCCTGCGCTCGGCCACGCTCAGCGCTCGCTTGTTTGCAAAATGTAAAAAGCCTAACAATAGCCGGACAAGCCGGACGCCGTTTATTTTGGCCGGACACGCAATTGAAAAGCCTTATTTTTTCCGGCTTTTAAGTATAATTTATATTTTTTATGATTGAAAAAATGATCTTCTGCTGGAGTTTCTTGCAGCGCTTCTTCTCTGCAATGATGGTATTGTCCGAAGCGCTGGTAGATTCACTGTACATAACCGACGTATAAAAAAGCCCGCATGTGGCGAATATACTAAACAAATATTTCGAATTTTGAATTTTTTGAATTTGCTTTATCCGGTCGCCTGGCAACGCTAGCTACAGAAAAAATATTTATTTGAATTAAAATTTATTTGTTACCGTCGTTGTAAGACGTTGGTCGAGGCTTTAATCTAGCAGTGAACGTACTACTGTATCATTTAATAAAATGAAAGTCTGCTGTTTGTCTGTTTCCACTACCTACTCTAGTTTAAGTTGACGGATAGTATTTTAAAATGAGGGGACACTGATTGACATCAGGCGACTGATGTTCTTAGCTATTCTATAAATAGACAGTTATTTTTTCTACTCACTAGTAAGATGTATTTGGGACAGAAACTTGGTTGAATGGGAGATGTATCATTGAAGTTAGTTGTAAAAAGATTTTCGATATTAATAATAGATGGCTTGCAACATAAAGAAACAATAAATGTTTTATTACTAGTAGACAAATATGTAATAACTTTTTTTTAAATATAATAGCTTCTGTACCTAGTTAAAGGAAATTGTGTCGCAGCTAGTTTGCATAATGGTTCCTCAGTTAGTGTGATTAAAAGTAATAATTGTAACCTTACGATTTTGATGAAATTGAATTGCAATGTACTTGTAAATATACTATAAGATATCTGATATCAAATCAAAGGTTGTAAGATTATGATTTGAGCAGCAGTAGTGTATTGTGTTTAATGTTTTGCTTTGCAGTTGTGAGCGAGTCATTCATTCATTCATTCATTAAATCCAACTTGCGGCGTTTAGTTCATTTTCAATGTTCAATGTAAAGTTTCAGCTTATTAGAAAATCTGCGAAATTTTGTCAGCAATACTTTATTGTAATTTTTGCAAAACAAGTTTTTCGCTTAAAAAAATGTTCCCGAAATAATTCCTTGCTGCTATTTTTCTCCCGAACCCCTGGTTTAATTAAAGGTTTCAAGCGAAGCGTAAAAACAAACAGTTTCCTGTGCCACTTGAACGGTGTCCGAATTCGTAAATTATAAATCCGACCTTGCTCCGAAATTAAGACCCTGAAAATTAATTTCAGGAATAATTTAATATTTAGCATTCTACAGGGGCACTTTTTTACGAACATCCTGTATATACCGAGTGGTTTGTTGCGAATTATTTTTGTGGTATGCATTTTTGTGCGCCGATTTACTTTTGAATGTTTTATCTAAGACTGAGTTTAATAGAAAAGTTGGAAAAAAATAACTTCATAACTTTCCTGTACATACTATAACTATTTTAAATTAAAACTCTAATGATTCACATTTTTTTCTCCTCGCGCACTATAAACCGCTAATATTGATATCGTTAACGGTATCAGAATACCACCTATAGCGTAACCGAAGCGGGAAACAATTCTATAATGAGCGTTGCCATCGTAATAACTATAATAATTGATTACTATGGTTACGGTCATTCTAGATATCAGTCTTGGCATTTAGTGAACACATGACATCCTAATTTGTATAATAAACCGTTAAAAATATGTTAACACCAATTACAATAACGTATAATAAAAACTAAATGAATTTTAAGACTAATTCTGATTTGTTATTAGGTTATTAGGTTACCGTTAATCTGGATATCAATAAAATGGTGTTTCGTTTGGCATTCTAACATTTATAATAAATTGACAGAACTGTTTTTAGTAACTATTAAAATTTGCATGAACTTTGTTAACATTTAACAATAATATTCACAAACTATCAACGCGATCGAAATAATGAAAATGACTATGCTGACAAGTAATTTGTCAGCAGAAAAATCGAGTAAAGTATGCGACTGTTTATTTTTGTCATTATCATTTTAAGCTTGAATATAGGTACTCGTGCCTGTAATTACCTAACCTAACACGGGACTGTACCTTAATTAAAGCTTCATTATGTACCAGTTATATAAAAAACTATTACAGTTCGAATCAATTTGCAGAATTTTTATTTCATTGACAGGCTATCCTAGGTGCAAAAGTTTAGAATTTGTAATAGTCACAAGTATTACCCAACCTTGCCTACGAAAGTAATGTTTAGTTAACTTATAAGCAACAGGGGAAAATAGTTTTTGATCAAGAGAAATTCGGTAAAATACATTCAATAAAAAAAATGTCGGCAAAATAAAGGGACACTAATTTTATCTTACCTCTGTAATATTTGCTACTCATTTGCTTAAACCATACATTAATTTATTGATAACTCCAAAGTATCATGTCAAAAATGATTCAATAGTTAGATAAAACATGGTTATAAGGAAGCTCAAGGTCACTCAGAGGGCTATGGAGAGGGCTATGCTCGGGGTTTCTCTGCGTGATAGAATCAGAAATGATGATATTCGCAGTAGAACTAAGGTTACCGACAAAGCCCGAAGATTATCTAAACTGAAGTGGCAGTGGGTGCGGCACATCGCACGCAGGACTGATGGCCGATGGGGTCAGAAGGTTCTTGAGTGGCGTCCGCGGACCGTGAGACGAGCTGTAGGTAGGCCTCCAGCAAGATGGAGTGACGACCTTGTAAGGATCGCGGGAACGCGGTGGATGCGAAAAGCACAAGACCGGTCTGAGTGGAGAGCCTTGGGGGAGGCCTATGTCCAGCAGTGGACGTCTTTAGGCTGACATGATGATAATGATTAATAAAACACATTTAAATAACGTGTACAAAATTCTAAAACGACGTGTGTTAGGTCCAAAGAGTAGTTAATCCTACGCACTGTTGTTTCTAAATGTATGGCCAAACTACACAAAGGTAAACTCGATGAATTTTTCACTCCAAATGAGAAATAGACACCCAAATCCATTTTGACTAGTGAAGTCTCGATTCCACGTCCAGCGTATATTGAAATTTAAAAGTAGTGCCTCATGCGTAACCCAGTTTGTTTCGTATCCCTTTTTCGTTTCCGTGCAGGCACAACGGGACATTGATGGATCACAGCAAAATATGGAATATGGTTAAGCGTGTTCGTGTCGTATACAGGGTGGCCGGTAAAGGAATGGGAATAATACAAACTACAACAACCTGTATATTCTTGCTAATATTATTAATGTGAAAGTTTGAATGGTTGTTACTCTATCTAAACCAAATGTGGTACCGAGATTAATTGTGATAGATAGGAGGATAATCTGGGTTAAAATGTGTGTGCAGGTTTAGTTTGGATTGCTTCCATAACGCACTAAGCAGCAGTGTTCGCGCTGTTGATTTCTGTCGGTTATGTTAAATAGCTTGCGATTCCAAAGGTCGATGGTTCCCAGAGCACACCTGTGGGCTAATCCAGCTAAATCAATCCCACTGTAGAAATAAACTGACTTTCCCTCTGTATTCATAAATTTATTAAATTAATTTTTATTCGATCATTTTACTGCAGAACCCCAGAAGAGTGTGTGAATATACAAATACGAAAACTGCACTTTTTGTACCTGTCGGCTGTGTGATGGATTTTTTATTTCAATTTTTGGAGTGCACATTCTGCAGTTTTTGTTTACACGTTTTACAACTTTTGCGTTGGGGGTTGAAAGTTTGCATTTTTTATTGAACCGGAAGAATTGCAAGTCCTGATTTTAAGGCTGGAATTTTAAAAGCCCAATACTTTCGATCTAACCTTGTTACTCAAACGAAATTATTAGATTGACACACACTAATTTACACTATTAAATTAAACCTACGTAATAGTTTAAAAGAAAGTGAAAAGATACCGAGGGTTTCCGAACATATGTTAATCCTACACACCCACACATACATAAACACACACATACACACACCCATACACTCAAACATTTTAATAGTGTTTGTCTTGTCAAGTAACTAATCTACACTATTAACTTTTTTGTATATGCTGTATATGTGTATTTATTTGAACATAGTACATAAGATAAAAACCTTTGTATGTCATATGTTCTAAATATGATTACTGTATCTTCCTCTGTTATACTATATTAAACAAATAAATAATCATTTCATTTATTTTAATTTTATCTCATCTCATCTCATCTCAATTAATCTCATCTCATGTCATTTATTGTTACAACAAATAACCATCCTTCTATTTCAAGACAGTGCTTGAGTTTATTAAAAAAAACACAACAATAGTAAAGAGGGGCCCCGCTGGACGCTTGGTGCAGTCGAACTACGATGTAACAGATAATATACACAGATATAAAGACATCCATAGGAGGTTTGTTTCATAATTACACCCCTCTTTTATCAAACAACAAAAAAATCTTGTTTAATTCGGCCGCTGTGATACCATAGGCAGATAAACATAATTTATTTCATATTTGTAATGGTAACCTATATTTTTTTCCAATTTCACTTCATCAATTGTATCATTTCACCGAACGCTATTTTCTGATGAAACTATTAAGCTTCCAAGATATCTTAAACATTAACGAAGTTTAGGTTAACTCAGGCTTGTAACATGTAGCGAGAAATGCCTTTCAATGAAATGGAAATGATAAAATTCAAAATTCAAAATATTTATTCAGTAAATTGGCAACTTGCGGGCTCTTTTACACGTCAGTAATGTACAGTGAATCTACCAACGCTTCGGACAAGACCATTATTGCGGAGAAGAAGCGCCGCAAGATACGTCGTCTGATGAAAGTTGTTTCGATAAAATAATAAGTACCTATTTGTAATTGATCTTGTAAGCTTCAAAGCCACTTACCGCTAATTACCCTGTGTTCTCTTTTGCTTATTACACGCTTTAAAAAAAACTTTTTTCAAAGTCCAGGTTATTATGTCCGTTGAAAAGAGTGTTCCACTTTTAACGAACCCATGTTGAACACCTTCGCAAAAATATTTAAAATCTGGGCGAGTAATTATTTAAAGCTGCAGTAGCTTTTAAAAGCGCTTGAATAAAAGCTGGGAAATACTGACATTAGTTGCCTTTTCAAAGGTAAAACAATTTCAAGCTGAAATTAAATCAAGCTTACCGGCTGTTGTGTTTTAAGGAGCTTGTTTCAATTTTGATATAAGCTCACGTTAATGTAGAAAAAGCTTTAGAATTTTATTGTGGAGATAAAAATGTGAGTCAAAATTAATATATTATTTTATATAAAAATATAATAGGTATATACTTTATACATAAAATACACTTTAACATGCAAGTAGGGCATCAAACAAAACAAAATCACAATTTCGTACAATGAATTTCGAAGCCAAAACATCATCTTAACAACGCACAAATTTATTCATGAAAACCAAACACCCTGTATCTGTTTTCACTATCGCATTAAAACATTCATCCACTAAAATATACACACATTTTCCTTATTCACTCCAACCTGAATTGACTCGTACACTGGAGTCCAAAACATTATTTAGGTTGTAAACTTCCTAACAAAATAACCCTTGTCTACACTGGGGGCCGAAAAAAGGTAGCAAACATTTCCTCTGGGCACGATGTAACGCTTCGTTTAGCAACAATCGTAATTAATTAGGGCGGCTGGAGCTGCGACCTGGCGCGGTAAACAGAATATTGGCAGTAGTAACAAGGATTAATATGAAGGCACATAAAACGGATCTGAGACGTGGGCGCTAACAATGGACCTCATAAGAAAGGTCAAGGTCACTCAGAGGGCTATGGAGAGGGCTATGCTCGGGGTTTCTCTGCGTGGCAGTGGCCTGGGCACATCGCACGCAGGACTGATGGCCGATGGGGTCGGAAGGTTCTTGAGTGGCGTCCGCGGACCGGGAGACGAGCTGTAGGTAGGCCTCCAATAAGATGGAGTGACGACTTTGTAAGGATCGTGGGAAGGCGGTCGATGCGAAAAGCACAGGACCGGTCTGGGTGGAGAGCCTTGGGGGAAGCCTATGTCCAGCAGTGGACGTCTTTCGGCTGACATGATGATGATGATGAGAGAAAACCCTAGAACTTACGTTTTGACGCGGCGTTTGTGTTTAATTTTCGGTAGTTTTTAGTAATTGTCTGTAAAAATCGATTATGAAGAGCCTATAACCTGATTTCTTCATAATTGTTTTCGTAGAGCATCCGATTCAAACCTGAAACCGAAATTTGGTACAGTGGACAGTATATTTTACTATAAGTTGTGAACTAAGATTTCAGTCCGTGAAAATTGATTGGATTCTATTACATTGAATTTGAATCTACCTAAAAGCGGCTTTTTTAAATAAGGTGTTACACAGAAAATGCATCATAACGACACTATGTTTTTTGAAGCAGTTTAACAAACGTTAGCCGGTTAGCTATTTTCTCTCCTACTCTAGCTTGTCAAAGTACTATAAGACACAAAGTAAGCATTGAAACATAGACAAATAACTTTTAAAGGCCCCAGCATAATCTGGTATGCTTTCTGTTTATATATTTTGTGACTCATCGAATTTAATGGTTTGAGCTAAACATTATAAATAATACGACCAAAAAAAAAGCATGTTTTTCACTATTATATACCGCGTCGACAAGATTTTTATCGTCATTATGAGTCCCCATTCAACATTGCCTTTAGACCTATAGTTATCATCTCGTTTACGTAATGATGGCTTTTAATAACTTAACAATAAAATGTGGTCGATTCGTAAACAAAGCGAGTGCAATAGGTGTAAAACAAATTAGAATAGAAACCCTGGTGATATTTTATTATGCCCCATTATTTTCGTACTGTTGAATTTAATTTACTGTTATCAAG
This sequence comes from Acleris emargana, assembly GCA_927399475.2. Lineage (NCBI taxonomy): Eukaryota > Metazoa > Arthropoda > Insecta > Lepidoptera > Tortricidae > Acleris > Acleris emargana. The sequence goes on from OV656847.1 coordinate 3,938,109, forward strand.
GATTTTCTTGCTAGCAACCGATAAATATCTTACTGAAAAATAGCGTTACCTTTTCTGAACGCCACGCTTTGTTGTACAGTCGGCAGCGAAACCAGATTAATTCTTACCTTCCTAATTAGAGTTGTTTGATTTATATCCCCGCCCCGTTTGTAATTTGAAAAATGTTATTTTAAGTATATACATAAATATTGTTAGTTGAACAATTAGTATACTCGACTGGCTTCTGGATTTAGCTTTTATAATAGTGAGTTAGCTTTTATAAATAATTTTAGTCTTTAAATATCAAACAAAGCCCCCAGACTTCAAAGGCCTTACTGTTCAAGACGTATTAATTAAATATTGGTTACGGAAAAAAAAACGTACTAGTGCGAAAAGTTGGGTTTAACGTGCTTGCTTGCAGCCTTGAAAAGTAATACTTTACGAGCAGATGCATCGAAAATATACTCTATTCGGATGTTTGCAGCACTATAATTCTATAAACAGGATGTTTACTTTGGCAACCGCGAAAATCATACAGGACACGTGCACAGTCAAAGCCATAAAATACAATTATATACACGTTCTTAAAATGTCATTATTATCGACCCTAGATGGGTCGGTATAATAATATGCTCGTGCCAGTAACGATGGCTAGGCTTTATATAAATTAATGTCTTCAATTGTACCTAATCAACGTTTATATTTTATTATTATCCTTACCGAGAATAAAGGTTAATGGCACACACAAGGTTGTCTCCAACAGAAACAGTCCACTCGATAATCTCAAGAGGGACACACATCAAAGCTTGTTTATGTAATACTTGACCCGTAACACACACACACAATAATTGCTATTAGGTCCGCCCGATAATAGATTGGGGCCACGAAACGATCGAATACAAAACACGTATAGTGCATGGCCAAAATAATATACTTAGAATATTATTTATGTTAAAACACCAATATTTTTGGATAATTATGGCCTTTTAATGTTGAAATTAACCTGTTTTGGATTTAGCTCGCTTCAATTTGCACTTTAAGGGGCTACCATGGGCAGATGACCTTCGATTTGAAGCTCTAAACTTTCAGTTGTTGTTAAAGCCTATTTGCATTAACACTGCTGTTCTAAACTAGCTGCCATCTAAATTTTTCTCTTACAAGTCACTGATATCGTTTGGACACTTCAAGTTATTTCATGTCTCTTGATTACGGGTACACAGAGTATAATTGCACGAGTAGTTACGATAAATATACCATTATTTATTGCTCTAAAATAAAAAATATTATTTCTAACGCTTTGCAAATTTATTGTTTCATGTCATCGCTTATTTCATGGCTCTTGTAAGCAACACGCAACACATGCTCGAGCTAAGATGTCCTCTAGAGGGACGTATTATATTGCGTACGTAAATCACGTCCTGTAATCATCCCAACCACCGGGTTAATTGGCGAAAAATTATAATCAACCTGTACATTGAGGCGTTTTGGGGTGGTGCAAATTAGACATAGTTATAGTTTGTGTAATTAAACGTTACATAAGCTCCCGTTATGAGAGTTTAAATTCAATTCAAGAGTTGTCATAATACTTATAATGTCAAAAGCATAGTTATGGTATCAACGGAAGATGGTGTTATCTTAAGAAGAATAAAGACATTGCTCGATCTTAGGCTGGTGTAATGTTATGTTGGGATGATATTATATTGTAACGTTGCGTTTTTATCATGACTTAAAAAAACCCAAACTCTGGGAAAATAAGCGGAGAGCAGAGTAAGCAGATCAAAAGATGCTTACCGGAGACCATCCAATAGAGATTATCTCAAACGCTGACTTTCCCTCCGTCCCGGCATAAATAACCCTTTCTTAGGGTTTGAAGAACTGAAAGTTAACCACGAGGTTAAGAAACTTGGTTACATGGTGCACCATGTATTATTCCAGCAAAATAGATACTCACGATTTTGTTACTGCCACAAAATAACTCTTGAATCTGCTGCTCCTTTCCCAAATAAGCCACAGGAGACTTCTATCAAAATAAGGACCTCCGTCCTGCACAAGATGAATCAAGCTTCTTTTTGCACACATCTTGGGATGCCCTGTTATATGCACAATCCAGCCAAGATAGCTCAAGGACACAACCACGGGAGCACCCTGGAGCACCCTCAAATGAAGAAATTCTCCCACAATATTTACCCCAGAATTTACCCTGAAACGACTTACTTTCTAACTTTGGTATTACTGATTTGTAAAACAATAAAACCGTTGATTGAGAAAGCAACCATTTACTATTCTTCCTGAATCCTAAATTCTTACAAAACTTTGGTTCAGCAAACACTTTCATACATTTATGTAAAAAATAAATAAGGTAATAAACTTTGATGTTTACTTTATTTCCCAATTATCGAGTAGAAAATCTAAGGCTGACAATCCTAATTCAAAATTAGACACCAAACGTCAGTCCAGTTACCAGCCTCCAAAAAATACTCGATAATGTTGCTAGTTCTCAGAGTTTGGGTTTGTCTAAGTCATGATAAAAACGCAACGTTACAATATGAAATTATTTATTTATCTATTTAGTTGTATTTTTGCTAGATTGCTAAGAGGCTGGCATAATCGAGGCGCAAAACCTCAAAAGGAACCAGTGGCTCACCTGATATAAAATGATGAGCCTAAAAACACATTAGCAGAAGACTCGCAGATGGTTTGCAAGCCTTGAAGAAAAAAGCACGTCTTTTGAAAGTCCTTTAAAGGGGTGATAGACGGTCAGCTTTAAAACCGAGAACTTACTTGGCTCGCGTCAGTGATGGACACGTGAGCTATAAAAGGAAAGGAAAGGAAAAGGAAAAACCCCTTCCGTCGTTCGATATCATAAAATATCATAAAAGCAAAACATCATATTCGCAAATCATCATAGTAGCAAAACATCACATTAGCAAAACATAACTATTATTAAGACATGAATTAGACAGTGCCGACGGAGCGCCGCTACTGCGGAGGTCCTATTTCTGGGTGGTTTTGCCCTCCGGGCCAGCTGCAAAACTAACATAATCTAAACCTACCTACGATTTTATAACAAAACCCGACCCGTTTTGCGAATATCGAGTTTTGCTAAAATATGATATTATGCGTATATGATGTTTTGCAAGTATGGTCTTTTGCGAATATGATATTCACATATGAAAGGTTAGTTAAAGTTCGTGAACTTCCTCGGCTCGCGTCGGTGACAGACGCTGAAGCTTGCTCACACTTCAAACGCAAAATGCCGTCGACAGGGGAAATTTTGAGTTATTAGGAATTATATCAAGTAACATTTTAAAACTCGCATTACAGGACAGCCACAGACTGCCGATAGAAAATCGTGGCTCGCTACTCGTAGCGATGACAGACGTAAGCGCCAACATGGGCTACGAGCAAAATTAAAACATGTTGCATCACCGTATGTTATATGTATGTATGTATGTATGTTGCTTGAGTAAGATCGCCGAGCCGCAAGTACGTGAACTTACTCGACCGTCTATCACGCCTTTAAGTCTCCGCGGTCGAGTAATACCCTTGGAATAAGAGCTGGTTCCACAAAACTATAATGTTTAGTTCCAAGGTTAGTTAAAGAGCAAGGTACAGTCCAAAATTGGTGGATTTCACAAGTTTTCACAATTTTATTGCGAGCCGGCCGGCTTTTTCGCGTGACTTTCTTACGACATTTTTTGATTCTCCTTTTGCCATCGTTTCCGTCAGACGGCGCCACTTGTTCCGCTCGCGCCCATTTCTAAACCCCAATATGAGCGAGATAAATATATACAATATAATGTGTGTAAGTGAAGATGAAGAAGGTGTGTAATGTTGCAAGTAGTGTCGCGTTCAAAATTCGCTGCTACTGTTTAATGAAGTCAAAAATAGAACAGTATGAAAGATATATTTGCCACTCTTTGCACTAATATAAAGTCGACTACTGGTCTCTGGCTAACCAGTGGTGACTTTACCTAAATGGTGTTGCGATTAAATTTAAAGTCACTTTGGAATATTTTTAAGAATTCAGATAGTTTTAATTCCCCTGGTTTAGTCAAAGTACACCATGATTATTTTTATTTTCAAAAATGTTGAGGGTTTGTTAACCGTAGACTAACAATAAGCAAGGAGTTGAAATAAATGGTATTATAAAAAGCTTTTGTTGTTTAATGGATTTCGCAAAAATGTAAGCGGTTACTGGAAAGCCAGTATTTTCCGGGAAAAATGTTTAGGACGGTAAAATGTAAAAAAGTGATAAAGAAAAAGCAAAGCTTGAGTAGCTTTTTCCAACCGGAGTTTAAAGGCGTTACAGAGTTGATAGGTTACTGTTACTGGTGATTATGTGTGAACTTTTAACTTGTTGTTAAATCGTTTTGCTAGAATTTAACTAAAGTATATTTACTTGTTTCTAATAATTTTATTTCATTCAATCTTCAGACCATATCTTTAAAATCGATACGCTTTCCATGTTTCAAGTAATTATAATAATAATATTGTAATTATTAATTAAATATAACTAAATCTCATACATACGTAATTTTAGTACATAGTAAAGCAACACTTGCAAATTTCAAAGCGTTATAAAAAACAAAAGGTAATAAAACTGTTACTCTTGATTGTTGAATGATTGTCGCTTTAACTCGTTGGACAATTTCCTTTGACAGTTAAAACCTGAGGACAAATTGGCAAGTTACCTGGTGATCAAGTGACGTCCATTTAAATGGGAAAAAAATCTGACAGAATTAATAAACTGCCCAAAATAAATACCGTAACTTATTCAGCACAAACAATATATTAATCTAAGTCACCACTATCTCATCGTTTGAAAAAACACTTATCAATCACCCGCCCAAATAAACACTTTTAAAAATACACTCAAGCACTGAACCCCCTTTATAAATAGGTACCTGTCAAAGGGGCAATGGCCTGTCATTGGGTTTGGCTTGAAAGACAAACGTAACTGATATCCGTTGACCTCAATGGTCATCAATTTCTTCTTGGATAAATGGATGGTGGCAGTATTTTTATAAAGGGGGAGATAATTTGTTTGTTTCAAGCTGTGAAATAAAATTCGGTCCGTTTTTTTACAAAGCATAAATTTGTTTGATAGATAAGTACTTACAAAGGCTTATTACAAAAGTTAGGTTAGACCTGAAATCACAAAAAAACCGGCGGCACAAAGTACTTTTTTGAAATGTTTTTTTTTAAACTTACTAAATACGGTTTGCCAAATGATAATTTGGTGATACATGAGTACTCTAATTTTTTAAACCTAAGTTACGAGTAGTTACATATTTGGTGGGGTAAAAAGGTTGAGCATGACTGTATTTGTAAATGGATTTTCGTAATAAATAAATAACAGAGGCGGTAAATTTCAAGACCTATGAAATAACCAAGCCCTAGGCTCGTACAGTTGACGTCAAAGGTATATTTACATTGTGTAATAGAAATATAAAAAAGATGAACTATAAACTTAAATTATATTTCAGTAAGTACGTAAGCAATTCTTAAAAGGTACAGTCGAGGGCAGATATTTGTAAAACAAAATACAGATCAAAAGTGTCTACTGTACTCGACTGTACATTCCACATGTCATTGACGCCCATTAAAAGCCCATTATCATAAACTCTTTAACTACACTTTTATAGGCCTAAAGTATCAAGATAATAAATCAGCATTAGGAGGAAAAGCCAAGGATGCAAAGTGTCACGTACATTGCCGCTGGAAAAGTCGACTCGTATCACATGTCCGGGCTCCCAAGCTCTGAACCCAACCTTTTTGGGTCCTTATCAAAGGGGTCCTGGGTTTTAAAATGAGCAATACTTACATGACATAGCAGATTTATATCGTCAGTGAAACTACAAAACCGCGTAAGTGACATTTTAAATACAGAGCAAAATGCACCTTTTTGATAAGTTGATAAGGTTTATTTTGCTGTATCATAAATTTGTTAGTTACGCTGTTTTGTAGTATCACCGACGATATCATAATGCTTATGCTGTAATGCGGATAACCGTTAATCGTTAAGCTAAGCTGCAGTGTCCGTTATGTTAAGTTTCGGTGTAGAAGACGAGATGTTAAAATGAATGGTAAAGACTAAAAATTAATTACAAAGTATCATAGTGGTAGTTTTTTTAACAGCAATGTGTAGCTATATGCATCCTACTCTAATTTTCGACGTAAGAGTAAGATAGCAATAGTTGCTGGTCACTCGTTATCGTGAAAATTGTTCGTCTACCAGTATCTTTAAAATTGCCACTCCGTAGGAATCTTCAGAAGGATCTTTTCTTGACAACGCGCTGGCCTAGTTGGTAGTGACCCTCCCTACGAAGTGAGCCGAATTTTACTCGAGACCCTAAACCACTGGACCACCGACGCTCTTTAAAAAACATATCCTAACCTAAACTAAAGTTTTAAAAGATTTTTTTACATACATACATACATACCTTCACGCCTTCATTCCCAGAGTGGGGTAGGCAGAGCTACAGAATTACCAACAACTCCAAAAACTTGTTGATAACTCTGTAACTACAATTTGCACAATTACGCTAAGATATACAGTGTATATTAGTTGCAGGTAGCATTAGCAAGCCCATCGCCTAACAGTACTACAAGCCTTTATTCCCTTAGTCGCTTTTTTTACAAATCCTAAAACTCAACGGTTTCACAAAGAAACGCATTTCCGCTCCGCAAGCTAAATTAAAAATGCGTTCGACCTGTTTTCTGAAACCAAAAAATAATCAATCTGTGACAAAGCCGCATTTTTCATTAGGCGACTAACATCTTAACTTTTAGGTAAACTTAAAATATTACTCTCCATATTTCTCAATAAATCAACTATGAAACTAAATCATGCTGTATGTAAGCTACTCAAAACAGATAGTACGCATAATGCATCCCCAGGCGGGTCACAATTCGGACAAGATTATGAATAATGAAGTACGCGGAAGTTCACTCCAGAAGTTCTTGGAGGAATATAAAATATGCAACACCAATGAGGTATGGTGAAACCTTTTTAATAGTAAAAAGGTGTGTTACGATTGACGCGGCCATTCAGACATTGGTATTGTTATTAAATTTTAACTCAGTATTTAAATTTACATGGAATTCATACAGTATCATTAAACTAAATGAAATACGAGCAAAAATTTAAAACCAAAGGCTTGTAGTACGCCTTTATTCCCTTAGTCGCTTTTTTTACAAATCCTAAAACTCAACGGTTTCACAAAGAAACGCATTTCCAATTTATAAAATTTGGCAAGTGAAACAATTGAAAAATGAAGCTTAGCACTTGCTATATATGTACTTAATGACCTGTTGTTGTTAGTGAACTTATGCAAAAACCATTATCTGACTCAAGCAATGTCCTTTTAAAAGACGTCTATAAAAAAATGGTCCCAGATTTTCTCAGCTGATTATGTCCGTAACAAAAACCGCGGGTAACCCTCAAGTGAAGGAAGGGCCACAATAAATCACCCTATCTTAAAAACAGATAGTCGTGGAGGCTGCGCACCACAGGACGATTATTAAATTTTTAACGTGCTGCCACATGAGTTGGTAAAGTTTTTTTTTTTTTTTTTTTTATGGTATAGGAGGCAAACGAGCAGACGGATCGCCTGATGGAAAGCGATTACCGTCACCCATAGACACCTGCAGCACCAGAGGAGTCACAGGTGCGTTGCCGGCCTTTCAAATGAGAGTACGCTCTTTTCTTGAAGGTTTGAAGGTCGTAACGGTCCGGAAATACCGCAGGCGACAGACACACAGTGACAGTGTATAATGTTAGAAGTATAATGTAACATAGTAAAATGTTTTTTAACATATTTAATAAACTGTGTGGTTGCCGGGTTAGAATAGTGCCACTCCATGTCTTCTCGTGGATGTCGTAAAAGGCGACTAAGGGAATAATAAAGGCTTCTGGTACTCTTAGGCGATGGGCTTGCAACCTGTCACTAATACACTGGTAAACATCTTAGCCTGATTGTGCAAAACGTGGTTGCAGAATTATCAACAACTTATTTAAGAGTGCTTGGTAATTCTGTAGCTCTGCCTACCCCACTCTGGGAATGAAGGCGTGAAGGTATGTATGTATGTATGTATGTATAAAAACAACAAAATTTTAAGAGCGATATTGGGAAACTGGCATCATTTCCTGGCGTGACTAGCGATATTTTATATTACGATACGTCATCTACGCGCAAAAGGAAAGCTTCAAAAAGGAAGGTAATTTACCTTACTACTGTTTAGTAGGGCCGCGGCCGCTAACCCGCACGTATCTAAGACAATACAATTTTGGTACCGTAAAGTAACCAATATATTTCGTTAAAAATGCCGAAAATACTGTAAAAGGTAAAAAGGATGTCTCATTACATTCGTAAGTACCGAAAATATTTTTTACATTTTGTTTAATTAGCACCGGCGTTACTATCATATGTGAAACATGAGATACACAATGAGATATCGCATGAGTGCTATAAAGTCAGGTAGCTACACGTGAGCGGGCACTTGTCTTGGCGAGAGGGGCGAGCAATATGAAACAACTATTTATCTCTTTCTAACAATAGCGTTCGCTACAGATTGTCATCTTTGTTTGTAGAAATATGGTAACGAAGCAACTGTCAGTAATTGTCGACGGGTTTTAAATGCGTTTAGTTTGAGCATAACGTAAATAAAATTATAAAATATAATTAGGCGCGACACGTGGAAAATGTATAACCCGGCAAATTTACGTATAATGTCAAACTGCTAAGCAATAAATTTTCTCGATTGTATCTCACAATAGGCGTTCTGTCTTTTTAGCTTTTTTTTTAGTTATTCTGTTATGCCCAATTTTAAGCTACATTAAAAATGCGTTTGACCTGTTTTCTGAAACCAAAAAATTCACAAATCTGTGACAAAGCCGCATTTTTCATTAGGCGGCTAACATCTTAATTTTAAGGTATACTTAAAATATTACTCTCCATATTTCTCAATAAATCAACTATGTAACTAAATCATGCTGTATGTAAGCTACTCAAAACAGATAGTACGCATAATGCATCCCCAGGCGGGTCACAATTCGGACAAGATTATGAATAATGAAGTACGCGGAAGTTCACTCCAGAAGTTCTTGGAGGAATATAAAATATGCAACACCAATGAGGTATGGTGAAACCTTTTTAATAGTAAAAAGGTGTGTTACGATTGACGCGGCCATTCAGACATTGGTATTGTTATTAAATTTTAACTCAGTATTTAAATTTACATGGAATTCATACAGTATCATTAAACTAAATGAAATACGAGCAAACATTTAAAACTAGACGTAGGTTATGGTTTTACAATTCATGTAAATGTGGATATTTGTTAATAAGTCAAATACATCGAGCGCAATTTATTTTTAAACTTCCCATCGAGCAGCGATGTATAATGTAAACGAAGATTACGCTATATCTGATACATTGCTTGGCGAATTAATTTGTATGAAAAATAGAAATACAACTTATGTTAACGATACGCATGTTTTTATGTGCATATAAATCCTAGTTAAAAAGTTTGATTGTATTCTATTTACACACTGTATAAGCTGTGAAGAGCATGAAGAAATTTTGACATTTTAATGACGCTCTTTTTTAATGAAATTATATAATATTTATTTGCCAAAATAGTTATATACATACATACATACATACATAACTTCACGCCTGTCTCCCAATGGGGTTGGCAGAGACTATGGATCGCCAGGTGAACCGATCTAAACATACAACTTTCGCTTCCTCTACATTCACCAATCTTTTCATGCACGTATGTACGTCGGTTTCGGGTGCTTATTATTCAGTACATCGCAAATCTGATCACCATGTCCGTCTAGGACGTCCCCTACCGAAATCTCCGCTCACTCTCGCTCGCCATATATCTTTCGTAACCTTTCTTTCATCCATCCTTTCTAAATGACGAAACCACCTTAGCATACCCTTTTCGATTTTAGTCATTATGTAAATAGTTATATGTGAATTGTGAAATAGAATTCAATGGAAAACAAAAAATTACTTGTCTTGTACTTAACTAACTATATCTTAAGTAATACTTTCATTATAAAAACTTATTATAAAGGCAACGTTCCTACAGAAATGTATTTAGTTTGTTTATTTACTTTTCAAATACTTCATTCAATATCAAATAAAATACCATTACGCTAGGTTTAAGCAATCTTGTTTTTTGCTACCTACTCAAAAAATTTGTATTATTTTTCATTCCCATTACACAAAATTTTAAAATTTACGCGTGTTCTCATTTTTGTGTAGCAAGCACTTCTCGTCCTTGGTTAACATTCGTAGAATGACTACCAAATTCTTGTCTAGGACGTCGCATTACATTTAAGAGGCTGGGGAGTGAGTGAGGCCAAGTCCCTGAATGGACAGTAAACTGACACTTGACGCAGGTATGAATGCTGAAGAAAGGCTCGAAATATTGACAGGGACTTACAAATTGATGGAGGAAAGTTGAAAAGCTGACATATTTCTGGGAAGAATATTTGTTAGGATGGTTGAGTTGGGGACCGATGTGGCTTGTTTATCAAAGACGTTCATTGCAAACTCTTGACAGGAGGGCTAACATTTCCCTTTAATTAATAATTATATTTAGAAAACGTTGAATGTGGTGAGGACAGCATTGGACCGGAATCGATGGTGGAAGAAGATCAATCCCTGACGACTACAACCAACCAAGATCATCAGTCATGAATATCATGTCAAGTCATGAATGTGTTTGACGACGCGATAGCCAAGTTGATAGTAACCCTGCCTACGATAGATTTGTGTTATGAGCACGAGTATTTGTTCCTGAGCCATAGAGGTTTTCTATGTATTGAGGAATTTGTTTCTCTATGTACGTCTTTATATTGTTGCCTAGTACCCATATTACAAGCCTATAGCTTAGTTTGACACTAGGTAAATTTGTGTAAGATCAATAAATATTTTTTTAAAGTTTTATATTAATCATTATAAAACTAAGGAGAAGGAGGATATGTTTAACCGAAGTTAAATATTGTTAAATGAAAGGCAATATATTTCATCTATACATACGTATACAATTCCTCCGTGACTGACTGACGGTTTAAGTTGTGCGTTGTCTACGCCCATAGCCTCCAGTGTATTTTTACATACAAAATTACACCCCTCTTTTTGCATCAGGGGTTAAAAGCGTCTTGATCGCGTTTGCATTTCTCGTATAAATATCATGGTCACTTACGCATTCGAGACGGTTCGCTACCGAGGCGAATGCTCTGTCCATCGCACACCTTGCAGTAGTCTTAGTGAGGGTGAGGGACAGAGCATCCGACACGCTAGCGAGTACGGTTATTGTAACTCATGGTAAGGGTACAGGAACACTTCTGCCGCCCAACGGCAAAACTCTGTAAGTCGTATACCTACCTAGCAGTAGTCACATAAGTGATTTTTTAGTTTCACGCTTAAAATCACCTTTTACCGTTCACTCAGTTGCCACGTGTTGATTTGATGGTGATGCAGATTAAGCAAAACGCTAAACGCTGGAAGTCCGTTCTTCGCTCCGAGGTATTGGCCATTTAGCGTTAGATTGTGATCAGAGAGCATTAACGGTTTTGTTGTATTTAAAACAACACAATACGGATAGACCAAAAAAAAATACTTATGATTTTTACATTCTAATTCGAAAGAATAGGTAATGTTTTAAAGAGACCGATTTCATTTATTTTGTATTTGACGCAATAGTTTTGTTTTAATAGCTTTATTTATTTAGCAGAATTTTTATGGATGACATGATTATTTTAAATTTGGGGTGGCATTTTCTAATAAATTAAAACAATTCAATCATACCTTATGATAATAAGTGATGGTAATAGTGAATTAAAACATACTATTTCAAGCGGTTTTTGCCTAACCTCCCTTTTTAAAGTCTATTAAAAATCGACACCCAACGAGAAGAAATAAGAGAAGTAGCAGGACGCATTCAAAATAACGGGCGTCTTATAGTTCAAATATACGTTCTCGACCACATTTAGATTTATAAAACTGTAACGAATTTTCACTTGAAAGCGTTTTCGACAGTCAGCGTATCTCCAATGGAACCCGCGTCAGAGCGCGCAGTGATCGCTTTCCGATTGATATTTTATTGTAATAGAATTCAGGGCCCGCGTCAGCAGTAGCACCGCAGGTTCTTTACGGCGTTACATTTTATTGAGGAGGCGAGTCAGCAACACTGGCCTTTTTCAGTTTAGTGGGAACTTTGTAAATGTTAGGTTTACTTGTAGGTAGTACACAAATAAATGCTTCAGTTGGCGAAAGATACGTTTGTAAGTAGGTAATTAACAGTGAAGGGAATTTGAAGAAGAAATACATAAATTAATTGTGCTGATAAATAAACCGCGACGACATGTAAAACTAAATAAGTTTTGAACATTTTCCTTACGTAACGGGTGATAACAAAAAAATGAGAATTATTTGCAAGGGTGTAAAAAAATAATTGTGTTACATCTTATAATTTTTTTATAGTAAGGGTTATAATACACATTTAACTATTTACAAAATTATTAATGCACGTTACGATAGGGCCCGTGATCAGCTGTTCGACGCAGTTTTGACATAATGCCCGAACAAGACCGTTGGACGGCATATTTGTCCATTTTTCGCACACAGGTTTTGATTCTTTTTATCAGTTGGGCACAATTTTCTGCTTCCCAATTAATGTTGTAAACCAAACTGCTCAATAAACCAGAAAAATCTTCGGTCGGCCGACATTGTGGAAGGTTTTTGGGATTTCGGATTTTCGGTACAAATGGCACAATATGGGAGTCTAAGAATTGCAATGTTTTTTTGGCGTAATGCGACGATGCCTTGTCTGGCCAAAACACATATTCTCCGTCAGGGCGATGTTGGCGATTAAATGGTATAAATATTTTTTTCAAGCATTCACTCTATGAGAGTTTAGGATTAACTGCTAAACCACTAGGTTTGAACCACAGTTTTGACACACCTTTATCGGAAAAAGCCACATAAAGCATAACTTCTGCTCAAACTTGTGCTTATACTTGTGCTTTTTATTGTCTGGTGATGTTGAAATGTTGCTGGTATAGTACTGATCATTTCCAGGTATATGGGTTTTGCTCAAAGGGAAATAACTTTCATCATCCAAAATAAACGATTTTTCTTTGTAATTTGTAACCATCCAGCGGCATTGTGACATAATGTTACATTTTTGCAGATCGGTGTATTACGGTGCCCTTATCTTCTTGCGGCACTCCAAACCCACCTTTTTTAAAGACCGGCAAATGTACGGTTGACAACATTTAAATATTTTCGCGGCATCTTGTTGGCTCATGGAATCACTATCATTGAAAGTGATATGGAGTGTCTTCAGTCTTCCCTTGGTCATTATTTTAGCTGGTCGGCCGCTACCACGTTTGCGAGTTGTCGTCAAGGATGCAAGAATTCTATATACAGGGTGCCTCTGACCTTGGGGCTTTAAATGCATAGATCATTTCTACTCCTGAAACTAAACTTCTTTTGTTCTGTAAGTTGTTAAAAATATGTTCAGTTTAAATTTATTTTTTATCATATAAGTTAAATCTAATTTTCAATGTACGCGATCCAATTCTCCATTTTCCTTTAGCCCCCGTACCAAGGTAATGTCGCCCCCGTACCATGAGATAGTGATTACATGGCCAGTATGTAATACACTGATTTTACAATTAGACTTTAACATCAATTAGTTATCTAAATTTAAGTTATTTTTTCATGTTGCAGAACAAAAGTAGTTCAGTTTAGCGAGTAGAATCGATCGTTGAATTTAAAGCCCCAAGGTCAGAGACACACTGCATAGTAGAAACTGTTACTTTTTTTTGTGTAAAATGCTCTGCTGTGTACTTTTTCCCCATGTTACAACGCGATTTCGCAGAGCTTTTTGTTTCGGCGTCATTTTGACAATTATAAATGTTTGAAAAAATGAAACAAATAAAAATCAAGAATATCAAAAGAGGTACAAATAACATCTTGAACAATACTACTGAAAATGATTCTCATTTTTTTGTTATCACCCGTTATGATAAAAATTTGCTATTTTTTTTAATGAGTTTCATTTCACGGGCTTCTTATAGGATAAAACTTTTGTATCATGCTTTAGCTGTTTTTAAATAATCACTTTTAGCAATACGTTAATTTTTGTACTAACAGCATACGTATTAATTTATTTATTTTCAAAGTATTTCCCCGTGTGGTTGCCGGGTTAGAATAGTGCCACTCCATTACTTCCCGTGGACGTGCATGGATGGGAATAAAGGCTTGTAGTACTGTTAGGCGATGGGGTTGCGACCTGTCACTAATACGCTGGTAAACATCTTAGCCTACTTGTGCAAATTGTGGTTACAGAGTTATCAACAAGTTTTTGGAGTTGTCGGTAATTCTGTAGCTCTGCCTACCCCACTCTGGGAATGAAGGCGTGAGTATGTATGTATGTAAGTATGGTTTTTTTTTTGTGTGTTATTGTTGTGAATAAATGTTTTACTTACTTACTATAAAACGTTCATCGGCAATTCATAAACTGACGAAAAAATCTGCGAAACACGAAATAATACTTACATTACAAGCCTTTCAGAAACATACCAAGAAATGGTATCGGAAATCGTGAAGAATGGGTGCAGACTTGAGATTTATTGCTTAGCACAATCGGCGTACCGGCAAAAAGGAGCAAGAAGAAGCATTAAGGAAGTAATTGCCTTTATATCTACTGTGTGATATATTACATGTCGGATTTCAATTATTATGTTAATTTTATTAGGCGTTATGCAAATGTTAGGAAGTCAGAGAAAATGTAGAAATGTTTTTGGCGTTATGATGTTTTTAAGGTAAGAAAGATATTAATGTTGGAATCACATTGTTAGCGGCTCCATTACGGTATCCTTAAAATTAGATTTCTTTCTTAATTAAAATTCAAGTCCAATTTATTAAGTAAAACTGGCCATATTTAGGTTAGGGTCGGTAAAAAAAAAGTGAATTTACTAGTGCTTCGACCACGACCAAATTTATGATAGAGCAAAATAAACCCTACTCTCTCTTTAAAAAGGTGCATTTTGCTCCTTATTTAAAATGTTACGGTTTTGCAGTTTAACCGACGATTTATATTGATGATGAATTAATTTATGAATGCCTTGTTTGTAAGTGGTCAGGACAGTCCTTTCCTACAGTGAGTAAATTATACAATAGTACATTGTTGCCTAGGCGCGGAAAGTAAGGGTTTTCCTGACGAGGTGGTTAGCAGGCCGAGCAACAGCGAGGCCTGCTAAAATACGAGTCAGGAAATCCTCGTTTCCGCCGAGGCATACATAATGCTTTTCTCAAAAATGTGAGGAAATAATACAAATACATTTCTAAAAAGCAAGTAATTTAATTTACTTAGATTTAGCGGGAAGCAGGTTTTGCCTAACCGAGGCAGCTTCAGATTTTAATATAGGCGGTGTGGTACCTATTTCGTCGCTTTCGTCGCTTGAGCTCATTTTTTATAGTAAGAATAATATTCGGTTATACAACAAATAGTTTAATATTCGGTTTCACAATTATATTATGCAGAATGAACGAATGTTACCGACTGTCAGTTGTTTTTAAATACTAACCATAGACATTGGAATGCAAATTCAAAAAGAAACACACGCACTGTGATAAAAAAGCGAGCAGTTACCTTGGCTGTTTGGAATTTTTGTCTTGGTCCTTTTGATTTTGTATGCAAATTGACAGCATTTTTAAGAAATATATGGACATGGACGGAAAGTGTTTTCATATGGTTTTTTTACTCCTAGGAGTAAAATGAGGCTCTTTCCGTCCTTGTGTTTCAATCGGAAAACCGTTTTTTCCGAGCATGTTTGAGAAAAATAATATTTCAATTTTATAAGGTTCAATGCTGTTCGATTTATTTTTTGATTCGTAATGTGTTACACGAGTAAGTAGAAAGAATACTTACATACAAATTAAACTAATTAAGCGTGTTAAAAAGGAATTTGAAAACATTTCGATTCACAATCACTAGGTTATCATAATTTTACTGACACATACATACATACACATACCGTCACTACACGCCTTCATTCCCAGAGTGGGGTAGGCAGAGCTACAGAATTACCAACAACTCTAAAAACTCGTTGATAATTCTGTAACCACATTTCGGGCTTAGATGTTTACCAGAGAATTCGTGACAGGTTGCAAGCCCATCACTTAACAGTACTACAAGCCTTGATTCCCTTAGTCACCTCTTACAACATCCACGGGAAGACATGGAGTGGTATTATTCTGACCCGGCAACCATACGCATTTTTTACTGACATATATTTTAAGAATTGGCGTGTTAGTCTTTAGTATAGGTATATTTTCTACAAAAACTTCGTCGTTCATTTCCCTGGCTAGCCTTGCTTGACCCGTACGTATAAATTGAACAATTTCAGTCACATTGCGACGCAGTTCTGCCAATTTTCCAAAAATCTTGCAAAGTTACAGGCAGGGATATTTCCGTATCTCCGTCCCGTTCACTGTGTGGGACTTCGCCGGTTTATGATACTACTGAACAGTACGGCTTAAGGAAATAGGCACACTTTTCTTAGTTGATGTATGAGTCTAAGGTTTAATTTCGTATGCACGTTTCAAAACAATAACGTTGATAAGATAAGACACTCCATTATTTGAAGTATCAATTTTAGCGACATTTTCATTCCGTAATATTTTAATTATAAATTGAATAGATACTCATCTTCCTTACTGAACCTTTTTTAACTCCCATCAAACAGAGGGGTATTTATAAGCTTGATGTGTGTATAATGTGCATCATTAGTTTTGCATGTGGCATTTAAGCTTTATACGATAGAACTTAAGGGCGTTTTCACTAAAAAGTGTACCCAATTAAGGACTGAAATTAAGGAACTTAAACTTTGTCAGTTTTGTGACGAAAATTAGCCATACATTGCGGCCGTCAATATACAGTGTGTCTCTGACCTTGGGGCTTTAAATTCAACGATCGATTCTACTCGCTAAACTGAACTACTTTTGTTCTGCAACATGAAAAAAATACTTAAATTTAGATAACTAATTGATGTTAAAATCTAATTGTAAAATCAGTGTATTACATACTGGCCATGTAATCACTATCTCATGGTACGGGGGCGAAATTACCTTGGTACAAGGGCTAAAGGAAAATGGAGAATTGGATCGCGTACATTGAAAATTAGATTTTACTTGTATGATAAAAAATAAATTTAAACTGAACATATTTTTAACAACTTACAGAACAAAAGAAGTTTAGTTTCAGGAGTAGAAATGATCTATGCAATTAAAGCCCCAAGGTCAGAGGCACCCTGTATAGCTATTATTATTATTATTATTATGTCGTATACAAGATGTGTCACTCACACGCCAAATATTTTTGCTATGCCATGCAAATTACACCTTATTGATACGAAATAGTCTCTTTCGATCTTGAACTTGTGTTTTGTACTTGTGGGAGGACCTTGTGCAGGGCCCGTCCGGGTTGGTACCACCATCTTATCCATTAACCTACCGCCAAGCAGCAGTGTTTGCATCGTTGTGTTCCGGTTTGGGGATAAGACAGCCAGTGAAATGACTAGCATAGAGGCATTCCATCTTAGTCCTCAGGGTTGGCAACGCATTTGCAGACTTGTGAATGCGAATGTCTATGGGTCACAGTTTCCACTTACCATCAGGTGGCCTGTGTGCTCGTTTGCCTTCCAATGCTATAAAAAAAAAAAAAAAAAACTGTAGCCGTCGTGGCGTCAGTGGCACGACTTTACGTTGACGGCCAGAGCCGCCGGTGGCGTTCAAAAGGTTAAACATCTTAGCCTATTTGTGCAAATTGTGGTTACAGAGTTATCAACAAGTTTTTAGAGTTGTTGGTAATTCTGTAGCTCTGTCTATGGGAATGAAGGCGTGAAGGTATGTATGTATGTATTTACTTGTCAGTAATGGCGGCCGAGTTGAAAACAATGCCATAACACGTCAATATAGATAGGGTTTTGTCTTGTTGAATTGACAAGATTTCATATTTTCAAGACTTTAATTTTATTCGTTTTATAGATACTGTTTGGAAGGAGGAAGACACTAATAGTTTTATTTTTCCCCTAGGATGTATAATTATTTTATTATTAATTTATTAACATGTTTTTATTGTAAAAGGGCGTAACTTCATTTCTACGACACAATGGTCATATTACGTTAGTCCAATCTGAATAAAAAAAAAAGTTTTTCTTTTCAATAATGGCGGTAAACCGATCTCAAGTATCTATCCATCTGTCAATAGTATCAATGTCAAACTTGAAGTATGACAGCTTTTTTTCTCGTGAAAAAGGCAATGGTATTATATCTATTCAGGCATAGTATTGGTATTGGTAAAACTCGTTTTTTTTTAAATTACTTTTAATTTTGTCAATAAAGAAAAATAAATCTAAATAAATATTTTGCCGTGTTCAGGAGGCAAAACCCTTTCGATTCGTATAGTAATTTGCAGGTGTCACCAAAATGAAATGTTGTCAATTGAGGCTCAGCTCTGAAATTAAGGATCCCCAATGGGTTCTATTTTATTTCATAATTATCATTATTTCGGTTTTTAAGTTAGTACATTGAAATGTAAATTGGCTGGTCACGTATGTCGCAGAACGGATAACCGCTGGAGTAAGCGTGTTCTGGAGTGGACCGCGTCTTGGCAAACGTAGCGTGGGATGCCCTCTGGCCAGATGACTTGCATAAGAGGGCCGGCAGCAACTGGATGCATAAAGCATTAAACCAGGCTCTGTGGCGTTCCTTGGGAGAGGCCTATGTCCAGCAGTGGACTGCAACGGGCTGATGATGATGATGATGATTATCTCAGTTCTTGTGTCAAAAATAAAACTTTAGTAACTTTACTTTTGCCGGTAAGCACGTGGGTCAACTAATAATTGTCAGGCGAGTCTAGAGGCGAAAGGGACTAAGTTTCTTATAGAATACGAGCACAGACCGAGCATAAACTCCTACATCGCGAGTGTCACGTACCAACTTTATACATCGCTTTAGCACAGACTTAAAAATTGTACTCTCAGAGTGAAATAGAAAACGTGTGTGGACTCCCGAGGGCATTTTACGCCCATGCAAAGCTTACTTTGTTTCGCGGCTTGGTTTTAGCATTAGCTTTGTTTGTTTGCTTGGAATTGAATTGACAATATTAAAAAAAAAAAGCATTATTGTTTTTTCGCGTTTATAATAGCTGGTTAAAAATTAGACTACCCGTATTTATTGGTTTTTCTTTATTTAACTTAAATTCGTCGTTAATAATTTATTAAAGAAATAGTCATTAAAAAGACCGTATATATAAAGTTAGGAATACTGATGTCGTGATCTTAGCCTGATATAAAATAAAAATAAAGTAACTTTAAACATAAACAGAACTGACTGTCATGTCATGTCACTCACTTGTCAATCATTCGCTGCCGTTCGTTCACAAATTTGTTATTTTGCGTAATTTAATTAATTACGTAATTTGTAGACGCCATTAAAATAAATAAACTGTTTTGCGTAGAATCGAAAGCGTGTCGTTAGAATCAAGTAATTCGTCAGACAACATGTCAGTTGTATATTTTTTTGAATTCCTTTGGTAATAAATGGACTAAGGGCACTATAAGTGTATTCCTAACATTCACAATCCAACTTTTTTACTGTTTTTCCTAAATATAAAAAAAATACTGCATAAAAAAATCCAAAGATATTTTTACTGTAATCAGCAGTGTAAAATCTAGAAACGGTATTTTATTTTACTACCTTAGCACAAAATGAATTGTTGTCAATTGTTGGTTTGGTAAATGAAGTGGAGCAGAATGCTGCAAAGCAATAATTTAAAGGTGTCGCCTCTTTTTACCCGACTGCCGAAGGAGTAGGGTAATGTGTTTATCAGCCTATATGTTTGTTCTATTGTGGCGCTCTAGACTCTAAACGCGTGAGCTGATTATTTTTGTGTCTTCATAGTTGTGTAGTTGCGGACTTCCAGAGTTTCTTGCAGCGCTTCTTTTTGGCAGTTACGGTCTTGTCGAAGCGATAGTAGATGTACTCTATTGTAACTGACGTGTAAGCCCTCAATATAACCATATTTACGGAACAAAATGTAAAATGTATGTATGTATTTATCTATATAAGTAAGTTTATCATTGCCTAGTACCCATAGTACAAGCCTAGAGCTTAGTTTGGATAGTAGCCCTGATATTTATTTATTTATTTATTCATCTTAGCCTAACTGTGCAAAGTGTGGTAACAGAATTATCAACAAGTTTTAAAAGTTGTTGGTAATTCTTTAGCTCTGCCTACCCTATTTTGGTATTGAATGCGTAAGTTTATGTATGTATGTATGTTATTTATTCTTCTTAACTAGTCATTTCAACGGTTGTCTCATTCCTACACACGACAATGAAAACTGCTGCTTACGAGTGTAGGCGTGTACCATCGTAATCATTAACCTACGGCCAAGCAGCACTGTTCGCATTGTTGTGTTCCAATTAGGGGATAAAACAGTCGGTGAAATGACTAGCTTAGAGGAATTCTATCTTAGTCCTCAGAGTTTGCAGTCCATTTGCAGTCTTGTGAATGCGAAAGTCTATGGGTCACAGTTTCCACTTACCATCAGGTGGCCTGTGTGCTCGTTAAAAAAAAGAGTAAAGGATAAATGGGGGTACCGATCCGGACGAACCCTGCACTAGGTTTGACCACCGCTAGACCATTTTCACCCGAAGGCCAAGAAAAACAGAAGACGATCTCACACAAATTGATATTGTCCTAAACTAAGCTCAAGGCCATGGGTACTAGGCAACGATAAACTTACTTATATAGAGTAACACATACTTAAATAGAAAACATCCAAATGCAGGAATCAATATTCGCGCTCATTACACAAAAATCTGCCCTTACCAGGTTTCGAAACCGGGATCGCTATCTTCGAAGGCAGAGTCACTACCTACTGAGCTAAGACAAACTTTAAACATTACCTTATTACAATTTAAATTTTTAAGTTACTCATTATTTAATATCTGTGATATATGTATATACCTACATATGTAAACTTAGACTCACGGATCTCACAGTCAAACTGTGAAAACAGTTTTGTGGGACATTGTAATAAAACGAAGTTTGACAACATGCCATCTTCTATGTAATAAAAATATATTGCTAAATGTGTTGCTAAGCGCAAAACTCGAGAACGGCTGAACCGATTTAGCTGATTTCTTTTTTGTTGTGTTTGTCAATGTCAGGACAAGAAAATAATTGAGAAATCCATCGAAAAAGTCAGAAATTTGCAGCGGGGCGAAGCCGCTGACGGGCCCCTATTAATTAAATAAATAAATAACACGTCGTCTATGGAAAAGAAATGGATTTGACCACTACTAAACTTGAAAACGGAAACTTCAAAGGAGTCAGCTCCTTGAACTTGAAAACTGAAACTTCAAAGGGGTCAGCTCTAATTACAGATGCGCTAGTGACAGCCATCTACATTAATATTCCGGCGGCACCCCAATCAACTCCCATTTAATTTCGCAAGCAAATTATCGGAATTTCCTGCAGAGAGATTTTCACTCAATTAGTTTGATTCTGTTGATAAATGCTTTGTCTTGGAACTGTAAGATGTTGACATTGCTAACAGAATATGAACTTGTTGGGAAATATTTACGTTTCAGTTTCAAGCAGGGACCGGAACCGCTTACCCTTTAAAGGGTTTTCTTTAGGGTATATAATTGACTGGTTTTACAAACCCTAACGATGCGATAACCATATCTTCGTCTTACCCCAATGAAAAGGTATCCCATACGATACAATTAATTCGGCTAAGCGCTAACCAATTCTTTATAACCCTCGTTAGGCTTTTCCTACGAAGTGTTTATTGAACGGCTTCAAGCTATTTAAATCTCTACGCGCAGTCCATACAAAAAAAAATGCACTACTTAGCAATTGGTTGTCCATCCACACACATAGGCTTGAATTGAAACCAACCAATCATACGAAACTGCGAAACAGAGTCAACGGAGAGGGAGAATGGATAGGGTAACACTAACGTAACCCTAAGTGCTTAAATCGGAAACCCTTACAAAACTGGTAACCTCAATGGTTGTAGTTAACTAGTTCGAAGCAGTTTCCATAATTATCATTTATTTTTATTTTTTAGACAATGTCACACCAATTGACCTAGTCCCAAACTAAGCTCTAGGCTTGTACTATGGGTACTAGACAACGATATAAATACTTATATAGAGAAATATATACTTAAATTCATAGAAAACATCCATGACTCGATCAGGTACAAATATTCGCGCTCATCACACAAATATCTGCCCTTACCGGAATTTGAACCCAGGACCTCTAGCTTCGTAGGCAGGGTCACTACCAACTAGGCCAGCGCGATCGATAGGAATACGCTAACGTTTGGGAGAGTATATGATGTTGTTACCCGATCGATAGACTTAGTCATATAAAGGGGTTTTTCCAGTCCCTACTTTCAAGTGGTTTACGATTCATTACATTTTCAGTGTACATACTACGAGTAGCAGAGCTTGGTTTGAAATTTAAAACTAAGACAGTAGTCTTTGGATGCAGATTAGACCCATTCGGCGTTCTTTATAGCTTTCCAAAATGGATAGGATTGAAGATGGCATGAAGTAAGCTGTCACACGGTCATGTCAAGCGCCTACATCAATTTCATAAATTTTGTCACCTTTCGAAACGCGTTTACTTTATTGTGAATACATAAACATACCTTTTATCCTAGAGTGGAGTAGGCAGAGCTACAGATTACCTACAACTGTAAAAACTTTTTGATAATGCTGTAACCACATTTTGGAGTGGACGGAGCTTTTTTTGAGTTCGTTAATTGTATGGTTAACTGCGCTTAACTATGGTCCAACTTTTTAATCATTACCTATACACAAAAAATACGGACGAATTGGGAATCTCATCCTTTTTTGAAGTCGGCTGAAAAGAAAATTCAACCCCGGCCCTTTAGGAGCTAGAATTACGCACCTAAGCAAAAACACAGCTACGACTGATTGACCGATATCAGCTTCCCACTTGTCCTGTAACTTTAACCTACCGCCAAGTAACAGTATTCGCATTGTTGTTCTGGTGTGGGGATAACCTTGTCTTTTTATTAATAGAAATGCAAATAGTCTGCAATAATAATCGTATAAACTGACAAACAATAACACCTAGTCCGTTTCGTATAGTACCGTTTTCGCCATAAGTACGTGATTTCTCTACTTTGTCGTTGTAATGTAACGATTCGTTCTACTAGCTTATCTCAAAGTTAGTTTAAAGTCAAGCGAAATTATCTCATCATCATCATCATCATCATCATCATGTCAGCCGAAAGACGTCCACTGCTGGACATAGGCCTCCCGCAAGGCTCTCCACTCAGGCCGGTCTTGTGCTTTACGCATCCACCGCGTTCCCGCGATCTTTACAAGGTCGCGCGGTCGTCACTCCAACTTGTTGGAGCTCTACCTACAGCAAGCTCGTCTCCCGGTCCGCGGACACCACTCAAGAACCTTCTGAGCAATATTAAATTTATGAGTTTGAACGCTGAAATTTTGAATTAGGTCACTTTTATTCTGTAGGTGAAAATGTCAAAGGCAATATGATACCACTTAGAATAGAGGCAATGATATAAAACTCAATGATACTTGAATTGGTGAAATTGCCGTCCTATTGAAGATAAAAGGGCGTATGTCAGAGGGTCTTAATTCAGGTTAATTATTTAAATGAAATTTACTCTCAAAGTATCAGGTACGTAACTAGTTTAATTATAATTGGAAAACATCCGGGAAGTTTGTTTCATTAAACCGGGATAAGCCGGCACTGACGATTAAAATTAACAGATTTGGTTTATCCAAGTAAGCTGACCTTTTGTACAACACGGAAGGGTTTTTGGGAATTCCTACCCTAATAGGGGAAAGTCGACTTTGCTCGGGCAGCCAAGGGAAAACATACATGCTCCCAAACGTTTAAAGTGAAGAGGTATTTGTGTTGTTTTATTGGATTATGTTCGATGTTTGAATACTCAGTAAGTTGTACAAATTTCCGTTTTGGAGCTAATGTTTTGTTGCCGACTGTACTTTTTTTACATTTACGACCGCACTTATAAATGCAATCTCGATTTCATGATCAGATCAACATTTTTCCAGATTTCGATAAGGGAAAAGATTGATATTTTATTGCATCTACCTACTTTTTGATTTTCTTCTCTCTTTAAGGTTGACTGGTAGAGAATGCTTGTACAGTCAACAGCATAAATAAGTGATCATTTTTGTACCTTGTCACTTTCAATCGTTTCACAATTTTGTACAAGATTTCAAACACAACGTTAAAGGGACAAGGTACATAAATTATCACTTATTTATGCTGTTGACTGTTCTATTACATCCGCCACTATTTTGAATTTGTGCAGTAAAGTGTTTAAATAAATAAATAAATCAGATGCGTTCTTAGACGCAATAAAATTGGATTTAAAATTGCAGGGTTTGAACTAAGCAATCTAGGACGACAAAACTATGACATGACGTCATGCAAAATCTATACCTAAACCTTTTTACTAAATTATGTAGCTTCGACCTGCACTAAGTCACTTACCGCTGTCCTGGGATTTTCTGTTGACATTTGATTTTGGGAGTAAATATTACGGTGGCACCATGCGCCCACAGTGTTAGGCTAATTCGGCAACTTGGTGGTTTTCCCAGAACGGCTTAATAGCGAGGTAGACCCAGGTGGAGATAGCGGGACAACTTAGATGCTTTCCTAAAAGATTGGCCGAAGTTTTCAATGGACATAGAGTTATGGTAATCCCGGGAGCCTTTACCCAGCAGTGGCACAAATTAATACGCTAATAATATTAATATTATTGCGTCTCCACACTTGGCTGTTATTCGTCAAACATTCTAGCTGAATCTCTTTCACTCGGTATGATATACCCGTATTTGGTGACTACCAAGTAAAGTTCCACCATTAGTCTTATCTCACAAAAGCGTGTTTGCCATGCTTGTGTGAGTAAGATGCACGTGCGCGTGCTAAGCGACGCCATAGTGTGGGTGTCTAAACGTGTTACAACTACAAGTATGGTATACCCGCTTTCGTGAGATAAAACAACCGTACAGTCTGTTTCTATTCATTCCGTCACTCTCTCACAAATCAATTTACCATTATAACTGCATATTCGCGCATAAGGGGTCCGTAGTCAAACTAGGAACCTTTATAGTTTCGCCATTTCCGTCCGTCCGCATCCTAGCAACTTTTACTTTTTTTACTAGAAAGCTGTAATTTGGCATAAATACAATACATATTAGTTACGTATAGTTATGCCAAAGTTAATTTTGTCGCGAGGTCCAATTTTTTTCTAGTAACGGCTTTGGAATCCTACACTGAGCATGGTCCGACATGCTCTTGCCCGGGTTTGAAGGTTGAGCATAGTCGTATTATTTATTTATACACTTCATCATTGTCTTCATATTTTGAGGATAAATCTCATTTATTTTTTATTAATGGTGGTCCACCGCGGAATTCCGTAGTGATTTTGCCAGTGTCCAAGTAGAGTAAATCAGTAAACAGATTAATTCAAAAGTAACAGCCGGACTTCTTCCAATCGGCCAGCTTCCCTCGTAAGTATTTAACCTTGTATTTTTGATGAAAAGCGCTTTTGAGCATTTCTAAAAAAGTTTGTACATTTCATTTACGACTTCGATTTGCAAAAAAATATTGCAGGTTGGTAGGGTGAATGAAGCTGAGCCTAAATAACATAGTCTCCCAAAATGTCCTCATACATTTGTATGAAACTTTCCTTTTTTGTTACCATGAACCAAAGAAAGTTAATAACAAAAAAGGAAAGTTTCATACAAATGTATGAGGACATTTTGGGAGACTATGTTATTTAGGCTCAGCTTCATTCACCCTACCAACCTGCAATTTTTTTTGCAAATCGAAGTCGTAAATGAAATGTACAAACTTTTTTAGAAATGCTCTTTTGATAAAATACGGTGACACTGACTGGTGCTTGACATATGCATTTTCTTCTTCTTTACTTTAATGGCGGTCCACCAAGTGAATTCGCCAGTATCAGTGAGAGAGTATAATCAGTAAATAGAACAGTTAATCCAAATTAATAAAAGTAAACGCCGGACATTCTTCTTCATTTTCCCTCTCCGAATTGGGATTGTTAATATTTTTATAATTACTTACTCTCGTCACATTTCGAGGAATAGGGTTTTAAAGCCGTTCTGCTTTATTAAGGTTTTTTGATATATTACTCGATTTTGGATATTTTGACTAGAGCATATTTTACCTTTGTTTGAGTTTCGTTTTCGGCATGAAGCCCTCTTATATGTATCTTACGGGTTAAGCGAAAACCGCTTGAAATTGTATGTTTTAATACACTATTACAATCACTTTTTATCATTAGATATCATTTAACCCTACATTGCATACTGTTCCACATATGGCACAACCAAAATATTTGCGAATTGTGACAAAAGTCAAGTTGCTAACGACATATCACATTATAGTTTTATTTCTCAAAAAAAAAAGTCATGCATTGTAGGGTTAATTACTGTATTTTTTTAGAAAATGCCAACTCTAGATCACGTCATCCATAAAATGTCTTCTAAATAAATAAAGGTATTAAAACAAAACTGTTGGGTCGAATACAAAATTAATGAAATAGGAATCTTAAAATTACCTATTCTTTCAAATTAGAATGTAAAAACCGGGAGTACTTATTTTTTTTGGACAATCCCAATTGTATATTGTCTTCATTTTGTTATTTCAGAATATTATTTTATAGATTTGATTGATAAGAGAGGTTTTCGTCTCTGTCGCACCCAGCATAATTATATTAAGAAAAGGAGGAATATATACTTAATCTTTTTAATAAACCAATTAGAGTTAACATTATTCTCATCATTATTTCATCCTCTATCTACAGACAATTACAGTCAGGTATACTTGTTATTATCATTGGCAGTTTGAATAGGAACAGACTTTATTTGTAAGATTCTCTTGGGGTTTTTGACAAGATGGTGTCGCTTTCTTAATGTTTCCATTTTTTGCATATGTTGTTGTTTGATGGATAGTAATGATGTATTAATATGCAGTAAATAACATTCAAATGTGTAGTATCATGAAGAAAATCCCATCTGGTCTTCGTAAAGTTCTACCTACATCGCTTCACGGAGGCTAGAGGATCACCGTACAACGTTGCCTTATGATTTTCTTTTGATATGTAAATGTAAAGTATAAACTTGACATTGGCAGAAATGGTTGCCCAATGTTGCGATCGGTTGCCATTAAATAAATAAATAATAATAATAAATATTTGTAATTATGAAAAATTAAATAAAACTTAGAATAAGTTTTAAGATGAAACTTTCTCTAAAATATTCAATGCTGTGGCAGAACCGAGTATATAAAGATACCTTATTCCCAGGTGCCTTCACTCCTCTCCCGCCGGAACTCAATATCGGTTAATTCTTAAGCATAGCGGGTCTAATGAAATTCTCGTAAATGATGCGACCGGCATAGAAATGTCGGAACCACGGCTTAATGAAAATGATCTTTACTTTCAAAAGAACCTATTTGTGGGGAGGCCTTTGTGGGTACCCTTAGTCAGCTGATTGGTATTGAGCCTTATTTCATTGAATTAAAAATACGCTTGCGTCACGAAAAAAAAGGTCATAGAAGGTAATCTTGACAAAGTTAAATAAGACTTGACCTCAGCTTGGATTTCATTATTTAATGAACAATTCCGTAAAAAAAAATACAAAGGCTACCAGGGCTATATTCTACTCAAATTAAAAATGACCAAATCTATGTTCGACATCACAAATTGAGCATGGTGACACAATAGCGACTTAATTTAATAGATATCATAATAAACCGAAGTGTAACATGTAACAGAATAAGTACTTTGATGCCGAAAAAGAGGCTGGACTTAGCATTTTACTCCGTAAAATAATATTGCGTTTGACATGTTGGAAGATAAAGCCTAACTGGCTTCCAGGAAGCTTGGCGTGCTTAGTAAAGCGAGACAGTACTTCACAGCTGACCACTGCCTTCAACTCTTTAACCTCCTGAGGTTCCTTGTACTAAAAATAGTACATAATACGGACATTGAAATAAAGATCTAGTGTAAACAAAGTAAAGTGGAATTTCTTTTGTTTTTATGACAAAATGGTCAAATTAGAAAATTGACTTTACTTCATTCACAATCGATTCATATTCCATTGTCAAATTTCGTTGTATGGTGGGCCTTAGGAGATGGCTCATGTCCAGCCGCATAGGCTGGGGCACCCCGATACCTCCTTCTTCCACTTGACCGGTTACAACAGAGCGGTTCGAATCGTCAACGACCCAGCAATCTCTGTCTGATTGGATTCCTTCTCTATCCGAAGGGACATCTGTTCACTTTGCGTGCTGTATAGGCTTTACAACGGAGAGTGTTCTGAAGAATTATTCGGACTTTTACCGGCCGCTGAGTTCCACCATCGAAGTACTCGTCGTAAAGCCAGGTTCCATCAACATCACCTTGATGAATGGCGTTCTTCCACCGTGCGTTTCACTAGACACTTTTTGCCTCGTCCAGTGAACTTCCTTTGGCGGTATTTCTCACCAGTTATGACATGGGTGGGCAGCGTTCGAGAAGCTTCGCAGCACCTTTTCTTACTAATTACGCATTGTTTGAAGTCAAAAGTCTTTGACCAGTGTGTGTTGCCAGTGATGACCTACGGATCTGAGACGTGGGCGATAACAATCTGCCTTATAAGGAAGCTTAAAGCCACTCAGAGGGCTATGGAGAGGGCTATGCTCGGGGTTTCTCTGCGAGATAGAATCAGAAATGCCGCAGTAGAACTAAGGTTACTGACATAGCCGACGAATAGCTAAACTTAAGTGACAATGGGCGGGGCACATCGCTCGCAGGACTGATGGCCGATGGGACCAGAAGGTTCTTGAGTGGCGTCCGCGGACCGGGAGACGAACTGTAGGTAGGCCTCCAACAAGATGGAGTGACGACCTTGTAAGGATCGCGGGAACGCGGTGGATGCGAAAAGCACAAGACCGGTTCAGATTGGACTCAGGACTCAGGTCCAGCAGTGGACGTTATCGGCTGACATGATGACGTTCAAGAAAATTGCTTATTTTTCCCTAATTGGCCGGCAACGCCCCGACAACTTCTCGAGTTGCCGGTGTTTAAGGGCGGCGGTGATTACTTCCCATCAGATAACCTAATTACATTGTGATCACTCTTATATAATTGTAAGTAATGGCGGCCAAGCTGAAACCATACTATGACATGTCAAAAGCATTATTACTTTACCGAGTAAAATAGAACTCCTGATGGTAAGTACGATCTCAGACGCATAAATATTTGAAATGCGAAGACCGTAATCCTAAGACTGCAAATACGTTGCCAACTAGGGAATGAAAATAACCGGTTATAACTGGTTTTAACCGGTTATTTTCATACAAAAACGGTTAATAACCGGTTAAATTGCATTCCCTATTGCCAACCCTGATGGGATGCTTCTATGCTTCACCGGTTGTCTTATTATCAAACCGGAACACACTAGGTTTAGATAGGATCGTTTCAACGATCCAAACCGACCATGCATAAGAACCCTTACCACATAAGAGATATGTACCAATTAGATACTTTTAAACTTAGTGGCTTAATGCGACCGGTTTTTGTCAGGTAACCAATTTGTAGGTACCACAAACTTTAACTCGTAAGAAAGTAACCTTTATATATGTTTTTTAACAACACCGTCCCTTTAATTTCAAACTTGGGCCTCATGACTTCCAAGTTTTATTTAAAACTTTTTTATGACACTTTTGACAGGCTTCGTTAATTTCCCCTTGGTTTTCTCGTGTTAATGCGACACGACCGCGTTTCTTCGCCGGCCCATAAAACATATAACTCTGTTACGATTGTTTGGGGTTGTTGAGGAGATTAAGGCAGTTAAAGATTCGCAGAAACGACAGTTTATTTAGATTCAATACTCAATGTCGATAAATTTTTTCAAGGATTTTTTGCCTTAGTCATAACTACTATAAAATAAGAAAGGGCAGATAAAAGAAAGTATAATAAGACACGATGAGTTTTTTTATTAATAAAAGAAAACATAATATCATTATAAACTACATTGTATGTATGTATGTAAACACTTTATTGTAGGTACAAAAGAAAAAACAGAACAATACAATTAATATAAAAATATGTACAAAGGCGAACTTATCCCTTTAAGGGATCTCTTCCAGCTAACCCTTGAGAGATTGAGAAGAGTGAAAGGTTGAGCAACGAGTAAACAAGTGTACAAGAAGAAGAATATAACACATCAAGTAACCAATAAAACTTATATAAATAAAATTACATTCAAATACCTATATAAATAGATACAGAAATATATATTAATAGTTAAATGTATAAACTACATTTTACGTACCTTGAGGAGAATTGATATTTAGGAGCTAGAGTTAAGCCAAAACTTCTTTAATTTGCCTTTTAGGGAATCTACCGTTTGTGATTGCCTAATGCCATGCCAGTCAGTAGCGGTTAGGGAATGCAAATAACCGGCTGTAACCGGTTTTAACCGGTTATTTTCATACAAAAACGGTTAATAACCGGTTAAATTGCATTCCTTAGTAGCGGTGTATTAAGCATCCCACAGAAATCTTGTTAGGTAAGTAATAGGGAACCCAATTCAAACGATTATTAACCAATTATGTATGAAAATAACCGGTTTAAACCGGTTATAACCGGTTATTGCATTCCTAAGTAAGTAATAAGTCGCTTTTCGACTGTAATCGTCATCATTACAGCCGAAAAACTTTCACTGCTGGACATAGGCCTTCCCCAAGGTTTGCCTCAAGGGCTTGTTTGCTCTTAATTATGTTTTGTATGTAAGTACAAATACAAAAAATGATTGGTTGGTTTTGACAACTACACGATAAATATAAAATTAATTATTTTTGCACGTGTAAGGTTTGTAATAACCTGTTTTATAATAGGAGCTCAATCTTTACTGTGGTTGGTAAAACTGTGTAAAAACTAACTATTTAACTATATGTCACTATACATATTTTCGATACTCTACCCACTTCGGAGTTTGACTAACCAAAAAGTTAATAAATGACAGCCTGGAAACTTTTTAAAAATTCACATTACCTAGAAAATGTATTCTGGGAAGCTGTCTAAAATATGTGCTTTTATATCACTTGTTACGACACCGTCCGGGAAAACGTTTTCGCGAATTTTTAGTGGAAAATGATAACGTATGCGTTACCTGTCTAAGTTGTGAACACGGCGACGCTTTTATTAAGTCGCCATTAATACTACGAAATGTCTCAAATCATCCGCGGTTCAAGCTCAATCATTACTTTGCACTAATGTCAGTAAATTTAATATAAACTTTGAATTCAGCCCTATAAATTCAGTTTCAATAGTCAAAGTATTTAAAACGCTTAGTTTAAAGAAGACTGAGGATTTGTGGGGCACATCAGTTAGTGTACTTTTTCATATCATAGTTGTGATTGCACCCCATCTAGCATTGATTTACAATAATTGCATTTCAGAAGGGATCTTTCCAGATCTTATGAAATATAGTAAAGTCATACCTCTTTTTAAATCGGGTGAGATGAGTGATATAACGAACTTCCGTCCCATTTCCATACTACCAGTTTTAAGTAAAGTCTTTGAGAAACTAATTCTGAATAATATGTTAGGTCACTTTAATAGAAATAAACTACTTAACAATAACCAGTTTGGCTTTACCAGAGGTCGATCAACAATTGATGCGGCATCTGTTCTAATTAAATATATATATAACAGTTGGGAGCAATCTTGCGATGCAGTAGGAATATTTTGTGACCTTTCTAAAGCTTTTGATTGCGTGGTTCATACGACCCTATATACGAGCTATAAGTCTTATGTCTTCTTATCTCAGTGATAGAACTCAAACAGTTGTTGTAAACAAAACACAATCTGATGGAGCTACAGTGAAAATAGGTGTGCCTCAAGGCTCTATTTTAGGTCCTTTTCTATTTTTGGTTTACATAAATGACTTGCCACCATCAGTAGATAAACTTTGTGATATTGTACTTTATGCTGATGATACTTCACTAATTTTCAAGGTAGACAGAAAATCCATAGACTTCAGTAGCATAAACTCCACACTAGTTAAAGTACTTAATTGGTTTACTAGCAACAATTTGCTACTAAATGCTAAGAAAACTAAATGTGTTAGATTCGCTTTGCCTAATGTTAAACCGTTAGATTCTAGTATTTTTCTAAATGACGAGTGTTTGCAAATCGTAGATAAGGCAGTTTTCCTAGGCATAACAATAGATAAAAATTTGCAATGGAGTCCCCATATAGCTGTACTGGCAGGTAAACTAAGTTCGGCAGCTTACGCAGTTAGGAAAATTAGACAACTAACCAATGTTGAGACAGCTCGCTTAGTTTATTATAGTTATTTCCATAGTGTTATGTCGTACGGTATTCTGGTTTGGGGTAAGGCAGCTGACATACAAACTATATTTGTGTTACAAAAAAGGGCCATTCGTTCTATTTACAAATTAAATTCCCGTGACTCCTTAAGAGATCTTTTTAAGGAAATTAATATCTTAACTGTAGCGTCACAATTTATTTATGAGAATATTATTTATGTTATAAAAAAATTGGATTCTTTCACAAAAAATTCTGATATACATAATTTAAATACTAGAAATAAAAATAAAATAGCTATTCGAAAATTCCGCGTCCGTAAAGTACATAAATCATTTGTTGGTCAATGCATTCATTTCTATAATAAATTACCTGAGGTAGTATTAAAGTTACCCTTTCCAGCACTCAAAAATTACTTGAAAAAGTCGTTAATGTCTAAAGCGTATTATAGGATCGAGGACTATTTAATAGACAAACATGCTTGGCCTAAACCCGAAACTTAATCAATAATATATTTTTTATTTGTTTTTTTTTTTCAAAAAGTCAAAATCTTTATCTTGTCTGGGGGACACCGTTGATGTAGGAAAACATATCAATCTTATGTGGTCATCTTGCACCGTCTTATATACACATACGTAGGAGTTCTTTTTTCCTTTTCTCTCTTTCTATCTTAAGATTTTGGTGTGTTTTCCTGCGGAAACTACGCAGGATATTTGAAATATTTTTTAATTTGCTATTTATAGATTTATATAATGCTAGACTAAGTAGTACCATTGTAATATTAAATATATTTAAAAAAATGACTGACTGCTGAGTTTCTTGCGGCGCTTCTTCTCAGCAGTGGTCTCCTCTTGTGAAGCGCTGGTAGATTCTTGACGTGTAAAAGTGCCCGTGCGGCCTACTTACTGAATAAATGTCTTTATCTTTATCTTTATCTTTAAGTAAGTAAGTTAGGTTTGCATTGCTGCTTCTTTGTAAACAAGAATAATAAAGGCTGCCACTGAGCCAGCAAGCTTGACCCTCATCTTCATTGTCCACCATCAAGCAATGCAGGTTACTCACTTGGTTTCTCGTAATTAAAAAAAAAAGGATCAAGTGAGAAATGGACTCGAGCACCAAGGGAGCATCTACACCTTTTTAGCGTAGGTATGAGAAACTTAAAAAGGTCTTACTTCTGTTGCTGCAGGGGTCATTATTTTTAGGATTCCGTAGACAAATAGCAAAAAACGGAACCCTTATGTATTCGTCATGTCTGTCTGTCTGTCTGTCCGTCCGTATGTCACAGCCCGAAGAACGATACTATTGAAACTTGGTAAGAAGTTGTATTCTGTGAACTGCATTAAGATTTTTACACAAAAATAGAAAAAAACAATAAATTTTGGTGGTTTCCCGTACTTACAACTGAAAGTCGTATTATTTTTTATCATACCCTTACGTGTGGGGCATTTATGGATAGATAGCTCTTAAAAAATGATATTAAGATTTGAAATATATTTTTATTCTGAACTAAATAGTTTGCGCGAGAGACACTTCCAAAGTGGTAAAATGTGTGACCCCCCCCCCCCCTGTAACTTCTAAAATAAGAGAATGATAGAACTAAAAAAATCTATGATGCATGGTAATGACCATGCAAACTTCCACCGAAAATTAGTTTGAAGGCGATCTAGTAAATAGTTTTTTTTAATACGTCGATTAAGGTTTAATAAAATTGCTGCTACGAAACCCTTCCTGGGCGAGTCCGACTCGCACTTGGCCGCTTTTTAGAAACTACATTACACTTTAAAAACAGAAACCGTAACTACCATTCTTGTATCCTTTTTGCTTCTGTGCCGATTTTCTTGATGGTTCCATTATTAACGATCTTTCAGTATTTAGTACCCTAAAATCACTTGGCACCTCTACATATCTTAATCTATAGTAAAACTCAATAATCACGTACGTAATTCGCGGCTTTTTTGTTGACCCTAGACCCCGCAACTTCTGAGTTGCGTGAACCAACTCAACAAACTCCGCAACGAAATTTGGCTTGGTGCTTAAACTTTCTTTTGTTTACGATTAAAGATCCCATTCAGGATTTGGCTCACGTCTCGTAATTTCTGGGTTTTGTAGGTAATTAATAAATTTTCTTAGCACGTCGTGTGTAATAAATCAAGGGTAAACTAAGGGGTGTATTCCAGTCAAATTGATGTAGGTGGGTATGTATTTTATTACATACGTATATATGAATTTACTAACTTGGGCATGTTTTAAAAAAAAAATAGATGACGAACTTCTTATAACATTGAAAGATCTGACCAAAACTACGAGTACGTGTGTAAAAATATGTACAGAAACTGAAGGAAACATTTTTTTTCAAGCATTAATTTATAATTTTTTTTTGCCATGAAACTAAAAATTGTCCTATAGAATTTATACTTGAAGGTTGGAATTTAATAAGATGTAGTTGTGCTCATTTTAAGATCTTAGACCCGTATTAATAAACTCGTCTTGGCTGAGATGCCCGTCACAAGATACGTCAACACTAGCATTACAGCCGAGATTAATTTATTAATACGACCCTTAATCACTTTACCTGAGCATTTATCTATTTTTGTTTAGCCAATCTCGTTTCTACATAGAAATTGTATTGTTGACGTTATGTTAGCTGTTATTCACCTCACAAGGTGAATTTCGAAAATATTTTACTTAGTTAAGGACGCAATTAAATATCGATACATTTTTTTCTTTGTGTACCGAAAATTATCCATGATTGTATGGCTATACTCTTCACAGAATAAAAAAAACGGTTCTCTATCGTTTGCCCGAATATCAATTGCCATAATTGTATCACTTGCCATAATGTTCATTCGCCATAAAGGCATTTTTTCTAAAACCGTGAACTATTCAGAATTGTTCAAAATCAAACCTAATCTAACCAAATGGGCTCTATACGATGGCATGTAAAATTTACCTGAAAGGTTTACAG
Organism: Acleris emargana; assembly: GCA_927399475.2. Classification (NCBI taxonomy): domain Eukaryota; kingdom Metazoa; phylum Arthropoda; class Insecta; order Lepidoptera; family Tortricidae; genus Acleris; species Acleris emargana. The sequence continues at coordinate 3,973,546 of OV656847.1, forward strand.
TTTCAGAAAAATTGCCTTTATGGCAAATTAACATTATGGCAAGTGATACTATTATGGCAAATGAAACTCGGGCAAACAAAGTGATCCCAAAAAAAACATGGTCAAAATTACCTCCTCAACTAGATACCTAGAATTTATTTTGAAATTCCCCCTTAAAGACCTGGAGAACACCCAGTTTACATTTGGCAGTCAATCGAGAGGTTTAAAATGAATTAGGCACACATGACTCGGCAAAGTTACAGAGTAGCTTATTCAGCAATAGGTACAGATGTAGTGAATAATCCTTTCCCATCGTTTTTTGTCGTATAAGTTCGTATTTATCATGCTTTCTCAGTTGTCTTATTGATGGATACTGAAGCTAATTGAGAAAGCAAGCTAAGTACGAACTTATCCGACAAAAAACGATGGGAAAGGATTATTCACTACATCTGTAGATGATTGCTCTTCTTTCAACAAGCTACGTACAGTCGGCCTTATTACTAGCTGAAATCTTTAGTACCTTGTCGCATTTATGAGTCATAAAGACGGCAAACGAGCACACAGGCCACCTGATGGTTAGTAGAAACTGTGACCCATAGACATTCGCATTCACAAGACTATAAATGCATTTAAATTCCTAAGCCTGTAAATGCTCTTTCAACCCCGAGGACTAAGGGCCGTATTAAAGAACTCATCTTGGCTGAGACGTTCGTCGCAAGATACGTCAAAGTAAACGTCAAGCCATAGAAAACTGACATTTTTGACGCATCTTGAGACAAGCATTCAATCGAGATCAGTTTATTAATACGGCCCTAAGATGGAATGCCCTTATGCTAGTCATTTCACCGGTCACCATCCCCAAACCGGAACACAACAATGCAAATACTGATTTTTGGCGGTAGGTTAATCAATAAAATAAAAATAAATAAATAAATAAATATCAGGGGACAATCTCACACAAATTGACCTAGTCCCAAACTAAGCTCTAGGCTTGTACTATGGGTACTAGGCAACGATAAACTTACTTATATAGATAAATACATACTTAAATACATAGAAAACACCCAAGACTCAGGAACAAATATTCGCGCTCATCACACAAATATTTGCCCGTACCGGGGATCGAACCCGGGACCGCTAGCTTCGTAGGCAGGGTCACTACCGACTAGGCTACCGCGTCGATAAGATGGTGGTAGACAGAACCCTGCACAAGGTCCTACCACCAAGATGTTTACTAGCGTATTTGTGACAGGTTGCAAGCCCATCGCCGAACAGCACAGTAATCACATAACAATAAATTCACGAGTAACAATATATAAAGTTACCCTTATCGTTAGTTTATAGTACTTATAAAATATTATTAAGTATTTCTCGTTCAGCAAAATCCAATTTGATGTTCACTGGACTCCTTCATTTTCTATGAAACATCTTCGAGGCTCCATTACATCTGAGGGCAATTTCGTTATCAGAAACGAACGTTTAATCGATTTTATTGCTCGCTAACTTCTTAAGAAATCGTGTGTAATATTCGCAGAAATAAACTTAAATATAGACGCCAAAAATCAGTACTTATATCTGAATACTTTAATAAATGCGAAAGTTTGGATGGATGGGTGTTTGTAACTCAATCACGCTAGAGCAGCTGAACGGATCTGTATGAAATTTGGCACAAAGACCAATTTTAGACTGGAATAGGAAAAAAAATCGAGACAAACAGACCAAAAAAACTCAACAATAATAATGTCATCGATAAAATACCTGTTGTCACGGATAGGCTATGGTTTATCACGGAAAATTTGACAGTCCAGTATTCCGAAGGAATAGCGATAAATGACTTCTACGCGGACGGAGTCACGGGCAGCAGCTAGTATGTTATGAATGAAATAGTAGATTGTTCAACAAGGGACTAAAACAAGCCATCGTGACAGGAGAGGTTTAGCCACGTGAGCTGAGCGAGGGTGGCTTTAGTTCGAGTGTCATTATAGATGTTTAGTCTCGCGTTAAACACTCTACTTTTCACTTTGAATGCGAGGAAAAACAACGACGTTCTATACAAAATTTAAATATTATTTTATTTTTAAAAAGTTTGTTACTAATTTGTTCCGTGGTTACTTTTTTTTGTAAAGTGACGCTTTAAATATTTAGCCAACAGATTCAAACATTTTTTTTTTATAATCTTATTCGACCATGCATAATAAAATAAATTCATCCTTTATAATATTATAAAATAGATTCATATTGGTAATCATTAATCGTGTTTCACGAAATTTAAATCGTTTTTTTATATTTTGGACAGTTGTCATTTTATGAGGTTATTTCCACGCCCTAAAAATGTTTTATACACAATCACTGAAAATATAAAGAATCCTTTATTCATAGTTTTAGTCCCGATGTGCAGAGACTCCAGTAACATTTTAAGACCATCAGAAGTGAAAAAGTGTTTGTTGGTTTGTTCGGTTTTTACATTTAAGCGACTTAATTGGCTGACGTGAAATGTGGAACAAAGATAGCTCGGAGACGGACACAGAGTACTTTTTTTTCCAGAAAATTCGCCATTTTTTGGGGGCATAACGACAATTTCTACGTAGAATTACGCGCAAAAGACAGTAAAAGTGTACATTAAAAATGGGTACACTACATAAATACGAAAAACTAAATTCCGAGTATAGGAATCACGAATTTCATAATGCCGATTATTATAATTCCGAATGTTTTAAAACTCCGAATATAAGTATTCCGATTTTTCATTTTTCCGATATTTATAAATCCGAAATTTCAAAATGTCTAACGTTAACAATTACGATTTGCAAAATTCTGAATTTCAATACACCGAACAATAATAAGTCCGAATGAATAATAATCAGAAATATCAAAAATACGAATTCCGATTATTAAAATACCGATCTTCAAAACTCCGAATATTATTACACCGACTAATAATAAACCCGACTAATCAAAAGTACTAAACATCAGAATTACGAATTGCTGGTATTAACAACTTAAGACAACTGTTGACAATTTAAGATTCCGCCTTAGCTCCGGCGCTGCGGGGAGAGCAGCCATTTCGCCCTCGCGTGACAAAGGACGGTCGCCCGTGCTCCGCTCCGCAGCTTCGGCTTGCTGGTCGCCTTCGGCGACCAGCCTCAGCCGCTCCTCTTTGCACGGCTCCCGTCCTTTGTCACAGCGGGCGAAGGCTGCTCTCCCTCCGCGTCTCCGGCTTTTTATATACACTCTAGGGGTAAGACAGACAAGACCACGTGGATTTTGGGGTGCTCCAATTCGGTTTTGTTAGCTGTTTTTACAATGGGAACACCCAAATACTCCGAAATATTTTATTCCGAATTTACTAATTCCGATTTATAAAACATAATTCCTAATAAATAAAATTCCGATTATTGAAAACACAAATTTCATTATCCCGAATATCAAATTTCCGAATTAGTAATAAAGTTTCGGAAAATTAATAATCGGAATCTTGTTTTTCGGGCCAATGACACTTCGGGCTTTTCATTATTTGGAGTTATAAAAATCGGAAAAATATACAATCGGAATTTGGAAATTCGGTTAAATAAATTTCGTGTTTTTTAGTAATCGGAATTTTATTCCTTAGGAATTATGAAATTCGGGGTTTTAAAAATCGGAATTAGTAAATTCGGAATAAAATATTTCGGAGTATTTGGGTGTTCCCATTAAAAATATATTGAAATAAATAAGCCAATCATCCCCGACTCCATATCCGTAGAACTGGTTTTTCAGGAACAATGACACACACATAAACACCTACATAATGGACTATACGTAAGGTCGGTCTTTTAATTAGCTGCGTACTTTGTGATTTGTAACTTCCCGCATTCTGTTTGAACTGCAGAATTTATCTGACAAAGGCGTTTTCAATTCAATTCAATTCAAACAAGTTATTTGTAATATTGTTTGTAAAAACTACGTTTAAGTAAATAGTTACTGGACCGTTTATTTTTTATTTAAAGGCAAGTGTTCTAATAATACTATTGAATTTTCTATTGGATGAAATAAAATCTAAACCGGTAAAACCGGTTATCAACAGTTTTTGTATGAAAATAGCCAGTCATAACCGGTTAAAACCAGTTAAAACCGGTTAATTGCATTCCTTATTCTTCAATCCATACTACCAGATAACGAGTGTTATAAAGTTCAACATGAGTCAACATCCCCATTCCTTAATCACAGCTATCATTAAAAGGTCGTAAAGTATATGTACTTAAAATCTGTTTAATTACGATTTCGAAGCGAGCTGCAAATAAAGGCTATTTTATCTCGGCACTCATTTAGTCAACATCCCAATCAGTAGTGCAACACACGTTCGGAATCAAAAGCGGCGAATTGACCCAGTGCAGAGGTGTTAGTCCGTGCTTGCTTTACGTAAAGCTAGGAACACATTGGTTTTGGGCTCATTTTTATATTAGCACTGTCATCGTCTCTGAACATCAGGTGAGACTGAGGCCAAGTGCAAACCCTTCGGCCGTCAGTTCCGGATAATTTTGAATAGCTTTAGTTTTTGCTGGATCAGGTTTTAGCTCCTATGCTGAAACTACATGTCCTAAGTATTAAAGTCGTTCTTGCATAAATTGGGTTTTTTTTACAAATTAACTATCCTTAAACGCTCAAATACGTCAATTAAGTTTGCATTGTGTATTTATATTTCATCTAAACACCACTAAATCATCCATGTAGACCAAACATTTTTCATATGATAAACCTGAGACGCTGAGAGAAAAGAACAGAACTATATAACTGCTATAGCTCTGTCCTTTACGCTCGCCGTAAAATGAACTGCATAGCTAGGTCATAATAACCTCCCTGGCATTGCTACAGACATGAGTAGCGAAAAAGCACTTGCTGAAATTTATAATTAAAGATAAGATGAAAAGATAAAAGATGTTTTTACGTCTAAAATCTGATGTCTCCTTGTTTTACAGACTGAAAAATTACATAATTTTGTTTCACAGAAAATGTTTCATATACTATTTGGTCCTTGTATTTTTGCTTCGTATATTATTATTTTTTAACTATTTACTTGAAAGAAACAAATTCGACAGAAAATCAATTCAATGAATTTTGTAATTTTATTTTTTCATTGCACAAACTTATCAAACAATATAATTATTTTTCAACGAATATTGTTTGGTCAGTGTATTTTTTCATACTCACTCAAAACTCATTAACGTACAACCTATAAATATGAGTGAGCGAGCAAGACCTCTCTGGGCAGAACCGACTTGAATAGGTTAGGTTAGAAGGCTATGGCGGGAGCGAAGCGAAGCAAGCTCCCGCCTTAGCCTTTGAGGTTTTTTTTTTTTTATATTCCTTGAATAAGCTTTGCGATATAATTTGATTGTAAATCAAATAATATTAGAACAAAGAATATTTAATTTGCTATTCTATGATATGAAAAAAGAAACATTGAAATTTATTTGAAATAAAAAACGATGATTTAAATGTCTTCAAAGTAATTATTCTACATATTGATTATTCTATGAAATGATAATACGAGAAAAAAATTCTATGAAATGAAATTTTAAACAACTTCAGTCTGTAAAATAACGTACAACCCTAAAATCTACCACTCCTGGTTACCGTTTTAGGTGGTCTTGATCTGAACTAACTGTTAAAGCTGTAAGTTATTAATGTTATTATATGATTGCTGTAAATCGAAATGTCTTGGTGTATTTTGAATTAAAAAAAATTATGTCAAATTCAAATTTTGAGGTTCTTGTCACACTTCTTCTAAGGCTCTAAGCAGTGGTATCCCCTTGCGAAGCGCTGGCAGATTTTTGACGTGTACGAGTAAAAGTGCCCAGGCTACTTGCAGAATGGAATTTAATACCCTTTCCTCCTTTTTTTCAGATATTAGTTTACTAGCTACAGTAAGGCTAACGAGACGGGATAAAGAATGTAAACCAACTTTTAAGAGCTCAAAACATTTTTATTTGAATTCGTGTCACTTCAACCACAATCCAAACAGGGCCTGTTAACGACAGCCACCGCCGAACCCTAGCTGACAGCAATGTATTTACACGTGACCCTAGTATATAAGGATACTGTAAATAGTTAAGTTAGTATATAAGTGTTGTATATAGTATTAGGTAGATTTTAGGTATATATAATAAAGGTGTTTAGTTAGTTTTAGGTTTAAAATGGGGATTTGGCTTAGGGAGGTACTTAATATTACGAGCTGTGAATAGGCGATCTATAGATTTAAGTTTTTTATGTGTGAATTAGGTAAAGTCCAGCCCGAACTACAAGCTGGACTGAACCCCGAACCGATCCTTGCCCCCTCAGCTAAATCCCATTAGAATAACTACGAAAATTTGTGTAAAATAGACCGCCGAACGCGGCTATTGTCCTCCTGACCCGGTAACCTAGTTCCGATATTAGAAGGGAAAAGGTTATCGGGTCAGAGATCCTGAGCCGGACCTAAGCCAGGAAGAAACTAATCAGATCCGAGCAGCGAGATAGGAAGTATGATTGATTATATGTTAGTTTATAAGGAAATATTGAACAAAATTTAGGATAATAAGATAAAGCGTGCGGCCAATCAGACGCAGGCGGTATTTACGGGCGGCGACGGGGAAGAACCTCTGATGTTTCCACCCGGAGGTCGAGTGGAAAGCGCCCGGAAATGCAGGCGCTCTGATTGGTCGTCCCGATTGATTTTATTAAAGCAGGGCTTGTGATTCAAGCAGAGGATTGGGACTCCTCGGAGGTAGAGGCACTGTTTAAGCCTAGGTGAAATGCTATAAATACGGAGCCAATATTTTGATTGTCGTACTCGGTTTCGCAGTGAATACTCGTTTCGTGATAGTACTCTCACCCCGAACCAGGACTGGGGGAAGTACTCGGTTTCATAGTTAGTTACTACTCGGATTAGTACTCGGTTTCGCAGTTTGTTATTACTCGGATTAATACTCGTTTCGTGATAGTACTCTCACCCCGAACCAGGACTGGGGGAAGTACTCGTTTCATAGTTAATACTCGTTTAGTTTCGTTTAGTACTCGTTACAAGCTCTTAGTATTCGTAGTGTTTCGTACTGCACTCGTCGTATACGGTGCATGCGTGTTTGTTAGTCTCTCTGCCCTAAAGTAAAATCGTTTTGTTTATATTGTTTAAAGTTTATAGTGTTTAAGTAAATGTAATATCACAGTGTTTGTTTGTTTTATTAGTAATTTAAATTCATTTAACGTTTTTATCGTGTTTTATTTTTTCCTCTCCTAATTGAGTCGCGTTGCGTTTTTGTTTAGTGTTTTGGAACTCTGAGCTATCGGGGTTAGTCAACTGTTGGCGCGTATCGTCAACAGGGCCACTATTCAATACGGTATGGACCATTTTGTATTTTATTTGTTATCGTATTATTAACGTTTTGACTGCTCTTATTACATGACAGCAATGGCGGCTGAGTAAAAAAATATTCCGTAAAAGGTTAAATACAAATTTTTTTTACTGCCTAGAATAGAGGTGCTGGAATGACCTTCACAAAATGGTGACGTTCTGTAACAGTACCTATATTGACAGCTTTCCGCCGTCATCAACCAACTGAAGATATTATTGCATACGAGAAATAAGGACAGATAATAATCGCTCGCTATCACAATTTAACTCAGTAACGGTCAGTTTGTTTTTATTTTTTATCTTGGCTCATTAGCCGTATTGTGTTTAAAATATAACTTTTCTTTATCTGCCATTTGAATTGGACAGAAAGTGACACTTTGTAGTTGGGTACAAGTTAAGTATAAACTGTTAACATTTTTTTTGTAACTTTACTGCATGTAACTTTCATTGTTCAGATATTTGTTTAATACCTAATAAAATACTGATGTACAACCGTGTCAAATTTGGAATTCTATCATTATACTTTACAAGGTAATAAAGTAATAAATAATTATTTTTGAAACTAACACAAATAAAACACATTAAAAATAATGACTAGGAGAATAACACGACGACGACTCTACGTCAGTATTTTTTTTATATTTATTATAGAAGTACCTACTGAATTGAAATATTTCAGCGCACCTATTCGTCATATATTACTTAAAATAATTAAATTTGATACTATAAATACTTTATATCAAATAAACAGCCCGGTGAAGGTGGTCTCGGATGGATCTTAGAGTATAAAGTATGAATTATATTATATTACTGAAGCTGTTATATTTTTTACGACCCCTACAGCGAAATTTTGCAAAATGTCTATCAAATTTAGTTTAAACTGAAATAAACTAAGATAAAGATAAAGCTTTGTGGTTGACTCATTCGATTGTATTCAAAATATTTTCTCAAATCAGGTTTCATAACAACATCAAACTCTATTCAAAGTATGTAAAATAAAACTATAACGAACCCTATTTTCTATACATCGTATGTCTCCTACTTACTTAAACGAAAGCTGAAAATACTTTATTTTATCATCTGTGTGTTCGCGCCTCATACAAAGCTCTATATTTGAACGAGTTTTCCGTTTGATTTGAGAGCGCACAATGCCGGCTATGCATTGATATGTTTTGTTGCGCGCGTGAAATTTTTCACAAGTTTGTTTGTGAGTTCCATAAATAGCTAGCTTTACAGCATTTGAAGATAAATATGAAAACAGAATATGATGTACTTTTTCCTGTAGTGGGGGGATTAAAATAACATTCGCAAAAAATATACTTACGTAAAGGATATGTTGAAATTACAAGTTCCTAGCATGACTTTTAGTTTGTTAGACACATTTTCCGTATTTTCGTATATTATGTTTAATTGCACATGTTTTCAGCAACAAGTAAAAATTAGCCGCAAATCTTGCCAAAACAGCAGAATACTCTAAACGCTTCGTATTGGTTTCAAGAACTTCTTTCATTTCCACTCAGAAGCTCTCAAGGATTAGACCCTTTGATCGCTTAATAAAAAACCTTTTATTCTTCCCTCTGTTATTGAGCATCACTTTCAACTGGCTACCAAAAACATCCTAAACGCCAAACTGTCCAATTTAACTTTAGGTTCTAAAAGTATCCAAACTAAGTAGCTTTTTTGATACTTGATTTAAATCAAATTGTACAGTCGAATTAGGGTTAAATACTTTAAATCAAACCGCTTCAGGGTTCTTTGCCCTTTTTTATTTCTTCCTCATTCCTTTAAAAGATTACAAAGGCTTCACGGGTTTTTAAAACAAAAAAGCCTTTAGTGGGGCTAATTGATTTCCCTGAACATAGCCTTTGAACGCAACTCTGTGTTCCTACCGACGGAACAGATGTTAAAAACAGGAGTTATTTTGTTTCCAATATTTCATATCTTGTTTTTTTCTACGTAGAAAAATCTACTTATAATATAAACATATAAGATAGGTCGTCTCATTTTCGTTTTCAGCAGGCTGAATTCAGTCCTTTTCAGAGGTAGCCCTATCACATTACCCAATTATCAAAATATCGACCAACTTGCGGTTGTTTTCAGCGCTTGAAACATGTTTTCAGCCCGTTCCAGGCCAACCCGAAAAGCCAGATTCAGATGTTCCAGATCCCCTTATGAACTTTTGCAGAAAATTTCAGTATATGACAATTTTTCACTAAGAGTGAAATAGATAGCACGATTTGAGAGAGACAGCGATACTGACAACCTCCAAGAAGTGTGTGAAAGAGACTGTCTACACGATTGAAAATGAGACAGTTATACGCGGAACATTCCAGACCCCTGAGCTAAAGAAATCACGATTGTTAACAAAACAAGGTAGCAAGGCGTAGAACATTCCAGCAACGAATAGTCTCGATCGTCCTGGGGCGGGGCAAAGTACATCGATCATTCCAGAAGGCATTCTGGAACAATTAGACACGGGGACTTTAATAGAGCGCACCAGTTGCAAGTACATACATTAGGCCTTTAATTGGAAAGCAAACAGTGCGAACAAGAGCGACCCGAGCGATCTAAGTCTTCGAAGTTTATTGTGCGATAATTGTTTGTAACAGTTTAAGTGAGTGCCTCTAAAGTCTACTTTTGATTATCCGTGTATTCGTGCATTTCTGTCAGTTACCTAACCCCACAAACGTAACAGCACTTTTACCATGACGAAGGAACTAATACATTATTAATTAATTTCATCATTATTAAATAATTACGAATTTGTTGCACTTGCAGTGGAGACCATGGGTTCTTGGTAAGCTGATATGAAAAGCTTTATGAAGGCTCTGTTATCCCGGCTCATAGACACCTCCGGAGATCCTAGAGCTCGTGCTTATCTCTCCCGTAATGCAGCCAGTGTAATAGGGACGATGCCGCGAGCGGACCTGCTAGAGGGGGTGTTGTTTTTATAGTGGTGATAATTATTTACTTACATCTTTAATATTTGAGTAGCTAAGTTTTATTTTAATTTGAGTAGCTTAGTTTTATTTTAATTTAAATAAGTTTAGTTTTGACTTTTCATTCGAGATGTTATACTCGTCCTCATCTCACAAATATTTGGCCTGAGCGAGAATTGATCCTAGTATCCCTAGCTTTGTAGGCAGGGTTACTAATAAGTACATAACCACGTCGTAAATATTCCTACTATTGTTTTTAAACTAGCTTTCACGACGTTTATCGCTGCTCCTACTGGAACTGTCAAATTTTCTACTAACTATTCTGTCCTATTTCAGGGCCTAACTTATTATGTGTGCAAGTTTCATCTTGTCGTTCAGTGGTTGAAGCGTGAAAGACGGAGAAATATACACACTTTCATATTTATATGGATTTTCTGTAACACCCGTACAAAATCCAGTTTTTTTTTACTTAAAATCCGTTTGGTAGGTGGTGATTTGTTTGTAACAAATACAAAAAAGAAAACAATAATTATAAATCTATATCCAATGTCTTCGCCCAATAGGCTGAGGCGACTTTGTATTTTACCATGTAAAGATTTAAACAGAAACAATAACCTGATGAAACAACTTAATCCTTAAAAAATTGTACATTTATCCAAACAAAATAACCCCAACAAACCAAACCAATTTAATAACTTTTAAGTGAGTCTTACTTCAAATAAAATTTGCGAAAGTTTCTTATTCATTCACACTTCGGGTCTCGGCCGGGTGATCATTGAATTTTAAATTTTTAAATTTACACCGAGATTCAATCTGAAACCCACTTGCCCCGACTGAGAGAATGCATTTCCATGTTTATGCATAGGAGAGAAACTTGAGAATAATTCATTAGTTTGTTTTGCCAAATTACTAAAATTTAACATTAAGTATGTATGTATGTAAACACTTTATTGTACAAAAGAACAAACAGAACAATACAATTAATATAAAAATATGTACAAAGGCGAACTTATCCCTTTAAGGGATCTCTTCCAGCTAACCCTTGAGAGATTGAGAAGAGTGAAAGGTTGTGCAACGAGTAAACAAGTGTACAAGAAGAAGAATATAACACATTAAGTAACCAATACAACTTATATAAATAAAATTAAAATAAAACTACATTCAAATACCTACATAAATAGATACAGAAATATATACTAATAGTTAAATGTACATACATAAACTACATTTTACGTACCTAGAGGATAATTGATATTTAGGAGCTAGAGTCAAGCCAGAACTTCTTTAATTTGCCTTTTAGGGAATCTACCGTTTGTGATTGTATAATGAGTCTGCAGCCCACGAGCACTAGATAAATTTACTAAACGTAAACTATGAGTTTGAGTTATAAATGCTTTTACGCCATTTTTAAAGATTTATTTAAGCACATATTTTTCTAGAGTTATGATTGTATAGTCAACAGCAAAAAAAAATGATGAAATAGGATCTCAAAAAAATATTAACAATAAATTGAATCAGATGACAATGACTATTTGTATTTAAGCATAAATAAATTACATCCTCATCTATCATAAAGTAACTGTTTACATTAATTTCGAAACTTGAAAACTACAAGTTTGCTTTGCAACTTGCTGAAATGTAGCCGAGAGCTAGGTGCAGGCTGAAAACCAGCGCTATGCAGCTGACCCAGCTCGCAGCATATGCTGCGAGCTGAGCCTGTTGTCACTAAACAATTTATATCCCTACCGTAAAATGTTCAAATTTCAACTGTGTTAATGATTATTCTTTTGTGACAGTAAATCATTTTTTATTTTATTTTATTTATTTTAAGTATGTACTTATGTATTTTAAGTAAGTCCATACATAAGTAACATCTTAGCCTATTTGTGCAAATTGTGGTTACTGAATTATCAACAATTTCTAAAGTTGTAATTCTGTAGCTCTGCGTAGCCCACTATTGGATTATAGGCGTGAAGGTATGTATGTATGTAAGTAAGTCCATGCCATTAAAACAATTAAAATAGAAATAGTCAGCAAGATTACTAAACTATGATAATGTTACTCAATACGGATTTTTGGGACTTCATGACCTCTCATGATTCAAGAACCACCTCGGAATACTCCACATACTTCTCAGAGCTCTCATTTGAACACCTTGAATTCCACTTTCATTTTTCTTTTGCCATACCCATGATTCACTACAATACATCAATGAAAAGGAAGAAAGAAAGAAAATAATTTATTCGTGACAAACATAACCACGAACAGATAAAACGTACAAGAAGAAAATAGCCACGAAATGGTCCTAACTCAGCGTAATGCTGGCATTAAAGTCAGCGCTGGTCTTCCGTTGGAACCATCAGCTGAAAACCACAGATGGTTACGAACACATAATTATAATATGATAACAGAACTTAAATGTGGTGTGAAATGTTGGTATCAATACTCCATACATACTTAGATTACTACTTAATAAAATAATTTACTTGGCAAAAGTAGTAAAACAAAGCTTACTGCATGTTCTTTACCACTCGTATGCACAATGCAAGACTAGCGTAACAAGATTTTTCGGATCGACTACGGTCCACTGAGAATGCACAAGACTAGAATATATTTCCGTTCACAATCCAGTCTAGTATTTGCCTGTTTTGCGGTAGATTTAGCACAAAATAAAAGGTGTTAACTGTTTGAAAGAAATGGGTTTAGAGCATTTGTGATGATTTTTTTCTAATGTAAGACCAAGGCATTGTTTTAAGGCCACAAACCTTTTTAGAGACCCATGATGAGTTGCCCATATTGGGGCAAACATTAATGGACCGCGGTCTGGCTAATGGACATAATTAATTAATATCTTATCTTACTATTACTATAATATTATAAATGAGAAAGTTTAGACCTTTGAATGTTCGTTACTCAATCACAATACCACCACAAAACGGATCAGGATGAAACTTGGCACACATAGGTCCAGGAATAGGAAATAGGATAGTTTTTATTCCGGAAAATTTCAAAGTTCCCGAGGTAATAATGATAATTGAAATCCACGCGGACAAAGTCGCAGGCAGAAGCTTTGCTATTCCTATTTTTGTAACACCATTATGATTTCGATTAAGCTGGTGTTCTCACGAACATAAATCTAGGACTCATTAAAAAAAAAGAGCTTGAAGTCGTCAATGTCATTAGAGATACCAAGACATTTGTAAATTAAGAAGAAGAAGAAGAAATACACACATTATACAAAAAAATAAAGAAAACAGGGAAGGTAACAGAGAAGGCACGCAATGTATGTCCTTGCGGCGGTGACACGGACACTGGCTCAGCAAAATGCTGAGGTGTCAGATACCTACAGCGCTGATTTTCAGCCAGTACCGGCAGTGACTCACGGAACGCTGTACCAATATACATAGTACTTATATATTATACGTGTACACTAATAACATAATACTAATAGAGCGGAAACAAAAATAGAAAAATAAAAAACGCTTACATTAATATCGATATACAGCCTTGATAAAACTAAAAAATAAATTAGAGGTAATGGTAGATTTTTGACGTGTAAAAGTGCCCGTGCGGCCTACTTACTGAATAAACATCTTTTATCTTTTTTTATCTTTTAAATAAAGGGTAATTAATAATTCAAAAATTCAAAATTCAAAATATTTATTCAGTAATTTGGCCACATCAGGACCCTTTTACACGTCGGTAACATGGGAGTGAATCTACTAGCGCTTCGGACAAGACCATCATTGCGGAGAAGAAGCACCGCAAGAAACTCCAGCAGAAGAAAGAAACAAGGAACAGATTAAAATATTAATGTGTGTAGGTTAAGTGCTGGATGAGGGCTAGGATTTCTGGAGTGTCAACAAATAGCCATTAAGCTTGCGCTTAAAGGTGTACCTGTTAGACACCCCTTGGATAGGAGGAGAAACTTATAGGAAATTAAACCTTATTGCTGACAAATAATGGTACGGAACCGTTTGTGCGCGAGTCCGACTCGCACTTGGCCGGTTTTTATTTTTTATGACAGTAATGGCTGCCGAGTAAAAACGATACTTATGGTTAATGCAATAACGATTAACCAAGTAACATAGATTCCCGCGTAAAAAAAAAAAAAAACTTACTTATTAGCAGTCGGGTTTAAACATCAAAGTCTCAAATATACGTTGTTATGTAGCACATGCTAGATTAAAAAAACCTGCATCAAAAACGGACCTTTAAGATTATTTCAAGTAGTTTAAATGAATTAAAAAAAAAACTACTTATGTTTCTTAGTAAATAATACTTTAATAACTTGATGCATTAGGCTGCTAAGTTTTTTATAGGCTTTCTAGCTTATTTTCATATTTTGCAATGTTTCGCAAAACAATATAAGGATATAATTTATCCATTAACATTAAAAAAAAAACAAAATAAATAAACTGCCCGTTATTTGAAAGAGGGTGTTATTACTGTTGTTTAAAATGTATTAAGAAACTTTAATTACAAAAGGTGAAAATTACATACTTAGGATGCCTTGGAAAAAAACAAACAGCTTTATACTCTTTATCTTTATCTATTGTTTTCCACGAGCTTTACAAACTAAGCTTCAAACTTGGAAAATAGCTTTATAATATCCACGCCAAAAGTAAATTACAAACTTAAGATTAAATTGAATCCGTAGGCTTATTCCTTGCTTCTTTTTGCCAATGAATAAATTAGCATTTTATCTTAATGGTGGATCTCTTTAAAAAGTGCTTTCCGGACATAAAGGAAATTGTGTCTGGGAGGTGAATTTTCAATTTAAAGTCCAAAGAATATTTGGCTATAAATCAACATTGGTTTTTTTTTGGAATGTGTCAACGGATCAAGCGAGATTGGGGGCTTTTGTTTCTCTTTTTCTTTTTTCCTTATGGTTGTTATTGTAAAAAGCTGCCAGACACTTTTAATAAATAGTTTTATACTAGAGGCCCGGAAAATAAGGAATTTTTGACGAGTTAGCTACAATATAACTCAGGGAAGCCCATATTCCGCCAAGGCATGTTATAATACAATGCTTTTTCAATGCGAGAAAACGATACTGATGGCACTTTTAATGAATAAGCATTTAATTACGATTTTTAAGCCTTTTTAAGTTATAAAATAGTTGTTCTCACCGCACACAATATGGTAAAAAAGTATTAATTGCCCGGGCTTTATGGATTTTTCTAGTCTTTTCCAATTTACATGAATTTTGACAGAACTCTTAAACATATAAAGCAGCGTACAAAAATGGATTTACATACGTTTATTTTATTCCTAGTAACAAACCGAGCCTTTTTGCGTTTTCGTTATTCAACAAAAACATCCATCATTTACCAGCACGTTTGAAAATAAATAAAGGTTTATAAGGTGTAGTGTTATTTTAAAGCAATGTCTTTGTGAGGAACCTAATCTTATCGCTTACCCGTAAACCCTTAGCTTTAAAATTCGATTCGATATTCAACTGTATTGCCACCGAAACGGGTAATCGGCTAGATAATAAATTCCCAGTTAGAGCAAATATTTGTGTGATGAGGGTGCGTATTTGTTACATATTTTTGGGATTTCTTTCTATAAAAATTACTTTTTTTTTTTATAAAATTATGCTTATCGTAGTCTATTTTTATAGTAGCTATATTCGGATAGTTATTGCTCCCTCACCCACCATAGAACTGTGTCTGTGTGTGTGTGTTTATCAGATTCTTACGATTTGATTTTTAAAGTTACTGTGAATTAGATCTAAAAAAATAAATCTAAAGGAGGGTCTTGTGAGGGAAGGAGGAGTTTTGTTTGGAATTAAGTCAATTTATCCGAGATTTTGTATGATATTTATTTATTTCAATTTGCCATTATAATTAAAAAAATACAAATAAGGTATACATACAGAAATTACTGTTATTTGATAGACTTAGATTAAAAAAGGAAAAAGATGTCTCGGTCTGATCCCCTGAACAAGACGCATTACGAGAACGTTATCGTTATCAATAACCATAACGTCTAGGGCCTCTGGGGGTTATGCATCATGTAACATAACAACTACATAAAAATATTTTCGAAATAAATAATGGTTATTGTCGTTTTTCCAATGATTATTATTCTTCACAGGACATTAATTTTATTTGGACAAATGGACACCATAATTTAACATAATCAGAAATAAAAATCAAAAACCAATCAGAAATTAGACTATGAATATACAAACACGAAACAATACAGAACTTGTGAAATTCCCCTCAAATTTAACAACCAATTCGATAGCAATGTACACAAATGTAAAATTAGGTAACATATTGCGGAGTTAAACTCGAATATGTTCCACAGCAGTTGACGAGGAGGCGTAAAGAGGTTGGATATACCACGTCATTGCCAATCCGCTCAAATTGCTCTTCAATGAAATTAAAATAGACTCAAGTCTTATAGGTGGTGCCAGTATTCAGAGATGAGCGGGTAAACGGGTCCATACTGTGTACATAATACATTTTTGTCATAATGTGTTTTAGTTTATAATAATAACAATTTAATTTAATTTCGCCGTGTGGTTGCCAGGTTAGAATAGTGCCACTCCATGTCTTCCCGTGGATGTCGTAAAAGGTGACTAGGGGAATAAAGGCTTGTAGTACTGTTAGCCGATGGGTTTGCAACCTGTCACTAATACACTGGGAAACATCTTAGCCTAATTGTGCAAAATGTGGTTACAGCATTATCAAGAAGTTTTAAGACTTGTTGGTAATCCTTTAGCTCTGCCTACCCCACTCTGGGAACGAAGGCGTGAGTTTATGTATGTATGTATGTAATTTAATTTAATTACGAATAAAATGAGTGTCTGTTATTCGCTATTTCAATTATACGCTCAGCGCAGGTATTTGGGAACAGGACTCGTTATACTGAGCGTTGCTGGCGACGTGGGCTGGATGGTGACGTCACTGCGCGGTCAGGAGCGTCAGCTTCTCGTTGAGTTGGAGTTGGATCTTGATCAGTTGTGCGAGGGTCACCGCCATGAGCAGGTCCTTGGCACTGTTGGCGAAGGCGTCAGCGAAGGAGTCTGCGGCCAGCCCGGGCACGGCCTGCACCAGCTGCAGTAGCTGCCGCCCCGTGGCGTTGTCCGGTGCCGAGCGACCTGCCAGCACGTCATCCACGAACCCTATCACCTGGTCCAACAGTGAAGACAAGACAATTATTATTATTGCCACAGGGCAGCTAGTGGCATGCTGTTGGTGAGTGGCGACACCACGGACATGAGTGCTCCTGAGGGTAGGTCCTGTTATTCCCCACACGCTTGCCTTCACCGGCCGGCTGCAGTGTAAAATGACGAGGAACAGACCCTCACCTCTGGCTTGCCTTTATTGGAGGCGCAAGAGCTCTATGCAGTAAGGGCGGATGTGTTGCATAAATGTAAGTGGCGAGTGGACACCTTATGGTCGTTTAAAGTCCAGAAGCACCTCTCCACCCTTAGCCCTGGAACTGTAACCTCCCTGATGTGATGTATATGCCGCTATTTGAGGTGGCCCATTTCATTGAGTTGGCGAGTCACCGAGTAATTAGCATTGGCCAGGCAGGCGCCGTAGAGTCATCAATAGCCTACAGCCATCAAAATGTTGATAATACCATAACTGGGCTGAGTTATTTGACCAATAAAACACCTAAATAAAATACTTAATCCGAAAACTATACAAAGTAAATTTTATCGCTTTATCTCTCAGTTTAGGCCCTACTCCCCTCAACGGCTTCCCATCTTGCCTCCAATCTGCTCCATCTACGACACGTTACGGCGCGAAGTATTCGAAAGAGGCGTCACCTATACGCCATCGGCCCGAATCACCGTCTTTAAGGAGATCGCGCCGTCGGCGTGCGGTTTCCTAATATGGACCTGTTTTTGTACAGTCAGCTGTAAAAAAATAGTCACTTCCCCTGCAAAGTTACCTAGCCGAGGAAAGCCTCCTCTGCTAGGTAACTTAACTTTGCAGCTGACTATACAGTTAAAACGTTTGAATGTTAAGCCACTTGCTACTCTTCATAATATAGCATGCTAACCGCCTGTTTCACAATCGACAAGTACCTAAAGCATGTTTGACAGATAAATTTAGCCCTTACTTACACTTTCAGACAGCGCCGAGCAAACGTCGAGCGTCCAGTGGCTCCCTCATTACCATTATTACGTTTTCCTTGGCATCGGACGATGCTTTTTTGTAGCGCAAGTAAAAACACAGGTTATGGAAACCGTAACAAACTTTAATAACAGTTACCCTTTGACAAGTCAGCTTAACGGGAAAAGGTGGCCATTTTTTTCCGTTAAGTTGATAACTCGAAGGTCATCATGTCAGCCGAAAGACGCCCACTGCTGGACATAGGCCTCCCCCAAGGCTCTCCACTCAGACCGGACTCAGAACTCGAAGGTAAATTGTTAGTAAACTATGTGATATTATATCCTATAAAATATGTTTTCATTTGTAGTACAATAAAGCACCGTCCGATTTCAAGAAAATACTTTAGGGTATCAGAAAACTCAATAACAGTAATGAGGGTGCTACTGTACATCCGGCGGACGTTCGCCGCAGCCTTAAAATAGACAAGGAGACAGCCAACTTTAAGTGGCAGATAAATTTACTTGTTGACTGTGAAATAGGCCCTTGTACAGTCAAGGACTTTAATTGTTATGCCACTATGGAACCCTGTCGCATAACGTTAATCATTAATTTTGGCGTAATTTCTTTCATGTGGTTTGACGCTGTCATTATGACAGGGTTCTACAGTGGCATAACAATTAAAGTCCTTGACTGTACATGGGTCATACACAGATTTAGGTTACCGTCTTTCCTGTGGACATACCCAAAGTTAACGTTTTTAAGGTCTAATTTTCGGGCTGAAGACACATCTTCATAAACGCCGTCAGGTCTACTTTAGTCCCAGCAAATAAAAACATAACTTATATGCACACAATCCTTTAACTATTGACCACAGGAGAGACAACTTTTGTTTTTGCGAGTGTGTATGACCCACATACTGTCACCTGCGCTCGACTACACACTAGTTCTCTAGAACTTTTCTGGCGCGTACTATAAGAATTTAAAAATTTCTGTTTAGACTTTCTCGATCCGCTTTTGAGATTTTTAAAAACGGTGTCATTAAATTTCTTCTATACCTGCAAAGCATTAGTCACGGGATCCCCTTGAAACATCGACACAAATTTAATCGAACGCATAATTTCATCAAATTTCATACCTACACCTAAAATCTAAACCTAATTACTGGTGAAATCAGCCCACCCACTAATTTTGCTCATATCATTTTTATTCCGCAAAAGGAGGTAGGTTAGGTTCGTTAGGCATCTTTAAACGCCCGAAGGGAAAACCGCCCAGAAATAGGAGCCCTGCCTCGCGGCAAGAAGTCGAAAAGAGCAGTGGGACAAAGTAGTGGATCCACGAGTCATGTGCGGCGAGATCTTATTGTGTTTGAGTCAAAAACAAGTCTAACGAAAAGCCAGCTTTGAAAAAACCCAACTGCTATTTAGATAATGTCGTCAAATAAATAAATAAATATCAGGGGACAATGTCACACAAATTGACCTAGTCCCAATTTAAGCCCTAGGCTTGTATTATGGGTACTAGACAACGATATAAATACTTATATAGAGAAATATATACTTAAATACATAGTAAACATCCATGACTCAGGAACAAATATTCGCGCTCATCACACAAATATCTGCCCTTACCGGGATTTGAACCCAGGACCGCTAGCTTCGTAGGCAGGGTCACTACCAACTAGGCCAGCGCGTCGTCAAAGTAATGTTAGTGATCATGTATATATTTTTATTTCGCCAATTTTATATTTAAATAATTTTTATATAGCCTATGACACTCTAGTGGTTAAGACGAATCTAATCAAATATAATTTATTAAAATCGGTTGAGCAGTGTAGTCGTTACGAGCGGACATTTAGTTGGACATATATACAAGTCAAACATATAACCCTCCTTTTGGGCTTTTCCGCAGTCGGGTAATGGGTCGGGTGTGTTCTCGTGACCACGGCTGTAGTAATACAGTCAAACGTCGAGGTAATTTTACTTTATTACGCGATTAAGTCCCGTTTTATACTTAACGCTTTTGACTGTACCTAACTATTTTTCGTAGATAACCTACACGCCATCGCTAGAATCACGCCTTTAAAGAGATCGCGCTGCCGCTGGCGTGATTTTTTTCCTACTCGTAATGCCAACCTGCGTTTGTACTTTAGGCCTAATAGCTGTATATTTTCGTACTTTGTCGCTCTAACGTATTTGACAGAAAAGTGCAGCATTTCAAACATGACGTTAAAGTAACATAGCACTATAAATGGTTTGGAGCTACTTATGTAGTCAGCAGCTGCAGACAGATCTTACCGAACAGCGAGCCCATAAAATATGTTGCTACTACCGCGCGAAAAGGTCAAAAAATTTACATGTGCCATTTCCTTGGATAAAAATTCAAGCATAGTTAAGCAAAAAGATTTAAATGGTGAGAAAATCAGCTGTATCTAAAAGGTTTTAAAATTTCAACAACATTCGATGGGTAAGAATGCCTAAAAGTTCTAATCATTCGAGAAAATGAAATTAGTCCCAAGACATTAAGGTTCCTAATTGTTTGTCACTTGAAACGCAATTGACAGCACAATGAGTCTTAAGCCTTGGTAATAAGGGTTATTGTGATAATGTCACATTAATGACACTGTGGCGACTACGGAGTGTGGAGAAAATATGTTTTTTATGTCAGGGAGAGAGGGAGATAAAAATTTGCATTCCCAAGACTATGATGCAATCCTAAAACTGCAGGACCAAGGAATGCATCTATGACTATTTTTCAGAATAATCTCTTCACCGGTTGGATTGTCCCTACAGCGGAAGAAAACAATGCGAACACTGCTGCTTGGCGGTAGGTTGAGGTTGATAATGGTACTGATCTAGATGGACCACCACTCAAACGCCGTAACGCTAATTGTAGTTTCGAAAAAGGAGGTTTTTGACCTTAATATAAGAATACAATCCCGTTCTCGACTAAAGCCGTGTATTTTTACTAAGAGAAATGTTCGGTAAGCATATTTTTAATTTGAAAAGATAAATTTCTTGGGAAAATTTACATATTTTCCAGGATATTCTGGAACGTCATTGCTACTGACAAGCAACGCTACGAAGGCTACGCCGTAGCCCGTAGCGCCATTTTGCCGGTACGCAGACATTGCCTACATATAATACTCTACGAGTACACATACATCATGGGCTCTATTTTACTATGTTGAACCATATTGATTTTGACATGGTATCGAATTTTCAACGATACTATAGTATAGGTATAAACTTGACTAACTGTTAGTCGCTGTTACAGCGGTCGAGATTCAAAGGGAAAAAAGCTTTCCGTCCACATCTCGATGTGACTGGGAAGATAATACGACCAGATCGCTTTACAACTACATCTCAAAAAGTTGAGTTGCTAAATGACCACATCTTTTTTTATCTTATGTCTGTCTTAGCAATGTCAACGGAGCTCCGCACAGCGGGGCTCCTACTCCTGGGCATTCTAGGCAATTGGCCCTTTTGCATTTGAAGTTACCTAACGAACCTGACCTATCTAGGAACACAAACGAAGTTGTCATTTTGCAAATTGGACTTTTAAGATGTATCCGTACAAACAAAGTGATCTGGTCTTATTGCGATCTAGACACAAAGTCATGAAGTCAGATCGAGATGTAGTCGCAAGTCGCAGTCGTATCGTTCAAAATTCAAATTCAAAATATTTATTTGTTAAAAGGTATACAAAATAAGGAACATCCACTTTTTACCAGCAAATAGGCTTTTAAATTCATAAGTTCAAAATGATGTGGGTCATTGCAGTAGGTATATTTAAAATAGCTTTAATTCAATTAAGCTTTAATTATATTAAATAGTATTGTTTATTATTTGCGTTATAGTTAATAAATATAATGAATGGCTCAGGGTTTCATTGGGTGTGTCAGAGGAAAAAAAAAACACCAATTAAAAAAACAGTCAATAAAGTACAGCATGATTTGAATTGAGATTTGTTTATTTATTTACGTTGATAATGATCAGAAATTCTAAAGTACATTTTATTTAAGCACCAATCGAAAAGCTTAGATTTTTAGATTTTTTAGAAGTAGGCATTTCTATTTTTTTTTTCATGTGGTAAGTAAGGATATATTTTTGCGCTGAAACGGCTTATATACTAAATTAACACAGAGCGTACCTTTTATCGCGAAAAAATATTGTTTCGATATATCTAACGTAGACGAGCAAAGTCAAAATATATTAAATAAAATATGCTAATAAAGACTTCTGCATCGGTGGCTAAGTATAATTTTACTTTACTAAATTAACATCGTTATAAATAATTTAAGTTCAGTAAATTTTAATTAAATTGAGATAGCATTTTAAAGTGAGTTCTTTTAATAATAACAAAGAAAATATTACTAGCAGACTGTCTCGAGCGTTGATTTAAATAAATTATTTCAGTTGAAATTTCGCAGGTAAAAGAAAATGATTATTATGTTTATATTAGCAGTCTACACTTATTTCATTTAACTTATTTTTTATTAAAAATAATGAAATCAGTTATTACTTGAGGTTTTGCCAAACGTAATAAAATCTTGCATTTTCAAAGTTAATAAATTGAGCTGTCACACTTTTAAATACACAATTGAGCGTCTACCCGCTAAACTTAAAAATGTACAATCCGACGAAGCATTTAAACATCAGCTAACAAACCTTTTATTGGATAATCCATTATATTCCGTGGATGAATATATGAAGCCGGACATGTAAATTTATTATTGTGTTGAAATTTATTAATCATTGTATGTATTGACATCGGACGAGTGACCATTATTCGATATTGAATGGTTGTTATTTTAATTAATTGTTATTAATTATTCTTGTATTTTTTGATTATAAGTATTTATGTTTTGACGATCTCAATGTAATTTCGTATTTTTTGACATGCAATGCAATTTATATTGTAATATTACATTGATGAATAAATAAACTAAACTAAACTAATTAACATCTTAAATTAAATTATGTAAATCATACCATTACTAAATAATAAATAAATAAATATCAGGGGACAGTTTCACATAAATTAACCATGCTTCAAACTAAGCTCTAAGATTAAACTATGGGTACAATACAACAAAAAAAACCACGAAATTGAACAATATGTACTCACGCTCATCACACAAGTATTTGACCTGGCAAGGAATCGAATGCAGGACCGCTATCTTCGAAGACAGGGTAACTACAGGTCAAAACAGTTGTCAAACCCAAATGTAACATTAAAGCAAATCGTAATTTTACTTTTTCGACCGAGTTTTGATTGTATCACCTCCAAATCCTTGTCGATGCATTCTATCAGATTGTGAAATCGGCTACCAACTAGCATTACGCAATCACAAACGGAAGATTCCTTTTAAGGCAAATTAAAGAAGTTCTGGCTTGACTCTATCTCCAAAATATCAAGTATCCTCTAGGTACATAATATACATATATAAATTTAGTTTATATATGTATATTTAAGTTTTAATTATATATTTCTGTATCTATTTATGTAGGTATTTGAATGTTTTTTATTTTTATTTATTTATGCTTTATTGGTTAGTAAATGTGTTGAGTTCCTCTAAATAAAATTGTACAATTGCTTACTCGATGCACAACCTTTCACTTTTCTCTATCTCTCAAGGGTTAGCTCAAAGAGATCCCTTAAAGGGATAAGTTCGCCTTTATACATATTTTCATATTAATTGTATTGTTAATTGATTTTTCTTTTGTACAATAAAGTGTTTATATACAATACATACCTATACATACTTGCACCATTTTCCGCACAAAACATTGCAACCATTCCAAAGATGCAGCAAAAACCTTTTCGGTTTTCTGTGAGAATGTTTCGTTCCAACCATATTTTACGATCCGTGAGGTTGCCGGTATAGAATAGTGCCTCTCCATGTCTCCCCGTGGATGTCGTAAGAGGCGACTAAGGGAATAAAGACTTGTAGTGTAGTACTGTTAGGCGATGGGCTTGCTACCTGTCACTAATACGCTAAAAAAAAAAGTTACATAATTATCAACAAGTTTTTTCAGTTGTAGGTAATTCTGTAGCTCTGCCTACCCCTCTCTGGGATTACAGGCGTCAAGGTATGTATGTATAAAATACGAGTACCGACAGTTACGAGCAATAATAATTATAATACACAATATTGCACTCAAAAATATTTGATTGTCTCTTATGTCTCTAGTAGAGCGACGTCAGATATTTTCAAACGCAGCGTTGGATAGAATTTTACTGCAGTTGACTGTACCAACGTAAATATTTGAATACTTTCCACCACAAGGCGAAGGATGTCGGCTGTCGCAGCCTTCCGCGAGTGAAATTTTTGAACGGAAATTTAAAATCAGAATCACCCGTGTAATGTTGCGATGCGTACCGATGCGGAGCTTTTATTGGATTTCAAATAGGATCCTTTCTGCATGCTTTGCGATTTCAAATTTAAAGTGGAATTCCTGGGGTTAGGAGAATTTTATATTAAAATGTAACTGCAGGGGCCTATTCTACACGGGGAAAACGATATTGCTTTTAATATGATTTATTTATTTATTTATGGAACAAGAACGGTATACACCAATTACACTTGTAAAACATTCTTATAATGGACTTTTATAGTTAAGAACACACACACACTGTTTCTCACACATTAAAAACACATAATATCTTATTGTCAACGTTATATAGCTCTTATTGTCATTTTCACCATGTTTGTGTACCTCTCTTTAATTTAGTATACTGATGTATAACTGTAATTTCCATTATTTTATGTAAATAATACTATGTCATAAGCATATTTACAGCTGTTGTTATCCTGGGGGTTATTATGACATAGATATGCTGTTAATTTTACGGCGAGTGTAAAGGAAACAGCTATAGCAGTTATATAGCTCTGTCCTTTTCTCGCAACGTAAACTGCATAGCTATGTTATAAAATGTTATAATACCCGTAATGACAGTAATGTTGGCCGAGTTGAAAACATTACATTATCTTCTCGCCTGTCTCCCAATGGGGTAGGCAGAGACTATGGCACGGCACGCCAGGTGCACAGGTCTAAACAAACAAATTTCGCTTCCTGGTTTGCTCGCTCGCTCACTCGTTTTACGATAAAATGTGAAAATCAATATGGTTTTATAGAGCAGAATAGAGCTTGTGCAGAGAAACGTGTCAGACTTATTGCAAGAGAAAATATAATAATGAATAATTATTAATAAATAAATATTACAATGTCAAACAAATGTTCAACGCTGGTGAAATGACTAGCGGGTTGGCAGTGCATTTGCAGTCTTGTGAATGCGAATGTCTATGGGTCGCAGTTTCCACTTACCATCAGGTGGCCTGTGTGCTCGATTGCCTTCCTATGCCATTAAAAAAAATGGTATTAAAGAGTTTCGATATGTTTACCTACATAAATAAAAAGCGAGGTTTTGACTAGAAATCAAAATAAACTGCAGAAGTTTATTGCTTTCTCCATTCATCTTGACTCATAATGTCAATACAAAAAAAAAATTAGGGTTGTGGCCCAATTTTGCTGTACAAATGAAATTGCCTTGATTATTTATATACATTATATTGCGTACTGATCCTAACGAGGATAGAGTTTTTATGCTATGGTACGGAGAAGGTAAACGAGCACCCAGTACCGTTACTATGAGTAACAATTATCGTACTCGCTAGCGCGTCGAATGTTCTGTCCCTCGCACTCTATAAGAATACTGCGAGGCCTGCGAGGGACAGAGAATGTGACTTGCTAGCGAGTAGGTACGGTAAATCTAACAAACAGTGAAATAGTATGTACAAAATCAAGGCAATTTAATTTGAACTTTGACGCAATGAAAATAAGGTTTATTTTTCTATCTTCATAAACTGAAAATGGCATTATCGAACAAATGTAATTGAACTTTATTGCTTTGATGGTAGATTTCAAAGTCCCACTCACAAAAAACTCCCTGTTCGTAGTATGGTGGGACTTACGAGGCTATAGCTATCCGTTTTATCAGACGTAATCTCATCTAAGGAATAAAAAAATAGGGCTAGCGAAGTTTCAAATTAAATGTTTCATAGGATTTACTGTTTTTTTTTTTTTTTTGTTTTTTTTTTTACAATGTCACTCCAATTGATCTAGTCCCAAACTAAGCTCTAGGCTTGTACTATGGGTTCTAGACAACGATAATACTTATTTAGAGAAATATATACTTAAATAAATAGAAAACATCCATGACTCAAATATATGCACAAACATATGCATAAACAAATATTTGCACTCATCACACAAATATCTGCCCTTACCGGGATTTGAACCCAGGACCGCTAGCTTCGTAGGCAGGGTCACTACCAACTAGGCCAGCGCGTCGTCGAAAACGAAACTGTTATTAGGTTAAAATGAAAATCGTCCTCTTCAAAATTACTAATCTGAAATTGGATCAAAACCTATCCAAAGTGAATTTAGTCAAAATGTAATTGTACCTTAAATATTTATAGCCAAATTTATTTTCGTCATGTACCTATTAATTTAAACTTAATGGAATATTGTCCATTATAAATAAGTTGCAAATTGAAATAGGCACAAAGTGACTAAAGTCTAATATTAATTGATTAATTCAGACTGAGATCAAAATGCCGTTTTTCGATTAGGTATATTTCAGGAAGGACGTAATTACAATTGACAATAATTTCTAAGTGTACTTCAATACAACAGACATAGGTATTTCTTTGTGTAAGGGGACACTTGACTGTAACAAAAATTAGCGCTTTAAAGTTTAATATTTCATAAACGGAAAAATCACACTAAGGGGTAGACGAGAAAAAAAACCCCATGTTACGCGTGTACACATTTTTTTTTTTTTTTCTAGTTTGCTTTATTACTTTGTTGGCGTGACTAATATTGTATATTTGTGCCAAATTACAGCTTTCTAGTACTAAGAGTCTTTGAGCTAGGCTGCGGACGGACGGACGGACGGACATGGCGAAACTATAAGGGTTCCTAGTTTGACTACGGAACCCTAAAAACTGTATTTTTCTTTTTCATAACTAAATAAAAATAAAATAAAAAGACAACTTCACACAGGATTTTCTCGTCGATGTATTTCAAATTGACTCATTTCAGTTTGAATTACAATCACGAGTTATCGATTTTACATTTAACCCAAATGACAGTAAATCCTTCATAGTAGCTACTTGCGAAAGTCATCAACGTATAAGCTTTCATACATCTTCAAATGCAAGGCCAAAGACATACAGCTTTAAGTAACGCTCTACACAACGAGGTCGCATCGTACGGGCAGACTCAGCAAGATAAATACAACTGCACTCAGTTGATGGGGCTAATGGTTTAGGGCAATTTACCTAACAACTTGTAGCGGCCTTCCTTTTGTTCCTATCGCACTTAAATAGTACATCTGTTTGAATAGCCCAGTTCTAGGGGAGCGTTTAGTTTTGTTGTAATGAAACTTGAATACATTTAGGTTTACACAACTGGTTTGAACAAAGGTTGGGATGATTAACAAAGTAATTGCTTTGTCATTAGAAATAAGTAATGCAGTGAATAGAAGCGATGGAAATAAACCCTACATACATACATACATTAAATCACGCTTGCTTCCCAAAGGGGTAGGCAGAGACCGCTTCTTTCCACTTGCTACGATCTTGAATTTCTTTCGCTTCTTCCACATTCATACATCGAGTCATGCACGCACGTCGGTTTCGGGTACTTAAGAATTTGGCCCTGAAATAAACCCTGTTGCAAAGAAAACAAGCACTTACTATTTTTTTAGGTTGTTTAAATATAATGAAACTAAATTAGGTTTTAAAAGTTGTTGGTAATTTTGTAGCTCTGCCTACCCCACTTTGGGAATGAAGGCGTGAATTTATGTATGTATGTAATTAGGTTTTAAGCTACGAAATAAATTTCTATCTCATTTAGTAACAGTATGTTTTAATTAATTGAAATAATCGAAAGTGTCCGTATTTGGAACAAGGTTTAATTAATGAAACGTCTTAGTACTTCTTTTTGTTCTGTCTTCTTTGTTTAACGCCTCAGCTGATTCAAATGAAAAATTGTACACACAAAAACAGTTTATAGCCCGATTCGTGACATAACAAAACAAAAGAAAGAAAACAGAAGAACGTAGCCACGAAGTGGTCCCGACTCAACGAAATGCTGGCACTAAAGTCAGCGCTGGTCTTCCGTTGGAACCATCAGGTGAAACTATAGGTTACATTTCAAAACTTCCCGTGAGAAAAGAAATACACAATTTTATAGGACAGTGTTGTGGTCAAAAGTTTAACTAGTATTAATTTAAATTAAGACTACTAAAAGAAACCATTTTTACCACAAATACACTTGTATGTACAATGTGACATATCTTTATAAAGGTAACAAACTTAAGTAACTATGACCTCTTGCATGTAGCTGTGCACAAAAATAATATGTAATTTACGTCAAATTTTAAATATAGAATGTCGAACGGTCTATAGAGATGGGTTACAACTACACCTATACTTGTATTCGTTTCTTAAATGTCTTATGATATCTTAGTCCTAGTGAATATAATATTCTACATTTTAAATCTAGTAAAATCGATTACAAAACAAAACAATGCTACTTGAGATGTTTTTGTTAAAACGTTCAATAAAAAAACAAGGAAAGGAGACTAATTTAATTTTAAAATGCTGCTAAAAACGATTCCATTCTGGACACAAACGGTTTTATGTTTCCAAACAACATCACGGATTCGATAAGAATACGTTGCAAAAATTTTATGATTTTAAAATTCCTGGCAAGGTTGCATTTGAAATCAAACTAACAATGGCTTATCTGAGTAAGATCGAAGTGTATATTTTGTAGAAATATCGTGGAAGGAAGCGGTGGCAGACAGTTGAAATTGCTGAATAGTTTAAGGAAGTGTAATGCCTAAGTTATAAGAGGTAGATATTCGCCTTTTTATTTATAAAAGCTTGTTAGCATGCTTAAAATAAGTTTTAGCCTTATTTTTCATGGTAACGTAGAATTTGACGTGAATGTGACCGAGCATACTTTAACTAGAATCGGTTTATTGTGCGTTTATGCATAAGGGGGTTATTTTTAAGCTTAATATTTACATACATACATAAACTCACGCCTTCATTCCCAAAGTGGGGTAGGCAGAGCTACAGAATTACCAACAACTTTTAAAACTTGTTGATAGTTCCGTAACCACACTTTGCATAATTTAGGCTAAGATATTTACCAGCGTATTAGTGACAGGTTGCAAGCCCATCGCCTAACAGTACTACAAGCCTTTATTCCCTTAGTCGCCTCTTACGACATCCACGGGAAGAAATGGAGTGGTACTATTCTAACCCGGCAACCACACGGGGATATCGAACGGGGGAATCGAAAATAAGTCAAAGTGTAAGTAAGTAGTTGTTCAAAAATAAGTTTATCAATTATTTAAAAGTGGAACAAAGACGATAACTGAAAATAATTTCACATACAATGAACGACATTCTCTGACATAATTACGGTAGGTATAGGTATAGGTTTTTGTTACGTTTTTTAAACGATGTGAAAGGTGGAACATAATATGATTATTAAATTAATTCTGAGATATTTTGAACTCTAATTCTTATTATTATTTTATATGCATTATTTTATATCTTTAAATTCACCTACACCCTGCACCCAATTTCCGCATCCACCCGATCTTACGTCAATGCAATCACGTCGTCGCCGCGCTGTTATCTGCGCCGGCGCGGGCTAATACAATGAAACTCCGTGGTAACTAGCGTAAACAAGCTCATTAGATTATTATTCACTCAAATTCTACCCACCTTTGTTTGATTTAATTAATTTAAATTTTAAAGATTTTATACTATTTGCACTGCATGCTTAGATATATTTTTTATATAAATTTAGAATATTATATTTATTATATAATTATATTTTTTATAAAAGATACCATTTGGAAAGGACAATCAAATGAAAAAAAGTCAGCAAACTGTTATTATATGTATACAAAATAAATAAGAACTCGTTAAATAATTTTACTGATATTATCAGTAAAACATAACGGGTACTAGGCCAACATAAAAGAAGCGCAGTCAGCTTTAACGCCTCAGCCCCTACCCGAAGCCCCGAAGCGGGTGCCCCCCAGGCATATCTCTCGGGCGCACCCACTTGATACATCGCTGCGATACACCACTGAGCTTTAAAGTACTTGCTGTTTTACACTGTAATGATACAATTTCATCTTAATACAACATCCATTGAGGCCTGCGTTGCGTTTTATCAACTTCATACCATGGACCGGAGCCGCTTACCCTTTAAAGGGTTTTCGTTAGGGTATATTATTGACTAGTTTTTACAAACCCTAACAATGCGATAAGCATTTCCACTTACCCCAATGAAAAGCTATCTTATACGATACAATTAATTCAACTAAGCGCTTACCAATTCCTAAAAACCTCCGCTAGGCTTTCCCTATGAAGTGTTTATTGAACAGCCTTTAAGCTATTTTAATCTCTACGCGCAGTCCATACAAAATGATGTTTCTCCAACTAAGCAATTGATTGGCTATCCACACACGCAGGCTTGAAACCAACCAATCACACGAATCTCCGAAACAGAGCCAATGGAGAGGGAGAATGGACAGGGTAACACTAACGTCATGCTAAGTGCGTAAATATGAAACCCTTGCAAAACTGGTCACCTCAATGGTTGTAGTTAACTAGTTCGAAGCAGTTTTCATATCATTAGGCCTATCGATAGGGATACGCTAACGTTTGGGAGAGTATATGATGTAGTTATCCGATCGATATATAGAATAAAGGGGTTTTCTGGTCCCTGCTTCATACAGCACGATTATTTGGAACGTACCGGCATTACTCGATTTTTATCCGAATAGATCGGAAGTATAAAATAAGCGAAATACACTGCTGCGTATTCACAATAAATAGTGTCTACCTTACAGTCTAAAAGAGTAATAATCATCATCTGTAACTGTTCGATTTTGAGCAGTAGACATATGAATAACACAGATGTGACTTTTATTTAATAACTAAATGACCCGCCCGCCCAGCGTCAGCCCGTGTGGTTGCCGGGATAGAATTGTGCCACTCCATGTCTTCCCGTGGATGTCGTAAGAGGCGACTAAGGGAATATAGGCTTGTAGTACTGTTAGGCGATGGGCTTGCAACCTGTCACTAATACGCTGGTAAACATCTTAGCCTAATTGTGCAAAATGTGGTTGCAGAATTATCAACAAGTTTTTGGAGTTGTTGGTAATTCTGTAGCTCTGCCTAACCCACTCTGGGAATGAAGGCGTGAGTTTATGTATGCATGTATGTATGTAAATCACATGAACAAAATAAAGAAAAAGATAAATAGTAAATTATACGTTTTAACTTTACTGAAAAATTTACTGAAATTTTGCAAACATTTGGAAATTGCTAATATTTTGCTGAACATCCCCTGACTTTAAATTGAATACGTGTCAGATGTCTTCATGAAATTAGCGGAGTTTAATTACTGCAATGAAAATTTCAGAGTGATTTTTTATGACTTATGTTCAAGTAACAACTGTTGCATGACAGTCTAGTTTTGCTGCATCTATTAAAATCTGCCTTTGCATGGCAATCACCGATAGGAAGAATAATTCTATAAGTCATGACTTAAAGTACTGCGAAACTTCGAGAATATCTGTAACTTGCGTAGTCAACCTGTAATTATACGGCAAATAGTATCGTTACCTAGTAATAGGCTATTTTTGGGGTTCCGTACCAGAATGGTAAAAAGTGAACCCTTATGGTGATATTTCGGTGTCTGCCTGTCTGTCTGTTTCTATGTCACAGCAGGATTTCTCTGAAACAATAGAAGCTATCAACTTGATATGTGGCATAATTGTATGACTTGTTTGCCCGCATAAGTTTTTAATAAAAACAATATGTTTTTTTTCTAAATATTTGAAAAGGGGTCAGGAATCAAGATTTAGATTTTACGGGAATAATAAAATGAAGTTGTAAATTTTTTCAATTTTAGATTTAAATAAAAAAAAACACCCTATAAAAAACTAGGCTAGTCAAAACTAGTAGAAAATTAAGTTCTTAACCAAATGTTTTCTTTTGCATTTTCCAAATTGACTATCTTAAGTACGAAACTCTCAGTGCGCGTATCCGACTCGCACTTGACCCGTGTTTTTTATCAAAAGAACGCAAATGGTAATGACTCGTGTAAGTTAAAGTCCAAAATGTAAATCTTAGGGCTCCGTTCTGATTTATTTCAGACCTTCTCGTTTCTTTTTCGTAATCATATTAAACATAGGTACTTACTGTCAAAAGAAAAAAGGGGTTATTATGACATAACTATCCAGTTCACTTTACACTGACAGAAAAGGACAGAGCTATATAACTGCTATTAGCTCTATCCTTTACACTCACCGTTACATGAACTGCATTTCTATGTCATAATAACCCCCCAGTTTCAACAACGTCAATGGATTCAAAGTGGAATATATCTAGAAATTATATGTATGTATTGACATCGGACGAGTGACCATAATTCGATATTTAATTGTTGTTGTGTTAATTAATTATTCTTGTATTTTTTGATAACTAGTATTTATGTTTTGACGATCTCAATGTAATTTCGTATTTTTTGACATGCAATGCAATTTATATTGTAATATTACATTGATGAATAAATAAACTAAACTAAACTAAACTTATTAGTTGCTTCAAAATACATATTTTTTTAGACTGGAATCAATTTTAATAGCTTCAATGAGATTAAGGACCTATTTCACAATCGATAAGTAAATTTATCTGTCATTTAAAGTTGGCTCTCTCCTTGTCTATTTTCAAGTGTAAGACAGAGAAAGGGCAAAATTATCCATCAAATATGCTTTACGAATAATTGGTTTCTTGTTTGCTAAATTTATGATCACGAGCAAACGATAACTTTTCCAACTAATCCTAGAAGCACTTGAGACAAAGGCACATTTCAGATAAATCGTTCGTTAGCCCATACTGTGCAGTCTGCACTTCTGCAGTCTGCGTCATTCGACGCTGAGCAGGTGTCTTAGCGTCACAGTCGTTGAGATAATAGTGCCAGGTGTCTGTTGGAAAATAAGTGGAAAGTTCATTTAATAGAGAAATGTTTTTAGAGAACTTCGACCTTGCTACGTTAAGGTGTTTTGTAACTTGAGCATTGAACTCGTATCAACTTGCATAGAGGCACTCCATGTTACTCCTTTGGGTAAGCAAGGGTTTTAGGGTCCGTCCGGGTTGGTACCATCATCTTATCCATTATTCTACCGCCAAGCAGCAGTTTGCATTGTTGTGTTCCGGTTTGGGGATGAGACAGCCGGTAAAATGACTAGCATAGAGGCATTACATCTTAGTCCTCAGGGTTGGCAGTGCATTTGCAGTCTAGTGAATGCGAATGTCTATGGGTCACAGTGTCCACTTACCATCAGGTGGCCTGTGTGCTCGTTTGCCTTCCTATGCCAGTAAAAAATAAAAAAAACATCTAAGGAGTGGTTCAGTAAAAAAGTAGCAATGAATTATCTGGTATTTATTTTTTATTTGTTGCTAATTATGAAGCATTGTACTGTGTTGTTTGTTTTTCATAAATAAATAAAATAAAGAATAAATATTAAATAAAAATACAATAATATTGAAATGTGCAAGATTCCTTGAGTTTTCTCAATATTTATTGCAATGTACTTTATAACTCTTTGTACAACCCAATTTGACAATCTTCGCTTGCCGTTTACTAACAATACCACAATTGAATTTCCATTTTCAGAACTGGTTTTATGCTTTTAAGAATATTATTATACGAATAAGTTATAGGTACCAATAAACTGGATTTCACGTTGGGTAGTAAGGAAGTTTCTCCAATCTAACCTCTGACAGGGGTTTTCTATGGAAGACAAATTTCTGTAAAAATGGCAAAAACACAATTTTTGAAAATCCATGTAACTACCCGAAACTAAAGTCAAATCAAAAATATTAACTAATGATCAAAAGACAATTTAATAAGGTATTAACTAGCCTATCAAACTTAAAGAAAAAAATTACGTTTATGACAAACACCTCATAAATTCTCTCAAAAGACACTGTTCAAAAAGTTTTACGTGAGATTTAAATGTAAAAGGCGAAAACTTGAAATCCCTCTTTAATTTTTACCATTCTTATTGTTTATTTTATTTAATAGTATCTACAGATTACTATTACCTACAAATGTACTGCTCAGAAATTAGTACAAAATAAAAATAAATTCCATATTATGTGCTGCTACTTTTTTTCCGGACCACTCCTTACATTTGTTTAGAATTTTTATACGGATATTGGCAAGTGGCAACAGATAAGTATAATAGAGTCTGAACAGCGAATCGTGACACAAGCACTTTATATAATTCTTCAACTGGCAACAATTCTACCTTTGAAACAAGCTGTCATATTATGCGTACCTCTGTCTACCCAGTCGTTGCCTAGTGATATTTTAAATTGGCCCCCATTCAAACTTACCCTTATATTTTCACTATGTCCGTCCGTCCGTCCGCAGCCTAACTCAGATACTCTACTACTACTAATATACATATTGGTTACGTCAATTAAATTGTAAAATAAAATCTTGAATTTTTTTTTGTGCTTCTCTCATACACTTAAATTGGGGATGTATCTTTTTCTCACGTTTACTCCATCTCCATAGTGTGGTGTGTCGTTACATAGGACTTTACAAACAATTTATCGATTAAAGACTCCGTTTCTGAAATATTAAGCTTTAAAGCGCAAATTTTTGTTAGAGTCAAGTGCATCCCCTCCTTACGATCTTCAACGCAAGCGCATATAACGACTTTTAAAGGAAAACTATCACGGCTAAGTAGACATGATTGGTTCCTGAGATACGGGCGATTAAAGTGTTTATACCTACTAAAATTGCGTAATAACTACAGCACCAAATAACTTTAAATAAATATAAAATAAGCAGGTACATTCCTACTTGTTATTTTTTGACATAGTTTTTGTGTTAAAGGCTTTGGAGTGTAGGGGCATGTTCAGACATGATCTTGCCCGGTTGTTGTGTCATCACTCACTGGTCAGCCTCTAACAATACTTACTGCCAATATTGCAAGCGCGGCGGAATTTCAGTCTTATGATCGCAGCTTTGAGATCGTATTACGTCTTTGCGTCTCAAATCCCACGTAGAATCAGGTGGCCAGTGTGCTCATAAAGAAATGCCTGGGCATTCCCCTGGCTATTTGTTTTAAATGCAGTTATATTCAGTAGTGGTGCATTTTTGTCGGTGAAGCCAACACCATGAACGTTCTCGCTAATACGAACACATAATGGCGTGGCCGCCGACGAAGTATTTAATGCTTGCCTTAAGAACCTCACGGAAATCAATGATTGCTTTTTAAGTCGCTGTCACATGCAGAAAGATATTAAGGAATAGTTATTTTTTGAAGGTGTTTATGAGTTTTAGTTTAATTGTTAGTGTTGCTGTAGAATTTCTATGTATTGAGATGTTTGCGGTTGTGATCATGCCTACGAAGCTAGCTTAGTAGGTAGTCCTGATTCAATTCCCAGAATGGACAAATATTTATGGGATGAGTGCGAGTACCTTTAACTCTGCTAAGTATTTAATATTTATTTTTGTGCACTTACTACCCATAGCATAAGCCTAGAACTTAGTTTTTGAGTATACTATCCGCAAAAATAAGGGGCGAGTCAGGCAATAAACATCATTTACTTTCCTTATTGTGCCTAAACTATCTGCACTATTGTTGCACGGCCCGCTCCATAAGGCCGTGCAGGTGCGAACAAATTCGCCACTTAATTTTGCGGATGGTATAGTTTGGATTGTGTGTAATTGTTTCTTGATATTTTATTTATTAAGGACTAAAACTTTCTCTGATCACTAGGATATGCCTGAAGACGTTGTCATAATTACCAGTTGTTAAAGACATACTTACATTAAAGGTCCACGATAAAGCGAACATATAATGAGGCGTGGCTGCCACCGACACGTTTAATGCATTTCTTGAGAACCTCGCGGAAAGGAATGATTGCTTTATATAAGTGGTGAGCCAGGAAATGAACGGTTGTTACCTTCCTTTTTGTGCTAACCGCTACCTGCACTATTGTTGTACGGCCCGCTCCATCAGGACGTGCTTTGTGACCCGACTCGCCACTTAATTTTGCGGATAGTATAGATTAGTTCGTGTGTAATTGTTTCTTGATATTTCATTTATTAAGGACTAAAACTCTCTTGGAACACTAGAATATGGTGCCTAAAGTGAAGACGTCAAAATTACCAGTTTTTAAAGACATACTTACGTTAAAGGTCTACGATAAAGCGAACACGTAATGAGGCGAAGCTGCCACCGACACGTTTAATGCATTTCTCGAGAGCCTCGCAGAAAGGAATGATTCCCTTATTAAATTGCATGCTGTCACAAGCAGAAAGATATCATTAAACATATATTTTGCGTTAGTGTTTAAGGCATTTTATGAGTAATACGTATTTATACTATTTGGTACTTTCATACCAGTATTATAAATGTAAAAGTATTCACTTTCTCTGTCTGTTTGCAATAAGGGCACAACTCAAAATCTTCGAGAATTGAGATTATTGCGGAATTGTGATCTATAGTGTTTACCGTACGCATAAAAGGCCTCAATCAAATCTTTACTGTAACAGACCATAGAGGGCATTCGTGCCGTTATAGCACTGCGAGAAACTATCTATCCCTTTCCTGCTATATCGGCCCATCTCCAGTAGGCCGCTTGCACTCGTCGCAAACGCACGCGGTAATTATCAAATGTCCCAGCGAAAAAGTACCCTAAGATTTTGAATGCTCATGATTCTTTAATTTCATCAAAATCTGAGTTATTCAGCCAAAACTGCAAACCTCTACTTAATCTCCCTGTTTCTCTCTCTCTGGAATTTATCTTACCATCATCAGGTGAGATGTAAGTCAATCGCTGGTTAGCCTTTTATATAAAGAAACTTGACGACAAAAGCCATCTAAACATCCTTACAAATATAATCCAACAAAAAAGAATCATTCATTTATGATTATGTAAACATACCATTAAAATAATATCCGTCATAATAAACACTATTAAAAGAACTGCTCACAACGTTGGGAGGATTAAGGCGACAAAAACGTGACAAATTGTCGCAAAGTCGTCCCCCGGCATTGTTTCTGTGACGTTTATTATTTGCCGTCTCTCCGACGTTCTTCATAAGCGGATATTAGGGTTGTTACACTCAGGCGCGGTGTAAAATAAACTTTTCTGCTACATGCACGGAAATAATAACCTTACTATTATTGTATAAAAATTACTGTAGAATGTTACCGTTTGAAAAACTCAATGAAATGCAAAAACAGCCAGCCCATTCAAAAGTGTATGAAGTGTAGTACATTATAGCCTATATAGACATTTTTCGAATCATATCGGAGAAATTCTGGAAAAGGGCCTAATCATGTGTCATTCAGTGTATAACTCGGTGTATGAATGTTGAAGAAGCAAAAGAAATTTGTCAAGATCGTAGCAAGTGAAAAGAAGTGGTCTCTGCCTACCCCTCTGGGAAACAGGCGTGATTTAATGTATGTATGTATTGCCTAGGCGCGGAAAGTTTGGGATTTCCTGACGAGGTGGTTAGCATTGCTAAAATACGAGTCAGGAAATCCTTGTTTCTGCCGAGGCATATACAATGCTTTTCTGAAACAATGCGAGGAAATGATACAAATACATGATTATAAAAAATTTAAAATACCTTTGACAAATTCGGAGAGAATATTTGTTTGAAAACTACGAGTATTAGTTAAGATAGTTCCACGCACGACGAGCCGCCGCCGCACCACACGCCCCCACCCACAAGTTGGGTGTACGGGATTTTTTTCATATGGTTTTCATATGGTTTTTTCTCAATTTACTCTAACGAGTTCGATGAACCGTTCTTTCCGAGCATGTTAGAGAAAAAATATTTTTTCTTAGAAACATATTATGAGATTGCGTTTTATGAATGCCTATATTTCAGTTTTAAATTACGTGGTACCTGTTTCAAATATTAATGGCTTTATAACTGATGTCAATGTATGAGACTGTTGTTAATTATATTAACAATTTGGGTGTATTTATTTATTTACCTTTATTGCACAACGAAAAGTAGAAATGGCGGACTTAGTGCCTAATACACCACACATACCTTATCACATTACACCATATCTTCACACATTGTTGAGGAAAAACACTAAACAAGCCTCTGCCGGGAAAGCAGTTCCTGGACTCGTATATCAGCGCGGCTTTGACTGTGTTTCGGTCGCGCTACTTCATACTCGTCCTGAAACGGCCTTTTTCCCAGTCTTTGCAGTAATGTACTTAAATTAAAGTCTAATTAAGAAAGCTTCTGCCCGCGATTTCGTCCATGTAGACGTCGATTACCGTTATGCTTTCAGGAACTTTCAAGTTTTCCGGGATGTAAATATTATGATGTACTCGTAGTGTATGTGTTTTTGCAGGGTATTAGCATCAAGCCGTTGCAGGGTGAAAGAGTAACAAAGTAACACATAAAAACAAACTTTCGCATTTATAATATTACTAGCTTCTGCCCGCGACTTCATCCGCGTTGATTTTATATATTCTCGTTATTCCCTTGTGATTTTTTTATTTTCCGGGAGAAAAAGTAAGATGGGCTTGCAACCTGTCACTAATAATTATGCTGGTAAACATCTGAGCCTATTTGTGCAAATTGTGGTTGCAGAGTTATCAACAATTTTTTAGAGTTGTTGGTAATTCTGTAGCTCTGCCTAGCCCACTCTGGGAATGAAGGCGTGAAGGTATGTATGTATGTATGTAAAGTAACTTATGTGTTAATCTTGGGTATGAGCTATCTCCATTTCTATCCAATTTCGTCTAGCCGTCACACACACACACAAAACTTTCGCATTTCCTCTTTTAGTAGGAAAGTAGGAAACTTTTAAAACAAGTTAAAATGGGTATGTCAACCAGTTAAATTACTAGCATTGAGGCATTCCATGTTAGTCCTCAAGGTTTGAATGGCATCGGCAATCTTAGGATTTCAGTTTTAAGATTGTAATCTTGAGAATGCAAAGGTCTTTTAATCTCTATTTACCATCAGGTGGATTTTCACCACGCTTTAAAAAAATCTTTATAAAAAACCGAGCTGGTCAAATTAACTCGTTAGATTATTCATTACCCGCAGACAACGGGACAAGTGAAGCTACAAAGTAGTAAATTTTATTTTTTATTTTTCATGCACTTCTCTATGGTTGCCATTATCGCGGTGGATAAATATGGATAAGTTGTCCGTCATTTTCACACTTACCAGAAGGTCAGAAGGTCAGGAAGTTTCATCCAGGATATCCTACATTGACCGCGACCACAATTTGGCCCACTGTATTCATAACGCATTTCGGTCGGTGGTCGGTGACCACTAACTAACAAATTCATGATAGAGCAAAATAAACCTTACCGCTTTATAAAAAGGTGCATTTTGCTCCTTATTTAAAATGTTACTTACGCGGTTTTGCAGTTTTACCGACCATTTATCGTTATAGATAAACTAACAAATTCAATAAGTTGCAAAAACTGGCTTACATATATAGTCCTCCTCATCGATTTCGATGACGGCGACCCTGACTTTTTGAAGTTTTTTTTTTTTTTCTATAATACGTAATAAATATATATATATTTATGCAATTTATTTCCTAGCGTGAGCTCTAATGTGGCTCGCTAGACCGAACTTAGTTTTAAATACTTTGTCGCAAGCTACGCAATAGAGCTGGCCCTGCAAGTTGTAAGTGTAGGTATAAGAGGGCTTGGGTCTATATTTTTGATTTTGGCGTTTTAGGTCAAGCGTTTTTAGCCGGTTTTCCTCAAAAGTTCTCACAGATTTAAAGATAGAGGTACGCCACGAAGACTTCACTGGCTTACAATAAAGTGTATATTGCACCTTATTTAATTTGTAAGTTACGCGGTGTGCTATCACCGATGATTTGTCTCTTTATTGGTCATATTATCTAGGCTAAAATTAGAACATCTAGTAGCGTCAATTATTTCTCGTAATGTTATCGTTTCGTATGTTGTTTGCGAAACAATCCCAAATATATTCACTTTCCTATCCCCTTTATTTGTACGACAATCCCTCCCACCCTATGTCCCCAACCGTTAACGATGTTTATTCTTCCTTTATTGCCTCTCATTGTAAACATAATACCGTCGATTGCTACAAATTACTACATTCAAGTTAATTACGGTTTGTCTATGGACGACTCGAGTGAGTTGTCTCTGGCTGGTTTCATTTGGAATTGTTCAATGGGCTATGTTAATGAAGATATTATGAGGTGTTTAAACTTGCCAGGTTCCAAATAGGTATTAAAATGGTTAAAGCTATGGAAATAAAATTTCGCAACCCCTTTTACTGCCTGGAACGTCTCAGGCTTGAACAGCTATTTTTTTTTAAATTCTCCAAAATGGTTAAAAAAATCTATTCCGTTGTCGTGTTACGTGGCCTTCCAATTGCTAGAGAGACTAGGTGAAAGACGTTAAAAAAATAATGAAAGAGAAAAATAATTAGGAGCAAAAAGAACAGAAATAGTGGAGACACAGAACACTATTACACTCTTGCTTTGAAAATACCAAGGTTATTATTACGATTCCGGGGGTACAGATGCAGAGAGAGTATTCCACTCCCTGGTAGTACCACTCCGAACCATTGGAAATTTGACTACATGTGGATGTTATCATTATGATCAAAACATACGCCGAAGCCCATGAGCGCAGGCTTCAGCGCCATGTCAATGTTAAAGCCATCCAGCTCCTCAACAACACGGATACTCAGCGAAGACTGAAAAGGACAAAGCCTTTCGAGTTAGTTATAGTGTAAGTAATAGTGTAAGTACAGTGAGTACTGTACAAAAAAAAACACATTAGCAAAGTGCCTTCCCTTTAACAGATAAAGTAGGATAAGTGTTAATGGATACATTTATTAGCTTAGTCCTGTATTTAGAAGTTTTGGTCAGATTTAAAAAAATATTTTTTACCAGTAAGGTTTGAAATATTAAGGAGGCGACTAAGGGAATAAAGGCTTGTAGTACTTACTGTAAGGCGATGGGCTTGCCACCTGTCAATAATACACTGGGAAACATCTTAGCTGATTTGTGCAAAATGTGGTTACAGAATTATCAAGAAGTTTTAAGACTTGTTGGTAATTCTTTAGCTCTGCCTACAATGGGAATGAAGGCGTGAGTTTATGTATGTATGTAAGCGCTTTTTTGTTACAGTCAAGTGTCCTCCCCTCCCCTTACAGCGAAAACTACAAATACTAATAAGTTTTTTCTTTAACTAACCATCAGTTTTTACCTAAAACATCATCATTGTTGACATTATTCACGACAGATTGACTACCAATAGCTGGTACTTAAGGTCGTAAAGTTTAACATTGTTATTATATTTCCATACAATCCCGGTCTAATACCGAGCTATTATATAACAAGCAGGATCCTAAACTATGTTTACTAAGTGGGGGACGGAATCCAAGGGCTTAAGGCAGCCGTAAGTGATCCCTTGAATGGACAAATAAATATACCTACTTTGTAGTAGGCATAGTAGCGAAAAATGTAGGACGCAGTCGGAAAAAAACGCTGATTTGAAAGTAGATATCGTGAGAATCTAATTGAATAATTGTCAGAACGGAGTTAACAACAGTTTACTTTAAAATATAAAAGATAAAATACATTTTCACCTCAGCAGCTCAAACAAGCAGGTTTTGCTGCTTAAAAACAGTGAGCAAAATTCAATTTTGCTGCGAGCGAGAGGCAAAGTAGCTTTTTAATTTATTTTTTTAAATGCCGTGAGATGTGCTGGGGCTACTCACAACTTTCGAAAAAATTGAACTTCACTTTGTTCTGTCACTTTCACTTCGATAGGAAAAAAGCGAGAGATAGAAACAACTTGATTCGAAGTTCGATTTTCAAATTCCACACATAGTAGGCCCAAAAAGAAACGCACGTTCGGATGCACACATAACCATAAAATTGCAAATAAAACTATCTGTTAAAGTTTGAAATGTGTTTATTATAACTATTTTATACAGTAGGTACAATATTTTTTTTTATTTAATGTTTTGAATACAAAATTAATGACAAATAAGAAGTTTATCTTGTATCTACATAATTTTGTTATCGTTTTAACAATCTTTAATTTCGTGACATAAACCGCGGGGGCAGTTTCAGAACGCATTTCAAAAATAGCGGGATTATGTAGCCAATAGCCATAGACAAGGCCTAGTTAGGTTTTTTTTAAAGCCACAGACTACATAAAGCTGTATAAAGTTGTGTTTGCACTACGGCATTATCAAGTTGAGTGACAGGTTTTATCTGTTTCATGTTTATTTTTTCCACTTTTTATTTTATTAGTATTTTGCAAAAATGCATGTGATTGATGCATATGCAATCGTGTCGTTATTTAGTTGTGTATTCACCAAATGGTCACAACGGAAGACCTGCGTTGGCCCTACCAGCTTCACGCTGTGTTGTTCTCGCTGCTGAGGTGAAAAGTTGTATGTCTCACACGAGACCAAAGTTTTTTACGTCTCGTATCTTTGAATCCCTCGCTACGATCAGGATTCTAACCTAGAATCACTCGCTACGCTCGTGATTCAATAATAGAATCCTTCGCTTACTCGGGATTCAAAATCATCACTCGCAGCAAAAACCAACTTTGCTCTCTTGTTGAACAAATAACTATTTATTGCATTGAGTTACATGGAAAATATTTATACTTGTCTATTATCAAGTAAACAAAATTCAAAAATTCATTCTGGCAGCCGTATGAGCAGGGGACAATCTCACACAAATTGACCTAGCCCCAAACTAAGATCTAGGCTTGTACTATGGGTACTAGGCAACGATAAACTTACTTATTATAGATAAATACATACGTAAATACATAGAAAATATCCAAGATTCAGGAACAAATACTCGCGCTCATCACACAAATATTTGTCCGAAACGGGGATCGAACCTGGGACCGCTAGTTTCATAGACAGGGTCACTACCGACTAGGCGGTCGCGTCGTTACCTTGTTAGACGGTCATTTAATTTGTGAGATATCTTCCTTCGCTGTAATCTATGTCGGGCGCTACTGGCCTTCCTTAAAGGGCCGGACACAAGATTGATGTCCTTTTAACTATCATTAGAAGATTTGAAAGATTACGAGCCACCTCCTTGTTAGGAAGTCTTTAGGTTTACGTATAAACTGACCAAAACATTTTTATTTTAGCTTGCAATTGCCTAAAATTAAATACTGTAGGATGACGTCATTAATGATGGACACTTTGAGCTGACAGGCACCAGTAATGGACTCTTAATTCAAATAACAAACGGATCTAAATTGATTCTTGAAAAACAAATGAATAACCCTTATCTTCTATAAAATAAGAATCAAGACTAAGCATCCATCATTGATACTGGTCCATTACTAATTCCTTCACAAACACATCATTGTATCGAA
This sequence comes from Acleris emargana, assembly GCA_927399475.2. Classification (NCBI taxonomy): domain Eukaryota; kingdom Metazoa; phylum Arthropoda; class Insecta; order Lepidoptera; family Tortricidae; genus Acleris; species Acleris emargana. The sequence continues at coordinate 4,017,439 of OV656847.1, forward strand.
TTTTACTTCATTGTTCATTGATTATTTCATTTAATTGAATGCTATTTTCTGCGGAAACTATGATAATATCAGGATATCTTAAACATTAATTACGTAGGTAGCTTAGGTTAAGACGGGTGACTAACCAAAAAAAAACACGTAATTTTGCGTTGTACATTTGTTGAAGTTTCCATAACATAATAGGTACCGAATAAAAACACAAGGTAAAAACGATTTATTTTAAGGCAGACGAGCACACAGGCCACCTGATGGTAAGTAGAAACTGTGAACCATAGACATTCGCATTCACAAGACTGCAAATGCACTGCCAACCCTGAGGACTAAGATGGAATGCCTCTATGCTAGTCGTTTCACCGGCTGTCTTATCCCCAAACCGGAACACAACTATGCAAACACTGCTGCTTGGCGGTAGGGTAATGGATAGCATGGTGGTACCAACCCGGACGGACCCTGCACAAGGTCCTCCCACAAGTAAATCTCACCATTAATAATAATTTATATGTTACAAATTAAAAAAACAAGAATCCTTTATGCCAAGTTCTAAAATAAATTCTAGTCATTAAAATCAAAACATATTTCGGTTGTTTTGAACAAACTTTTCCAATATTCGTTATATTGAGCTTAAGTTGTTGTCTTCTAAGAATGTAATAATCTGCCTTGCTTGAGAGTACTGAGAAAATTTGCATAGGTACACACACACCTAACTAATCATTAAAGACAGAGCAGAGAGAAAAAGAAAGAGATATGTGTATTATGTCAACTTCTATGCATTCTAGTGCGACTCTCTTTCATGCAATATTTCAGATTTCTGAAGTGTATAGCTAGATGTGTTGCTGTGTGTATAGTCTTTATTATTTCTAGCGAGCCGATCTTCTACACAAAGGCCATTGTTTGTAAACAATACCATTGTCTTTCTTTGTGTCCGTAACACCAAGCCGATTACATAAAAAAAAGTTAGAACTACATTGAATGTACATTGAATTATCAACCCTACTCTCTTAGTCAGTAGGTTTAAAATGTAAAGTGTCAGGATACAGATATAAGTCTTTATTATTTCAACTGTGCTTATTCTTTACACAATACTATCATCTACACAAAACTTATATCTGTATCCTGACACTTTACATTTTAAACCTACTGACTAAGAGAGTAGGGTTGATAATTCAATGTACATTCAATGTAGTTCTAACTTTTTTGTATGTAATCGGCTTGGTGTTACGGACACAAAGAAAGACAATGGTATTGTTTACAAACAATGGCCTTTGTGTAGAAGATCGGCTCGCTAGAAATAATAAAGACTATACTGTAATTAAATAATATAATGAGAGCGGCCGTGACCGGTACCAAGTTCAAACCCCAGCGGTGGCTTTATTAATTTCCATTCATAATGATGAGCATCATCTACTGTAAACAAACAAGTTTTTATCAAAAAAATCAGTTCTAGGACCATTTTTTGTAGTGGACTAGGTTTCTTGTTAAGTTTTTATCTGATAATCCAGACCAATCGAATGAGTCTCAACACGGGGTTCTATGTTATAGGTAAAGCGGAAATCCTATCGCCACCTTCCGACTCCATCATCAAACCAGCTCAATGGTGACATATTATTTTATTGTCATCGAAATCACATAGGTACACCAAATTTCAACTCAATAGGGTCTCAGTACGTAGTACGAATCTTAATAGCAATATTACATACATACACATACATAAACTCACGCCTTCATTCCCAGAGTGGGATAGGCAGAGCTACAGAATTACCAAGCACTCTTAAATAAGTTGTTGATAATTCTGTAACCACGTTTTGCACAATCAGGCCAAGATGTTTACCAGTGTATTAGTGACAGGTTGCAAGCCCATCGCCTAAGACTACTAGAAGCCTTTATTATTCCCTTAGTCGCCTCTTACGACATCCACGAGAAGACATGGAGTGGCACTATTCAAACCCGGTGACCACACAGGAATATTTGACTCGACACAGACATACATTAAAACTTAAATCTTACTCATTGTCTTACAGTTTTTGTAACTAAAAGTAGGTAACATATAATTCATTCATACCAAATTTAAATGCTCTTTATTTTTCGGATGTGATTACTTAATTATATTTTTGACTTATTATTTTCTATGCAACATTATGGCTTTGTCGTATCCCGGGGTTGTGGCAGAATACCAGTGTGTTGCTCACTAGAGTAATGCTTCACGCTGAGCCACGACCTTTTTGTGCGCCTGCGACGCACACATGCGATTAAGATTGTACTTGTACCTAGTTTGTAAGTTTGATATTGTTATTTTCAAACACTATACGCTAGTTAGAATAAATTTACTTAAAATGCATAATGACAAGAAAATGAAACTTACACTGAATGAGTGTTATTTTATTCGATCGTATGCCTGATGAAATTATATACGTAATTGGTTTCAATGCTAAACGTTAATTATGCTTTTTGTGATTAGTTAAATGAAATTATACAAAATGTTTTTACACGTATTGAAGCGCACACTTTCAATCCATGTCTTCCCGTGGATATCGTAAGAGGTGACTAAGGGAATATAGGTTTGTAGTAGTTAGGCGATGGGCTTAAAACCTGTCACTAATACGACGGTATTTTTTTGCACAAAAATACTAATATGTTAGCCTTTTTGTGCAAAATGTGGTTACTGAATTATCAACAAGTTTTTAAAGTTGTACGTAATTCTGTTGCTCTGCCTACCCCACTCTGGGATTGCAGGCATAAAGGTATGTATGTATGAATGTAGTTATAATAAAAATAAGCTTATTTATTAATATGAATGTGAAATAATATTACTTGTCAAACCTACCTACCTATCATAATTAAATGAAGTGGTAAAATTTCGTAATAATGTTTCGAAACTAGAACATATTAATGTAGATAATATTGAATTGAGCTTCTGATTGTTTCTTTTTGGATATGCTTTTTCTACACTTCATCTTTAGCCATCGACGTTTTTTGGCTAACGCCACTGAACGTCGTATGACATCCACTTTTGGATACACTAAGTAAATAAAGTACTTAGAAATAAAAAGATATAGAAAGCCACCGGGAACAACATCTTTTAGGCAATGTTGAATATCAGTCATTGCCATACAAATTTTTCTGATATTTTTCCGCACCCTTTTTAAATATGGTTTGAAAATGCTGTAAAATTAAGGATAAAATAGGATAAGATAAGAACTTGAGTCACAGAAGTAGATAAACGGAACCAAGTTTAATTAAAAGGGTCGTAACTTTTATTACTTGTTGGTTGTAAAACAGTTCATTTCTACACGGAAACGAATATTGTTACAATGTTGGTGCTATTATAAATATAATTTGTCGGAAATAGTGTAAGGTACTTTTTTTAAGTTATAACATGAAAAAAATACTCTAATAAACACAGAAATAGCACAAATAAACAAAAATATACAAATTAATACATGGCTTTGATGTTTATCGATTCTGAAATATTACAACTTAATTAAATGAATACTAGAAACGTACCCCGTACATCATTAGCGTCTTTAAACATTCACTCGTGTAGGCATTCAAGCAATTTAAATTGAAAAAAATCATTTTCTTTCATGAATTAGCTAATTGCCGTCCACTACGCTACCAAAATGAAAAAGGCAGTATAAGATTACGAAGTTTATATACTTATATAGCCTTTGGTTTTGGAGGGCAGTTACGTAAGCCTTTTAAATGCGCCAGCCATCTTGGTCTTTGGAAGTATTTTCTCTTTACAAGTTTTCATTTGACTTGACGTACTTTTTCTGTTTGCGTGGTAAGTTTGTTTAATTTCTGAACCAGTATTAACTCGTATGCGGGAGCCGTTTCAGAATTTGACGGCCCAGTCACGTGACATCAAACCCACAGGAATGGCCATACTGAATATGTTTGTAAATTCCAATACCTACATTGCTATGTAAGAACATTCAAAATAAAATGCGGGTAGGCACGCAAGGGATTGGAACGGATCCGTGCTAACGCAGTTCATGATAAGCATACGAGGGGTTAAACCAGTTTTTTTTAAACTTGGAACTTGTACATGAAACAATGAATAAGTAAATAGATGAATAAATATATAAACATCTTAGCCTAAATGTGCAAAATGTGGTTACAGAATTATCAACAAGTGTTTAGTTGTAGGTAATTCTGTAGCTCTGCCTACCCCTCTCTGGGAACGAAGGCGTGAGTTTATGTATGTATGTATGTATATATTATCAACCCGATGTCATACTCGTAGCAATTATTGGGATTCACCTTTTCTGTTAATAAATGCAACGGTAGAATTATTTATGGAAACTTTATTTTCTAAAGTACACGAACATAATTGCACAAGTTCACTTTTTCATTGACAGTAGCGGCGCCAGGTGGCCAAAACTGGAACTAACCTACATACCGTTATTGCGTTTAGAAACCAATACAACTTTACATATAAAATGTATTATCCTAACAGCAATATCTATGTGTTCATTTAATATTGTAGTCGGATGATAGCAAAACAATCCTCGCCATTCAACCATCTGCTAAACGACCCAATCAATTTCCATCAAACTAAGCTAAAAACCCTTATCTACTTACTACTAGCAAAAAAAAAACATGTTTTATTTTATTTTTATATTTGAGTTGATTGAATGAAAGGTAAATTGCGGTTTACGATTTATGACGTATTAAAAAAAACTACTAACTAGATCTCGTTTAACCCAATTTTTGGTAGAAGTTTGCATATTTATTTATTTGTTTTATCATTCTCTTATTTTAGAAGTTACAGGGGGGGGGGACACACTTTGGAAGTGTCTCTTGCGCAAACTATTCAGTAACTAATATATTAGAAACCTCAATATCATTTTTGAAGACCTATCCAAAGACCTCAAACACGAAAGGGTTTGATGAAAAAAAAAATAGTTTCTGTTCTAAGTATGGGGAACCCCCCAAAATGTATTGTTTTTTTTTTCTATTTTTGTTAAAATCTTAATGCGGTTCACATAATAAAATCTACTTACCAAGTTTCAACACTATAGTTCTTAGTTTCGGAAAAAAGTGACTGTGACATACGGACGGACAGACATGACGAATCCATAAGGGTTCCGTTTTTTGCTATTTGTCTACGGAACCCTAAAAAGCCTTTGAATAAGTCTATCCAATACAATGCGACAAAAAGAGACACCAATACTCATTAGTCTCTCTGCTTGCGGCTGGAGTTCAAAACCCTGATCCTGTTACCATATTCTGACTGCCTAAATTCCTAATGTATTCAATTTCAGTCCAAAGCAGGTTTAATACGAGAGCCGAAAATAGACGGGACGGGATGTTTTGTGACCGCTAATATTTGCCTGGCGCTCATGGGCAGGACGTTTGGCCTCTGAATTTTAATTCACTACTAGTGGAGGTATTCTCTTACACTAAAGTGGCCAAGTCGAATTTGTGGAGGTTTTTATTTTATTTTATGGAACAGGAAGGCAAACGTGCACATAGGCCACCTGATGGTAAGTGGAAACTGTGCCCCATAGACATTCGCATTCACAAGACTGCAAATGCACTGCCAACCCTGAGGACTTAGATGGAATGCCTCTATGGTAGTCATTTCACCGGCTGTGTTATCCCCAAACCGAAACACAACCATACAAACACTGCTGCTTGGCGGTAGGTTAATGGATAAGATGGTGGTACCAACCCGGACGGACTCTGCACAAGGTCCTCCCACAAGTAAAAGGTATACGTACCTATATAAGCATAATACAACGAGTCTAAAACTGGATAATCACAGTCAGTCTATTTGATGGCAGTGAGCCTGATCCAATCGTGTTTAATAAAATGCAATGACGCTAAAATGTTAGCCCAATCACGATTTTAGTCGCGGGCTTTCATTTCGTTCAACGAGCACGCAAAGGGTGTTTTTTGTCCATTTACGAGTAGTGCGGTGTGATGCTATTTCCCATTATTGAATAAAACATTATTGTATGTCAAAATAATCATAATGAATTCACGATAAGGTCGTCAAATGTAAGAATAATAATAATGAGTTATGAGATTGTACATCCCGAGGAAATGTGGAGGTCGAGGCATTTTAAATGCTAAGAATCTCCACAACCGCGAGGTGTCACCGAAGGGATTATTTCCTTAGCAATGAGTGTGGGATGCATAGACAGGAGCCTCATGCCTCTATCTTTGGCAAACGGGAACTGGCGCACACCAACGGTGTTGAGCAAAAGGACTTACGCAAGACTTTTTGGCGTCCGTGAACTAGCTGCGGTCTGATGACCTCTTTGGGGATACCAAAGGTTTTATCTGTGCTATTGCTGACGAGGTCATAATGACGAACAATTACCGGAAATATAGTCTGCAGGAGGCACGGTCGAAATTTGTCGAGCATGCCGTTGCCCCGGCGAGTTCTTCAGAAATATAATTCCGCTTGTTCGCATTTGGCCAACGGTGAGTACTTGCACAGACATAGCCTCGTGGCCAGGATCATCCATCAGCTACTTGCTCTTTAATTTGGTCTTGTTGAGTCTGAAGTGCCGTACTATAAGTACGCACCGGTGCCAGTTCTCGAAAATGGTCATGCTACGCTTTATTGGGATCGATCTGTCATCACGGACAAGTCAATTGTCGCCACTAAACCTGATATCATGTTGACAGATTGATTTCAACGCCAGACAGTGCTCGTTGACGTCACCATCCCGCATGACGAGAACCTCGTGAAGGCCGTGAAGAACAAGCTCAGCAAGTACCTTGACTTGGCTCACGAGGTTACCACCATGTGGGATGTTGACTCGACGATCATTGTCCCGATAGTTGTTTTGGCAAACGGTCTTATAAAGAAGAGTCTCGACCAACACCTCAAGAGACTCTCGCTAGATGGCTGGATCAAGGGCCAGATACAGAAGGTAGTGCTCGACACGGCACGCATTGTGAGGAGGTTCCTCTCTCTGCAGCCCTAATCACCGGTAGTTTAAGAACTGCCCCGCCGCCGCTGGCACTTGTTGGTTACATACATACATACGTTCACGCCTATAATCACAGAGGCTACGCAGATCTACAGAATTCCCTACAACTTGATACTTGACTTGTTGTTCATAATTCAGTTACCACAATTTGCACAAATAGGCTAACATGTTCACCAGTGTACAGTCAGCGTCAAAAGAAACTGATCACTTAAATACCTTGTCGCTTTACTGTCACATAAGCAATGTCAAACAAGATTGTCTAATGTGTTAATGCGATAGAGTACAAAAGTAGCTTGAAGTGACCAGTTACTTTTGACGCTGACTGTATTAGTTACAGGTTGTAAGCCCATTGCCTAACAGTACTACAAGTACTCCCTAATGACTAATCGCCGCTTACGACATCCACGGGAAGACATGACATAAAAAAAAAAAAAAAAAAAAAAACTATTCTAAGCCGGGAACCACACGGGGGACACTTGTTGGTCAGGTTTTATATTATATTTTATTTATTTATTTGTATTGTTATTTTACTATCACATTTGAATACTTATTGAAAGAAATCTAATTTACAGAAAAAGATAATAATGAAAAAAAGTTAAGCAAATAAAAACACAGCTTATTAATTTCTTAGCTTAGCTTAAAGCTCAAAATTCATTAAAAAAACTGTTATCATGTGACGTGCGATCGTGAAAAAATCCTAATCAGTTAAATCCTTATCGGCTACTTTCCTATCAAAATATTCGATCAGATATGAGATTGAGAAAGTATGTAAAGGGATGAATTTAGGTGTCGCTCGAAAATGGCAAAGTTGGTCCCATCTAACCAAATTAACACATTAAAATTAGTTGCGTCCAGTCCACACCAAATGATGATCTAGATATACAACCATGTACCAAACTCCATCAAAAGTGAAAATAAATTCCCTTTATATATAAGTAGGTTAAAAATATTTTATAGTGATAACTGCTTTACTACTACTACTAATACCAAATTTAGAGATCATAATCATCATCATGTCCGCCGAAAGACGTCCACTGCTAGACATAGGCCTCCTCCAAGGCTCTCCACTCAGACCGGTCTTGTGCTTTTCGCATCCACCGCGTGCCCGCGATCCTTACAAGGTCGTCACTCTATCTTGTTGGAGGCCTACATACAGCTCGTCTCCCGGTCCGCGGACGCCACTCAAAAACCTTCTAAATTAAATTCTTATAAATTTAAAGATAAATGAATGTAATGTAAGTATAATTTATTTATATAAATCTACATATATCTAAATAAATAAATATGTTATGTAATAATTAATGATATGTGCAATATTCGTAGGTAATATGTATGTATGTATGTAAAACTCTTTATTGCACATAAACAATTACAAGACATGTTTGCATCAATATAAATAATGTACATAGGCGAACTTATCCCATATGGGATATTTTATTCTAATAATTAGGTACTAGCCCTACTATCCTAAGTTGCTCCTTACAGGGTATCACATGTATACCTTCCATGTAATTCCATCTATGTACCTGTAATGTTACATGCAATAAACGAATCTAACTCTTAACCTACTAATTTAATGCGGAAGTTTGTATGTTTGTTTGTTACTTCTTCACACTTCTATGGCTAGACAGCCTATACCCTTAATTATTACATAAGTTTTTCATCTACGAAATTTTTAAACATCTCGAGGGAATAAATATAATCGAAATCAACATGGATGAAGTCACGAGCAGAAGCTAGTACAGGTATAATTACGTGGATGAATTTAACGTCAAGTTCTACACTACCGCGTTAGGAATAACACCACAGAATAAATAGTCACTACTGTAACGTGTCAGTAAATTTACGTATCCGTAGCATTGCGAGTCGAATAAAATTTGTGATTGGCTTCTCGTTGAATATTTTGGAGAACCAATAATTTTCAATGTTATGTAATTTCCGGGTGGAATAAATAATATTATGGGCAATATAGTGTGTTTTTTATTTTTGTGTTGCCCTTTGAGTGATTCATAACCTTTTATTAAACACTACTGTGACAACGACAAACATAGCAAACTCGCTGTATCTAAGGGTTTTCATTTTGGAACTGAGGGGTCATTATGACATAAGGTCTAATTCTATGGAATTTGCTAACTATGTAAACAAACCGCCATATTGAAATTGTCTCTGAATGATGAATTTACTAGTGATTGGCAATACTCCTTTACTTATGACAACATATCGAATAATAAAATACCGAAAGTAAAAAAACAAGTAGTTACTTATTTGTAATTTGATTAATAACGATCTGAAGAAAAATCGGTACCTGAAGATGATATATCACCAGTATTTATTATAAAAGGTGCCGTTATATCATCTGTGAGTGTGATCAGCGTGAGTTGGGTAATGTGTAGGGGCCTTAATATATCACCAACTTTAGCCACAACACTACCCATCATAGACAATTTTAGAATTTAAAAGAAACAAAAACGTCATTCCATCAGGTCCTAATAACCTAACGTATGAAACCATTTAAACTTTTAATGAAATATCCAAGATAGAGGTTATATATTTGGTGATTTTGTATTTTACAGTAACGACCGTTTCAATAGTGTATGTTTTCAATGGTGTTTGATGAGGTGGTGTGAAAATTCAAGGAGAAACAGTGACAAAACAAAGTTTAGGCGTCTTACATAGTCAGCAAGTTCCATAGAAATACACTATAGCTATGCAGTTCACTTTACGGTCAACGAAAATGACAGAGCTAAAGCAGTTATATAGCTCCGTCCTTTTCTCTCAACTGAACTGCATAGTGATGTCATAATAACCCCCTGTAACTTAAAAATAATGGTGTGTAAAGATACACCTGTATTTTTCTATGGCTTTGTAGCTCAAAAACTGAAGTAACCAATAAAGCCTCATCCTGCCCAATATTATTTAAAAAGAACAAATAGATTTAGTACGTTCTGCCCGAAACTTCAATTTATCTATACAAAAATGTCCTTCATAGAGGACATGGGCAGGAATCGGAATTTCTTTAAAAGGCCAAGTGCGAGTCAGACTCAAGCACGAAGGGTTCCGTGCCATTATCTATAAAAAATCACCGTGTTGTTTTTTTTTTTTTATATCATAGGAAGGCAAACGAGCACACAGGCCACCTGATGGTAAGTGGAAACTGTGACCCATAGACATTCGCATTCACAAGACTGCAAATGCACTGCCAACCCTGAGGACTAAGATGGAATGCCTCTATGATAGTCATTTCACCGGCTGTCTTATCCCCAAACCGGAACACAACAATGCGAACACTGCTGCTTGGCGGTAGGTTAATGGATAAGATTGTGGTACCAACCCGGACGGACCCTGCACAAGGTCCTCCCACAAGTAAATGAGAGCCCCCTTAAATATTTATCTTATTCTGTTTTTATTATTTGTTGTTATAGCAGCAACAGAAATACAACAACTGAGAAAATTTCAACTGTCTAGCTATCACGGTTCGTGAGATACAGCCTGGTGGCAGACACACAGACGGACAGACGGACAGCGGAGTCTTAGTAATAGGGTCCCGTTTTTACCCTTTGGATACGGAACCCTAAAAAGTCAATAAACAAAATAAATTCTGCAACAAATTTTCAAAGCTCCTTTACCTATACACAAAATAACTAAATGACTTGCTTCAGACAGCATTTCAAACGATCTTGAGTTTTAAGAATTTTATAAAAGATAAAGATAAAGACATTTATTCAGTACGTAGGCCGCACGGGCACTTTTACACGGCAAGAATCTACCAGCGCTTCACAAGAGGAGACCACTGCTGAGAAGAAACGCCGCAAGAAACTAAAAAAAAAAAAAACATCTACCTATGACTTTTTATTCTTAACAAAATAAAACTATTGGGTTTTTTGTTCAAACTGAAATAACGCCGCAAAAACAAATCATATCATTTAAAACTATAATTCTCCCAACAACAGGCTTGACAAAGCCCCGAATTATGGCCAAATTCAAAAACCAAACACAGGTCCGTGAAAGGCTGTAAGGCCTTATACGTGCCCTGAGTGCTGATGACGCAAACGTGTCGTGATGAATGGACGCACTGGTTACATTCAACATTTTGACAGGAGGGACGCCGCTACCAAATTGCTAACGTTGGCTCATAAAAATTGGATACGGATATGTTTTTCACGAAAAATGGCGTAACCCTGTCGTTTATCCTATACAGGAATAGGATATAGCTATATTAACACGAAAGACCGTCCATAGATAAGGCAAAACCAAGCAACGTAGCTAATTTTGGGATCCATAGATGGACAATGTCTTGATCTTTTCACCATCAGTTAGACGGGCGTTAGTAACAAGAAAAACATATTAGAGAAGTTCAAGTATTTAGTTAGTACTACTACATTCTGCGAGAAAAAAACATGGAAAAGTAATCAGCCTCTTTGAGCACTGGCTGTTTGCGTTGGTATTATTATGTTTAAAAACAAAATAGTCAGGGGCGAAGAAAAAAAGGCGGGCTCCGAACAAACTGTCAAGAGAGGTCGGAAAAGCAGTGTTAATGTTTAATTAAAAAAGGATTTACTATTCAAGCTACTTTAAATAGTGAAACACTGCCAAGGGTATTAGAAGTTAATTTTAACCCCGCTATGGTATAATAAATGGTTACACATACATAAAATAATTTCTTCGTTCCCAGAGAGTACCCCTCTCTGGCAGGGATACAGAATTACCTACAACTCTAAAATACTTGTTGATAAGTCAGTAACCACATTTTGCACAATTAGGCTAAGATGTTTACCAGCGTATTAGTGACAGGTTGCAAGCCCATCGCCTAGCAGTGCTACAAGCCTTTATTCCCTTAGTCGTCTCTTACGCCATCCACGGGAAGACTTGGAGTGGCACTATTCTAACTCGGCAACCACACAGGGGGGAAAGGCTATAGCCGTGTTTCTATACAAAATTTGCCTTTCTGTCAAATGTTCTAGTAATTTTATTTTTAGATACTCCTTGTAGGCAAAGGTCTGTTCCCCAAAGAAGAGCCATGTACACTTGTCACTTTTTAATTTTTTTCTTGAATTCTCGAATTACTTCATGCCAAAAACTAACTACAAATAAAATTATTCCTTCCATGTTTCAATGTTTTTACAGGATTGCTTTAATTACTTGTATGAATGAAATCGTATACATCCTATTTTTGTATTTCGTCATTTTTGGAAGTTTGTTTCGTTTTTGACATTTATTTAAACATTATCTAAAAAATAAAAAAGTGTTCTAGTAAGGAATAATTTTATTTGTAGTTAGTTTTTAGCATGAAGTACCAAAGCTAATAATTTGAATTTAATATATGTAGTAGGTCTATAGATGGGCAATTTATGAAATAAAAACTGTAGGAGCCGCTACACCAGAACACCAAAAAAAAAAAAACAATTTATAGTTTTCATTATTTTGACATATATTTGTACTAAAGTTTCAAGCAATATTTTTTGTAGTGATGGGTTTTATTATGTAGTATAGTTTACCAAAAAATCAAATTAATCGCAAAGACCGAATTCAAGAAAAAAATTTAAAAGTGAAAAAAAACAAACCGCCATATTACGAAAACTGACAAGTGGACATGGCTCTTCTTTGGGGAACAGACCTTTGCCTACAAGGAGTATCTAAAAATAAAATTACTAGAACATTTGACAGAAAGGCAAATCTTGTATAGAAACACGGCTATAGCCTTTGGTTATTGGTGCAAAATGTGGTTACAGAATTATCAAGAAGTTTTAAGACTTGTTAGTAATTCTTTAGCTCTGCCTACCCCACTCTGGGAATGAAGGCGTGATTTTGAGTATGTGTGTGTGTATGTGTGTACTGAAATTAGTACTCTGTAAGTGAATAAATAAGTGTTAGAGGACAGGACATCACACTTCAATAAAATTAGTCCCAACTTAAACGTGGTACACTAAACCTTAATGAGTTTAGTGCCTGCTCCTTATACGTCATTGAACCTTACTCATTATAGACAATCACTATCAGGCTTATTCGGCCTGATTAGTTTTTAATCCCGGATAGTTTGCATGGTCTAGTTTAACTGCGGTAGCGTGTTTTTTACACGTTAGAGACGTCTAGAAGTCTTATTTTGTGCTAAACATATTTTTGTGACTGAATACGAAATTAACATACAACATGCCAAAAAAATAAAAGTTATAGTTCACAGCAATTTTCGAACGAAAAACGAGAAAATAAAAAATAGTTTTCGTAGTCGTATACGAAATGAAAATCGAACATGTTTTTTTACCGCTTTTTTATTTCAGGGGGCGTTTCATTGGTGTCTTTTTCTAAACTAATGATAAACTGCTTTAATATAAGAGACCGTCCCTTGAAAACGGCTACGTATGTCAAACTAATTACTTATTAAAGCTTTGCGGATGAGTGAATCTTTGGTAAGCAACTCTAGGAGAAACAAGCAGTTCTTCAGAAAATGATTTTTTTTTTTTTTCTACTTCTAATCTGGGCCTATTCTATTGACGACGTTAAGGAATATCGGTCGCCATTTTGCTCCAGTAAATAAGAGAAAACAAAACTTTGACCATACGATAACAAGTTAAAACCAATATTTGTGTGTCATCCTTAAATAGAGGGATTAAACTGGAACTGAAACTGTTAAATTAAATTTAAAACTGCCTATAGATTTAATCTACCCCAAACCGGAACACAACAATGCAAACACTGCTGCTTGGCGGTAGTTTAATGGATAAGATGGACCTTAGTTATTTATAAATCTAATTAGAACGCTGGCGTCTATACACCATTACCCTCATAACGGGCCAAAATCAATTACCCGTATAGCTCACATAATGGAATCCGGCTTATAGAAAAACAATATGTTCGATTAATTAGATCCTAAAGGCAAAAACTATAACAATTCGCTAGATTAGATTTTTATAATCCGCAGACCCGGAGGGAACCGTATGTAACCCTACCTGATCGAGTACCTAGAGTTCTAATAGCACACACAATGTCTAATATTGTTTGTCCTAACGAATCGTTTGTTCTAATTATAATTTGTCTTTAATTGGTTTTTAGACAACTTTTCAAGTTTTGGTTGATTTCAGATTCAGAGTCAGATTCAGATACCTATTTATTGGTAAAAACACATTTTACAAGTTATTTTTGCATAGTACATGCAAATGTCTATAGCTAGTAGGACTTAAATTTAACAATACATATACTCATTACATCACGTATTGTTATTGTTAATTCGTTACATGTCAATGCACTGCAATCCTAGGATTGCAAATGCACTGCCAACCATGTTTGTCATTTCACCAAACCGGAACACAATAATGCTAACAATGCTGTTTGGCGGTAGGTTAAAGGATGGTGGTGGCGATCCGGATGGAATCTGCACAAGGTCCTACCACCCGCAAAAAAACCCGCACGCCTATAATGGGTTGTAATATATCTGATATGACAGCTGGGGAATATGATATTTGTAAACAAGTCACTTTTCAATGTATTGACGAAATATTAAGACGCCACATATGATAAAAGGTTCCAGACATAACCGCTCGGCACCGGATCGGCTCAAATTGAGACATTAAATAATAAGCTTTGACGTGTGTCAGTACGTACGAAACTTTTTTAAAATTAAAGTAAAAACACAAGCCAGACGTGGACCTTCAGTCGTCCTCTGAAAATTGTATGTTTAACGACGCGCTGGCCTACGAAGCTAGAGGTCCTGAGTCAAATCTCGGTAAGGGCAGATATATTAGTGTTGTGGGCGTGAATATTTGTTTCTGGGTCATGGATGTTTTCCATATGTTTAAGTATATATTTCTCTATAATAGTATTTATATCGTAGTCTAGTACCCATAGTACAAGTCTAGAACTTAGTTTGGGATTAAGTTAATAGGTGTTGATATTTATTTATTCGCACCAGTTCCATTGACAGTTCCGTGGTGGAACTAGTGGGATTTTGTATTACTAACGGAACTAGTGGCACACCACCATTTTTTTTAATAAATGTTGTGGTTTTAAAGTGACGTTTGACAACGCGACAGCCTAGTCGGTAGTGACCCTGCCTACGAAGCTAGCAGTCCCGGGTTCGATCCCCGGTACGGGCAAATATTTGTGTGATGAGCGCGAGTATTTGTTCCTGAGTCTTGGGTGTATTTATTTATATAAGTAATTTTATCGTTATCTAGTACCCATAGTACAAGCGTAGAGATTAGTTTGGGGCTAAGTCAATTTGTGTGAGATTGGCCCTTGAAAAAAAGTAAAAAAAGACAATTATTTTAATTTAACGCTACCATCAAGGCACGCCTTAACTATCTCCATCTCACGTTCTTCGCACGGAAGACCATTAAAGCATCCCTTTTCATTCTTGTGTGGGGCAGCTTTAAAAGCCTGTTAACTGGAAAACAAAAGCTGTGTTCCATGCTTTATAAATTCTCGTCATAGTTCGTTACCTACCACTTTGGCCAAGCTGCTTTGTTAACGATGCAGCGACTAAATAAAAATAGTATTCGCTATTTTAACTTTACATATAAATTTTCGATATTCAGATTATGTTCCCAAGTTAATACAAAACTTGTTAAAATATGCACTATAATATCAAAAATACTCTTTAAAGGGACGACTCAAGCTCCCAGTTAATATTTCGTGAACAAACTGGAAATCAAGTCGCATACAAGATTTACAAATAACGTCACGTTTTTTCTCCCCAAACATTTCCATCACTTACTCCAACTTAAGTACGTCATTTCACACAAAAACCTTCGTTTCATTACCCTCGAAAATCTAAGCAGATCTCATTTACACAAAGTTCTTCAAAAATATTCACAGCTGGAAGGCTAGTACAACTTATTAGAGAGCCAGCCACTTGTTTCTCGCTCGGATATCCCGTTCTAACCAATCTGTTACGACAAGGAAACACTGAGCGACACGCGAGAAAAAACATGTTGTGTTAGCCGCTCAGGCATTTTGAAGGGCTGTTCATCTCATTATGAAAATGCGGACCAATCTCTAGTAATGCGGTGATTACGACCTTTTTTCAGGCAGTTTTGTAAAATGAACAGTAAATTTTATTCCATCAGTGTTGTTATACGCAATGTGTAGGGTTTATAATGCAAAATGTATTTTTAGTAAAGTAAAGTAAAGTCTGTATGAGTTAAGGATACCTTGCTTAGGGCCGGGTATGAGCCATTTATGGATATACAGGATGTCCCATAAACCGTTGTCAACCCGCCTAGGGCTGATAGCTGAAAGCCATCGTTTTAACCCCTATTTATGATCAATAATTTTTACTAGTTTCAAGATATTGATTATTATGAATTTTTGTGATTTTCCTTAAGTCCAAGTCTCAAAAATCATTAATTTCGTGTTTTATTTCACAAGTTATTCATTTGTATATAACCTGTTTTTAAACCTATTTGCCCGTGTTTTTTTAACTTTATATTTTTTAAGTAATCACAAAGTTTTTTTTTTTTTAAAGTTCAAAGAAAACACTGGGACACCCAGTATGGAGAAACAAACTAGGTTTAAAAACTTCGCTTATACGTAATGATTTTAATTATACTATAAGAAAGTTGAAAAACTAATGAAATAAAACATGGAATCAATGTTTTTTTCGTGGACGTAAGGAAAAATAGCAAAAATTCAGAATAAAATGATCAATATCTCCGAAACTAGTAAAAATCGCTGAACATATATACGGGTTACATCGATAGCTTGTTATCTGCTCTATAAGCCTTTGGCAGGTTGACGTCAGTTTATGGTACACACTGTATACTGACGTAAGCTGGTGACAGGTCGCGTCGCCACTTATGTGAACTCCATAGATTTAAATTCTATAGAAAACAGAAACGTAGGCAGTGTATGCATACAGCAGGGGTAGCATAAGTTGTAATTTCTCGCTTGTCGCTCATTATGTCTCTATCGTTACTGACTAGATAGAAAGGGAGAACCGAGCGACGACCAAGTCGCGGGCAAGTTGTGCTAGCACAGGCTTCCTTAAATATATAAGTTTTCGATCATAGGGTGCTACAATGGGCTCTGCCATGTCCAAGTACAAAAATTGTGACGTGCATTTGTACAATTTCACTGGTACTTTTTTTTTATTCTTAAAAAGTAGAAGAGGTAAAAGCAAAATAGGAAAATATGCATGGATTTTTAATTTCTCAACATAATATGAAAATACCATAAAAGAGATCAACAAATGTCAAATAAAAATTGAAATTGGCCAAAAAATACTGATGATGCAAGTATTTTAAACCGCAAATTAGACCGCGATTAGACAGAGAGATACGATGTAGACTGTGACTTTATTTTACAAGTCGGCCATATAGACTCCATGTAAAATTCTGTTTAGCTAGATAAAGTTTCCACTTACCATCAGGTGGCCTGTGTGCTCGTTAGTCTTCTCTATGCCATAAAAAAAAAAGAAAAAAAAAAAAAAAAAAGACTGGAACAAATCTTTGTTACCTTATTTGTATAACTATAACAAAAAAAAAAAGTTGTTTGTTACATGACTCAGTTATTTATTGAAGCGGTGAATAATAGTAAAATAAATAAATGTAAGAATAGCGTAGAGGCATCAAAGTTAGCAGGAAA
Organism: Acleris emargana; assembly: GCA_927399475.2. NCBI lineage: Eukaryota > Metazoa > Arthropoda > Insecta > Lepidoptera > Tortricidae > Acleris > Acleris emargana. The sequence continues at coordinate 4,034,961 of OV656847.1, forward strand.
ATAAAAGTCGCGGTAGCCTAGTGGCTGATTGTCCAGTTGTGATTGTGGCACACCGAGTTGAAACTCTTAGTGGTCGCCGAGAACCAATAAGTTTTCACCTCAGTACCACAAAAAGGGCGGGTGTTGCTGTTGAATGACAGTGAACCAAAATTCTAGCAAAATTCGATTTTAATGGGAGCGTAAGTGAAATTTTAATTTAAAAAAAATGCCGAGAGCAGTGCTTTTTCAATAGAAATGGCTGCGTGCCTGGATGGAAAAATATTCATTTGGTTTAATGCATCGTTTAGGACATACGAACGTTAGGACAAACGATATTATTGATTGCAATTGACACCCTTCGTAACCACACTTGCACAAATAGGCTAAGATGTTTACCAGTGTATTAGTGACGGGTTGCAAGCCCATCGCCTAATAGTATTACAAGCCTTTATTCCCTTACTCGCCTCTAACGAAATCCACGGGAAGACAAAGTGGCAACCACACGGGTTCCGAGTAAGGAGAATAAATAAAATTATGATAAAAAAAGATAAAAAAGATAAAAGACATTTATTCAGTAAGTAGGCCACACGGGCACTTTTACACGTCAAGAATCTACCAGCGCTTCACAAGAGGAGACCACTGCTGAGAAGAAACGCCGCAAGAAACTCGGCAGTCAGTCATTTTTTAAATATACTTAATGTTACAATGGTATACTTAGTCTAGCATTATATAAATCTATAAATATTAAATTAAAAATATATATTAAATAAGCTGCGTAGTTTCAGCAGGAAAACACACCAAAATCTTGCGAGAGATAGAGGGAGAAGAAAAAAAAGAGAACACCTACCTAGGTGTAAGTATATAAGACGTTGCAAGACGACCACATAAGATTGATATGTTTTCCTACATCAACGGTGTCCCCTAGACAAGACAAAGTTACTGAATTTGAAAAAAATAAAAAATATTAAGTTTCGGGTTTAGGCCAAGCATTTTTGTCTATTAGATAGTCCTCGATCCTATAATACGCTTTAGACATTAACGACTTTTTCAAGTAATTTTTAAGTGCTGGAAAGGGTAGCTTTAAAGCTATGTCAGGTAATTTATCATAGAAATGAATGCATTGACCAACAAATGATTTATATACTTTACGAACGCGGAATTTGCGAATAGCGATTTTATTTTTATTTCTAGTATTGAAATTATGTACATCAGAATTTTTTGTGAAAGAATCTAAATTTTTAATAACATAAATAATATTCTCATAAATAAATTGAGACGCTACAGTTAAGATATTAATTTCCTTAAAAAGTTCTCTCAGCGAGTCACGGGAATTTAAGTTGTAAATAGAACGAATGGCCCTTTTTTGTAACACAAATATAGTTTGTATGTCAGCTGCCTTACCCCAAACCAGAATACCGTACGACATGACACTATGGAAATAACTATAATAAACTAGGCGAGCTGTCTCAATATTGGTTAGATGTCTAATTTTCCTAACGGCGTAAGCTGCCGAACTTAGTTTACCTGCCAGTACAGCTATATGGGGACTCCATTGCAAATTTTTATCTATAGTTATGCCTAGGAAAACTGCCTTTTCTACGATTTGCAAACACTCGTCATTTATAAAAATACTAGAATCTAACGGTTTAACATTAGGCAAAGCGAACCTAACACATTTAGTCTTCTTAGCATTTAGTAGCAAATTGTTGCTAGTAAACCAATTAAGTACTTTAATTAAAGTGGTGTTTATCCTACTGTAGTCTATGGATTTTCTGTCTACCTTGAAAATTAATGAAGTATCATCAGCAAAAAGTACAATATCACAAAGTTTATCTACTGTTGGTGGTAAGTCATTTATGTAAACTAAAAATAGAAAAGGACCTAAAATAGAGCCTTGAGGCACACCTATTTTTACTGTAGCTCCATCAGATTGCGTTTTGTTTACAACAACTGTTTGAGTTCTATCACTCAGATAAGAATAAGAAGACATAAGACTTATAGCTTTATTGGACAATCCATAATGTTCTAATTTTAAAATAAGGGTTGTGTCAACAACGCAGTCAAAAGCTTTAGAAAGATCACAAAATATTCCTACTGCATCGCAAGATTTCTCCCAACTGTTATATATATATTTAATGAGTACAGAAGCCGCATCAATAGTTGATCGACCTCTGGTAAAGCCGAATTGTTTATTGCTAAGTAGTTTATTTCTATTAAAGTGACCTAACATATCATTCAAAATTAGTTTCTCAAATACTTTACTTAAAACGGGCAGTATGGAAATGGGACGGAAGTTCGTTATATCACTCATCTCACCCGATTTAAAAAGAGGAATGACTTTACTATATTTCATTAGATCTGGAAAGATCCCCTCTGATATGCAATTATTGTATATTAATGCTAGATGGGGTGCAATTACATCTATTATATGAAAAAGTACACTAACTGATGTACCCCACAAATCCTCAGTCTTTTTCAAAAGATAAAATATAGAAATAATTTTATAAATGCATCCAGTAAAACAATATTGCTTTGGATGTGTTTCCGTATTTGTATACCAGAGTTAAACTAGGTGTATATCAAAGTTTTAACGGAGATTTAATATAATTGAACCATATTAACTTTTTAACTCTGGTTATGGTTTTTTACCGTACGCAGATACGCGGATAAAACGGAAATACAATAAAGTTTTAACCGTGTAAAATCTCAGCACAGAAACCTTTTAATTTTCGTACAAATGGATTGAAGGATTTGCAGCAAAAAAAATAGTTTCAGGATTAAATTCGTTTTTGCAATGACAATAAATATAATGTGGGACTGCCAGAAATTAATTTAATTTTACTAGTGAAACTAGATTTAGTTTGTTGCTGCAAATGGCCGTTAAATTAAGTTTTCAGACGTTAAACAAATAAAAACCCCCGTCGTATAATTGTGATCCCTATTCAGAGCTGGGGGGTTAACATGGCATACTTTAGCAGTTCAGTTAAGGTTGAGAGAAAGGAACAGAGCTGTATAATAGCTATGGCTCTGACCCTGTCTGTCAACCTCAACTCAACTGTTTTAGTATGTCATGGTAACCCTCCTGATATCTCCGTAACGGCTTAACCGATTTTCATCAAATCTGGCCAAGAATCTACCTAGTTAAACTAACTATTAGAAAACTAAATTAAACTTGGTTGATTTGTTTTGGAGCTATGATGCCACATACACACAGATACACAGTGCCCACTTTAAATAACATCAATTTGTTTGAGTCGGTGATTAAAAACAACATTACACTTATAAAATAAAATAGATACAAATTAAATATTTATGACAAATAATTAAATAAAAGGCAAGCTGTCAAAACCCAACTACATTTTTTATATTGTAATGGGTTACCTACCTATGTTAATAATTGTCATTTTACCGTTGCTGCTATTTAAATTTTAACAGTTTAGGTATCCTTTATCCCCAGGATGGTGAAAGGATTCTAACGATAATACCGCACATCTAAATTGGCTCAGGAGTTTAGAAGTTATGAAAATTATAAAATAAAAAAATAAAAAAATAGTTTATTCAGTAACTTGAAACTATAGAACAATAGTTGTGCCGATGTCTCTTTTTAAGTATACTTGATACCTGTACTAAGAGACAACGCTCTTCCGTAATATTACATGTGTGGTATAAATAAAAGAAAACAAATTTAAAGTAGTAAGTTAAATTGAGCTATAACAATTAAGAAATGTAAGAAGGAAGGTAAGCGTGCACATTTATGTGTATGCGTGTGTGTGCGTGTGTGTGTGTGCGTGTGTGCGTGTGTGTGTGCGTGTGTGTGTGTGTGCGTGTGTGTGTGAGTGACCTAAGTACCTATGCATGTGTATTATTTATGATTGTGTTATGCATAATCCATAATCCTAAAAGGTATCCTTGTTATGGTGGATTAATGAATCGTACATACATACATAAACCCTGAAAACATTTATCTGCTTTTTTTGGGCAGTCGTGTTATTTGAAGCAAGCTAAAATAAATACAATCAAATTAATAAAAACGAAATCATAAACCATATCCTAAGTTACAAACCACTTTGCTTAAAGTGAACGTATGTTGTATTACGTTGCGGAATTCCAAACTACAATATGCCACGTGAAATTCAATTCTACACAGCTAATGTGAAGATTAGTTGAATATCGTCTCATATTACATACCGCCATTTTGACTTTTACACGTAGTTTTAATTATTTTTTGATGTTATAGCGACAAACTGTACTGTTAGGCGATGGGCTTGCCACCTGTCACTAATACACTGGGAAACATCTTAGCCTACTTGTGCAAAATGTGGTTACAGAATTATCCAGAAGTTTTAAGACTTGTTGGTAATTCTTTAGCTCTGCCTACCCCACTCTGGGAATGAGGGCGTGAGTTTATGTATGTATGTATGTGTGTAAAAATTTTGGGAAACGATACATTTGACTAAAAATATTTGGGCCAAACGGCAGGCTTCCCTTTAAAAAGTGTGTCATTAAATTTCTTCAAAACTGGCAACGCCTTGGTGAAGCCTCCAGTGTTGCAAATGTCCATAGGCAGTGGTGACCACTTCCCATCAGGCATGGCAATGAAAAAAACATCAATGTTCTAATCGAAGTTGACGACGCGCTGGCCTAGTGACCCTGCCAATGTAGCTAGCGGTCCTGGGTTCAAATCCTGGTAAGGATATTTGTGTGATGATCGCGAATATTTATCCCTGTATTTAGTCCTGGATGTTTTCTGTGTATATAAGTATCATCATCATCATCATCATCATCATCATCATATCAGCCGAAAGTCGTCCATTGTTGGACATAGGCCTCCACTCAGACCGGTCTTGTGCTTTTCGCATCCAACGCGTTCCCGCGATCCTTACAAGGTACATACATAAACTCACGCCCTCATTCCCAGAGGGGAGTAGGCAGAGCTAAAGAATTACCAACAAGTCTTAACTTCTGGATAATTCTGTAACCACATTTTGCACAAGTAGGCTAAGATGTTTCCCAGTGTATTAGTGACAGGTGGCAAGCCCATCGCCTAACAGTACTACAAGCTTTTATTCCCTTAGTCGCCTCTTACGACATCCACGGGAAGACATGGAGTGGCACTATTCTAACCCGGCAACCACACGGCAATACAAGATATATAAGTATATATTTCTCTAATATAAGCCAAGAGCCTAGTTTAGGAGACTAGGAGTAGGTCAATCGGTGTGACATGGTCCCCTGATATTTATACATTGTATATTGAAATCTTCCTGCTAGAGCTCCTGAATTATACAATGTCCGAAGTCATACATAGATACCTGTTTCCATTAAAGCTACACTACTGGGGGGTTATTATGACGTACCTATGAAGTTCATTTTACGGTGAGCGTAAAGGACAGAGCTATATAGCTGCTATAGCTCTGTCCTTTACGCTCACCGTAAAATGAACTGCATGGCCATGTCATAATAACCCTGTACAAACCGCACACCGTTCAAGTGACATGCGTACATTGTTACAAAGCGTTGTCCTAAGTAATTAGACTTGTCCAATATGGACGTTGTAGTTAAGACGTAATAGCTCAGGCTGGTACAGTCGGCTTTAGTATAGGCATCAAGTAATAATCACGAGCCAAGTTGTGGTCAAGGTGAACTGTAATTCTATACAGTGATTGGTTATTATTGTTAAATGACACTGTCAGAAATGTATTTCTTTGTCATTAAATCGGTATTTTGCCTTTTGGTCAAATTCATTTCCCAACCGTTTCATTTGCCAATATTTAAATATTTCTGGATTTACGTCAGTACCATCGTATAGATATTTGGTTAGGTTAGTTTGTATAAAAATCCAGAAATATTTGCAGTTCAGAAAAAAGCGGGTTGGCAAATGAAATGATAGGAAACGATACATTTTGGCAATACATATTTTTGCCAAAAGGCGGAACACCCATTAAATCCAGAATAGCGAATTAAAAAAGTATAATAATAACATGGAAATTTAACATAACGCATGCTTAGTAATAAACGGGCCTAACTCAAAATTGGCATTAAATTAGTTATTTTATTAAAACGGCTTATAACTGACAGCACTTTCGGCTCTCTTTCTTAAACCAGCCAAAATCGCGTATTAAAAAGAGATGGCATGATACCAAATAATTCAATGGAAACAAGAAGTGCCAATTACGAAACTTTAAACTCGATTTACCAGAATTCACAATTTTTGAGTTAAGCCCGTTTATTACTAAGCATGCGTAAGTACTATGTTATGGTACAGTCCAATTTCTAAAGCCTTTTTTTTAGGCGTACCCATTACTAAGCCTCCGTTGTCCGTCCGTCCACCCGTCTATCTGTCTGTCAGCGGGCGTTATCTCAACCTTATTAGGTCAACCGTTGAAATGTTCAAATGGACAACAATTTTTATAAACTGGTCAATTGCGAGTCTGAGTCGCGCCCCGAGGGTTCCATTCCACTATAGATATTATTAGGATTCGATTAGCATTTAATTTTGGATCGAATCAGAGCGAGACCTAATCACACTTGATATTTTTTCTAGTGTTTTTTGTAAAAACGCGCTACCAACCCGCTATAGGGTTTCAAAGATCTCTCTTCTTCTTCTTCTTCAGCGCATATGCGCCCACCATTGGGCATACGCCTCTCCAATTTTCCTCCACTGGGCCCGATTTGCGGTGGATCTCCCCCAGATTGGGCCTGCAGTCGAGCTAATGTCATCCGACCACCTTGCTGGCCTGCCGACTCCTCTCTTTGAGCGCGGTTGCCACTCTAAAATCCTATCGTTTCGGCGACACTTATGACCTGCCCAGACTATGGTCTTTAAAATATACAGCTCTTTAAAGTTAGGACGGACGTACGGACGGACGGATGGCGAAGGCATATACGAGTATATACAGTGTGGAAATTAAACTCAGGCCCTGGAGGAAAACTACTTTAAATCCTTAAGCTAGCTCATTTTACTTAAAGGAGACATTCCTTTATTTTTGAAAAGAAACAAATCTGCATTAAAAGATTTTTTTAAACTCGCTTGCTTCGCCCGGGACTCGAACCAACTAAAAATAAAAAAAATAAACACTCTTTATTTTATTATACTAATCGGTAGTATTAATATTCAGGATAAAGTTTCTCTAAAAAATATTTGGTTACTGTTCACTTTTAACAAGTAAAAGACACGTAACAGTTCTGTTATCTCTCCAACACTCAAAGACTTCGTATGAAGTACACGCTTGCTAATTTATCGTTAAGTACCTTGTTGAAATCTTCGATAAGAAAATTGTTCAATGGTGGTAATACCTCTATGCACATTTCCTTCTTACATGATCCGAGGCGTTCAGTGGAGAAGTTTAAAAATGGAACGTTTGACTTTGTTTGTAATGCGGGACAATAATTTTAAAATTCGAACGATTTTTATCAACAGATTTTATTTAACTAGTGTTGCTTCCCTTACGTAAATAATTTAAGTGTTACAAAATTGATAGTAAAATAAAGTTGATGTTAGATTTAATGATTATTTTTATTTTTAAGACCAAATGTTTTTTAGAGAAACTTTATCCTGAATACTACCGATTAGTATAATAAAATAAAGAGTGTTTATTTTTTTAAATTTTATTTGGTTCGAGTCCCGGGCAAAGCAAGCGAGTTTAAAAAAATCTTTTAATGCAGATTTGTTTCTTTTCAAATTTAAAGGAATGTCTCCTTTAAGTAAAATGAGCTAGCTTAAGGATTTAAAGTAGTTTCCCTCCAGGGCCTGAGTTTAATTTCCACACTGTATATTACTAATAGGGACCCGTTGTACTCCCTTCGGGAACGGAAACCCTCACAATCTCACTTAAGGTTCTCAATTCGCTGAGTGAATAGTTAACCCTCAAGTAATTAATAAACCTGCAACAATTAATACAAACTGTACCTGCTCCAATATTTGCCCCCACAGCTCGGTCAACAGCGGCTGTGTTAGCTCGCCGCATCTGCATATTTGATTGAATGCATCTCCCGGATTGTTCGGCCATTTTCGGAATGCATGTTCCAGCTGTTTATTAATATCTGACGAGTTGGTAATACATTTTTGCTCGTTTATTACTTCAAAAGTGTATTTTTAACCCCCAAAGCAAAGAAAGTAGTGTTGTAAGTTTAAAGTATGTATTTGTGTATCAGTATGTTGCATTATACGCCGTCGTCCCGCCAAAGAAGGTGGCTGGAGAAGTTTCTGATGTTTCTTGCGGCGCTTCTACTCCGCAATGATGGTCTTGTCCAAAGCGCTAGTAGATTCACTCCATGTTACCGACGTGTAAGAGCCCTCATGTGGCCAATTTACTCAATAAATATTTTGAATTTTGAATTTTGGCTAAGTGTGTAGTAATTGTCTCAGCATTTTAAATTTAATGAGGTTGCTAATAGAGTATAGAATGCTTTGACTACTACATTGCAGTTAGCCGCCTTCTTCAGTAGGACGGCAGTATAGCTCCCAAACGGTAACCCATAGTTTTATCGAATTTCACTTCATCTATTATATAATTTTATCGAACGCTTTTTTCTGCTGAAAATATGATATTTTCGTGATATCTTATTTTTACTAGTTTCGGATATATTGATAATTTTGATCTGAATTTTTGAATTCCCTTATGTCAATGTCATGAAAAATCATTAATTACGTTTTATTTAAAAAAGGAAACAGTGGTATCTTCCATAATTAGAATTATTGCGAATCAGCGAAGTTTTTTCAATCTATTTGCCCGATTTTTGACCAACTGTCTTAGTAATAACATAAAGTTATTTTTTCCATACAAAGTTAAAAACAAACACTAGGATACCTAGTATGGAAAAACAAACTTTGTCAGTACTTAAAAAGCAAATTTAAAAAAACGAGCAAATTGGTTCAAAAACTACACTGAATTCTATAATAATATAAGATACTAAAATCTCTGAACATGCAAAGGAGTTAATAGATCAATAGCTTTTTAGGTGCTCTATCAGCCCTCCCAGTTTCGGCGTTGGTTTTTGGGACACCCTGTATAAGCCTAAGACCCCACTAATATCAAGACAGCGGCCTGTGTACTCGTGTATGCGTTCTTAATGTCATAAATAAACCTTTAATGCAATCCAACACTAATTTAATCACAAGACTTCCTGTTATACGATTATGTCAAGCTTTAAAACCATTATTAAGTTACGAGAGGCGAGTAACGCGTGTTATTATGCTGTTAATAATAATAAGGCATGTACTAAACCAAATAACAAAGAAGAGATAATAGGATGAGTTTACTGTGGCACGTGGATCTACGCTGCCCTCCTAAGCTAAAACGCAGTATGTCAGATAAAATTCCTGTAGCAATATCAACCTTATAAGTAAGGGAAGAGAACTTAAACTGCTTTGGTCATTGATTTTGGGATACTACTTATTTGCTGAGGGCAGTACGGTTCTCAGAATCATTACCGCAGTATTAACGTTACCTACTAGGGTAGAATTTCAACAATGCCAATAGTGGTTAGATACGAGTTAGTGGTTAAGATGGTAGTAGCGATACAGGCTCTGCGCTACAGATGTAGTGCATAATTGTTTCCCATCGCATTTTCTCGGAAGCGTTTTTTTTTATGGCATAGGAAGGCAAACGAGCACACAGACCACCTGATGGTAAGTGGAAACTGTCACCCATAGACATTCGCATTCACAAGACCGCAATCCTAAGACTGCAAATGCGTTGCCAACCCACAGGACTAAGATAGGATGCCTTTATGCTAGTCATTTCACCGGCTGTCTTATCCCGAAACCGGAACACAACAATGCAAACACTGCTGCTTCGTATTTGTCATGCTATTTCAGTCAACCTCAGTACATTTTGTACTGTGACCGACTGAAATAGCAAGGCACGCTCGTAAGTTTCCGTGAAAATGCACTTCATCTGTAACATGTCTGGGCCATTCTACTTTTCGTTGTACATACATTTTTAGTCACATTCGCACTAAACAATTTTTATTTCAAAAACGGTGAATCGCACCGTTTTCTAACTTGAAACTCGAAGAGGGACGTAAATAAGCTTATATTTAGAATTATCCTAATACATAAAAAGTTATTTGTAATAACTATAATGTCAGTAACGCAGTGGATGTTGACGTCCCCGCCTTTTCTATGGAAAGAGTGCAATTTACCACTGAGTTACCAAGATTCTTTAACGATAATTGAGTAATTTAAGAGTTGTTTTATGTTATTTATTTAAACGCGGATTCATAATTTGGTATACTTTTTATCGGACTATAACAAAAAATGTACACTGAAAAGTAGAATGACCCGTCTAGCTAATATTTGTTATTACAGACCTGAGATGGATTCCTATTCATTAGGATAAGTATCATTGTTTTAGATTTATAAGTATTTAATGTAATGGTTGTTGAAACATAGAATGAATAAAACAAAACGAAAGCTTTAAAAACTCGACTGTTGCTAACCAACTTTAAGTCGTTATACATCCTAAATGATCATTCAAAATGAAAAATGATGAAAGAAACCTAAGGATGATTTTTTAAATACCTATTCAACGATATCCGACTTGTCATGATTCGACTTTTCTTTTTTACAATATGGCGTCTGATTGCCACTATATTGAATTTTAATTACCGTCTGACGGATCGATTGACGTAAGAATCATTAAAATCGGCCCACGCGTTTAGTTTTTTTTTTTTTTTTTATAGCATTGGAAGGCAAACGAGCACACAGGGCCACCTGATCAGATGGTAAGTGGAAACTGTGACCCATAGACATTCGCATTCACAAGACTGCAAATGCGTTACCAACCCTGAGGACTAAGATGGAATGCCTCTATGCTAGTCATTTCACCGGCTGTCTTATCCCCAGACCGGAACACAACAATGCGAACACTGCTGCTTGGCGGTTGGTTAATGGATAAGATGGTGGTACCAACCCGGACGGACCCTGCACAAGGTCCTCCCACAAGTACCACCTCCCACAGTTAGTTTATGAAGGAACAAACATACATATAACATAAGGAACATACATAGTGTTGCGAACCGGCTTCTATACGTCCGGGAGGAGACGCGCGGGACGACGACACGGCTCGTGACGTCATCGCGAGCAAGCGCAGCGCGGCACTCGCCTTAGCAACAGCCACGAAGACGGACGAGATTTCGATTTCCATAATAAGAACTGTTTGACCGGGACATATTTTGTAACAATTGACGGATTATACCAGCCCCTATTTTAATACAGTCCGCTTGTTTTAATGTACGTCCAGTAGGACCATAACACATAGGCTGATATATTCATTACCCTCTATTTTCGGCAGTCGGGTAAATTCAATTTTCAAAAGAAAAATATAATATGAAGACAAAGCTAGACGACATTTTTGAAAATATACACTGAATTTAGTGAATTCGACGTCAACATTTATATTTTATTGTCATTCATGATGGTAGAGAATTAACACCTTAGGGGTTTTATTCCAAGGCATCAAATACGAGTACAATGCTGACATTTCAAGAACAAATGACGCATCTGTTTTTGTACGGTAACCCATTTACAATTTTATAGTCCTACTTATAAAGTCACACATAAATCAAACGCTTTAAAGATAGGCTCTTTCGATTTCGAACATTCTTACACGTGGACTTTCCACATACGTGTAATTCATGTTTAAATTTTAATGAAACTTCGTTACCGACATCTTGTCTAAATTTTGTTACCTAATTGATATTTAACGAGAAAACTTGCGTTACCGAGGTACTTTTAACTTATTGTAAGTTTTCTGCATCCAATTAATTAAATGATACTTCAATTTCTTGAAGGTATTTTAAAGTGTTAAACTTGTATAATTAAGTGTTTGGGAATAATTTAATTGGAGTTAAATTAGATTAGATAATTATGTTAAAGCTCGTTGTTTTTATTATACTAATCGGGATTGCTCATATTTTTTAAATAACTCTTATTTGGAAACCATTTCGAGGAATAGGAGTTTAAAGCCGTTCTGCATTATTAAGTTATTGAAATATTTATCTATTTTGGACATTTAGACAAAAGTATTTTTGCCCTTTGTTTGACGTTCGTTTTTGGCTTGAAGCCCTCCTAGGTGTAACTTAGGGATTATGCGAAAACCACTAGAAATAGTATGTTTTATTACACTATTACAATCACTTTTTATTATTAGATATTTAATTACATACATACATACATAAACTCACGCCTTCATTCCCAGAGTGGGGTAGGCAGAGCTACAGAATTACCAACAACTCTAATAACTTGTTGATAATTCTGTAACAACATTTTGCAAAATCAGGCTAAGATGTTTACCAGCGTATTAGTGACAGGTTGCAAGCCCATCGCCTAACAGTACTACAAGCCTATATTCCCTTAGTCGCCTCTTACGACATCCACGGGAAGAAATAGAGTGGCACTATTCTATCCCGGCAACCACACGGGCAAATATATTTAATTAATGTAATTTATTCGAAAATGCCAACCAAAATTTAAAATAATCATGTCATCCATAAAATGTCTGCTAAAAATATTGGTATTAAAACAAAAACATTGGGTCAAATAAAAAATGAATGAAATTAGTCTCTTAAAATAACTTAATCTTTCGTAATAGAATGTAAAAATCTTGAGTTATTTTTTTTGGTCTATTCCAATTGCCTCCAATTAGTATTGTTTATGTGTACATTGAATTGGTTAGTACACTTTTATCATTATCATCGTTACAGCTTTGCTTCATCTCCAAGAAAAGCAATCACGATTTTAAATCCAACGGATCTTGGAAATGCTTTTCCAGCGCAAGGAAGTTTGAAAAATGGCGTCCTCAGTAATTATAGATAGATCGTCGATATAGAATTAATGGCAAACGTCTCGATTCTCGGATAGCGTTAACGAACTCGAGAATTGATTTGAAAATGTTATTTGGAATTTTGCGTTCGTTGTTTAATAGTACATTATTGCCTAGGCAGTAAGTAGTACATTAAATTGGTTTAAGAGCATTTCTAAAAAAGTTTGTACATTTCATTTACGACTTCGATTTGCAAAAAAAATTGCAGGTTGGTAGGGTGAATGAAGCTGAGCCTAAATAACATAGTCTCCCAAAATGTCCTCATACATTTGTATGAAACTTTCCTTTTTTGTTACTAATTTTCTTAGGTTCATGGTAACAAAAAAGGAAAGTTTCATACAAATGTATGAGGACATTTTGGGAGACTATGTTATTTAGGCTCAGCTTCATTGACTCTACCAACCTGCATTTTTTTTTGCAAATTGGAGTCGTGAATGAAATGTACAAACTTTTTTAGAAATGCTCTTAAACGGACGAGCTTGCGAGTCTTTAGAACTTGCGGCTGTTCCTGCCGAGGCATATATAGTGCTTTTCTCAAAAATCGCTAGATACAAATCGCATATAAACAGAAACTTCACGTGAAATAACATCACTTTTTACCGCCTTTATGTTTATGACACGGAGAAACGCAAACTTTTTTAGAAAAAAAAAACTCAATCTATTCCAGACACAGATAAAAAAGTTACGTTTCGAATAAAATATGGATGTATAAGACTTGTGCCCTCATTTTATTATGGCCGTTTTCACTTTTTAAAAAGTTACAAACTAGATAGCTTGGGGCTTGTGTAGCGAGCACGCAATGTAATTTTTTTTTAATTTGGGAACTGTCTGTAAACTATGTACTTCGCGTCTCAGTATGGAGATAGTAATGTCAACTTTTCCGGTAATTTTTGAGAAAATTTATTTAATGCGTTCGATTAATGCATTTTAGTGATAAAATCATTTACAAGCGGCGGGGACCTGGAGCTGTGATGGTCTTGAGCTTTTTAAAGAATTGGGTCGTCGCTTGAGAGACCGGGGCTTCGAACTTCGTTCTGGGTTTTATTTGGTTCAGCAGGTCTGGTATCCATTGCCATTGGGGTAATGCTGCTGGAATTCTGGGGACTTTTGAGCCGGTTACTTTGCGGGGGGGCGCGTTTTAAGGCTGTTACGTATGTTTGGTGTTATTTTATTTTATGTTTGTGTTTTGCTTATAAATGTTAATAAGCATCTTGGTTTTTAAGATTATTATTGTATTACCGGGTAAGTTACCGGGAGTTAATAATAAGAAATCTTTACAATTTGATTAGTTTCTCGTAGGTAAAATGCTAATTATAATTGCACTTACATAATCTAAATAATGCATAAGCGATGCCAAACTTGTATTAGTCCTTGTGATTTTGTTTTAGAGCATTCCGATTAAAGCCAGTTTTGTCTCTTTTAAATAAAATAAATGAAGAAAACGTTTATTAATGTTACATAATGGAATTAATGCGATCAGAGACCAAATTTAATTGATTTGTTTGTTTCTGTGGTGTAGAAATGTTTGAATTGTTACAATCACCAATGTTATTAAATAATTTAATTATCCAAATAACAATGTCCAAATGTTGGGTTTATTCTGACAATGAGCAATATGAAATTGCAGAAACATTAACGTTACATGATTATGTTTTATAATCAATTAAGTTTTTTTTTAATGGAAATGAAAATACTTATTTCATTAAAAGAACGATGTTTCCACAAAACAGCGGTTTTGGGCTCTCATCTAGGATGCCCAGTATTATAGGACCCTGTGAAATAATGAGGAGCTATACAATTCCAATCTGTCAATTTTGTTATGTGTTGGTATTTTATTTTTTTCTCATAACTAGACATTGATCCTATCCCAATCCTTTTCTTTACCTACTTAATCCTTTATAATGTTAGTGAAAGCATGTTTGTTCGTTTGTGTGTTACGCCTTCCAACCAACGTCCAACGCCATCAAATTAGTTACAGATGTACTTTTTAACCCGGACACGGACATCGGCTGTTTTTAATCCTAGAAAATTGACAGTTCCCGAGGGATAAATAGCGAAAAATAATTAATACAAACTCAGGTAAATGTAAATTTTTGTACCAGTTTACATTTAAATGTTCAAATAATAAGAACTGAAGGAAAAACAATAGTCAACCAGTGAGACATAATAGGCTCTTAAATAATTATATACTGGACCAAGAAAATAAGTACTTCCGTAAAACAAATGGCCATTTATTTTCCCATTCAAAACAAAAGCGAGTGAATTTAAAACAGTACAAGTAAAAAAAGTTCAAAAACTAAACAAAGTGCAGTAGCGAAGTAAAAAGATGGCCGGTTGTGAGATAAGAAACAAATCTTTTTGTTTTAAAGGAAACTTTTAAGAAAGTGGAGGAAGGAAGGCATTTATTGCACTAAAAGCCCCGACGGAACTAACTTTAAAATGGATTCAACTTTGTCCGATGCATTTATCGCGTCGGTGGGTCACACCGTAGCGTAATCTATGCAGCTGCATTACGTATTCACTTAATGAGAAGCACTGTTTGATTATTTATACGGTGTTAGTAGAGGATACGCTTTAAATAGAGGAATTCCATTCGTGCTTTAGTACGAAATGGTAGGCGGATAACATTTCTTGACGATCACTTGGTATAGAATTAGATGGTTTAGCTCTGAGGCCTGCAATGAGCTCATCTGTTGGAATCTGTAAGAGCAGCATTATAAATATTACGACAAAAATAGCTCTTTATGAAATGTATTATAGTAATTTTGATTTAAAAAAACTATTAACAGTAATTCTGATCATATGGGTGTTATGACTTATTTTCAAATAACTTGAAAATTTATTTATTTATGACAAAACACACGCGTAGTATGGGTAGGGCACTGGTGCCATCAAGCGCCGCAAATATTCATAATTATTAAATAATTACGAATTTGTAGCACTTGCAATGGAGACCATGGGACATTGGTCAGCCAATACGAAAAGCTTTATTAAGGCTCTGCTATCCTGGCTCATAGATCCTAGAGCTGGTGCTTACCTCTCCCAAACGATCGGGCTAGCTATCCAGAAAGGTAATGCAGCCAGTGTCATAGGGACCATTCCGCGAGCGGGCCTGCTAGAGGGGGTGTTCTTTTTATAGTGGTGATTATTATTTACATCTTGAATATTTGAGTAGCGTAGTTTTATTTAAATTTAAATAAGTTTAGTTTTAACTTTTAAGTGTTAACATCAATAAATCTGTAATATTAGTATAATAACTATTAGGCCCTGTCCGCACAGCGATATTTCACCGCGCGAATTATTTCTCGCAATTCTGTAACACATTGAACCTTACAGGAGTAGCCGCACTGGCGGTATAAAATTCGCGCGGAAAAAAAATCTGTAGTTTGATGCAGATTCAACGCGATGCGGTGCGAATTTATTTCCGCGCGAATGTTTTGTGCAATAGGAAAAAGTATGAGTATGGCCGCATTGCGGAATGAAATTCGCGCGTTTTGCTCAGTCGTGCACCGGCAGCGGTAGTGACAAGATGTCGCGCGCTTCGTCTCCCGCCCAATCGCCAGAACCGCAGGAGGAAGATAACATTGACATTGACCAGTTGATCACTCTCATGCACAGTAGACCTCCTTTGTGGAACAAATTCGATCCCAAGTACAGCGATTCTACAGCGTTCTAGACGTCCGTCTTAGCCGACAACTGAATCGAACTGACAAAATACGTACGAAATTTTATTCGCAGTGCGTACTAGACGTTATTCTGATCGCGGAATAAAATACGCGAGAAAAAAAGTCACGCGGTGAAATTTCGCTGTGCGGACTAGGCCTTAAAGTACACAAGTGGCACTAGACAGGATGCATTCGGTGAATGGATATCGTAATCGAAAATGCATAAGGTCTGCAACGCAATTGTGGTCTTAGGATCACAGTCCTACGTTTGTAAATTTTAAAATATTAATATTATGAGGTCACTTTACATCAGGTAGCTTGTGAGCTCGTTTGCTAATTCCAAGAGATATTTTTTTATAAATACAGATAAAGACTTTTTAATGTGACTTTTTCAAACAGTTCGGTTTAAAGCACGCCTCAGACCTTACGTAGTCCTTCGGAGGCGGAAGCTCTTAATCTTATTGTTCTTTACTGTTTCTTTACAATTCTTATTGATAGCTGTTGTTTGAGGTTCTAACTCATCGAGACGGCTTATTTATAACTTGTATAAATATACTCGGGAACACCTTAAAAATCTTTTTTTTCCAGAATCTTCATTTGTTCTTTTTTTTTTAAAAGCTATATTTTGCTGGAGCTATTTCAAACAAACGAACTCACAAATTTTTGCATTTATTAGTAAGTAGGAGGTTCCTTCAAGGACCTCCAAAAATATTCGTAAAGTACTTACCAAATAATTGTAAAATAGACTTACTCCTGAGCACTTTAAGGTTCATTTTCCAAAGTATGAAACGCTCATTTTTTATCATTCGTCTATTCCTACACGTCTTTCAGACATCCTAATAAATCATTGAATGTAAATTACGTTCGCGTTTTGACTTATAACTTGAGATGTAGGCGTCCCTTGAGTTTATTTTTAATATCAATATATAAAAACTATTTACATTCAAAAGAAACCTCTTTTGTTAAAAAAGATACATGTACAATTTTGAACTCAATACCTGTAATATAAAACCGGTTTTACTTTGTCACGTTTGAGTGAGAAACGTGGTTTTGAAGGTAGTTCATTGATATGAAATTTAATAATAAAAACGTCATATTTTACTGTAACACATAAGTTTTTCTAGTTTTACTCAATGATCAAACATAATGTTATGTTGATGTATTTTTTAGGGAAAAATGTATGTTGGCAGATCTAACGTATTGGTTTCACGTCCTTTCTTTACTTAAAAAGAAAAACAATGCTTTGCGTGGTGTTCAAAATGTATGCTTTTTGTTGCAAAAATCTACATACAGTTTTCTGGAAGCCTTTGTAAATAAAATTATATTATTCTAATATTCTATTTTAAAGGCAAGGAATAGCAAACAAGCACCTGTGACCCATAGACATTCGCATTAACAAGACTGAATTCCTAAGACTGCAAATGCTCTGCCAACCCTGAGGACTAAGATGGAATGCCTCTATGCTAGTAATTTCACCGGCTTTCTTATCCCTAAACCGGAACACAACCATGCGAACACTGCTGTTTGGCGGTACGTTAATGAAAATATAGTGGTAGCGATCCGGACGGACCTTGAACAAGGTCCTACCATACTCATATTCAAAGGGTTCAAGAGATACACCTATTTAAAGTTAGGAAAGATAGACAGACAGAAAGCGTAGGTTTTGTAATAGAGTCCCGTTGGACGCCCAAAGATCACCGATCGCCATAAAAAAGTGGTACATTACTTTATTCACATACAAGTGGTAAAGAAATTTGTCAAGATCGTAGCAAGTGGAAAAAAAATGGTTTCTGCCTACCCCTCTGGGAAACAGGCGTGATTTAATATATGTATGTAAGTGGTAAACCGCACCTTAATCCATAAATCAATACAAAACTAGCCAGTCATCGTCCAAGATCCATTCCCATCACGGATCTAGTTATGGATCCAGTTAGCGGATCAACACGCCGCTGATAACCCCAGTGCCACAGAGCAATTACGATCAGGCCGCTGGCCTCCCTAGAGTAAATATATCGCTTTCTAGGATTGACTAGGAATTAGACCAAGAAATTGCAGTTTGTGACTTGCATTGTGAGATACGATGTTATGAAAGTTATAGTGAGCAAGAATTTCACTGTCAATACTATCACGCAAAATAAACATTATATTAGTAAAAGTATAGAGCATAGAGGCATTCCATCTTAGTCCTCAGGGTTGGCAGTGCATTTGCAGTCTTGTGAATACGAATGTCTATGGGTGACAGATTCCACTTACCATCAGGTGGCCTGTGTGCTCGATTGCCTTCCTATGCCATAAAATAAATAAATAAATATTCTCCATTCTGTCATTTTCATATTTTAGGACTAGTTAATCATATTTTAAGCATATAATATGGAATGTTTGTAGCTGTGTACGGACATGAGTAAATAAATACATAAAAAGGATAATCTCACGTTTGGTGAGTACGATACGATCGATAAAAATACTTACATAGGGAAATAATTACTTTATAAGTATGCATAGAAAATATCGAAGACTCAAAAACATTGTCTTGCTTATAACGCCGGCCGTGAATGGGTGCAAATAATGCAGAATGTCCTTAAAAACCCTATTCCTCGAAAAGGTTTTCTAATTAGAGTAATTGTAAAAATTATGAACAATCCCCGTGTGGTTTCCGGGTTAGAACAGTGCCACTCCATGTCTTCCCGTGGATGTCGTAAGAGGCGACTAAGGGAATATGGGCTTGTAGTACTGTTAGGCGATGGGCTTGCAACCTGTCACTAATACGCTGGTAAACATCTTGGCCTGTTTGTGCAGTGTGGTTGCTGAATTATAAACAACTTTTTGAAGTTGTATGTAATTCTGTGGCTCTGCCTACCCCGCTTTGGGATTACAGGCGTGAAGGTATGTATGTATGTATGAACAATCCCCATCCGTTCGGTTAAAGAGTACATATTTGCCCTGGTGAACTAAACAGAAGCACATGAGGTTACCACGCGCTCCTGTCAAGTCTTTCGAAAAATTATCCGTACCGGTAAACTGGGGTTACTTTAGACCTAGGGGGTAACATTGACCACACTTAAAACTATGACTATATTAGTGGTAAACATCTTTTCATCACACTTGCACGCAAACAGTATCTAAACATATAGGTTAACTTGGCCGCAATGCCCCATATAAAACCCTCGACCTTTCCTTTTACCATGAAACCCAAGGTCGGTAAGTTTTTTTTTTTTATTTATACCACAGCACACAAGTCATGCAAGTTCAAGCAAAGAGTTTACACGCAATTGAAAAATTGTCTTAAAATGTTATTTAAACAGGAATTTCATTGCAATCTCGCTACATGTTACTTAAATACTCAATTAATGTTCTTAATAATCGATTTTAATAGTTTTCTGTATCAAAACGTCGTTTTTTTTTACACTCCTTCAGGGCTGTATGTATACCTACGTAAGTATTTGCCCTTAACGTTTCTGAACGAAACATTTGTATAATCTGTGGAGTCCGCCCGCCATCCGCTTAAAAAAAGTTAAAGTAATTCGTAATAATAGTTGTGCTGACTTGTGTATTTATTTACTCGCAAATGTGATGAAAAACATTGTATGTTTCACGGGCGGTACGGGAATTACGAACCTCGACTCAGAAAGCCCTCAGTCTTCGACTTCGGGCTTCTACTAGAGCCTCGATCGTAATTCCTTACTTACCGACCTTAATACACAATGTACTATTAATTGTTAAAATAATTTTAGAACAATATAAATAGGTTGTTTCTGATGGAACATTTAAAGGAATAATTAAATTTTTAAGATGATTTTTGGGGTGGTCAATGTTACCCCCTAGGTCTAAAGTAACCCCAGTTTACGGTACTTTTATATTTGACATTTGATTGACAGGAGGAGGCTTTGGAATTAATTTATGAATTAATTTTACCTTCAAGTAGCTTGTTTCACAATCATTCATTAAATCCAATGTCACTTTAAATTGCTGGCTGTCACTTTATACCAAGGCCAATTAAAGAATGATAGATGGTTTCGAAATGGGACATTAATGCTTATAAAACTCCTTTAACAAGCTCATTTATGCAACGTAATAAAATAAAATATATAAAACCAAGCTTTAAAAGTCCAGAGATATGATTTGTTGCAAGCCTCAGCGTCTTCTTATGAGCTTTTATGTAAAAGTCTTCTTATTCAAGGTAATAAATTAGGAATCTCATGAAACTTTGTTAGTTTTCTTAGACTTTTTCTTTCAACATTTATCTTTCCATTGCATGTGCTCAGTTTTAAAATGAGTTTGCTCTTGGAATTGAAATAATTTATATATTAATTCTAAACCCTAGTAACGGTCATTATTTGACAGAATGTTTGTTTCTCCATTACACAGTTCGTAAGAAAGTATAAAGAAAAAATACTGGAGGGGTACAAACAGCCACACACTTAACTGCCCATTAAAGACAGAAGTGAGAAAATATAGAAAGAGATGAATATAGATTTTACATAAAAATCTCATGTGCACGACAGAGACAGTTTCTCTCTGTTTATCTTTATTAGTCACTCAGCTGTGTGGGCGATTGTACCATAGTGGTTTTGAATATAGTTGTAAAGTACCTATAATTTTCAAGATGTGTGTAAAGTAAAAAACAATTGAACTGTTCAGCAAAAGTAATATTAATGAGCGGTCAGCTACGCTTAAAGCAGTAGTTGCTGCTCGCAGCAAATTGCATCTTAACAAAAATAACTACAATAACATGGCAATGAGAAATTATAATGCATCACCTATGTCTTGGACGGAACTACACAGTTTTTTTTTAATTGTATCCTAACTAATATTAAAAATGCGAAAGTTACTCTGTCTGGTAAAACTAAGACTGGCAAATCACTGTGCACGTTTCCAATCGGTAAAGGTTTTTAATAATCTGCCAATGGAGCTTAAGGCCATTACTAATCCTAATGTGTTCAAAAGCAGAGCAAGACATTTTTTGCTGTCAAAGCGCTACTATAATATTTATGATTTTTTAAATTAGTTAATATAGGTAGGTATTTAATTTACTATAACTGACATTATTAATACTGCAATGTGATAGTTAGGTAACTTAAGTTATTTTTAAAATTTGTGCTAGCTTGTAAGAGTAGTTTTTCAAACACAATGTATATTGTTCCTGAAATAAACTTGAATTGAATTGAATTGAATTGTCTGTCTGTCCGTCTCGCTTTCACGCTAAAACTACTAAACCGATTTGAATTAAATTTGGTTCACAGATAGTCTAGAGCCTGAGACAGGACATAGGCTACTTTTGAAAGCGAAAAAAGGGTTGTAAGGGGTAAAAAGGGGGGAGGAAATGTGGACGGAGTCGCGGGCAAAAGCTAGTATTATATAATTTCTTACTTGAAAGATTTTATACCCTGGATGGTTTTTTAACATAATGTGCAAAAAATATTAATTTTTAAAATAAATTATGAGAGTAATTTAATAATGTAGTGCATTGTATTGTTTATAATTGTGTATGTAATTTAACTTGCCGTTCATTTTTATACGTAACTTTTAAATATAATAAATAGTGTTTTAATTATTGTACCGGAAACGGTAGATTGTGATGCGCCCTACCAATGTATCCATAACTACTTATTGTACATAATACGAGGGTCATGCCAAAAGAAATTAGATATTCAAAAACTACAAAGTTTATTCTTTATTATTGCTATCTATTTTCTCGAAGTATTCACCGTGAGCACGTATACACTTTTTCATTCGGCTAAACCACTTGGAAAATGTCAATGACCATTCTTCTTTGGGTACCTCAGAAACTTCATAATTATAGGCAGCCAGGGCATCTTCTTTGGTTTCAAATCGCCTTCCTTTTAATTTTTCTTTAATTTTCGGAAACAGGTAAAAGTCACAGGGTGCCAGGTCAGGAGAATATGGTGGGTGAGGGAGTATAGTGATATTTTTCGAACTAAAATAGTCGAGTGTTCGGGCAGAAGTGTGCGGGGCGGCATTGTCGTGGTGCCAGAGCAGGTGCTGGGTTCCTGACTTTGGCCGCTTGTCACACCAAGCTGACAACACTTGTGGAGCACAAACTGTCACATACCATTCTGAGTTGACAGTTCTTTGATCCTCTAGCACCACAGTCGCAATATGCCCTGTCTTGCAGAAAAATGAGGCAACCATTTGTTTCTGTGTGCTTCGTGCTCGGCGACATTTTGTTGGAGTCGGTTCATCTTCGAAGCACCATACCGTTGACTGCCGCTTTGTTTCAGGATCGTAGTTATACAGCCATGTTTCGTCACCTGTCAGTATATCATACACAGTTTTCTTCTCGCCAGCGTCGAATTTATTTATCATAAATTTACACCAATCCACGCGGCGTTCTTTCTGCAAATCGTTGAGTTTATGCGGCACCCATCTCGAACAACGCTTATGGAGGGACAGTTGTCCATGAATTATGGTTTGCAGTGCTGCTGATCCAATGCCTAGATCTCGTTCAAGCTCTACGTATGTAATTCGTCGGTTCTCACGGATATTTTTTTCCACGGCTTGCACATTTTCTTGAATAACTGCGGTTGGCGGTCGCCCCGACTTCGCCTCATCTTCAAAGCTCTCCCGCCCTCTTTTGAATTCAGCAAACCAGTTAAAAACAGTTGCACGAGAACAAACAGACTCACCAAAAGTCGTGGTTAAAAGTTCAAAACATTCTTGGGGCTTTAAACCTTTTTTAAAGTCATAGTAAATCATAACACGAAAATCTCGTCGACTAAGTTCCATTGTAACCGCAAATTCCCGTCAGATTCAATCAGAAAAAAAATATTTAAAAAATAATTACGCAGATTTCCGGAGTATTCCATTTTTAAATTTATAGCTATATAATCAGCCTTCACTATGGTGTATAACTGGCCAGTATCAAACAAATGAGCATGGAGTATCTAATTTCTTTTGGCATGACCCTCGTATGCTAAGAAAACTAAATGTGTTAGGTTCGCTTTGCCTAATGTTAGACCGGTAGAATCTAGTATATTTCTTAATGATGAGAGATTGGAAATCGTAGATAAGGCGCTTTTCTTAGGGATAACTATAGATAAAAACTTGCAATGGAGTCCCCATATAGCAGTACTAGCAGGTAAATTAAGTTCGGCAGCTTATGCTGTTAGGAAAATCAGGCAACTTACTAATGTTAATGTTATTTTCATAGTGTTATGTCGTACGGTATTCTGGTTTGGGGAAAAGCTGCTGACATACAGACTATATTCGTGTTGCAAAAAAGAGCCATTCGTTCTATATATAATCTAAACTCCCGTGATTCCTTAAGAGTACTATTTAAAGAAATTAATATTTTGACAGTAGCATCACAATTTATTTATGAGAATATTATTTATGTCATTAAAAATCAAGACTCTTTTGTTAAGAATTGTGATATACATAATTTGAATACAAGAAATAAAAATAAAATTGCTATTAAAAAATTTCGTGTCCGTAAGGTTTATAAATCATTTGTAGGTCAATGCATCCTTTTCTTTAATAAATTACCTGACATTGTTTTAAGTTACCATTTCCAGTACTTAAAACTTACTTGAAAAAGTCGTTGATGTCTAAAGCTTACTATAGGGTCGAAGACTATCTAACAGATAAAAATGCTTGGCCAACACCTAAATAATTTAATAATAACTTAGTCATAAAAAATATGTAAATATTGTATATTGTCTAGGGGACACGGTTTCTGTAGGAGAATGTATCGAAACTTTTATGCAGGTTGTCTTGCACCGTCACAGGTAAGTATAACTTGTATACTTTCTATTTTTTATTCTTTTTATTACTGTTGCTTAGTTTTGTGACAATTCTGAGTTTTGACACATTTTCCTGCTCAACCGCGCATGAATGTATTTATTTTTTGTTTTATGTGAGATTCATTGTTTTATATAATGCTAGGTTAAAGTTATTATTATATAAGCAATATTAAAAAAACTACTGACTGTTGAGTTTCTTGCGGCGCTTCTTCTCAGCAGTGGTCTCTTGTGAAGCGCTGGTAGATTTTTGACGTGTAAAAGTGCCCGTGCGGCCTACTTACTGAATAAACATCTTTTATCTTTTATCTTTATCTTTAATCAAACAATGAATGATTATGACTTGACTTTTGACTATATATTATGACGGAATTAAATAGTATTTACAGATAAAAACCAGAGTTTTATAATGTTTTTTTTTATAAGCTTTCAAAGGGGTTATTATGACATAGCAATGCAGTTCCGTTTACGCAGAGACAAAATGACAGAGCTATATAACTGCTTTAACTCTGTCCTTTACGCTCAATATAAAATAAACTGCGTACCCCGAACTCAGCTACACAGAGCTACAGAAAAAAGTTTATAATAACTGCATAGCAATGTCATAATAAACCCCCAGGTGTTGTAAATAAAATTTTACAGGCTGTGCATTGTGTTTTTGTTATTATTTTATTGTGCCTTTTTTTGTAAACAAGACAGTTAATAACTTAACAAGTTCTTTTGTTTATGGCTTAGGAAGGCAAACGGACACACAGGCCACCTGATGGTAAGTGGAAACTGTGACCCATAGATATTCGCATTCACAAGACTGCAAATGCACTGCCAACCCTGAGGCTAAGATGGAATGCCTCTATGCTAGTCATTTCATCGGCTGTCTTATCCCCAAACCGGACAGCAATGCGAACACTGCTGCTTGGCGGTAGGTTAATGGATAAGATGGTGGTACCAACCCGGAGTAAAATTTATTTTGATTTATTTTAATTTGAACAACGTGACAATTTCGCGATGCAAATCAAAACCCTTCGCACGCACTTGCAGCAGCAAAACTGGCTAACCCCTCAAATGCCAACTGTCACTCTGTCCCACTATCACTAACACACAGCTCACTCGTCACGTGCGCCCCATCATCGTGACACAGAAATCTATTTTTTGGCTAAAAAACAAAAGCCTGTAAAATATTCATCAGGGAGGAGGCACGTAGCGGCACTCACGGCGGCCGTTCGTTGGGCTATCGAGGGCGTGAGCCCACTGACGATGAGGGGGCTACTCTGTATCGCTATCGGAAATAGTAGGTTCAAATAGTTTGGAGTACATTGCTGGGTGTTAGTGACACAAATCTAAAAAAAGGACGTACATACACACATACATAAACTCACGCCTATATTCCAAGAGTGGGGAAGGCAGAGCTACAGAATTACCAACAACTCTAAAAACTTGTTGATAATTCTGTAACCACATTTTGCACAAACAGGCTAAGATGTTTATCAGCGTATTAGTGACAGGTTTCAAGCCCATCGCCTAACAGTACTACCAGCCTTTATTTCCTTAGTCGCCTCTTACAACATCCACGGGAAGACATGGAGTGGCACTATTCTAACCCGGAAACCACACGAACGGTGTGAAGCATGGAAGGCACTTCGTTCGTTAAACACGACTTACCGCACGCAGATACACAAGGTAAGACAACGCGACGAGCCACAGCATAAGTGACAGTTTCCGTGTGTGCGTGTGCACACAGACAGCCATTTTGCATGCCTCACTCATGATAAGACGAGGTTACGTTTGTATTTTTATTGGCCCGTGTCGTGTAGTGGCTTTGGCTAGGAAGCTAGTGGTATCGGGTGCAATCTTCAGTTCTGATCTGCGATCTTATTATGATCGTGTTTATCAATGTGGCTAATCGAGGATAAAACATTTGTCACTTTCTGACTGTGCGTGCGAGAGTGATGAATGCTTTATCCACCGCGATAAAACTGACTATAATATGGAGGCTGGAGTCTGGTTTTTTTATTTAAACAATAAGATAAGATTTTTTATTTGTAAAATCTTATATAGTCACTTTTGCATTAATGTAGGTATAAACTAGTTCTTATTATAAAATACATTACGATACATTTTGGTATAAGGTAGTATATTTATTGCTGTCTTTCCATGTTGTGGTAAACGCATTTTTTTACTGCCATTTCATAAATTTTTAAAACTATTTGAATTGTACCGCCGTCTTATTTGAGAATGATTAATAATGTCATAACAAGCATTGTAACACAAACGATCTCAAAACCTAGCCCACTGACCACATACACCTTTAGCCAACCCTATTCACAAATCGACAGCGCACATCAAGCGCAAAATACGGGCATCTCCCTTTGACGAGCGCAACTGAGCGAGAAAGATAGGGGCTCGTAATCGCAGGGTTGGCAGCACTGAATCGGCGGGTAGATTGGCTTATCCGGCAGTTTATCCGGAACGGCTTGATGACGACCTTTGCTTTATCCCCGATTATCTCTTGGTAGAATCAGTATTGAGGCGATTTTAATCTGTGGTCGACGTTTTGGGGCTGGGTTTGATTTAAACTTTTGTGAGCATGATATCGGGATTTTTATTAGTAGTGAAAACAATATTTTTAAAATGTGGATGATACTAAGGTATTACATTTTTGGAATCACTACATAGTATAAAACAAAGTCGCTTGCGCTGTCTGTCCCTATGTATGCTTAAATCTTTAAAACTACGCAACGGATTTTGATGCGGTTTTTTTTAATAGATAGAGTGATTCTTAAGGAAGGTTTATATATATAATACATTCCACGCGGGCGAAGCCGCGGGCGGGTCGCTAGTAATATAATAAGTAACAAATTTAATGGATAATTGTACGTATAATTTTTCATTTGATGCATGTTTTTATAACCTGGGTATTTTTTAAATGAAAATTGTGTTACTTTAATTGTGTTACTTTTTCTCCCATGGTTGGACAAAAAAACCACGATATCTTCCACATTTATAACAGCAGTTAGCAGTTCAGTAGCCCTAGACTAGATGCATCGACAATCGTTATCATATTCGAAAATATGTGACTTGTGAAAATAAAAAATATTCTATTCTATTCTAAATATTCTATTCTATGTAGGATTTACGCAAGCTCCGATTTATTTTTTCTAAATCATACTTTAAACTAAAGGCCATAGCCGGGTTTCCATAGTAAGTCGGCCCTTACATCAAATGGGCTCGGGGATTTTTGTCAGTACCTGTTGTAATGAAGAATATTTTAGCCGAATATGAACATCCTACTTGTAACAGTTTTTGACTTATGATTTTTTCAAGTTTTTTTTAAAATGTTTGTTTTTTCTGGATGTACATATTCAAGCGATTTGCTTCAAATATTTAGGCAAGTAGTAGGCCAACGTATGGCCTATTTGTGAGAAAAAAAACTAGGGGTGTCACTACTTCATAACCACATAAAAAAAAATAAAAAAAAAGTTGGTCTTTTTTTTCTTTTTTTTATACGATAACTAGTATTCGTTTTTTGGGTGGCGATGCAAATCTATCTATCTATCTGTCATTTCAAAATTTGAAGCAAATCGCTTGAATACATCCAGAAAAAACAAACATAAAAAAAAAAAACTTGAATAAATCATAAGCCAAAAACTATTACAAGTAGGATGTTCATACTCGGCTAAAATATTCTTCATTACAAGAGGTCCTGACAAAAAATCCCCGAGCCCATTCGATGTAAGGGCCGACTTACTATGGAAACCCGGCTATGGCCTTTTAACCAGCAACAAATAATACCTAGTAATTTCTGGATTACTAGGCTTACAAAATAAACAAAACACTCGTAGGTATAAATTATTTAAAAACCACGAAACACAATTGCATACATTATTAATTTATCACTGGAAAACAGATTTAAGTAATAAATCGCTGCAATAATTTCAACCACAATAAAATTAAAACGAATCGCTTTTTCACAAAAACTGTTAACGTATGGCTTAAATTTGTTACGTGGGTCGAATGTCCGCAAAATACGGGAAATTCCATGAACTGCTTTTGAAAGTTTATTGAGAACTTCTGTGTGTCACAGGCAGTTTAACCTTTTTTTGTGTTGGAGGATTTTTACATTTTGTATACAACCTGTAGGTACATTTTGCCGTTGGTAATTTTCACACCCTGTATTTATCCATTTACATTTCATAACACTTACATTACTAGTAACGTTCATTTAAAACTGGAAATATGGAGGCAAAATTTAATGGTAAGTGATCATCGCGACTTATGAAACTCCGAAAATCTAAAGGCATTAAAGTAAAGTAAAGTACTTAGTCTACTTTTGAAGCAATTTCTTACCACTGTTTGTCTATCTTTTCCCGTGTGGTTGCCGGGTTAGAATAGTACCACTCCATGTCTTCCCGTGGATGTCGTAAGACGCGACTAAGGGAATAAAGGCTTGCAATAGTATTAGGCGATGGGCTTGCCACCTGTCACTAATACACTGGGAAACATCTTAGCCTACTTGTGCAAAATGTGGTTACAGAATTATCAAGAAGTTTTGGGACTTGTTGGTAATTCTTTAGCTCTGCCTACCCCACTCTGGGAATGAAGGCGTGAGTTTATGTATGTATGTATGTATGTTTGTCTATCTCTTTGTTACTTTTTGAAGACGATTAGATAGACGGATTGACGGATTTTGAAAATTTGTCGTAGGGTTAGTCTTTATCCTAGGCTTAATTTGTAACCGATGAATTTAAAATTCTGATGAAAGTAGAGGTAATGTTCTAAATAAAATGATGAGACGTACCCATTTCTCGTTCGGAGTGTCACAAAAAAACTCTATCTATAATCTTTCCACCCATTTAACGTAAACATAAAGAATGTTTTTTTTAATTTAAAATACCGTTAATACTTTTTATCTAGAAAACTTTTTGCTCCGTACTTTGATATATTTTGCTAGATTTTATATTTTTATCGCCAATGAGATACGGCACGAAATTGTGATGGTGTCTTTGTTGGTAGCATTTCGTCCATAATTTTCTGTGTTTTTACAAAGTTGATGTTTTGTAAGTTTTGGAACTTATTGAAATAAAATAAACAGTAAGCAGTGATAAAATAATCGAAGTAAGCTTTGTCAAAATGTATAAATAAATCGACCAGTAGTTTGAGTGGCTATGCTGTGGGGTCTTTTCCGTTTGGCCAAAATATTTTTGATCAAATGTATCATTTCGCAAATTTTCATTTCCCTAACAGTTGTTTTCCGTCTCAGTTGATTTTTTTTTGTGAAGTCACAAGTCGGGTTCGATATCCCGGATATAAAACCAAAAACATACATAATGCTGATTGGGAAATTAAAATTTGGGCAGGGTCTCTATGCTGCGTTATGGGATATGCGGGTACTTTATTGTTTATGACTTTGTTTATCGTCAAGTCCGTGTCTATTAAAGTAATGATCACTTCCTTCCAGGTATACAAAAAAGAGATTATTTAGGGATTGCAGTTTGCAAATAGACTTAAATTACCTCCGTATTTGTCGTGTGGTTGCCGGGTTAGAATAGTGAAACTCTTCCCGTGGAAGTCGTAAGAGGCGACTAAGGAAGTAAAGGCTTGTGGTACTGTTAGGCGATGGGCTTGCAACCTGTCACTAATACGCTAGTAAACATTTTAGCCTCATGTGCAAAATGTGGTTACAGAATTATCAAAAAGTTTTTGGAGTTGTAGGTAATTTTGTATACCTCTGCCTACCCTGGGATTACAGGCGTAAAGTAAGTATGTTTTATTACAAATCGCATCAGAATACTCTGATACTCTTGTCGGCGTCTTCGAATAGAGTAAAAAAAAACAAGGCTTAAATATTCTATATTACAACGTTGGCTAATCTCTGACTTACTTTTGGAGAGCGAAATATGTTTGGCTAAATGTATCGTTTTCGGACCGTTTTATTCGCAAACCTGCTTTTCTGTCTGTTACCGTAAATGTTTCAAGATTTTTATGTAATCCTACTGACCCTTACTTGTATGGGGTTCTACACGATGGTATTGAAATAAATCCTGAAATATTTACAGTTACAGAAAAAAATGGATTGGCGAATGAAATGGTTGGGAAATCTTACATTTTGCCAAACATATTTGAGCCAAAAGACAGGAAACCCTAATCAAATAAATTATATTATAACTACGATATGGTTGTTCCAAAAATAACATAATAGTTTTGATGGGGCTAGAAGGTTCTTGAGTGGCGTCCACGGACCGGAAGACGAGCTGTAGGTAGGCCTCCAACAAGATGGAGTGACGACCTTGTAAGAATCACGGTAACGCGGTGGAAGCGAAAAGCACAAGACCGGTCTGAGTGGAGAGCCTTGGGGGAGGCCTATGTCCAGCAGTGGACGTCTTTCAGCTGACATGATGATGATGATGAGTTTTGATAACGACATATTAAGGACAAAGTGGTATAGTAATGTCATTGTGACATTCTTAACGTTATGTCGTGTGAAATTGTCCCACGTTTATTTATTATTTACCAATTTCGTCTAACGATGGTGAAAGTCGCATCAAACTGCATGGTATAGGTTTTAGCGACAGACACGGAAAGCGACTTTGTTTTATACTATATAAAATGATGGGGGGTAAAAAGGAGGATTTCGTCGGTGAAACTGCAAAATCGCGTAAGTAACATTTGAAACAAGGAGCAAAATGCACCTTTTTAATGCTACAGTAAGGTTTATTTTGCTCTATCATAAATTTGTTAGTTTCGCGGTTTTGCAGTATCACATTTGTCTTTATCGTGGACTATCAAATCTATAGTCAATAATGAATATGTACTTAAATACAAGGACTGGGTATTTTGCTATCTTGTTTAACCAGTGTCTTGTTTCCCCGTGTGGTCACCGGGTTAGAATAGTAGGTTCCACTCCATGTCTTCCCGTGGATGTCGTAAGACGCGACTAAGGGAATCAAGGCTTGTAGTACTGTTAGGCGATGGGCTTGCCACCTGTCACTAATATGCTGGTAAACATCTTAGCCCGATTGTCCAAAATGTGGCTGCAGAGTTATCAACAGGTTTTTAGAGTTGTTGGTAATTCTGTAGATCTGCCTACCCCACTCTGGGAATGAAGGCGTGAGTTTATGTGTGTATGTAAGTTTAAACAGGACTTATTTAAACAAAATCTGCTTATTTGTATATAGGTAAAATAACGTCGCATGATACAGATAATTCATGAGATTTCGAATCGAAATATAGCCAGAGGAGGAAAAATATTTTTATGTAACTCCTTCGGCACAAATAAAATCGCAGCTGCGTAGGAGAAATATTAGATTGAAATAGTTCTTTGTTACCAAACACATTTCTTTGTGATTTGCCGTGACTTTCCGGTTTTCGGTACATAAAACATAACGGGCACATGTTCTTATAGGTGGATGAGTTATGGATGTCGTATTGACAGATTGTGCACTTTTATAAACAAACGCTTGTAACACCCGTTTTTTTTTATAAGCTTTTTCATATAGCAATACTACCGCTGGTGGGTTTCTGCACCAAAATCGAGGAACGAATACACCTAGTGTTGTCCTTTTCTCTCGCTTTGGTTATGAATGGAGTGAGACGGAGCCTTTCAATAATTCGGTCAAGCGTGAGCGTGCGTTACGTTTCACTGCGCCTGCGCTTCGACCTATGGACTAAGGCTCGGATCCTTCGATACTTTTTGGCATGTCAAGTTACATTGTTTCAGGATTCATGGAATATCTTTAGAATAATCTTTTGGAGTGTTTTGGATTGGTTTTGCTTTCTAAATTTTTAAAAACAGTGTACGAGCGTTGCCAGCGTTTAAGAGTGAAATGAGTCTGGCGTCCATAGTGACGTAGAAGATTAGCCACATCATCTATGTTCGCTCTATGCTCTCTGATTCGGATTTGGCTTGAGGAAGAGGCAGCATTGCCTCGTCGTATTATTTTAATATCCTTTACAAATGGACAATTAGCGGTGAGTTGCGGTGTTTATTCGATGTTTCTTTCCATCGTGCCCAAGTGGGATTTGTTTTTATGTCCATTTACATTTTGTTTCAGGCAAATTATACGATGACAATTTGATGCATCGTGGCAGTACTTATTCATGTCTGCATGCTATTAAACAAATGGGCAACAAACGACGATAATTATATGAATAAACCGTAAGTAATTCTCGCGTCCCACCATGTTAAAGGTGTGTTTTTACTTTACTTGTCGATTCACGTAAACTATTTTGTTATAGCTCAATGCAGTCTACCTAATCCCAAGCGCTGACTCCTGCCTTGTAAAACAGGGTCATCAGGCTATATACGTGCCTGATTAAGGTGAGTATCGGGAGAGGCCACGTTGATGTCGGCAAGCACCACTCATAACCTATTTCTAATAAGTTACGTTTTCTTTCAGCCAGTGTCACGTTATATTGAGGCACCGTGCGTATGCCGGTCTCAACTAGCCTCACGCTATATAACTACATAAAACCCACTTTGTGGTAAGTACTTATTGTTACCTCATGGCTAGGGCTGATAGATTAGTTTTCAAAGTTTCTTGTATTAACAACTGCAATTATTGTTGCAGGGTTTTATTATTAAGTTAGGCACAGTCCTAACCACCGGATTGACCGTGAAGGGCGCTTCGTGCTCAACCACATGGGCGTGACCTCCGTGCCACGTGTTGCGACCTAGAGAGGCTCGGGGCAGTAGCCCTCCTCTTCGCTCTCCATGTGTTTTGGGTCTTTGCTTGCCACTTAACTTCACCTTACACATACATGACATCGTGCATACTTCGCTCTAGTTAAGTGACCTTTCTTTTGCTGTAGTCGATAATGCTACCATAATTTTCTATGACCTAAGGTTGCTACAGTGGTCTGTAAAATGCAGGTGTGTGTGTAACTTTAAAAATATACTAAGGAGAACTACACTTTTGTTTTACTTATAACAAGAAACCATCCCTGTTTGTAGTAAGTTTACCCAGGGCGCCTTTTTACTAAATTCGAGGTGACTTACTCTCAGGCCTATGAACCCTCTGACCCTCTTAGAGTCTCATGCCTGTTTGCCGATTGAGGATGTTTCAGTGGCGTACCCAACGTATGGCCTGAAGGAATGGTTTCTTAGTTTTAAGTATTCTGTATAGGAATGTACTGCTTTCTCTCATAACTTTTATCTGTCTTAACAGGGTTAATAGGGTTATAATAGTTATTAAATTCCTGTATACCTTAATACAAGGAATAACTTGCCTTTTTCATAACTTCTTTTGTTCTGACTGTATCAATGAGAAGATAGCACATGTATGTATTTCTTGTGTTCTCCTTCAAGACACTTTTACCTTTTTACAACCTTTGACTGTTTTGAGTGTGTAACAAAACAGCGGTTACTTTGTTTTAAATGTATGTTGTGTGCATCTTTTATTGCTAATAAGCACGTAGCATACTGCACTATTGCAAGGCTTGATTTGTGACCATTGTACTGTTTTACAAATTGACCATGGACCTGAATGTTAAGGTTGAGTACCTCACTAAGGAGGAACTGGCACATGAACTGACTGCTTTACACATACCCTTTGACACTAAACACAGCTGTGATACTTTACGAAAATTGTTTCGACAGACTCGTGCTCTTGTAAGACGTGGCAGTCTTAAGCCGGCGTCTGATAAGATGGGAGTAGATTCACAAATGGAGGTTGATGCATGCAGAGTGAAGGTGAATGAGCTGCAGTCGGAGGTTGTGCAGGGCAGTGAGTTTTCCAAGTCGGAGCAAGACAGGTTAGTGGGCAGATGTAACTACTATTTAGACCGTCTATCGCGTGTGTCGGATTTTAATGCTGAGGTTAACAAACTTAAAGGGATCCTTGTCAGTTGTCTGTCAATTTTAAATCCGTTGTCAGAGTCTTCGGAGTCAGAAGATGAGGTATTTCAGGTTCCATCTGAACCAGTTGCTAAAGTGGTCTGTCACTCGGAACCTCGACACAATTTGTCGAGTCTTAATCTAAAGTATAAAGGTGATACATGCGTGCGTGCTTTTACAACACGACTGGAGGAACTTAGGCTGTCTCGAGAGATACCAGAGCGTGTTTTGTTCAATGGATTTCCGGACATTGTGGAGGGTCCAGCGTTATTTTGGTACCGAGCAAACAAAGATTGTTTCAAATCTTACTCTCAGCTACTCGCGGCTTTGAAAGCCGACTTTGACATTCCGGATTTTGACTTTAAGTTGCTTCGCGAGATAAGGTCTCGTACACAAGCGCGAAATGAATCGATAGTTGTCTACCTATCAATTATGGGTGGTTTGATCTCTCGTTTGAGTTCGCCTATATCTGAGGCCGAAAAATTAGATATACTTGTCAGAAATATTCGTCCTGAATATAGTCGCGAGCTCGCGTTAATAGACGTCACGTCAACGCAGCAACTAAAGGCGTTATGCATGAAGCTGGAATTAGCCCATTCGCGAGCGGGTGATTTTGTCGAACCATCTACGTCACGTAGCTCTTTAGCTCCAGACATGCAGTGTCCACTAAGCAATAGCCGTTCGGTACGCAAAGAGGACGTGGCCTCCGCGGCTGCTAAGCCTAAAACAAATTCATTTAGTTGCTTCCGTTGTAATGGAGCGCATAGAACTAGTCGTTGTCCTAAATCGCGTGACATTGTCTGTTTCAAATGTGGAGAAAAAGACTTTAAAAGTACAAATTGCCCAAAATGTGGAAAGACTGTTCCGGAGTCAAAAAACTAGTTAGGCCAGTCTCACGGGATACTTCGGTGCGTATTTCTAACCCGCCCGTTGAGACTTACTTTGTGCCACCTATCAATGACCACCGCCCTTACTTAACGGTTCAGGTGTTTAATGTTAACGTTTGTGGTTTGCTGGACTGCGGTGCGTCTTGTTCTATTTTGGGTGATGATGCTCATTTAAAGTTTTTAAATTTAAATATATTAATGCACGAATTTGAGCGGCCTCGCCGATTAAGGGTTGCTAATGGGGAGGATTATGTGTGTCGATATTATATGAATATTCCCATTCAATATAAGAATGAGGTGAAGCTAGTCTTGTTTCACATTCAACCAGAAATATTATTACCGATTCATTTTGGTATCAACTTTTGGAAAGCTTTTAATTTAGCACCAGACATTTTAGCTTGTTTGCCTAGTCACGTGTCATCCGTCCTGAACGGTCATTCAAATATTGTCGAGGAGGGACTTCGACATTATGACTCGTTAAGTCCCATACAAAAGCAGAGTATGGACAATGTCAAGTCACTTTTCGACTCTATTAATACCGATAAGGTAGGGTTGGGTCGTACGTCATTGACCCAGCACGAGATACACACGGGTGACGCTGCCCCTATTAAGCAGAAGTACTATCGTCTGAGTCCGGAAAAGTTAAAGTTGCTTGATGCCGAACTAGATAAAATGTTAAAAAATAATGTGGTTGAGCCTTCTTCATCTCCATGGAATTCTCCTGTGACCATGGTACCTAAGTCGAATGGTGAAATGCGCTTATGTTTGGATAGTCGTCGCCTTAACGCTGTATCCAAAACTGACGCGTATCCCCTCCCTTACATAAACTACATCATTGATAATTTACGCGATGCTAAGTATTTAACTTCTTTGGATCTCAGTGCTGCTTACCATCAAATACCTCTACATCCAGACTCGAAGGAAAAGACAGCTTTTACTGTTCCGCGTCGCGGACTTTTTCATTATAATGTTATGTGTTTCGGTTTGGTTGGTGCGTCTGCTACTATGCAGCGATTGATGGACAGCCTATTCTCGGCAGAGTTTGATAATAAGGTCTTTGCTTATATCGATGACATCGTTATCTGTACGTCCTCTTTTGACGAGCACGTACAAATACTCAAACGTGTCTTTGAGAAGTTGAAGCATGCTGGCCTAACCATCAATATGAAGAAATCTCAGTTCTGTCGGAGTGAGTTGAAGTACTTAGGCTATGTCGTTGATCGTTTCGGTTTAAGAACGGACCCATCCAAGGTTGAAGTTATTATGAATTTTCCTACTCCTAAAGATCCGAAGGAACTAAAACGCTTCTTGGGTATGGCTGGATGGTACCGACGTTTCATTGAAAACTTTTCTCAGGTAGCTCGTCCCTTAACCCGCCTTACGAGTAAAAAGATTCCTTTCGTGTGGTCGAATGAAGCTACTGAGTCTTTTAACACTTTGAAGTCTGCTCTTATATCCGCACCTATCTTAAAGTGTCCTGATTTCAGCAAACCCTTCTATATTCATACGGACGCGAGCTCGTTTGCTATTGGTGGAGTTTTGGCCCAGCGCGAAGCCGATGTAGACCATCCTATCGCGTACTGCAGCAGAACCCTGAGCGCGCAAGAAGTCAACTATACGGCGACGGAGCGAGAGCTCTTGGCAGTAATTTACGCTCTCGAGCAATACCGTTCTTATGTCGAAGGTTCCAAGTGCTATATAGTTACTGATCATGCGTCGCTTCAGTGGTTCTACAAATTGAAAAATCCGATGGGAAGGCTAAATCGGTGGGCGTGTCGCTTAAGCCAGTTCGATTTTGAAATTATACATAGAAAGGGGAAGGAACACATTTTACCGGACACTTTATCTAGGATCAAGGTGGACTCTATATCATTCGACCCTCAGGTAATCCAAGATCCTTGGTATACGAAGCTCTTAAAGGATTGTAGCGATAATCCACGTTTATTTCCCAACTCTTTTTATTACCGTGAGGTAAAGGATGGCAAGTTATTTCGTTTATCTAAAAATAAATACAATTTAACGTCCCAATTTGAATGGAAGTTGGTCGTGCCTGCGGATCATCGCGATGAAATCTTAACAAAGTACCACGACGACCCGGTCTCTGGACACTTTGGAGTAGCTAAAACTCATAAACGTATAAGTGCTGTGTACTTTTGGCCAAACCTATGCCGTGACGTTGAGAAATACGTCGGAGCCTGCGAGGTTTGCAAATGTTATAAACCTAGCAACGTTGCCAGGGCAGGTCTGATGGGCAATCCACGCGTGGTCACGCGACCATGGGAAGCCATTTCTTGTGACATTATGGGGCCGTTCCCACCTTCATATGCGAGGAATCAGTATCTCTTTGTATGTTCTGATTACTTTAGCAAGTACGCTCTTTTGTTTCCTCTGCGTAGTGTAACGGCGAAAGCCATTGTTAAATGTCTAGAAAAGGGTGTCTTCCTACTACATGGCGTGTGTAAATTTATATACGTAGATAACGGTCCTCAGTTTATTTCGAAGGAGTTCAGGGATATGCTCTCTAATTATGGTGTCCCTAACATCTTCTATAACCCTCGTTATCATCCTCAGACCAATCAAACGGAGCGTGTCAACCGCGACATTGTACGAGCCATTGCTTCTTACGTGCGTTCGGATCATCGAAAATGGGATCAGAACATTCCTGAGATACAATGTGCTCTCAATACCGCGGTGCACGAAGGTACAAAGTTCACGCCGTTTTATTTGACTCACGGCAGAGAAATGTTCTCTTTATAATATCGAGGAGCCGTTAGATCCCTCGACGGTTAAGATAAATGTAGAACCGTTTTCTTCTAAACTTCCTAAGCTGAACGATATATATAAATCGGTTCAAGGCCATTTAAAAAAGGCTTATAATCGTAATGTAAAGTATTATAATTTACGGAAGCGAGCAATTCAATTTGAGGAGGGCCAAATTATTTATAAGCGTTGTTTTCCTCTGTCAAACGCTTCTAAATATTTTAGTGCTAAACTATCTCCCAAATATGAAAAATGTTTTATTGATAAAAAACATTCACCGTTGGTTTATTCGTTAAAGTCTCTTAACGGTAAACCCTTAGGGCGGTTTCACATTAAGGATTTGCTAGAGCGAGGAGATTCTGAACCTCCAGGGGTACAACCCTTAAATTAATATAGAATTGTTAGGTTAGGATGAGTTCATGGCAGATTCCATGAGCTAGTGGACTCTATTTCCAATATTAATGCTTGTGTTAAGCATAGTTGTTAGGTGTAAGAAATCTGTGTTTATTTATTAAGTATGTGTTTATTACTATGTACGAAACGCATAGTTATGTCTGGACTTGCTGAGATTTTTGGCGTTGGTAGAATATTTGTCCCGACAGTTGGCTCTTTTAAGGTGTGATTTACTGGTTTGTTAGATATATTACGTCCGGACTGCAGGTGTTTTATTGAAAGGAAAAGACTTGTCCTGACTGTTGGCTCTTTTAAAGGATTGGATTACTGGAATGAAAGCATTATGAAGTAGGGTGAGGTAGGCTAAGTTTTAATTTTAAGTAACCAAGGATGCGCATCCATTTAATTTTAGTCGTGCTGTCATGTTTTGTCCGTAGTAGGGTAAGGCATGTGGAAATTGGTAATACGATTTTTACCATTTAGTTGTAGGATTTCTTCCGTTTATGCCATAGGTGCAATCGGTTCGAGATAAAACTATTTTAAAGGTTTTATCTTTTCTTTCTATAGTTTTTGTGAAAAGGACATTCTGAGTACAGAGTGCGTCCTATTTTTCATTATGTGAATTTCATAAACTGGTTCAGTTGAGATTTTCTCACTCTATGTAGGTTGAAATTGGTATTCTATAGTTTCAACACTTGTTTCTACATAGTTTCACTTAATTAATAAGGTTGCTTCCACAGTTCTTATAAGTGGTAGTTTAATCATTATACTTAAGCCGCTTAAGAGGTTGGTAGTGTGTCACACCCCTCATTGTATTTGCAGTTTCTTGTGTAGAGCTGTAATCTCGCGGATGTTTCGCTAAGTTAAGGCTTGTTGTGTACTTAAACAGACACTAAGTTTAGTACATCCTTGTTTTTTTTTTTTCTTAAAACGATCAAAAGACGTTTGTTTGGGATTAGAGCCAACAAACTCTGTTTTAGGTTTAGAGCGTTTGGTTGGAGGCAGAGCCAACAAACACTTGGAAAGTATGTAGTTTATGAGCATACTTTAGGAAGTAGTAGAGTAAGATTCGTTCTCTTTAGTAGAATGTTTTGTGTTTTTTTTAAATTTCAGACGTCTTCCCCTGCGGGCGAAGGCGACCCCTCCCTTGGATATTACTTTCGTTCTCTTGATGGTGTAGAATAATTTTATTTCAGAAGCTTGCAATTCTGAAATAAAATTATTTCCCCAACTAAGCCGGTACTGTAACACCCGTTTTTTTTTATAAGCTTTTTCATATAGCAATACTACCGCTGGTGGGTTTCTGCACCAAAATCGAGGAACGAATACACCTAGTGTTGTCCTTTTCTCTCGCTTTGGT
This sequence comes from Acleris emargana, assembly GCA_927399475.2. Taxonomy (NCBI): domain Eukaryota; kingdom Metazoa; phylum Arthropoda; class Insecta; order Lepidoptera; family Tortricidae; genus Acleris; species Acleris emargana. The sequence goes on from OV656847.1 coordinate 4,074,418, forward strand.
TATGAATGGAGTGAGACGGAGCCTTTCAATAATTCGGTCAAGCGTGAGCGTGCGTTACGTTTCACTGCGCCTGCGCTTCGACCTATGGACTAAGGCTCGGATCCTTCGATACTTTTTGGCATGTCAAGTTACATTGTTTCAGGATTCATGGAATATCTTTAGAATAATCTTTTGGAGTGTTTTGGATTGGTTTTGCTTTCTAAATTTTTAAAAACAGTGTACGAGCGTTGCCAGCGTTTAAGAGTGAAATGAGTCTGGCGTCCATAGTGACGTAGAAGATTAGCCACATCATCTATGTTCGCTCTATGCTCTCTGATTCGGATTTGGCTTGAGGAAGAGGCAGCATTGCCTCGTCGTATTATTTTAATATCCTTTACAAATGGACAATTAGCGGTGAGTTGCGGTGTTTATTCGATGTTTCTTTCCATCGTGCCCAAGTGGGATTTGTTTTTATGTCCATTTACATTTTGTTTCAGGCAAATTATACGATGACAATTTGATGCATCGTGGCAGTACTTATTCATGTCTGCATGCTATTAAACAAATGGGCAACAAACGACGATAATTATATGAATAAACCGTAAGTAATTCTCGCGTCCCACCATGTTAAAGGTGTGTTTTTACTTTACTTGTCGATTCACGTAAACTATTTTGTTATAGCTCAATGCAGTCTACCTAATCCCAAGCGCTGACTCCTGCCTTGTAAAACAGGGTCATCAGGCTATATACGTGCCTGATTAAGGTGAGTATCGGGAGAGGCCACGTTGATGTCGGCAAGCACCACTCATAACCTATTTCTAATAAGTTACGTTTTCTTTCAGCCAGTGTCACGTTATATGGAGGCACCGTGCGTATGCCGGTCTCAACTAGCCTCACGCTATATAACTACATAAAACCCACTTTGTGGTAAGTACTTATTGTTACCTCATGGCTAGGGCTGATAGATTAGTTTTCAAAGTTTCTTGTATTAACAACTGCAATTATTGTTGCAGGGTTTTATTATTAAGTTAGGCACAGTCCTAACCACCGGATTGACCGTGAAGGGCGCTTCGTGCTCAACCACATGGGCGTGACCTCCGTGCCACGTGTTGCGACCTAGAGAGGCTCGGGGCAGTAGCCCTCCTCTTCGCTCTCCATGTGTTTTGGGTCTTTGCTTGCCACTTAACTTCACCTTACACATACATGACATCGTGCATACTTCGCTCTAGTTAAGTGACCTTTCTTTTGCTGTAGTCGATAATGCTACCATAATTTTCTATGACCTAAGGTTGCTACAGTGGTCTGTAAAATGCAGGTGTGTGTGTAACTTTAAAAATATACTAAGGAGAACTACACTTTTGTTTTACTTATAACAAGAAACCATCCCTGTTTGTAGTAAGTTTACCCAGGGCGCCTTTTTACTAAATTCGAGGTGACTTACTCTCAGGCCTATGAACCCTCTGACCCTCTTAGAGTCTCATGCCTGTTTGCCGATTGAGGATGTTTCACGCTTAATGAAATAAGGCGTCAGCAGTAAAAGAAGTAAATTCGTAAACTTGATTCTTTTTTTCCAAAAGACAAAAGTTGAGAGTTTGAAAATCTCAATAGTTAAAAATAAATATAATATATATATAATTAAGTTAAGTGTCTTTTATTATTTCTATCTGTCAGCTAAAGGTGTCCAAAACTAGTGTCATAGCTTTAAATTAAAGCGATAGAAACCTTCTAGCGTTCAGAAATTATTTCTTAAATAATTAGTGTGCATCTTTTTTAGAAATAATCGTTCAAAGTGTTTCATTTTACTTTGTTTAAACTCATATTGTTTTCAAAACTATATTGCTTTTTGAGATGTAGGTTGCCTTAATAGTTAAATAAATACGGGGTTAGGTACTTGATAAAAATACTGTTTAAATCCAAATAAAATAACAAGTCAGTCATTTCAAGGTTAGCTGGAATGGCGTAAGATGCAAGGGGGTAAGTTCACCTTCGGAAACATTTAATTTTGGTGTGTTTTTGTGAAATGCTTTATTTTTGTGCAAGAAAGAGTTTACTTTATTTTTTCAAATTGAAAGTCCAGTTCTAGGTAATCTCCATAAAAAGACGACCACAGGTGAATAATTTATAATAATTTTATTTTAGATATATGGTGGAATTTTCAATTTCTTTCTTTTCGAGGTAAATTTTTGAAAAACTACGTCAACATAGAAAAAAATGGTTAAAATAATGTACTTGGCAAATTACACATAATCTAATTAAGTTAAGACCTGAGGTCCCGTGTGGTTGCCGGGTTAGAATAGTGCCACTCCGTGTCTTCCCGTGGATGTCGTAAGAGGCTACTAAGGGAATACCGGCTTGTAGTACAGTTAGGCGATGGGCTTGCACCCCGTCAGTTATACACTGGTTACCATCTTAGCTTAATTGTGCAGAATGTGGTTACAACATTATTAGAAAAAAAAGAAGTTGGTAATTTTGTAGTTGCCTACCCAACTCTGAGAATGAAGGCATGAGTTTATGTATATATGTATGTACCTAAGACCTTAAGTTCCTCAATAAAATAGTAAAGTGCACTTACTGCTAAAAGAAGTCTGTGCCCCAGTTCAGGAATGGGCTTATAAAATAAGGTAGCATCTGGCGCGACACGCTTCGTTAGTACATATTCTTTTCCTATGATCCGTGTTAAATTTAGGATTTACGGCAAAAATATAGCGTTCCTTGTGCGAAGTGAAGGGGCTGTAAATTTCATAAGCTAATATAAAACCTTTGAATGGAAGTTGCTCATAAATATTCTTAAATTCAGTGAATGAGCTGTATTTATTTTTAACCCATGCAAGAAAAAAATTGTTATGAGTTTAAACGTGTGACTATGCGTACCTGTGTATGTGTGTTTGTTTGTTTGAATCTGTGTGTCTCTTCGCGAATTCGTAGCTCTGCTTGCAACCGCAGTTGAGTCGATAATTACTCAAGACGGAGTAGGGGTTATTAAGGTTACAGAATATTAAAAAAAAAAAAACAGTAAATAGGCCACATGAGGGCTCTTTTACATGTCAGTAATATGGAGTGAATTTACCAGCGCTTCGGACAAGACCATCATTGCGGAGAAGAAGCGCCGCAAGAACCCACAATAAGAAGGTCATTTTTTCAATTATTAAATACAATAACACTTAAAAGTAAGTAACATTATAAATTAAAAAAGTAATAAAAAACTACTTTTAAAAGTAACACAAATAAAATCATTACAAATGTAAGGTCAATAAAATAAAGTTCAAAATAATGCATAGGAATATACTAACAACAACAACTACGTTAATAACAACATGACGAGGTATCTACGTCAGAAATGATAATTAAAAAATAAAATGGAAAACAGGTCCTTGCAAGCGTGAACAGACCGGACCCCACAGACAGCACCCGTTCATGATGTAAAAACTAGACTAAATGAGGGTCTTCTCGACTTGTCATGATTGGGTGTGTGTGTATGTTTATGGGTATAGTAATATACGCATGCGTGAGCTTTCCTTTATGCATTCATGTCCTTAATTAATATGGCCCACAATTATTATTTTTGTTTTGTAGGATAAGTTAAATAGGTTAAATTTTATAAAAACTGAGCTCGTCTCGCAATCAAACGTAACAGTTTTGCTGGAATTTTTATACATAAGTAGTAGTATGTAAGTTGTAATTTGAATATATATATTTTTTAAAGTAAAGAGTTGAAGTATTATAAGTGGTAAAATTAGCTCGTAATGTATTTTAAAAGTAAACAAATGGTGCGTTTACACAAAATAATTTAATGTGATTATGCAATTATGCATTGACTCTTATTATTCCTTATCCTTTTCCTTTTTATACACATTAAACTGTAATGATATTGATGTCTCAAATAAAAATAAATAAATTAATAATATTATACACGCGAAAGTGTGTTTGTTTGTTTGTTCCGTATTCACGATTCTACATCTCAATCCATTAACATGATATTTGGTTGAGGTTATAGCCCGAAAGCGGACATTGGCCACATGATTATCTCGGAAAATTATACAGTTCTTGAGGGATAAGCGATAAATGGTTTCTACGGAGCCGAGGGCAAAATTAAAACGGGTCACTGAAATAAAATGGAGGATCATTTACGTAAAGACAATAAATTTCAGTTGGGTTTTTGGAATTCAGCTACAAAAAACTTCTTCATAAACTATACTACACTGTTGCAAAAATCTAACCGTAAAAAAATGAACGACGTAAAATATATTTCTCGTTCGTCATCCTTTAGAAAGACCTTACGAGAAATATTGCGCTAGACTTTTTAGTAGATTAAAAACTTTTATATTGGGACGGCGCAGGAAATTCTAAGGCATTGTCATTTTAGTAATAAAAGTTACAGTAGTATAGTATTATTCGGCTATATAATGTAATTACTTTCTCGTAAACTTTTATGTATATATGTGTTCACTATTATAATAAGACCTAGGAATAAACAGGGCAAAATTAAATGACAGCTAGGGATTGCCTGTATCGATAAACTCAATTATCGATGCTCTTCCCAATTACTAGTAATTGCTCCAAGTTTTGTGCGTAAAAATACATTTTTATTGAAAGTATGAAAATTTAAACAAAACAGCAATATAATTTTGGTTATTCTTTTTTTTCCTCATTGTGCATTTCATAATTATTCCCATTTACTATTGTTAAAGAAACCGATCAGAATTGATTTCAAATATTTCATGTGGCTTAAAAAACATTTTAATTTCTGTAGAGGTAGGGGCAAAACCAAATAAAAAAATACACACTTACAAACAATGCTGGGGGCGATCACTAGTACGAGTATATGGGAATAGCATTGATGTTTGAGTTTTATCGATATAGGCAATCCCTAGCAGTCATTTAATTTTGCCTTTTATATTCAACTTAGGTCTGATTATAATCTTATCTAATTTAAGTCTACGAAGGGTGTCAAAGAAACCGATGTGGATTTAAATATCTTCATTCGTTATTTATTCATTATTTTTAGTTGTAGTATCACAGTGTATACTGCTGCAGTGCTGCTGAGATATTGTTTTTATGAAATAAAGGGGTGAGAGTTTGTTAATTTTTCATAGCGTGTTGAAAAACCGGGCAAGAGCATGTCGGACCATGCTCAGTGTAGGGCTTCGAAGATATTATGACGGCAAAAAACTATCTCAAAAACAACTGAAGTAAGTGAACTATTTTTCTATTTAAATACTTTTGTCGCCTGTCTCAAGATCTAATTAAATCTTCTTAGGCGTGATAGATTTCCTTTTGAACTCGGTATAAGATGCTTTTATTTAAGATATTTTGATGGATTTTTATGATATTGTAAATGTCAAGTTTCATCTTCTTTAAGTTTAGCTATTCGTAGCTAAATTTAAGTGACAGTGGGCGGGGCACATCGCTCGCAGGACTGATGGCCGATTGGGTCAGAAGGTTCTTGAGTGTCGTCCGCAGACCGGGAGATGAGCTGTAGGTAGGCCTCCAATAAGATGGCGGTGGATGCGAAAAGCACAAGACCGGTCTGAGTGGAGAGCCTTGGGGGAGGCCTATGTCCAGCAGTGGACATCTTTCGGCTGACATGATGATGATGATGATGATGCATCTTCTTTATTCTTATCCTGCAGGGGTTAATGTTAACTTCAAAGGCAATTGGCTTTTAAAATCTTGATTTTTGCCAGCTTTACATACATTTGAGTCATTAAACAATTCTAGATAAATTATTCTAAATTTCCAAACAAAACTCCTACAATTAACCTTCCAACTTTACGTAATTATCCCTTTCAGTGCCAAATAACCAACATAACATCGGGATTAAGTAATAAATTTAGATTCCACAATACGTAGTGTGCTTGCCGCAAATTTGAGAGAGATTCGACCCTCGCCCTTTTTCCGAAGCCACAAAAAGGACGAGGTTTTGATTTACAGACTTGTGGGCTGAAGAGAATATGTTAGTGTAAGTTCTGTTTTCATTTTATTACTGGCAAAATTCAACTTATCAACTAAATTTTGTTATTAAATCCATTTAAATCAAATGATAGAGTTGTACGCTGCCGTCCTACCAAAGAAGGCGGCTAACTGCAATGTAGTATTCAAAGGATTCTATACTTTATTTGCAACCAAATTTAATTTAAAATGCTGATACTATTACTTTGCAGTTAGCCACCTTCATTGGTAGGACTGCAGTAGGTTCGAAAGCGTTAACATTTTAATTCTTTTTAATAAAGGCAATCAAATATTTACACGCCTCATGCAAACAAAAGGTGGCTATACGTGTTTAATAATATTTATTGGTGACACGAGGGCTTTTTTACACGTCCGTAATATGGATTGAATCTACTCGCGATTCGGACAACATCATCATAGCGGAGAAAAAGCGCCGCAAGAAGCTCCAGCAAAACGACATCTTAAATACAATAATAGGTATATAAGTGGTCGCGGACGTGGTATTTTCTCAAATTGATGCTTTTTAAGTGGCCCTTGTACATAGTTCAGTAAATCAAAATTAACAAAAGTAAAAGCTGGGCATTTTTCGGCCATCTTCTCTCCGAAGGTTACCGGAACTAAGTTTTACTAATCTTTTACTATTTCATCTAATGCTGGACCTAGGCTTTCCCAAGAATCTTCACATCGGCTTCTGTACTAGATCTTCGGTCCATCATGACATAGTATAAATTCGTCTCCAGAAATTAGGAGTTTCTGTTATCTACTGCTGGTCGGGAGCTAGGGTTGTGTCGATGAGATTTACTCGTTTCTTAACACGCATGCATCAAAATGAAAATTCAAAATTCAAAATATTTATCAGTAAATTGTCATATGAAGGCTCTTTTACACGTCTCGATAACATAGAGTGAATCTACTAACATTTCGGACAAGACCATCATTGCGGAGAAGAAGCGCCGCAAGAAACTCCAGCGGAAGGTCATTTTTTCAATTACTAAATACAATAATACTTAAAAGTTATTTACATTACAAGTTAACAAAGTAATAAATAATTATTTTTAAAACTAACACAAATATAATCATTACAAAATTGAATGTAAGGTTAATCAAATAAAATTAAAAATAATGACTAGGAGAACAACATGACGAGGTCTCTACGTCAGGAACGATAATTTTAATAATTAACTGAAAAAAAGGGGTGGGTCCGGATCGCTACCACCACGCACCGGCTGTCTTATCCATTAACCTACCGCGAAACAGCAGTGTTCGCATTGTTGTGTTCCGGTTTGGGGATAAGACAGCCGGTGAAATGACTAGCATAGAGGCATTCCATCTTAGTCCTCAGGGTTGGCAACGCATTTGCAGTCTTAGGATTGCATTGCAGTCTTGTGAATGCGAATGTCTATGGGTCACAGTTTACACTTACCATCAAGTGGCCTGTGTGCTCGTTTGTCTTCACTATGCCATAAAAAAAAACAAAAACAAACAGGTCCTTGCAAGCGTGAACAGCCCGGACCCCACAGACAGCACACGACAAACGCGGCGATGGCGCGACCTGAACCAGTTTGGTACCTTCGTCCTGTTAGTTTGCTTGGCTTGCAGCGCGTATGGTCCAGGCACGGAAACATGCAAGCCGTGCGATGTACCTTTGTATTAAGACGAACTACTGTTTTTACTGTGATCATGTCGAAATCTTTATTTTTCAGTCCTATCGAACCTTTCTGCATCAATACTTCGAGTACCACTGCCACGTGAGTTTATTTCTTCTGCGGATCTGAAGAAGAAGAAAAAATAATCTTTATAAGACAATGTAGTTTCCTATTTTTTAATCTGTGGAAAACGATGTTGAGTACACATTTACAGTGCATACATACATACATACATAAACTCACGCCTTCATTCCCACACTGGGGTAGGCAGAGCTAAAGAATTACCAATTACAGTGCAATTATTGTTAAACACTATAGTATTCTATTTTGATGTGTTAACTTTTCCCGCAAATAAAAAAGAAACTAATCTCCCACACGTCACTTCATTCGCATTATTTCATTTAAATTTAGAACTATCTTTTCCGAAGTACGAGTAATACGCATTCTTCGTTCGAATCCAGGCCACAGATTATTTATGTGCCAACTTGTATCGATATACGTTTAACCGTTCATTATTTATTGAAGTGTAATTGAGTGAGAGTCTTATAAATGTAAGGGCCTATTGTGGTCGTGTTTATTGATGTGGATAAACGTGGATAAAAAAGCAGCTAGCTGTCACTTTCAGACCATTATAAAAGTGCGAGAGTGACAGCTGCTTTATCTACACCTACCCACCACGATTAAGGCGACCGTTATACGGGACTAACGGGCCTGTGAGTATAATGGAATAAACGTTAATAAAACATTTGTCCGTTTCTGACCAGTATGTTAGTGCGATAGTGACGGATATTTTATCCAGTGTTGTTAATAATCGGAGGACCATCTCACACTAATTGACCTAGTCCGAAACTAAGCTCTAGACTTGTACTATGGGTACTAGATAACGATAAACATACTTATACAAATACTCGCGATCATCATACAAACAGTTTTCTACACCCGAAATCGAACCCGGGACCGCTAGCTTCGTAGGCAGGGTTACTACTTACCAACTACGCCAACGAATACTAGTGATCCGCCCTCGCTTCGCTACGGTTTATGTGAGTTTTCTAGGGAACACCTTAAAATACCGAATTACTTTTTTCCGAATGTTCATTTATCCTAATTTTCATTTTTCCGAAAGCTATGTTACGCTGGAGCTGGACAATTAAATGCATAATTGAATTGTCATAACGTAGGTTAGTTAAGGTTTGATTTATATCTAATCTATAAAAAAAGTTAAGTCTTCTATCAATAAATTTCGTTCGGAATTTCAATCAGTTTGGAATTATGACTCTTCTATAATTAGGTAGCGTCCCCAAGTTTTCTGTAACATCTACACATAAACAGACCTAGGAATATACGGGGCAAAATTAAATTACAGCTGGGGATTGCCTACATCGATAATCTCAATTATCGATGCTTTGCCTATATATGTACTAGTGATCGAACCCAGCATTGTTTGTAAGTGTGTATTTTTTTAACTTCTCCCCTACCACTTCCACAGAAATTGATTGTCTTTTAGCCACTTGAAATGCAGTCATCGATCGATACGGATAAAATGAACTCCCGAAAATTTGGAATTGAATGCTGATCGTTTACTTTAATAGTAGTAAATGGGACAGTAATTCTGAAATACACAAAGAGGGAAAAAAATAGATAATTATGAGTGAAGGCTCAAAAATCCTTTTAAAATATACAATAACCGGAATTATGTTGCTATTTTGTTTTATTTTCACATTTTCAATAAATATTTTTACAAACAATACTTGGAGTGATCACTAGTATTATGGGAATAACATCGATAGTTGAGTTTATTAATCCCTAGCTGTCATTTAATTTTGCCCCGTATATTCCTAGGTCTGATCATAAACATTCCTCTTGAACCACTCTAACTATTGCTGAAAACTGCATTTTGAAATCAGTTGCGTAGTTTAAAATATCTAAGTGGACAGACCGATGGTGCGACTTTGTTTAATACACTCTCGGTCAAATAATACGGGTCAGAGTGCGTTTTTCATACAAACGAGGCTATTTTGAAGCCTTGGTTCTAGGGCATTGGTTGTTTTGAGTGAGGTTTAATAGTGGATACTCTGAGGTTCAATAGAGGAGGTCAAGTGTTATTAAGATACCTAACTGATCGCACAATCAGGTAACACCACAGCGAGAGAGTTTGGCTCAGCATTCGGATTTCTTTACATTATATTGCCATTTTAGATGTTTTTCTGAACATAAACAATTCCGGCGTTAACCGCAGATTCAATCAGTTGGGTATCCTAGCTACTCTGAAAGTCTTGTATCGATGCTCGGGGTGTCCATCATCAGATTTCATTAAAAACATCCCCTGGCGAGGAACCAACGCTTCGAAATAGCCTCTTTAGTATGAAAAACGCACTCTGACCCGTATTATTTGACCGCGAGTGTACTATGTAAAGATGTCGCTATAGGAGTGATTTCCATAAAATAAGAAATCTATGATTATTTTTATTAAATTGTGTGTTACTGTGTGGTGGCCGGGTTAGAATAGTGCCACTCCATGTCTTCCCATGGATGTCGTAAGAGGCGACTAAGGGAATTAAGGCTTGTAGTACTGCTAGGCGATGGGTTTGCCACCTGTCACTAATACACTGGGAAACATCTTAGCAAAATGTGCAAAATGTGGTTACAGAATTATCAAGAAGTTTTAATACTTGTTGGTAATTCTTTAGCTCTGCCTACCCCACTCTGGGAATGAAGGCGTGAGTTTATGTACGAGTATGTATGTATGTAAATTGTGTAAATATTCTAGATTATTTAACCGAAGCTCCACGAAAATACAAGACAAAAGTAGCGATGTTGGCAGCTCAATGTAAGATGGCGCCTTGCACACAACAATATCTCTATGAACCCTAAAAAAGGATAGCAAGTCCATTTTTGATTTATACGCTCTGGGCACACCACCGTAACTGAAGTCTGTCACGAGAGATTTATTTGAGGTGAGGAAAAATATACGCTAAACTTGAGGAGGAACGAATATGGTGGAAATATGAGGACAGCCATATTTATTTTTACTTGGCGCGGCAGTGAAATATGTTCAAACCGAGTTAGCGAGCAACAGGAGGTGTATTAAGCCTATTGTTATGCGGAATTATTAATATACATGAGGAAGTTTGTTTATCTTTTACAGCTACTAGACATCTCGTTAAAAGCGATAGAGCCTTTTTGGCATCGTGTAAAAAATCTGCAATGCTTTAATAATAATAATAGAACTGTTGTTACCATGACAACGCTCATTATAGAATGGTTTTCATGCCTCGGTTACGCATTAGGTGGTATTTTGATACCTATAACGATATTAATATTAGTGGTTTATCGTACGCGAGAAGAAAAAAACATTATTGGGGCCTACCTGATGATAAGTGGGATCTATATCCCATAGAAAGAGGAAAGCGGTGGATGCAAAACGCACAAGACCAGTCTGAGTGAAGAGCCTTGGGGGAGGCCTATGTCCAGCAGTGGACGTCTTTTGGCATGATTATATCCCATAGACATAAGCATTCTCAAGACTATAATCTTCAGTCCGCAAATACGTTGCCAATCCTGAGATAGAGTGCCGCCATGGATTATTTACACACATTCCTATCACAAGCACAGACCACCTCTTATTAGGGAATTAAAATCCGAAACACACACACATTTAAATTCTCAAGACTCGATAATCTTAAGATTGCAATTCTTAGACTGCAAATGTGTTGCCAACTAGGACCTAGATGGAACGCGAAAAACGAGTGTTTGACGACTTTTAAACGTTTCGTTTTTTTTTCCACACCTCCACAATTCCACACACCCTATAGAACTTATAACTAAATTTTAAGCCCAAGTTTAAATTACGTAACTTGTTAAGTATTTGGCCCAGTCGTCTTTTAGTTTAAGTTTGTGTTAAGCAACTAATTCACCTTAGTGAACTTTGTTTAATTAATAGAGTTGCTTTTAATTCGATTTTGGTGTGTATAATGAATAGGGTGTTTAACCGCAAAAGGGTACTTTAAAGTGAAACACAAAATAGATTTTAGTTACTAAGTTTTCTATTTAATGGATAATTATTTAGATTTGTGCTTTCACTGATGCTTATAATTATGATGACTATTTTAAACTTATACTAGACATTGCGTTATGTAAATGTAAAATTCCTGAATAAATCAATTAATAAATATGTAGAGTCGAAATTCAATTAAAATATTTAGACGAAGCCATAATGCTTAATATCCATTAATACACAGCTTTCGGGTTGGAAAAACACACACACACATGCTACATTGTAAAGCTAATTAATAATTTATATGAACATAATCTTCTATAACTTTCAGTTTGGCTTAGTTCCTTTTATTACATACACTTATATTAACAATGATAATACTTTCTAGAGGAAATGATTACAGTTACATGCATACAGTAATAAAACCAACAACGTTACACTTATCAACGTCAACTTGCATTCCTATTACATTGAGATCGTGCATGTTTGCAGTAAATATAAGTATGAAAAAACGAATATCGTCCCTCGTCGGCAGTTCTATATGAGTGCACTTACACCGTAACTTGTTCGGGTTAGCCGAGGCAACTAACACGGTAATAACATGTCGCGCCGTGAGATGGCGCTGATACCGGTTAGCACTTTGTTAGACAGTGTTTATTTGTAAAATCTCGCGATATTCCAATTTTTTAAGATTATAAAGTAACGAAACGTATTTAAAATAAATCAAACTTTATTTTGGAATGTAAATACTTAAGGGTTTCATACAGAAATTTAACAATTTCATACAAATTTCCAGGCAAATTCTACAACGCGATATCGAAGTTTTTAAAATGTTCCGTATATATACCCCAGCCGTTCTTACTCTGTTGGAAGTGTGTTCTTTAGTGTGATGCCACTACTGTCCGTATAGATCGCTAGCGTTATGTTAGAAGATCTACTTACAGCACGTGACGTCACGCGCTCTTTGCCAGGCGACGCTCCTTGTAATGTGCGCCGCGGACGGTCGCCCCCGTGGCTGCGACGTTTTAGCGGCGCGCGTTCCTCGGGCGGCCTTCCTTAACCTTACGCGGTATTAATTACACGTTAGCTTAGCTCAGGTAAATCGATCGTTAGCACTTCTATAAACATGGCGGCGAGGAAACTCGAAAGCCAGCTTTTTGTTACTTTCACTGTAATTCTTATTAATGTTTTTAGTTTTTTTTTATTAGTTTGTACTAAAGGGATGAATGGTGAAAAGAGGGGAGACCATTTTGACATACTAAGAACGAATATGGTTATGACAAAGCACAGAAACTATTTGATATTTTCAGTTTTTTAATTCTTATTCTTAATTTTTAATCTTTTTTTTTTTTTACTCTATTATTAGCTCATATATAATCAGAACTATGTTATGAATTGGTTTCTTATATGCTTTCTGATTCGAAAACTATCAACATCGTATATGCTCAGAATTATTTTAGATGTGATTCGTTTTCGAAGTTCTTGTTAGTAAAAGTTATATCTACTGTTCGGTATTTTTTTATTATGAATGTTGTTGCGCGCCTGTTATTAAGGTACAATTGAGATGTGATCCCGACTCATAAAGTTACCAAATGAATTTAGCCTTGTACTTTATTGGTGTGCCAATTAGTAAATAAATAAATAAGTGATAAATAGCGGACAACAAGGGGGCAATGTAGAAAGGCACTTTAAGTGCCAATTTTAATCAACGACTCCGGTAGCTTAAAAACAGTCATACATTATTCTACGTTACATCACACATTCACCCCTTTTTGCGGTGCAGAGGGGTTTTTTTTCATCGTTTCTGGCACCCATTTATAACGGAGTAAACAATGGCGACAGAAACATTATTCATCCGACAGTGAAATGAGTTTCATCTGTTTTATTTATATCGCTAAAACGCGGTCGTAAAGCAATACAAGACTACTACAGATAAAGCAATAAAATCTAGTCGAAAAAGTGGAATAGTATGAATAGTATGGAATAATATGTAAACCTCTCGAAAAGTTTAAAATATAGAGTAATTAATGAGATTTGATGATACGAAACTAAATTATTGAGTGTTATTTTAAAATTTCAATTTAAAACAGTTAAGTTAAACTACATATTTAAAAATAATAAGTGGCTGTGTCCTTTGCAAGGGTGTATCTGTGCGTCTGTTTATGGCATTGTTGCTTCCTAACAGATATGGTCGGCGAAACTGCAAAACTGCGTAAGTGTCACTTTAAATAAGGAGAAAAATGCACCTTTTTAATAAGACTGTAAAGTTGATTTTGCTTTATCATAAATTTGTTAGTTACGCGGTTTTGCAGTATCACCGAGGATATACCGATTCGGATGAGGCTTTTTTAGAAGGAATCTAGATTTTTCGTGATTGTTCTCACCTAGGTTTTAGGTATAAAAGTCGCTTGGTAAATGCATTTCGAAAACTGACAATATTTATGGAATGGACAACTGCCGTCCTACCAAAAAAGGGGGCTACCTGCATAGTAATAGTATCTGCATTTTAAATTTAATGTGGTTGCCAATAGAGTATAGAATGCTTTGACTACCATATTGCAGTTAGCCGCCTTCTTTGCTGGGTCGGCAGCTAAGCGTCCGACGCGACCGTCAGGCCGCTTACGTCAGTCCTATGCATATTCAATAACGATAACATTCTCGCAATGTATCTTGTCTAGACAACTCTGCTTATGTCAAATTGATTCTCTAAATGTTATGTTATGTTATGTTATGACTGACTATGTAGTTGGTATGTCTCTACCATAACTACTTCACCCGGGCACGGGTAGCGATGCCCTTAGCGGGGGGCATGCTGAACCCTAAGTTAGAGGTGCGGTGGTGGTCGCACCTCTGGAGGGGTGCCTCCGTCGGGAGTCAGGCCGGTCGAGCGCAGCTCGGCCGGCTGAGTGTCTTGAAGGACTTCGTTTTCTTCGGTTGCTTCCAAGTGTTCGGTTTCTTCGGTTGCTTGAGTATGTTCGGTTTCTTCGGTTTCTTCGATCTTCTCGATCCCTGCAGTGATGCTATGAGGCTCAGGTCCGGATCTGGGGGGGCGGCCGCGACGTCCCTGGCGCCGAAGCTTCTTGCGGTCTTCAGTGCCCTCATCCACTGCGAGTTGGATGGGATCGGTGGGATCGAGCAGGATGTGCTTGGGGCGCCTGACGGGTGCCCCGAGCGCAGCGAGCACGTCGGGATCGGACGGGGATTCTCTAAAATCGCTTATGCTAGCTTTATGCATCTTGACTACGCCCTCTGCTCTGAACAATGCAGTTGATTTTACGGCCAGCGCAAAGGACAGAACTATAGCATTTATATAGCTCTGTCCCTTTCTTGCAGCGTTATCTAAACTGCATAGCTATTTCATAATAACTCCCCTGAAGTACATAATTCAGTAGTTGTTATCGCCTTAACCCTTAGCTGCATGATTTAATATTTTCGTTTGAAAAACAGATATGTAATAGAAAAATGCATTTAGATTACGGGAAAAATAAAAAAAAAAATCATACTAATTTTTTTTTTTTTTTTAATTATTTTACACATAAATGGTATCATTTTTGATACTCCATGCAAAAAGTAGTAAAAATTATCTTCTTCGCACAAAATGGAAAAACAACAATGTAGTCTAAGAATACAAGGAATTAAATTATCTGAATTTTGTTAAAAAGACGAAAAAAAAGCCTTGTATCATTTTTGATACCGTATGCACCTAAGGGTTAAACCGTGGTCAAAAACCGACAAATGACGTCTACGCGGACGGACATGGCATTTAGTTTTTTAAAAGACGCAACTGACATTTATACAGCCTTCAGACCCGCAATGGCGCCTCAATACAGCCTGAAAGGTTCAACTGCCCGGATCATTGCGTCCGAGTAAATCGAATGTGGCCAATCGTATCAATGAATTGATTACATTTGGATTGACTTCATATTAGTTTATCGTCGAAATGGAGCTGCATGGGGTAAAACGTTTATGTCGGCTGATTTTTGTTGAGGAAATTGACATCGAGAATGGTAGGATAGTTTTTTTTGCTATCGTAGACTTAAAGCGTTAGCCAAAGAAATTGGGAATATATTTTGACTATTTGCTTAAAAGTATTGTGAAGCTAAAAAATTCCATACAAAATGTGAAATCGCTTCTTTACCCTTAAACCTAGTCCGATTTTTGAATATGTTGTAGATATCATGAGAAACTATGTCTGTACGTCTTCCTTTCCACGAAAATACTTCTTAGGATGAAATAAATTAAAAAACAAAAAACAGAAACGTACAAACCTAGTCGGAAATCGGACTTTATTTATGGGGTGAGAAACATTAACGGCCGGAGTTTTTGTATGGATTTTTTGACAGCGAAGCGGCGCTTCACATTTCTCTTAAGTAGCACACAGTGGTTGCAAAATGCACAGAAACATGTCTCTGTATGAATATAACAATACGTTCCTACAACTTATTGACCAGATTTGACACTCATCTTAGTTTTACTAAGTCTCGTGCTTTTAAGTGATTTACTTAAAAGTTTTTTTTCAAGTTCAAATTTATCCGAGTTTCTTTGCTTAATGCTGTTACTCTACCCCTTATGTTTAAGGTTTGTTAACACTTTGTGAAGTAGCAAGTGCAGGTGATAGGTGCAAGTGTAAAGTGATTAGTAAAATCAACATCTAAACTGGGTCTAAGCAATATGTAAACAATTTCTTAACATAATCATCGTAAACACTTGTTAACTTTATCACTTCTTACCTTCACTTGCTTCTTAACAAAGTATTTACCAGCCTTAAATTAGATTGATAACATCGAGTGACTGATAGATAAGACATTTAGGTGTTCAATGCAGTGTAGACCACACTTTAAATTTGAATTGTTAGTTTTATTAGAAAGTTAACAATAGTTAAAGAAGGCTAATGTAAACAACTGAGTTGGTGAAATTCACTACCCGTCATCAACTGAGCCATAATAAAGTGTTTTGTATTAACAATTTTATATTATATAACCCTGTATAGTGGTGTGAACAAATTAACGAGCAAAATTATCCATTATTTCGAACAGGCGATTATGACAAGCTGGTTAAAAAAATTACCAATTTTCCAAGCTCTGATTATACGCCTCCTGGGTTATTATGACGTGACTATGCATTTCATTTTACGGCGAGCGTAAAGGACAGAGCTATAGCAGTTATATAGCTCTGTCTTTTTCTCTCAGCGTAAACTGAACTCCAAAGCTAGGTTATAATAACCCCCTTGTTCTCAGAAGTCACTTTAGAGCGAAACGTGTTTTTGAAATTGAGAAGTTTTTTAAAATTATTATGAAAATATTTTATCAAAAAAACTACGTTATATCATTAAATATTTCATTTTTAAGATAAAGGTAAGCAATGAAACTTTACAAGCCTAGTGGTCTACACAATCTGTTAATTCAGGTTTTAGTCCACAAAGGCAAACAATTTTATATGAAGTTCCAATATAAAGTTAAAATGTACGTTAAATTGAGTACCGTATAGTAAAAGGATGATAAGAAATTTTTATTTAACTTTCTTTGAGAACGGAACTCTAAAAATGGATAAAAGCTACCACACAATCGGTAGATGAGCATTTCTAAAAAAGTTTGTACATTTCATTTACGACTTCGATTTGCAAAAAAAATTGCAGGTTGGTAGGGTGAATGAAGCTGAGCCTAAATAACATAGTCTCCCAAAATGTCCTCATACATTTGTATGAAACTTTCCTTTTTTGTTACTAACTTTCTTTGGTTCATGGTAACAAAAAAGGAAAGTTTCATACAAATGTATGAGGACATTTTGGGAGACTATGTTATTTAGGCTCAGCTTCATTCACTCTACCAACCTGCATTTTTTTTTGCAAATTGAAGTCGTGAATGAAATGTACAAACTTTTTTAGAAATGCTCAGATAACAAGTTTCAGACTGATAGTCTGCCGGCCGATGTTGGCCTATCATCAGCTCTGAGGGGCTATTATGATATGGCTTTGCAGTTCATTTTACGGCGAGCGTAAAGGACAGAGCCATAGCAGTTATATAGCTCTGTCCTTTTCTCTCAGCGTAAACTGAAATGCATAGCCATGTCATAATAACCTCGCAGTTTCTCAAAAGAGAGATAACTGAGTTTTATACATTGTATTTTCAGATTTTTAACTGTTACTGTATACGGTTAGTGTTTTTCTGTAGTGCGCTTGAGTGATTTTCTTACAAACGTGCATAACGAAACGATACTCTTTTAGCCCCCCTGAACCTCCTAAAATCCCAAAACGAATTATACCGTTTTATGTACAGCCAACACGAACATCAGAACGGACAGAAGTCTCCAAACTTTGCACAATGCACAAATGTACAGTCAGCACCATAAGTACGTGGAGTAATTGGGGACTTTCAAAAGCGTTTTATTTCCAGATTTTGGAATATAAACATGACAAGTGCGAGTTTGGCGGCTGGACATGGTTGCGTACGTAAATACACAGTCTAATATTAACTGATACGCAGTAGGAATGCTTTCACGGACTTAGTTTAGATTTCTTAGTATATAGGTGTCCCTATTATACATAAATAAAGCAGTATTTTATGAACAATTAAAGTTAAAACTAAACATATTTAAATTTAAAAAAAGAAGCTATTCAAACATAAGAAAAATGTAAATAATAATCACTACTATTAAAAGAACAACCCCTCTAGCAGGTCCGCTCGCAGCATGGTCCCTATGACAAGGGCTGCATTACCTCTCTGGAGTCTCTGGATAGCTAGCCCATCCTTTGGGAGAGGTAAGCACCAGCTCTAGGATCTCCGGAGGTGTCTATGAGCCGGGATAACAGAGCCTTAATAAAGCTTTTCATATCGGCTGACCAAGGTCCTATGGTATTTCATGTATTTTTTTTCATATTTTAAAGCTCAATAACTTTACATATAAGAGGAAAAGGGAAAGTTCAACTTTTGTAAATTTTCCAAAATAACTTAAAATTTCACATGTCACACGCCATAGTATGCCGCCTGTTGTATACCTATAGTTAAAATGTACTGTTCCGTGTTTTGTTTTCTTTTGGTGTTCAATAAAGAGTATTTGTATTGTATTGTATTGTATGCAATTTTTTTTCCCACTGTCCCCCCAAGTAACAATTCGTTTATTTATGTGTTAATCCAGTGTATAAGATACTTCTATTCCCTAGTCCAGCCGTTGCCACGTCAAGGAGTAACAAACTAACACACAAGCTTTCCCATTTATAGTATGAGTAGGATTTTGTTCACTTACCAACTTTAGCTGCTCTCTGTACAAACACAAATTAAAAGTCCCGGGTCGCAGTTAAAATTAAATTATCTCCAGATTAGAAATTGTTTGCAGTTTAAGTGTAACAGTTAGATTATGTTTGTTTGTTTTCAAAATTTGCAGCTGTTCTGGAAACGGAGATAAACTTTTGGTTTACGTATTTTTGGGGAAATTGCATATTCTTGCTCTGCTTTTATGTTTTTGGGGCAAAAACTTTAGAAGCGTTGTTAAGAGTACATTTTTTTAAATAAAGACGTTGTAAAGACCTTGACGTTGTACAATCTTGACGTTGTAAGGCCTTGACGTTGTAAGACCGTCAAGGACGTTTCAAGATTTTGGCATTGTTCTTTCTGACATAATTTAAGCAATTGACATTTCGAGACTTTGACTTTAAACGCCGGAGGGGAAACTATTTTAACGAATTCGGCATTAATAGACCAACTAGTCTCTTAATTATATTTACTGTCTTATAAAGCTAAATAAGATATGCATGAAAAAAAAATACGTTTTGTGTGCCTACCTGTTATTTTATTAAAATACCTTTCAACGAAGGTGTCATTACGCAAAACTTTCATGAACCCTAAATGCGGGCTAACAAAGTCGCATTCCACACGAAATTAAATGGTGGACAACTAAGCACCTCCACTCGCCACTGAAGAATATAATTATCCTTGGAAGACCAGCTGGGATTCATACAGAAGGGGCACAAGGAAACACGTCCGTACAGTATTACGATTTAATGAAAGACAAACGACCTTAGGAAACTACCTTACAATTCAGAAGGTCTAATATACCCATTTATACATTACAGTTTTATAGTATAGATCTATTGTTAAAGTAGTTACAAAAAGTATCCGAGCAAACTACAAGTTACGGACAAGTTGTGTTTTGCAGTTCTGATAAAGAATGCTGATGAGCATGCTTCTGGCGGGTAACTATTATTTTATTGAAATAGTTTCAACGAATGTGTCATAACGCAGAATTTTCATTTTATCGAAAGGTATTTCTCGCCGGATGAGTTTTTTTTTGAAGCCAAAAATACGTAAGTTTATTTGTGGGAGCACCTTGTGCAGGGTCCATCCGGGTTGGTAAAACCATCTTTATCCATTAACCTACCGCCAAGCAGCAGTGTTCGCAATGTTGTGTTCCGGTTTGGGGATGAGACAGCCGGTGAAATGACTAGCATAGAGGCATTCCATCTTAGTCCTCAGGGTTGGCAGCGCATTTGCAGTCTTGTGAATGCGAATGTCTATGGGTCACAGTTTCCACTTACCATCAGGTGGCCTGTGTGCACGTTTGCCTTCCCATGCAATAAAAAAAAAAGTTAAACACGTTTAAGATATCGTGTTTTTGATCAAATGACACAATCGATGAATCGAAATTCGATATCATACTTTTTTATATTACTTGAGATTAAAAATAACGTAAACAATGAAAATGAACGCTACAAAATTAAACTAATATTATTTTACATTAACAATTAAAACTTAAAACTAATCTTATTAAAATTAAAATATAACTGAGCTACTCAAATATTAAAGATGTAAATTATAATCATCAGTATAAAAAGAACACCCCTTCTAGCAGGTCCGCTCGTGGCATGGTCCCTATGACACTGGCTGCATTGTTTCTCTGGATAGCTAGCTAAAAAGAATAAAATGGATTGCTTCATAAATAAAATGCCTGTTACGTATCTAACCACCAAACTTGAATAGTGACTTACAATTCAGTCGTCTACATAAATATTTATTTTTCAAGCAACTTCATGGAACTGTAATGGTTGTATAAAATATGATTTTTTAACGTCAATTACTCTAAATGAAGACTATTGACAATTCAAAGCGCTTCGAGAAACTTTTTCCACTCAGAACTGTTCATTTAGTACTTTTAAAATAGAGTTTCTTTCAATCGTAAATACTACAATGGTTGAATTCAGGGCAGAATGAACGGGCAACCGAATCGACTGCCCGCCTGCTTCGGCTGGGCGTCCCCACTTATCATCATCATGGTTGAATTCGCAATTCTGTAGGTCCACACAACCACTTTAGCTGTTGAGTTACTTTAGAATCCTGTCGCAGAAAATAAGGGATTAATTTATTTCCTCCTGATGAGTTCACGTTTGCATTTTTACAGAGTTCTATGGTGGATCAACAGTTATCAGTAGTCACTTCTTCTCGGTCGTTTTCTTATTTTTCTTAAGCCTTTGTTGGCAAAAAAAATATAATTAGTTTAAATATGAAATTTGAGTTGATGTCATATCCCCTTACTTATAAACGTGGAATAAGCTTGGAATAGTTTGTCACTTTCTGTCAGATGCAAATGTCACAATTACAGATAAGGACGAATCATGTCATAAGCCATTCCAAATCAAATCAAATCAAATCAAATCGTTTATTGCGATCATGTTGGTCAAAAGGTCTTAAGTATATGTTATGTTCAACATGAACCCTGCTAGGGCACAGCAATCTTAAAAATAGTCTAATAATCTTATAATATCTTACATTCTAAGCTTATTCCACGTTTATAAGTAAGGGGGTTAAAGTTTAAATTGTTTTTTGACAGCAGCCATTATACGGCTGCTTGCCACTTGAAGGGTTAATCGCCTAAGTTAAGTGATTAAATTAGTTAAATTTGTAGTGCCAAAGCCACACTTACATTTTTGAAGCATTAATAACTAAAATGACTCATTTTTAGGGTTCCGTAAAATCCGTCCGTCTGTCTGTCTGTCGACCCTTTATCCTCGGAACGTTTAAAGGTATCGAGTTGAAATTAAAACCATATACTCTTGAAGCTATAAAAAAATCAAACTTCTGAATTAACATAAAGTAAAGATACGCCCGTTTATACCACAAAAAACGTATATTTTGACACTATCAAGGGAATCAAAATTTATAAAGTATTTTCCGTTGACCTAGAACTATGAAATTTGCCATGAAATACCGTCTTATACTACCAATATAGGGAAAAATCAGTAAACTTTCTTTTTTTATTACCTACTTACATACATACATAAACTCACGCCTTCATTCCCAAGAGTGGGGTAGGCAGAGCTAAAGAATTACCAACAAGTCTTAAAAAGTTAAAACTTCTTGATAATTCTGTAACCACATTTTGCACAAAGACAAAATTAAATCATTATTATTAAATCACAAAAAAACAGGGTCTTTATGCAAGGAACGGCGCACTTCAAAATGTATATTATTATACTAGGTACACTTAAAAAATATAATCTTAGTTTGACCGTTTTTTTGTTGTGTTTGTAATTGTAGGATAAGCTTTGAATTAAAAAAGATATTCACCCAGGCGACGCCGGGCACAAATAAGCTAGTTTACTGTCAAAAATAAAATATCTTTATTATGACAAATATTAAATTGAGAACGTCTAGGAATTCATCTTAAAAATACATTTTTTTACTAAAGCCAAGACTATAAACAACAAACGAACTATTTCATTACAGTAACAATACGAAGACATTCTACATTAAATCTTTTGTAACAGGTTACCAATTTTAACTTACGTGCTTCTAAAAGAAAATTGTCAAAGTTTTCGAGTAAAAAGAAACAAAGGCCTTTACCTCGAGGACGGATTTGTTCTCGTAAAAACGTCTTAATCTTTTTATAGCTGTGCTTAAATACAGATAAAAGACAAGAACGTACTATTCTAGGGTTTAAAACTGTTTTAAGACATAAGCCATCTAACGCTATTGTGTTTTCTTTGTAACAACTAGTTTATGTTTTAGCGACTCTTTTTAGTACTATAAATAGATGTATATTTAGATTGTTTTTCTTTAACAAGAAAGGAGCTTTTGTTTGCATTTGCAATGTATCAGATTCTCAAAAATATCACATTCGCTAATTATTTCTATTTATAAAACTTACCAATAATATATACTGTTAAAAATCTTAGCTTGATTGTGCAAATTGTGGTTACAGAGTTATCAACAAGTTTGTAGAGTTGTTGATAATTCTGTAGCTCTGTCTACCCCACTCTGGGAATGAAGGCGTGAAGGTATGTATGTAAGTATGTTAAAACTTACCAGTTGCGTTCGCTTAATACCAGATCATCAAATGCTTGATTCACCAATTACCAGGGCCACTATTCAACACGGTAAAAACCATATTGCGTTTGAGCTGTTATCGTGTTGTCACCGTTTTGACAGCTCTTATTTACTAGACAGTAATGGCTGACGTCATAACGATACCTTAACAGGTTAACTACGATATCGTTTTTTTACCGCCTAGAGTACCTGATTCTTAAAATAACGTAATGTCAAAATATCAATGCTGAAATTGCCTACTATGGAAATGATCCGAGAATTTTGAGACACTGGACCGGCTGCCTAATTAAGACTGCACGCGTTATAACTTTTTTTCTACGCTCCGACAGGACTACTCAATCTCGCCGCTTAATATAAGCTTTCTCGAGTTGTAAAGTGATACGCTCACAAATCACATCCCTGGAAATAACGGTGTATATACACCGGAAAAACATTACCCTCCGTCTTCACTCGGGAAATAAATAAGTTTCTGACATAATCTTATCAATCGACATT
This sequence comes from Acleris emargana, assembly GCA_927399475.2. NCBI lineage: Eukaryota > Metazoa > Arthropoda > Insecta > Lepidoptera > Tortricidae > Acleris > Acleris emargana. The sequence continues at coordinate 4,097,796 of OV656847.1, forward strand.
GGAATTTAATATTGCATTCCTATCAAATCTATTCACGCATAGCAAACATCGAATCAATTCGATCACCTAGAAGTGGGTCAAACTATGTATCTATCGAGATATTTGTGTTTGTACATTAAGTGAGTGTTTGAAGTTAAGACCTTGTATTTCATTTTTACGTATCTGAAGTCCGAAAATCGTTTGTCCGAATTGTCATTAGATAGAGAAACATTTTATTTTTAAACTAGATATGTAACTTTGCTGGATTGCTCTAAAATATAAGTACCTATAACCTACCGTTTATATCTCATTGAATATTTACATAATTGAGTTTGGAAAAAGATTAAGTTTTCGGACTAACGGAACAGCGGACAAGCAGATGTCTGATTTGTGATAGGTTACCGTAAGTCATAGTTTTATAGGTAGAAAATACTTAAAACGTTAGATAACGAAAAGTATCATCAAGAGCTTAAAAAACAGTAAAAGATAAAGCATTAAAGCGTTAATGCAAGTAGTCAAGTAATTCTCTGATTTATTGAAGCGTAAAAAGACATTAAGTCCTACTTAGTGGCTTTGCAATCAAAGTTTTAAGAACTAGAAAACCAGAAAGTTAGATAATTAATACTGAATAGAATTGAATTTGAAAAGACCTACTTTAAAGTCGTTAAATCCATTTAAAAGTTTTGAAATAGTTTTTAGCAAATTAAATTCTATTAAATATGGTGCTAACAAAACGTGACGAGAATTTGATAAACTTATTATAAGCACGGAACTTACTATGCACGTTAAAGTACTAATCACACCATACATTGATACCTTGTTATACAAGTTTTTTCACTACAGTGACCATTCTACTTGGAAGGGGCTACCATGCCCATAACAGAGGGGTTATTATGACATAACAGCTATGCAATTCACTTTACGCTGAGAGAAAAGGACAGAGCTATATAACTGCTATAGCTCTGTCCTTTACACTCACCGTAAAATGAACTGCAAAGCTATGTCATAATAACCGCCCAGACGTTTTTGATGAAGTTTAAGTTCTTATAACTCCGTCAAAACTGAATGGAAATTTATTAAAAAATATTATAATTATCCATTTTCGATTCTGTTGAACTCATGATTATTTATTTAAAAACATGTTTATAAAACACAAAACTGGATATTTTTTTAATTTTGGCCTCAATTTGAAGGAAACTAAATCTAAATATTCTTCATTAATATATCTAATAAATCATCGAAGGTTTTTTTTCAAGTAAAAAATATGGGCAACCTGTCACTAATATGCTGGAAAACATCTATTTATGCAAATTGTGGTTACTGAATTATCAACAAGTTTTAAAAGTTGTTGGTAATTCTTTAGCACTGCTCTGCCTACCCTACTTTGGGATTGAAGGCGTGAGTTTATGTATGTATGTATGTATGTAAAAATATGGAAATGAAGGCCAAATAACTACTTTTGGAGTGAAAATTGACATTTTTTAGTTTGATAGCATAAATCTCGGTATCAGTGATTTGTAAATGAATAATTTATATGGTAGCTAGTTTAGAACAGCAGTGTTAATGAAAATAGGTTTAAGACTTGACAGAAGCGCGTGGAGCTCTGCCCTCCTAAGCAAAACAGCAGTATCTCAAATTCAATAAACAATGCAGTTTGAATTCTATTCCGTTAGTAATGAGGTTGATATTGCTACAGGAGTTTTATCCGAGATACTGGGTTTTTTCTTAGGAGGGCAGAGCTGACCCCATGTGGTTCTGTTTAGTCCGTTAGAGAAAATACTCGTTTACCGAACAATAGGGAATATGCATGGATTTTAAAAATCGCATTTCTCATCAAAATATGAAAATACCGTAAAAGAGATCACCAAAACGGAAATTAAAATTAAAATCGGTCAAGAAATACGGAAGTTATAAGCATTTCAAACTTCTAATTAGACAGAGAGATCCGATGTGCACCGTGACGTCATTGTGCACTGCGGCCATATAAACTCCATGTAAAATTCCGTTTATCTAGAAAGAGATAGGAACAAATCTTTGTTGGCTTATATCTTGGTTATTTTTATAGTTATTCAAAAAATGATTTTTGTGATCTGTTTGTTACATGAATCAGCTTCAATTGAAGCTGTAAAAAAAAAACATGCATATTCCCTATTGTCTTCGCGTGTGATATCCATGGATTTATTTCTCTGATAAGTCCATTGGAGTGTCTATAAATAACTCGACATTGCCAAAATACATCTTAACAGGAGTGTAAGCCATTAATTAAAACCAGAATTTGAATTACAAATAGGTTTTAACTACAACTGAAAGCTGAGGGCTTCAGATCGAATATCATCTGCCGATGGTATTTAGGCATTAATCCCATAAATTTTTCAGAAAGATTATGTCGATACCTTGGGGATCACTTGGCGTAAACGCCATTTTGGGCAAAACGAGTTTTGAATGCAGTTTTACTCAGTTTTTTTTTCTCTATCGATCTGTATATTTGAAATTTCTGAATTCGCAAAAAAAATACAATTACAGCCCTCAAGTTTTGTACCAAAAACCTGTTTAAAAAAGAAAAATTGTCGTAACCACGACGAGTTTGATTTCATGAGATTACATACGTAGTATAAGATAATTTTTGCTAAAACAACAAGTGCGTAAACGTTGTTCCTAATTTAAAATAAAATCGTGAAGGGCGTAAAAGTTACAAGTTTAATCTTGCTAAAATTTCTAGGGAGTATACGAAACTACCAAAAAATTACCAGTAACTTATACATCCCAATCACATTATTTTCCTCTTACGACCTTAGATTATTCTGAATTTGTAATAGAAATGTGGGATACGATCTCAACTAATTATATTTTTGAAATAACAATGCAGTTACCACATTTTTAATATCACGACTAATTTAAATTGAAGCATTATACGACTCATTTCTATTACATACTTAGATAAATGTAAGTATAGCGCGAAGCGCCTGAGCGTAAACGTTACAATGCGTGTTGACAAATACATATTTTCTCTTTCTAACGCGCAACGGCATACATTGTTAATAAGAGATAGTGTAGTTAAGGGAATAGGGAATATTTTTTTCTCGTGGCGCCCGCGTTCTGTGCGTTTGGCCTTCACGAGCCGGACAGGTTGTGGCTGGTGTTTGTAAACAAACAACAAATAGTGCGCGTGTCTCTTGGTTTAAACATTAACTTAAATTGTTATAAAAAATGAACATTTAATTTGTACGAAGATGGATAGTGAAAATCGTTTGAATGCACTTTTGAGACGGCGTGGACAGTTGATCTCTTTAGCTGAACGCAGACGGAACATGTTGCGGTAAGTACTTATTCTGATTTATCGCTCTATAGGATTTACCTACTTACCCTATTGTTGTACCAACGATGTCTGATCTGTTAGGTCTAGTTTCTAAATAGAATTACGTATGAATTGCATGCCGTCGGTGATAGTTATAAAAACCAAAATACACCTTAACACGTAAGTCGGTAAGGTGCACTATGCAACTTCTTGAATAATTTAGTTACGCGGTATTGAACTATCACCGATGATAGAAAACAATTAAGGACCTAGGATTTTTATTAAAAGGGTAATCTAATGAGACGTTTACGGCCTTGAATCCTTTTTTTTATAGTTTAACGATGTTTAAGTCCTAATGTTTTGTGTAAATTAAAGCCCTTAAAGAGATGAGTTCACCTTGGTACTACTTGCTAGTTTTAATATTAAGTAATGTAATAGTGTTGCATACATATACCTACATACATACAAACCAGGAAAGTTTTCGTAAATTCATGTTACCCACCCACTGTGAGCTTAATGTTGGCTTTAATTTTAATTAAATAGATAAGTTGAATTTACTTGACATTGATCAAATCTTAGGTCTCCGATTACCGTTGATTCTTTATTTTTAAAAATGATAGGTCGTAACCGCCATCTGAAATATCATATGGTGTTAACGACCTAAGATTTTTTTATAAATCTTAGGTCGTAACCGCCAACTGAAATATTATATGGCGGTTACGACCCAAGATTTTTGAAAATAAAAAATCAACTTTGTTTACCACCTTAAATATTAAAGCATGTTTACAATATTGCCACAGTCATAATGTCTAAAATATTTTAATTTAAGAACAAATAAACTATTCATCTTTATAACATAGATAATAAGTACGTGACATAACTTGATAAAGGAGATCTTGACGGATGGTTGGCTAGTAGGCAGTGACCCTGCCCACTGCATACTGCTTAGGGTATAGGTACTTACACAAATGTATTAAATAAGAAATTGTTTTCAGACTACCGTCGTCTCAACCGCACGTAATAAATACTGGAAGACTAACTGATGAAAAAATAGAGGATTTGGAACATGATACTCAAACTGAATCAACCTTCAGAAATAACAGTTGTGACATAATAGAGAACAGCACCGATGACATAATAAACACATCTACGGTATCATTACCCCTAACCCACGACTACTTCAACAGTCCAAAGAAGGTACCTTGTATTATTTCCAACATTTTGATTCCACAAGGTAAAACTCCACAATCACATCACAGCGCTCATCATGATCCTGACCTTCTCCCTCTGCAGTGGTTACCAACTGAAACAGCAAAAAACGACGTGGATATTTCACTCAAAAATGCCAAGAAAAGTGGTACCCATGCTTGCTACGGTTCTTATTTACCTGGAGACTCGGCTAGCACTATTTACATTAGTATAAATAGAAGTGAACCTTCTGAAAATCAAGAAAATAATGCCGCATTGTCCCCACCTGATACAACTACTTCACCTAATAATGAAAAGCTGATGACACCAATCTTCGAAGGAGACATTTCTAAAATGCATGACCTACCTGCAAAAGCGCCAACACCTGCCATTCCTGAATATGACGTCACCCCTGAAAGAGATTTAAAGCTGCCAACTCCTGCCATTGGTACACCTGGATATGACCATAATTCTGAAATAATGAAACCAACATTAAACGGGGTTCTTGCTGAAATACACAACCTTCCTGCAAGAGCGCCAACACCTGCCATCGACGGTCATATTCTTGAATATGACGTCGCTCCTGAAAGATATGATGTCACCCCTGGAAGAAATTTAAAGCTGCCAACTCCTGCCAGTGGCGACGGTACGCCTGGATATGACCATACTTCTGAAGTAATGAAACCAGCATTAAACGGGGATCTTGCTGAAATACACAATCTACCTGCAAGGGCGCCAACACCTGCCATCGATGACCATATTCTTGAATATGACGTCACTCCTGAAATAAATGTAAAACTGCCAACTCCCACCATTGACGACGTTACTGAATACGACTATACTTCTGAAAAAAAAGTCAAACCGATTACACCAATCTTCGATGAAGACATTTCTGAAATGCATCACCTTCTTGCAAGGGAACCATCACCTGCCACTTCTGACAGATATGTAAATATAATTACACCAATCTTTGACGAAGGCACTCCAGAAACACTACCTGCAAGTGCACCGATATCTCTCATCGACAACAATACTGATAAAATGCATTACTTAAACCCAAAGCCTACGACATCTTCTATCAACGACGACGTTTTTAATACACAACAAAATATAGCTGACAGCCCAAAGGCAAGAAAAAGGCGTAGAGCAGTAAAACGACCATTTATCGACTATAGAACCTCATCCGATTACGATTTTTCAACTGGAAGTTCTGATTTATGGTCCAATGATGAAGAAGATGTATCCAGCGATAACATGAAAATAATAAAAAAGAAGAAAACTAATAAAAATAGCAGTAAGGAAAGCAATGAGCAAAGTTTGATACAAAAAAAAGAAAAACGCATCAATCGGAAAAAAATGCGTACTAAGCTGAAAAATGAAGGGAAATCTTATGAGTTAAAAAATGGAAATGTCATAAAAGAAAAGAAAATAAAAGAAAATCCTTGCACGGAAGGGAAATGTGTAAAAAAATGTTTCGAAATATCAGAAGAGAGACGGATATCACTATTCAATCACTTCTGGAGCTTAGATACTCAGCGCAGACGGGATTGGATTGTTAGGTGCACACGAACTATATCTGTAAAGAGGAAAAGGATAAGTACGCCAACAAGCCGTCGAAATGTCACCAATGAATATTTAATCAATGAGGGCGAGAGTCACAGACAAGTTTGCCAAAAGTTTTTACTTGCAACTTTAGACATTACTCAAAAGTATTTTTTATACACTATACAAAATTCAACAGAGGATATGGCCAGCACTGAAAAAAGGAAACGAAATGCCTCACGGAAATATACAGAGGAAGGATTAAATTGCATCAAAACATTTATAGAAAAACTACCTGTAATGCCGTCACACTATAGCCGAAAAAGGAGCAAAAAAATGTATTTACCAGAATCTTTTAAAAACATAGCACATATTTATCGAATTTATTGTGATGATTGCGCAAAAAATAAACAAGAAATAGTAAGTGAATACATTTTCAGGCAGATATTTAATGAATATAACTTATCTGTGCACGTACCTAAGAAAGACAAATGTGTTATTTGTACAAGGGTCGAAAATAACAAACAAAATAACATCACAAACAGTGCAAAAGACGAAGAAGCCTTGAAATCTCACCTGGAAGAAAAAAAAGCATCTTACAAAAGATTTCAATTTTACCAGAATCTTAAATCACTAAATAATGATACAATCACGACATCGTTTGATTTACAAAAGGTTCTAGGTACTCCTTACGGTGACAGTATGTTGCTTTACTACTCTCGAAAATACTCAGTGTTCGATTTTACACTATACGAAAGCACTACTCAAGATGCGTTCTGTTTCGTTTGGGGAGAGGCCGATGGTAAACGAGGTAGTAATGAGATTGCGACTTGTTTACTCAAGTACCTTGAGAATATAGATAAAAGAGGAATTAGGAATTTGTTACTTTATTGCGACTCATGCAGTGGTCAGAATCGAAATCGAACCGTGTTGGCTACGTTTAATCATTTTTTGAAATCAGCAGTAAACCTAGAAGTTATACAAATTAATTACTTGCTCCCGGGGCATACTTATATGCCCGTTGATTCCGTCCATGCTATAATAGAGAGGGAGGTAAAACGTGTAACCGTATGGGGCCCATCACAATGGGCCACGTATATTACGTCAGCTCGTAAAAACCCAAGGCCGTAAATGTGGAAGTGCTTGACCACACAGATTTTTTAAATCTAGAGGATTTGACAACTAAAACATTCTCTCCGATGACAGCGAAAAAGATCAAGATTCAAAGCCTAAGGATAGCGACGTTTAAGAAGAAGATGCCTGACCAAGTTACTGTAAAGTATTCAATGAAAGAAGGTGCAGAAGAAATAAAGCTTCAATTATTTGAAAAGACAGGGAAAGAAACAGGCAAGGGCAAGGGCAAGGGAAAAGGAATGGGCAAGGGACAAGGAAAAGGAAAGAGAAACAGTGTGGCTGAAGTTAACGCAAAAGAACAATCACTGATTAAAGAGGTGCAACCAGAACACTACTTAGTAAAATCTTTATACAACGCTAAGTTACCTATCTCAACAGCAAAATATAACGTACTTAAGAGACTTTGCAAAAATGGAACGATTCCAAGAACCTACCATTCAGAGTATCTCCAACTCCCTACAACTGAAAATAAGCCAGACATCTTGCCAGAAACGGACGAAGAAGATGTAGAAGTGGAACTAGAAGAAGAAGCAAGCCAAGACTGAGACCATAAAGTTTTATTTTAGTAATTAAAGCATTTTTAAGGCAGCCTAGCGCAATTTGAAACTTGTACTTAATTAGGTGCTACTGTTTATAAATAGTCATACCATTATGTTAGGGCCGATTCGGTCGACATTTTTATTCAGGTATAACGCTTATTCTCCAACTTTTATATAAATTGCCATTGTAACATTACAATCCGAGAAAAGGCGCTTTACCCGAACCCTGTTTTATTATTATTAGAGGCGTTTAATGTAATGCCGTAAGATCCAAATGTTATACTGATTTTTTTAAATATTTTGTAAGTTGCGAAGACAGCAATAATACCTTCATTCAACTATTCTTCTTTAATAATATTCAAAAATTAGTAAATTAATCAAAGCAGCGATAAGCAGCATCGAAGAAATAATATTTCTAGTTTTCACAGGGAAAATTGTTTTTTTTTTAATTAAGTTTAATCGCTATTATTATGTGGGGTGATGTTACCACGATGTACTTACGTTAACACATTGTAACGTACTGTCCTTTTTTGTAATTCATTAAAAAACCAAATTAAACTTGTTTTTTATTCAAACCTTAACTTTCATAATTCATAAAAAAAGGAATAAGGACAATTATTTCAGAGCACACGATCAATAGCAATAGAAAAGAGGAAAATAAGCTTAGACTCTTAATTGAATATAACAGAGATTTGGGTTATTTTAAATGTACAGATTCATTATCTTTTGTTCCAAATAAATAAATAAATATCAGGCGTATATGCATTAAGTATGATGAAAAGAAACTTATTACTCGAATACTACCTATTGCAATTTAAAACCTGTCTTTGACATCCTTTTGATCTCAGAAATTCGATTTGACTTAGCAGATACTACCAATTCTTCAAGAACAGCAGTATTTTTTTTGGGATGTACACGCCATAAAGTTTTTTTTTTTCGGGCGTACACGCCAGCTATCTTCTGTTCCTTAAAGATATTATATATTATATTTAAACCTCGTTAAGCAACGAAGAATTCTACGAACTTTTGTCTTACACGATTTTTTATAACTTTAGAAACCAAAAAGTTATGATTTTTTTTCAAAATTTTATTTAGTTTTTCAGCTCTACTGAAAAATCGTGTTTTGGCGTTTACGCCAAGTGATCCCCAAGGTATCGATGTATATAAACACTTTGTTGCACAAAAAATCAATTACAAGTAAATTCGTACATACACTTTAGATTAACATGTCGTATCATTTGGCGCTGTAAGGGCTATGATTACTAGCCCAATAAAATGACACATTTTATCTTACAAAAGGTCGGGTATCCGCCATTTTTGGATAAGTTCTATACCCTATCGTCATAATGTTGTCCCAAACAACCTTATACGGCATTATTCCGATAGTTTACTTACAGCCAATATAACACGATCCGGGGTAACACGGCGTGTCGTTAGCTCCTGAATCCAATATGATGCTGTAATGCTGGGTTTAAAGGTTTCCCAAAATAGCGTGCAATATTATTATTTATATTGAAATATTTTGAATAGTGAAAGCATATTTTTTTAAAAGAGTTGCTTAGTCATTATTTTTTTAGCCATGCAGAAGGGGTCTGTGACTAGGGAATGCAAATAACCGGTTATAACCGGTTATAACCGGTTATAACCGGTTTTAACCGGTTATTTTCATACAAAATCGGTTAATAACCGGTTAAATTGCATTCCCTATCTGTGACCCATAGACAACCATTTATAATGATAAATCTGACTAATCTAAATGAGTATTTCTAAGTAAACTATTTCGGAGTACCTACCTATTCGAGTGTTGCCATTCTCAAGATTTGATCTCAAGACTGCCATCCTAACGATCGTTCTAACGAACTCATCTTGGCTGAGAAGCCTGTCACAAGATACGTCAAAGTAGGTGTCAAGCCATGTTCTGACATGTATATAATGTAAGAAAGTGACGGATGCTTTTTAAATATTATTTTGTCACGCGATAAACGCAACCATACTAGGCCCGCAGCCGATCAAAAGATTTTAGATCAAATATTAATCAATTTAATAATTAATTCAACATGTGTTTTTTCATTTTTTACTTCAGTAAAAAGGATTGTATTTAATTTGGTTCGTAGTTAACATTTGAGTTTGCTTATTAATACTTAAATTATATAAATCAAAAAGCGAGTTGTTCAAAAAAGGAATATCAAGGTCCTGTTTCTACTGGATAAAACCATAATTTGCCTTTGACATGGACGAAAAGTGTTTTCATATGGTTTTTTTTACTCCTAGGAGTAAAATGAGGCATTTTTCGTCCTTGTGTTTCAATCGGAAAACCGTTCTTTCCGAACATGTTTGAGAAATTCCCTTTTTTTATTGTTTTTATCCAACACTACATTAATCATTCCTGAAATGGCCACCGTTATAAATCCAGTTATGTCCCCGGTAACAGATGGGACATGTGAATATTTGCAGTTGCGCGATACAGGAAATGAAACATAATATAAATTTTAAATAAAATTCATGACATCATTCGTCTAAACGCAGGTGGGAGTTTTCCCACTTTTTGGTTGTTACTTTGTTGTAAGCGCTACCTTGACTTGGTCGAACATTGAGTTTTCTCAATTATATTAAAACTGAATGAGACTGAAATGAACATATAAAAAAAAGGCGACCTCCGGATTATGACTGTGCCGAGCTTGTATATATTTGACGTTTGTAAGTATGTTAGACAAAATGCTGGAGACTTCCTGGAAAAACAATGGATAGGTCAGCGGAAATGTAACCGTAGCGAACAGCATCTAGCCACTACTCGACAACGCCTGCAGAAGTGCAATAAGTCGCTGCACGTCATGGGTCCGCTAATATTTAATAATATACCGGTGCATATTAGGGACTGCAGGTCCAAACCTAGTTTTGACCGGAGACTTAAAAACTGGCTGACACAGAGTGCTTACTATTCTGTCAATGAGTACCTTGATGACATTGACTTTTAATTATTTTATTTTGACACAACATTTATTAACATTAACTTTAGTGAGAGACTGATTGTATTCATTTTGGAATTATTGATATTATAACTTTTATAATTTATTTTTACTGGACATGAATAAAAAATAAATAAAAAAAATCAAAATATTTATTCAGTAAATTGGCCACATGCATGACAATGAATGAAGAATTATAAATTAAACCATACAGAATATTTTTTCTAAATGACAGTGAAAACCGTATCAAAATCCGTTGCGTGGTTTAGAAGGAGTTAGCGGAGAAACCGACAGACAGACAGGAAGCTACTTAAATTTATACTATTTAAACCATACAGAATATTTTTTCTAAATGACAGTGAAAACCGTATCAAAATCCTTTGCGTGGTTTAGAAGGAGTTAGCGGAGAAACCGACAGACAGACAGGAAGCTACTTAAATTTATACTATTTAGAGAAGAGAAGAACGATATCGTCGGTGATACCGCTAAACCGCGTTACGAACATATTTATGATAGAGCAAAATAAACCTTACTGTCTTGTTAAAAATATCAATTTTGCTCCTTATTTAAAATGTTATTTACGCGGTTTTCAGTTTCACCGACGATATACATAAGTGCCCTTATTAATAAACGTGGAGTAACCGTCGAGTAGCTAAACCATGCTTTGTCCTTATCTGTCATATTCAAATGTCACAATGACAGATAAGGATAAAACATGGTTTAGCTACCCCACAGTTACTCCACGTTTATTAATAAGGGCATAAGGGTATGAACTCCACACAATGTAACGGAAGTGTTTTCTTTGCGTCTAACATCATCATGCTGAAGGGCGGATGGTTCTCTATATACACTTAAGAAAATATTTATTAAAATTTTAAGTTAATTAACTTAACATAGTTAAAATAAAAATAAAATATCTGAACCTCTTTCCTTCCGGAAAAACACGCAAAGTGAATTAAAAGATGAGTAACCCAGATTACTATAAAATTGAATTGTTTTTTTAAAACCACACAGAAATTTTAGAAAAGACATGAAAACTTACATTTGTCTACCGGATAAACAGGAATTTGTTGGTGAAGTTAAAATAAATATATGCTAGTCATAATTGCTTTCTTGCTCAAAGAGTTTTCAGTGGTAAACATGTTTTACATCGTTCAAGAATTTGAAATAAATTCATAAGACAAGTGGTTATTCTGTAACGTTTCAAAGGCCAGTCAACATTTTTTCTACGATCGCAATATAATAAACCATGGTACTATTTGTGGGAGGACCTTGTGCAGGGTCCGTCCGGGTTGGCACCACCATCTTATCCATTAACCTACCGCCAAGCAGCAGTGTTTGTATTGTTGTGTTCCGGTTTAGGGATAAGACTAAAGATAAGATAAGGTGAAATTACTAGCATAGAGGCATTCCATCTTAGTCCTCAGGGTTGGCAGCGCATTAGCAGTATTAGGATTGCGGTCTTGTGAATGCGAATGTCTTTGGGTCACAGTTTCCACTTACCATCAGGTGGCCTGTGTGCTCGTTTGCCTTCCTATGCCATAAAAAAAACAGTTTTGTTTACTTTTGGTAACAAATTGTTTCAAAATACGATTTTTTTAATGAAAACTTCTCCCTGAATCTGACTATACTTATTTCATAATTTACTTAAATATGAGACAAAGGGGGATGAACCTTTTTTTGATAAAGGCTTGTCAGATTTATTTGAAAAAAAAACACATAACACAACCTTACAGACTTGACTAGCCCAAATGACACAGTTTACCTTCTGCGTAAAGTTCCCTTGCGAACAGGTTGGTAACACAATCTCATCTTCTACTATACCGTTACAGAATAACACACCAGAACCGTAACAGCTTACTGGAACAAAGTTTAAATCCCATGTAAGACGAACTTGAAGGGAATACCGTGTATTGGGGTTCGGCACCGGTTGGTATTACTAAACTTTGTAAGAAGTTTTAATAACCCCGATTTTAAGGGATCTTAATGGAGGTAACAGTTGATTGTGGAATATCAAGTTATAATAATGCGTTGTCTATATAAAATAGCTAATATTTAAAAACTGTTGGGCACCACTGTAATAATAAAATAAACTAGCTTACAACTATAAACTGTTGCACACCAATGCCCTTCCAATAAAGGTTGACTTTGAGAGCAAAAGTTCAATCTCACATTTTATACACTAGCAGGTATTCTAAACCTTTTATAAATAAAAAAAATAAGATTAAACAATTAAACTGTCTCGCCAAAGGTAAATGGAATACAATATGCAAACGTAAGTGATACAGTCAGAAACATACTAACTTCTATGGCTCCGTCCCTAATCAACTGTCAGGTGCTAAAACCAGAACACGGTGTTAAAATTAGCAAATAAACTTTGTACAGAAAATTATTTGAGCTGCATTTAGTTGAAAATACTAACTCAACGTGAAAACGGAGTCATTATTGTTGTAGGGAATATACCTACATACTAGTTTAGTTTAGTTTAGTTTGTTTATTCATCAATGTAATGTTACAATATAGATTGCATTGCATGTCAAAAAATATGAAATTACATTGATATTGTCAACATTAATACAAATAATAAAATAATAATACAAAAAAACACATAAATAATCAAAGGCAACATTAATAAACAACTAATAACTAATAAATGGTCAGTTTCCGACGTCAATATACAAAAAGTAATAAAGGTCAAACAAACAATAATAATTTTATAATTTAAGTTCCATATATTCGTCAACGGAGTATAACGGATTATCCAATAAAGGGTTTCTCAGCTGATGTTTAAATGCTTCGTCAGATGGTACATTTTTAAGTTTGGCGGGTAGACGCTCGTAGTATGTGGGACCGATGACACGCGGGTTCTTACCCGCAAGTGCCATGCGACGGGGAACTGTCCTCAAACGCCCGGTGTGGCGGAGCTCCTTGCCAGGAATATTCACCCGTGCGAAGGATGAAATATTATTCCTTACGAACATTACTATTTGAAATACATAAACCGAGTAGTGCGTCAATATGCGGTGCGTAACAAAAAGACCCCTGCAAGAATGCCTAGGTTTCACCCCGGCTAAAGTGCGTAAGGCACGCTTTTGCATAAGTTAATTCATTATTATCCTGTTTCCTTTTGAAAGTTTTTTTTGTGGAGAAATATGATTAAGTACAACTTTTACAATGGAGACACGAGATCGAAACTCTTCAAACAAAACTTAAACCTGTCGCGATCTTCATAGCTATGAAAACATTTTTATTTATTCCTTTGCATAAATAAAAAAATATTCATGAATACTTTAAATTATTATTTAAATAGACTTATCAAATCAATACATATTTATACCACAAAGCAAAACTAACCATAAAATTAATAACATATATTTACATTCTATTATAAAGCAGGTAAAACGTCATGTGCGATAATATGTACAGTCACCTAGTTGGATTTCAAGGCCACTATGGACTTTGTCAACGTGACGTTTAAAACCAAATCATAGGAAGTCTCTTACGTTTTGGATGACAACGTTACTTTGACATAGTCCAAAGTGGCCTAGGAATCAAACTGGCTGACTGTACCTACTAACGTAGATTTCGAAGAATAGAGATAGGTCATCGTCGATATTGATAAAATAATATATAATTCCATAATTGGGATAGACCAAAAAAACTCACGGTGTTTACATTCTAATTCGAAAGAATAGGTAATTTTAAGAGACCAATTTCATTAATTTTCTATTTGACCCAATAGTTTTGTTTGAATATCTTCTTTTGTTTAGCAGACATTTTATGGATGACATGATTATTTACAATATGGGGTTGCCTTTTATAAATGACAACAATATTAGGATGATATCTAATAATAAAAAGTGATTGTAACAGTGTATTAAAACATACTATTTCAAGCGGTTTTCGCTTAACCCGTAAGATATAGGAAGGCTTCAAGCGGAAAACGAAATTTAAACAAAGGTTAAATATACTCTTGTCAAAACATCCAAAATAGATAAATATTTCAAAAACTTAATAATGCAAACCCTATTCGTCGAAATGGTTTTCGAATTAGAGTAATTCTAAAAGTATGATAAATTTATATTCTGGGGGGCTTAGTGGAAAAGGGTATAAGTCTTTTGAAGGTCAAGTGAAAAAGGGTTTAAGTGTAGTATACTCCGTTCACGTATACACCATTTTTTATTGCAAGTTAAGTGGACTTGTACCCTTTTTCACTAAAACGCTAGAATTATGAAAAATACAACAAATGCCAGATGATAGCCTAAATACCCCAAACCTATAGACAATACTTTGTACCCAGTTACTGAAGCCGTCATTAAAGCAATCCTTATCTCAGTTATACCTAGCCCGCGCCCCATTTTAGAGTCCCATGACACGTGACTACGACCCGCCTCCACTTGTGGAGTGATTCAAGTCGGACGTGAGTGAGACTTTATTTTATAAATAGCCGAGGAGGCTTTTAGCGCGTTTAGTGCGAACGGGGTTTGGAAAAAGGTCTGAAGTATTTGGTATAGTGTTAGGATGACGAATTGTTAGTGATTGGAATAAGTACACAATACTCGATGAGGAGAAATAATGACTTCTAAATCATTGGACTACACCATGACTACATTTAACTTAAGAACTAGGCTCTAGGGTCTAAATCTTAAAAAACAAATATTTAATAATATAACGTAGGTTTTTTTAATGAAACGTTTTATTATAATTCTGAAAAACTTCTCAATTTCAATAACACGTTTCGCTCAAAGGTGTATTCTGAGAACAGGGGGGTTATTATGACTTAGCTTTGCAGTTCAGTTTACGCTGAGAGATAAGGATGGAGCTATATAACTGCTCAGTCTGTCCTTTACGCTTGCCGTAAAATTAATTGCATAGCCAGGTCATAATAACCTCTCTGTCCTGTCATCTGTCATGACATTTGAATTGGATGAAAAATTACAATGAATATTTCAACTCAAATAGGTTTTCTCAAACATGCTCGGAAAAAACGGTTTTCCGATTGAAACACAAGGACGGAAAGAGCCTCATTTTACTCCTAGGAGTAAAAAAACCATATGAAAACACTTTCCGTCCATGTCCATATATTTCTTAAAAATGCTGTCAATTTGCATACAAAATCAAAAGGACCAAGACAAAAATTCCAAACAGCCAAGCTTTTTTAGCACAGTGCGTGTTTCTTTTTGAATTTGCATTCCAATGTCTATGGTTAGTATTTAAAAACAATTGACAGTCGGTAACATTCGTTCATTCTGCATAATATAATTGTGAAAACGAATATTAAACTATTTGTTGTGTGAAATACTTTTTAGAAATGTATTTGTATTATTTCCTCACAATATGTTTGAGAAAAGCATTATGTATGCCTCGGCGGAAACGAGGATTTCCTGACTCGTATTTTAGCAGGCCTCGCTGTTGCTCGGCCTGCTAACCACCTCGTCAGGAAATCCCTTACTTTCCGCGCCTAGGCAACAATGTACTATTGTTGTACGTTTATGCCGTAAGGCCATCTCTGCCAGTTAAACTTATTAAATCGTTTTCCTTTTTTTCCTTCTAAAATTCTAATATCGCTAAGTATATCTCTATAACCTCGTTAGTTACATTAAACTTTATTCAATTCCAGCGAATACTGTATTTTTCGTCAAAAATAAATTCCACGGAGTGTTTTTCTAATTTGACGTGCTGCGTATCCGAAATGAGCCAAATATACGTGACTAAAGAGATTTTGAGAAACAATTAAATTAGATCAGGGATTGGTGTCGTAAAAAAATATTGAACGTGAGACAATGACTTTCAGTGCTAATTCAAGGTGTGTTTTAGGGTACCGTGCCTTAGAGTCTCCCCCCCCAGACCTATCGACGCCGAAAACGAAGCGAGCAAAAACGACGTCGTTCCGTTCGCAACGCCGAATCGAGCCGAGCCGAGCCGAGCGACGTCGTTTTCGCTCTTATTGCATGGACATACAACTTTTTCTTACCGGCTCAAGCCGATTCGGCGTCGATAGGTCTGGGGAGACCCTAAGGCTGCGGCTCCACTGAGGCGGAGATGAGCGGAGTGGAGCGGAGCTGTGCCAATATTAACCAATAGAATCTGTACTAACGCGTGAAAGGCGCTCTCGACGTGACCGCATGCGCCTTCTATTGGTTAATATTGGCACAGTTCCCCTCGTCTCCTGCAGCCTAAAGGGCAAATCACAGCTCTATTGCTCACACTGCTGTCAGTATGTCACGGAATTCTAGCTCGTAAAGAAATATTTAAGAAATGAATGAAATGTTGATCTTTTACGTAAAACGTTAACCCAAAACTGAATATTGATAAAGACATGGATTTACTTAATCTATTCTTCAATTTCGTTTTTTATACAGTAAAGTCAATATAGTCTAGCCTAAATTTTAATTTAAAAAAATGTAGTTATTTGCGAAATATTCCAAAATTGCAAAAATTTACAACTTCAAATAATTTTTCACGTAAAATATAAATAATTATGTATAAGCTAGGAAATTTTAGGTCCATAAAGTAATTATTACCATAGATTCACTCCATTTTAGTTTTGAGTGTTTTCAGCGCATTTGAAGTGGTAGGATTTCAGTCTTGATATTGTATTCTTGAGAATTCATATTCTTAGATCCCTCTCACCATCAGGTGACCTCAGAGCTCGTGTCGTTACTATAAAATAATAAAAAACTCTGAGTTCGACTCACACTTGGCCGGTTTTTTCCAATAACCTTTGTCTTAATGTGTTTTCGGCGTTGTAAGATATTTGAGTACCTAAAGTAAATTAGATACAGTACGTGGCGTACGCGCGTCTAAAAACGTTTCTGAGAATGGAACTAATTTCGCAGGGAGCGTTATAACTCTGCCAAATAGTAGGTAGCTCTTAAAGTCATAATTGTCTTTACACTGCGAGATCGCTATTTATTGTATGTATAACAAACTAGCCGGCTTAGAATTGTGCCACTCCATGTCTTCCCGTGGAAGTCGTAAGAGGCGACTAAGGGAATAAAGGCTTGTACATAGTACTGTTCGGCGATGGGCTTGCAACCTGTCACTAATACGCTGGTAAACATCTTAGCCTATTAGTGCAAAATGTGGTTACAGAGTTATCAACAAGTTTTTGGAGTTGTTGGTAATTCTGTAGCTCTGCCTACCCCACTCTGGGAATGATGGCGTGAAGGTATGTATGTAACAAACTAGAGATATATATATTTGTTTTGGGGAATATGTTATTTGTGTTGTGCCTGTGTGGTTGTCACTATGATTTCCCCAATTTCAGGTTTAAGGAAGCCACACGTTATAACTAACAATGCTGACTCAGCGATACAAAATGAGTCGACCCCTGTCAAAAAAATCGCCATTTTGTCACTGTATTTAAGTTGACAACCCACGATACTTGGGGCTGCCGATACAACGTCATCTGAATTTTTGATTCTTTGCCAGACTATCTTCCTCCATAATATTTATACGTTTTATTTTTATGGTGCTCTTTGAAGTGTTTTTGTATTTAGTTAATATTAAATGTCACCTCTATGTAAAGATCGAAAACAAATCATATGTTAATTTCAGCAAACCCACCATCTGCAATATTATTTTTCCATCATCTTGGATAACTTTCTTAATATGGTTACGTGATTCCGTTTTACTGTTAAAGGAAGTAAATCTATTCCGATACCTACCAAACTTTAAATGTCGGAAGAGCGCATAGATCTGTGACTCCGAACAGTTTCTTCTATTCTAAGGGTCAAACTAAATTGGTCCGTAAGAACAGGTTATAAACTTATAAATTATATTGTGGTAACAGACTATTTATATTTCTTTAAATATAATTATAATTATTGAACACAGGGGGCCTAATATGCCTGCTTCTATGGCATGACAAAATGTGGAAAAATCATCCGTCTCTTTCTGACACGTATATAAGTACGAGAGTGACGGATGCTTTATCAACATTTTGTCACGCGATAAACGCAACTATAGTACCCGCTGGTGTGAATTTAGCATTTCAGACTAAATTGCGTGACCCTTGTTTTAGAATAGTATCTAAAATTGAATTGTAGCGAAGCCTGAGATAGGCTTTTGTCCAGCAGTAGGACACAAATAGACAGACTGCCCAACTGATGAAAAAAAAGTACAACTGTCTTAATTACACTTCAACAATACCAAAAGCCCACCATGAACATTTTCGTACCAAATGCGATTAATATTTCTATCTTTTTTAACATAAATACTCAAACTGTTTAGGTACTTAAATAAATGTAAACAAACCAAACCACGTGGGTCTGATCATCAGCCAATCAAAACTGTTCCGTCGGGCGTATGCGTATAATACTACTACTAATATTCGGCTGCTATTGGCTGACGAACTATAGTCGAGTCCGGAATTAGGCGAACTAACTTGACAATTCATTGTACACTAATGTTGCCACAGTTTGGCTAGTGCTGTTAATATCGATATTTAAAAAGTCTAGTTTATCATTATTATTGTGTTTGGAATCTAACTAATAATTTGGAAGCCACCTAAAAGGATCACAATGGCCTGTTGTAATGTCAGCATTATTTTTGTATTTTATTCCTAATTTGAGGAGTAAGTATCGTAAATATCCGTTTTAAACCGTACATCCTTCAGATCATATTATATCGTAAAAATTGCTGTAGTTTGTCCCTATTTGGCAAGTATGTATGAGTGTGAAAGTTTTGACGACAATTACTTGATAAAATATAAATATAATCAGATTTATAGAGGGCACAAGGTTATACCGACATATTTGTGTCGACATAAACCTATCACTATTTATTTTTTCCTGTCTGGCAACATTTTCGGCTGTCAAGTTAGTTCGCCTAATTCCGGACTCGACTATATGTCACGTGATTTTTTTGTTTGTACATTTATTTAAGAATGAGAAGTCTATGATAGACTTGATGATTGTGGATGAACGGTTGCGTAACAAAGTTGTAGATACCAGAGCATTTCGAGGAGTTAGCGTAGGTTCAGATCACTACTTAGTGGTAACACGAGTAAGGGGTCTGTTCACACGTTGGCGCCATCGTTTTCCCGTACCTACCACTGCGTTAGAGAGGATAAAAGTAGAGAAACTGAATGACGAAGTTATATAAGATGAGTACGTAAGAAAGCTGAAAGATTGTTTTGAATGTGTTAATAAGATGAATGACAGTGAAGTTGAGAATAATGCAAATAATGTATGGGAGATTATGAAGAATGGAATGGTCAAATCGGCCACTGAAGTATGTGGTGTCGTAAAAAGAAGGAAAAGCAGGAATGAACGACCGGAATGGTGGGATAGAGAGGTAGATGATGTAGTGAAAGAGAAGAAAAAGTGTTGGTTGGATTTTGTAGCTGTAGAGCCAGGACAAGAACTAAGCGACAGAAAAAAAAAGAGTATAATAGATCAAAGAAAAGAGTGAAAGAAGTTGTGGCTAGAAAGAAAGATTTACTGAATGAAAAGTATGATAGGAGTTTCTCTGACAACTTCCAGTAGAATATTAAACTCTTTTGGAGCTTGATTAATTCGGCTCGGGGGAAATCGGAGAAAACTAAATTAAGCGCGGTGAGGGATGAGTCTGGAGATTTATTATGTGAGGAAGAAAAAATGCTTGATAGATGGAAAACTTATTTTGAAAGCTTGTTTGAATGCGAAGATATTTGTCGTGAGCCAGAAAGCATGAGTAAAGATGCAAGTAGCGAAGATGAAAGTGTGATTAGTACTTATGAGTGAAATAAAAAAAAAGTAAGTAAAAAGAATGAAAGCGGGAAAGTCAGCAGGTTATGATAGAGTGTCGATAGAAATGCTGAGGAGAGGAGATGGCGTGGTGGGTAGTCTGTTGTACCGTCTTTTCAATGCATGTTGGAGTAGCGGCCGAGTCCCGGAAGATTGGGTCAAGGCCGTTATCGTCCCTCTGTATAAAGGAAAGGGGTCACAGCAAGACTGCAAAAACTACCGCGGTATCAGCCTCCTTAGTGTTGTCGGCAAAGTATATGCGAAGATTTTAATTGAAAGGTTATTGAATGTTACGAATGACAAAATCTGGGATGTACAAGCGGGATTTCGAAAGGGAATGGGATGTACGGATCAGGTCTTTTCTCTACGGTCCATCACAGAAAAGTTCTTGGCGGTGAACCAAAAGGTTTTCTGTGCTTTTGTGGACCTGAAAAGGGCCTATGATAGGGAAGATAGAAAGGAGTTGTGGACGGTGCTGTCTATGTATGGAGTGAGCAGCAACCTGTTGCAGGCTTTGAGGTCCCTTTATGAGGGTTCCAAAGCCTGTGTCAGAATCAATGGGGCATACTCGGCCTGGTTTAACATCTCTAAAGGTGTTAGACAGGGCTGAGTTGCCTCACCATGGCTGTTCAATCTATTCATGGACAGTTGTATGTGGGATTTGAAAGGGTATGATAGTTGTAGTAGCTAAATAATTGCTAATCAAATGCCTCTTATATGCCGATGATCAAGTTATACTTGCCGCATCGGTACTTGAGTTGCAGGAGATGGTGACAGTGATGAATGAGGGATTTAAGCAAAAGGGGATGAAAGTAAATGTTACCAAGACCAAGGTCATGGTGATAGAGAAGGATGAGGAGATGACTGAGTGCGTGATAAATATAAATGGAGAATTAGTAGAACAAGTGAGCGAATTTGTGTACCTGGGAAGTATGTTTACAAGAGATGGTAAGTGTGAGAAGGATATCGAGAGGAGGGTGAATGCAGGGAATCAAATTAATGGGCCCTGTACTCCTTTGTGAGCAGACAGGGCGTTTCACAAAAAGCCCGGCTGGCTGTTCACAATGGAGTGCTGGCCCCTACCCTGATGTATGGTAGTGAATGTTGGGTGTGGCAGGACAAGCATGTAAGTCGTGTAAATGCAGTTGAAATGCGCTCTTTGCGTAGTATGTGTGGTGTGAAACTGATTGATAGAGTAAGAAATGAAAAAATCAGAGATAAATGTGGAATAAAAGAAGATGTAGTGACTAAGATTGAAAAGGGCATGCTTCGATGGTTCGGTCATTTGGAACGGATGGATGAAAGAAGATTGACGAAAGAGATATACAGATCGAAAGTGAGTGGAAGGGTCGGAAGGGGCCGCCCTAGGCGTACTTTTTCGAATCAAATCGGAGAAATGCTGGAAAAGGGCCGAATCTTAAGTACCCGAAACCGACGTGCGTGCATGACTCGATGTATGAATGTTGAAGAAGCGAAAGAAATTTGTCAAGATCGTAGCAAGTGGAAAGAAGTGGTCTCTGCCTACCCCTCTGGGAAAAGGCGTGAATTAATGTATGTAATGTAATTTATTTAAGTACCTATACAGTTCGAGTATAGTCCAGTCCAGTTACAGAGATTACGAACAACTAGGTTACGTACAATACAAAACACTTTATTGTACACCAAACAAAAACATAACAGAGATGGAACACAATTAAAAATAATACAGGTAAACAACAGGCGGTCTTATCGCTGATTAGCGATCTCTTCCAGACAACCTTAGTAGGGATAAGGTGTCAAATTAATAAATTTCATACAGTAGGTGGAGCAGACTTAACAAGAGCAATAACAAGATAGATGCTTGTAATTAATTATGCGTTTAAACGTGGATTCAAAAATAACTAAAAAATTAACAAAGAAACTTTCACTTAACAAAAATTAAATAAAGAGCTAAATAAGTATATACATATACAAATATATACATATGCCTAGCATAAATAAACTTTTAATTATAAATAAATACATACATAAATACATAAATATCAATACATCCACATCAGAGAAATAATAAAAATAACAGTCATATGACAGAAATTCTACTTTTAGAAGTAGTGAGAGAAATTGACCAAGACAATACAATTATGCCTGAGACACGAAGTGCTCATGAAGAAGTTTTTTAAAGATTGGTAAAGATTTAGCCCGCCGCAACTCCACAGGGAGGGAGTTCCACAGTCGAACAGCCTGAAATGTAAAGGAATTGTTGTAGAATTTAGATGAAGAGGACGGTACAGTTAAGATACAGTTTTGGGAGCAACGAACCGACGTAAAAAAGTTAAAGCGCTCTTTGAGGTAACGGGGGGTAGCAGGGATAAACAGAACACAGTAGAGAAGATTAAGAATATGAAAGGACCGGCGAAAACGGATCGGAAGCCACTTGCATTGTGAACGAAAATTAGAGACGTGGTCATATTTGCGTAAACCAAATATGAACCGAATGCATAAATTCTGAAGATGATCAAGCTTGTTAAGCTGATCCTCGGTAAGATCTAAAAAACACTCATCAGCATAGTCTAAAATAGGGAGCAGTAATGACTGAGCAAGCGCAATTCTAGTCGCGAGAGGGAGAAAGTTACGAAGCCGCCGAAGAGACCACACTGATGCAAACATCTTCCTGCTAACCTCGTTTACTTGAGGAACCCACGACAAGGTACGGTCCATAATGACACCCAGGTTTTTGACTTGATGCGAAAAAGGAATTAGGACCCCATCGAAATAAACTGGCGGGAGACTTGCAAAGTCAACCCTGGATAAAAATTTAGGACTGCCGATAATAATACATTGAGTTTTAGAAGGATTGACTCTCAAACCAAAATCATTACTCCACCGCAAGATACGAGCTAAATCGTTGTTCATGGAATATATTACAGAGTCGAGTTCGCCCAGTGCGCCCTGAGAGTAAATTTGTAGATCGTCAGCATAAAGATGAAAGGATGAGAGAAGGCCATGTGTGATAGAGTTGATGAAGACAGAAAAAAGAAGAGGAGACAGCACGCCACCCTGCGGAACGCCGGCGAGCGTACTGCACCACGAAGATCGGGAAGCCTCAACCTTTAATCGCTGCCGACGACCTACCAAATAACTACGAAACCATTCAATTACAGCAGGAGATATGTTAAGAGAGCGCAAAATTCCAAGCAAGATGTCAAAATCAACAGTATCAAATGCATTGCTGAAATCCAGTAATGTTAATACGGTTAACCTTCTGCTGTCAAATCCCAACCGAATATCGTCTGTGATTTTAACGAGATCGGTAGCCGTACTATGACCGGGGCGGAAGCCAGATTGAAAGGGATTAAGAAGGTCATTCCTGGTCAAGTAAGAGGAAAACTGCTGATGCACAAGACGTTCCAGAACTTTGGATAGGAAAGGTAGAATGGAAATAGGACGATAGTCAGAAAAAGAAGAAGGATGAGGTTTTTTAGGTAAGGGGACAACATCAGCATCCTTCCATAACAAAGGAAATACGCTGGACGAGATTGAAGTGTTAAGAATGCTAGTAATAAAAGGGATTAGCAGGTCAATTAGAGGGAGGATCATATTACGGCTAACGCAATCTGCCTCAACCGCATTTGACGTTATGGATTGTACACTCTTCTTAACATCACTGTCGGATAATTGAGTGAAAGAGAAAGGAGAAGTGTCAGGAGTTGGGATAGTAGAAAGATACTTTAAGGTCTCGTCCTTAATAGGGCCATTAAAACAAGCAGAAGATGAGAAGTGCTTTATGAGCTTATCGAAATCTAAATCTATGGAAGAGGAATTATGCTGAGATTTCCCAACTCCTAATGACTTGAGAAATTTCCATACTTTGGCCGGATCGCCATTTTCTACTGATTTATGAACGTGGCGACTTTGTGCGTCTCGACAAACCGTGCCACAACGATTGCGCAGCTTATTGTACCTAGCCTTGTTTAAGTCCGATGGGTCAGCTTTATACCTAGCTTTGGCAAAGTTCTTCTTTCTTATTAATGCTCTTATATCCTCAGACAGCCAAGGAGCAGGTATATGCTTAATCTTAATGGGTCTTACTGGAGCATGAATGTCATAGAGCTGAGTCAGAAGAGAGTTGAACAAGGAAATTTTATCATCCACCGAATCAGCCCCATCAATCACACTCCAGTCAATATTAATCGCATCCTCGAGAAGCTTATCCACATCAATCCGACTAAAATTGCGCTGAAAAAGAATTCTAGGTTTAGTTTTAGGAGGCCGGATTTTATAGGAAAGAAAAATTAAATCATGATAAGAGAAAGCGTCCGCAGAGTATTGACCATGCTTAATAACATGAGCAGGAGAGGAAGTCAAAATAAGATCGAGAAGCGATGGAGAGCAGTTTGGAAAACGGTGGGTGGCATTGGAGGGAAGAATGCTTAAGTTGCAGGCATTGACTAAAGATCTAAGAGATTTAGAGCGGGAATCGCCTTTAAATAGGCAAGTATTAAAATCACCCATAATAATATGGTGATTATAGGGGGGCATAATATCTTCAAGGAGTTTTTCGTAAGCATCAAAATAATTAATTTACGTACGTACGTAGGGTACGTTTATATTATTATTATTAAACAATATTTGGAAATACGTTTTTTTTTTAGCCGTGATCGGTTTTCAGTCATTCATAAATAATAGTATACCGTCATTCAAGCAAAATGTAAACAAAAATCGCAATAGGATATAATTATTATTTCATAGTATTATAAGCACTCAACCATTGCTTATTACCTAGTCCTCTCAATTAGGTATTACAATCCGACGAAGCATTTAAACATCAGCTAAGAAACCTTTTATTGGATAATCCATTATACTCTGTGGATGAATATATGAAGCTGGACATGTAAATTTATTATTGTTTTGAAATTGATTAATCATTGTATGTATTGACATCGGACGAGTGACCATTATTCGTATATTTAATTGTTGTTGTGTTAATTAATTAATTAATTATTATTAATTATTCTTGTATTTTTTGATTATTAGTATTTATGTTTTGACGATCTCAATGTAATTTCGTATTCTTTGACATGCAATGCAATTTATATTGTAATATTACATTGATGAATAAACAAACTAAACTAAACTAAACTTCCTGCATGAACCCTGTTTCTAGACTAGATTAACTAACCACAATCACATTAAATTAGTTGAAAACGCGAAGTCGATACTTCCAATCATGAATTTCAACACCTATATATTTTTGCCGTCGTTTTCGAAGCTCTTAGAAAACCTCACTCCGCAAACTATTAACATTTATCACAGGTAACTCAAACGAGAAATGGTCTCAATAATATATTATTATCAATTTCATCATAAGAATTAAGTACCTACAGCTAGACTCAATTTGTAAACAAATAGTTTTGACATGACAACATCTATCTTACAAGGTAAGTGTCAACTAAATTGTACTATTAAAAAAAAAAATATTGGAGAGGTTTTATGTTTTATTTTATTTTATTATAATCATGGATCGGAAATTCGGATCGATATTTACCTAAAGTTGGCAAAATCCCGGAAAAAGATAGGTAAACATGGCGTCGGCTTCTTAAAAATATTATTTTAATAATTTAAGTTCTGGGATTTTGGGATTCTACAAAATGTTAATATAATAATTACTTTACATGTAGGATAAAACGTTCTGTTTTGCTCCTATAAATTCGTTAGGTTAATAAGTTACAGGTAAATTAAATAACATTTGGTTAAACATATACATGGAAAATAACTTCAAACAGTTAATATAAATAAATAATTATGAATGAATGCCGGTGTAATTTATTTATTTTGAAATCCCGGAAATTTTATATGAATTATATGATTGAGTCCACCTCCATGCAACTGAACAACAAAGCCGGAGCTAAAGTATAGGTAAATATCGATCCGAATTTCCGATCCCTGATTATAATTAATTAATTATAGCATATTTTTATAATCTAACTGCAGGAATCGATTTGAGAAGGCTAATTTATATTTATATAAATTGTTAAAAAAAGGTGTATCCCAATTTTAATTCTGACAGAAATAATTTGACTCAATACTTGACAAGTATTATCAAAAAAATCATAATTAGGGTAAAGTCACCGGAGATGTGAAGTCGGCCTTTGCCTACACTTTGTATGAGTGGGAAGAGTACGAAAGATATATTTCCCACTCTTCGCACTCATATAAGGTCGACTACTGGTCTCTGGCTGACCACTGGTGACTTTCCCTATGTATTATGACCCAATAATGTATTGCAAACTTTATATATCATTAAACGTACCCGTTTGAACTCTGTACATAACGTGCACTTGTCGACGTCCTAAGCCACTTTGGCCGACGCCGCTCCACGACAACTTGTTAAATATATGTGGGTAGTCGGATAGTCCTTTGTATTTCGCTCAACTCAAGCGCTCTTGAGCCTGGAGAGGGAATGCGGGTAGTAAGGTCCTGGTGAATTCCGTTTCGTTAATATTTCAATATATTTTACGTCATTGCGTAAATTGTGATTTTTTATTTATTGTACAAGTTTTGGGAGCAACAGTGGTATATTTTTAAATGACTATGCTTTTAAAAAAAAAAGTTTGTGGAAAAAAACATGCAAAATGCATTTTTCATGGCGCCTTATTTTTTTTAAATGGGTAAAAAATAAAAACCTTTTCTTTTTACACTTATAATCTCGCTGGGAATTAAGTGACCTTGATTTTTTAACACTTCTTTTTTTATTCGTAAATACGAGAGAGTTTATTTTTTAATTTAAAATGAAATAAATATATTTTAACTGGCTATTAACTGATGATGCTAACGTCTGGTCAGGCTCGTATAATCGTATAACCTACCATGTTCGTTTTTATGGATGTGGGTAAACATAGATAAAATACTGTCTGACTTTTATGTAAGTTCGTGAGTGAAGGACGACTTATTCACCTTTATCCCTCTCGATAAAAGCGGTAATTTAATACAACAATGACAATATTGTAACAAACGCAAACAATTCAGCCCCGTCCCCATTAGCCTCACATTGAGCGGCTTACTGTGAGCCTCTAGTTTGCCTCCCTATATATTTTAAACGGAGTGTACATCAATGATATTTTATATTAAGATACGTCATCTGCGCGCAAAAGCGTTCCTCAAAAAGGAAGGCAATTTACCTTACTACTGTTTATTTGCACCGCGGCCAATGACACGTACGCATCAAAGTTAATAAAATTTTACCACCGAAAAGTAAAAAACATATTTATTTAAAAATGCCGTCTTGCATTTTTCGAGGCTGCCGAAATTATACTGTAACTGTAAAAGGATGAAAGGATGTCTCATTTCATTCGTTAGTACAGTCAATATTTTTTTAATTTTGTTTGTATCGCCATAATTTGTTTAATTTACACCGACGTCAGTGTTACCTATGAAACATGAGATCCATAATTAGATATCACGTATCAGGAATAGCGAGCAATTTGAAACAACTATTTATCTCTTTCTAACAATAGCTTTCGCTACGGATTGCCGTCTTTGCCCGTATAAATATGGTAACGTAGCAACTGCCAGTAAACAACACTGATTTTAAATGCGTTTAGTATGAGCATAACGTATCTAAATATAAAATATCATTGGTATGGACAGTTAGCCGCTCACTGTGAGCCTAATTGGGACGCGGCCTTCTATTTTCTAGAGTTGGCTCTTCAACATTCCCAATATTGAAACTGCGGATGGATTTGGTTATTTCGGGTTCAGACATACGAGGCCCTGGCCTATTATTATTATTGGGGATTGAGATGCCTTGTGAGCCACTTCGACCATTGCTGATCTTTTGTAGCAGCCCTTTGTTTTAGAGCTCACCGTAAAGGCCCGTTGCGTCCAGGAATTTCCAGATGCTTTGGGCAAATGGGCAGTGAGGAGTATCGTAGAGTATCTCTTGTGGGTCCATTATATGTCGCCCTAGGTAGATACTTCTGTTGCGCATGAGTGAACAGAGGATGTGCATTGCTGTCTCCTCTGTCTCCTGACAGAACCTGCATGTCGCGTCTTGTTTCATACCCATTAGAAACAGATGTCTGTTCAGTTTGCAGTGGCCAGTGAGGATCCTAGTCACTACGCAAGACTTTTCTCTTTTGAGTTGTAGAATCTCTTTGGAGAGCTTGCTTTTGAACCCTTTAATTTATGCTTTCGAGTGATTTTCTCCTTTTGTGGACTTTCACAGCTCGATCGCCCTAGATTTGTATAGGTCGTTTAGGAGGGAATAGGTTTTGCGTTGATGCCACAAAACGGCTTCCGGCCGACTAGGGGGTTGTCAGCACCGTTCCTAGCCAATTCATCTGCTATCTCGTTTCCATTAATGTTGGAGTGCCATGGTACCAGGTACAGGTTTTCTTTGCAGTTTTGGACTAGTTTGGAATTTATTTCCAATGCGTGTAGTGCCAAAAGGCAGTTTGGCTGTCCGAGTTGATGTAGATGTGCTGGTGTTCACGGTCTAAATATAAAATATCATTAATATGGACAGTTAGCCGCTCACTGTGAGCCTAATCGGGACGCAGTTTTCTATTTTCTAGAGTTGGCTCTTGAAAATTCCCAATATTGAAACTGCGGACAGATTTGGTTATTTCGGGTACAGACATACGAGGCCCTGGCCTAGGGACCATACCAGCGGATCCATCATACAAGCCCAAAAACCTTGCTTGCAAAAATGGCCTAACTAAGCCTAGAGGATCTGGGTCTATAAGTTCAGGCCTGGTTATAATTTAACAATTGCTACGTACAGAATATGTCAAAATAAATTGTATGTATTAAATAATAGCTTCTGTCCGCGATTTCATCCGCGTATATGTCGATTATCGTTATTCCATCGGGAACTTTTAAACTTTGTGGGATAAAAAGTACTCCATGTGTTAATCCAGTGTAAAAGCTATCTTAACCGGTTGCAGTGTGAAGGAGTAACAAACTAACTCACACACAAACTTTTGCGATTCTAGTACTCGTATTGGTAGGATACCGTGGTTCAAATATTGGGAAAGAACATAAGTTGATTTAATGATAATAGATATTAAACGTTATTCGTTCTAAACAGAATGAAAATTTGCATGAAATGCTTCTTAAGTGTTAAATTATTTTACGAATTATGCCAAACTAGGTCTAATCAGGCGCTACTATAGTCCACTAATTCCTTTCCAAGTGACTATAGCTAACAGGTTTAAAACAGTACGAACATAAAACAATACGATACAATTTTTTTAAACAATAAACAATTCCAAATGTAATGTGAGCGCGATCTCGCCAATAAACTGACTTGAAATGATTATTTGTTATGTACGCTTTGAAATAAGTGAAAAAAAAAGTAGACAACCTTAGATAGAGATATATATAAATTAACTACATTATAATGTTAACATGTCAATGTTAATCACGCAACCAAGACTAAGAAAATATACACACCCTCATAATTCAAAAAGATAAAAAAATGTTACTTAAATATGCGTGGTTATTGACTTTAACCAAGTCATTTAAACATCCCTAGGTACTTATCGTTGTAACAAGATCAATAGGCATTTAGAGTGACATTGAGTGAAAAAAACAAAGATACTTATTTAGAGAATAGGCCTTTAATTAATACAGCCTTTTCTCTTAAAACAACTCTAGTGACACTCCGGGGTTTACTATTCTGCCCTCCTACGGAAAAAAGGCACATCTACTATATGAATAGTATTGCACTTTCAGCCTTATTATAACCAATGAGAGTTTAGTATGCTTCAATGAAATAATTGCACATGCGCCTTTTCTCTGTAGTATGGCAGAATTGTTTTGCCGACACTCGTTTCATAGAACATAACACGTTTTAGAATTTTCATCTCATTGACATTTTATTTCTAGGCGCACAAGATTAGATTTAAGCATAAAACAACCGATAGGTTCGATGATAGTACCTAGTCTCGGTAACGCAAAGAGATACAGAAACTTTCCATTTTCACTTAACAGCTTTGCCCGTCTAGTTGACTTAGGCTGCCTTTCCACTGTGCACTGGGGCGAAGACGAGCGGAGCGGAGCTGTGCCAATTAGAGAATGCAATTTCAACTATTATTAACCGATTTTATATGAAAATAACCGGTTAAAACTGGTTATTTGCATTCCCTAGTGCCAATATGGGCAATTTACTTGTGGGAGGACCTTGTGCAGGGTCCGTCCGGGTTGGTACCACCATCATATCCATTAACCTACCGCCAAGCAGCAGTGTTCGCATTGTTGTGTTCCGGTTTGGGGATAAGACAGCCGGTGAAATGACTAGCATAGGCATTCAATCTTAGTCCTCAGGGTTGGCAGCGCATTTGCAATCTTAGGATTGCGGTCTTGTGAATGCGAATGTCTATGGGTCACAGATTCACTTACCATCAGGTGGTATGTATGCTCGTTTGCCTTCTCTATGACATAAAAAAAAAAAAAAATGTTAATCAATAGAAGGCACATTCGGTCACGTTAAACGCGCGTTACGCATATTAGTTTAAATTCTATTGGTTAATATAGGCAGCCTTAAACTTGGCAAGTGCAGTTAAAACATACCCAAATAGGTACAATATTTAACATCTATTACTCAAGTTATTTTACTGGTAAACCCTGTGTGCTTTCCTTTGGAACCGTTAATTCCGACCCGGAGCGCTGGAGACAAGACAAATTACTTCATTAATGTTTCCTTGCCCTCTATTTTTCGCCGACGTTTGACTTTTCCCGAGACTGTAAAGTGCCACAGTTTTAAAATAGCGTTTTAAAGTAGTATTTCCATTTCAGCAAGTTTTTTCCTAATGAGGTTTTCAGTTTGATATAACTTCTGTTTGTATAGTGGTTTCGTTCCCAGACAAAAGTTCTGATTATCACTGCTACAGTATTGAGGATTATTGAAGTAGTAAATACTTATATATGTAGTATTTAACAAAAAGGAAATTAAAAGCTAAAGAATTACCAACAACTTTTAAAACTTGTTGATCATTCTGTAACCACACTTTGCACAATAAATAACTATTAAAATTCATCCTCATACACAGTAAATTTTGTTTTTATTCATTGCATTTTTGAAAATGTAATCTAGAAATTACTAAAAAAAACTTGAATACTTTTAAGAGCATAGGGAT
This sequence comes from Acleris emargana, assembly GCA_927399475.2. Taxonomy (NCBI): domain Eukaryota; kingdom Metazoa; phylum Arthropoda; class Insecta; order Lepidoptera; family Tortricidae; genus Acleris; species Acleris emargana. Next base: position 4,129,287 of record OV656847.1, read on the forward strand.
TAACATTTATTTTAGAAATCATTTTTAAATTCTCATCGAATAATTTAACATTAAAAAGTCACCGCTAGTCTTCCGTTGAAACAATCAAGTGAAACGGAAAAAAGAAGTTCGCACGCAACCTTTTGTTGATCTGGATTTCAATTAAAAAACATAGACTACGTGGAGTTCATTGATCCGAATCGTTTTCATTCTTAGAAACGAACGTCCAGATTGTTATTAAAACAACCATATTTCTGAGAAAACCTATTCTCTAAAAATATTTTCTTCCAAGTAGAAAACACGTAAATCTACAATTCTGTCTCTTCCTAACCTCTCAATTATCACTGGCGCTGGTCGTTGTACTAGCTAAATGACATCCATGCCTCCGTTAGGCCTTATTTATGTCACCTTAAGGACACATTAGGTATTTCAGCCCACACTTGGGATTAGGGGCAGACATAAGTTATTAGCGCGTATGTTGGCAGTGCGGTTAATGTGGCCTTTCAACATTTCGGTAAATAATTAACCACTCTACTCAGAAATATTTTATGTACCATTTCCTCTTTCCTTTTCCAAACACTTGCATGACAAACTGACTATAAATGAGAAGCGCTTTAAGATTTTTTGATTTGATTTATTTTTTCTTAGCCTACTTGTGCAAAATGTGGTTACAGAATTATCAAGAAGTTTTAAGACTTGTTGGTAATTCTTTAGCTCTGCCTACCCCACTCTGGGAATGAAGGCGTGAGTTTATGTATGTGTATGTATTTATTTTTACAAGTTGAAGTTTCGAGCGTTATGCTATCTACAAGTTATACCGCCAAATTGACAGTCGACTTATTAAATAGTCTTCAATGATTTAAATCGTCAATGCGTTATGAATAAGTTTAAATCTATTTTGTAGAGAATTCAACGGACATCATCGGGGTTTCATACATTTTTGGTGTAAATGTGTGGGTGCTAGACAAAAAGAAATAATGCTAGATTATGTTAGAACTTGTTTATCTGATCATTTATTGATACGGCAAGTTGTACGGCAAATGACCAATTTGGCCGGAATTTTCATATTTGTACCAAGAAAGATGTTCTTTATTTTTTATCAGAAGTTCAGTTTTTGAGTCAATAAGGAAACCCCAAAATCTTAGCGGACGGAATTACGAGAAAACAGCTTGTAATACGTAATATTTATTGTCTATTTCATGCCTTTTGTAAACCTTATCAAACGTTAATAAAATTTTTAGGCACGGAACTAATTAAGTTACTAGAAAATTGGTATTTATCATATATATTATCATTATATTAGCCTAATTGTGCAAATTGTGGTTACAGAGTTATCAACAAGTTTTTAGAGTTGTTGGTAATTCTGTAGCTCTGCCTACCCCACTCTGGGAATGAAGGCGTGAAGGTATGAATGTATGTATTATCATTAATGACAATAATGACCAATATAATTACAAACATTATAAATCTGTATTCTAATTGTGAAGAATCCCAAACGCAAAATTCACACGAAATAAGAAAGCTAGCGTCCTTAAAAAGATTAGCCACAGCTTTACACTGATCCTTGTAACACGAGTAGGCATTCCAATAACATCAAGCTACGAACATTCATTTAAAACGAAACAAAACGTACGGAATGACTAGGGGAATGGGAGAGAAATCTCTTTGGATGAGAACTTCGGAAAATTCTTTTGCTAGCTTTGGGTCGTTGTTTCAGGAAAAAACCTAATCTCCAAATAGTAAGGTAAGGACACAGTGGCTGTAAGATTAGAAACACGAACAAAGTAACTATCTTTTTGAGACATCTTCAAAAATATTCTTTTTTAAACTAATTTAAAGAGCTCGGTCACTATTGTGACCCTGTCGCTCGTTTTTGCTGTTTTTTTTTGTAACAGCCAGTTGCAATCTGTTTTACGTTTCCGTTTTCGCATGGCAACATTTTGAAGTTTCAAAATCTGCGAGAATACCAATTTAGGGCTGTATTTCACATCTTTTTACATGGACTAAAACGTTATGGTACTTTGTTATATGTTAGGAAATAGTGCTAGTGTCTATTACATACTTAATCGTTAGCCTAAATGTGAAGCTACTTAATTTGCGAGTACAGTTTACTCTTTATTTGTAACTATGTGACTTGTGTAAATAAAAAAATATTCTATTCGATTCTAATTTAAACGAGAAGACTTTGAGTTGGCAATCTAGTTCATATACGAGTACTTACATTATAAACTTTCAAAAATAGATGAAAATTGCATCTGACTCAAACCTTACTTAAAGTGTGCGTAAATTAAGTTCTCAAGAATACACTTCAATTCCGCATCATTTTAGTTATTAACAAATATGTACTGTTAAATAAAAACAAAAACTAAATCAAAATGGAACTATTAGTCCATTCGCGTTAAGAAAATAGTAAATCATCAGTGCAACTGTAACGCAAATGTCTTCGTAGTCGAGTTTTAATAAAAAAAAATTTTTTTTTTTAAAGATTCTGATTAATGGATTAAAAAAAACCTAATTTTGAGCGACCTGATTGGTTAGGGGGCGTGGCTAGGCCGGCGGACAACAATGATCAACTATTTTCTCAGCGCGAATGGACTATAATAACTTGAAAAATAACATCATCCAAGTAATCGAGATATATCTTTCCCATTTCTTGCTTCTAGTAAAAATACATTTATAAAAGATATTGAAAGATTTAGGGTCAGTTATCCATTTCATAATGTCCAAATCCGCAGAGTGAACGTGTGAATTATCACCGAGGAAGAATTGGGCAGAAGCCAAGTGAGAATTTTAGCGAATTACATCCTCCAGCGGGTATTGAGAGACGTGTTTCAGTCTTGCCTGTGGTAAAAGATCTTTTCCAAAATTCCGACTGAAATGGTAGGAAGATAAGTTAAATGCCTTACATTATGCCTTACATCAATGCTGAAATATATTGTTTAATATGAAAAAACGAGATCGCTTTAAATTTACCTAGTCCTAGAAGTCTGCTTCGGTTCACAAGTTCCACAACATACATAGCTAGACATAGCTCCATTTACTATCCTGTTGCAAGTTACTCCCAGTTACTCGTTTGCTTCCTCGGTTAAGTTTTTTTTTATTCGTATCTCATCATCATCATCATGTCAACCGAAAGACGTTCACTGCTGGACATAGGCCTCCCCCAAGGTTCTCCACTCAGACCGGTCTTGTGCTTCTCGCATCCACCGCGTTCCCGCAATCCTTACAAGGTCGTCACTGCATCTTGTTAGAGGCCTACCTACAGCTCGTCTCCCGGTCCGCGGACGCCACACAAGAACCTTCGTATTCGTATCTGTAAGAATTTTAAACGTGAAAGTAGAGGTACCGATCAAATGATAGTTACTACGTAAGGAGAAGGCCTTAGTGGAAGAGGGAAATCTAAGAATAAATGGATGAAATGTGTGAAGAGTGGTATGAATAACAAGGGAGTGAATACTGAAATGATGGCTGATGGCTGTTTTGAAGAACAAGACGTGCTGCGCCGAGCACAAATTATTGAGATAAGGGCAAGATGATGATGACAATGATGATGATAATTATGAACTTTTACAAACTAACTCAATCTTGCAATGTTTTCGCATTTTTCTGCTCAGCGTTCTTGGCAGCGTTGTGTCCCAAATGTCATCTTCGCTCCATAAGCAAGCCGTCAAGCCGATTCCTCCAAATTTGAGTTCGGAGCCGCCTGACACTGCCACTTTCGCGTGCCTTGAGCATAATAAATTTGGTAACAGTAGGGAAATATTGTAACCAAAGATTATGTAGGTATCATTGTAAGTAGTAATTGTGTTGTCTTACTTTTTGTTGAAGGTCTTTCCTTTTGCACAGGTAGCGATCGATTTAAAGTCACACTGCCAATCAGTTTTTCCATATTTGAGTTTTTTTTCAATCAAGATATTCTCCGATAACATTCGTCTACTTTTGAACATTACGCCTCTCCCACGAAATTTCATGTCATCATTTAGTTCATTAACGTTATTTAAATAGTTGTCCAGTTTTCCAACCAGTTTTATTTAAATGGTAGAAATACGAGAAGTTCCCGACGATTGTTACTCCACTGGCACTGTTACCAGTACGACTATAATCCCCGCTAATATCCCACACCCGGAGTGCGCCTTGAAAAGATAATGCGTACCTGTCACCGCCTTGTTTTCTCGCTTATAGTTCCAAAGGCATTATGAAAAACACATTCTGAATGGAAGTTGTAACATTTTTCTCATAATTTTTATTAAAACTATGTCTTCTTGTAGTGTCTCTCCAACTAGTGAAGGTTGGCAGTCAGCTCCGCATATTTCTCTCGGTCTTCGGCAGCTTGAACAGCTCCGCTGCTCTTGTGACTCCAGTCCATTCTCGAATGTTTCGCAACCACGATTTCTTACTGCGCCCGACAGCTCTTCTAAATGTATGCAGTCACCCAAAAAAAAATTGAGCATACTTAGAACCTTGGAATTCTGGATGTCATTGTCATTGTCACGTGAGTCATTTGATGTTGTGTTTGAAGTTTACTACGACTACGCACTAAAGTGTTTAACATTTTCGTTAGGGTACTGTGTTTATAAGTAAATATACCATATTTTTAAGACCCAATAATTATAGTGCCCAGCCGTTAACAAGTCAATACTGACACCTGTCATCGCAGTACAATTTGAGGTTATAATTGGTTCTGAAATGACAAGTATCAGGATTTACTTTTTATCGGCTGGGCACTATAGTAAATCTATGTTTATATACTCCTGTCAAACTATTCAACCACTTACTTACTCAGTTTTTTTGACATTAGAATAAAACAAGTCGTCGTTGCACTCGTTTCCTTGAATAATGAAATAGTAGATTTTCATTTAAATTTAGTTCAAGTAATTAAAAAACAATCCAAATTTTATAAACTATGTTTTTTTTTTCTTTGTTTATTACGTGTACAAAGTAACGGTAGTTGCTCTCCTAAATAAAAAACCTTTTAGAGGCTCAAACAAAAACACCCCTACCACTGTTACCAGAGCGACTATAATCCCCGCTAATATCCCGCACCCGGAGTGCGTCATGAAAAAATAATGCGTAGGTAGGTACCTGTCGCCGCCTTGTTTTCCTTCTTACATATTTCCATGGCTTTTCACATCCTGCGGGTTTATTTGTTATGTTTGCTTAGTAACCCGCCATTTTATCAAATTTCACTTCATCGATTGTATCATTTCATCGAATTTCATTTCATCGAACGCTATTTTCTGGTGAAACCATGATGTTACTTTGAGTACTGGTTTATTCGTTTAATATTTATTTATTTATAAGTATTATCATCTGTTTTTCATATTTTTTGTGCAAACTTGTATATGTCCAACCCTATGAATTGTCCTAACTCATCTACAGTCTATTTTTTCTTTCTTGAGCTAAGTAGTAAACAAACATCACTCGATCACATATCACGCCATTCTAAAAGAATCACTCAATATTATGGTACCACAATAACTAAAAGACGTTACTTTAAACACAAACGAATTCATTTCTACTAAATATTGCTTTAAATTATACTTACAAGTGACATATTTTAATAAAATAATAATTTCCACGAAACTCTCTCTCACAGATTATCAAAACTGAATGTCATTTTGGCATTTCATTTGTAGGGATGGGAAGAAGTGAATGAATTAATGATTAAGTAACGGTTTAACTGTATGGAGGTTTTAATATACAATATTCTAAACATAAATGAATATAATTATCTATTTAAACTAAATAGTTAGTGAGAGTTATTATTATGTGTATAGGTAGTCTATATGATATGACATGATGATGTATCTACGGATGACTGAATAAAATATTTATAATAAAGCGTGTTGTGTTATTGAGTACATAATATCGTTATAAGTAAGTATAAGTAAGTATAAGTAGGCAATTGTAGTCTGTCAAATTCACTATATCAATCATATTGAAGAATTTCATTCATTCACTAAATAATTTTACACATTCACTCCATTATTCCCATCCCTATGAAATGTCAAACTTTAAAGATACGCCATATTTGTTAACTACTTAGCTCAAGTAAGAAAAAATAGACTGTACTTCAGGGTTAGCTGGAAGAGATCCCATTTAGGGATAAGTTCGCTTTTGTACATAAGCTTAACATTTATATTGTAATATTAAAATTTTTGTGCAATAAAGATTTGACACAATATGTTTTCTGTATATTGTTAACATTCATTCATTACATAGGTTAGGTTAGGTTAGGTTAGATTGGTGACTGCCAAAAAACTCATGCGGCGAGAAATGCCTTTCGATGAAATGAAAATTATTCGTAATAATACGTTCGTTGAAAGATGTTTCGATTAAATAATAGGTTTGCTTTTACCTCTGTGGATTAAGTATCTGTCACTCTCACACTAACATATTTGAGTGAAAGTGAGCGAGAGATTTTATCCACAGCGTTAACGCAACTGTATTAGGAGTTACTTTCACAACTTGCTTTCCAATTCGTTGACCAAGTATTCATCTGTAAACTAAAGTTGCCCCGCGCGCTAGAATTCATATAGGGTAAAGATTATAACCAGCGCTTTGTTCGAGTTATTTTGTCGACGAAAGTGCGGTTTTATGAAAAATACACGTGATAAACGCAACCAAAGATAACTTAGGGTCAAACTAAAACGACTTTTTCGTGTAGGTTATTAAATCGTACATTTTTAAATCGTTTTCAAGTTGCTGACGTTCAAGTGGGGTTGGCTCCACCACGGGTAATTATGCTCCATCGGTATATTGAGGTAATCTGTATTGTTAATTATTTTATTGCTTTCATTCACTGCGCGGCTGGATGTATGATACATCGTTTTTTTTAGAAAAATTTACGTCGACCTTGACTTATATAAGTAACACGAAATAATCACTATGGATCGTAGTTACCCATGGGGTAGCAAAGTAGGTACAATTTACTGTATAATAATTGTAGTTAATTATAATAAACATAGAGGTATTTATAATAACGTTCATGTTATAATTATTATAACAGATTACGGAGAAGTGAGATCGGCTAAAACATAATGGAATAGATACCATAATAATATGACAAGCCTATTTTCGTCAAACAAGAATATAAATTTAGTTTGACGTTTAACCATGGTATTATAACAACAGGGAATGAGCTTGTTAGTACTCACAGCTGAGAAGGCCGTAGTGTTTACGATTTTATGTATCTGTTTTCAAGCTTCGATATAATCTAAAATAATTAAACAAATCACATGATTACCCTAAGGCATTTGAAATAAAAGTATGTATGCCATGTTTTTGACGTTGCGATTAACTCAGTTCGTAGTAGGCATTCTGTATTTTTTTTTATGCATTATGTATCTGTACGCATAAAATCATTTGGCCGAAAAAGGTTTTTACAATAGAAATTGTTTTATTATAATTGTTATAAACAACTAACATAGGTACCCTAATCCTACCCTAATCCTAAAATAGAGGTTTGTTAAATTCTGCAATGTGCAATCCTAAATGCGAAAAGATTTTATTTAAGAAGAAAAATATGCGAAAATAAATTATGTCTTCCAAAGGGATCCCAAAATAATCGAGTGTGATGGGCATTGGGAAAAGGTGTCAATCCACCCTGACTGGCACTCGAGTAATATGCATGATAGATTAATTTTACACTAAATTATATTATGGAGAAAATGACCGATTTTTACATACATACATCTGCCTACCCCACTTTGGGATTACAGGCGTGAAGGTTCACGCCTGTAATCTCAAAGTGGGGTAGGCAGAGCTACAGAATTACATACAACCGACCGATTTTTTTTTCTTAATATACTCGTATTTATAAAAATAAATCGCAGTTTTTCAATACTTTTTGAGATTTTAGGACTTAAGACTGGTTTTCAGCAGTAACAATCCAACCAAGTGGATTGGATCATTTTTCAGGTTTAAAATAATATCCCTTCCATAGATGTTGGTTGGTTCCTATATGATTTTAAAATAACTTGCCGCAATATTTTTCTGGATTCCTTTTGCTGATTGATAGTCTAACCCTAAAGACCATTGTGGCATAATTAACTACTTAAACCCTTTTTCCGTAAAGCGCCGCTAAAATCGCTTAGCTGTCAAAATAAACATACAAATTTAGCTCCGGCCGTTAACGTTTCTGACCCCCCAAATCAAGTCCGATTTCCACGATTTTTGAATATGTTGTAGTTATTATAAGGAACAAGGTCTCTATGTCTCTGTTTTTTGTTTTTTTTAATTTGTTTCATTTAAAAAAGTATTTTCATTTTATACTTTCTGTTGATGTCCTAAATAAATAAATAAATAAAGGAAAACGTACAGACATAGTTTTTCATGATGTCTGTAGATACTTAAAAATCGTAAAAATCAGACTAGGTTTAACGGTAGATAAACGTTTACGCATTTTGTATGGAAATTTCGAAATTCACAATCCTCTTACTACGTCCTTTTAATGTTCCATGTATTTAAATGAGATAATGAATTGAATGAATTGATAAGTATGCAAAATGTTATCTAGTACTTAAAATACAAGCCTAGAGCTTAGTTTTTGTTTCTGTCCGTTTAAAGCGATCCGTGGCCGATGGGTGTAAAATACAAAATATGTGATAGGGCGAATTTTCTAGAGAAAAATAATAATAAAGAAAGTAAAGAAATAAAAGGTACACAAGAACCGTTTGTTCAACGTATTTTTGTTTTTGTTGTACAGTAAAAACATACAAACGTCTTTTATATGATTAAAGTAGGTACCTACAAATCAAAAGGGTTTAGTTGCCTGTAGTTTCAATTCAGTTACTGAAATTTAGTAAAGAGTTAGCATGAGTCCCAAGAAGGGACATTTATGATACTTTTGATACTGGAAAATTGAATAGTTCCCTAGGAAGGAGCGATAATAAACTTCTGCGCAAGAGTCGCGGGCAACCGCTAGTAATATTGTTTAAGCTGAATATTAAGAAATGTACTAATTAATTAATAATTATATTACCGTTCCGTCAAACGCAGTTAACGGCCCAAACCTGACGGCCAATTAATTTGCAAGGCTTTTTGTTACAAAACCAACAGAAGGAAAATTAATACATAAATCATTATTAAGATTTCCATTCGATACGATTTTATGTAAATGGAAAAGCTGGGATTAATTAAGTGGATTTAAGATTAACAATTAACAGGGCTTTATATTTTATTCTCTTTGGGGACTATTTACAGTTATTCCTGGTACCGAAATAAAAGAACAAAAACTGAGCTGAGGTACTTTTAGTTAATCTTAAGGAAAAGACAAACGTAATTAGACTCAAGTTTTTTTTTTGTCTCTCCGTTCCTTGCTGTATGTGGTTTCAAAAGTGTTAACTAACATTACTGTTTAGGTGTACTTAATGGAAATTAGTACTTACATTATTCTGAGGCCCAATAAATAGAATATTACCTGGTGAGGTGGTTAGCATGCCAAAATACGATACAATTAGAAAATATAAAAAACACACACCTAAAACAAACAGTGTTCTTGGCTGTAAGGGTTTTTTAATTAATACTTTATATTTTGAAAAAAATATTGCGCAACCAAAACGGATTTTCATGCGTTTACTCCTAGTAACAAAACGAGATTATGATTACAATTATTTTATTTTAGACAGCCAGTTGGCACTGATATGTCTAAATCTTTGTTCACTGCACGAATGTCACACTAATTAAAAATGTTTGTCAAACTTATTTCTGAACAGGGACTTTAAGAGGTTACAACATTAGTGGGTAATTTGTTCCACATTTTTATTATTCTATTCCCTATAAAGTTTTTGCCGATACTTGTGTTGTGTTAGGAATAAAAAGGTCGCTAAGTTCAGGACAGTCGTAAAAGCCGTTCAAAATTTTAGAAAGTTTCTATCATGTCTCCTAGCGTTTCTTTTAAAGTAAAGCCTATATTTTCATGTTTGAGAATAATAACTAACCAAACCAACCAAAGAACCACTCAGTAACGATGGACCTGACAATAATTAAATCTCGGTTTCGTAAACGTAAACTCGACTTATTTTATACATACATACATACATTAAACCACTTGCTACGATCTTGACAAATTTCTTTCGCTTCTTCCACATTCATACATCGAGTCACGCACGCACATCGGTTTCAGGTACTTAAGATTCGGCCCATATTTTATTAGTTTATTATTATAACAATCAATATTATATTAGGAACAATAAGTTTCAACTACAAGTAATTGAGTTAGACCACGTCACTTAAATTATTTCGGATAACTTGCAGCGCCAGCGGATCTGTCAGAGCTAAGTGACTACCTAACTCAAGTTTCAATTCAGTTACTACAGTTTAGGTACCTAGGGTCCCGTTTAGTAGTCTGCTTATGTATACTTGAGTAGGGATGTGAAGCAAGAAATATTTTTACGAATAACACAAAATATAGGTATTGCATTAATATTTTAAAGGCGAAATTTTGTGGGATTTGTCTAAAATATTAAACATAGTCCATACTTTCGAATAACATGTTATTTTTTATCCGAGAAATTTAAAAGTCCTTGAAAAAAAAAGAGTTCTACACGGATATAGTCACGGACGGCAATTCTACATTATACATTCCTTCACTTCTGAGAAAAAAATGAACACATAATTAGCTATAGGCATTGGTAGCATTGTACAGAAAAGTTATTTTTCAAATTGTGAAAGTTCTTTATGAGGAATTTAAAAACTTCCTTAGTTCATAGTGATTCACGCAAGAAAACACTGATTAAAAAAAAAAAAAAATTTAGGGGTTCTTCGTAACGCGGATATAAGAAAAAATTACAAACATTCCGGTTAAAATTATCAATATCTCCCAAACGAATATTAATTGCTGGACATACATGGGGGTTAATTCGATAGCTTATGAGCTGTTCTATAAACCTCTTAAAGCTTTGCACCTATACTATCCGCAAAATTAAGTGGCGAGGCGGGCAATAAACGTCAGGTTACCTTACTTTGTCTACCGCTACCTGCACTATTGTTGCGCGGCCCGCTCCATAAGGCCGTGCAGGTGCGAAAGAGATAGCATGATTCCGATGATTTATGACCCGACTCGCCACTTTGTTTTTGCGGATAGTATAGCTACCAATCACCCTATATTACCGCATCACTAGTGATGTGCGATTTCTGAAACATTACAAAACTTTCCTTAACTGCGAAAATTACAGCTTCTGAAAGTTACATAATTAGATGGAAATGATTCTGACACAAGTAAATTTCATTGAAATTTCACGAAAAGTGCCCGTTACTTACGTTGCATTACAAACGATTTTATTTTGGGAACTTTCAAAATATTACAGGAAATTTTAGGTAAAAGTTTCACTTTTGAAACTTTCAGAATATTGCAGAAATTTAAGTGAAAGTTTCACTTTTGAAACTTACAAGCCGCCCATCACTACGCATCACTCTTTTATGGAACCAAACATCTTATCTTAAGATTTCCCTCTCAAAAAACATCCTACCATGCAATCTTATGGTGTCCCGCAAAGGAGCATCTTCCGCAGCCATGACTACTCAACACTTTAAAATAGGTCAAGAATCCGGCCCAGTGGGGATATTCTCTGTTTTGCTTGTAAAGTATGTATGTATGTACAGTATTGACAAATAATATATCATCTTTGTACTTATATCTCATAATTATTAATAGGCGATGCGCTTGCCACCTGTCACTACACTACACTGGGAAACATATTTTGTAAACCTAACCTAGTCTCCATTTAACGTATCAAACGTTATGCAAATTCGTAGGCACGCAACTAATTAAGTTATTAGAAAATGATAAAATTGCCGTGTGGTTGCCGGCTTAGAATTGTGCCACTCCATGTCTTCCCGTGAAAGTCGTAAGAGGCGACTAAGGGAATAAAGGCTTGTAGTACAGTTAGGCGATGGGCTTGCTACCTATCACTCATATACACTGTTAAACATCTTAGCCTAATTGTGCAAAATGTGGTTACAGAATTATCAAGAAGTTTTAAAACTTGTTGGTAATTCTTTTGCTCTGCCTACCCCACTCTGGGAATGAAGGCGTGAGTTTATGTACATATGTATGTATTATCTACAGGGTGCCTCTGACCTTGGGGCTTTAAATGCATAGATCATTTCTACTCCTGAAACTAAACTTCTTTTGTTCTGTAAGTTGTTAAAAATATGTTCAGTTTAAATTTATTTTTTATCATACAAGTTAAATCTAATTTTCAATGTACGCGATCCAATTCTCCATTTTCCTTTAGCCCCCGTACCAAGGTAATGTCGCCCCCGTACCATGAGATAGTGATTACATGGCCAGTATGTAATACACTGATTTTACAATAAGACTTTAACATCAATTAGTTATCTAAATTTAAGTTATTTTTTCATGTTGCAAAACAAAAGTAGTTCAGTTTAGCGAGTAGAATCGATCCTTGAATTTAAAGCCCCAAGGTCAGAGACACCCTGTATAAATGTGACTCAGCAAAATTGACAACCAATCAAGAACTTGTTGACCAATTGTATTGCTATTATTTAATTCGTTAGCCGATTAAATAAGGTTCAAAATGGTACATAACAAGTGATTGTACATATCGTAGTTTAAAAAAAATGTATTTAAAAAACCATTGCGTACGTGTCCATACAAATCTCGTAAATTTAGTATGAACGCGCCGGCAATGGTTTTGTAAACACCAAACTTGCCCATTTTAATCACAATCAAGTAACAAGCAAATTTTGATATATTTTAAAATGTAGTTGGTTAGTAGAATAACCCCGCGCCATCGAGGACTCTTTGAGATATCTCGCGCCAAATGAATGAACTTGCGTCGCCTTATGTGAGAAACATTTCAGACTACGAGGAGAAATACTGGACCAACAATGGCGTAATATTTATTATGCCAGCTGTACACTACACACTCGTCGAGATTCGTACCGAAACAAGACGAGCAGGGCTTGGAAACGGTTGAATAATACCCGTTAATTATGGTTCTAACCAGGTTTCACGTAAAAGCAACCGGTCCGAAACTGAAATAATGCTTAGCGATAAAGTTCAATTTTGATATAATATCTGGGTTCGGTCCGGTTCCGTTTAAATTTCGTGGCCAATCTGCTACAGGCTTGAAAAATGAAAAAATAATTAAGAATGACCGAGCGGTAAGAGTGCGTTCTCTGTCATCTTTATTCTTCACTTCCTGTCTTTAATTCCGATCGCATTGAAATTGTGTTGATTTACTATAGCTATTTTTTGGAGATTTTTTTTATTTTTTTTATCCATATTGGGTTTGCGTTTGACCTCAGCCTCACCTGATGTTAAGTGATGACGAGGTATATATTATGTACTTATGTATAAAGGTGTATTAAGTTTATTATTGTAAAACGACATAAAATAATACAACAACCATAACTAAATAAGACTAAAATTAAATAAGACTAACTCTAAATATATAAATTAAATAAAACATTAAATCTAAGAATGGCCCCTGCGGCATTGTACCGAAGATGCTGGCAGCATTTCCTCGCTGGATGGTTAAACTGATACGTTGAGCGAGGAAACTGCCAGCTCTTCGGTATCCCGTGACGTCAATGAGCCTCTTCGAAATTTCTTTGAAGAGGCTTCGAGCGCTAGGACCCCACGGACCAAGGTGTATTATATTTGATACGAAATGTTTCATTTCGTCCTGTCTTCATTCAGCATTAATATGTTCAGCCGATTCCGTTATCATCCAATCAATATCAAAAACATTATTATTTGTATAGTGAGTAGGTAGTAGTTTTAGTTTTAGGGAGTAGTTTTAGTGAAAGAAACAAATGTGTATTAATAAATATGATATTTTTTTAATGACACAATACAATTATCCAACCATTGTATTCCTGTTTAACAGATACGCATTTTACACGTATATATGTAGTAACATTATTTTTATAGTAGGTACAGTCGAGTTCTTATATATGTGTTACTTTAGTACCTCGTCTCTTTAATCACTGTGATAATTCATTAAATAGACAACGTACTAAAGTGTTAACATATTTATGAACTCGACTGAACCTATTTTAAAAAGTTCTTCGTCTCCGTTAATTGATTTAGCATATAAAACTTCAAAAACAATACACCCGCTGCAGACTTATAACCGTGACAGAAGTTAAAGTCGGCTTGACTATATGTTATCTATATTCCGTCATCAATCTTTTTCTTTTATTTCATCGCATTTTCATTCCTGAAACGAACAGCCATTTTCTTTTCAGTTCATCGAGTAGAGCCAATCTGAAACGTATCAGATAACAATGACTATAATTCACATTTACACGTGATGTCCTCACAGCGGAAATCCCTGGCTTTTAGTGCTGGGTTTTAATTACCTAGTATTTGTACTTAGTATGTGAGGTAACAAGTATTTTTCGCAAACATGAAGCTTTTTTGGAAAAACTAGTAAAGGTAGAAACTCTGGCATATGAAAGTTAAGACGATTCAGATGATCTTCTCGTTACCATTAGGCAATACTAAGTGCAGTGTTCACCAACAATTAAACGGATGGTTAGCGGTTTAACGGTTGTCAAGTGTATTGACTAACAGCTGATTAAGACTTAACCTTCTGTTAAATTGGTTGGTGAACTCGGCCCTAAGTAAATGACAAAATCAATTTTGTGTTTACAAAAAATGATTAAATTTGTCCAAAATATAGCTAGTAACTGCCCTAATGTTGGCCACCTACTAATTATTGGCCCCATGAGCTTTAACGTAAGGTAATAGAGACGATAATTCAACAATCACTAGGTGCCAGTAACTGGTATTTTAGAGGTCAGTAATCAGGTGTTTTACCCTAACCAATAATTTTAAAGGGAAGTCACCACGTGGCGAAATGTGTTTGGCAAAAACAACCGTTATTTGCCAACCAGCTTTTTTTCTGTAATCGCAAATATTTCACGATTTTTATAAAAACTAACCTAGCCTAACGTAAAGGGTTCCACATGATGGTACTCGAATAAATCCAAAACTAACAGTCATTGAAAAAAATTGCAACAAACATATTTCGGCCAAAAGGTAGAATACTATTAAAATATACGTGTGATATTTTTTAGAATATTAAATTCCTAGCAGCATATACAAAGCAAGATTACCAAGAAAATGTTGGTTCCCCAATTTGTAAAGTGCATTTAATAATCTGAAACATAGCTCGAAATTTTTAAAAATAAGTAAAAAATAGTATTGGCCAGGAAAACCTGTTATTTCCACGAAGTATATTTACTTACTATAAGAAGTACGTTTCGTCCTCGGCTTTTCCGTGATTTATGTTCGGTCAGAAGATTGTGGGCAGAGAAATAAATCTGGAGATATTAATACCCTTCCGAAGGGACGTAGGGTCAAATCAGGGGGTTATGAGGGAACATTATGACGTGAAACTATGTGTCCATCGGCCGCCATTTTGTCCCTTTTCGTTTTTGTATCAATAAAGTATTTCGAGACTTTGACGCGGATTCTATATTGTTTCCTAATGAGAATACTTGGGCATGTCATTACGCTTTATTGAAATTCTCAAAGTGTTTGAGTGTTCAATTCCAGATTGTTTACGGCGTTATCGATTTTTATTGGTTTCTGTTTCGTTTGTTTTCTTTATTGTTAACTTTTTTTGCCAGGCAGGTTTTATTTTGAAACGTTTTTTTTACAAACAGCCCTTTACATCCAATAATGGCACTATGCATAAAAGGAACTTATACAAAAGTTAATTATTTAAATTTCAATAATGTCACTATTCAAAATTTAGTGGTCACTGTTGGATTTAACGTGTGAACGAGTTTTTTCTCAAACTAATAGCGGTTATTCACACTACATTATAATGTGTTTTTAAAGTTTGTGGAATAACATAACTTCATACATTAAAAAATGGTCGTTGACTTATATATAAAGTACTATTAGTATAAACATTTTTTTTAATTTTCTCGACCTAAGTAAAATTATATACTTACGGTTTTACGTTATTTTTGTTTAATTATACGAGTTATTTACATTTTTTGTTAACAAGTTTTTTTACGAGTATTATCCATTATGAGAATAGACCATCAAGTACTTGTTCCCATAAATTATCTTACTTACATGCATTATCTTCGTTTGTATTGCCTAATTCATAAGGTAAGGTATTTATATAACAAAGCGCCAAATATTAATAACATTAGTGGCACAAAAACTACAATATAACACAAGGCGTGAATTATAGTGCTCATAACAGATACTTGTAACGAAAGGGCTGGAATAAACGCCGAATTTTTATTCGGCCATTCTAATAAACGCGAAAAGCTTAAATTCCAAAAAAAAAGGTTCTTTGATTCAGAACGTTGCGATGATAATATTGATGTTGGTGATATTGAGTTAACTCACGTTAAAAATGTTATAAAACATAACCGCACAGTAAGCCTAGGGTTACACACCCAAAAAAAGTCAGTCAAACTAAAGTGAAACTTTGAGTAGATATCAGTGTACTTTAACTTTTTTCAAAGAGCAACTAAATAAAATTAATAAATAGGATTGGGCTAGCTATCCAGAGAGGTAATGCAGCCAGTGTCATAGGGACCATGCCGCGAGCGGACCCTGTTAGAGGGGGTGTTCCTTTTATAGTGGTGATAATTATTTACATCTTTAATATTTGAGAAGCTTAGTTTTATTTTAATTTTAGTATCTTAGTTTTATTTTTATTTTAAGAAGTTTAGTTTTAACTTTTAATTGTACTATAATAATAAATATTAATAAAATGGTTTAAGCTCTAAAGTCTCAAATGTAACATTATGTCGTAACATAGTTCCGTGACCTTGTCACGAACGCATGGCAGCACCGGTTATGTGAACAGTATTTGTAATTTTATTACGTACTCCTGCTGATTCACGCGATAGGATCCATCGCAAGCGCATGATTTACACTGTCCACATTTAGCATAACAAGTCCTGTAGATTTGCCAAGCAGTTTGATTCGATGGAGCCCTATAATGTGGCTCCACCTTAAGATTTTGCGAAAGCAATTTTTTCATAATTTCAAACACTTTTATCATTATGCAGTATCAATGAAAGGTCAATGAAATAAGTTTTATACATGCGGGCTATAATTAATTAATGGATTAAGAAAAATGTATTTTCGGACAAAAACCTTCTGATTTGCGATAGATTACCTAAATATTGGTTGAACCCAAAGCTGAACTTTGATTTCGTTACAAGTATTCATATTTTCTCTCAACACGACGAGCTAAAAACAACGTATATAATTGAATCTTGTTTTTGGCCGAAAAATTAATTGACCGAATTCGCCGAAACTATACTCACACTTTCCAACACTACAATAACTGCGGCGAAGTAAAAACACTCATAATTTGTCCGCGTTATGTACTTAATGTGGTTAGATCACGCATTTCTTCTGTTATGCTCGTAGTGGAAACCGACATGGCAAAAAGCATTTCGTTACTTTGTTTTTCTTAATTTAGCATGTTATTCGATTTGGTAGGTGAAGAATGAAAGATTACCTTTATAAAACGTGTATTTGTTATCGATTATGAAAACGACGGAAACGATTTCTTGAAGTTTGTCTATCAGAATTTTATTTCTGGGGAATATTGATGACCTTTCTCAGCTTTTCCCCTCGATGGAAAGGAAATAAATGCCAGATTTCAAAGTGCTTTTGCGAATATCGTTACTACTTTAGAAAAAACTCGTATCTGATATTTCGAGATGTATGAGTTTGAACTTAATTCACTGAATTAAATTTTAAATGGTACATCACTAAATTTGAGATACGAGGTTTTCTCAAAGCAATGACTATATTATTGCCTTCACACGCCTTTATGTCATAATTTTCACATGTATCTGTTAACAGCTTTTGTGCATTTTAATGGTAATTATATTCTAAGTAAAATGATGATTCTAAGTGATTCGTTACATCACATCATGAGTAAAAAATACATTTTATTGATCTTATATTTGTAATTATTTTATTTGTGATAGTTTAAAAAAAATATTCTTAATTACTTTACTACCTTGTAATGTTACTTACTTTTAAGTATTATTGTATTTAATAATTGAAAAAATGACCTTCTGCTGGAGTTTCTTGCGGCGCTTCTTCTCCGCAATGATGGTCTTGTCCGAGGCGCTAGTAGATTCACTCCATATTACCGACGTGTAAAAGAGCCCTCATGTAACCAATTTACTGAATAAAAATTTTCATTTTCATTTTTAACATACCCACAATCTGTACTCACAATCACAATCTTTACTTTACCATGCGCCCAAATATTCACCAAAGAAGAGCTACTTACTTAACTAAATTATAATATAACATCAATATGTTCAAAATTTCGAGCATCTAATTACAAGTTTCCAAGGAGGCCTAATGAGATCAAATCAAAAACAGAACACAAAACTTTAAACAGAAACCTTGTTTGCGTAGCGCGGGTCTTGACTTAAAACAAGGGAGTTCCCAAATTCTCTTGGTAATTATAATATTTTAATACGAGAGACTTAGCATTTTGGCAGGTTGAACCGCTCGGAACGAATACATTAACTTGTTAGAATAGATCATTCACCCGTATAACACGTACACGTGGGTAATGATACTTTATCATAATAATGTTAGAAGGTCGTAAAATGGGTATTTTAGCTTGCCATGTCTGTGCTTGGCAACGTGGTTCCACGTGCCAAGGTTTCTCATCACTTTCTACATCTAATAAGACATCTGTATATACTGTTTGAATACATTTTGCTACAGTATATAAAAAAATGGCATCATGAAATTAAATTAAATCTTTAATTTCGAGGTGCTAAGATTAACAATGGAAACAATATTCTGTCGACACACAATCGACATGCAAAATATTATGCTTATAATGTAATAATTCAAATTAGTCCGAATATTTTAAAAATACATGCAATATATTCGATACCTACTTAATATTTAATAAGTGGCTTGCAGGAGTTGCAGGCATGACAGCAATAATAACTTTTAGGCTCCATTAAAATTAAAAAAAAACTTTACACTATAAACACAATGATGTTGTAGCCATTCAGTCAATTTCGTCTTAAACACTTTACCATGCAGCAGTTTAAAGTTATTATATAAAACTAAACACATATTATAATATAGGCCTATAGGCTTTTCTCCTATAGATATCAGATCTACAAGATGGCTAATACAACAGATTTTTGTACTGCGCTCGTAGCTCTCCTGCGAACATTTTGTCGCGCCTCTTACAGTAATCTGGATTGCTTTTGGTAAACAGACTTACACACGCTACGGGGAGAGCTTTAAATTTTTAGAAAAGTGGAAAAACATACATTTTACATACATACATACATACCTTTACGCCTGTAATCCCAGAGAGTGGGGTAGGCAGAGCTACAGAATTACAACTTCAAAAAGTTGTTGACAATTCAGTAACCACAATTTGCACAAATAGGCTAAAATACATTTACATACATACATACATTTTTGCTAGTAAAAATAACGTATAAAATTATCGTGTACAGCTTTGATGTGCTCTTTCTGAAAACAAACTTGACGACAGAATCCAATTTTTAGGCTGCGTTTCTACCAGAGCTGAGGCGGCTAAGCGGTGTTGCGAGGAGCAATCGGCCAATAGGGGAGTGAGGCTAGTAAAAAAAATTAATCCTATTAGTGGATTTTTCCTCGCAACACCAATTAGCGCCTCGCACAGCACTCTGGTGAAAACGCAGCCTAAAGTAAAACACTACATGAAACTGTTTATTGAACCAAATAATGTTTTTTTTAAATAATTTACGCTACTTATACGTTGTCGATTTGATTTTGTTGGTCTAACGAACAGTCAACCACTTTACTTTTGTTGTCGCTTTGATTACACACTGGCTGAACAATGTAGAGTGTACAGTGGCTCAATTTACAAACCTTTTGTAACAACCATGGTTTAATCAGAGAACAAGTTGGTTTATGGGTCGTAATTTTAAGCCATTATTTCGTTTAACATCACAGCCCCTAACACGGCGTAAATCTCGATAATACGGAGTCATTATACTGATAGATAATTCTTTGTGCCCTCACTGGTTCCAAATTAAAAGGTTACTGCTATTTCGTCTCTCAATTATCTCTCTGATGATGGCTTTCTTTTCTGTATAATGAAAACTGTTCGTGTGTACCTTAATTTTAACATTCATGTACTTGCCATTTAAAAACCAAGCTAAGTGGATTCAATGATTCATGTCCAGATCGATCGCATGACAAGATAATATCAGTTCTGCCTCTTCTGTCAGGCATAACTACTTCATCTCAAAACGTGACGAATCGAGAAAAATTACCGTTAAGTTTTTTTTTAAATTTTATCGAGCTCTATCGATAAATGTATGAAGAAAATACGTAAAATGTGTTACTGTACAAAAGGTATTAGAAATATATTCTTTTTCGTTATTTTAGACGATAAGACAACTAAATTAATTACGCACTACAACTTTTCCATGGAATCACTTCGCCGAATTTTCATTTCATCGACAGGCATTTCCACGTGCAGGAGCTTTTTTTTTATTTGGTCACAAGTCTAAACTAACCTAAACTACGTAACGAATGCTAATATAACCTGAAAACTATAAGGTTTCAGCAGAAATTAGTTTTCGATGAAAAGACACATTCTATGAAATGTTTGTCGATATTTCAAAGGGATCCCCTTTTCCATATAAAAGCTGTAACGCGCCCTACTGCAACAAGGCTGCAACTTGTGATGAATGAGTTGGGAATTGCAACTTTTAGTAGATCAAAATACGGCTTCGTATCTGTTACTATTGGCTGCCTGAGATAGGTGTTACGAAGGTAGTAGGTACAATATTTCAGTTGGGTATTTAAGAGTGCGCACCATTTAATGCAAGTTGAGATATATTAATACGGTCGCAGGCGAGTTCTTACTTGTTAGTGTCACATTCTTCTACTGCGTCTGTTAAGACGCAAAAAAACACAACTCTTTCACACACACCTCCTACAAGTTATTGTAGCAGGTGTGCGTGAAAGAGTTGTGTTTTTTCTTTCAAGATACATCAGTTGGGTCTATGGTAACTCGGTGAATTCGCCTGTAACAAAGTGTATTAGTAGGGAAAATAAAGGGAAATTTACACCTGTTAGGGAGTAACTAGCAATGTACAAATTTCAGAACAATCTCAGAAGGTAAGAAATCTTCACAAGAATGAACTGAGAATATTATCGGAAACATTTGAGAGCATTGAGAATGTTACCTTTCAATACAAAATTTAAGAATATTCTAAGAAATTTCAGAGAATTTCTCATAAGAAGCTTTCACAATTTGAGAAATTACTTTTTGGTACAATTTTAGGCGTAACTCAGTTATCTATAGATAACTGACATTAGCGTGACACGGCAGAGTTGATAGTTACATTTATCGCTGCCTTTCTTTTGAACTACTATTATTTAAATTTCTTGACTCAAGACTATGGCATACAGTAAGTTAAAATATGAGAACATGACATGTATAGTTTTATAAGTAAAATAATACTTATTATACAATAAAAAATGCCGATTGAAGCCAACAACTTTGTCTCTCATAATAACTACTTTGATAATTCTAACAGAATTATTTACACTTCAAACTAGTTACTTACATATGTATTTTTTATTATTTATTCCAATGCCAAATAGATACAACCCTGTATAAGCTACACGCCCAAACGCAATCTCCCGAAAATTCAAAGATAGAACGGAAGACGTAAACAAATCGGTAAATGATTTGCATACGGTGCTTCCCCGAGCACCTTAGCAAGAAATATTGAGTCATTTCCGCTCCCCAGCCGCGACCGATCCATTTCCGCTGGAACTACCGTCTCGGGGTGAAGGAGTGACAACTCACTAAACTGTATCTAATCTAAATGCTGAAGTGGTCTGGTTTAAATGGGGTTGCTTTTTTGTAGGAACTTTCAAGGATTTATTGTGAAATGCTTTCTGACTTACTCATAAACGCGTAATAGCTAAAGTATGCTTAAAATATGCTTCGTTCTTATCTGTCATTATTGAATTGGATTGACACAGAATACATGCATAAATACCTTCACGCCTTCATTCCCAAAGTATTGTAGGCAGAGCTACAGAATTACTAACAACTCTAAAAACTAAAAAAAAAAGATAAAGTATGTTTATTCAGTAAGCAGGTAGGCCGCACGGTCACTTTTACACGTCGCGCTTCGCAAGAGACCACTGCAGCACTGCCGAGAAGAAACGCCGCGAGAAACTCAAACAGTCAGTCGTTTTTTAAATATTGCTTATGATATTATACAATAAAAAACTTAACCTAGCATTATATAAAATAATGACTCTCACATAAAAAAAAAAATATATTCATGAGCAGGAAAATGTGTCAAAACTCAGAATTGTCACAAAAACTGATAAGTAATATTGATAAAAAAAAATAGAAATTATACAAGTTACACTTACCGATTAACTTGTCGTTAATCTGTAACCACATTTTGCACAAACATGCTAAGACTTTACCAGTGTATTAGTGACAGGTTGCAAGCCCATCGCCTAACAATACTTCAAGCCTTTACTCCCATAGTCGCCTCTTACAACTTCCACGGGAAGACATGGAGTGGTTACTATTCTATGCCGGCTACCACACGGCCCCACACATTTTAGACAATGAATTGTAATTAAATCGAGAAATATAATATTGCTTTTTACAATGACTATCGTCGGTGAAACTGCAAAACCGCGTAAGTAACATTTAAAATAAAGAGCAAAATGCACCTTTTTAATAAGAAAGTACGGTTTATATTGCTCTATCAAAAATTTCTTAGTTACGCGGTTTTGCAGTACCACCGACGCTATACAACTTAGTTTTGGTTATTTCTGAGTGTTGACTAAAAGTCCTAATAAGAATAACTATTCTCCGAGGGAAGTCAAATTGATTTCGCAAAGCTTTCACAAACTTTCACGAATCAGGCTGGCAGAAAATGTAATATTACTTTCTGGGTTGACTTTTACGTTGACGATTTTGTCGTTGTAAAACATAGAAACAATATTGACTGTTAGTCGTTCTTAAATGAACGTGACATAAACTAATAATATGATGACGAATTTTTTTTTTCAGAAAACCTTTAAAAACAAATCCGTTGTCATACACTCACGCCTTTATTTCCAGAGTAGGTTAGGCAGAGCTTCAGAATTACCAATAACACAAAAACTTGTTGTTAATTTTGTTATTACATTTTGTACAAGCAGGCTAAGATAAGGTAAGCACCAGTGTATATAATTAGAGAAAGGTTGCAAGCCCATTGCCTAATTCTACAAGCCTTTTTTCCCTTAGCCACCTCTTACGACTTTCACAAGGCGACATGACATAGGAGTGGCATTATTCTAATCCAGCAACCACACAAAAGCTTCATGTTGTGAAAAATAACCTACAAAGCGATAAGATAAAGCGATTCATATATTGACAGTCAAATTTGGCTGCCTATTTGCGTACTGTTTCTAATCAAAATATTGTCACAAACATTCTGTGTACCGAAATAGCATCGCACCCAATATGGCACCGCATTCGCACAATATTCGCAATTTGATCAAACGTAGACAGTCATTACAGTTAATTAATATCAGTTTAGTTGGTGAGCCGACTGAACACGATACATTTGCTCCAGATGTTAGATATCAACCGTTGCGAACATTAGTCAGGAATATGTTTGTAATTTGCCATGGAGCTGGTTAATTTGGAGACACGGTTACAGAATTATTTTCGCTAGAAAACAAACCGGATTTATCCGGAATGTTTGATTAATTTTAGCTCGCATGCCGTGTCACGATTTTGAATCCGTGCAAAAACATAAATATAAAACAAAAAAGGTACTGGAAACTTTAATTTGGAAATATAATAGATGGCTAAGTTTGGTTTTACCTTGGAATCTGTTTTTTTTTATATAAGTATTAAGTATTGCTCAGCACAAGTCATAAAAATGAAGTTATAATCCATTTCCTTAAAAATCAACAATTAATGTACTTGCGTCATCATCATCGTCATCATCAGCCGACACTAGTCTACTCTCCCTTTCTTCGCCATCGAGCACGACCCGCGGCCACTCTCTTCCAGCTCTTGTCAGCCACCTTGCGAAAATCGTCACTCCACCAAGTCTGAGGGCGGCCTACGCGCGTTTGCCAAACCGCAGTCTCCAGTTCTTTGGCTTATATGGCAAATCTACTGCCACCTCAGCTGGCTAATTCAATAGACTATTTGCGGGCCTGGAAATACAAACACCTGGAGCTGATTCCATATAGATAAGGACCTTCCTTCCTTAAATAAAAAAATAAATAAAAAATTGTGGCGGGTCCATACACTTTTGCCCATTATCCTATAAATAAATTATATCCCTGGCAATTCCATACACTTTTGCCCAATATCCTATGAATAAATTATGTCAGTTGTGGTTCCATACACTTTTGGTCATTATCATATGAATAAATAATGTCCGTGGCAGTTCCATACATATTTTCCCATTATCCTATGAATAAATAATGTTCTAGAATACTATGAATGATTAATGTCCGTGGTGGTTTCATACACTTTTAAATAGCACGCCTGTGTATTATAATTAGCCCTTCTCGCCTCAGTCTAAGCTCTATGACTATTTCACATTAGATTATATCAACGAACGGACCCGTATTGCTGCTGCATGGTTTACTAGTTCACAATAATCGTTACAGGCGCGGCTATGTCGAGCATCACACATTGATTGTGTACTCCGTAGTGTATGGTGCTGCAGCACGACGGGTGGTTATGTTTCAAATGTATGCGGTTTTAAGGGGATCAAATGTGATGATTATAGTTGGTGATTTATGATGTCGTTGATTTTAGATTTATTTGACGGTGTGAGGAATGTTTATTAGCTGACTGCGTCAGAAGGAGGGTTATGTTTTTTGAGGGTGTGTATGTATGTCTATTTTTTTGGCACGCACTGCAGCCTAAACGGCTTGATCGATGTTAATATTTTAATAAATGGAGTTAATTTTTGAACAAGACGACAATATTGAAATATGCAGTTAAGTTTTTAAAGCCCACTTTTTCTTATATTAAATCAAATGAAAATAAGCGCTCTGGTTATCTTTACTCTGCATAAAATAACTTTTCAATAAAAATCTGTGTATGCGCAATTTGGATCAAATTTTCAGGTAATCTTCAGATTAGCCCAGCGGGTGATCCTGTTAAGCTTGGTAGCCATTGAATCAACAAGTTTTTTTAGAGATCCGTGCCCAAAGGGAGCCCATTAATATGCCCCCGCTGCCTTTCCGTCCGTCCGTCCATCCTATAACACGGTCCCTATTCAAGGAACCTTTTTTTCAACATATTTTTATTTTTGTTGCATCGTGAAAATTGTAAAACATACAAGCGTCTTATTTGTTATGATTATAGTACAACCCCTGAATAAAAACCACAAATACAAAAAAATGGTGAAGCGTGACTTGAGCTCGCGCTGATTTGGTTCGAAATCGAATTCAAATTGGAACACTGTACGGCGGTACGGAACCACCGGTGCGCGAAAGTACCACCCGACTCGTACTTGACTGGTTTTTTAGACTGTGATAAATAAATAATTTATGTCCCTGACGGTACCATACATTTTAGCGCATTATCCTATGAATAATTAATTATGTCCGTGGCAGTTCCACACATTTTTGCCCATTATCCTATGAATAAATGATGTCCGTGGCGGTTCCATACACTTTTGGCCATAATCGACTGATTGAATTATGTCCGTAGTGGTTCCATACACTTTAGCCCATTATCCTATGCATAAATTATGTCCGTGGCGGTTTCATACACTTTTGCCCATTATCATTATGAATAAATAATGTCCGTGGCGGTTCCATACACTACTGTCCATTATCCTGTATTTTTGAGTCATCTACTTAAAGTGGCTAAAGTAAAATTAAAGACCATAAAAACCAAACTGTAACAAAATTCATCATAACATATTGGCAAAACGTTCTCGCAGCAATTCTCAGCGGTTCCCAAACTGCAGTCCGTGGATAAACTGACGTGTGAACAGTCCGTGCGTCTAGCGTGCAGTGTACCGTATTTATTTGTTCGGAAGCTGTGTTGCAGAAGTTTGCGAATGGCTTTTTGCAACTTTATGTGCACCTTTGGAAGTTTTTCTATTGTTAAAAGGAAGACAGATTGAGAACCTTGTGATTTATTTTTCCCTAGTGTGTGTTTAGAAAGTCGCTTTTGCCAGTCGAACTCTAAACGGACGGTTGGGAAACAAATATAATTGTGCTTTTACTGTCATTTTAGAAAAGATCTGTCTTATGAGTGTTTACCATTTATTATGAAGAGATTTGGTTCGCATTATCTGAAATTTATTTATTTTTGTTGTAAATTTATGAAGAAGTGTATTTTATTGGTTTTTATCCAAACAGTGGCAAGTCAAGATCCAATGCACGAACGTGAATTGAAAATGTATAATAATAATTGATATTAAAAAATCACAAATTTGGACAGTTTTTCATTTACATCAACGTTAAGCATTTTGTCTAAAGTCACAGGACAGAAAGAGGGGTGATGTTTAAAAAAAACGAATTATTATTATTATTTTATTATTTTATTTTAGAGAAATGTGGAATAAAAGAAGATGTAGTGACTAAGATTGAAAAGGGCATGCTTCGATGGTTCGGTCATTTGGAAAGGATGGATGAAAGAAGATTGACGAAAGAGATATACAGATTGAAAGTGAGTGGAAGGGTCGGAAGGGGCCGCCCTAGGCGTACTTTTTCGAATCAAATCGGAGAAATACTGGAAAAGGGCCGAATCCGAAGGCCGACGTGCGTGCATGACTCGATGTATGAATGTTGAAGAGGCGAAAGAAATTTGTCAAGATCGTAGCAAGTGGAAAGAAGTGGTCTCTGCCTACCCCTCTGGGAAACAGGCGTGGTTTAATGAATGAATGAATGAATGAATTTTATTATTAAGTGCCTGATGTGCCCCACTGTTGGGCAAAGATCTCTCCCACGTTTCCATGTTTCCCTATTCTTTCGTTTTCGTTTCGTCTCTGGCCAGTCCTTCAAAAAGGAATACAAGTCATCCCGCCATCGCCGACGAGGTCTGCCACGTTTCCGTCTTCAGCTGTTGCGTTTCCACTCTGTGGCGACTTTGGCCCACAGCTCGCTCGGCATGTGGCACAGATGACCAGCCCAGTCCCAGAAAGTACGTATTAACTTACCTTGAATAACATAAAAATAAAAACATGATATCAAAATCAACTTCTAGAAAATCCACTTTTGGAAACACAGAACAAGAGAGACGGATAAAATAACATTAAAACTAGAATAAAAGAAATTTGTTAAAGAAGCTCATAGATTGATCACCGGTAAAGGCGGTAATCCACTCGGCCCCGGCTTTGTTCCGAAGCCTTTGTGGAACGCTCTAGAAAAATATCTACTTTGCCACAGGTGGGCAAGGTAAAACAGTAGGTGACCCTGATGATCTTGTTGAATACACAAGGCCTAAGCTTGGGCATATAAATCCTGAGTTTCTGACACATGCTTAGCCGTGAAGTTTATGTTAATAATGTTGACAGGATTTGATGCAAGTGAAGAAATAGTTATAACAGCATTTTTTCAGCATTCGATATTAGTTATGCGAGTCCACGAATCGAAATGTCATGTTATGTTAAGAAATAACAATCGGCTACGTATTATAATCCAGAAAATATCGACGATTAACACATTTTAAATTACAATACCGAAAGTTCAAAATGCTGACACCCGATGTACCGCAGCTAAAAATAATTAATCCTTCAGCCAATCAATTAAAAAGTAAAACCGTAAAGACAAAAGAATAAAAACATGTACGCATTCGCATTCATAATAAGTATTAATTGGCAGAGTATCCAATAATAATACACTATAATGTACACTTGGGCAAAATGTGGTTACAGAATTATCAACGTTCTAGTTCTTAGAGTTGTTGGTACTTCTGTAGCTCCGCCTACCCCACTCTGTGAATAAGGGTGTGAGTTTATGTATGATCGTATGTATAATGTTTACTTAAAAAAAAAAGTTACTTTTTTTTTATGCTGATTTTAAATCAAATATAAGTGTTTGAGTTCACGACTTTTTATTTTTACCAATTTAAGGGTAACAATGCAGTTGATTTTAAATCATTGATGTGTAGGTAGTGGTATTAAATTTAAAAACAAAATATTAATTAAGTACCAGGTGGCATATTTTTTACATTTTGACCAATTCACAGGTACTACCTTAAGCCGTTGGCAGATTGGTTTTATTGCCCGCACAGTTTTGTATGATTTTAACGTCACTAAATGTATTAGCTACTGTTGCATTACTGTATTGATTTTGTTTACTGTACTGTTACCGCTAACCTTCAAATATTCTTCAACTCAATTAATGATTGTATAAATTTTAAATAAATAGTAATTCAAACATCTCATCTTTCAAGTTTTTTAATATTAAAATGAGGTTTGGCACAAAGATTGGAAATTAAATTTTGACGAAATTAATGGCTTTTAATCAGTTTTAATTATTAAAGTATAAATTAAAATTGAATCACTTAAATTCAAACTTGTTTTACTTTTCAGCTTCAATTTAAATATTACGTAGTGAACCCGAGTTACATGATTGGCCCTAGGGGTCACATTGTTGCATAATATTTTAATGGTATTGTTTACATTGTTTTTGATTACTTGATGAATAAAACAATTTAATCTTACATAGTTTTACGAAACCTTGGATTTTTTTTCACAATTTAACTTGAAATTTTTCTAGAACGAGTAAATACTTTACATAGTACGATCATATGCAGCATTCACCATTATCACCATCAGCTCCTTTTCGTCCACCATATTGTTTAGCGGAAAAACGATAAAAACTCACAATTAATAGCCGGAAACGGTCTGATACTCATCCTCTGATAAAAACTCCAAAAGAGCAGAATATCTTAATCGTGTCTTACGTTTGTTTAAATGTAAAGCAGTTTTAATGTATGTCATTTTACTTTTGCCATGATTGAGTTACTTATATGATTTTATTCGTTATGACTTTTCTTACTAATTAGTTATAAAGGCCCTGTTAGGAGCCCCCGATAAATATTAATTTTATTATTTGTTGTTATAGAGGCAACAGAAATACATCATCTGTGAAAACAACTGTCTAACTATCACGGTTCGTGTTGTACAGCCTGGTGACAGACAGACAGACGGACAGAAGGATGGCACGAAACCCTAAAGTATGTTTGTGTGATTATTAAAAGCAAAAAGCGATTTACGTTTGGATTTTTTAAAGACAGTTTATAGCCTGGAGATGGATATTTGGATAAGCACTTTTAATACCCGCAAAGTTAAATAATTCCCAAAGGTATACACGACATCTACTCAAGCATAATCATACTATTAAATTATCTTTCTCTGGTTCTAATTGCACCTTTTACCCACATGTATCCCAGGCTATAATTTCAAAGGTCAAGTTAGTCTCGACTCACCTTTGAGTAAAAAAATAACTCTGACAGCAAACATTTCTATTTCCAGGTCTCTATTTTATCACTCCGGTCGAATCGTAACACTCGGCAATACGTGAGATATCTAGTGTCGATCCATGCATGACTGTTACATTATTTGGCTGGTGAAATATTGGCTTTGCTCCAACTGGGGGTGCCGTTTTATATCCGAATTGGCACTAGCTTATTGAGACCATAGCTCAGCGGCACAGTACACAGATTGTGAACAGTATGAATGGTTAAATAAGTAAGCACATTTGAAATTGAAAACTCCGAAGGTTTATTCAGTATATTGGCCGCATTAGGGCTCGTCATACGTCGGCAATACTAACGTTTTGTACAAGACCATCATTGCAGCAGCAGGTAATTTTTTCAATCATACATTACATTAATGCGTAAAAGTAAGTTACATTACATTACAATGTAATTAAGTTTATGTTTTAAATTAAAACTAGCACAAATATAGTTATTGCAAACATAATGACTAGTAGAGCTACACATCGATGTATTTTTGAATAGGGCATGGTTAAAATTACTATCGCTTGGCAAGTATGGTGAATGATTTTGTCTTCAGACGAGTACAAATTATATTTACAATTAGTTGAATTTTTAGAACTACGTTTATTAAATACATTAATTTATTTAAACACTTTATCATTATTAAATGGCTAAGTTATCACGGAGTAATATAATTAAGACTCATCAACCTTGTTTAGTAAGTAAGAAACATTTGCATTTACAATGATTACTACAAAACTACTATAAAAACGTTCATTTAATTTTTAATTTAAAAAGTAGAAAAAATTGCATAATTAAATTTTGAAATGAAAATGTTCATAATTTCCGTAAAGACTTAGTTTAGGAGTCACTTTAATTATTATTTAGTTTTGCAAATAAGCTAAGTACACCAAGACTTTTTAGCAGTGAGGTAAAAACAGATAAGGTCTAAGACAAAATAGATCGGATATTGATTGAATGTACTGTATAAACACAATCCACTGTGCCTCAGTTCCAGCAGTTAAGTTTGTGCATAAAACTAATTTTCTCAGTGTCTTTCTTTACGAAAGACATTTTCTTGTATGGATATGGAATGTGGAAAATGGGTGAATGGAGCAATAACTTCAATGAAACTTTTTGTCTTTTATTACTGCTTTTAACAAAAATCCGAGAATGTTCCGGCTATGCCAAGTTGGAGCTTAAAATTTACTACTTCAATGAGAATTCTAGTGGAAAAATGCGAAAATGTCAGTGTAAATGCTGGGGTCTCAGTGAAAAAGGGTATAACTTGACTTACCTCGTAATAAAAACGGCATATACATAAACGGATTATACTGGACTTAAATCCTTTTTCACTTGATATTTACAAGATTTATACTTTTCACACGGTCCCCAGATTAAAACCATCATAACTAAATCTAGTGAAGTATTTTGTAAAATAAGCTAGTATTTTAAGTAAAGTATTCTAGAATCCTCGCTATTTTACGGTAAAAATAATCTCTCCTTTCTATTACAATTCAAGAACACAGATCAAGAAAATATTCGTTACGACCATATTAATTTGAGGTATTAATTTCTTTTGGTATTTTTTTAGGGTTCCGTACCTAAAAAAACGGAATCTTTAAAGGATCACTTTGGTATCTGCCTGTCTTTCCGTCCGTCCATCCATCTGTCAATACTCTATATCTCCGGAAATCGAAGAGGTATACATTTAAAATTAAAACCATATACTCAAGTGTAATTTAATTTCTAAAATTAACGCAAAAAACATATTATATTTCGACATTTTCAAGGTAATCAAAGTTTATAGGGTAATTTTTGTAACAAGAACTTTGAAATTTGGCAAGTAATACCTTTTAATACTACCAGGAATAATCTGAAATAATACATTTTTAATTAAATCACAAAAAAACAGGGTCTTTATGCAAGGAACGGCGGTCCAAATTTTGAATTGAGTTAACCGTGTCGTGTGCGGAACCCTCTGTGGGCGAGTCCGCCTCACACATGTCCGATTTTTTTTAAATCATCAAACTGAGAAGGAAGCTATTAAAAATAGGTAAATAATTAAAAAAACAAGCAAAGTGCTTTAGTTAAACACTTTCACAGATATTTGTACTTACGAGTAATGTGTATTTTATTTCTATAATTTCTGTAAAAAAATATTTCGTCTTTGTCCTCGAAGATTTCAAACACCATTATTTCCTCAAGAGCTTTTAATTTTCCAGGATATTAAGTAGCCTGTGTTATATAAGCTATTTATCTCCATTTCAATTTCTTTCCAAATTCGTCCAGCCAATGCAGCGTGAAAGAGTGACTTGTGGGAGGACCTTGTGCAGGGGTCCGTCCGGGTTGGTACCACCATCTTATACATTAACCTACCGCCAAGCAGCAGTGTTCGCATCGTTGTGTTCCGGTTCGGGGATAAGACAGCCGGTGAAATGACTAGCATAGAGGCATTCCATCTTAGTCCTTAGGGTTGGCAGTGCATTTGCAGTCTTGTGAATGCGAATGTCTACGGGTCACAGTTTCCATTTACCATTAGGTGGCCTGTGTGCTCAATTGCCTTCCTATGCCATAAAATAAATAAATAAATAAACAAACACTTAAGCGTAAAACCAATTCTCAAATATCCTATCTCATAAAATAAAATATACACAAATTGAGAACGAAAGTCGTTTTAAAAAGTAACAAAATGATTAAAATTAACCACACGTTTCAAATAGATGAAATCATCAACAGAGATTTAACTGGAATTTCGTTAAAGCGAGAAATGACTCAAAGGGGTGCCCAACAAACGGCATGGAGTAACTTCTTTCATTAAAAGTTTACGTAAGTTTTCACTGCAGCCAGTTTACCGGAATTCAGTTTTGTAAAACTCTTTTCTTTCCACTATTTATCTTGTTAGGGAAGTAAATAACCGAGGGTAACAATAAAACTTAGTAATTTCATCCGTGTCCACGGCGGTGGCGGTGAAGGCGATGGCGTAAATCGTAAGGTAAAGTAATTTTTAAACTAGAAAATTATGACATAAATATGCTAATACAAGTGGTCTAAGATTCGAATAGGAGGTGACCTTCACCCAGCTGTTTATTCGATAAAAAGTATTTTATATCAAATTTAATATGGTAATTTTATGGCAAATAGGTTATCTAACAATTTGTCCTAAAATAACGGAACTCTTATAGGATCACTCGTGCGTCTGTCTGTTTGTACGTCCGTCACGGCCAATTTGCTTCGAATCTACTGGCCCAAATTAGGTGAAATTTGGTAGGATAGTGTAATCTTATGACCCAAACACAGATGTGCTAAGTTTTTTTTTTTTAAATAAGTATCATTTTCGGGGTACAAATCAGAAAATAAAATAAAAAGTTTTGCAAACCTTACTATGACACAATATTAAATGAAAGGACTCTTTGTGAGGATCTCAAATATATCTTTGTTATTATTGTAAGATAAAATAAATAGTTTTGATTTTATTCATGAAAGAAGGCGAACATTTGACCCTGAGCCTAAAATATTGAAACAATACGAAATATAGTTGGAACCCTCTCCGGGCAATTTCAACTCGCACTTGGCCGGTATTTTACTGCTGTCAACAATATCAATTCTCAGAAACTTCATGGTCGTGTAATGTGTCACGATTGACCTCTTTATCCGCCAAGTAGTGTAATAAAGAAATGATAGCTACCTTAATTTACCACCGACTTGTAAAGTACCTATTCACTCAAATGGAATAGGTATATAAATTCTAGACAGTGCTAAAGCCAAGCACTGAATAAACATAACAGACAATCTGAAATGTGAATGTGATGCCAGGATTTGCAGACTTCCCCGAGGCGGTTGTAAATGTCTATTTACATTTTCACCAACTGTCCCTCCAATGCCTTGTTTTAGTGTTTGTCTGGAAAATCATGTCTCTATTCAGAGAGACATAAAATTTGAAGACAAAGCATTTTCTGCAATTTCTATTAGTAGGTAATACAATAATCACGCGTGGTCGATGTCGTACCTAAAACTCATTGGAGACGTTTTTTAGGGTTCCGTCTGTCCGTCTGTCTGTCCGTTTATCTGTCACCAGGCTGTATCTCACGAACCGTGATAGCTAGGAAGTTGAAATTTTCACAGATTATTTATTTCTGTTGCCACTATAACAACAAATACTAAAACCAAAATACAATAAATATTTTAGTGGGGCTCCCATACCAAAAACGTGATTTTGTATAGGTAATGGTATGAACTTACCATCAGATGGCATGTTTGCTCGTTTGCCTTCTCTATGCCATAAAAAGCGTGATAAAATTACATAATTGTTTTTTATGTAAAACGTTTATTATGTTTTTCGAAATAAGTTAAATAAAATTATGCTAAACGTATATAAACCAATTAAACGGTACCTGTAGTAAACGGTTATGAATTTTATTATTATTATTGCGTTTGCCAGTCCGAAAACAAATTAGATTGAATGATCACTTGCTTTCCTAATTTCGTTAGTTCCCCACCATAAAACAACAGTTTAACAAACATTGCATTGGTAGAATACGAATAGAATAGCTATTACCTAAGTAATAGATAAGATCTCCAACTTTAAAACCGCATGCAAGATTATCATTACTATCTCAAAAGACATTCCACAAGCCATTTGAACAAAAGTATTTTACAAAAGTGCTACCCAAAAGGTTGTTAGCACGTTCCTGTCATAAATACTCAACTCCAGATTTAGTAGGCTTTCGTAGCGGAATGCTCGAGAAATCCAATAATAAATATTAGTGGTGGAAAGCGTAAGAGTACCGCGAACTTGCTGCTTTGCTGGAAATGGTACTTTGATAGGTTTTTTTTTAAAGTTCTTGTTGATTTTGTTCGTGGAACCCGTTTGAGTTTCAGGTGGTTAAGCTTGGTCAAACGTTTCCTATTATTCCTGTTATTTATGTGCAGGATTAGAAAAAGAGGTTGGTAAAATTACTTTGATTTGAGAATAGGTGCAACTGCAATTTACTGCATTAAGCTGCAATGGGTTTAAATTGCATAGAACAGCGCTCTCATATTTTTATTTATTACTTTGGTTTTAATTTTGATTTTATATAATATAGGAACTACAATTAAAAGTTAAAATTAAACTTATTTAAATTAAAATAAAACTAAGCTACTCAAATATTATAGATGCAAATAATAATCACCACTATAAAAAGAACACCCCCTCTAGCAGGTCCGCTCGCGGCATGGTCCCTATGACACTGGCTGGCTGCATTACCTCTCTGGATAGCTAGCCCAATCCTTTGGGAGAGGTAAGCACCAGCTCTAGGATCTCCGGAGGTGTCTATGAGCCGGGATGACAGAGCCTTAATAAAGCTTTTCATATCGGCTGACCAAGGTCCCATGGTCTCCACTGCAAGTGCCACAAATTCGTAATTAATTAATAATGATTATGTTTTGTTTTTATTATTTGCTTTGGATATGCTTTTTCTTTTTCTAAAATATTATTCAAATTTGATGTCCAAAGTTATATTAGCATATTGTAAGTAGTAGCTGCCAGTCTTAAACGAACGGTAATTTATAATTTAAAGTATCACTTTTCATGCGGCTCAGGAAACTTCATTAAATTCAGACACATTATTTACACATCAATCATGTTTAAAATACTTAATAATATTTGATGAAATTGAACATTATAATATCTTTCATAAATCACAACAAAAAAAACGTTGATGGCCTGTCAATCGCTTTTAACATTACACCGGAAATGAAGCCATTATAAATATGTCGATTCATTTTGAATTCATTGTTAAAAAAATCCTGTCGAATATACATTTTTAACGGACAGTCCGGACTCTCTGACATTGTGATAAATTAACCTATATACAATAAAAAAATGAACGGTGGTTGTGTTCCTTCTTTTATTAACCTGATTTATTTTTTTAGTACTTTACCGAACAATAATCACAATACTATTTTGATCAATGAAAAAGTTTGTGAATGTGTACATTTGTGCTAAAGTTAGTATTTGTGATTTGCGTATTTAACGCGTTTTTTTGTTTTTGCTAGGTTTGTTATTGTATATCAAGACTTGCATAGAGGCATTCTCTTTTTCGGTTGGAAACGCTTTTGCAGTAAAACAGTTATGCCGGGTATTATTAGATATAGTTAGTTCAATGACAATATTATTTTAAAAAAAATAATAGAACACGACAGGTTTGAAGACCTTTGATAAAATTCCATTTTCAGGTTGGGAAATCATTTGCAGTTATAGTATGCTGGTTATGATTATTAGATATAGTAAGTTCGTCGACTATATAGTTAAAGGCTTGATGACGTGTTTGATCAAACATTTGAACAAATGTTTCCGCTACCTGCCCAACATGCTTCGCAAACATGTGCGCTGGGGGGCTATTATGACCTAGCCATGCAGTTAATTTTACGATGAGAGAAAAGGACAGAGCTATATAACTGCCATAGCTCTGTCCTTTTCTCTCGCTGTAAAATGAACTGCACAGCTATGTAATAGTAACCCCTCTGGGGGGTTATTCTGACGTATTTATGCAGTTCAGTTTACGCTGAGAGAAAAGGACAGAGCTATATCAGTTTTATAGCTCTGTCCTTTTCTCTCAGCGTAAACAGAACTGCTTAGCTATGTCATAATAGCCCCCTGACAGTATTTAGCTAAACTTTGCGCAAGTGTGGCACGCGCCCTCATCACCCTAGCCCGCTCATCGTCCGTGCCACCTCCTACACTCCTAAACTCCCTTCATCCGATCCCGACATCCTTTCTGCGCTTGGGGTACCCATGAGGCGCCCCAAGCATATCCTGCTCGATCCTACCGATCCCATCCAACTCGTAGTGGATGAGGGCACCACCACCACCACCACCGCACCCCTAACTTAGGGTTGCGCATGCCCCCCCGAGGGGCACTGCTACCCATGCCCGGGTGAAGTAGTCACGGTGAAGACACCAACTACATCGTCATTTATAAATAAATAATAAAGTGTGGCACGCACACATTTGAACTTTGATCGCTTTGATGTGGGGTGGAAAACTGACACCGGATGGCAATGTGCGAATGTTTGATCAAAGTTTCAACAAATGTTCAATATACGTATTATTGCCAAAGTTTTCGAGCCGCGTTTGTTTGTGTTTGGACTATAATATATCTAGCGCCGGTATTAGATCCGCTTAAAATTACAAATATCTATCCCGTACTTACTTTCAGTCCGTCCGTGTGGTGGTCTCTCTTCTTCATACCATAAAAAGGCTAATTTTAATCTGTGGCCTTTCCAGTTCCTTAACTCTCTGATCCCACGGATATAAGTACGCCTCTGTATTCCTCTCACGCATGCTTCCATCGTAATTGGAATTCTCATGTAGATTGTGATCTTATAAAGGCAGATTGACGTCAAATAACGTGTCTAAAACCCCATTAAAAATTATATTGACGCACCCTTTGAAGGGTACTACAGTAGGGTGACTGACTTGAAGAGATTTTGCTGGCATTCCTTGTGTTTTTTATTGATTTTTATTGGCTTCTGATACATGAACCGATTTTTATTATTGCTTTTAACGCAGTTAAAAAGGTGTTGAAAAGTATACCTATGTTAAAATTTAAGTTCAAACTGCTTCAATTACTTTAACAAACATTTTAAAGAGGAAATTAAGTCAAAAGTTTCCTTTCTCAATTTAACCTTAATATAACTTTACAGTGGGGTTATTATGACATAGCAATGCAGTTCTGTTTACGCTGAGAGAAGAGGACAGAACTATAGCTCTGTCCTTTACGCTCAACATAAAATGAATGGCATAGCTATGTCATAATTACCCCTCTGTTTATACATATATCTACGTAAGTACTTAAGTAAATTGACCGCCTTAAATCTTGATAGTCAATTTTGATCTAGTTCCCGTCAATGACAATGCAATATGGTATCTAAGAGCTGATCTGATGATGGAGTCGGAAGGTGGTGACAAGATCTCTGCTACACTTGACGTAGACCCAACGTGTTCGGACTCATTAGTTTGGTGATAAGCAGTTAACGTTCTATATCGTCGGTGATACTGCAAAACCGCGTAACTAACAAATTAATGATAAAACAAAGTAAACCTTACTATCTTATTAAAAAGGTGCATTTTGCTCTTTATTTAAAATGTTACTTACGCGGTTTTGTAGTTTCAAGGACGATATGTAATATTTTTTAATAATCTATGGTCTATTCCAGTCCATTAATGCGGTTCTAATAGTTACTATAGTCAAAGTTAGTGATAAGACATTATCAGGGTCTTTCGAAATGGCTACCATCATCCTTGCCACCACCAAGCGGCAGTTCACATTGCTCTGACCCGGTGTGTGGTAAGACGGTGTTATTACTAGCAATAGGGGCAATCCATGTCTCTATCAACTCCTCAGGTGTAGCAATACATTTCTGCCCTCCTAAGCTAATACGCAGTATGTCAGATGAAATTCCTGTATCAATATCAACCTTATTACTAAGAGAAGAGAACTAAAATTGCTTTGGTTATTGATTTTGGGATACTGATCTGCTTAGGAGGGCAGATTTGCTATCGCAAAGATTGCAAAAGTCATTGCCCTTCAGGAACTCAATTCTACTTGGTGAAACCATAATTATTGCGTTTGTCATGATTCGATTATCAACGTAATGATGACTCTTATTTTATTTACGAGTCATCATCATCATCATGTCAGCCGAAAGACGTCCACTGCTGGACATAGGCCTCCCCCAAGGCTCTCCACTCAGACCGGTCTTGTGCTTTTCGCATCCACCGCTTTCCCGAAGCTTTCTTTATTTACGAGTACTTATCTCTAAATTACTTTAATCAAGGAAGCGAAATTTAAGTGTTTAGAATGGTGCACATGTCGTTCCAAAGTCTCTGCCTACCCCATTGTTTGACGAGCCTGAAGGTATGTTATGTATGACCTTTACTTCGATATCATCATCATAACTGCAACATAAATTGCAGCCAAAAGACGTCCACTGCTGGACATAGGCCTCCCCAAGATTTGCCATAAGGACCGATCTACGCTTGAATCCATCGGTTTCCTGGGTCAATCAACTTTTCTTTGTAGCTCGTTGCCATGGTGACGTCTCCTGGGTCACTCTTTAAAACTGTGATTTCAAAGGATATAAGTCCACTAAAAACCTGTTTTATTGACAATTACACACCCATTCTTTTATGGCCTTTCTCCTGAGAACATTTTTTCTAAGAAACTCTATCACTGTTGTCTCCTGGCTTACGGGACAGAAAAACAACAACAAAAAGTTGATCCACCCTCCTGCAACCTTAGCCACGTCATAGGTAAACTCCAAGCGGCATCTTCCGAATCAACATAAATACAATCACTAAATCAATATGGTTTTACCGACTTTTGATTCCCAAAGCTCACTTACCAACAGCACCTCTACAACGAGTTACAATTGGGATATTTTTACAATTAGTCTAATTCGAAAACCTTTTTGAGGAATAAGGTTAAAAACCGTTCTGCATTATCAAGTTTTTTAAATATTTATTTATTTTCGATATTTTGACAAAAGTATATTTGACCGTTGTTTGCCTTTCGTTTTTGTCTTGAAGCCCTCTTACGAGTTAGGCGAAAACTGCTTGAAATTGTATGTTATAACTAGGCTTGGGACTTTTGGATGCTCGCTATGGTTCTAGAATCCACGGAGTCGCCTTTATGTTAAAATATTTTTTTAGAAGTCAAAGTCAAAGTGGATAAGTACATATAAATAAATATATATAAATAACTTGTATGTATATAATTATTGATTATTCACGAAGACCATATTTGCTAATGTGTCGAGTCGTTGAAAAGGTAAATAGCGAAGTAATGTCAAATTTGGTGAAACAGAGCTTACGATTTTTATGGCAGGACGATTACTTTAATAAAATTAACAATTTTTCTGTTGCGACATGCCTTCCTGACCCGGCCAATAGAAGGAACACGTCGTAAACGAAATGTACTAAATCTTAAACCAAACTTAAAATAATAATGTCCGGCGTGACCCTTGGACAAAGAGTGGGTTTATATCATGG
Source organism: Acleris emargana (assembly GCA_927399475.2). Taxonomy (NCBI): domain Eukaryota; kingdom Metazoa; phylum Arthropoda; class Insecta; order Lepidoptera; family Tortricidae; genus Acleris; species Acleris emargana. The sequence goes on from OV656847.1 coordinate 4,168,770, forward strand.
AGCTAAAGGAAACGAATTAGTAAGTTGAATACAATCTTTATTACTACTCTTTCTGTAACATGTATAGATATACTAAATTTAATTGTAAACCTTGGTTTTGAAGCGACCAGACATTATAAACATTAAAGCTCAGCAAAAGCATGGGTCGTGCTTAGTTAATTACTATGGTTCTTATGATAGGTTCACAATTATCTATGCTAAAGTTGGTTAGTCCCTAAGGAACCTAATGCCATCAATTCCAATATCCAATTTTACTTTTATATCCTAATTCCCTAAAGGTTAATTAAATAATTAATTCACAGACCTCAATCTGAAGTAACCTTACTGCAAAGGGCTGTCTGGCTGCAGACAGGATCAGGGCAGTGCGAGTTGAAACGCGATGCTCTGGGCGTCGACTCTATGCAGACTCCTTAGTGCAAGCCGCACAGTAAGCGCGCAAAGATATAAGGTTCAGGCGGCGCAAGCAGTAAGATCCCCTAACATTGAAGAGCTCTAAGCAGTTCGTTGCAGAAGGATAAAGAAGAAAATAGTCAAGGTCTTGCTACACAAACAAAAGGCGGCTGGTAAAATGTCCTAGCCTGCACTACTAAATTACACAAAATAAGCAACCCTTAGCTTCTTCATTCACAGACTAAATCTCTTGTGCAAAGTGAAATTTACTAAACATGTGCTTTCAAAGTTCTGAAGAAAAGGAAAGCAAACACAAACTTAACAGATGTGATGATATCAAAATTACTATCAGCACACAACTGTATGAAAATAAATCTAAATTATCTGCATTCTAAATTATCTTTGTATCCTTTCTAAATCTGAATTATCTAAATTGACTATTCTAAATTTCAATTGTATAAATTTCTTAATTTATTCCTAAGTTTCTAAATTTCTAAATTTGTTCCTAAATTTCATAATTTCCAAATTCTCTAGGTTTTCTAAATTTCCCTAAATTTCTAAATATCAATTGTCTGAATTTCTTAATTTCCCTAAATTTCCCATCCAGCTGGAAAGAACCAAATTGCTTCGATTAGGTTATGCACATGGCAGAAATTAAGCGGAGAGCAGAGTAAAGCGGATCAAAAGATGCTTACCGGAGACCATCCAATAGAGATTATCTCAAACGCTGACTTTCCCTCCATCCCGGCATAAATAACCCTCTCTTAGGTTTTGAAGAACTGAAAGTTAACCACGAGGTTAAGAAACTTGGTTACATGGTGCACATGTATGATTCCAACAAAATAAATACTCACGATTTTGTTACTGCCACAAAATAACTCTTGAATCTGCTGCTCCTTTGCCAAATAAGCCACAGGAGACTTCTATCAAAATAAGGACCTCCGTCCTGCACAAGATGAATCAAGCTTCTTTCGTACACACATCTTGGGATGCCTGTTATATGCACGATCTATCCAAGATGGCTCAAGGACACAACCACGGGAGCACCCTGGAGCACCCTCAAATGAAGAAATTCTCCCACAATATTTACCCCAGAATTTACCCTGAAACGACTTACTTTTTAACTTTGGTATTACTGATTTGTAAAACAATAAAACCGTTGATTGAGAAAGCTACCATTTACTGTTCTTCCTGAATCCTAAATTCTTACAAAACTTTGGTTCAGCAAATACTTTCATACATTTATGTAAAATGAAATAAAGTAATAAACTTTGATGTTTACTTTATTTCCCAACAATCGAGTAGAAAATCTAAGGCTGACAACCCTAATTCAAAATTAGACACCAAACGTCAATGCAGTTACCAGCCTCTAAAATTACTCGAGAATGTTGCTAGTTCTGAGTTTGGGTTTGTTTAAGTCATGATAAAAACGCAACGTTACACTGTGTTTTGTACGGATGCAGCTGCTTACATGATCACCACTGGAAAACTTTTGAAGAAAAACCATACCAATTTGAAGCATGTAACTTGTCTAGCTCATGCCTTTCATCGAATTTCAGAACAAATTAGGTCGGAGCATGAACTTGTAAATACTTTAATTACAAAAGTAAAGAAAATATTTTTAAAATCACCGCAAGGAGTGAGATTTTTCAAACAAATGGCTCCGAACGTACCCTTGCCACCCCAACCTGTAATAACCAGATGGGGCACTTGGCTAACTGCAGCTTTCTATTACAGTACGTATTTTGAGGACATAAAAATATTGTTGCAAACTTAAAGCCGAAAGATGCCATATCTATTAAAAAAGCCATACAGGTTTTTTCGAACACCAATTTGAGAAGTGAACTTGTTTTTTTTTAAATGCCTACGAAATAATACCGGAAACTATAACTCGATTAGAATGTACTAATATTTCTCTCGCTGACTTTTTACAAGTTGTTGACGAAGCATGTATTGTTTTACAATGGTGTGCTACAGATACTGTCCTAGATAAACTAGAAAAAGTGTTAGATCGGAATCCTGACTACGACACTATACGGAATTTTACCACAACGCACCACAAAGATGACGAATCGGCAAAAAATCTCGAGAATACAACTTTAACATCAGTGGACGTGGAGAGATCTTTTTCAACACACAAAAGAGTTTTTGATAGGTCCAGAACTCGTTTAACCCCGCAAAATATAGAAAAAACAATAGTGATCCATTCTTACTACCATTTTAATGATGAACATGAAATAGTAATAGATGATGATTATGATGCACTGATTCAAAAAGCCTGTACCTCATCAAAAATTTAGAATGGCGACTAATATTAGATTGAAAAAGACATTTTTGCTATTGTAACTTAAAGTATTTGTTTTAGTTTATTTTGTTTACTAGCAATAGAGTATTTTATTATTGGTAAATGTATACATACAAGTTGTATGTACTTATCCACTTTGACATTGACTTCTAAAAAAATATTTGAACATAATGGCGACTCCGTGGATTCTAGAACCATAGCGAGCATCCAAAAGTCCCAAGCCTAGTTATAACGCTAATACAATCACTTTTTATCATTAGATATAATTTAATTGTTGTAATTTATTTGGAAATGCCACCACATATTTAAAATAACCATGTCATCCATAAAATGTCTGCTAATTAAATAAAGATATTAAAACGAAACTATTGGGTCCAATACAAAATTAATGAAACAGGTATATTTTTTGGTCTATCCCAATAACCGTAGTCGCTAGCGAGTTGAATGCTCTGTCCCTCGCACTCTATAAGAATACTGTGAGGCCTACAAGGGACAGAGCATGCGACTCGCTAGCGATTTTGGTAATTATAACAAATGGTACAGTAAAACAACCTGAAGATGTACCTGCGCGGATGATTTTTTTTTCGAAGCATGGGAACCAATTAGCTTGATCCACGCGTTGCGCGTCGGTATTCTGTGCTATTATTGGTTATTAGCAGGGATCGGAAATTCGGATCGATATTTACCTAAAGTTGGCAAAATCCCGGAAAAGGATAGGCAAACATGGCGTCGGCTTCTTAAAAATATTATTTTAATAATATAAGTTCCGGAATTCTGGGATTCTACAAAATGTTAATATAATAATTACTTTGCATGTAGGATAAAACATTCATTTTTGCTCCTATAAATTCGTTAGGTTAATGAGTTACAGGTAAATTAAAAAACATTTGGTAAATCTATACATGAAAAATAACTTCAAACAGTTAATATAAATAATTGATTATGAATTAATGCCGGTGCAATTTATTTATTTTGAAATCCCAGAAATTTTAGTAATGAATTCTATGATTGAGTCCGCCTCCATACAACTGAACAACAAAGCCGGTGCGAAAGTATAGGTAAATATCGATCCGAATTTCCGATCCCTGGTTATTAGCGACGCCGTGTTGACGCGCGCCCGCGTGTCATTCAGTCAGCCGTGAGTGAGATGGGAAAAATAGATGCAATTTAATTTGCACCTTATAACTATTACGTACAAGTCTGATGATGGGTTTTCACGCGCGAAGATTCACGACACGCCATATAAATTGTGTTCTACTGTAAGAGCACAGATGACCTGTGTTCTCTACCTATTTTAATTCATAAAAAAATTGTGGTCAAACGAAAATTTCAGTCATATATTTTTTTACAGAATGAAGAAACGCTCTTATCCTTTCTGTACCTAAAGAAAATAATCCTCTGTACGTGCTAGTTCTTTAAAGTCTGCACACATCGATACTCCTTTGAGACGTTATATCCGTTCCTGTTAGTACGACGGTACCCGTATGCCTCTCGTTATCTGTTAAATTGAACTGGTTCTATCTGTTTATTCAGCCAGTTTTATTGTTAGATGCACTGACGATGTGCAGCTGAAATAATTTTCTACTACACACTGTAGTAGAGCAAAAGACACTTAGAGTAACTGATCACGAAATGAATCATCAAGTGTTTGAAAAACAGTAACAGATTGAATTTTTATGTGTAGTATGTGTACCTACTTAATTGTTATGTACATAGTCATACATACATACATAAACTCACGCCTTCATTCCCAAAGTGGGGTAGGCAGAGCTAAAGAATTACCAACAACTTTTAAAACTTGTTGATAATTCTGTAACCACACTTTGCACAATTAGGCTAAGATGTTTAACACTTAACAGTGTATATTAGTGACAGGTTGCAAGCCCATCGCCTAACAGTACTACAAGCCTTTTTTCCCCTAGTCGCTTCTTACTGATATCCACGGGAAGAAATGGAGTGGTTTTATTCTAACCCAGCAACCACACGGGAAAACGAATTGTTATTTGTTGTAATATAACCGACTTTTAAGTATTATTGTATTTAAAACTTAAAAAAATTACCTTCTGCTAGAGTTTCTTGCAGCGCTTCTTCTCTGCAATGATGGTCTTGTCCGAAGCGCTAGTAATTCACTCCATATTACCGGCGTGTAAATGAGCCCTCATGTAGCCAATTTACTGAATAAATATTTTGAATTTTGAATTTTTGTATTTTATGAGAAGCTAAGTGTGTAAGTTTACTTTTTTCATTTGTTTCCTTCCATAAATATTTTCTTTGAAAAGAAAAAGTACAGACCTGGTTTTTCAGTTCCGATTATATTGAAGCATACAATTTATGAAAGTAATTATTTTCCGTATTTATGTCTTAAGTAAATTGTGGAATGTTTTAAGTTTTTGAAAATAAATATGGAGCGAGTCATAATAATAATATGAATGTCAACTCCACATCTCTTTACTCTTACCGTGCTATGCAAATTCCAAATCCTATTAATGGATAACTAGTATAGTTAGGAACACGATATTAAACTAATTTTGATTCAATGATTTCAACATTTTCAGCTAGTTCATTTCATTATGTCCAAAACCCCATTACTATCGAAATTTAAATTTATTTCAGCATGTTTACAATTATAGCTCATCAAGTCATCAATAATGTTTCATCTGTATACGATAAAGTGACCAGATATATTTACCTTTTACTTCAAATAGGCTATTGCATTCGTTGTTGATTTTAGATTTGATTGAAATACTATATGGTTTTGATTAGTCATTAAAGTTCAGTTGCTGCTAGTATGAGACGATTATTTTCAGTGTTTTTATTACATTGCATGGCCCACAACTTAATATTTTCATTTATTGAGGCAACCGTTCAATGTAAATTTTGATGTCCCTTTGTTTCACCGACACTTAGTTCATAGAACGTATCACTTCGCAGAATATTCGTTTCGTTTCTTAAATATGATTCACGTAGGTTAGTTAGGTTAGACTTGTAACCATCACCACAAGATAACCTAAGCAACGCGAGTTTAGCAGAAAACAGCTTTCTATGAAACGAGAATTCTGCGAAGTGATACGTTCTGTGAAATCAGTGTCTACTAAATAAGTATAAATTAGACTGGCGGGGCTAAAACATTCGATATTAGTATCTAAAATAAGTAAATATTAAAGGTCGATCTTGCCTAGTGTCCTCCAATAATCTCTTAGCTTGTTATGTAAGTACTCGACAGTAATACTTTCTACTTAGGTACTTGTAATGGCCAAGCAACCGATATTTCTGCTCATTATCGTACCTAACAATCCAGTAATCAAACCCAAACCGCCTGAATATTAAATATTTTCTATATTTTATTTCGGTAAGTAGTCCCCTTTGCTTAGAACTTGCTATTTCCAGTATTTAAGTTAGTTGCCGTTCATGAGGCGTTCGTTTTTTTTTTGAACTAGTTTAATCTGGATTGTTATTAAGGTGCTTCTCCACCGGCGAGGCGAGCCGAGAAGAGGCCAGATAAAAAAAAAAAATGTATCGAAAAAGTTCAACCCTTTCGCGTATCTTCGGTGGAAATAGTTACATACATACATACATACCTTCACGCCTCTAATCCCAGAGTGGGGTAGGCAGAGCTACAGAATTACCTACAACTATAGGAAAATAGTTGAAGGAAATAGTTTTTTAACACATATTTGACTCGCCGATTTAAAAAAACCTTTAGCGGGGTTTCATGGAAACATAGAAACATGGTTACAAAGAAGTGGTCGCCATTTTGCTGTCTGTCGAGTGCATAACTATGTGTACACTTTAGTACTTTGTCTATTTAACGTCATGTTTAAACGGCTTTCTATGAATTGTCACTGCAATTAAAGTGACAAGGTACTAAAGTGTACACATATTTATAAACTCGACTGTTCCAAATAAGGCGGTTATCTGCAATGGTAGACCATTCTATACTGTATCACATAAAATTTAAAATGTTTAATGTTTATACTATCACTTCTGGCAGGATGGCAGCATTGTAACAGGGATGTTCTCTATTAAATATAAATTCAATTTTCGAACTTACTTTTCAGAGGCTGGAACCGTATCTGCAATGCCTAGGTATTCTGGTTTGCGGTTATAGCACATGGCCTCTCGGGAGAGATATCCACATCAAGAAACGTCATAAATGACAGTTTTCTTTGACTGACGTTTAGTTTGACAAATGGGGCTGAACACTCAGCCGAAATAAGTTTATTTTTACGACACATAGGTCTTCTTGCAATCCTTTTACTCATTTTCACTATGCTAACTAGATATTTTAAGGGTCATAATCGAGCCAGGCAAGGTATTTTTATGATTTATTTCATTATTTATTTATTTATTATATTCACCAATATTGCCCTTCATCCACGTAGAAGTCGGTAATCGCTATTCCCTCGAAAACTGCTCATTTATTCGGGATAAACAGGAGCACATGTGCTATTCCAGACACCCATGTCTTTGCTAGATTTAATTCAGATCTGTTTAGTCGTTTGTTTTGATTGATTATAAACATGTATCCATCCAATAATTAGTAATTTTTTATATTGTTGTAATTAAATATGAGTAATTGTCAGTGTTTAACTAAAAACTAGCCTTTTAGGAAGAGTTCTTTTATATTATCATTTTTGTGTGAAATAATATAGAAATAACATTATTATACAACTTAAAAATTATAAAATAGAAATAAAACGACATTCTTTTATAACTTCTTATAATTATTATAGTAGAAAACAATATTCCAGGAGTTAAAATTAAGACATTAAGATCTTGCTTTAAACAAACCACGGAAACACAATTTATCACTAAATACATTCCTAATGACTAGCTTTTGTCTCACATTAGACAAATAAATACATACTTAAATACTTTAAAAACAACTGACTATGCTATTTTATCATATTTACAATTAGGCCAACCTATCATTGTAAGAAATGCTAGTTATTGTAAAATACAGGATGCTTAAAAATAATTTACGAATACATCGGTACAAGTGGTACATACATAAGTACAGAAAAGTTGAACTGTACGTTTCATAAAACAAGTACATTACGAGTACATCTAGCGTAAAACAAAATGAATCAAGATTAATTTATTATAATGTTAGTTTCTGTTTATCACTAAATTATTTGATAATGATCCAGCCTCAAAAGTAGAATCATCAATCAAATAAGATGAAGGATCAAATAGTGAATTCACAGTAGTTTCCTGATTAGTTAGATATTTGCAAAATTAAGGCCAAAGCTTTGTTAATAACTTAGAATCCATGCCCAGAATATTTGAGCGACTGTAAAGATTTTTACGGCGTTTTTTTTTAGCAGAAGGCTGTTAGATTTTGGACGTGTAAAGGGTTATGCGGCCTAGGTACTGAATCAACATCCTTTTCCCAAACATGCTTGGAAAAAACGGTTTTCTGATTGAAACACAAGGACGGAAAGTTCCACATTTTACTCCTAGGAGTGCACAACACATGTCATGATATCACTTTCTGTGCATGTTCATATTATTTTTAAAAGTGCTGTTTATTGCGTATAAAATCGAAAGGACAATGAAAAAATATTGTACACCCAACTGCTGTACATCTTATTTTAATATTGTATTTATTATGATATCTAATTAAATAATTAGAGGTATTATTGCGTGATATTTGCAATAAATTTAATTATGTGCATCATTCGCCAGAGGCCATTATTTGAAAGGTAATATAGTTAATAATTAATTTGTAATCAACATACCTAGTTCCTTTGTTATTGAAATTTAATTACTCTGATAGCATTATATATTTGATAATGAACCAATTTTGTAAATTTATAATTTGCTTCAAAAAAACGCTATGACAAAACATTTTTGCATTAGTTAAAAGTGAACGTAATAAACGAATACAGTTAATAAAAAAAAACGATTCAAATTTTAGTATTTTTCCTGTCTGTAATTCATTATTACGGTGCACTTCACGTGCAATTTTTGAGGGCAATTTTTACGCGGTAACAGTAGCTGGTAAGGTTGACGCACACATAACCGCTCGGCATCGGAACGGCAACGCCTCGCCTCGGCACAAGCTAGCGCGTCCACCGAAAAATGTATCGTACTGACACTCACTTCACAATCACTTCACTCACTCACTTCACTTATCAATGTCTCATTTTGAGCCGATCCGGTAACTAGCAGTTATGTCTGCGCTAACCTTAAGGCTGAATACATAAACTCGAAACACATACGTCCTTTTGACGCAATTGGGTAAAAAGTATTTATGCGTAGCAAAATCAATTTAATCAACTGATTTACATTAAAAACAGAAAATATGATCCGCTTGTACACATTGAATGTAGTTTATCGGTAACCCTATCGCTCGATATGGGTTTATACGACTGTTGTGAAACGGTTTATTTCAATTTACCGTAATCTTCCCAGTAACTATAAACTCATTCCCCTGCTGTCTCCCTCACCCCGAAAACACCAGTTCGCCAAAAACCAGACAGTACACAGCATAAACAAGGGTTTTCCCAAGTCAGCCTTCAAATGCTTCACAATCAGAGGTAATAGCGCCCTTTGGGAACGGAGGCAATTTCTTGTACGGGCTTTCTGGAACTATGGAGAGGAATTGTCACTCTTATACACATTATGTTATGGTCTAATTTTAAGGGTTAAATGTACACTGTATAAAAAAAAGTTCGTCTTAAATAATAAGTTTAAACGGTTATTAACATATAGTTTTAGGAATATTAATACATTTTTATACAAATAGTGACAACTTAAACATTAAAAAAGACGTCAATAGCCAGCAATATACATACAGGTTGTTTTATTGTTGCCATGTTAATCTATATTTAATTAAAAAAAGGTCTTTATTGATTTGGACTACTACATTTACATAATTAAAGGTACAATTTACAGATATCGTATTTCTGAAGCAAGTCTTACATTTGCCCAATCAAGCTAGACTTCTGAAGGTCATGGTTAATGTATAGTCACGTATGGAGTTGACGTCCCGGTCACTTGGCTGGAACACTGTTTCTGCGCCTGGCCTGCTTTTGGCACCAACACTAGTTGCTCAAGGTCACCCTGTATAAAAAATACAATGTTGTGAGATGACGGAATTAAGAAAATTCATAATTTCCCTGAGTTTTCTGCCATATGCAATATCGTTTCAGTAAAATTGTAAACAGTCGGTTTATAAACCAAATATTTACAGAATCACTTAGATAATTATAGATAGTCATAATATATTATTATCATATTTGGGATATAGTTCTAAAACATAACAAGATAATAATAAAATTTAAGTACCTACTTTCATTCATCGTAAGAAAAAATAGAAAAATTGGCAGAAGGAAAACTTTACTAACTCAATCCCATTTTAAATGAACGCTCTTAACCTCAAAGAGCTTCAAAATTAGAAAACCCTACCATGATGAAAAATGTACACACCCTGCGCAAATATTTGGTCCAAGTTCGCAGTTTAATTTAATAAGGATACTTACTGAGAACAGATAGCCTATAATGAGGTCGGCGTCTCTAGGGGTGTCCAATGCGTCCTTTTCAAGAACATCGGTGCGAAGCCAGCGACAGTCCACGTAAGCTCGAACCGTGTTGTCATCGTGCACACTGAAAATGTAATGTCATTAGCGGGGTTTGGGAACGGTTTGAAAAATACCGGTTAATAAGGGTTCTTAACCAGGTTTTGGAATTCGGAATATGATCTCTCTATGATGATATGAGCCGTTTGCAATGAGGATTTTCGCGCATCAGTTTTTTCACTAGATGGCGCCTGTGAAGTGAGGTCTTTTTGACAGTTGATGTAAAAATATATGCCTAGAAGAAGACCAAATTAGTGACGATTTACTTTTTCACTTGATATTATACATACACATTTCAAATATTTAGGTACAAAATTATTTCAATTTATATTTTTTACGTATTATCAACTGTCAAAAAGACCTCACTTCCCAGAGGCGCCATCTAGTGAAAAAACTAATGCGCGGAAACCCTCATTGCAAACGGCTTCAAAGTGGAGCAATTGTTTTCATTTTGTATGCAGACAAGAGTTCGATTTTCAAAATGAAAACGATTGCGATTGCAAGTGCGTTAGACGAAAGCCCCTCTGGCATTTTTGGTTTTTATTTCTTCCTCCAGCGTCGCGATTATCTTTATCATTTTAATGATAACGCCAGCTTGACTTCAAAATGAGAAAGAGAAAATAAAACTAAAGAACTAGGTTATAAAGAAAGGCGAGAAAACGGTGGCAGTGCGAACAAATAAGCGAGCGAAATTAACCGTTATTTTGAGCAAGGGTAGTTTTATTTTACTCTGATCAGAACCGAAATAATTACGCTGTTCGAGTGGAATCGAAATTCAAATGCTCTATTTAAAATGTATAGCGTTTCTAACGAGCTAGTTAAAAAAAATACCTAGGTTTCTAAGCCCTGGTCTTTAAGCTGATTTAAACTGAACTATTTTACAAGAAATAAAATGTCTATATTTACTAGGACAAATTGTGTTTGACGTTTTATAACATGATTATCTCAAACCAATATTGAGTTGGCTGTTTGAAGTAAATATAAATAAAGTTTTTGATCAGATGGAGCTGATTCAATATTTGTTCCTGAGTCTTGGATCTTTTCTATGTATTTGAGTATATATTTCTCTATAATACGTATTTATATAGTTGTTTAGTACCCATAGTAAAAGCCTAGAGCTTAGTTATTGACTAGGTCAAATGATATTTATTTATTTAATTTTTCTCGTAGTTATTTGCGATGTGCCTGTTATCGGCATGCGATGGAATGTTTTTGTATAAGCTCAACATTTTAATAGATAACTACTTCAAATCTGTACATATAAAAAAAGACATGAAAAAAAAACTTGGGCAGTTATTAAGTAGGTATTTTTCGAAATACTTCCTCCTTCGGGAAGAAATAAGGAAATAAATATCAGGGGACAATGTCACACCAATTGACCTAGTCCCAAACTAAGCTCTAGGCTTGTACAATGGGTACTACACAACGATATAAATACGTATATAGAGAAATATATACTTAAATACATAGTAAACATCCATGACTCACGAACAGATATTTGCGCTCATCACACAAATATCTGGCCTTACCGGGATTTGAACTCAGGACCGCTAGCTTCGTAGGCAGGGTCACTACCAACTAGGCCAGCGCGTCGTCAATAATAAGCGGGAAACTAATTTTACGCGTATAAAGTTGCGGGCGTATTAGTGATCTTATTTCTCAAGATAGAAGGTTCAATTGACTTTGACGATCTAATTGCGCTTACGTCCTTTTTATTTAAAAGGGCAGAATAGTTCATCGAATTACTTATGTTACCTTAAATATTTATTCATTCTGTATTTAATTAAAATTTGCTCTGTACCGCCCTCTTCCGCGCCGCTGTCTTTTTCCTATTAATTAGTGTAAAAAATACACTAATATTATATTTTAGAAACTCCTTTATACCTGGCTACACAAATTAAACAAAAAAAATACATTTCCATGCTCCCCACGCTTCCCCCGCAATATTAACTTAGCGAACCTTTTGTCCCTAAAGAGTAATTAAAAACGTTAATGAATACATTAATTGAATGTTTCAAACTGTTAATTTCGATGTCAATTTCCCCGCTGAGCTCAAAATTTAATAAGTCTCATATCGTACCGTGCTAGGATAAGATTTTAATTAAGAAAGACGTTTAATCTGTTTTGCGACTCATTAAAATGATATAATTAACGCGGGCAGATTACAAAAAAACGTTGAGAAGAATGGAAGCCGTTTTTGTGTAAAGAAGTGTAGGTAATTTAATTGTAGTAGTCTAATATTTTTTAAGAATTGCGTTTTGTGAGCATTCCAAAAGGAATATTATGCGCTGTGTACAGTCAACGCCAGAAGAAGAAACGAACTTTTGTATAATATAATACAATACAAATACTCTTTATTGAACACCAAAAAAAACTAAGGGCAGTATATTTAAATGAAAGGTGTACAAAAGGCGGTCTTACCGCTAAAAGCAGAGAAATGGCTATGGACACAGATATATGGCAAACGGTTTACACTAAACCACCTAGTCGTTTTACAAGATTGTCATGCGATAAAGTACAAAAGTGATCAGCTACTTTTGGTGCTTTTTATCCTTACATTTTACCAAACATATTTCTGCCAAAAGACAGAATCAGTCAGTATTTATAGAAAGCAATACCTACCTCAAAGACTAAATAAATTAAAAGTAAAAAGTTTTCGAAACTTGTAATTAAAATGTGATACCATAACAGCCGTTTCGAGTTTCAACAACCAAATTACTTTTTAAATTGAGTCTTCCTTTTTAGTGTTTTTTTTTAAATTGATCTGAGAACTTTAACTCAGAGGGCTATGGAGAGGGCTATGCTCCGTGTAGGCGCTAACGATGGGCCTCATAAGAAAGCTCAAAGTCACTCAGAGGGCTATGGAGAGGGCTATGCTCGGGGTTTCTCTGCGTGATAGAATCAGAAATGATGATATCCGCAATAGAACTAAGGTTACCGACATAGCCCGAAGAATAGCTAAACTTAAGTGGCAGTGGGCGGGGCACATCGCTCGCAGGACTGATGACCGATGCCGTCAGAAGGTTCTTGAGTGCCGTCCGCGGACCGGGAGACGAGCTGTAGGTAGGCCTCCAACAAGATGGACTGACGACCTTGTAAAGATCGCGGGAACGCGGTGGATGCGATAAGCACAAGATAGACCTGTCTGAGTGGAGAGCCTTGGGGGAGGCATGTCCAGCAGTGGACGTGTTTCGGCTGACATGATTGATGATTGACTTTAACTGGAACAGTATGGGGAAATCCAAAACTATAGAGAAAATTGACGCTATTTTCTCAATCTTTAGTCAATTAATTTAATTCCTAGACCAACCTTGTTACTCCTAAGCAAGTCATTTTGTCATAGTTGCATGGTGTTTAAATAATCATATTGGTCAACTGCGCAATGTACTATCAGCCCAATAGAACCATGATCCATCATGGAACGGTGTCATAGTGACATTATACAGGGTGCTTCTGACCTTGGGGCTTTAAATGCAACGATCCATTCTTGTTGCTAAACTGAACTACTTTTGTTCTGCAACATTAAAAAATAACTTAAGTTTAGATAAGTAATGGATGTTTAACTGTAATTGTAAAATCAGTGTATGCAATCATGGCCATATAATCACTTATTCATGGTATGGGGCGACATTCCCTTGGTATGAGGGTCAAAGAAAAATCGAGAATTGGATCGCGTACATTGAAAATTTCATTTTACTTGTATGAAAATAATAAAGTTTATGTTAGACGTATTTTTTAACAACTTACAGAACATAAGATGTTCAATTTCAGGAGTAGAAACGATACATGCATGTAATACCTCAATGTCAGAGGCACCCTGTATAACAATTTATTTAATACTTCTAACAAGTTTTGTTCGTAATTCTGTAGCTCTGCCTACCCCACTCTGGGAATGAAGGCGTGAATGTATGTATGTATGTATGTACGAGTTGAATCATAACGTCACTGTGACACAGTAATATGGTGGATCAAGGTTCCATTGGGCTGATAGTACATACTATATGTACCTATAGTATATGTGTGTACAAGACCGCTCTGAGTGGAGAGCCTTGGGGGAGGCCTATGTCCAGCAGTGGACGTCTTTCGGCTGACATGACGATGATGATGATAATGTATAGTAGCTCTATTCTACACGGTAAAACTCCGTAGGCTTTTACTGTCAAGTAAATAAGGGTTATTATAACGTTGACACTATGATTATACATCAAAATTAAATAGGTTTTACTGAGTTTATGTTAATGTTAATGTATTAAAATTACAGTTGTATATAGAAAGGGAGCTTGATTTATATTTTGTAAATTTTTAATGTATAGGTAAGTACTAACTTACTTTGTTATATTTAGGTTATTTTCTATTAAGTTTTAAGATTGCTATACCCTAATAGGGTCCATGTTTAGCACTATACTACTCTTTAAGAACTTGGTAAATACCATGGATGCAATAAAGTGAATATGAATATGAATATGAGTTAGAGGCCCAGTGTTTTCTGGTTTACGCAAATTTATGTTAATGATATCGATACTATGGCTCGTTGGCCTAGTTGGTAGTTACCCTGCCTACGAAGCTAGCGGTCCGGGTTCGGGTCCGGGTTTGATCCCCTATGATCAAGTCTCCCTAATGCAAACTTTAAATAAATGAAAACCCGGTTTGGTTATAAAAGTATCATTTATTATAACAAAATTATAAATATAATTAGCTTTATATGTCTTAAGTATTAATTTTAGTGACTATTGAGTCTCAATCTCAATGTAAGTTCTACATTTTCATAAATCTAATAAGTATTAACAGGTTTTATTGAAGTATCTTGTAATAACTCTATTCATATCACAAATTATTAACTCTTAAAATAGAGCTTCAAAAGTCTTAGCAGTGTCTATATGAACTGACCATCACCTAAAGGTTAGACTTACATTAGCAACATTTGAAAATCACTTTGGTACTTAAAAAACTGACAAATTGAATGTATGGGACACTTGATCCCGGGATCAAGTGTACCCCATCTTGCCGTAATCAAGTGTACCCGGGAGTGCTCTTTTAAAAAATATATTTTTTTCATGTCAAGAGAAAACGTTAATCAAATAAAATACATGTAAATGCAAACTTTAATAAACTACTTTCAATGATTTTGACACATACTCAGAGAATTATTCATTCAGTTATTTAAAAAAAACAAATGAAAAAGTTACCGAAACCAATGCTGACACAGGAAAATAAAAATGGCTGCACTGCTCTAAAGTGGTCTATATATAGAGAGGTCAAAATGACGTTTTTGGTTCACCATAGACCAAAAAGACTTATGTTGCCAATATAAAAAATAGAAAAAGCGTTTAGTTTTTGATTTGTCACTGGGTGATCAAGTCTCCCAAGGGAACAAGTCTCCTCAGTTTCCCCTATGTATGTATGTATGTACGAGTTGAATCATAACGTCACTGTGACACAGTATTATGGTGGATCAAGGTTCCATTGGGCTGATAGTTCATACTATATGTATAGTTGTATATGTGTGTACAAGTCCGGTCTGAATGGCGAGCCTTGGGGGAGGCCTATGTCCAGCAGTGGACGTCTTTCGGATGACATGATGATGATGATGATAATGTATAGTAGCTCTATTCTACACGGAAAAACTCCGTTATAATAACCCTTATTTACTGTCAAGTAAATAAGGGTTATTATAACGTTGACACTATGATTATACATCAAAATTAAATAGGTTTTACTGAGTTTATGTTAATGTTAATGTATTAAAATTACAGTTGTATATAGAAAGGGAGCTTGATTTATATTTTGTAACTTTTTAATGTATAGGTAAGTACTAACTTACTTTGTTATATTTAGGTTATTTTTTATTTAGTTTTAAGATTGCTATACCCTAATAGGGTCCATGTTTAGCACTATACTACTCTTTAAGAACTTGGTAAATACCATGGATGCAATAAAGTGAATATGAATATGAATATGAGTTAGAGGCCCAGTGTTTTCTGGTTTACGCAAATTTATGTTAATGATATCGATACTATGGCTCGTTGGCCTAGTTGGTAGTTACCCTGCCTACGAAGCTAGCGGTCCGGGTTCGAATCCCGGTATTTGTGTGATGAGCACAATTATTTGGTTTTTGAGTTTTGGGTGTTCTCTGTCAATTTAAGTATTTATTTGTCTATGCAAGTATTTATATCGTTGTCTAGTATCCATTGTACAGTCGAGCTACTTTTATTCTTTGTTACTTTAATCACTGTGACAATTTATATATGGCAGTTTAAACATGTAAATAAATAGACAAGCTACTAAAATGAACACATATTTATGAACTAGACAGTACAAGCCTAGAGCCTAGTTTGGGACTAGATCAACTTGTGTCAGATTGTCCCCTGAGGGGATTATGACATAGCTATGTTATGTAGTTCATTTTACAGCGAGCGTAAAAGACTAAGCTACAGCAGTTATATAGCGCTGTCCTTTTCATATTTATGTCATAATAACCCAGCTGATATTATAATAAAGTGACTCGCTGTCTCTTTCTATGTATAAATGTTTCTTTTTGTCACAACTGTCATACAATTTTGCTACACTTGCCTCTTACCAAAACAGCTCCCACTCATCATATGATTACACAGCCTCCCTTCTATACAAGAAATAGTTCTTGCCTCAGACAAAGTACTCAATCACGAGTCCCCTTTAAGAAATAAGCCTTCAATCTCAGGTCTATACAATTTGTTCACCCGCTCATTCCAGAAAATGCGGTCGAAGTACTACCCCAGCAAATTACGAAGATACTCTTTCGCAGAACTGGCTCAACACTTTCGGACCCTTCCCATTTATCATTCCTCTCGTACACATTAGTCAGGACAGGCGTAACCTTTTTTTTTACAATTGCCGGTTTGCGGGAACATTTTTCTGTATCATGTTAGTCTTTAATTTGGGACTGTATTTTATTTCCTTGTAATTAATTTGTTTCCAGCGGGTAGGAAGTGGGAGAGTTTAAATTATTTAAGCTAAAAGAATTTACTGAAAATCTTCACAGTTTTGAAATTAAACATAAGACACTGTTTTTCTTTATTAAGAAAATATTACTTTTGAGTAGCTAATAAATAATCTAGTTATATAAATAAAAATAAATCGCTTAATGTGTTGCTAAGCGCAAAACTCGAGAACGGCTGGACCGATTTGGCCGAATTTTTTTTTGGTTGTGTTTTTTGTCAGGACAAGGTTTGCATGAGAAAGAAAAAAGATGAAAATCCACCGGAACAGTCAGAAATTTGCAGCGGGGCGAAGATGCTGACGGGCCACTAGTAATTAATAAAAATATTACTTTTTCACACTAGTAATAGCCAAACTTGAATGTTCAACATTATGACAATAAAAATTGGCAAAACATGGGATGGAAATCCTCCGACACAAAAATCGAATATGTAAAGATTATGTAAGAACCTGTAAATAATCAAAAATTCACACACATTATATACATATCTTACTGCCACACTCAGAGACGTCAATTAAATTTAATGCTTGATTAAAGTTGCTGCTAACACTTTCTTTGCTATAGCAATAGAATAAGACAACACGTCACTAAACACGCATTAAATTTAATTAACGACTCTGAGTGCGGCGTGCGGCTGAAATATCCCTTGGCCATTATGAAAATATGTCAAATTGACGCAGTCAAAATTAATTGGAAGAAGTCTCAAACAATCTGCTTTATAACATCACTTTGATATAGCTACATAGTTTAAAGTACGTTATTCTGTTATGTCGCATCAAAAACACTACTCAAAGAAGAAAATTAAAATAATCGTTCGATCTGAGAAACTATTTCCAATTCATTCTGAGTTTCGAAGCCTCTTTTCTCTAACGTTTATAACTGAGCGCCTTCAGAAGTAACTACCAATTTTAGAGGAGGCAGGACCTTCTGCATGGTCAGGGCTGAGATTGTACATGGTAAAACCTTAATGATTTTGATGTGTTTTGGTATTATCAACGTCTTGTTAGCTACTATTTACATGTTCAAAACAATATGATAACCTGTCGGGTTATCAATATGGTTTTATCGTGTTGAATAAAGACCCTATTGGGTTGACTTCTTATCGCTTTACTCTTAAAGTGGCACTTTTCAACCAGTGGTTACTTGCAAAAAGGCATACCTTCCTAGTCCTTTGCAGTCTTGCCAAGTTGTGGCTAAAATGCACACAACGCTTAGCGACCCGACTGCCGAAAGTGGAGGGTAAAGTGTTTATCAGCTTATATGTGTATGTTTCTTTCTTTGTGGCGCTCTAGAAACAAAACGCGTGGACCGTTTTTTGGTGATTCCAATGGCAATCGATTTCTCTTAATCTTTTGAGTGTCATTAAAGATATGAGCGTAATTTAAATTCAATATAGCAGCATCTAAACGCCATATTGTAAAAAAAAGTCGACTAACTATGACAAATCGGGTATCATCTAATAGGTATTTAAAAATCATCTCTAGGTTTTTTTCATCATTTTTCATTTTTAACGATCATTTAGGATTTATAACGATTTAAAGTTGGTTAGCAACAACAGTCGGGTATTTTAAAGCTTGTTTTTTGCACGAACCCTCGACTAGACTATATAACAAGCAATAAAAAAATACCTGATAGCAATATGGTGCCAGCGGAAGTCATAGAGCGGCACCGCGAGATATATCGACCGGGATGCGCCAGCGCCGGCGTGGACAAGGCGCGCTGCGCCGCGGCCGGCGAGTTCGAGCGAGAGGAACGATCCTGTACGGCGACGCGAGCGCAAGGAGAACAGCGTGCCTTGACCGTAGCCGCCACTCTGTGGACAAAAGGAAAATTAAAAAATAAATAAAAGGGTGATTTACATTGGTCCAGAAGTACATTGCGTCATTACAGTAGATCTCGCCTCAAACATGAAAACCAACTACTGGAATGCTCTTGATGGACTAATGTTAATTAGCTATTATTTCTTACTAGCATAATTGTTCACGACTCCGTCCACGAAGAAGTTGTTCACCGCTAATCCTTCCGAAACTGTCCAATTTTCCGGGTGAAAAGTAGCTTATGGGATTTCAGACTATAATCTATCTCTGTGTCAAATTTGGTCCAGATCTATTTAGCCGTTTTGACGTGATTGAGTAACAAACAGTCAAACGCAAATATTTTGGTAAGGTTCAAAGGTTATCAGTGTATGAGTAGCCCAGGCTTGCTTGGGGTGTCAACTTGTCAAAATCTATCGTAATGTTCAAAGTTCAAACCCAAATCAAATCAAATCAAATCAAATTTTATTTGCGAAACAAGGGTATAAATTGGTGTTACATTTCATTGTTATCCATCCTTATTTTGCCATAGTATGGCGTACAAATGTTTCATGTTTAAGAGTTCTTCTAAATTACGTACACATTACCCAATGCTCCTACGGTAAAGAGAAAATAACGTGAAACCTGTAAATTCGAATGGTTAAGTGTGAGAGGTTTTTTTTTTATGGAAGTCCATGTTTTACCGTATTAGACTGAAATTAGAATACTTCAATGTTAACTAAATGACAATGCACTATAATGGTGTCTAACGACGGTACTCAGAGTCAGTTAATGACGATTAAGTCGTTCCTTAGTGAAGATAAGTTTGGATAAGGACCGAGTTAAATGAGCCCTTTATGAAGCCTTGGTGCTTGATCTGAAAAACATTAGTCTCGTGTTTCTCTTTTAGCAAAAGGTTAATAAAGTACTTAATAAAGAATGAAGGGCAAATTGGCCAATATAACCAATACAAATCTCATGCATACCCCGTGAAAGCTAGTTACATAAGCTTCATTTTCTAATACGGGGACACTTCAAAAACCCCGGAGAAGAGAGTTATCAGCCTTCAAATATTCACACACACAACGTTTATTACTGAACTAGTTGTGCCCCGCATGCGTTATTAATGCTATTTTTCGTATATCTGACTCCGTATATCTGTCATTTTTTTAGACTGAACTATTTCTCATGAAACTGGCTATCATGTACAAAAATATTTATTCCAATCCGACGGGTAGTTCCAAAGATAACCCGTTTAAACAAACACACAAACAAAAAACCCTTCTGTTTTATTATATTAATACTAGCGGACCCGACAGACGTTGTTCTGCATGATATACCAAGCGATTATACTGCAGCGCCATCTGCCGGGTTTATTTGTGAATCTAAACTATCCTCGAATCCACTTAAACACACACAAAAAAATACATTCAAATCGGTTCAGCCGTTTAGGACGAGTTCACTGTCAACACACGGACAGAAGAATTATATATATAAAGATATATTTATTCTTAAAAATAAATACAATAGCACTAATTAAATAGTTGCCAATCAAATCTTCAACATGTGCCATAGCACAGAGTTACGAGCCTTATGGAAAACGAGATCAGGTCATCATAATTCCTGAATGTGAGGGTTTGTCCTTAACACATCCCCATAGAGTTGAAAGTTACCCACGTTTTCATTTTGGGTCTGTACGAACTTAAATACGAGGGTGGATTGAAAAGTTCTGAGCCTGGTAAAAAAAAGTAACGGGCTCACTTTTTATAGCAATTTTATTTTTCGACATATTCTCCATGAAGGTCAATGCACTTAGTCCACCTCGCCTCCGACTTCATTATCCCATCAAAAAAAAAAGAATCGCTGAGGTCGTTAAAATATGAGTCTACTGCTTCTTGTACCTCCATATTTGTCGAAAATATTTGTCCTCCCAAGTGTTTTTTGAGATTTGGGAAGAGATGATAATCGGGAGGAGCTAGATCCGGCGAGTAAGGGTCATGCGGCAGCACTACAAATCCACAATCATATATTTGTGCCATTGATTTCGCCGAAGTGTGAACGCGAGCGTTGTCTTGGTGAAACAGTACTTTTTTCGACAGCATTCCAGGTCTCTTTATTTTAATTTCCTCACGCAGACGACGTAAAAGAGCACAATAGTATTCCGAATTTATTGCTTTGCCCTTTTCGAGATAGTCTATCATGATATTCATGATAACCCCCCCTGCAATCCCAGAAAACTGAGGCCATTACCTTATTAGCTGACAAAATGACCTTGGCTTTTTTGGGTGGTGGTGAACCTGGTCTTTTCCATTGCCTGGATTGTTCTTTCGATTCTGGTGTACTGTGGTGGACCCATGTCTCGTCCATAGTTATAAAACGATTGAAAAAATCGTCGGAGTCACATTGAAACATACATAAACAATCTTGGGAAATTGTAACACGTACTCGTTTGTTCTCGACTGAAAGCAGTCTAGGCACCCACCTGGTTGACACCTTAGAAAATCCAAGAACATCGGTGATGATGTTCTGTGCCCGCTCATAAGAAATACCCATTGCTTCCGCTATCTCCACAATCTTCAGTCGCCTATCCTTCATTATCGCATCTAATATATTATTGACATTTTCGTCCGTAGTAGCCGTCAACGGCCGCCCACTCCTAGGCTCGTCTTGAACAGTCTCCCGGCCACGTTTGAAACCAGCTACCCATCTTTTTATGTTAGCATACGATGGAGCAGATTGCCCTTATGTTTGATTCATATCTTCAAATATTTGTTTTGGTGTTAACCCCTTCTTTTGCAAACATTTTATGACAGAACGGTGCTCAATTTTATCCATTACTTGAAAAATCAGTGACCTTATGTAGCAGTTCGAGCATAAAATGCAAAATTGTGACAGGAAAAAAACAAAAGATAGTGCATAATGGCGACTAAATATGGCACTTTGACCTGCCAGTATTTATTTGTTTTTTTTAAATTATATTCAACATTAGGCTCAGAACTTTTCAATGCACCCTCGTATTTCATCATAAAATATCTCGATTCTCCCAGCCTGCACAGTCTAGTCGTCATAATAACAATTACAGCAAATAGTGGGATCAATAAGCCTACATACGTTATAATACTATTGGTGATTGGGCTGGGTTCCATACACTTTTGCCCATCATTATTTCCTTTCGAGTTATGATCTCCTAGTACGTCAATCGGTTTTTAACGTCCATTTTGTACTCATCATCATCATCATGTCAGCCGAAAGACGTCCACTGCTGGAGATAGGCCTCTCCCAAGGCTCTCCACTCAGACCGGTCTTGTGCTTTTCGCATCCACCGCGTTCCCGCGATCCTTATAAGGTCGTCACTCCATCTTGTTGGAGGCCTACCTACAGCTCGTCTCCCGGTCCGCGGACGCCACTCAAGAACCGTCTGACCCTGCGAG
Source organism: Acleris emargana (assembly GCA_927399475.2). Classification (NCBI taxonomy): domain Eukaryota; kingdom Metazoa; phylum Arthropoda; class Insecta; order Lepidoptera; family Tortricidae; genus Acleris; species Acleris emargana. Next base: position 4,191,248 of record OV656847.1, read on the forward strand.
CGATGTGCCCCGCCCACTGCCACTTAAGTTTAGCTAATCTACGGGCTATGTCGGTAACCTTCGTTTTACTCTGGATATCATCATTTCTGATTCTATAACGCAGAGAAACCCCGAGCATAGCCCTCTCCATAGCCCTCTGAGTGACTTTGAGCTTCCTTAGGGGCCTCATTGTTAGCGCCCACGTCTCAGATCCATAAGTCATTTTGTACTGTACCATTTGAATTTTACAGAAAGTGACAAAGCATACTTTGACTTAATTATTCTGTTACCTAATAAAGTAATAGTTGTTACCAGACATGACATCAGTTTACACCCTTCGATTATTATACAATAAAAATCTCAGCAAATCTAAATCATTATTCAATTTTCAACCGGCCTTATGTTCAAAATCCGTGAAAAATCATACGAAACCGACGTAACTAGCGCTCTCAGCTGAATAGTGCCGCATCAAAGGTGCGATTGAGCTCGACTCAGTGAGTGCTCACTCGACGACGAATCAACAAACAAGTAGGCCCTTACTAGTGGTAATATTCTCTAATAAATGTCCCATACTAGCGACGCGAATCCTTGTAAAACATTATAATTTTACGGTGGTAAAAAGGCACTATAAAAAAATACTTTTTTACTTGTGGGAGGACCTAGTGCAGGGTCCGTCCGGGTTGGTACCACCATCTTATCCATTCACCTACAGCCAAGCAGCAGTGTTCGCATCGTTGTGTTCTGGTTTGGGGATAAGACAGCCGGTGAAATGACTAGCATAGAGGCATTCCATCATAGTCCTCAGGGTTGGCAACGCATTTGCAGACTTGTGAATGCGAATGTCTATGGGTCACAGTTTCCACTTACCATCAGGTGGCATGTGTGCTCGTTTGCCTTCCCAAGCTATAAAAAAAAAAAAAACACAAGACTCCGTCCGCGTACAAATAAGATTGTTTTTTCCTTGGTAACTATTTTTTTTTCCATTATTTCAAGTAGTTTATGTCCTTCTTTGAAGCTCAAACTATCTTCATACTAAATTTAATTGAAATCGGTTCAGCCGTTTACCCATGAAAGCATTACAAACAAACACAATGAATTACCTTTAAATTTATTGTTCACAGCTGAAAATTCAGTCAGAAAATGTATTGTTTCTTTCGGCAAAGGCTCCGCGGAACGTAATTTGAAAATAGCTGCTAAAATACAGTTATGCAAAACAAACTAAACCCAAACTGCATTAATATTATCGTCTATATATAGATATAGAACTTCAGTTCGTTAAGTTGGCACCAGATGTGGACAAGCTTGCAGTTTGTAATGGTTTGTATAGCCATTATAGGAAGTGTCGATGACAACTCACTGATATTGCAATTAACCGTCTATTCTGTCAACGCAAATGAGATCCCGTGGATATTATCATGGCATTACGTCACGCATTGTCTCCATGTAATGGCAATATGAAAGTGCGGTAAAAACAAGTAAGTATACGACTATTTTGTATCTGGATAACATTTTACACTTTTAAAATGCTTAACGGTGCCATGGGATTACGCTCTTTATCTGTTTGAAATTTCAGTTCACTTTTAATGATATTTTTCACACCATATTGAACAAATCACATCATGCCTACAGCTGTAAGCCGCACTAAGCTTAATTTATAATGCAGGATCTATATTTAGATCGCTTTGTAAGTAAAGACATAGCTAACAAAAGGTAGTTAAATTGGATGTTTCTTCGAAATTTGAATATTAAGTAGGTACGAAAAACTTGTGCGAGCAACACTTTACAAGTAACAAACAAGTAGAGAATCAGAAGTCGCAATTCAAACAATTCTGCAATTCATCAATCAACGATTGGAAACAACAAAAAACAAAGTTGTCGACAATTATTAAATGTCCTAAACGAGCAAAGCTCTTGCAGAATCGAGAATCATTAAAAACATCATTCAAAGTCAATGTAGTTGTAATAACAGCAGATATTCCTGTTTAAAACAACTTATGGGTGTTGAGTATTTCAGACAATAGATTCGTAATTTACGAAAGCGACTTTGAACTTTAAGTGATCGAGATAAGAAAAGAAATTCTGCGAAAGAACAAGGTATTCAAGAGTCATTATATTCAACGACTTTTGTAATGGCTAGCGAGCGAGTAAAGATGGGAAGCGATGTTATGATTGTAGATCTAACGGACAATGAAATACTTCATACATACATACTTAAAACATCTCTGTGATAAGCGAGTTTTTAAAATACAAAAGGACATAATGAATTCAACTTGACGCTCGGTAAAATAATTATTATAAGTTTTTGCTATTACACAGGTAAAAATAAAGGTTAAAAATCAGTCAAGTTTACAGCCTTTTTGATATGGAGTGTAAGACGCTCCTGAGGCTGTGGTTCCACTGAGGCAAAGACGAGCTCAGTGGAGCGGAGCTGTGCCAATGTTAACCAATAAAAGGCACCTGCGGTCACGTTGAGTGTGCCTTGCGCACGTTAGTTTTGATTCTATTGGTTAATATTGGCACAGCTCTGCTCCAATCCGCTCATCTCCGCCTCAGTGGAGCCGCAGCCTAAGAGAGGACTGATGATCACTGTAAAGTAGCTGGCAGTAGCTGTATCTGAAGAGTCAAGAAACGTGTTCATTGGCGGGCATATTGGACAGGGGTTGATCCAGCAGGGATCTTCTTTAGGCTGTTGATGCTCGTTTTTACGACCAGCGTTGGCTTTACAAACAGCGCATGCTAAGTTGGGACTGTTTTGCAACAATTACCATTGTCTGACGTCTCTTTTATTCAGCTATTTTTACTCATTGCTGTTGTAAGAGTGCACAAAGATATTGCCAAGTCACCCCTAAAAGATAGCATCATGAGTAGACGAGTATATAGGGCAACAGTTCCGTCGGTTAGATCAGTCTATGCCAAACGTTTTGCATTCTTCGTTCATCCGTTTGTCTACAATGTTGTCTGCAAAGCCTGCGATCTTAAGAAATGCACTACCCACAAAGTCAAGGAATCTGTGTAAAAGTGGTTTGACACACTTTCATATACTGAAATGGCGACATTCTGTGCGTCTGTACTTAGGGGCTTCTCATACAAGTACATAAGTGGTATTTCTTCAAGCTCGCACACATACACACACACACACACACACACACACACACATATATACACAGGCTTTTCACACACACAATATTAGACGGTCAACCAGTGTTAACAAAACCAATTTTTTTTTTTTTATTTGAAATAATTTGTTAGATTTGATTCATTAGGTACTTTGTTTTATGTTACTTCACATGTCCGTGTGAACTCTTTTGTGATTGTGATTTCTCTGTGTAAAGTCAACCAACTCCATGGGTTTCAAGATACAGGCTCAGCCTAGTTTGAAATCCACGGGATACTGTCTCATTTGTAACTATGTGACTTGTGTAAAAATAAAAAAATATTCTATTGTATTCTATATTATTCTTTTTCCTTTTTATGTTATATACGTGTGTTAATGTTGTGAATAAAATTTTTTCTTCTTCTTTCTTCTTCCTTGCGCTTGCTCTAGTTTTGCAAATAATCATAGACAAAAGTGACTGCTGACGACCATGTTATCCGCCTGTTTTATCACCTCTTAAAATAATACAGGGACTTATAGAGAAAGTCTTACCTCAGGACGCAACCTAAGAGACACGAATAACGTAAACTCCCGTGGAAACATCCGCCCGTTGGGGAACAGCTCTGATGATGCGATCCAGATGTAGGAGTTGGGCCGCAGACTGAAGGCGTGGGGGCGGTCGGCGACGGAACCCCAGCGGGCTTGGGCTGGGTGGAAGTTGCGGCGGGCACCTGGAGCCAGCGGGTTTATTGTACCTGGGCAAAATTAAAATAAAGGTTAATTCAGTCTTATCTATACGCACGTTTACTCAAACACATAAATAATTCTAAACAAAATTCACTTTTGATTAGAAGTCTGTTGACAAAAACCAAGGTTGAATTTCGAATGTAGTTCAATTTAGAGTTATTTTCTTTGTTTGAGTAAACGTGCGTATAGACGACTCAAATATTAAAAATGTAAATAATAATCATCACTGTAAAAAAGAAAACCCCCTCTAGCAGTTCCACTTGCTAAGTTTTATTTTAATTTAAATAAGTTTAGTTTTAACTAACCATTTCTTCCCGTGGATGTCGTAAGAGGCGACTAAGGGAATATAGGCTTGTAGTACTGTTAGGCGATGGGTTTGACACCTGTCACTAATATGCTGGTAAACATCTTAGCCTATTTGTGCAAATTGTGAACAACTTTTTATTTTATTGTACTGATTTATGAACAACTTTTTAAAGTTGTAATTCTGTAGCTCTGCCTACCCCACTCTGGGATTACAGGCGTAAAGGTATGTAGGTATGTATGTGTGTAGTTTTAACTATAGACCGTATTATTCTCCTAGCATCCAAGGTTTAGGTGTTAGAATTAAAAAGTATGAACAAGTTTTTTTTACTGTACAGAAATATTGGACCACACGTCTAAGTATGAAAAAAATGTTTTAGGTGCGCTACAAAAGTTATTGCTATTTTATTTATTTATTTATTTATTTATTTTATGGCATAGAAAAGACAAACGAGCACACAGGCCACCTGATGGTAAGTGGAAACTGTGACCCATAGACATTCGCATTCACAAGACTGCAATGCAATCCTAAGACTGCAATGCAATCCTAAGACTGCAAATGCATTGCCAACCCTGAGGACTAAGATGGAATGCCTCTATGCTAGTCATTTCACCGGCTGTCTTATCCCCAAACCGGAACACGACAATGCGAACATTGCTGTTTGGCGTTAGGTTAATGGATAAGATGGTGGTAGCGATCCGGACGGACCCTGCACAAGGTCCTACCACCCGCTCCGCTCCGTGTGAGGAACAAAAGGCGCTATGAGGGTTAATTTTTTGCCAGTTTTCAGAGCTGTACCAGTCATCTTAGGATCTTATTATAGTATAAAAAACAAAAATTGCTTGAATTCAATTATAGCGCAATTCAGTTTATTCATTTAAATTGATTCACTCAAGGAAAATCTAGAAAAAATCCAGACAGAAGAATAATCATCCGTGAAATCGTTACAAATAGAGAATCAAACATCACTTTTGCATTTGTAACATAACAATATTAAGTTATATTTAAATATGTTTGTTTAAGATTAAATCATAATAACTGTCCAACAACAGAAGATTACAAAGAAACATTAATACAAACATAAAGACTATAAACATACACCCGGAATACAAAACCATTCTTGCCGATAACCGAGTAATATTTCCGCTATAAATTATATTCATCAAGCCATACATGCAAAAACGTTACGATCACAATGCAGTAAAAATACCGCAACATGAAACCCAAAACCTGTCAATATAAAGGCTCTTATTTCAACTAATTACCCGCTGTGATTAATTATGAAACGTATTCAGAAACACGCATCTACATAATCACCTGTTATTCCCCCAATTATTTTTGGCTTTATCGATCTGGCAGTTTAGAACGGAGGTGGGTTTTCATTTGGTTTATATTACGTGTATACACGAAATGAGGTTTATTACGACTAAATTACAATGTAGGTTAACAGTATAATTCTATAGTATGCTGTATACCTTTACAATTCGGTCACGACTTTGCGGCTCGCCGCCAGTTATCTAATGGGCGGACGACGGATGCAATATGGTGACGAAAGCACAAGATGGATAAGACTTATAAAATTTTGAGTACTATTTATGTGTGAAAATAAACTCAGTTTTTGTTTTAAATCAAATATCACTTTACGAATACGCCACAATTACGTCTGTGGATGTGGAGACGTCATTTCCTCTATATTATTAGACAGTGAACTATAAAAGCAATGTACTAAAAATACCTAATAAAGAAAATGTATGATTATTTATTTCAACTATAAAGTTCTATAACTTTTTTTGCAGTGATGTTCTTATTTTAGTCATATCCATATTACGGATATCGTTCGACATTATTCTGAATATCAGCTTCTTCATTGATAAGTATGACAGTTACACAACACTCGGAATACCATCGCCTTTATTGTATTTGGTAAAACAATATTGTTTTTCTCGTGTTATGGTTTTATTTTTAATTCGGCTACCATTATTGTCAAGTGAATAAGAACTATCGTAACGTTTACAATACGATAACATGATAAAGGCAACATAATTTTATCATGTAGAATACAGGCGTGTCGGTATGTCGCAAACGGGAACCCATTAAATATTACGACATTTGTCCGAATTATTTTTTTTTCGATGGTTATGTTATGCTAGACCTATTTTGATTAATTATATTATTTAATTACTACACGTAAGTTAGAGTTTATTTATGAACGAAATCAAAAAATAAAGTATTTTATCAAAACATTGTATTAGGAATTTTATGAAAATTTTGGATTTTGATTAATTCGAAATTATGACTTCGAAATTGTGTACTACACCCGACACAAACCTATCATCGCTCTTACGTCGCGCCAAAATAATGAAAAAGTTCTGTATTAATCACATGCGCTCGACATCGCCTCGGTATGCAGAGAATTGCCGGTGAAATGACTAGCATAGAGGCATTCCATGTTAGTCCTTAGGGTTGGCAACGCATTTGCAGTCTTGTGAATGCGAATGTCTATGGGTCACAGTTTGCACTTACTATCAGGTGGCCTGTGTGCTCCTTTGCCTTCCCATGCCATAAAAAAAAGAGATTTACTGTGATTTTGTCTCACCTTCGCACTCAAACGAGTTGCAAGTGCGTCCCTGCTCCCCGTACCCCTCGCAGGATGCGCGGGAGCAGTACCGCCGTCGAAGTTGCATCCCTCCTCCGCAGGTCCTGCTGCACGCCCCCCACTCGCCCCAACCCGCCCAACCTGTGCAATGACCGTCTTTAGATAGTACAGAGGGATTATTACGTCATAGCCATGCAGTTCAGTTGACGCTGAGAGAAAAGGACAGAGCTATATCAGTTATATAGCTCTGTCCTTTTTTACTCAGCGTAAAATGATTTTCTTAATAGCGATAGGCAATTTTCGATTTTCTATGAAACACAAGTGACAAATATACTGTCAGAAGTGTCAGATGCCAGTGAAATTGTGATAGCGATAACCGGCCAAGAGCTATTAAGAAACTGGGAATACTGTAATATTAATAACTGAGAACAAACGTGCACATAATTATGCTTCGTGGTGGATAGTAGACATGGAAGACGGCGCACATTTTAAAAAAGTTCTAGAAAACCTCTAAAGGAAGTCGCTCACTCCTTAGTCGAGGCAAGGTCAAGGCGCAGCTTTTGGAAACAGTCGAAACGCAGGCGGCTATGCTTTGTTCCAGTTAATTCAATGAAAATGAAAGAGAAAGCAGTATCCCAGCATTACCATTTAAAACGTACCTCGCCTAGGCCTTGTTCTAGACCGGTTACTGGCTTGACTTTTGAGTGTCTGAGCTATTACCCTGGTTGGAATGGAATTACTAGCTTGTCAGTAGATTAATTTATACGTGTAATAAAGAACAAGTAAACGAAGAGCTTGTCTTAAGAAAACAGCGTTCAAGTAGGACGAAAGTGTCTATTTTTCTTAACTCAGGGGATCCTCTCACACAAAATAATCTAGGACCAGACCAAGCTTGTACTAATAGGTACTAGCCAAAGATACACACAGTTAAATATGTAGAGGAACACAAAGAAATCATCTAAGACTCAGGAACAAATACTCGCGCATATGGATCGGAATCGAACCCAGGACTACCCACTAGACTATTCTCTTCATGAAACTAGAGCATATTTTGTATGCATCAGCTCGTAACCCAGCTCGTACATACCTAAGTCATATACAGAATCGCATGCTAAAGGTGGATCCATATTTGTGACATTTCATCACAACATAGTACTGTGACCGTGTCAGCATCGCGTGTCAGTTTATGTGGACAGTATCTGTCATGTTACGACGTATTGTAGCGATGTGTATATTTAACGTAACAAGACCTGCAGAGCCACGAAGTTCGATCCGATGGACCTATTCAGTGTGGACCCACCTTAACGTTGTTGTAGCTTTCTGCCTATAGACCTATTATACCTCAACATACCACTGTATAATACCTACTATGGTACTCGTACCTGACTAATTGCATTCACTCAACACAAAACATGGGTGAGAAATGATAACTTTACCAAAACCTTTCCTACTCTCTAAAGTTTGTATGCTTTGTTATGCAACTGCATGCTGAAATTATCTGCAATATCTTTTGAATTATCAATAAAGTACTTTTGATTTTAGGTTTACCTTCTTAAATTCTTTCAAGTTTTTTTTTTAAATCTAAAGCACGAATAGAGTTTGACCAGTGAGTGGTAACACAATAAAATGGCAGCAAAATTAAAATATCACTAGTTGGTAACACAAAATGCATAGCGACTGGATAGGTACTCGTAATGTGACAGCTTGTTTCATAGGTAAAATTGTTGCCATGTGAATAATTTGAAAAAAATGCTTGTGACACGACTGGTTGGTCAGACTCTATCAAACACTTATCGCGTCAAATATGATGTATACATCAACCTTATTGCCAGTATCAAAGAGTGGTGAAGATATTTTTGACGGCTTAAGAATATAAATTTATAACTTTGACTATAACTATAGAATGCAATTGCAGCCAACTAACAACTTAAGCAACTTAAGTTTATTAACGACTACCATAGTAGGCCAGTAGGTGTCAAGTAAGAGAAATCATCATGGATTTGACCTGGGGGATTATTATGACATATCTATGCAATTCATTTATGCTGAAAGTAAAGGACAGCAATACAATTGCTATAGCTCTGTCCTTTACGCTCGCCGTAAAATGAACTGCAAAACCATGTCATAATAACCCCTTTGTACTTATAAATCATCTGTAAATGTAGTCTGTTATTGTCACTAGACCAAAGGTTAATTAAAGATGACAAAGTCCTAGAGCAAATAGAAGTAGAATTGTTTAATTACTTGAGTTAATAAATTTGATTATTGTGTTCATAATCCATAAATTTAAAAATGTTTCTTCGAACAAATTTAATAACCTCACCTTTCGACTTTCAAATAATATTTAAATAATCATGTTAATGAAACGAATAACGTGGACGAAAACGAATCAATGAATTTTTAATGAATTTAAGAAATACTGATAAATAGTAATGTTTCGCATTCCTTTTAGTGAAAGGTCGTAGAATGTCAACAAAATCAAATTGTTTACTTAATTAATACCTATTATAAACAATGGATTGACACAGACTTTACCCTCTAACCTGTCGTGCTTAAGAAATGGCCAAAATAAATTCTGTGGAGTTAGTGAAAAGGGTACAAGTTGACTTACCAAACTTTAATGAAAAAGGTTATATACATAAACAGAATATGAGCATTTCTAAAAAAGTGTGTACATTTCATTTACGACTTCGATTTGCAAAAAAAATTGCAGGTTGGTAGGGTGAATGAAGCTGAGCCTAAATAACATAGTCTCCCAAAATGTCCTCATACATTTGTATGAAACTTTCCTTTTTTGTTACCATGAACCAAAGAAAGTTAGTAACAAAAAAGGAAAGTTTCATACAAGTGTATGAGGACATTTTGGGAGACTGTTATTTAGGCTCAGATTCATTCACTCTACCAACCTGCAACTTTTTGCAAATTGAAGTCGTGAATGAAATGGACAAACTTTTTTAGAAATGCTCATATACTAGACTTAGACCTTTTTTCACTTGATCTTCAGGAGACTTTTTCACTAGGACCCCAGAATTGATTGTTTTGCTTTTCTGGGATGATGTGGCAAAATTTGGCGTGGGTCCAAAAGTAAACCTGTATAGACTGATCCCAGTCGATAGATTGTCACTACAAGAAGTAATATATCTCGCCTGAAAACGGTCAGTAGTGTCGAGTGTACTCAGTATGGACTCCATACCAAACCAATTATGAGAAATTTGACAGCTTGTAAATTCACTTATCATGTGTGTGGATGATGTTTCCATATTGGCTCACATGAAAACATGTAGTATGTATTGTTATTCATAATCATCGCAAGTCATAAAGTGATTACTAAATCTGTTTTTCTTTCAGAGTATTTATAAAACAAACCAAACTTCATTTATTAGTTAAATATTTCAAAATTCCTGAAATAAAAACAATTATAAGTGAAACAAAGCGCTCACGTGGAGAATTGCTGTTGACGAGGCAAAGAATATAATTATAAGAACTGTAGGCCTAGAGTATTGTTGCGTTTATCACGCAACAAAATGTGGATAAAGGCATCCGTCACTCTCTTACTTATATGTGTCAGAAAGTGACGGATGTATTATCCACATGATGTCACGCGAACGCAGCCATATAAGATCCAATGGTGAACAATAAGCGTTTTTTTTATTGCATGTATAATTCAAACACGCACATATGACACTATTATTATACTACTGTTTTTGAGTTTTTTTTTGTCATTTCGCAGGTTGTTATTTAAAGGTACTATTATTCTTATGAACTTTTTACCATTTTAGTAATCAAGTTTAGTACCTAAGAGGGATTCTTTTATTAAAACACTTACGTCTTTATTTAATTAAGAACTGCTTAACTTTGAACTTTCTGTAAAAGCATACATTTAAAATTTACTTGCATAGAATAGGTACGTTAAGAAAACTTAGGTCACTTGTGAGTTATCCTATCTAGTTAAGACTGCGACTTTAAGTTCCTCGGTACTTTAAATGCAAAAGAATTTCCAGAGTTAATAAAGTCGACGGAGTATGAAACGCCGACCCATCGCAATATTGACGGATGAGATGCTGCCCCGGGGATAGTTGCAGTTTACTGCAGCAGGCAAGTTTATCAAACAGGCAGAGTACTATCTGCCTATTGAAAATGAACGAATAATAAATAATAAACTCAACCAGTCGATTAATTTGAAAGTAAAAAAAAAATATTTTCATTGATTTTTGTTAGAAATGCATGTTTAGCATAAATTTGTATTGCATCATTTTATAAGACACTAGAAGATGCTCGCGACTTCGTACGCATATAATTAGTTCCCACTCTCCCCGTTTCTTCCCGTTGGGGGTCGATTTTTGGGAAGACCTCAGTGCTCACTCACACCATGAAAGGAACCCCTGTACCAAATTTCAAGTTTCTTGGTACAGTAGTTTCGGCTGTGCGTTGATATTAAGTCTGTGAGTCAGGTTTGCCTTTTATTTATATTTATTGATAGATTCATAGATAACGGTCAAATAATATAACATTTAACAACCATTTTCAATTCAATTTTCAGGTCAATTTCTTCCTACTTAAGAAGGACTTTACGGACTGATAATAATAACATCATCGGTATTAATCAAAGACTTCTTACTTAGAATTGTAGTTATTTTCTTACCTATAGACCATTATGCTTCATTTAATTATGCAATTATTTGTTTTGTATTTTAATTGTAATATCATTATTTTATTACACACACATACATACTTTCACGCCTGTCTCCCGATGGGGTAGGCAGATACTATGGAACGCCAGGTGCACAGGTCTAAACATACAACTTTCGCTTCCTCTACATTCATCAATCTCTTCATGCACGTACGTCGGTATCAGGTGTTTTTGATTTGGCCCTAATTTAGTACATCGCGAATCTATTTAATCACCGTACATCCGTCTAGGAAATTCCCTACCGACATCTATGCTCACTCTCGCTTGCCATATCTCTTTTGTAACTCTACCTTTCATCCACCCTTTTTAAATAACCAAACCATCTTAGCATTCCCTTTTAAATTTTAGTCACTCCAGATAAACATTTTGCAATTTGTGCTTAACTTAACATTAATTATATTTCTTGTTATACGAATAATACCATATTCAACAAGAATTACAATGGCTCAAACTAAGAGCGAGTGAAGTGTAGGTAACACACATGCTTCAATCTTACCGCCGTATTTATGAATATGTTAGACACAGTTAACCCGCTTTAATAATTCCTTATTTAAACTTGTGTATGAATAATCGTTACTAAGGAACGACTCGTAAGTGCGGCTGTAAGTCATTCAGTCAAGATTAAAATAAATGTCCACGCAAATTTGCCAAAGTATGTAAACATAATAATTAATAAGAGTTGTGTACTTATTTTTGATACTTTGTGGTGAATATACATATGTGTGACCTTGACTGTAAAGTAACAACATTCTAAACCGCGGATTGAACTACAAAAAATACTGCTGTTTTACTAAGGTTAGGTATAAATACAAATAGCCTGATTTGGCTGGCTTTTTAAAGTTTGAAATTTAGAGTAAAACATTACAACAGTGACGTTTCAGAGAATTGTATAATCAAACAAACCGCGAAGCAAATGAAAAATTAAAAAAATGTGTCCATTTAGAGTTAATTTATTTCAAAAATGTGAGAAGTAAAC